>OV121066.1:1393125-2783750 GCA_921293045.1 Aplocera efformata | reverse complement strand
TAGTCAATCTGGGGAATTTAATCTTAAATTTTACGCACAATTGAATCTTTTTCAAAATCAAGAAACCATTTTTTTCTTGCTTTTTGACCGAACTCAAAACATGTCACAATTATATTTTTTTTTTAATCTGTCGTTAGTTAACATTCGATTGTTAACTCATCAAATATTTCGTAATGTGTCATTGTGTCGATGCCTTATAACATTTTCCTTGGAACCTCTTAATTCTGAGCATCAACAAGCGTCCATTATTGAAACGTTATAAACAAAATGAAACCGAACGTGTTTCACATTTTAGCGCTTTCCGAACGACCATCCATCATTCGACTGATAAATTAATAATAGTGATGAAATGTAAATAGTTTTACGGCAAATCGCATATCTATCGTAAAAAACCGGCAACAAACTAACTTTCATACTTCCAAAACCTAATATCACCGGTTTTCCGACCTCTATGGCTTCACTAGGCCGGTCACGCGAAAAAGTGAGATTTACGCTAACTACTTCGATAGATAGGTACATACATACTTAAATTTGTTTTGACATAATTATCACTAGTTTCATCACTATGTTTTGTATCATATACAGACGTTGTTGTCACATTATAATCTGACAATCTAATGTGATGACGTAATGACGTAACCGCTGAGTATAATTTTACTATTAATATGAAACGACGCACGTATTTAAAAAATGTAATAGCCGTGTATGAATTTACATGATTCATAAATTTAATAAAATGAGCCTTTATACGTGAAATTTATATAAATACATTATAAACTTGAAATAGAGCCAATATTTTTTTTTCTTTTGATTATTTAAATCTGAAAAAGTGAAGCAAGTTATAATAATAAAGGAGAGCGTGTTTACCACAAGAAAGCAAACATATTACTGCGAGAACAGGAGGAAACCAATCAAACAAACACGACATTTAACAGGACCACAACCGTACGAAAGACAGGTGGCAGAAAAATGACCAGTGCCCCTGCAAACTCGATGTAATTAATAGTAACGCTCAATTTGCCAAACAGCCCTTGTAACACAAACCGATCTATACATTAACTGTGGCATTATCGAGAATTGCCATAGCCATTTATGCACCCCACACGCGGTCCGGCACGCGCCGGTAATTGTATTGTCGTGAATGGTCGCCTTAATACGTTCATTGTCTATGACACGGTGTTCGATCTTTTCGCTGATTTGATATTGGAACGTTATCGTATTTTGGTTTTCTTATATTGAAGTCAATTAGTTTAATGGATTGACTTGATTATCTGTGTTACTCATTATATGTGAAAGTCGCCTATACTGGTTTATTGACATCAAAAAGTTTTATTATTTTTGTATAGTTGACTATAAAAATAGATTCAAATCGATAAGTCGTTATTTTGTACAGTCCGTACCAATTTTGTTTTCAATTTTATGTTACACAAAGCAAAAATACAGCTTCCTTTAAAGAAAACTTACGAACATTTCGATAACATTTGCCTAAAAAATATAAGTTAAGTACAATATCATCAATAAACAAATTCAGTAATGAAGGTTGAAATAAAACAGAATAATAGCATAATTCTCCAACTACCAGAAGATAAACACAAAATAAACTATAAAAACCCCTTCGTCCCGAGATTAACAAACTCAATTATTCATGAAGAGACATCAAAGTCTCTGCGGACTTAAAACAATTTACACCCGTACCTAAACATTGACCAATTATCCAATATAAAGTCAATTACATCGCCGTCCCTCTCCCCTAACAATTCCGTGATAAAATCCGTATAGACGATGCATGTAATGAAGATGAATATCTCTATAGGGAACCGGCAGTAAAAACAAAATCAGTTTAAGCTCAATTGACAAGACATATTACATACGACCCCTCGCTTGTGCTATAAAAAAAAAATAAAGCGCTGTCACTGTCAAAGTCTCCCGCGCTTTTGTCTCCGTAACTATCCCACCCGCGCTTCCATACTTTTCATAGACAATTATTTGTTCGGTTCGGCAGCGAATGGCAGCTGCGGTCAGCCAATTAATTTTAACGTTAATTAGTGTTTAGTTCTCGCAGATTTATTGACTGCTGGCTTAATATACGTCAATTTGACGTGCTAATTGATCTGTGAATTTTATTTGTTGAAATAGTGTGATGTCCACTGAGTGGGACGTACCTACATATTACATTATTAGACAAATGATATTTTTTTATTTAACTAAAGAGCAAATATAACTACTAATACACCTTTAGGACTCCTGCTCTTTAGGACAAGCCTTGATGTGAAAACTATTCTGCCACCTTATGGTTCAAAGATTAACGATGATGAAACGGAAGAAGTAAATGGTAGAACAAACAGAGAGGCATTGTGGGCTTAGTATAGAGCTTCGTTAACCATTAGGGTAAGGAACTATAAAAAAATATACTGGAGTAGTATTTAAAAATACCAACAGAAACCTTTTTTGTTGTATTACAATATATTTCAATAAAATACGATTAAGTTCGAAATTCAAATCAATGTTTAACTCTCGCGAGCAATTCTTACTTCGATTCGTTAGACAAATCATAGATAATAAGCAATGACGAAAATATGTTTTTGAAATCAGAATCAGTCATAGACAAAAGTGCAGAAAGATCTTTAAACATCCCAACGGTACAGTCGATAACATAAACCCTAATAAAACTATCCTTAAGCACCGCCAAAGAAATCACTTACGGTACTAAACGATTTTTATATTTTTATTGACCACCCAACAAAGGTTCGGCTGAACTCAAAGTAGTTGTAAAAAGGTTATAATTTGCTTTTACAATAACAAACGCATTCCATCGAACAGTTGTTGAACTTAAACGTTAAACGTATAATGACGAGAATCGTTCGGCAACATAATCAAATAGAACCAAATGGTAATTGCCGGGGATTACCTGCGAATCTGCCATGTTTTTGTTTGTATTTCGTGTTGTACTGTTAGGCGGCGACTTTGAGAGCTAAGTTATAACAGGTTATGGTCATGATAATTATTGCGAATCATTTTATGTTGCCCGCATCATTCGTTTCCTGGTCGGTCAAAGATCAAAGCTTGTTACAGATTATCTGCATAATTTTAATTAGTATGTCCATAAAATATTTTAATTGCGTACCTTAACTAAACATAGGTGCCTATTAACTACCTACTTGATTCAGATATCGATATTGCGCACGTAACATAGTACAGCTTGGTAAAAATTTGTAGGAATTGATAGGGACCCCATTTTCTTTGCATTTTCATATCATACGCTGTCTTGCTTGCACCCATGCAAACAGTCGCTTGGTTCCGCCTCAACACGTAATAACTAAGCTTTATGAGTCAGAGATTGTCTCAAGCCAAGAGAAAGAAGGGGAAATGTATTATTTTAAATCTCCTAAGATTAAATAAACTTCTTAATTAAGTCAAAGTCAAAACTTTAATTGAGTTAAAAAAATCTTGGATAAGATATCTTATAATTGCACCCACGGATCTCAACGAATGTGAAATGAAGAGTACCTAAGTATGTTTATCACAGATATAAAACAATCAGCCATTAACATATTAAATTAGATACTAAAGGTTATTCATAATTATCTAACATACCTTTACTCTTAGGCGAAGATGGCGGCGTATTATCACTGTAATGTTTCATCAAGTCAACAGAAATCGGTTCCCGAAATTTACTATCTAAAGAAAAGCTTGAGAATGCCTCCATACTGCTCCAATTTAAAAAATAAAAAGCACTCGAAATATTCTCCTAACGCGCGCGAAACTGAAGTGTCAATGTCAGTTGTGACAGTTTGTTTTCGTTGCACCAACGCCCGCCTACTAAAAATCCATAATGCGGTGGCCAATAACGTTACCCGTTTCCCATCCCCACCAATCAGGGCGGGGCGTGTGGCGTCTCTTTCGCTCACGAGCTTATTTCCCCCTAACGAGGTAAAGTCCATGACACAATGAGCCTTCAGGCAAATTGGGTTTCGTCCTTTATTTTTATTTTTCATTTGTTTTAGAGAATTCGATCAACATTTATTATGTACCACCATTTATTACGTACACAATTTTTATTTTCAAATGTAATGTATTTTTTTATCTTACACGAACGTATGCCTCGATTGGTACTCAATATTGATTGAGTTCTAATCCAAAAGAAAAAAAAACTGGTAGAATGCTTACACGTACAAGCCCATATGTCTAAATAAAAAGTTCTTTACTTTCGCGCGCGCTACACGCAGCCTTATTTAATCATGGCTGCTCATTTCAGTTTAATACCCCGCGCACTGAACATCATGGTCCGTTATTACAGGCAGAGTTATTAATACGGTATAACTCGGCTTAGTGTAACATTAATTCACGCAATATACTGTCTAGTCTAGTCTATAGTTGTGTATATTTACTTGTTAATCTCAACGAATGTGAAATGAAGAGTACCTAAGTATGTTTATCACAGATATAAAACAATCAGCCATTAACATATTAAATTAGATACTAAAGGTTATTCATAATTATCTAACATACCTTTACTCTTAGGCGAAGATGGCGGCGTATTATCACTGTAATGTTTCATCAAGTCAACAGAAATCGGTTCCCGAAATTTACTATCTAAAGAAAAGCTTGAGAATGCCTCCATACTGCTCCAATTTAAAAAATAAAAAGCACTCGAAATATTCTCCTAACGCGCGCGAAACTGAAGTGTCAATGTCAGTTGTGACAGTTTGTTTTCGTTGCACCAACGCCCGCCTACTAAAAATCCATAATGCGGTGGCCAATAACGTTACCCGTTTCCCATCCCCACCAATCAGGGCGGGGCGTGTGGCGTCTCTTTCGCTCACGAGCTTATTTCCCCCTAACGAGGTAAAGTCCATGACACAATGAGCCTTCAGGCAAATTGGGTTTCGTCCTTTATTTTTATTTTTCATTTGTTTTAGAGAATTCGATCAACATTTATTATGTACCACCATTTATTACGTACACAATTTTTATTTTCAAATGTAATGTATTTTTTTATCTTACACGAACGTATGCCTCGATTGGTACTCAATATTGATTGAGTTCTAATCCAAAAGAAAAAAAAACTGGTAGAATGCTTACACGTACAAGCCCATATGTCTAAATAAAAAGTTCTTTACTTTCGCGCGCGCTACACGCAGCCTTATTTAATCATGGCTGCTCATTTCAGTTTAATACCCCGCGCACTGAACATCATGGTCCGTTATTACAGGCAGAGTTATTAATACGGTATAACTCGGCTTAGTGTAACATTAATTCACGCAATATACTGTCTAGTCTAGTCTATAGTTGTGTATATTTACTTGTTAATCCCAATTTAGGTTTTTATATTGTACACAGTTTTATTAGCCAGTCGCATTACGTCTCAGTTCATAGTAGCTCTGCCTTCTGCGCCGCACGTCGTGGGTTTGATTTCCGCACAGGCCTAGCATCTGTTTCACGAACTTAGATGGTTGTTAATATATATTATATGTACGTATTAGCAAAACAAAATAATATATAAGTATTCTATCAGTTAGTTCCCAAAGTACCTATAAGGTATGATTAGTTTAGGATCTGTTTAATTATTTCAATATTTATAATATTTATTTAGATAGGTTACTTTTAATTTTTTCTACTAGCTGTTTACTACTGTTTTACCTACTCATAGGGAGAAACTCGCGACTTCTCAGCAATAATAAAAAAAAAATCGGGAATCAGAATGAATTGAATCAGACTCGCACCAATTTTAATATTCATGGACATTTCACACAGCACCACCTAGCCCCAAACCGAGCATAGCTTGTACTATGAAAACCAGATCACTAATAGAATATTTCAAAAGAACTTCGTTATTTTTATAAATACAAACATGTAATCTCCACATTAATACCCAGACCGGGATCTATGTTCGTCACACAAATGATGTCCTGGGCGGGAATCAAACCCCCGACCTACATCGTAGAAGGCAGAGCTACTACCAACTGAGCTGTGAGGTCAGTCAATACTAATTAATTAATCTCTTACACCTCACTAAGAACGCACTCTACAAGTTTTTTTTAAATATTTGACAGGGAGAAATATATTCTGTGAAAATTTCAGCCCGCGATGGTGTAATAACAGCCTATGTAGCATTCTAACCCTTCCAAAGTTAACTCAAAATCATTTATTCCTTTAGATCTCATTTTTTAGATCTCATCTCTATGTATCATTTGGACACGTCAAATTTTACACACACAAGTAAACATAACGTGAGCATATAACGTGTCACAGGAACTCCTTAGGCACATTACATGCACAGATATGTCAAATTACTGTCAGGTTTCATGTTTTAGATAATCTTATTTAAGTTTACGTCTGTTCCAACCGTAGATCTGACTGTCTGTAGAATAGTCAGGCGCTGTGGGCTGTTTCTTTTAAAAGTACGAAACCTTAAAAATGTATGAAAGCAAATTACGTTCCAGATCTTTAGCTCGAATGTAAAGTAGCATTAAATAGGAATGCTATTACTATGACCACGGTGGGTGGGAACAGATAATTTATATCCTTAATTGAGGCGATATGTTGTCACTAGTAGTTTAAGTAACCCCACGCTGAGACTAATTATATCTAGACTTGACGGCTTCGTAGTTTGGTAAGTAGCCTTTGAAGCGAGGGGTCCCAGGTTCGATTCCGGCCGGGCAGACTGCATGTGAGCGTTTGTTATCGGGTCTTGGGTGTTTATCTTGTATTTCTGCGTTTGTTTATGCCATTTGACTGGCCTAGTAGCTCAGAGGGTTTGACTTCAACTAAAAAAAATACTATTTATGTATTCTATCAGTAATCGAGTTCCCATAGTACAATGTATGCTTAGTTTGGGGCTAAATGACGCCGTCTACGAATATCATGGAATGTCCGTGAATATTTATTTATAATTATTATTACGATAGGAGAAAATCCTAGTGCAGCAGTGGTATGAGTATGTACCTACGCTTAAGATAGCTAAAGTTATAGTTAAGACTATTTCATTTTAACATATGAATAGTTACACAAAAATTGTAAACTATCTATATTTACTATTAAGTCATCTTAAGTAAGAAATCTCTTCAATAAAACCTTTTATAACGATATTTTGTTGGCGGTAAAATAACATGAGAAGGAAGGAGACTCATGGATTACCTAAGTCATAATATCTTTACATTAGCTTAATTATGTTATAATAATTTTCCTAAATAATACTGTTATTATTAAGTTCAGAGAAAACTATGTCATATACGCCAAAGAGTTACCAAATAGAAGCTTGTTTATTATACCTAAATAGATATTGAAGGAATTATTTAAACCCTAGGATAAAATTCAAGTAAAAAACATTTATTTCTTAGCAGACATGAATCTTAAGCCCTTCGATTGAAAGACATTTAAATTTACTGTTTCCTTCGAAGAACCATTACGTATTCACCAAAATGTGGAAGCAATAAAGCCCAAACGAATATAAAGGACAAATATTTTCGTAAAAGAGAAATTCCTGTAGACATTCACAATGTGGCCACAATACACCACTCTATAATTGAGCAAAGACAAAAGACTTGTGTACCAACAACTTAACAAAAGAAAACGCAGTTATTGTCTTTGGGAGGCTTTTGGCGGTAAAATTGACAGACGTCACGCTGCGACAAGATGGCGGACAAAAGAGTGTTTTCACTGAACGGAAACAGTAGCAATTGGATGTGGATTATAAAATGCTACCGTTTTGTGACAATAATTTGTCAAAATCAAAGCATTCAGTCATTTCTTTTGACAAGTGTTCATGGCAAATCGTAGACTGCCATACCACGGAGACCATAAATAAAGAAAAATGTTCGATAAGAGAAATTCTACGTAAAATTTATTCATGATTTACAAGCATTGAAACAACATTGAAACAAAAGGTCTGACTTGAGGTGTTTGAAACATCATTTTACCTGAATTGATTTGGTTGAGTCTACATATAGTTACAAATCAAAACAAATTGCCAATCCATACTAAACTATTGTCATGTTTCTTGGGGTCGAACTAGAGATCACTTTATAAAATTTATTTATTTATTTATTTAATGCAGAAAGACCAGTATCTAGATATTAAGAGTAGCAATATATATATTATCTCGCTCTACCCGACAACAGATTTATATAGAGACAAAATGAAGACATCTTACTCGAAAGCAGCTAATGTCAACAAAATAAAAATCAAAAACAAATTGAAGAAACACAATTTAGTTTTTTTTTTAAACTCCACCTAAAAATAGGCTTTGTTTTGTGCCTTACATAGATAATTTAAAGATTATATCTGTTAATCGACTTCGATATTAACATTAAGTTCGTGTTGTTGTATTTATCTCCTAATCCGATCCCATAAAAATACAATAGCGACAACTGAGCCCACCCTTCATTTTTTACACCCTTAAACTACCCTTGAAGTAATATAAATAATACCCGTTAATGCCTTTATTTTGAAAGCAATCTGATGCCCAATTGACTTGTTTGTACACAAAATACGAATTTATTTTATGATCGTTAAAAGAGAAGTTTAGTTTATTATGAATTTATTGGATAATGCGTTTTTTTATGAATTAGTGATTTTGAAAAGAAATAATTGTTCTTAATAAATGTTAGGTAAAAGTAAAGTGGTTTAAATATATTTAAACAAATGAGGTGTGGCTGTGACGTGATCGTGTTTTACGTGAATACGTGCACGTAAATACGTCACAGTCCTCACTCACTCACAAAATGAAATATCTTTAGTTCCGAAGAATTCTTTAAAAAATGCTTCTAAAAGACACTTTGATAAAACAATTATACCCACGAGATCACGCGAACTTATTACTAAGTTTAACGCTTATTCAAACAATATCCTTCATCCTAATCCTAACTAAAATAGTTTAATTGTGCGAAGGTAATCGTTAGGAAATTTTTCTATCAATCGATTTCTGAATTGATAACCCTCTCGATCGATCGTACTAATCGATTGATTATCGATTGTACTTTTTTATGTTTGTTACCTCAGAACTGTCATTTATCAACAGATTTGGAAAGTTCATGAATCACATTTAAACATTGTAGGTAACAAAAATTGTAAGTAGATATTTAAAGCCTTTCTTAATTGTTTTTTTAGCGAACGCGACTAAATTAGTACCCTTAATATCAAATTACTATCCGATAAAGATAAAAACATGTTTGCGCTTTGCAAACTAGAATTAAGTTTAAGAAATTATGATTATTACATTATGTCCAAAACATTACGTTTTGAATACCTAAGAAATTTTTATCTTAAATCGAAGCTACCTGCACATACACTTATAAAAAATGTCTTCTCATACAAATATAAAGGAAGACCGGAATAAACGAACCTTTATTAAGCATTGAAGTAGTTATTGAACTAACAGTTAAAAAAAAATCAAAGAGGCCGCAAATAGCTACGGAACTAATAGAAGACAATAGTAAATTACTATTCTAATAGTTAAACCATAACTTGACCGTTATGTCATAATGTTATAAAGCTTTTGAAATTTCTGTTTTAGAACGAAACATTCAACATTAAGTAAAAGGTAAGTAGGTAAAGTATCAAAAGGTACAAGGACATTTCACACAGCGACTCAAACTAAGCTTGCACTATGGGAACCAGATATCTGATAGAATACTTTTAAAGTACTTTTATAAAGTGTTGCAAGTGACATTTATAAATACAATAAAGACCTGAGAAAAAACTAAACGCTCATAACACTGTGCCCCGGCCGGGAATCGAACCCAGGACTCCTCTTGGAAGGAAGTAGCTACCAACTTAGCCACGGTGCCATTAAACATTGCTAATATTTTTTCATCCCTACCAAAGAAAAACATAGCATTTTTTTATTTTTTATTTTTAGAATCTCTCAAGCACGGGCATCAAACTTATAACTCCCATTTTTAATTTGATTAAAAATGAAATAAAATATGTTAGATTTAATATTAATAAAAATTATTACAATTGTAGTGTCTGTTCGTAATGTCAAATGCACTTGTTCTTACTAAATGCACTTGAAAGAATATACGGTACTTAAAACATAAACTGTTCTTTTTTTTAATTTTTGTCTCTCTGTTTGTTCCGGCTAATCTCCGAAACGGCTGGATCGATTTTGACGAGACTTTCACTAGCAGATAGCTGATGTTTTGGAGTAACTTAGAATACTCTTATTTAAGAAAAACAAGACTTTGGGTTCTAAACAAAAGAAATTGTTAAATTCCACGCGACCAAAGTCTGATTATAAATTAAAGAAATGGCTAACTAGTACATTTTAGTGATAACTAGCGACCCGCTTCGATTTCGCAATGTAGATACTAATGTGGGGCAATTTCTCTACTACAATATACATGTATACTACATATAAACCTTCCACTTGAAAAACTCTATATATTGATGAAAACTGCATTAAAATACGTTGCGTAGTGTAAAAGATCCAAGCGTACAAACAGCGGGAGCGACTTTGTTATACTATGTAAGGATATACGCTTTTACGAGTCAACTCTTTATTTTTTAATTAATTTATATTTTATTTCAAAGCCCGAGAGTACAAACTGTTGTTTATTAATAAAAATCTTTGTTTAAACAGTTTGACAAGCTTACTAACTTAATACAAAAGTTTTGATGAATATTTTTTAATCATTCACTCTAGAACGGCTGAACGGACCTGGATGAAATTTGGAACAGAGATAGATTATAGTCTGTAATAGCATATAGGCTAGACTTTTTATCCTGGAAATATGTACGGTTCCTTTATTATGCCCAAACGCGGGTAACACCTAAAAAAATACTAAAAAATTACTAATTCTTATTCTTAAAAATCCCTTTACTTTTCTAAAGGTTATAAATAAGAAAAACTTACCGTGTGGTCTGTCATCTACTCCATCGCTGTCCACCTCACTCCTAACACTCCCAGGACTGGCTCTCTTCAGATCCTCCTGCGGTCCATCATTTTGAAAGCCCCTCTTCTCATAGGACATGAAAAACGGGAAATTCGGCACGCGGTTCTGCTGAAAATAGTACCCCATTTTCCCATCCCTACATTTCACTTCTTCATCCTCCGAATGATCGGTCCCGGTAAAATCTTGCGTGATTGTATTCTCGATGTCGATTTCCGGCGATCTCCGATGATCGTTCAGCCCCACGATCGATTCGATTGAGAAATTATTATTTTTTGGTAGTTTTGTCTGCATAGTCATCTTGTCTGTATCCATTTAAAAAAAACACAATCAGCACGAAACACGCGCGCGCGCTCGTATTTGGAACGACCGAATGTCAAATTTGAACTGAGAATGCGAGCTCTGTTTTCAAATGATGTGGTGACCACGCCTCTTGCTGGGGAGGCGACTCCATTACACTGCTGAATACAATACAAAACCATTCCTATTTTCTTACTGGTAACATAGAAATTGCCTTGCATGTGAAAAAGGTTATATCATACATATTCGAGTGAACGATTATCAGTCTTGCTGCACGGTAATATGGACTTTTTGATGCTTATGGATTATTGTGTAGTAATTTGGTTATGACAAAATCTGTGGACAAAATTGTCCTTAGTAGTGATAAACACGTATTCATTATTTTGCATTACATCTGTTTTGTTAGAAGCTGAATATAATATTGACATGATAAAAATAAGCGCCAATAATAAAGATGGCATTAAGTTGGTGAATATGCTATTAGCTATTTAATAATGCGTAAGGGTTGATAATTAATATATTCTTAACCTAAATATTAGATTATTGGATTGGTCATCTTTCGATTGTTTTATTTTAATACATACTCAGTGCGTTTCGTAAAACTAAAACTGATTTCATGTATTGTAAATTACCAATTTTGTTTTCTTTTTCGATTTTTCGTCTGTTCCTTCGGGTTTTTCCTATATATCTGTATTGGCTGAAAATATTATTGTTCGTGTTACCGAGATATTTACCATGATTTGTGAGTTTTGTTGACTCCCGATATTTCGACGCAGTTACATGCGTCATGGTCCCGGGCAAACTGTAAATGCATGTAACTGCGTCGAAATATCGGGAGTCAACAAAACTCACAAATCATGGTAAATATCTCGGTAACGCGAATAATAATGTTCAAAAGCATGATAGTTTTAAAATTTTGGCCGAAAATAGTCTACAATTGCTGCAAAAAATCCGTCTTCATTTATTTCCTAATCGGAACAAGAATTATAAATGCGAGTGTGTTTGTTTTTTACGCTTTGTAACATTATTTTATGCTATTTTGCATACGTGGTGTCACGAGTCCAAAAAGACCTTTCGTCCAGAAACAAATGTTTATGGGCGCTAATAACCACTTAACATAAGTTGAGGTGCAGTTTGTTCTGCCACTTTAGATGCATAAAAAGGAGAAAAAAGTAAGTATAATGCATTTTTACGGCACATGTATCTGCATGATTAAGTTCTTGATGCGATGACTTTTAACTGACTTCAATAAGAGGGTTGACGTTCGACTAACTGTACTGTGAAATCGGTAAACACATAGGTAATGTTTTTTGTAAAAAAAGTTAAATAATTAATTCATTGACATATTTCACACAACAAAATCTGGCCCCCTAAGCATAGCTTGTAATATGGGAACTAGATAACTGATAGAATACTTAAATTAGTTTTTGTTTGTAAATACATACATATCTACACTAATATTATAAAGAGGAAAGATTTGTACCTATTTTTGTATGTTTGTAATGAATAGGCTCAAAAAGTACTGGGCCGATTTAAAAAATTCTTTCACCAATAGAATGCTACATTCTTCCAATTTGACATGGCTACATTTCATTTGAAAAAAATTAGAGATCCTTGGTAAAATTTGAACAATGTAATCGAATGCGTAGAAAAATGAGTCTTAAAATGTTTTTCGTCGAATGCGCTGCCGAAACTATTAGCGATAGAACAAAATAATCTACAACAATATTGAAGAACAAAGTGTTTTATATCCAAATTTCCAAAAATAAATAATTGTCTACCCCGTGCGAAGCCGGGACGGGCTGCTAGTAATACATATTAAGACAGACACAGAACAAACATTTCTGTTCGCATACAAATGCTTGTCCTGGGTGAGAATCCAACCCACGACCTACGGCGCAGAAGGCAGAGCTACCAACTGAGTTATGACGCTAGGTTAGTTAATTTCTTCATATAATTTCAACAATGCACGAAGCAATTAGAAACGTTTAAAAGTACAGAGGTTTTGTGTAAATTGGCTGAAATATGCTCCGTGGCTTAGTTGATAGTAGCCCTGCCTTCGAAGCGAGGGGTCCCGGGTTCGATTCCCGGCCGGGGCACACTTTGTGTGGTGAGCATGAAGTTTGTTCTCGGGTCTTGGGTGGTTGTCTTGTGTTTCTGTGTTTGTCCATGCCATTTGCGACACAGGGAATCCTAGTGAGGGAATTGTTTATTTATTATTTACTAGCTGTGCCCCGCCGTTTCACCCGCGTTTTTCTAGTTTTTTTTTTTGAAAAAAAAAAAACATACCCTATAGCCTTCCTCGATAAATGGACTACCCAACACTGAAAGAATCATTCAAATCGGACCAGTAGTTCCAGAAATTAGCGCGTTCAAACAAACAAACAAACACTGCAGCTTTATAATATTAGTATAGATTTATTTATTTATGAAGATGGTTGTTCAAGATGTCGAGAAAAGCGGTACCAACTGGGAGCTTTACTGGCGTGCGCCGCGTGAACAAAACACACTTATTTTATAATGCTGAAAGATTTTATGTGTGTGTGTGTGTGTATGTGTGTGTGTGTGTATGTGTGTGTGTGTGTGTGTGTGTGTGTGTGTATGTGTTTGTGTGTGTGCGCGTGTGTGTGTGTGTGTGTGTGTGTGTGTATATTACTCCTTCGCGCTCCGGATCAACGGATTTGGATGAAATTTTGCACATAACACATAGGCTACTTTTGATCGCGGAAAACTGCGGGAAAACCGCGGGACGCAGCAATAAACTTATACAAAAACTAGCTGCTTCCCGCGGTGATTGGCCATTCCACGGGAATAGTTAACTTTTTAGAGATAAAAATACTCTATTATTCGTATTATCGAGATATTTACCATGATTTGTTAGTTTTATTGACTCCCGATATTTCGACGCAGTTACATGCGTCATGGTCCCGGGCAAATAATAATGTTCATAACCATGATAGTTTTAAAAATAAAATACTCTATGTGTTAATCCAGGATATAAGCTATCCTGGTACTAAATTTCATGCAAATCCATTTAGTTGTTTGAGCGTGACGGTGTATCAGACATATACACACACATACACAAACATGTAAAAGTCAAAATACTTTATTTCAATTGAATTCTTAAAAAAATTCTTAGATACGTCACTTTTTTAAACAAATATGTACCCACAAGATTATGTATTGTATTCTTAGTACTAAGTTAGCACTTGTTCAAATCCGTCGGATAGGGTTTGAGAGTCCTCCACGAGGAAGAACAAGCAAGAAACCCCTAATGGACGGATTACATTACAATATGCTATTAGTCTACGTACTTAAACATCTTTTTAATGATAAAATTTATATTACAAGTTATTTTGCATGTCGTGGAGCAGATGCAAATTAGCAAATAGCATTTCGTCGTTGCAAATTTAAAATCTCCTACAATCTAATTGATTAAATATCAAGATATTCATATAGGAGTTTTTGCAAACGGTAGATATTCAAAAATCTATTTAAAATATCTGCAAAACTAATTTTCAACAAAAAGGTCACATTTTAAATTTGGAACGACGTTTTGCTTTCATCTCAGCGTAGCGGTCTGTAGCTGTTGATACTGTGCTACGCCGTAGGCAGCTACGACGTAGCCTTGTATTGTTTTGCGAACATTTCTTAATTTGATAGCGTATTATATCAAAACATCAGAACATCATCAACAAACATTCACACACTCAAATAAACTTACCATTGGGCCGAGAGTTGGGTCCATATGGACCCAACGTACTTTTCTGAAGTACACTCGACCCAATCGCAATTTATATGAATGTGTGTATGTTTGTTAGTCGTTCACGCTTTCAGATTGGTCAAATAGATTTTTTATCAAAATCAGTTCAATAGTTTGGTTGTTATATCAAAATAACTGAAAAAAAAATGTCATCCAAGTAGACGAAATTGCGTATTTTGCTACTTTGAAATTTAAGAGTTTAAAAATGTTTTTAGCTGATAGGCTCCGCGTTGGCAACACCTCCAGTATCGATAGATCAAATGCCCGATCATACACATTAAAAAAAAATTGCATCATTAGAAACACACTGTTTTAGTAAAATCAATAAACGATGGTAAGTGGTTACCTCCGCCCATAACAACAGCAATACGATTTAGCTCGTCTGACCCGAATCGCTTGCCGTTGCACCCGTCACCTGAGACAGGGATGTTACGTTGCATGCATTACTGTGAATTTCCGGCGCCCACACCGGAAAACAGCAATACGACTGCATCACTGCTTGGCGGCAGATTCCCAGGTGTGGCAGTGTTTTCCTGACGAACCCGGCACAAGTTATACTTTTAGTTGCTTCATTGGCACCACCCTGGAGGAACAAGAGGGTTCTCACCTACGGATGCGAGCAATTAGACCATCCAAGCAATTTAACAAAGAAATTCTGTCAATTTTACGATAGTTTAATATGAGTCGCATGGAACCAATCGTATTTGATATGGCCGTAGATATAGAAAATTTAAAACAATGATAGTGCTTTTTCATTAAAGATGATATTCTGCATGAAATATTATGTAATGATAACAAATCTAGTAATTCTAGCAAAAAAGTTTGTTTAATACCAAATTCTGAGCTAATATTTTGTTTCATAACACTTATATGTATAATACTATTAAAACCACTCAGAGTATTAATAGAATCGTAATTGTAATAACACGAAATTTATAAAACTTTTTAATTTACTTAATTATCACAATTATTTCCTAGTAAAGATTTCCGGTTTTGATTCTAAACACACATATCACATTAATACACTCTTATTCGTGCACTAGGATTCCCTGCTGCAGATGGCATAGACAAACACAGAAACAACTTCAAGAATGCTAAAAATTCTAATAACCATCTTGATGTAGTGGTTAACATAAAAATCATTAAATAATTTTCAATCTAACTGCAGACATTTTCAAAATGCACGACTACTGCTGCCATCTAGTGATGAGTAGTCTTACCAGTAGACGCGTGACATCTATCGATGAGAATTCTTTTCCTAAATCTGTTATACGCAAAGTCACACTGGCACCTCAGTTTTCAGTATAAAGCACAAGATGGCGCTTTAAAAATACTTCTTACCTTTTTATCACAAAAAATTCTACTTTTGCACTCAAAATGTTATTTATTTATTAATGTTTTGGAGTTCCATACACACAAAGTAATAGAACGCTACTATTAATGAACTAACATCTAAATACAACGTTTGTCTTTTCTATAAAATGACTGTTAAGGCTACCATAGAATAAAATTAATAAAAGAATTGTAGTTTAGTAAATTAAAGTTAATTTTGGTATAGATATAGATTTTATATGTTTTGTATGTATTAGCTTAATATTTTATTCTCATAAATGTATCACACCACATTAAAATAAAAAATTGATCTGATATTTAGTTATTAAATATTATATAATATATTAATATATTTGCAATGTCTGCACAAAACAGCAATTTCATCTGTAATCAACTTTGAATAACAAATTAAATAATTTGTATAAAAATATCATAAAATATGGTAAAATTATGCGCCATTTTGAAATTCTGATCACATGTAAACATATATCTTGTTGGTACTAATTTTGATTGACCATTAATTTAGATCTACGTACCCACTTAATAGTCTCCATTGTACCAAATCGGCAAATTGCATAATTTAACATACGTACGAAGAACTTTAAAATGTGGATGTGGCAACAACTTAGATTAAGCCAAATCAACAATAATCTTTTTACCGCGCGAAGATTTTTTGCTTATAATTAGTTAAAAAATAAGAAAAAATAAATGAAGTAATTTTTTTTATTTGGCATACATATACTGGTATGGTAGCTCACTTTCATGCCAAAGATGGTTTATTAAAGACCCAGTCTTTCATACAAAATATCAATATATAAAATGCAAAATGAGTTGTACGCTTGATAAATAATATCAGCAATATTATTATTTTGTGTATACTTAAATTTTATATTTAATTTCTTTTTCCTACGAAACTTTGTAATAATCATTAACTTAGATTTTAATAAAATAATAAAATTTTAAAACTATCATGGTTATGAACTGCATCGAAATATCGAAAGTCAACAAAACAAATCATGGTAAATATCTCGGTAACTCGAATAATAAAATAATGTAAATCTATAATAAAAACGGCAAAAAAATCATGTCTGTTGAATGGGAGCCCCTTAAATATTAATTTTATTCTGTTTTTTAGTATTTGTTGATAAAGCACCAAGAGAAATACATCATCTGCGAAAATTTCAACTATGTAACTATCACGGTTCATGAGATACAGCCTGGTGACGGACGGACAGCGGAGTCTTAGTAATAGTTTCCCGTTTTACTCTTTGGTTACAGAACCCTAAAAATACACAAAATAGCCACTTATAAATATAGCCACTTATAATGCTGAAAATCAGCGCTGGGTATCCTATTTACCCAGCACATGGTGAGCACAGAGCAAGCGCTGTACGGCGATCCGGCGATCCGCCAAGGCATGACTTTTTTTTAATGTTATTTTATTATTATTTTAATTTTTTATGTATTGTGATTTGTTGTATACAGTTTGCGAGAATATATAATAATATTCATTTCTTTCTTTCTATAGCATCAAAAATTTATGTAGAGTGGGCATCACTTAATGCCATATCCAAAATTTACGTTAACAGCGTGCACACTAAGGATAGGTAGGTACATTCAAATGCTCAAGCAGACATCACTTTTCAGTCTTTAACCGGACGCGCCAGTGCAAACCGCGTATTGTACTTGACAGCTGTAACTTTACAAACTTCGCGCTCATTTAAATTTCGACCAGTGGCTAACTTCGCATTTGTGAAAAATAAGGACAAAAGTGTAGGAAATATTTTAACCTAAAAAATGCGAGGTTTTCTCCTGTGGGATTAAAGTAAAATCCCACAGGAGAGATGAAGAAAATGTGGGTATTTCCTCATCTTTCCTGTGGGATTAAAATAAGGTTGAAAAACCTCGCATTTTTTTAAATTAACGATAAAACTGTAAAAAGATTTGCTTTATTATTCGAGTTACCGAGATATTTACCATGATTTGTGAGTTTTGTTGAGTGCGCAAGACGGTAGATGGATAATCTGCTAATGTTTTGCACACCTCGCAGACTTCAACTCACAAATGGTAAATATCTTGGTAACTCGAATAATAATGTTTATTATTATTCGAGTTACCAAAAGGTAAAAGTAAAAAAAAAGAGATTCTTTTCGTAATACGCGAAAAGTTGGTGAAAAATGTAATGTATATCATATCAAATTAGGCGTAGAATTAAGTGCCAGGTTTTTAAAACTACCCACATTATCTAGTTTGTAAGAAAATGGAAACGAATTGGACGCTGTTTCGGCCGGGGTTGCGGTCTCCTAACCTCACGAATACCACCGTGAGCCTGCAGCAGAACTTCGAGATCGACTTGGAGGACACTAACTGGATCCTCACCAACTCCTTCATCATCTTCACTATGCAGACTGGTGAGACATTTTCACCATCATCGCGGAATATTTCCTCCACAATCTTTATATTATTTTTGACTGCTGGGGCCCATATTCACTCTTTCACAGCGCCTATATGAACTTTTAGGGGGTCCAGTTGCTTACGTCCGTAGGTTTTTAGGTCCTTTGAATCCCTACACGTACCCCCTGGGTGGTGCTAAGGAGCAACAAAAAGTAGCAGTAGTACTTGTGCAAAGTTCGTCCGGAGAAGTATTGCCTCCACACCTGGCAATCTGCCGCCAAACGGTAATGCTCGCATTGCTGTGTTCCGGTGGAAGGGTGTGGGTGCTGGTGAAATTGCAGGTGCATGAGACGTAATATCCTCGTCTCGGGTGACGGGCGCAGTGGGGTGCGACTTGGGTCTTCTCATACTTCGGTCAGGGAGGACCTGAGTTGCATTGCTGTTGTTATGGGCGGAGGTAACTACTTAACATCAGGTAGAGCTCTAGTTACATGTCATAGTCTCTCTTCAGTTACATGAAAAAAAAATACTTCACAGTAATTTCTGGTATTCCTGGCTAAATTGATGTTTTTAACCACCAGGGTTTGGCATGCTGGAGTCAGGGTGCGTCTCCATCAAGAACGAAGCAAACATAATGATGAAGAATCTAGTGGACATCTCCTTGGGGGGTAAAGCTAATCTCGGCTTGCAAAAGCGTAACATTCTATCTAAATAATATAAAGCAAATTCTTTATTTCCGTCGATCTCTTTCTCCGCTAGCATCTAAACCACGCAACGGATTTTGATATGGCTTGTAGCTAACAAGTTAATGAAAACTATTATAATATATGCACTGTGCATTTCTTGGTGTACATTAAAATGTTGATTCATTCATTCAGATGTACGAAAATTAAAACTAAGATACAAAATAAAATAATTTTAAAAAAAAGTTAATATGATAAAATAATAATATACTAACAGAATTATAAGTTGCATACTAATCTTAATATATATAAATTACGTGTCACGATGTTTGTCCGCGATGGACTCCTAAACTACTTAACCGATTTTAATCAAATTTGTACACCGTGTGCAGTTTGATCCAACTTGAAAGATAGGATAGCTCACATCTCAATTTATGATCGCAATATTATTTTATTGCAAATTATAATATCCGTACCAGCCTCTAATATTCCCACTGCAGGGACACCGGCCTACTCTCGATAATTGAGAGTGAATGGGCTCTGATCTACCACGGGAGCCCAATCTGGATTGGTAGATGTCACATGTCGTTGAATTTTTGGTTCTAAGACATGCTGGTTTCCTCACGATGTTTTCCGTCACCGTTTCGAGAACGGTATTGCGTAAAGGTATTGCGCACATAAATTTTTTCAAGTGAAAAAACTCATTGGTGCACGTGTGGTTTTGAACCAGCGACCTTCAGATTGAAAGTCGGCGTCTGTGCCCCTGGGCCACCAAGCTCTCAATTATAATATCATATGACAAAAACGTTAGCCACAGCAACGCGTGGCCCGGTCAGCTAGTTTGTTAAATATATATATATATACTAGCTGACCCGGCCACGCATTGCTGTCGCTAACGTTTTTGTAATTGTGACTGTCAAATAATAGACAAATAATTTGCATTAAAATAATATTGCGATCATAAATTGACACAATGGAACTTAGTTTCGTTAATATAACAGTTTTTGTAGCAGCTGTACATAAGCCTTGTCAAATATGAGAAAATATCTCTTCATGTAAAAATAATCAAATTGTATCTAGAAAAGCATCATCAGTGGATAAAAAGAAACGAATTTAATTTAGTTTAATATTAAACTTTTTGATCCCTGCAAAGGTCTGACCTACTGGATCTTCGGTTACGGCATGTCGTTCGGTACCGGGCCATACCAGAACCCAGTGGTGGGCGTGGGAGACTTCCTGCTAGACCCACCAGTGGGAGACGCTCTCATGGGGCCGGTATTTGCTTCCTTCCTGTTCCAATTGTCGTTTGCTACCACTGCTACCACGATCGTCAGTGGGGCTATGGCAGAAAGGTACGTAAATACAAATAAATTTACTACATTAGATTCCCTACACGTACCCCCTCGGTGGTGCTAAAGGAGCTACCAAAAGTAGCAGTAGAACTAGTGCAAGTTCATCCGGAGAGGTATTTTCACCACATCTGAAATCTGCCGCCAAGTAGTGCTCGCATTACTGTTCCGATGGAAGGGTGTGGGTGTCGGTGAAACCACGTACGCATGAGACATATCATCCCCGTCTTAGGTGATGGACGCCGCACGAATGCAACTCAGTGTAAGATCCAAATCTTATACTGAGTCGCATTACTGTTGTCATGGGCGGGGGTCGCCACTTACCACCAGGTGGGCCCTCAGCTCGTTCCGTCACATACAAAATTTTTTTTTTTTTAATTTCTGATATAAATACATTAATTTTTTTATTCGTTACATTAAATTAATTACAGGTGCAACTTCAAAGCATATTGCCTATTCTCGTTCTTAAACACAATAGTATACTGTGTTCCGGCTGGATGGGTGTGGGGCTCTCACGGATTCCTACAGAAGCTAGGGGCCGTGGACATCGCTGGCTCGGGCCCTGTGCATCTTATAGGTGAGCTAGCTGAGCTAAAGACACTAGCAGCAGTAGAACGTAGATGCTACGACTCATGCACTGGTAATTTCACCGGCGCCCACAGCAATACAAGTGTATTACTGCTTGGCGGCAGATTACATATGGCAGGAGGCAGGAACTCCTCCTTCTCCTCCTCATATGACGGCTCTTTGGCTTAGTGGTAGTAGCCCTGCCTTCGAAGTGAGGGTTCCGGCTTCGATTCGCGGCCGATTTCTTTGTGTGGTGAGTATGTAGTTCATTCTCGGGACTTGGGTATTTGTCTTGTGTTTGTGTGTTTGTCCATGCCATCTGCGAGACAGGGAATCCTAGTGAAGAGGTATGAGTGTGTAAACGTTTATTATTATAGGAACTAAACAGAAAAAATATATTTGACTTTTAAATTGTAACATTTATTGTATCTTGTTGACAAGTTTTACCAATTCTTAGTTATCAATGAATTTCTTTTTTTTTAGGGGGTTCTTCAGCATTCGCGTCTGCCATGATGCTGGGCCCACGGCTGGGACGATACGCCCACGGCTCGGAGCCGCTACCCCTCGGGAACCCCGTCAACGCGGTCATGGGCACCTTCGTACTCTGGTGGGGGTGGCTAGCGTTTAACTCTGGAAGCACCTATGGTGTGAGTTTTGTTTTTACGTGATAACGTCTTATAAATCGATGAAGGATGACTTATTGTTCCGCCTGAGCCGAGCGTGCAAGCGAAAGCACGGAACAAGTGATAGAGAAGAACGAACGGCATAAGTTATCGAAAAATCGAAAATTGGGAACAAGTACATTTTTGTATTGGATTTTTGCCAACATTTCGTTTGTCGATTGTCAAATTCTGTCAAATTAAATATCTACTGTAATTTTAATTTAATATAACAATATCTGTCAAAATGATAGTTTTTTTTCGAGTTTTACGTCAGCCAATTTATACGTCATTAATTTCATATCAAGCGTTCTCCATCGTCGACCGCATCCTCACTTTCCATCAAGTGAGATGGCAGCCAAACGCTTGTTTATAAATCAATTAAAAAACCTATAATTGATGGTATCTGAATTTGAATAGATTATACCCAGTGGCGGCCTTAGGGGGGTGGCAAGCAGGGCAACCGCCCGGGGCCTCGCTTTAGGACCTCGCACCCTCGCAGAACAACCCGTTTTTTGTTTCGATGTACTGCAGCTGTCTTTAGAAGTATGCTGACTGATTACCCGGAGCCCAGTACACTTCCAACTCACCTCCTCATACGCCAAGAGCCTCACAAAGATCTATCGCCCGGAGCCTCGCAATATCTAAGGCCGCCCTTGATTATACCTATTCATATAGAAGAAAATCTTATGTTCGCCTTCGTAATAGATTTGTGCAAATTACAGTTGCGTGCACTTCCAATCACTTTGTTGAATTCGCTGAGCGTTTAAACGAAGCGTTTATTTTAACGACAATGCATTAGTAGGTACGTCTGTTTGTTTGAAAAGGCCGGAAATAGTGCGCATAGTACGAAACAATTCCTCTTACAGTGGCGTTAGTTTCTAGTTTGATATAGTTATATTATTTATTTTAATTTATTTAATAAAAAGTTACGTTTCCAAATTTAAGAATTCGGAATTAGGAATTACGGTAATAAAGTACATATTTTGATTTTAACATTGACTTTAAATTTAACTTTAATTGATTTTAATTGATTTTTAAGTACATGACACAAAAAAATACTTACTATAGAAGATTTTGTTACGCTCTGGTGCATAAAAAATACCAGCTTTTACTGGTAAATTTCATCCAAATCTGTCAAGGAGTAACAAAGACGGCTCCGTGGCTTAGTTGGTAGTCCTTGCCTTCGAAGCGAGGGGTCCCGGGTTTGATTCCCGGCCGGGACACACTTTGTGTGGTGAGCATGAAGTTTATTCTCGGGTCTTAGGTGTTTGTCTTGTGTTTCTGTGTTTACCCATGCCATCTGCGACACAGGGAATCCTAGTGCAGAAGTATGAATGTGTTAAAGTTGTTTTTTTTAAATACAAACTTTCGCATTTATAATATTAATAAAAATGCGAATAATAAAGAACTTTTAAAACAGTCAGTTTTCAGAGTCTATCTACCTATTTTTTAACGAGCTGTCCGGTCAAATATGGCCGGTAGCGACCACATTTGCTCACATTGTCCCATAACGATCCATTTCAACGAATCGGTGTATTTAATGACAAATCATTACTATGTATTCTATCCTCGCTGCACGTACGCTGTTTTTTGGCCTTGACTTTCGAATTTGCATTGTAAAAATACATTAAAATCTCAAACTCAATCTTATTTATTGCTGTAGTATCTTTTGTGTATACGAAGCGAATCTTACTTAGTTTTTATCTTTAGTGTAGGTTATAAATAAGAGACTATGTGAGGAAAATCGTTTAACTTATTAGAACGATCAGTATTCTACAGTTTAGGTGAATTATACGAAATATCTGTAGAATACCCTCGCTACTATTATTATTTGAATAATATAAATTTATAACAATTGAAAATGGTTAAAAACCCGGCCAAAGTTATAGCCATCGAATTTCCAACCTTTTACGTACGCATACGTTATATATGGCTTCACTGTTTTCAATCTATCTATACAAATAAAGAAAATCGAAGTGATTGTTTTAAACATCAAAATAACAAACTTTAATAAACTTACTAAATGTATTTTAAAGGATATATACCTATGGTACATAAAAGAAAAACACATTTTTTTCCCTCTTTCCGTTACTCTGTCGGTCTATTTCGGCTAATCTCGAAAACGGCTGGACCGATTTTGAAGGGACTTTCACTAGCAGATAGCTGATGTTGTAAGGAGCTAATCTACATAGAGCTAAGATACATTTGTTTAAAAAAAAGAATGAGGAATCCAAAATTCCATACGGAAAGTTGGAACAACTAGTTTTGTCCAAAACTGCGTTTTCTTTCAGGTGAGTGGTGCCAAGTGGCAGTACGCGGCGCGAGCTGCTGTCATGACAATGATGGGGTCTTTTGGAGGTGGCTGCTTCGGGCTCTTGTGAGTACCTACTGCCAAACCCTGAAACAGATCACTGGAGACAGATTACCAGAGGCCTTGTTACTTGAAAACTCCCAAAACAGAGCGGCGACTTACACGAAAAAAGAAGAAATATGGCAACATCTTCTGTACAAATAAATAAAAGTGTTTGTAATGTCAAAATAACAGCTATACTTAATGTATTTGAAAGTATACACGGAACAAATAATAGAAAAACAATTTTCAAAGTATTTTATCTTTCTGTTTGTTCCGGCTAATCTCTGAAACGGCTTTACAGATTTTAACGGGATTTTCACTAGCAAATAGCTGATATAATAAGGAGTTATTTTTTTTTAGATTTTATTCAGAACGGGAAAACAGAAAACACACAGGAACACAATGTGTTCCTATACACAGATACAGCTAACCTGTAATAAATCCTTCATCATGTTACAGGTTTACTTTGATAAAGAACAAGGGCAGAGCCGATGTCATGGAACTTATCAACAGCATTCTCGGGTCATTGGTGTCAATTACAGGTAGTTTTTTTAATTTTTGTGGATATCTAACACAGTGCTATCCCAAACTAGGCATAGCTAGAAAGAACTAGAAAGAACAGATTACTTTCTTACATGTACTGTAAAAAAGCTTTAAAACAACAGAACGCTATTATAACTATTCTAGCTTGCCTAGTTGTTTCATAGATCAGTTATGCCACTTTTCACCCGATCTTTTGGCGTTTTCGTGCTTCGGAAGTCAAGTTAAGACGATCCAGCTATGTCGGACGCTTTCGCGTTTAAACTCTTTTAATTTTCAGCCGGGTGTTTTTTGTACCGTGCCTGGGAGGCGCTCTTAATTGGAGTCATTGGGGCTGCTATTGCATCAGCGACCTCTCCGCTGTTTGACAAGCTGCGGGTCGACGACCCCGTGGGCGCGTCAGCTGTTCACGGCGCATGCGGCTTCTGGGGTGAGATGACTTCTGGAGTGAGATGACTTCTGGAATGAGGTTACTTCTGGAGTGAGATGACTTCTGAGTGAGTTGACTTCTGGGGTGAGATGACTTTTGAGTGAGATGACTTCTGGGGTGAGATGACTTTTGGATGAGATGACTTCTGGGGTGAGATGAATTCTGGGTTTAGATGAATTCTGGGTTTAGATGGGGATGATACCTGGGTGAGATGATATCTCCTGGGGTGACATGACTTCTGGGTGAAATGATATCTTCTGAAGTGAGATAATAACTTCTTGAGTTGATTTCTGGGGAGACGATGACTTCTAGGGTGAGATGACTCCTGAGTGAGCACTATAGCGTCTATCTATCCGCTGTTTGACAAACTGCGGGTCGATGAACCATGGGCGAGTTAGTTCACGGCGCATGCGGCTTCTGGGGTGAGATGACTTCTGGCTGAGATAACTTCTGAGTGGGACGATATCTGGGGTGAGATGATATATAGAGGTGAGATGATAATTCCTGTAATGACTTCTGGGGTAAAATTATAGCTTCGAGGGTGAGATTATAGTGCCACCTGCACTATGAGTGTGTAATTTTTTTTTAATCCAATATAAAATTGTTTTTAGGGGTCCTAGCGGTGGGGTTGTTCGCTGACAACCCGATACCGATGGACACGACAAACGGGAGGTCCGGATTATTCAAAGGTAATGGAGTCCGTTACGTGCACGTGTTCACGTAAAACACACGGCCGTTTGTACGACGCAGCCAAACCACATTGTTTTCTATTTTTTAATCGACTTCAAAAAAGGAGTTTCAGAATAAGACTGTTTTTTTTTTTAATGTTTATTACGGGATTTCTCGACGAAACCTGAACTGATTTGGAAAATTCTTTTTTAACCAACTTCAAAAAATGAGTTTCACAATTCGAATGTACACATTTTTTTTCTAATGTTTGTTACGCGATTTCTCGACGAAGCCTGAACCGTTTTGGAAAATTCTTTTTTTCCTTCAAATGTTATATATGGTTCCAATTTAAATTTATTCAAAATCGGTCGATTGGTTTTCGAAGAATCAACAAACATCTATAAATTGTTTACATCAATGATATTTTCGTATACTCCGAAACCTCGCTGTTGGAGCAGCAGAAGAATTGAGAACTGCTTTTTTTCGATTTTTATATCAGCAGTAGAACTTGTGCCAAGTTCGTCCGGAGAGGTACTGCCACCACACCTGGAATCTGCCGCCAAACAATAGTGCTCGCATTATTGTGTTCCAGTGGAAGGGTGTGGGTGCCGGTGAAATCACATGCGCATGAGACGTATCGTCCCCGTCTCGGGTGATAGACGCAGCAGGATGAATGCGACTCAGTGCAAGTCCCAAATCTTATACTGAGTCGCATTACTGTTGTTATGGGGGGTCGCCATTTACCACCAGGTGGGCCCTCAGATCGTTCCGTCACATTTCAACATAAAAAAACAGCCACTTGCTTTTAATCATTGATTTGGAAATCAGTTCGTCCAGTCAGTTTTAACTTTTCAGGTGGCGGGTGGTATCTCCTCGGGGTGCAGCTCCTGACAGCGATCTGCCTGATGGCGTGGGGGGTCATGGTGACCATGGCGCTGCTCTGGCTCATAGACTGCGTGATGCCGATCAGGATGGATCCGTACGAGGAGCTGCTAGGAGCTGACCTCACTGAGCACAGAATCAGACACGGACAGGTCACAGAATCAGAATGTTTCTGACTTTAATTTATTCTTTTTTTGTTAGTGGCCAGCTCTGTTGTCGGATTTTCCAAGACGCCTGAAGGCGACTGACATGGCTTAACGAGTATTATAGCTGGGACCTACATTTTAACGTAACCTCAGTTCAAATGCCACTAAGTGGCCACCCATCCAACTTCTGACAGGGCCGAAAGTTGCTTAACTTAGATGATCTGTAGAGAACGGCCAAGCAAGCTACGCCACGAACGCTTTAATTTATTATGTTTTGTGCATGGACGACCGAGGTTCTTTAGGTGATTTTTTATGTAAAACTTTTTTTGTAAGATTCCCATCCAGGACAACCTTTTGTGTAACGAACATAGATCTTTGTTCTGTATTTGAGTGTTAATATGAGTATTCTATCAGTTAAGTATGTTGTTCCTATAGAAGAAGCGATTTTGAGGTATATTAAGATGTGCTGTGTGTCCATGAAAATTAATTAATTTATTAATTAACAAAGTGAAACAGACGTCACCGACTATTACTTCTTCTTCTTGAAACTTTCTTAGGTGGGAGTATCTCGGGCTGTCTCAGCATTGCGTCCATACCACCGGTCCAACAGTATCGAAGAGGTCGGCGGCATCGGCGTCAACACGGGACACAACTTGATCGTTGAGAAAATACAGGAGGTAGGACTATTTACGGACCAGCATTCTTCCTTTTTTACGACTATAACTTAATTGGCCTCACAGCTCAGTTGCCAGATCTACCTTCTGCGATAAAGTCGTGAGAGATACAATTTCTACTCAGGATTAAAAGGTGTGAGCAGTCAGTCTAAAATTATTATACCCATTGAGTTCTTAAAATTACTTAGAAACTATTATAAATCAGTTTTGCGCTTGTTCAAGCCCTATCTGACCCTCCACAATCAATAAACACACAGAACAGACATCTATGTTGTTTATCATAGATATATGTTATGTGTTTATTCCGTAAGCATTATATTTTTAGCGATCCCAATAAAGTGCCAGTTGTAGATTAAGTCCCATGTTCCCGTAATGGGAACATAAGAGGCTGGATAAATATACCAATGGCTAATACACTGATTTCAGGCAAAGAAAAAGAAAGCGAAGTCCATCGATGGCCGACCAGGCTACTCCAACAACGCTTTCATAGAAAACGAACAGTCGACATTCAAACACGAGGGATGGTTGAACCGCCGCCTGGACGAGCAAAACGAACTCCACAGAACTCTACACTCTATGACTAACGAGATAGATTACAAAAAAAGAACTGTCAAAAGTGTCAAATCTGATAACAATGGCGGACGTGAAAATGGCGGGAATTCTTCCATGGTTCCGGAAGAATTGAAAGGGAGAAAGTTCAAAGAGCTAACGATTATAGAGTTGGAAGAATTGGGGAATATAAATGCTAGTCAGGATAGGTTCCGCCATAGATTTCATGAGACGGATTACAAAAATGACGTCTTGAAAGCTGATGCTAATATTAGATGGATAGATTGAGTTTCTAAGAGTCCAATTAACTTAGTAGATACCTAAAGGAATTAATAATGTGAAAAAAAAAACTTCCGATTATCTTAGACCAAGTTTCATAGATATTTAGTTCAATAGTTTTAGTTGGTCTAGTCCCATATAACCGCTCTGTCTCCCCGTGGCATGGTGGTATGCGAGTGCATTTCCCAACGAAAAAAAAAAGGTAGTATGAAATAAATAACAGTGAAAAATCATAAAAAACATTTTATTTCACTCGGTCTCAATCTGTCTTCCTTACGTACAAAATCTACATACATTAATTATAGGATTAAAAATACCTTGAAAAGGACACAATCAAATAAATACCTAATTGCTATTTTTTTTTACAACTTTTGTATTGCCAGCGCACAAATCCCTTCCCGAAAATTGGGAAAAAATTTCTTTACACATTTGGGGACGATTTATAAAATGAGTGTGGCCAGCACACAACTTTCCCAACATTTAGGGAAAATCAACACACAGAATTATTGTACCAATGATTAATCTCAGTAGGCAACGCCTTGAAACCTTTAACTGCTTCGCTTATATCTTCAGGGGGAACCGCTAAAGTATACAGCTTGTATTCTTTCTGGACACGACTGGCTGTGGTCTCTCCTGCGTTGGACATGGAGTCTACATTGCGAACTGGTAGAATTATTTCTAACGCTTGGAGGTGTTCGAAAGCTTTTAAGATGACTGGCCGTGGTACTGTTTGGGTCGAAGAGTTCGCGTTGGCGAATTTTGTGTATCTGAAATCAAATATTCCTAAATAATAATAAAACCTAACAGATAAATAATCAACCTTAAACCGTATTGATTTATCCAAAACTAAGTAATAGCAACCTCTAACTCGAGCTCGCGTGGGAGATTGCAGCTTACCTGTGTAGCACCATTTCGAAATTCATCGGTTGGCCGTCAAAGATGTCCATTCCGTGCTTCATAGCTATGACCAGAGACAACTCTAGAATAGACAGGGATTGTAAGATTTTTACTCTGTGCTCCCCTGACACTGTGTTGTCTATGGCGGCTATCAACTCTATAGAGTCTATGTACGGTTTCCGGTAGGAGAGTTTTGATACTGTTTGAAACTGAAATGAGAATATTAATAAGATAAATTTGAAAAATCTTAAAGCCGACTTCTACTTCTTCATCCCTTATACACCTTACCACCTTAAAAAGAATCATCCAAATCGGTATACAACGGGCGAAGAAAAAAGTCACGGGAAAACAAAATACACAATTTCGTTTACTTGGATGTAATTTTTTTTCCAGTTATTAAGTATTCAACCAATTTTAATAAAATTTCTTTGGGTCTAAGCGTAACATGTACTATGAGAACTAGATAACTGATAGAATACAATAGTAGTATTTTTTTGTAAATTTGTACATATAAATATAATACGAATTAACATCCAGACACAGAAACATCTATGTTCGTCACAAACGCTTGTCCTAAATGGGAATCAAACACACAAGCTGCAGCGCTGAAGGCAGAGCTACAACCAATGGGCAGTGAGGCCAGTCACAAAAAAATTCCACAAGCAAAATAGCATAAAACTAATTAGATTTTTCGACTTATACAATTTTTTTTTCTTACCAGTATATTCCTGAAGATTTGTTCATTGACAGTATAGTAGCAGAACTTCTCTATAGCATCGGTCAGTTTATCATCAAGCAACGCTTGTATGTGTCCGTTCCAGTCGTTGACAAACATGGGATCAAACTCAAACTGTGCACTGCTAGTTTTGCAACGGGTCAACACCTCTTCTGGGACGGAGAACTCAGATTCAGATGCTTCCGGGGTGCTTGCTAGAAAAAAAAACATAATTATATAATAAATGAATGTGCGTCAATGAATATTCATTATTATTTAAAGATATATATCTTTTTTTTATGTCAATGACAGACGGAATGATCTGAGGGCCCACCTGATGGTAAGTGGTGACCCTCGCCCATGACAACAGTAATGCGTGCGACTCAGTATGAGATCCAAATCTTTACTGAGTCGCATTCATCCTGCTGCGTCCATCACCCAAGACGGGGATGATACGTCTCATGCGCATGTGATTTTACCAACGGTAATAAAGTTCTTAAAACCTTGGAATTTATTTATTAAATACGCATAAAATAAATCCTACCAGAAGCCTTCCTACTTTTTCCTTTCCTCCTCACTGGTAGACTCAACAACTGCACTAAAACTTGCTTCATACACTCAACCGGTGGGGTGTGCCCGTCGTGGGGGAATATCAGGATATGCCGGTGGGAGAAACGGGATTTGACGCGTTTTTCCAAAAGCTCCATTACGTCTAATCTATTTGTTACACCTGAAATAAGTTATTAAAAAATAAAGAAATACATTGAAATTCGTATACACCAATTTTTTTTTTTGTTATATATGTTTCGGTACAATCTGATGGCCCACCTGATGTTACTCTACCCATAATAACAGCAATACGAATTAGATCCTCCCGGACCGAAGTATAAGAAAACCCAAGTCGCACCCCGTGGCGCCCATCACCCGAAACAGGGTTGTTATGCGGATGTGATTTCACCTGCACCCAAACCCTTCCACCGGAAAACAACAATGCGAGCGCCACTGCTTGGCTAGTCTGCCACTTCGAACTTTGCACAAGTTCTACTGCAATTTTTGTTGCTCCTTTAGCACCACCCAGGGGGTACGTGTACGGATTCAAAGGGTAAATAAATGACCAAATGGACCCCTGTAAAATTACTTACCTAACACACACATAGGCGATTGGTCACTGTGTGTGATGTCAAACAGATTATACAACAAGGTCTGTGCCTTGCCGCTCTTGCAGAAGGAGTGGAAGTCTTCTAGGATGAACACCATGCTGCGGTTCCGTTTGTCAGCAGACCGGAGGCAGGTGAACAGGAACGAGAGGCTCTCAGCGAACGAGCCAAACACCTGTTCACCCACTGCATTCTCTAATTGCATCTGTGGACATGAGTGCCAAATTTATACACCTACATATTTATACAGGGAAGTATTTATACTGGGAATTATTTTATTTTTTTAATTCTTTTTTTTTTTTGGGACTTTGGGTCTTTTTGTAAACCATGTCAGTCTCATAATGGACTGTAATATAATATTTTAACAGTCTTTGTGAACCAGTTTGGAAGCAAACCTCTAGAGCATGATAGCTTCATCAGAAGTCTGTGAAGGTAACAAACTCTGAAACAGGCCCACATCCAGCCGGTTCACATGGATCTTGGTAGACAAGTTAAGTCTCAAAGGTCTGCTCTGGGCACATTCCACTAGAAAGTGATAGACATCCTGCTTTGTTCCACACTGCTCACAATTTGGGTTATTAACCTTTCCCATAAGGAACTTAAAACTGTTGGGAAGTATTTATACAGAGAAGTATTTATACTGAGAAGTAATTATACAGGGAGGACTGTATGTATAGATATTGTCCTCCCTCAAGTATTTCTTTAGGGAAGTTGTCTAGAGCGGTACTGTTTCCATACTTATTTCTATTGGAGATATAGGGTGGAAGCAGCACATCGGTTGGATGATTTCAAAGTCTATGATGCACATAGGTAGAAACCATTTTTGTTTTATATATTAGAATTTACCTGAGCAGTAATAGCTTTAAGAGCAACCTTCTCATCGCCATGAATCAAACCACTGAGTTTGACGATGATGGCATCATTCTCCAAGTCCAGTTCTTTAGCCAGCTGGTGGAGCACGGAGTTTATGAGCTGAAATACAATGATAAACACTTATAATAGAACTCTAATTTATGCAACTTGGGTCTTTTCATACTTAGGCCCTGAAGGACCCACGTCGAATCACAATTGTTATGGGCGGAGGTAACCACTTAACAGTTAGCCATCAAATGATTACGACACTTATGGTACATAAAAAATATAGCCAATTTCAGTGTTTAATTTTAATAAGTTTTCAAAAAAATTTAAAGTGAACATATCAAAAAAGGTTGGTAATCGCTTCAGTCCGTTCAAAGGTCAATGCACCAAGTTTTCTAAGGATTTATGACATGGTACTCAGTGGCTTTGTTGGTAGTAGCCCTGCCTTCGGAGCGAAGGGTTTTGGGTTCGATTCCTGGCCGGACTCTCAATAACAGGACAAGACTATGTGTATGTATTTATGGATCACTAACGGTTGTTTTTCCACTTCCCCTGGGCCCGATCATGAGAGCTGAGTGGGATTCTCCGTTGCAGATAGTCCTCTTCATCATGTCATAAACTTGGTGCCTTTGATGATCATGATTCCTAAACGACACGTTATCTTCCATTATTTTCAACTTCAAATACTTTCGTACAAACTTTATTTGCTTGGCCATGCCACTATCAAAGCTGTGATCACGCATTTATATATTTAGTTGAAGAAAACAGCAGATTTAATTACATAAACAAAAAATCAGCTGGCTAGTATTAGAATCCGATCTCCCGCCATTTTATGGACATTTGACACTGACTAAGTGACTGACTGTTGTAACTGACCACAGATATCACCACCGAAAGTCTTCCCCCAACGAAAATAGCTTATCTTATAAACGCCAGGAAAGAGTAGACCATCATACCTACTTGGTAGGTAAGTATAGTAATTCTGATGGTTTTGCTCGGCAGTTACAGAAAGTATTTATTTTATTTACTGTCCTCCATTCTTTCTAGCGGAAATCGGGGTCCATACGGGGTACAAAGGAAGAGTAATGTAAAATTGTAAAAAATATTTTGTTATTTTATTTTTTCCTCTGTCTGTTTGTTACTTCTAACCTCTGAAACGGCTTGACTGATCCGGATGGGACTTACACTAGTCTATAGCTGATGTTACAAGGAGTAATATTTCATTTAGTAAAAAAAAATTAGATACGTCGCACAAAAAATGATAAATTCCACGCAGATGAAGTCGCGGGGAACAACTAGGTTACTGTAATCTCGTATATAGTTATTTATAGTTTACTACAATAAAGCATCATTTTATTAGTGTTGTCTAGCTAAATGTGTATTTGATCTTATTTATCGATCTAATATACATATTTAACATTATTATATCAAAAACTTCCCAAAGCCATAGAGCGCTCGTTTTACCAATAATTGAAGTGCGCATGTGCAAAGCAAAGTAGACGCAACTTCTTGAATGCGCAACACACGCTTAGAAAATCAATACAAAAACCAACATACAAGGGAATCGAGTCCCGGGATTGCTTAAATTCTAGAAATAACGTATTGGGTATATATAATAATTTTATCATGCCTCGCTAAACATACAGACCAACCAATTTAACATGTTAATGTTTGGCAATGTAGCAAAGTATTCACAAAATATATAATAGCTCGAGTAAAAAGTAAAATATATATGTAGCTAAATAATTTGAAAACTTTGAAATCTAAATGTAAACCAACACTAACAATAACTGTATTTGCTACATAAATAATTATTACTCAATTCAAAATCTCAGGACATATCCGAGGATCGTGTTCTCATTCGAAATATCTACCTTGATCTTCAATCAATCCATCTCTTTCTTTCCAACGTTTTCGCATACCATTGGTTTCCATCCTTTTCTCGACCTTAAACTTAACAGGTTTTCAGTGTTTCGTGTACAAATTACTACAGAAATTAGTGATTTTCCATTTAGAAAGCTAATAACAGCATTATATTATACAAAGTCCATCAGCAATATGTAATGTGTCACTGTGATCGGGAAGTGACTTTTATGTAATTTACCGCAGCGCACCGTTCAACCCATTGACTCTTGTGAAAGATATTGAAAATGTGAACTTAAGAGATTAATTAAAAAGTGTGTGAAGTGAAAATGTGGTCACAATTAAATGACTTTAAAATGTTTTTGACATTACGGTGCAGCAGGTTTTAAATACATATAATTATTTTCTTGCAAATTAGCACAGAACACGAGCAATAAAACATAATCACAATGTAATTTTGTATACTACATATATTGATTAGATTGCAGCAGTGTGGCACCGCTTTGACTTTTAAGAATAACGTACGAGACGCAAATGCTTAATGCTTTAAATTGTAAGTTATAATGATTTATAATCAGTCTGTTACAAATACTAGGTATGCATGGTTGCTTTTAATGATGAATGTAGTAGGTAATGTCTTTATTAACGTGAAGTAAATTATTTTAATGTGTATCATTGAATCGTGCTTATTTTACGAATGATTTTGCACCACATCTATCGATTTTTCCCGCCAGCTACCTAATCACTAACTGTATCAATAACTAAAAACAAGCTAGGATAATCATTAAAACTCGTATTTCATTGTTACCAACTTATTTATTTAACTTTGTAAATTATATTAAAAAAAATATTATTCTACTAAAGTTACATGTGGAATTATGTAGTTACTTATTATATACAATATATTAATAACATATGGAGTATAAAGTCTATAGCTATTAAATAATAGAAAATACCATCAATTCCAGAGTATATTTATACCTACATTATTCTTTGATGTGGGCTGAAAGCTCACCGGTGGTAGTTTCTCAAGCCTCACCTTGATTATGAAAATACCGACCTTGAAATGAAAACCCCAGACGGGTGTTAATAAAAAAGGTGACTAAGCTTATGTATTTAATTAAACCACGTTATGGGCAACGGTGTATTTTAAAACCTAAATAATTAAAATAAACATTTTTCGTTTGTTTATTATCTTACCTAGTTATTTTTAAATAATGCTGTGTTAGATCTTATATGATCTTATAATATGTAGTTATTATAAAAGTTTATCGAAGTTATCGATTGTGTCTGAACACCACTAGATATCAATTGAATTTTGTCATAAATCATGTTGTCAAAGTCAACTAAAAAAAACTAAATTTTGGTTACTGACTTTTTGTGTCTTTAAGTAATTTCATAGAACATTTCTGCTAAGGCTGTTCTGTCCTCTCGAAATTAAGAGCATTCTTCTAATCATTCATTCATTCAAATCATTATTATCATTCAATAATCTGTCATTAATCATTCAGTCCCAATTGTGTATGAAATTGAAATGAAAATTGAGAAAAATTGTGATTCCGCTTGTATTGTTTTGTTTTGAGAATGTTTTATTTATTTAAAGTTACATACTGATTTGACAAAAATATTACTAACATATATGGCGTTCTTGATATGAACTGTAATACTAGTTTGGCTGTCAAGTCTTCGTGGAATCGTAAGTATTTTATTTGTATGCAGTAGCATTATTTGTAGATATCCTGTACTATGCGTGTATGTTTTGCAGCGATAACAAATAAATTGTTCATAACAATACCTACTTCACTCTGTTGAGATTAAATTGCTAGTTTCCTACTCTCATTAGATGCTTGTATTTTAATATACAGCATTAGATATGCTATACTTAACCCTGTTTGCAACGCGAGGGGTCCAGGATTTGATGCCTAAGTAAGAAAAATGTGTGATTGCGTATGAGTATAATGAGTACAACAATATAACATGCTGCAGAGGCCAGAAAGCATTACTATTTGTGTACCAAGTTTTTTTAAATATTTGAGTTCAGCTTTTGGGACCAACTTCAGGGCAGCCATGATACATTATCAGGACTGTAAGCTAGGAGTAAATGCACTTGTGCAAAACCCGAAAGAGAATTGTCAAGAGAATAGAGGCTTTGTCATTTCAAGCTGGGGACTTTGTATTAGTATGTAATACTATGTTGTATTTAAAGAGTTTATGACTAGGTTTGCCTCTGCAAGATGTGTAGACTTAGTCCAGCCACCGAATGTTCTCAAGAGAAACCAGCAGCTCAAAAGCTGTATAAAACTATCTATTATTAACCATGTCTAACAATGGCCCCGTAGCTTAGTTGGGAATAAACCTCTTTTTAAAGCAAGGAGTCCCGAGTTTAATTCCTGGCTGTGTCACACTTTGTGTGAAGCTCTCTAGATTAAATTCATTATCTTGTAGATAAATAATGTTACTTGTTGATAAATAATAAACCTTAGCTATAATTTCTTTATCAATTTATAAACAAATGTATTGTGATGGAAATGTGTAAGTATTTTAAATTGTCTTTGTGTGCATGTAATGTGCCTAAGGAGCTCCTGTGACACATTATATGCTCACGAATATGTTTACTTGTGTGTGTAAAATTTGACATGTCCATACGATACTTGAGATCTGAAGGAATATATGAGTTTTTGTGCTTGCTTAGTGGCTCTAGTGATCGCATGGCTTATCAAGGGCCACACTGACCCTTGGTGCTTGTAAATAGACAGAGGATTGGTCCCATACATATTGCGATCTAAGTTTGTTGAACATGTGTGCATGTGCTTGTATTCGCTCGTTGTTCAGGGTCGACCTTCTATATCTTTCCTGTGCCGTTTTACATGAATAAGGCATTGTAATACAATACCATGAGGTGACCATCACAAACTCGCTGATAAACGATCCTGCGATCAAAGATCAGGTGTGGAGTAGGTGTCCTACTCACAGTTGACAGTCGGAATCGGGCTTATCTCCGCTTTGTTTATTAATTTATTTATTTAATAAGGACTCCCAACACAGGATACACTGAACATACAACTTAAAATAATCAAAGGTCTTAAATAATAGTGGTCCCGCAATTATAGGGCGTCACAGGCGTGTTAATAGAGACAACCAGACAACATTTCAAAAAAGTTGAAAATATAAGAAAAATCGGTTAATACATGCGAGAAAAACAAAACATTTGGATAAATATGCGATGTTAGGGGCATTGTTGGGGGCGGAGGGGAGAAATTTCTTAACCAATTAGATAAAATTATACGCTAAGTGTCTTCTCAACTTAGTTTCGATAGATAAGATCCCAATAGCTCGAGATGTGGCTGCAAGCAGTAAACGTTCATCAAGTTTTAATCAATATCTATCTACACTTCTACACTAATATTATAAAGAGGAAAGATTTGTACTTATGTTTGTATGTTTGTAATGAATTGGCTCAAAAAGTACTGGGCCGATTTAAAAAATTCTTTCACCAATAGAATGCTACATTCTTCCAATTTGACATAGGCAACATTTCATTTTGAAAAAAATTAGGGATCCTTGGTAAAATTTGAACAATGTAACCGAAGGTGTAGAAAAATTAGTCTTAAAATGTCTTTCGTCGAATGCGCTGCCGAAACTATTAGCGATAGAACAAAATAATGTACAACAATATTGAAGAACATCATAATGTCTACAAAAAACTCCGCGGTAGCATATGTCTAACTATTGTAGTTATGTCACTACCCCGTGCGAAGCCGGGCTGCTAGTTTTTATATATAATTACGAATGGGCGAAGATATTTTTGTTTAGATGCCTATCAAAAAGTGCCCTAAGTGGCTAATATATGTAATTAAAGTAATATACTAGTTGTTATGTTAATTAAAAATACTAGCGGCCACGTTTTGGTGTTTTGGGGCTTCAAAACGTGGCCGCGACAAAGTTCTTGTATATTTATTAAATATCTCGGAAACCGACTTGAAAAAATACAAAACTGATTTGGATGACATTTTGTGTTAAGATAGCCCTTTTGTATAATTTTGTTTCTTGTAAAAACGCAATGTTTCACAAACACAACGTTCTACACATACACCGAGCAAAATTAGGTACTATCTCTTTGTATAATTATATCTTTCGTAAAAACGCAATTTACCTAATAACCGAGCGAAGCGCGGTCGCCCAGGTACTTCATAATTAACTGAAATACTAATAATTATTATTAACCTACATCGTCCCACTGCAAAACAATGTCAAAACCTAAACTAAATAATTGATTAATTATGTGTGTTATTCTATTATTAATTCTGTTCGCCTTCCACAAGTGAAATAAACAATTGATTAATTCTGTGTTATTCTATTATTAATTCTGTTGACCCTCATAAACTCAAACAATAGGTACATTCTGTGTGTTATTATTAATTCTGTTGACCCTCATAAACTCAAACAATGAGTTCATTCTGTGTGTTATTATTAATTCTGTTGACCCTCAAACTCAAACAATGAGTTCATTCTGTGTGTTAGTATTAATTCTGTTGGCCCTCAAAAACTGACATAAACAATTTATTAATTCTGTGTGTTATTGTCAGATGTTCGTTAATAAGTGTCCGCACGTGAAGAGCCATCATGTCGGAGGAGCACGCGTGCTTGGTGCGCGCCCGCTCGGACTCTGAGAACTCCGCCAACCTCGGGGGCTTCGGTTCGATGACGCGCACCATGACCTACACCGAGGACCGACTCAACAGTAAACCTACCTTTTTTTGCGACAATCGTGACGGAACGAGCCCTGATGTTAAGTGGTCACCGCCGCCCAACAATTCTTTTTATCACATATAAATTATAAAGCGACAGTTTATATGTCTCTCTCTATGTGTGTGTATTTTTGTTACTTTTTCACGCTCAAACAGCTCAAAGGAATTGGATGAAATTTGGTACCAGGAGAGATTTACACATGGCTTATATGCGTTTGATCCCGAAGTGCAATGTTCCCATAGGATGGCCAACCGCGGGTAACACCGCTTATAACCTGTATTTTCCTTTTCCGGGACCAAAAGTAGCCTATGTGTTATGGGCTACTTTTGATCCCAGAAAAGTGCAGCGTTCCATTCCTTCGAGCGTTCGATGGCTCCAAATAAAGAAACCGTCACATCTTCGTGCTTTCCAGCCACTGAAGCCAGCGGGGAGCCGGCCTCGAACCCAATCCACCTGGTGGTCAGTCCGCCGGACACTGCCGGCGAGAACGAGAGCGGGGAACTCCTGGACTACAACGATGCCAGCGTGCTGGACCAGTTCCACGAGGATGCCATACGACAGGTGAGTCCACTTCCCCATGGTTCAATTTTTGAAGGTCCATCTAATATTACGTAATTAACTCCACCCATAGCCCATCCTTAGAGGTTTCTTGTCTGTTTTCTTGGTTAGGATTGTAAACGTAAACTTAAGAAAAAAGAGTAGCTAAAACATAAAAACTGAACGTAATTTAAATAAATAATAAATAAATAAACGTTTACACACTCATACCCCTGCACTGGGATTCCCTGTCGCAGATGGCATGGACAAACACAAATCCGAGAACAAACTTCATGTTCGCCACACAAAGTGTGCCCCGGCCGGGAATCGAACCCGGGACCCCTCGCTCTGAAGGCAGGGCTGCTACCAACTAAGCCACGGAGTCGTCACTAAGCCCCGGACGTATCTGTGTGCATGTAATGTGCCTAAGGAGCTTCCGTAACACGTTATATGTTTATTTGTGTGTGTAAAATTTGATGTGTTCAAATGGTGTTTGAGATCTGAAGGAATAAATGAGTTTGAATTTGAGTTTGAAATGAACTCGCCCGACGAACTCAATCTCGAACTCGCCCGTGGGGACGAACTCAAGCTAGTTTTACTTAGGTCTTCCTATCTGAAAGTATATAACTTGATTTTCAATCAGTTCATTCATTCAGTTGTTTTTTTAGCTGTTTTACAAAGTTTTTTTTTAACTGTAATCAACTGTTGTATATGCTTGTTACCTCATTATTCCGTCATACTTAGTACTTAGGCTTAGTTGGTAGTAGCCCTGTATTCGAAGCGGGTTCCGGGTTCGATTCCCGGCCGGGGCACACTTTGTGTGGTGAGAATGAATCCATCTGCGACACAGGGAATCCAGTGCAGAGGTATGAGTGTGTGAACGTTGCTTTTTCTTTTACTTACCTCGATTGACCCTACATAATGATAAATCTTTTAAAGGTTGCCTGGAAGAGATTGCTTTAAGCAATAAGGCCGTCTATTGTATTTCACATTACTTGAATACCTACTCTTAGTAAATATGTTTTTATGTCAATGTACACCACATTGGCATAAAAATATATTTACAATAAAGAGTTTTCTATCTATCTATCTATATTATTTGTATCCAGGCCGGCTGCGGTTTCTCCCAGATCAGAGTGATACTGGCGTGTTCGCTTGCCATAGTGGGGGCATCGCTGGAGTTGAGTGCCATACCGTTTGTGTTGCCATCTGCCGAAATAGAACTATGTGTGTTGACACACGAGAGGAACTGGCTCGGTGAGTATATTCTCACTATTAGTTATTGACGGTTCTGTACCTTATTGGGTAGTAGCGTTCGAAGCGAGGGGTCCTGGGGCCGATTCCCGGCCGGGGTAGACATTGTGTGTGAGCGTAAAGTTTGTTCTCGGTTCATGGGTGTTTGTCATACAGGGAATCGTAGTGCAGGATTATGATTTTAAACATTAATTTAATCTAAAGGTCGCTGGTTCAAACCCACACGGGCACCAATGAGTTATTCACTTGAAAAAATTTGGCCTCGTAAAGTTCCCTGCAGTAGGAACATGGCAGTGGGTATGAGTGCATATAACGAACTGCAAAGGAGTGGAATTCGCTGCCGGCGTGTCTTTTTCCCGAGCAGTACAATTTGGGTATGTTCAAGAGGAGATTGAATAGGTATTCTCTAGGCCAGCGTGTTACATCTTCGACCGCATCAACTTACCATCAGGTGAGATAGCGGTCAAACGATGGCCTATAATGAATAAAAAAAAAGAGTGAGTTAACGTTGGTTTTGTTTGTTATTATCATCATTATTCATGTTAATTATAATAATCATTATTAATGACTAGCAGCCCGTCCCGGCTTCGCACGGGGTAGTGACATAACTACAATAGTTGGACATATGCTACCGGGGAGTTTTTTGTAGACATTATGATGTTCTTCAATATTGTTGTACATTATTTTGTTCTATCGCTAATAGTTTCGGCAGCGCATTCGACGAAAGACATTTTAAGACTCATTTTTCTACACCTTCGGTTACATTGTTCAAATTTCACCAAGGATCTCTAATTATTTTCAAAATGAAATGTTGCCTATGTCAAATTGGAAGAATGTAACATTCTATTGGTGAAAGAATTTTCTAAATCGGCCCAGTAATTTTTGAGCCCATTAATTAAAATCATACAAAAATAGGTACAAATCTTTCCTCTTTATAATATTAGTATAGATAATAATGTTGTTGTTATAACTAATGTTTGTGTACAGTATTGATAAGCCTGATGGGGTGTGCGTTCGGGAGCGTGGGGTGGGGCTCGCTGAGCGCCCGGCTGGGGCGGCGGCGCACCCTGCTCTCGTGCCTCGCCGTCAACGCCGTGTTCGCGACCATAGCCGCTTTCATGCCCACCTACGGGACGTTCATGATGGCCAGGTGAATGACACGATACATCGAAATTACTTTTATCTTTTAGGTGATAAAGCGGTTTCGCCAACGTAGTTCCCGTTGCCGTGAGTATATGGGGATACATTTTTCGTCATTTCCGATGGTTAATGATGATAATTAGTTTAAGCATAATCACGTATTAAAGTTATGGTACAGTAGATAAGGGTTTTAGACACAGAGCTACATATATACAGAATCTACACCAAGTCCTAAAGACTTGTGTTGTAAATCCTTTATTACTTTAATTCTTGTAGTACGTAAATATGTAGCCATATCTATTCTAATGGCTTATAATAGTTATTCCGCTATTGACACCTCCGTGGCTTAGTTGGTTGTAACCCTGCCTTCGAAGGAAGGGGTCCCGGGTTCGATTCCCGGCCGGGGCATACTTTGTTTGGTGAGCATGAAGTTTTGTTCTCGGGTCTAGGGTGTTTGTCTTGTGTTTGTGTTTGTCCATGCCATCTGCGATACAGGGAATCCTAGTGCAGAGGTATGAGTGTGTAAACGTTATTTTTTTATTCGGGACGGAGACAAATACAACAAATCAAAAACCATGAATATCAGTCCAGCCTACCTCGAGTTATGTTTCGAGATTTTTTTTAAAGTATTAACGGAATATAAAATATTTTGAATTTAACTTGAAAAAACTATCCTACTTTGGAAGTGGGTTAAAAAGCTGAAAACTCAAAAGGAAACTCTTTGCAGATTCTGTTCTGCATTCGGTTCCGGCGGCATCTTCCCGCTGTGCTACTCCTACATGATGGAGATGGCCGGCCGGGGGTGGGCGCGGGCTGGTGCAGGCGGCGCCACCGCGGCGGCCGGGGGCGGAGCCCTGCTGGCCGCACTGCTGGCGTCTGTGGTGCTGCCGCCAGATGGAGCGGCCACGCTGGCTGAAAATAGGGAGCATTTCAGCGCTTGGCATAGGTGAGATTATCTATTCTAAACTGTTCTATAGGTTCTATAGGTTTCCGTACATAAAAAGTTAATAACAGAACCCTCATAGAATTACGTTTTTCGTCTGTTTGCCAAGACTTTTTTTCTCAGGGACGCGGTATCAAGTTGAAATTAATATCTAATACTCAGTTTTCCAGCGTGGTGGCCCAGGGGCACAGACGCCGATTTTCAATTTGAAGGTCGCTGGTTCAAACCCAAAAGTGCACCAATGAGTTTTTTCACTTGAAAATTTTATGTGCGCAATACCACGTTCTCAAAACGGTGACGGAAAACATCGTGAGGAAACCGGCATGTCTTAGAACCAAAAATTCATCTACCAATCTACCAATCCGGATTAGGCTCCCGTGGTAGATCAGAGCCCATTCACTCTCAATTATCGAGAGTAGGCCGGTGTCCCTGCAGGGGGAACATTAGAGGCTGGTACGGTACTGAAATTTTAAAATTAATTTAAATAAAGTGTTTCATATTTCCTATATCCCTAGGAGCAGTGAAAAATTAAACTTCTAAGTCAACCCAGTCAAAAGATACGGCCGTTTATGCGGCTTATTTTGATTCTTGTAAGGGAATCAAACCCTATAGCGTACTTCCCGTTGACCTAGAACCATGAAATTTGGCAAGAAGCAATTACATGTAGCACAAATAAAGGAATTAAATCCGAAAACCGTAAATTTGTAATTACATAACAAAAAATACATGAAAAAAACCTGTAAAAGTTGCATGTTTACTTAACTAATAATGTGAAATGTTTCAGATATCTCCTGCTCTGCGCGCTGCCGATCTTGGCTTCCCTCATCAGCCTGATATGGACTCAGGAGTCGCCGCGGTACCTTCTGGACGTTGGCAGAGAAGTCGACGCTATGTGTATATACCAGGTACAATACAATACAAAAATATTTGATTGCACACCAAACTTAACAGGTAAATCAAAATCAAAACAATAAAAAAAAATGTTGTCTCACTAATGATAGTGTAACTGGTGTAGTTGGTCCGTTAGTGTAATATAGAAACTGGGAATATAGGAACTGCATACGGACGGAATATATTGTCATAGTATCACAGTAATATTATAAACGCGAAAGTTTGTATGTATATGTATGTGTGTGTATGTTTGTTTGTTACTCCTTCACGCCTCAATGGCTGTACGGATTTGAATTAAATTCAAATCTCAATTTAACTCGCCCGTGGAGACGAACTCAAACGCCCGAGCATGCGAACTCAATCGAACTCGCTCGTGCACGCGAACTCGAATGAACTCGCCCGTGAAGACGAACTCAATTGAACTCGTCCGTGTAGATAAACTCGCCCGTGCACTCTCGTTACAGACAATACACAGCAGCAACCAAATGAAGGTGTGCGGCAAGGCGAACGTGGCGGCCGCCTCCACCAACGAGTCGGAGTACCGGCTCGGCGAGCTCTCCCTGCCCGGCAAGCGGCGCCCGCCTGCCTTGCACCACGTCCGGCACAGCGTGAAGATGGTGAGCTCAACCAATGATACAATTGTATAATAATAATATGTGAAGAGCCTCGACCAACATCTTAAGAGGCTCTCGCTAGGCGGCTGTACAGGGGCCAGATACAGAAAGCGGTACTCCTGGACACGGCACGCATCGTCAGGAGGTTCCTCTCTCTGCAACCCTAGCCACCGACTGCTTGGGTCTCACTCCGCAGTCGGTGGTCGTCCGTTTTTATATATTTTTTACTACAATGTTTTTATACTGTTTATTTTATAAATAATGTATTATTTTGTAGTGAAAAAGGTATAGAAATGAGAAATAAAATAAATAATGAGAAATAATAATATTTATTGGAACAAAAACAGGTTAACATGGTGCAACTTATAACGATGACATTGCTAAAGTAATAAAAAAACTGCATCAAAAATTGTCATCCTAATATACAAGGTGTCCAGTTGCTCGCGTCCGTAGGTGTGTACCCTTTGATTCCCTACTCGTACCCCCTGGGTGGTGCTAAAAGAGCAACCAAAAGTAGCAGTAGAACTTGTGCCAAGTTCGTCCGGAGAGGTACTGCCTCCACATCTGGAGTCTGCCGCCAAGCAGTAGTGGTTGCATTACTGTGTTCCGGCGGAAGGGTTTGGCTGCCGGTGAAATCACATGCGCATGACGTATCATCCCCGTCTCGAGTGATGGACGCAGCAGGATGAATGCGACTCAGTAAAGATTTGGATCTCATACTGAGTCGCGCGCATTACTGTTGTCATGGGCGAGGGTCGCCACTTACCATCAGGTGGGCCCTCAGCTCGTTCCGTCACTTATTCATAAAAAAAATAGTGATATGCTTGCATTCTTCTTTTTTTCAGTTCTGGCAGACATTTTTCCAGTTGTTCTCATCCACGTACATCAGCAATACACTGACGTTTATGCTGTCACTGAGTTTCGCTATAACAATACAGGTGAGTTTATTATATAACTGCTATTATTTGTCATTTTGGTAAGAATAAATCATTTTTTTGATGAACTTAGTAATAAGAACGCATGATTATGTAGGTAATATATTTATTTTAAAAAAAATGAGGTATCCAAATATTTTTTTAAGAATAAAATGGATATAAAGTACTTTGAATCTTAAGTCCTAAATATGTTGTTAGACGATAGTAAAATATTGACATTAATATTTTATGAAAATTAATATTTATCGTAACTACCTAACCCTTCCAGACAAGTGTCGTGAATGTACAAAGGAAATTAATATTGGCGTCTGTCATATTCCAGTTTTTCCTCTCCGGCTACATACCATTCACCGTGGTGGCAATGGACGCGGCTGTATATGAGTCGTCGACCACGGCCATCGAAAACGCTACCTTCGAGAACGAGTACTACAATTCCACTATACAGAACACTTACTATGGGAACAGTACATTCAGGTTTGTTGCACAATTGCATATGTTACCTACACAGGGAATTCTAGTGCAGGGGTATGAGTGTGTAAATGTTTATTATTATTATTTAAGCCCATTTCGACCATTAGTTCAAAACAACGGACAGAAACATTTTAAGTATATGCAGGATGAAATACTCTACCTATATACGGCTCCGTGGCTTAGTTGGTAGTAGCCCTGCCTTCGAAGTGAGGGGTCCGGGGTTCGATTCCCGGCCGGGGCACACTTTGTGTGGTGAGCATGAAGTTTGTTCTCGGTTCTTGGGTGTTTGTCTTGTGTTTGTGTGTTTGTCCATGCCATCTGCGACACAGGGAATCCTAGTGCAGGGGTATGAGTGTCTTAACGTTGTTGTTTTGTTTGTTGTATTTAAAATAAGTGTTTTATATTTCAGGAATAGTTCGTTCCGCGACTTGTTGATGTTCCACGTGCAGTTCTGGAACTGTAGTTTCTTCGACGTGGCGATGGCTAATGTGAAGAGTTCCCGTGCAGAGTTCCACGGGTGCCTCTTCGTGAACAGCACGTAAGTGCAGAGTGCAGAGTTATATTTAAAGAACCTTTTTTTATGTGAATTAGTGACGGAACGAGCTGAGGGCCCACCTGACGGTAAGTGGTGACCCTCGCCCATGACAACAATAATGCGCGCGACTCAGTATGAGATCCAAATCTTTACTGAGTCGCATTCATCCTGCTGTGTTCATCACCCGAGACGGAGATGATGCGTCTCATGCGCATGTGATTTCACCGGCAGCCACACCCTTCCACCGGAACACAGTAATGCAACCACTACTGCTTGGCGGCAGATTCCAGATGTGGTGGCAGTACCTCTCCGGACGAACTTGGCACAAGTTCTACTGCTACTAAATTAATACTAATATTAAAGTGATATGTTTTTTTCACAGATTAATAGACACGGATATGGAGGTGGGCGTGGAGTTTGACGAGTGGTGCGTGTTCAACGCCACCCTCATCAGGGGGATGAAGGGGGGGTGCGCCAGGCACGCCGATCTCACGTCAAAGTGAGTTTTTTATGCATATTCACAGATCACTAGAAGACGCCTAAACCAATTTGGAAAATTCTTGTAATTATTTCAAACAAGATATTACCGTTTTTTGCCGAAATGGGTATGCTGTTTAAAACTATCAATGTTTAAGACCAATTAATAAATAATTCTTGTTTTTATTGGCATTCATTATTAATCCATTCATATTAGCGTTAGTCTTTATACCATTAATGTATTTATATAATACCATTAATGATAATTAATCCATTAATTCATCAATTTTAGCATCAGCCTTTATACCACTATACCTTTAATGTCTTTATACCATTAATCATTAATCCATCCATTGTAGCATCAGTCTTTATACCATTATTATATTTATACCATTAATTATTAATCCATTAATTCATCCATTTTAGCATTAGTCTTTATATCATTAATGTCTATATACCATTAATTATTAATCCATTAATCCATCCATATTAGCATTAGTGTTTATACCATTAATCTATTTATCCATTAATCCATCCATTTTAGCATTAGTCTTTCAACGTTATACCATTAATGTCTTTAAACCATATTTCCAGATTGAGCGGTCTCATAAGCGAGCAGACATACATTGCGCACGCGACTTTCCTCGCGACTCTGTTCACGCCGCTACCGGATAGACTTCGACCAGTCGGTAATGCTATAAAAAAATAACTCACGGTCTTATCGCTTTAAAGCGATCTCTTACAGACAACCTTGGATGGACAAGAAGGAACGGATTTTACTAGGGTCATTGGGTGTATCTATAAATCCTTTTTCCAAGTTCCTTTATAGATTTTTAATGGCACTTATTTGTATCTAACGGGTAGATAGCATGGGATCATGGTAAATTGACGGCTCCGTGGCTTAGTTGGTAGTAGCCCTGCCCTCGAAGCGAGGGGTCCCGGGTTCGATTCCCGGCCGGGGCACACTTTGTGTGGTGAGCATGCAGTTTGTTCTCGGGTCTTGGGTGTTTGTCATGTGTTTCTGTGTTTGTCCATGCCATCTGCGACACAGGGAATCCAAGTGCAGAGGTATGAGTGTGTAAACGTTAATTATTATTATTAAATGTGTATTTCCCTTCAGTGGCACCTTGTGCGGTGATGCTGTTGCTGTCTCCCCTCATCTACTGCGCGTCGAGCGAGACGGCGCTGTACGCAGTGGAGGCGATCTACCGTCTCCTAGTGACTGTCGTGTTCTTCGGGGAGTCCCTCGCGATATACCAGGTCTATCCGATGAGCTTAAGGTATGTACAAATTACATGCGCATGTAAGTTAACCCCGTCTCGGGTAACGGGGGCAACGGGGTGCGACTTGGGTCTTCACACTTCGGTCGGGGAGGAAGTTGTATTGTTGTTGTTATGGGCGGAGGTAGCCACTTAACATTAGGTGGGCCTTCAGCTCGTTCCGTCACTTTAGTTACGGAACGAGCGAGTAAAAAATAGAACAAATCAATTCAAGATCTAGACTTGTGCACCTTATTTTGACGTGAAAACGTCTTCAAATTTCCTTCCATTGAGCAATCTGATGATAAGAAAAACATGGATGCAGTGTGATGCTGCAGCTACATATCTATCATCTTCATCCCAAATTCAATTACACCACTCAACAGCTAAAGGATCAAAGAATTCGTGACGTTGAGTGACGCACGGCCGTTTGTTTTACGTGAATACGTGTAAGATCATCATCATGATCATTATAGATCATCATTATCTATGCCGATAACCTCACGATGTTTTCGTATAGTTATATAAGTTTAAGTTGTTTAAGTTTTGCAAGTGAAACAATTTTCACGTGTTCGAACCAGCGACCCACAGATTGAAAGTCGTCTCAATCTCGTCGGCCTTGTCCCACCATGAACTCTATGATTAATTTTAGAACGTTCTTTTCTACTTATCACTACATAGTATAAAACAAAGTCGCTTTCTCTGTCCCTATATCCCTATGTATGGTTAAATCTTTAAAACTACGCAACGGATTTTGATGCGGTTTTTTTAATAGATAAAGTGATTCAAGAGGAAGGTTTATACACTAGCAATTCACCCCGGCTTCGCACGGGTAGTTTCTGACACGACACTGATGCTTTACTAACCGTGCGAAGCCGGGGCGGGTCTCTAGTATGTTTATATGTGGACGAACTTGGATGTTGTATTTTCACTGAAAATTTATCTCTCAGATGCACTGCTCACGGATTTTTGCTGACTGTATCTTACGTGCTGGCGGCCGGCGCCTGGGACGCGGGTAAGTGACATCAATAAATTAATCCTACTAATATTATAAACGCGAATGTTTGGATGAATGGATGTTTGTTACTCAATCACGCCAGAACGGCTGAACGGACTTGGATGATGGCACAGAGATAGATTATAGTCTGGAATAGCACATAGGGTACTTTTTATCCCGGAAAATGTACGGTAACACCGCGGGGCGCAGCTAGTATATAATAATAATGCTTGTGTCCGTAATCCTTACCCTTTGATTCCCTACACGTACCACCTGGGTGCTGAAGGAGCAACCAAAAGTAGCAGTAGAACTTGTGCCAAGTTCGTTCGGAGAGGTACTGCCACCACACCTGGAATCTGCCGCCAAGCAGTAGTGGTTGCGTTGCTGTGTTCCGGTGGAAGGGTGTGGGTGCCGGTGAAATCACATACGCATGAGATGTATCATCCGGCTCGGCTGATGGACACAGCTAGATGAATGCGACTCAGTGTAAGATCCAAATCTTATACTGAGTCGCATTACTGTTGTCATGGGCGGGGGTCCCCACTTACCACCAGGTGGGCCCTCAGCTCGTTCCGTCACTTATATAAACAAGTGGCTTAAAAAATCAGTTCATAAATGACGGATGTACGAGGTAACAAAAAAAAACAGTCCAATTAATAATAATAAAGTGTTTCAGCAATGCCATATTCAATTAGGGAAAATTAAAAATCAAAAAGTAATTATATAAAAAAGAAATATAAAAGAACACCAATTGAGAACCTCCTCCTTTTTTGAAGTCTGTTGAACACGGCATTCGAAATTAAGTGAATAAGTAAGTTGTTTTTATTCAGGGGTCCACAGCGCCGGGTCGAGCGGCACGGCCGCCATCTGCGTAGCGGCGCTCGCGGCGGTGGCGTGCGCGGGCGCACTGCGGCGCACGTAGCCACTGCAGGTATATCTACATCTACTTCTGGGTGAGGGTGACGTCCCGCATCGGGGTGTTTTGTGCATTACTCATACTCATACTCGTACTCATTTATTTCACCGTCATTGGTGAAACTTAGTTATGCCAAATTTACATTAACTATTATTAAAATAATTGGTATTTTATAATTAAAATTCACAAGCAATTTGTCGGCTCCGTGGCTTAGTTGGTAGTAGCCCTGCCTTCGAAGCGAGGGGTCCCGGGTTCGATTCCCGGCCGGGGCATAGTTTGTGTGGTGAGCATGAAATTTGTTCTCGGGCCTTGTGTGTTTGTCTTAAGTTTCTGTGTTTAACTTTTATAGTATCCCTGACATTGTCACAGAATATTTTATTATGGCAAGTATCCCAAGTAACAGAAATACCATTAGTGGTACGGTACCCTTGATTTGCGAGTCATAATCTCACCGGGCCACATTTATGATAATTCTGGATGGGGGTGACTTGACTTGTACTGACGTCCCGCATAGGGGTGTATTGTGCGCTGTCCCCCTTATTAACTAAACGCTACCCCAGCCATCCCAACTCCTTTATAGAGGAGGATGGGTTGTTGGCAGCACTGTTTCAGCCTCATTTGTGATGTTGAATATATTAATTGACAAAACTGCAAATTAATTTCAGGTACACGGCAAATCGTAGAGTATGATTAACTAGATATTTCCCGGCGGTACCTCTTGTTGGCTCGAGACTAAACTAAAATTTATTTTGACCTCACTAAACTAAAACTGACATTGAGATGTTTAGTTTAGCCAAAAATCGGTTATAGCTAGACTTTAATCTTCATATAAGATTATAAACTTTTGATAGAATTAACTGATTTTGACATGCGATTCAAGTTTTAATGTTTGTTCATACATTTACTGAGATATATTTTCTACACGACCGATGTATATTGATCTGAAAGCAAATTCATTTTACGAAATCAAAAAACCTGATTTGGAGTTGTACTGAACATCAAATGCCTGTACGGATTTCCATAAATTACTGCTAAGAACCACGACCATGTCAACTTTCAAACAATAAGCATCAAAATCAGACACGGAAAGAGGGGTGTGTATGAATCATCCCTCTTTTTCGTCGAGGGTTAATTTTATTGGTTAATTGATTCTAGCGTTACTTAGCAGAAATCCGTGTTAATACAAAAGGGGCAATATACTAAATATTGCCCCTTTTGTATTAACACATCACCACCAAACTTACTATAAAGTAAGTGGGCGAGGGAGCTGCGCTCGGTTTTTTTGAGTTTTTGTAAAAAAGATGCGTTTTCACAAGAATTACAATTATACAAACATAAATAGCAAAACCCTATCTAAAAACAAAATTTCATCCAAGTCCTTAGACCCGTTTCCGAGAATATATATTTATATATATACAAGGATTGATCGTTTAAAGTAATAAGATTTGAGGCAAAATTTTGGCAAATTTTTGTACATAGGGTCGCCTTTTCTCCAGAGATTAGCGATGCATGAAACTGCGTCGAAATATCGGGTGTCACTATAACTAAAAATATGCTTAATTGTTTAACTCAAAAAATATTAAAATGGCTCTGTGGATTTGTTGGCAGTAACTCTGCCTTCTAAAGTGCCCGGGGTCTATTCCCGGCCACACTGTGTGGTGAGCATGAAGTTTGTTCTGTTTTTCTTGTTTCCGTGTTTGTCAATGCCATCTGCGACAAAGGAAATCCTAGTGCCGGGGTATGAGTGTGTAAACCTTTTTTTTATATCCCTAACGCGGATATATTTTATATCCTTACAAGTATCTAAATATAGCTTTGTTTAAGCCTGTTTCGCGAAAGCTAAGCTAAGCTATGATAGTGAAAAATAAACAGCAACTCAACCACACACATCTCTTTTAAAAGGCAACCCATAAAAATAAAATCGCCAACTGATAATTGTATCACAAAATAAATTCAATTCTGTCTTGCCATTGACAAAAATTACCAAAGTTATTGACTGAAATATGTTAAATTAATTATTGTGAGGTTATTGTATGTTTAATTTACTAACAAATCACATTCAAAAGACTCTGAAATTATTGTAGATTGTTATAATTTAATGCTGAATAAATGTATTGCTGCCTCTTTCACTTTGATGATACATGAAAGGGACAGCTATTGATTAATTAATCCAATTAGTTCTCTATAGATCAACGCTGTAGTAGGTTTTTGTTTCAACCCCAACCAAGCACAATTTTTGACTATAAAATTGCTTTAAACTAAACTAGAAAAACATTGAATTTCAATTGATTCATATTGGGTATTCTTGCTCTATATCCACCAAACAGGGGGTCCAGACCCCCCAAATTAATTTCAGGCAACAGTCTTGAGATAGATGATTCATGATGGAATGAAATTATTTAAAATTTAGTCTTGAAAATGGACTATGTGAAAGTGGACTATGTGAAAATTTTATAGCTCTCTCGTTCTGTGACAATTTAGGTTGGTGAAAGTGATTATTGAGCAAATTATAAATATATTTTCTATTTGATTAATTTACCTTCCTATGATAAGTTCAAGGGAAATGTTATAATGTTATTTTTATTAAAGGCAATGGTTTATATTTATCTTCATATGCAATAAAAATAAATTTAACTAAAGACACAATGATAAATTATCTTCTGTACACATTGAAAATAATTATATTACATAAACATTCAGGCAAGATATATTTTTATTTAAACTAGATTTCTATATTATACTTTTAATCCTTCAAAGAGATCAAATAATTTTGACAAAACTTAATGAACTGTTTTGACGTATTTCACGAACTTTAACAGATTAGCTAAAACATGAAAACTGACTGTAATTTGACATATCTGTGTGCATGTAACGCGCCTAAGGAGTTCCTGTGACGTTATATGCTCATGAATATGTTTACTTGTGTGTGTAAAATTTGACGTGTCCGAACGATAATTGAGATCTAAAGGAATAAATCTTTTGAAAGATACAAGGCGGTCTTGATAGTTGATGAGTTCAGGCGTTATTTGCAAAAGTCCATGTTAGGATATGGAAGGATAATATTTTATACTTTTCGTTGATTTTTTCGTTTATTTTTGTTGAGTTTAAGTTAATTTACTTTACTCTGGAGCACTATTAATATATGTATAGACGGCTCCGTGGCTTAGTTGGTAGTAGCCCTGCCTTCGAAGCGAGGGGTCCCGGGTTCGATTCCCGGCCGGGGCACACTTTGTGTGGTGAGCATGAAGTTTGTCTTGTGTTTCTGTGTTTGTCCATGCCATCTGCGACACAGGAAATCCTAGTGCAGAGGTATGAGTGTGTTAACTTTATGTTTTTTTTTGTATTGGAGGCGGGCGCTGACTATGCTGTGGAGTTTTTATAGCAATGTCATCGTTTTAATTTAACCTGTTTTGGTTCCAATAAACATTATTATTATCTACCGCTAAATTTCCAATTAAAGAGTATATACTCCAAAATAGAATCGACTCATGTATCTTCAAGACTTGACTCAATTTAGCCTTCGACAAGGCAATAAATTATGTTCTAACGTCCAACTCTTATATTCCACTAAAAGATTACTAGATAAATTACAATGGCAACATTTTTATCTGTCCAAAAGTTTGCACAATTTTTGGCAAATAAAAACTGTGTGCTGTCTTTAGATTACCATTGCAAGCTTTTGCTGTGTCAATCTATCAGTCATTCATTAGTTGAATATAGGTATTGGACGCCATTTAAGACATGGATGATTGCAAATAACGTTGCTATTGTGAACCTGTATCTAACGGTCAGATCGTTTATAGGATGCTAGCATTAATCTAAAACTTATCGTATATCTCACAGACCCTGTAGTTGTACATGTATAGTTAATATTAAATTGGTACAAATAATTGCCATGTGTAAAAAGTAAAACGAATAAATTATTTTTTGTGTGAAACTTAGCTTTTAATTAGGATATTAGTAGCATTTCAAAATCATATGTTAGTATAATACGACCCTTTTCGCCTTGACTTTTTGGTGTTGTATGGAGACAGCTGAGTTATATGGTTTGTAATAATCCGCTCGGGTGTTACATGTATATGAAGTCAAGTTGAAAAGTGTATGCAGTAATTATGGCCCGAAAGCCAGTGGTGATAGATATATAGAAGATAGAAAACTCTTTATTGTACACCACATTGACATAAAAACATAATTACTAAGAGTAGGTATCCAATAAATGTGAAATACAATGGGCGGCCTTATTGCTTAAAGCAATCTCTTCCAGGCAACCTTTGGATGGACTGGAATATACAAGAATGATAAAGGTGGCGTTGAACAAAGAAAACATACAATTATGATATAAATACAACTTCGCACTAATGTACTTGTCATGTGATGTAAAATGTCAATGAATATTTATCGATTCCTATTCAGAATGAAGGATTAAAGTGATCACTGGCTCTCGGACTATACAAACTAGGAGATTTTAGAATCAATTGTTAAGGCTGAAAATAATATCTTGTATAAACGACATGACGGACATCGGTTGTAATTATTCTTGTTTGATTTTTTATGTGTATAATTTGATGTTTCGAAATTTAGTTTAGCGGTTGTGCTAATTTCGCCCGGAGAAGTACTGCCTTCACACCTGGTAATCTGCCGCCAAGCCCTTCCACCGGAAGGAGAACCAGGAGAACCACCTTCCGGTGGAAGGGTGTGGGTGCTGGTGAAATCACATGCGCATGAGACGTAACATCCCCGTCTCGGGTGACGGGCGGGGTGAAGTGCGACTTGGGTCTTCTCATACTGCGGTCGGGGAGGACCTAAGTCGTATTTCTGTCGTAGTCCAGTCACTTTTATTACATAAAAAAAATAAAAAAGATTTTGATTTAAAAAAAAATATTAGATTAGTTAACAAAGAGAGTTCAAGTTCATTCTGTTTCTTTAAATTCCGTGATTGTTGGTTTGCTAGATACCAAGTTTCTTAATTTCATAATTATGCTAAAATATTATGTGCACCTTTTTTAATGTTGACCTGTAGCTTTTTAGCTAGTTTGTAGTACCCGGCTTTCGAAGCGAGGGGTCCAGGGTTGGATCTCCGGTTGTGAAAAATATTGTATGTGATGAGCATAAAGTTTGTCCTCGATTTTGGAAATTTGTATTGTGTAATGTGCGCGTCCATGCCATCTGCGACAGGGAATCCTAGTGCAGGACAATGAGTTTGTTAATTTTTTTATATTATATTGCAATAATTCTATTTGTTATCTTCGATAAATAGTTTTTAATTTATCTTTAGTTATTGGCATATAAAATCGAGTTAGAACATTCTATTAGGTACCTAGCTAATACTTTTGCCATATCTACGATCGTGATATCAATTTAGACTGCTTTATTTATGTAGATAAAAAGACAATTTATTTATGACCTAGCAAAATATATACGCCGAAAAAAACATTTTTAGTAAACGAAAAATGACTTTCTTTTTTACACAGAAGTTTGTCACGAAAACAGTTTTGCGTTAACCTTTGTATTTTTTTTTATTAATTAATATTTTCGAATCAGATTTTTTTTTTATTTCACTGTGGGTTTGGTAATTCTAATTTATGTCGCTATTTCATGATCCGTCTTGCTGTACCTACTTCTTGGATCCATACAAAGTTAGCAGTGGCGGCCTTAGCGGGTGGCAAGCAGGGCAACCGCCCGGGGCCTAGCTTTTGTAGGGCCTCGCACCCTCGCAGAACAACCCGTTTTTTGTTTTGATGTACTGCAGCTGTAAAGAGGATTACCAGGAGCCCTGTATACTTCCAACTCACCTAAATTTCTCATACGCCAAGAGCCTCACAAAGATCTATCGCCCGGAGCCTCGCAATATCTAAGGCCGACCTTGAAACTTAGCATCAACTTCAATAAAACTCTACTGAGATTTACGAAATTATAGCGGGCCTAGCAAGATGGATCAATGACAGCCAAGCCCTATAATCTACTAACAGATCACTGGAGATAGATTACCATAGCAACATTGTAATCTGACAAAAATATTCATAAATTTTTGGACAGATAACAATGTTGCCATGCGAATCTAAACTTATGCCAATTTCGTCTGGGTAAGGGTGCCGGTGAAATTACACACGCATGAGACGTAACATACTGCCTCAGGCGGGCGCAAAGCAATGCGACTCGAGTCTTATACTTGAGTAAAGGACTGGAGTCGTTATGTTTTTTTAATAGGAAGCAGTAACTACTTACATCAGATTGTTCTATCTATTGTTACATCAAAAAATCTCCGGTTATCTGTTAGTTGATTATAGATTTTGGCTGGTCGCGACAGCCATAAAAACTAGTCGAATGTTATCAGCCATCACAATCTGACGTGGCCATATTTAAACTAGACCAGAGATGGGCAACCTTATGGATCAACGTGCCGTTTCTTCCAGAAATGTTTAATAAGGCCGTAGGAAGCCCTCAAGTAATTTGAATAATAATAATATTAAATCTTTATTTCAGGCTTCTTACATTCTTTGTATAAATACTAAAAATAGGCCCGTAAGATAAATTCTTTACAGACTAACATACATATAAAAATATAAACAAAAATTGACACTAAGTTACACGATTTGTCTGCGCCGTGTTGACGACGACGCGACTGAGATCTTCTTGTAGGGCAACGGTAACCACTTAAGATCTGGTAAAATCCCGTCGCTTTAATTACAAGTCTGACTTTCTCACCGAGTACAGTTGGGACCGATAACTAACGTTCCCGTTCAAAGTAGGATGGGTGGCCGTAGTAGCATTTGAACTGAGCTCTTCCGTGCTTCGGAGCGCTAGTTATACTAGTCGATAAGCCATGGTTTTCGGCTTGCAAACTCCGACACGAACGAAGACAATTTCTGCGAAACTAATTTTTAGTAATTGTATGTAGACATATCTGACATATATTGTAGATAATGTATATCTTTATTTCGTAGACTGAAAATTTGCAAAACTTTTGTTTTATTGTAGTAAATTGTTTAGTTTCATATATTTACATCCAAATCCTATATTTTAAGGTTTTTTCCTGTGTATTTATTTATTGTGCAATAATTGTTGTCTGTGTAGTTTAACTTTAGAAATAAAGACTTTTAGATGAAGCCGGTGTTGAATGTAACGTGTTTGATTCCCATTGTCGGGACAAATGTAATGTGTTTTTGGTCGTGTGGGGGGGATTAAATGTATTTCGCAATGGATGTCCTTTCAACTTTACGTTATTAGCAATAAACGCTATGGTTCCTTAATCGAATGACATTATGCTTTTAAATTTTTTTTTATTTTTTTTAAGCACATTCTCATTTTATTCGAAAAGTATGCTACCCCTGTTTCTGTGTTGCAAATGTATTTATCGCTGTCCCTTTAAACTTAAGGTTAGCAATATATAATTTAGTTTTAGACTTAGAACCACCAACACAGAATCGGGGATAGTAAACCCAAAAATTTCTAGAAGGCTGTTCATCTCGAAAGTTGATTACGTACCCACCGATCATCGTGGTGAAAATCGGTGACAAAAGCGTTTTGACAGCTGTCAATTTTTATTTGACCAGTCTTTATGAAACTTGGGCCAGGTGTTGGGCGAACACAAGGAACTTTGCTTGGTGTAGTCAAGGTAGCGAACGACGTCTGAATATACCATATAGAGAAAAAATTAAATTCAATGTAAATTTACATTATTAGATCAGTCATTTTAACTGCTCAGGGAATTCATTAAACATTTCCAGTTTTTCTTTACATATAAACCTAGTTTGGACTGTACATTTTAAATATAGCCAAATCGGTTCTGCCGTTCGCAAGTGATGCGTGTACCAACGAGCAGCAGTTCACTTTTATTTATATAGATAGTTTTTTTTATAGATTACAGGCAATTGTAGTAATATCCCGTATTAGTTCGCTATAGAGCATGTTATTTTGCACAGAGTATCTCTAAGCACCAAGCAAGGCTCCTCTGCCCGCCATAGTTAGGCAACTAGTGGTACAAGTCGAAGAATTCTGCCCATTGGCCCTGATTTGCTTGATGTATATTTCCATGTCAGTAAAATTTACATCACTGCATAAAGTTTTTGCGACAAATGTATTTAAAAAAAAAATGGTATGTTATGATAGTTAAATTTACAATAAATATATATGCGTGAAAAAAACTGACGCAAACGTCACATAATGTCATAAAATGTTAAAATCAATTGTTACACTACATAGCCAATAATAAATTGTGAATAATATCTATTTTGAATTGTTATCAAACTATCAATTAAAATCCTAATGCTTAGTATAACTTGGTAATACAATACCGAACATCTTTGCATATCGTATGCAACGCAATGCTTACGAATTGGAAATGACTCCCAAACCCATAATCAAGAACTGAGCTGAGAGCGCAAAGACATCAGTACGCCAGTGGGCTGAATGGCTAAAATATATTTTTTGTACCTATGTCCATTAAAAGCTCGGATTATGCCATCACGGCCATGCGATGCGAAATCGCAATACAAAAATTTCGGTTGCTATTCAAAATATGACATGACATAAATTTGACAATGACATCGCGTCGGGTGGAATGTGGCACGTGTTTCCAGCTTAAAGTTGAATAGCAAAAATTATCGTAAATATTAACATTGTCTCTATTTATTTTATTTTTTTTTCTTTTTAGTTTGATAGAAACAATTGCTATCAATTTATATATCTAGAGTCCGTATTTCGAAGTCCCATGGAATTACTAATTGATTAGATTCTACGTAAAGGCTAGACATTTTCTTGAGACGGACTGTGGATTTTCTATTGAATATGATATAAATTGTATTATTACAATAATAATCGCCCCACAGATCGTTTTTATTTTTATATCCAGTTTAGATAGCTCAGAAGACAGACTCAGAACATTGCGATACGACGAAACTCGATTTCTGTGTACGAATAATGACATTACAATTTAAACCGTTACAATTTTAAGCGATGCGATGAATTTTTGTTATTCAACAATCGATTAAGTGGATTGTAGGCAATAGAGACTGAATTGTATGATCATCGGCAGTTTGTAAATATAATCAAATAAATAATGTTGACATTTACAATTTGGCGTTTTCATTTTTATACCTATCCATAAGTTAGTAAGTACGTACCTAGCTGAGTCCCTATATGTACCCTCTAGGAGGTGCAAAAGAAGCAACTTAATTAGCAGTAGAACTTGTACCAAGTTTGTAAAGTACTGCCACCACACCTGGGAATTAGTTGCAACGGTGCACTAGCGCTGCTGTCCGGTGGGTGCCAGTGAAATTACAGCCGCATGAAATATTGCATCCCCGTCTCATAATAATGACGAGATCGAAATAGGATCCCTTATACTAAGCCGTGGGAGCTAATTAAAAAAACAAAACTTTATTTAATTTATTTATTTCCATGTTTTACTAAAGTGTTTTTCATTTACAGAAATTACGTTCATAAACTATTTCACGTGAGACTTGACTGACATTGGTTCAGTGTTTAAATCCACGAAATCCAGTGCTTAAATTCATTCAAAACGCAAAGTTTGAGGTCATTCAAATGTCTCTATATTTATCATTGCAATTAACCTGACATGTACAGTAAAGGTCTGTTATAGGATTAGATATAGGACACCTCTATCTTAGAACGGTAGCGAGAAACATTTGATATTATTTATTTAAATACAGAGAGTATTACCATATAGTACCATATAATCTCATTAGTCACTTGACCGTATGACGGAATTGCTATGAAAATCTTGGGTTGGGGGCCGTTCAAGTATTACGTAAGCAGATTTTTTTGCAATTATTAACCCACCCCTCCCCCTCGTCAGCAAAAGTAAGCAAAGCTCTTACCCCTCCCCCCCATGCTTACGTAAACATTGGTATAAAACGTATTCATTATTTGTAGGAATCCCAGAAAATGCATTTCGTTTTTAAGTATGGACAATGTGTGGGTTGCCATATGTGTAAAAAGTAAATAATCTACATCGCGATCCCCCACCCCCCATGTCATCAAAAATAAGCAAAGCAAAGACCTCCCCGCCCCCCTATAGTGCTTTCGTAATACTTGAACTGTGTGTAATGTAAAACAGGGCCGGACTTCGGCAGAACTTTTTGTAAGTATTTAAATTAATACAAATCAAAAAATACGATACCTTACGGTTTAATTTCATTTCTAGATATCATTTGATTGACTTCAAACTTCGCGGTAGAGGTAGAGTAGGAATTAATGACACTAGAAACTACTGGTTTATATACAATCTGTAATTGCAATTTTCTGCACTGCTCCATTATCGATCCAACTGGATAACATAATTACATTTTGCGATTGCATCCAACTCGCGTCACGTAAAGAGAGCGCTAGATTAACTTACGTATCGGGCGATGTATGAGTCTATGAAAGTTCGGCGAGCAACGAGCCGCTTGTCATTGTCAAAACATCCGTCAAACATGGTGCTGCAGATTACATAACAGTCACTACATATCCTGTGCAGACCATCTTTGCCCCTGCTGATAGCGTTTTTATTACGTCACGCTACCTATGTATAGATAGTGCCATCCACGAAGATGCGCCCCAATCTTCATCCTAATCGCTTACAGAAAAGTGCAACATTCCGTTAGTGTTTTAGTTTTGTCGATACACAATGCCTATCTATACTACTACTAGCTGACCCGGCCACGCGTTGCTGTGGCTAACGTTTTTGTTATATGATATCATAATTTGCAATAAAATAATATTGCGATGATAAATTAAGATGTGAGCTATCCTATCTTTCAAGTTGGATCAAACTGCACACGGTGTACAAATTTGATTAAAATCGGTTAAGTAGTTTAAGAATCCATCGCGGACAAACATCGTGACACGTAATTTTTATATATTAAGATTTTATCGACATTGAAACACTGGACACTTGAACTGTAAGCTATTACGATGAAAAGTGGGATGCCACTATCTATACTGGTGGATGGATTTTCTCCTATCCTCGCAAATTGTAATTTCAATAAATATCAAATTCTGTTATTTGTAATGTAATATGCGAATGTTACATTACGAGAATACAACTTTCTTTAGCAGAATTTAGAGCGTATTCCACCAGTCCCCTGACTGTGGCGCTAGTGTCTATACAAATACAACATTTCAGTTGGGTTTTCCGTTAGTTCCTTAAACTGCCGCGGGACTAGTGAAACGTACTCTACATCTCAGCATCTCATTATCCCAGACTGTTTCATTAATGTGTAAATGAAATTTAATCTATGTTCTGTGATGCTCACAGATAACTGTCAAACAAGTTGTCAAAAACAACACGTTCATGAGACAGGCCTTAAGATTCGACGATTGGCTCTTGGCCAATGAACATCGGCCGTTCAATATCGCGAGTTGTATAACCGACGCTGATTGGACAAACATACAAAAACTGTCATTAACGTCAGTCTGATCGTTTGTGATTTGAGAGATAATTTACACAAATTGCTTCCAACCCAACGCAGTACAGTCAACATAAAAAATCACAAAACATTTTCAGTTGCGTCTTCAAAAAAATATATTTTTTACTCAATATGTATTTAGAACAATTAGAAGACGTATTTAGAAGAATATAACGTAGATTTTCATTATCTTTATAGCGTATAAACCATAATAACTTTAAAATCTAATTGACTTTTGTGTTAACTGTACAATTCACTAACAACCTATTGGCGAACGCTCTCCGTTGGGTGTGGCATAAGTATTCCATTTATTTACGTACTAGATTATACAAATTATCGTATCATACGCCGCCTATAGTGTCAACATTACAAGTCACAAATTTACGATATGCAGTGAAATGCCGTTCAATTGCGAACTCATAATAGCTCATAAGGCATAATAAAACTAGCACAATTCGCCTCTTTGCTTCAATAATGTGTTATCTTGAAAATTGACATTTAACAGGAGAGCATTTTTAAACCGTCAAGAAGTAGTTTTATCGTTAAATAGCTTTTTTACAGTTCACTCATAGATTCGCTATTATATGCGTAAAAGATACCACTTTTTGTGGACAGATAAAATCGGACGGCGGTTTCAATTATCAAATTTAAAAAAAACGGGTTTTCGGACTTACCAAGTTATTGAAGCAAAGAGGCGAATTGTAAACTGGCCACCGAACACATTCAAATGTGAAATCTTTCGTTGACACTACTGGCAGAGTATGATTGCTTTGCAATTTACACAATAAAATTACATTCTATTATTACTAATAATAAATTTATAATCAGTATTCAGGCTCTATATATTACCGAGCTTAGAAGCGCCGGGCGGATGTTAAACACGTTCCAGACAGTACGGTGGTCTGTCCCGACCTTATCATTGCATGACCTAGCGGAAAAGAGACAGAACGATTCTATAGCGGTTAGAGGAAAAGCTCTGACACGTAGTAACTCAATATGATACAGACAGTGCTCGTGAAAAAGCTAGCCTCATGAGCGCTGGCAGCATGGTGCAAGGGAGTGCAATTGCACTCTCCTGTCGCGAAAAAAATTACACAAGATTCCCCGAGCCACAGACATAACTTTCTTGTTTTTAGAGTGGTTTCTGAAAACCAGAAAATAACGATTTTCGCTTGACTTGTCTTGGCTGCAAACAGATAACTGAATAACATACTATTCAGCTGAAAAAAACCATTGTTTCAGTTTGAATAAATAGTTTTTTCTCGCAGACAATGTTGGTTATGCTCAAATCTCAGACCTTTGGTTTAAGATTGAATTTCAATAATTAAGAGGCACATTTGATGACCCTATACTTTTGTGCAAGCGAGTAAGCCATTTTAATTGACCCTTTGAATTGATTATGCAATGAGGCGCAGTGTAGTTTTCTGCCAAGACACTATCAACTTTGACCATTGAAGTAATATTGAAAATTAACACAACGCAATCCCCAAAAGCATCCCAAGGTCAGCCAAGCCAACTACAGCCGAATGCCATGTTAGTTAATTTCCGATACTATTTCATCGCAGACGATAATGTTTTGTCAGAGAAAAAATATCTATAAATAAGTATATATTCTTCTAAGTTCACTCTCAATTATCAAGAGTAGGCCGGTGTCCCTGCAGTGGGAACATTAGAGGCTGGTACGGTATAGATATTTTTTCAGAGAGCCTGAAAACTTATTCGTAAAGTTTCATTAAAAATAAATAGATTAATTACAATAATATTTACATAACTACATTTAACATTATAATTCAGTGGTCACTTGCAAGAATTACAGATATACAGACAAAACTTCAATCTACATCAGGTGGGTCGTCAGATCGTTTTGTCGCAAAATATATATATAAAAATATCTTTAGCATTGTTAGCATAATACTAGGGCGATACAGGGTGTATCGCATAATCTCAAAATAATTAAGTGCCTAAGATACACAGATAAAAATATTATTATTTCAATTAAATAAATAAACGTTTACACTCATACGTCTGCACTAGGATTCCCTGTGTCGCAGATGGCATGGAAACACAAGACAAACGTCCAGGACCCGAGAACAAACTTCATGCTCGCCACAAGTGTGCCCCGGCCGAGAATCGAACCCGGGACCCCTTGCTTCGAGAGCAGAGCTACTAGCAACTAAGCCACGGAGCCGCCCTAAATTCACCCTAAAATTCCACAGATATAATAAAATATTAGACACGAATTCGTTTGCTTCGACGCCCAATGGCTCAGTGGTGGTATGTACACGTCTCGTACATGACAAATTTTCGGAGTGAATTAATAGAACATAAGAAAACAATTGCACAAATATGAATGTACGACGAATGTACTTAATGCTAAAGCACATTCTCTACCAGCTAACCTTTGTGTATTGTGGAAAAATTAAGTGTCGGTAGTACATAAATAAAAACAGAGATGAAGAATGGAACAGAATTTTAAAAAAATATTTTCCTTGTCTATCTTTAAAATATAAACTACTTAACTTGCAGAATACTGCATTCTGCAAGTTAAGTAGTTATTCGTTAAAACCTTCAAATCAAAATTACGGTAATGCAATACCTATTTCTCAGTTAAGTGAACACTGAAATACCATAAATAATGTTTAGTAAACGCTACACAAATTACAGACTATGATGATACAAGACAATGTAGCAAGATCCGTTTGAGTCACGCGTATCTCGCACGCGTTCATCGACAACGTTCGATTGACGCAAGCGTGCGGGCAGCACGCATCATAGTGCCTGCTATAATATAATAAGAAATCTTTATTTCAGACTTCTTAATTTTTTTGTATAAATACTAAAAGCATTCCCATGGGCGTACCCAGGGGGGGCAGGGGGAGGCAGCTGCCCCTCCTGGAAATGGAAATTTAAAACAAAAATGCATGCATAGTCAAATTTACTTATATTTATTTAACTAACTATAATAACTACATATACCTAATGTTTCATGTAGGTGTGTTTGTGTAGGTGTATGAAAGAGCCGCGAACGATTCGACCAAAAAGATCTGACTTGCTCCCCCCCCCCCCCCCCTCCCCCTAGGCCAGAAACTGGGTACGCCCATGATCAGGCCCGTAGAATAAATACAGAAAAAGCTATTAATTCAGTTTGAATAAATAGCTTTTTCTCGCAGACATCAATGTTGGTAATCAAATCTCAGACCTTTGGTTTAAGATTGAATTTCAATAATTGAGAGGCACACTTGATGACTCTCTACTTATTTGAATTGATTATGCAATGAGGTGCAGTGTAGTTTTCTGCCAAAACTATAAACTTTGGTATCATTGAAGTAATATTGTATAAATTTATTAAGTATAAATGTACTATATTCTCTGTTTATTATATTCTCTCTGTTAATATTGAAAATAACGCAACTTCTATTCTCCAAACGCAGCCCGAGCTCAACCAAGCCAACAGGTGAATACCATGTTAGTTAATTTTCGATACTATTTCAACGCAAACACAATTACTATCAAAATATAAACACAACAATTGACACAAGTTACAAGTGCTACGCAATGGCGCCACAGTACCGGCGCCCGCGGAATCTAAACACAATTCCCTTCAAAAACCCACCCCTTTCCTTCAAAAAAGCCAAAATCATTCATAGAGGTCGCAAAACGAGGCTTAAAAGAAGACCTAGAACTTGCTACTATGGCTTCAATAACCAACGCTCCAATTATCTGGTATCATCATAGTCATACATTTAATCGTGTCAAATACATCACATTTAATTACCTTAAATAATTATTAATGCGGCCACGATCTTAGCGATTTTAACGACAGCGAAAACTCGTTTATAAAACCGTTTTACTGAAAACGCGCTAACCTTAATATAACCCACTTTTTCTGAATTAAACTATTGTACAATAGAATATTTAGTTCGAATTTTCGTACGATTAATAACGTCAGAATAAGTATAGACAGATTTATAAGCATAGTCAAATAAATGGACGCTCGCTAATATCGTGGCCACAAAATAGTTGCCGTCTCTCTTCCACGCGCAGGTGCAAGAGAGACAACATTAGCTTCTAAACCTATATTGACAATTAGTACACGATGTACCGATGTACCCCAAGATATTTTAATGACAATTTCATATTAACAATTCAAAGAAAATTATCAAATATTCATGGATATTACACACAGCGCTAACATAGCTCTCAAACTAAGCATAGCTTGTGATATGGGAACCAGATTAATGATTACCCTTATATAATAAGGCCGAAAGTTTTTATGTAGGTATGTCTTCACGCTTAAATGACCAATACCATTATTTTTATTATTTAACTAGCGACACGCGCCCGCTTCGCACGGACGCAATTTACCAATGTAGAAAAATAGAAGTGCAATTAGCAAAAATATATTGTGTTTTTTCTTTCATTAAAACCTTGAGAATTTCGAACACAAATATAAAGAAAACAGCAAAATCGTCCGATGCGTTATATGGCGTGTTGCGATAGATTTTAATTTACCTACATAAATACAGTACAGTATATTTTTGTGGATATTAAACTATTTCTATATCAATAGTGCCGATTCAGTTGCTGTCAAAACGAACCAAATTAAGCAAAAGTAGAGTTTAGTTTGATAACCAACCAACTGAATTGATACCATTGTTAAACAAAATTGTCATTAAAATATCTCGACTCACTTACAAGATAATAGTCTGTATCTGAGCCTTATTCGATTATGAAAACGTTTCAAAAAATTCCACCTTACTTATAAAATATGGCGTCAGTTTGATGGTCAGTCAGACCAAGCCACCGGAAGTGGCAGCTGATATTTGAGTACCGTAGTCAGTTAGCCACAGACCACCGGACCGTGTATGCTTATTTTGAGTACCGTGGCTAATTAGCCACAGACCACTGGACCGTGTATGCTTATTTTAAGTACCGTGGCTAATATTTGTGTGCATAGTGTACAGCCGGACCGTCCTAACATTTAGATATACAGAAACACTACTGTTAAAAACTTAACACAGCAAGGTATAAAATAATTATGAGAAAAAATGGAATTTTGGAAAACGAAGGGAATTTTATTTTTAGAATAATTAATTCGCTCGTCTCATATAAGAAAAAAGGTGAATCAAGTTCATTACCAAATTTGGCTCAAATACAGATTTTAAACTAAGAAATATTGAAAAAATGTATGATCCACAAATAGAACGGTATAAAAATACCTATTTTGAACATTTCTTGTTTGACAAGATCATACAAATGTTCAGTAAAATAATTCATAACCCGCTATATTTTTTTCTAATTATATTATTCAAATACAACCGTTAGAAATATTATAACGTAAAAAAACTAGAATTTCCTGTGTCATGGATGGTTGTGAAACACAAAAATCCAAGACCCGAGAAGAAATTTTGCTCATCACGCTAAATATCACTAAACTCACACAAGTAAGTACAGTAAAAGTATACTGTACTTACTTGTGTGAGTTTAGTGCCATTAACAATTAATTATACTTTATAATTAAATACATTGTTTTCAACTGAAAATATGGAATTTTCAATTGGATGATATTATTTACAGTTTTGAAACGGTGTAACAGTCGCTTTCTATATTCAACTAAACATGTCTAAAGATTTTATTACGTGTCGTAATGAATCACCATGTGGTAACAAACTTTAGAAAAAAGTTATCTGTCCAAAAAACTGCATATATTTTCTGACCAACAAATAGTGTTGCTATGTTCAACAATTCCAGTCATCTGTTAGTTATATATAGAAACGAACTGCGTATAATATCTCTATCGGCTGTATTTAAACACCTTATTACTAAAAAACCCGCACCGCACAAGGGTCTAAAACAGACCACTAATCTAAAACATCATTCACAATGCATCTAAAAGATCGTCCACATACAATAAGTAATGATGCATCCGTTTCCGCAACTGCGGAAGTACCACACGTTGTTCCACATCCGTTTACAATACTTTTGAACATACTTTGACATTTGCTCCTTTCAGCACTCAAAAGTGAAAAGCTGGCCACTATAAATGTGTAAATTTTTTATATGTCCAACTAAACTAAATCTCGTTTTGGACAAAACCAGACAAAAAACGATGATTTATAAAAAAATCGATTTTAGTTTAGTTTTGAAAAAAAATATTATACACCAATGAATTAAAAGTTTCATTTGAAATTTGGCGCAGTCGGTTGGGATTTTTTATGAAATAAATATAGGATATCCCAATACCTATAATATAATATTATTATACACGTATACGTTTTTACACGTTAAAATAATGATCTAACTAAAATATAAAAATATATAGTTTGATATTACAAAATAATCTGTTGTAAATATTTACTTTGATGTCAACTTTCTCCAACAATCCCATAACTGGCGCTTAGGACATAGTCGGATTTAAATTTTAATATTATAACTGTGACTTTGACAATTTCAAACATATTACAAACTTTCTATTTAATAACTTATAAATAGTTACGAAAACAGTATAGTTAGTTTAGTTAGGAGAAAGTTAACTAAAATTAAGCACTCACGTTCAATTTCTATAAAGAAGTAACAACAGATGACTAATGGTACATTAAAACAACAAAATTACAAATTTATAAAAAAAAATTATGGCACAGTCACTAAACTCGGCAATAAATAAATAAATATTCATGGACATTTCACACAGCGTCATCTAGCCCCAAACTAAGCATAGCTTGTAATAAGGGAACTAGATAACTGATAAAATACATATAGTACTTTTGTTTGTAAATACATACTTATAATACATATTAACACCCAGACACAGAAACATTTAAGTTGTCCTGGGTTGGAATCGAACCCACGACCTGCGCAGAGCTACTACCAATTGAGCTATGATGCCAGTCGAAATAATAAGACCTCGATCTTATGAAACACATTTAGATTTTTTTGGAGATGCAATGTTGCTATTGTAATATACCTAGTCATCTGTTGCTTAAATATAGAAACTGTACTTTAGACAAGATTCTGTAACATTATTATTACATATTGCACTGTATATTATCTGTATTGACTTTAAATAACCCAAATAATATTAAAATACTGACAATGCAGTCAATATATTGAACATGGTCGTACCTTCAACTTAATGGATTAATAAAACCACAGCTGGGGCATAATTATTGTCAGAAATGGTTTTTCATAGTTTTGATGTATTTAGGTTTTCTTCTGATCCTCGTCTACAACGCTGGAGCATTCTTTTTTAATCCTGAAGCAACAGAAACATTACGTTACATATAAAAACTTTTTTTTTTAAATAAACGTTTACACACTCAACTATGCATTAGGATGCCCTGTGTCGCATGGTATGGACAAACACATGACATGACAACCACACTTCATGCTCACCACACATAGTGCGCCCCGGCCGGGAATCGAACCCAGGACCGCTCGCTTCGAAGGCAGGGCTACTACCAACTAAGCCACGGAGCCGTCTACCGGAGTTGGTAGGTTTTTATAAAGTTTAATAGTGATAAAGTAAGTATCGGTTACAGCGCTTGTGAAATGTATGTTTTTTTTAATGTGAATTAGTGACGGAACGAGCTGAGGGCCCACCTGATGGTAAGTGGTGACCCTCGCCCATGACAACAGTAATGCGTACGACTCAGTATGAGATCCAAATATTTACTGAGTCGCATTCATCCTGCTGCGTCCATCACCCGAGACGGGGATACGTCTCATGCGCATGTGATTTCACCGGCAGGCGCACCCTTCCACCGGAATACAGTAATGCAACCACTAAAGCTTGGCGGCAGATTCCAGATGTGGTGGCAGTACCTCTCCGGACGAACTTGGCACAAGTACTACTGCTACTTTTGGTTGCTCTTATACACCCACGGACGCGAGCAACTGGACCCCCCTAAAATGTGACTCACGATGTGAATCCGTTGACATCCAAAGCGACGTTGAAGACCCTCTCCGTTGCAAACACGTTCAGCAAATCCACGGAACACTTGTAGTAAGGTTTCCGCTTGTTGGACAGGTCGCTGATCAGCACGAAGAAATTGTTTATCACAAATATCTCCTTCTTGGTGAACGGACCCAGGAATCTGTGATGAGAATATTGAAGAATGATGAATGAGAGCGTGGTGGCCCAGGGGCACAGACGCCGACTTACAATCTGAAGGTCGCTGGTTCAAACCCACACGTGCACAGGAGTTTTTTCACTTGAAAAATTTATGTGCGCAATACCACGTTCTCGATACGGTGACGGAGACCATCGTGAGGAAACCAGAATGTCTTAGAATCAAAAATTCGACGACATGCGACATGTACCAATCCGGATTGGGCTCCCGTGGTGGATCAGAGCCCATTCACTCTCAATAATCGAGAGTAAGGCCGGTGTCCCTGCAGTGGGAACATTAGAGGCTGGTACGTAAACATACAAATAAAAAAATAAAAAAAACTAACTGATAACATCCCCCGGAACTCGGTTGAAAATGGGGTGTAAACGTTTACACACTCATACCTCTGCACTAGGATTCCCTGTATCGCAGATGGCATGGACAAACACAGAAACACAAGACAAACACCCAAGACCCGAGAACAAACTTCATGCTCACCACACAAAGTGCGCCCCGGCCGGGAATCGAACCCGGGACCCCTCGCTTCAAAGCAGGGCTACTACCAACTAAGCCACGGAGCCGTCAAATGTGTGAATGTGGACTTGGCTGTTTAGTTCTTACAAGACGTAAAAACATGTACAACGTACCTGAACTCAGTGTAGACATCTGTTGAGAAGTCAATGAAGTACTGCGCAAGCTTGTCGAACAGGTGCGGCGGCTTGGGGCTCAGGGCGGCACCTCCTTCCGGCTTTATGTGCTTCGTGATGGACTTCAGGAACGGGTTGGACTCCTCTTCCACCTGAATCTAATGTTTTGATTCATCAACGTTATACAACGTTATACCCAAACTAAGCATAGCATGAACTATTGGCACAAGATCACTGAGAGAATACATAAAAAACTGAGAGAATACATAAAGAACTGAGAGAATACATACAGAAACTGAGAGAATACATAAAGAACTGAGAGAATACATAAAGAACTGAGAGAATACATAAAGAACTGAGAGAATACATAAGAATATGACCAGTGTGAAATAGGTGGGCCATTAATTTAAGTAACATTGAAAACTGAAACTGAAACATTGACCTTTGAGCGGACGCACTGACTTTAGCACTTGTTCTTACCCTATCGGACCCCCCATGGCAAGAACAAACAAGAAACCCTTATTGGATTACTTTCTTTTCGCAAGCACGATCCTGCACACAAGCTATGCTTAGTTTAGGACTGTGTGATATGTCCATGGATTTTTTATAATAGCAAGTGAGTAAATGATATTACCTCTGTGATGTCGGTGATGCACGGCCGGCAGTCATCGGGAGTCACCAGAAACATGTGGCTAGGAGCCTCCTTGAACACGCAGAGTTGTCTACAAACAAATTGTCAAATCAAAACATTTTTTTTAAAGGTATAAAGTGACAGATCTATCTGACAGCGCACCTGATGTTAGGTGGTTACTGCCGGCTATATACAACAGCGATACGACTCCTCTTGTACTGAAGTATGAGTATACTGAAGTAAGTATGTATATCATAAAGGCGAAAGTTTGTGCGTGTGTGTGTTTGTTACTCCTTCACGCACCAACGGTTGAACGAATTTGGGAAAAGTTTGTTATGAAATGACTCACCGAGTCAGTACGTCACTATACCTTACTGTTTGTGTCCACTAACCCAGCCAGTCCGTCACTATACCTTACTGTTTGTGTCCACTAACCCAGCCAGTCCGTGGCTATTTCTTACTATTTATGTCAACTCTACTGAGCCAGTCTGTCAACCATCTTACAGTTTTTGTCCACTCATCGAGCCAGTCCGTCACTATACCTTACTGTTTGTGTCCACTAACCGAGCCAGTCCGTCACTATACCTTACTGTTTGTGTCCACTAACCCAGCCAGTCCGTCACTATACCTTACTGTTTGTGTCCACTAACCCAGCCAGTCCGTGGCTATTTCTTACTATTTATGTCAACTCTACTGAGCCAGTCTGTCAACCATCTTACAGTTTTTGTCCACTCATCGAGCCAGTCCGTCACTATACCTTACTGTTTGTGTCCACTAACCCAGCCAGTCCGTGGCTATTTCTTACTATTTATTATGTCAACTCTACTGAGCCAGTCTGTCAACCATCTTAGTTTTTGTCCACTCACCTAGCCAGTCCGTCAATATACCTTACTGTTTGTGTCCACTCACCGAGCCATTCCGTCACTATACCTTACTGTTTGTGTCCACTCACCGAGCCAGTCCGTCACTATACCTTACTGTTTGTGTCCACTCACCGAGCCAGTCCGTCACTATACCTTACTGTTTGTGTCCACTCACCGACCCAGTCCGTCACTATACCTTACTGTTTGTGTCCACTCACCGAGCCAGTCCGTCACTATACCTTACTGTTTGTGTCCACTCACCGAGCCATTCCGTCACTATACCTTACTGTTTGTGTCCACTCACCGAGCCAGTCCGTCACTATACCTTACTGTTTGTGTCCACTCACCGAGCCAGTCCGTCACTATACCTTACTGTTTGTGTCCACTCACCGAGCCAGTCCGTCACTATACCTTACTGTTTGTGTCCACTCACCGAGCCATTCCGTCACTATACCTTACTGTTTGTGTCCACTCACCGAGCCAGTCCGTCACTATACCTTACTGTTTGTGTCCACTCACCGAGCCAGTCCGTCACTATACCTTACTGTTTGTGTCCACTCACCGAGCCAGTCCGTCACTATACCTTACTGTTTGTGTCCACTCACCGAGCCATTCCGTCACTATACCTTACTGTTTGTGTCCACTCACCGAGCCAGTCCGTCACTATACCTTACTGTTTGTGTCCACTCACCGAGCCAGTCCGTTACTATACCTTACTGTTTGTGTCCACTCACCGAGCCAGTCCGTCACTAAACCTTACTGTTTGTGTCCACTCACCGAGCCAGTCCGTCACTATACCTTACTGTTTGTGTCCACTCACCGAGCCAGTCCGTCACTAAACCTTACTGTTTGTGTCCACTCACCGAGCCAGTCCGTTACTATACCTTACTGTTTGTGTCCACTCACCGAGCCAGTCCGTCACTATACCTTACTGTTTGTGTCCACTCACCGAGCCAGTCCGTCACTATACCTTACTGTTTGTGTCCACTCACCGAGCCAGTCCGTCACTAAACCTTACTGTTTGTGTCCACTCACCGAGCCAGTCCGTCACTATACCTTACTGTTTGTGTCCACTCACCGAGCCAGTCCGTTACTATACCTTACTGTTTGTGTCCACTCACCGAGCCAGTCCGTCACTATACCTTACTGTTTGTGTCCACTCACCGAGCCAGTCCGTTACTATACCTTACTGTTTGTGTCCACTCACCGGGCCAGACCTTCGCCCTCGCTCTGGGTGCTCAGCACGTAGTTGTTGCGACGATGGATGTCGTTCACGATCTCATGCTGTTGGTTCGTGTCCAATTCTTCGCCGTCCTCTTTACCTGATAAAGAAGCCACTAATTTGTGGATCCTGGAAATTAAAAAAAAAACACAATTTTTCTGTTACCCTAGTGATAAAGGTATGGCGAATCCTATTACTGGCCTCAGCTTAGTTAGTAGCAGCTCTGCCTTCTGTACTGCAGGTCGTGGGTTCCACCACTTAGAAAAAGCATTTGCGTGGCGAATATAGATCTATATAGACGTTTTGGTCTGTGTCTGATTGTTAAAATGTACAATATTATAATGTAATTTACAAAAAAACGTACTTTAAGGGTATTCTATCAGTTCTCATATCAATTTTTTTAATTTTAATTATACACTAGTGTGTATGCTGACTTAAATAGGAAATGGTATACGCAAAAATTGAGAGAAAATGAACGCATCAAGGATGTACCTTAGAATCGGCACAGAATAAATAATGTTACCAGTTATAGAAACTCTCGCGATGCCGCAATGAAATGCAATTTTACTCGCAGAGCGCTGCTTAGTATGCATCAATAATGGACCAGTAGCCATTCGCCCTGCGCGTGCAGAAGTATATAATAACAATACTTTATTAGTCAAGAAACAGTAACCTAATTATATTATGCAATATAATTAGGTTAGGTTACTGTAAAGGGCCATAGATGAATCAAGAGCAAGCGAAGGATTCTAACGACTGAATCACAACCGTAAGGATTCATAATTCAGGTGTTAGAATCCTGAAATACGTGAGAAATTCATGGCCCTCGATATAAATCAGTTTTATTCAAAAGTTGCATACTATACTTTATATCCTGACTTTGAGAAAAGAAAAATTTAAGCGCAAATAGACAAGGAGTTTGTATCCATTGAGATGGAGGTCGGTCGAATATATTGGTGTGTTTCCATATTCCATATAATAATTCCAGATCACCAGGCGTGGAGGCAGTATAAATTTTGCTACTTTTTGTTGCTCTTTAGTACGATATACGAAATACGAAGTACCGGGTGGCGACCCAGGGGGTACGTATTTCGTACAGGGGAATTCATAGGTTACTCAACCGTTCAAAGATTAGCAAAGGTTGCTTCAAAGAGATCGCTACTAGCGATAAGACCGCCCATTGTAACCTCTTCTTTTTCGTGACTGTTTTGTAAATTTTATTTTTATTATGTATGTTGCTATCGAGGTGTACAATTAAGAGTATTCATTCATTCATTCCTTCATTCATTCATTCAATCAAAGGTTAGTTCTAGAACAGGGGATCTACCCGCTCTTCTAGAAAATCTAGCATCGACAGCTCACCGTTTCCTCTCGTTGCTCTTGAGTTTGACATCAAAATACAACTCAATCTTCAGATCACTCTTGACGAAGTCCAGCAGGTGCAACAGGACGTTCGTCTTGAAGTGCTCCTTGTTCAGTTTCTTGCTGCGCTGCTGCCGCACGCAGGGGACACGGTTTGCCTTCCGCGGAGGAAGGTGGGCGATCTGCTCCACCTCCTGGCCGAAGCCTACCGTTGTCGTGGCCTGCCAACAGACCAGCCAATCTACACGTCACAATGAGGGCTTTCCGCGGCCATATCTCCAACATCGATACTAAGGGAGACAGTCATTGGTGTACGTGTGTTTGAACCAGCGACCTTCAGATTGATAGGCGTCTGTGCCTCTGGGCCACCACGCTCAAGTTTGAGTTGTGGTAGGGATTTTGAGGTACACAACACTTGAGCGTGGTGGCCCAGAGGCAGTTGCCTTACAATCTGAAGGTCGCTGGTTCAAACCCACACGTGCACCAATGAGTTTATCAGTTGAAAAATGTGCGCAATACCACGTTCTCGAAATATCTCAGAGAAGACTCAAGTCTCACCCGTTGAGCCCGTCACCCCAGGCTGGGATGTTTCGTCTCATGCACTTGTGATGTCACCGGCACCCACACCCTTCCCCTGCAGCACAGCAATGCGAGTGCATTTGTGTTTGGCGATAGATTACCAAGTGTATCTTATAAGACTTACGTATATAGCGTTCGGCGCGATCGGATCAATGCTCCCATTCTCCTCTCGGCCCAGACCACCCCCCATCCATCCCATGCGCTGCATCATACTGTAAAAACGCGTAAAATTAAAAAGATATATCAACAAACTAGCTGACTCGACCGATGTCTTCATTTACATTTTTACAATCGGCCGTCTAACAATAATAAGTTGGTCAAAATCCTATAGAAAAATGTACTTTAAGTTCTTCCCAATTTCCGACTTTTCGCATGAATTTTCCAAACATAGTATAAAAGTCGCTTGCTCTGTCCCTATATCCCTATGTATGCTTAAATATTAAAAACTACGCAACGGATTTTGATGCGGTTTTTAATAGATAGAGTGATTCAAGAGGAAGGTTTATATGTATAGCACTAGCAATTCACCCCGGCTTCGCACGGGTAGTTTCTGATACGACACTGATGCTTTACTAACCGTGCGAAGCCGGGGCGGGTCGCTAGTAAATTATATGATACAAACCTTGCTCTGACTATTACGAACACAGCAAAATAGAAATCAGCCAATTCAGTCCACCCGCTCTCAAGTATTAGCGAGACAAACGAACAGCAATTGATTTTTATTTATATACATAGATAGATAGACGACTCCGTGGTTTAGTTGGTAGTAGCCCTGCCTTCGGTGCGAGGGGTCCCGGGTTCGATTCCTGGCCGGGGCACACTTTGTGTGGTGAGTATGGAGTTTGATCTCAGTTCTTGGGTGTTTTTCTTGTGTTTGTCCATGCCATCTGCGACACAGGTGATCCTAGTGCAGAGGTATGAGTGTGTAAACGTTTATTTATATATATTACTAAAGAAAAAAAATGACTAGAATCATTCATTTATTCACTATAGGACACAAATCACACTTAGTTTCGTTAATATAACAGTTTTTGTAGCAGCTTTGTCAAATGAACGAATGAATGGAAGTCCATTGGGATGCTTGGAATCTGCAAGAATCTTACCTGGCTCCTTTATCCAGCTTCACTGGCTGAGACAGGGCTTTGACCAGGCGGCGTTGCATCAAATTGTCTTGCCTCCCGCGGCTGTTGACCACCCGGGACGGCCGACTGTTCCACGGGTACGCGGATAGCGATGGAGCCGCCCCGGCGCGCTGGAAGTGATTGTTGGTCCAGTCGCCTGCGCTAGAGCCGCTGGAGTTGCTCACCTGCTCCAGGGTGTCAAGGTTGGAGCTGGAACTTTGAGATGCTGGGTGTTAGACCTACCAGCAGCTTGGAGCTTCGAGCATAAATAGTAGCCCATGAATAAAATCATCATTCACTCTCAATTATCGAGAGTAGGCCAGTGTCCCTGCAGTGGGAACATTAGAGTCTGGTACCGTAATAAAATCATTCTGGTTTTTTTTTTTTTTTTTTTATACCACTTAGGTGGCAAACAAGCATACGGCCCACCTGATGGTAAGCGGTTACCGTAGCCTATGGACGTTTGCAATACCAGGGGTATCACTCGCGCGTTGCCGACCCTTTAAATATTTTAAAACACCCCTTTTGAAGGACCCCATACTGTAGTCTCCAGGGAAAACCTTGGCAGGGAGATCATTCCACAACCTGAGTGTACGCGGGAGGAAGTTCCTCTGAAACCTTACGGTACGCGACCACCCAGGCTCTAGAGTGTGAGGGTGAATCTCCTGCCGATGGCGAGCGGTGCGGTGATAGAAAGTAGCCGTAGGCATCATTTCGAATAATTCCTCCGAACACAACCCATTATACAAGCGATAGAACACACATAGAGAGGCAAAATCTCTCCTCAGACTTAAGGGCTCAATATCGCTCACGAGCTTGGGACAATCAACAATTCTCATAGCACGTCTTTGAACCGAGTCAAAAGGTCCAAGCTGGTATCCAGGTGCTCCAGCCCAGAGGTGACTACAGTACTCCATGTGGGGACGGACTTGTGACTTATACAGAGGAAGTCTTTGCCCCGCACTGAAATACAACCTCGCTCTATTGAGCACACCGAGCTTCTTGGAAGCCAGCTTGGCCTTGTCTTCTAAATGACTGCGGAATTGAACGTCACTTGAGATGCTGATACCCAGAATCCCAATACTCTTACAGATGGAGAGGGTTGTGCTCTGGAATTGTGGAGCCACGGTAAAAGGGGTTTTCTTAGCGGTGAACGCGCACACTTGTGTCTTTGCTGGGTTAAACTGGACCAGATTCTGCCCTCCCCAATCAGAGACTCTGGTTAGTATGTGTTCAGCATTACACACAAGTTGTCTTCGGCTTTCCTCTACTAGTTGACGAGGGATGTTCGCTCGGCCCGTGTAAAATGTATCACCAGTACTGTCGTCTGCATAGCAGTGAATGCTGTCTATGGACAGCAAATCATTGATATGCAGCAAAAACAGTGTCGGAGACAATACGGAGCCTTGCGGGACACCAGCATTAATATGCATGATATCAGAGCAGCTACCGTCAACGACGGCTCTTATGCTTCTGCCAGACAAAAAGCTGGCGACCCATTTACACAATCCCTCAGACAACCCATAAGATGGCAATTTCGATTGAAGACCCCGGTGCCAAACCCGATCAAAAGCTTTTGCTATATCCAGGCTCACAGCTAATGCCTCACCTTGACTCTCAATGGCTTGGGCCCAACGATGTGTGAGATACACTAGAAGGTCACCAGTCGAGCGACTGTGGCGAAAACCGTATTGACGGTCGCTGATCAATTCGTGTTCTTCTAGGTATTTGAGGAGTTGAGAGTTAATTATTCGCTCCATCACCTTAGAGAGAAGGGAGGTTATAGCAATAGGCCTATAATTGGATGGGTCTGATCTTTCGCCCTTTTTGGGCACCGGGTGTACATGGGCAGTCTTCCATGATGTAGGAAATTGTCCTTTTGAGTAAGAAAGGTTGAAGAGGCGCGTCAGGATAGGACAAAGTTCGGGAGCACATCGCTTCAACACCATTGCTGGTATACCGTCAGGCCCGCTCGACTTATGAACATCTAAGGAAAGGAGTTCTCGCCGGACGTCCCGTTGTGTGATTGAAATTTCCGGCATATTTATACCGCACCACGGGATGGTGGGTGGCACGGTCCCTGAGTCGTTCAGAGTCGAGTTGGAGGCAAAGAGACTCCCCAGAAGGTCTGCTTTCTCTTTAGCACTGTGGGCCTGATTACCGTCGGCTTTTTGAAGTGGTGGCAAGGACGACTGACAAAAATTTCCCTCGGCAGCTTTGGCGAGGGACCAGAAAGCACGACTACCAGAAGGATGGCGTGCCAGACGCTCGCCAATTCTACCGATGAAATTGAATTTGGCCTTTGCAGCCGTTCGTTTACTGGACCTCGAGGCAGCATTAAGTTCACGCTTTATTTCAGAGATGTTAGGATCCTTATTAGCAATGGCTATAGCCCAGGCCTCATATGCAGTTTGCTTGAGCTGTTTAGCTTTTCTGCAAGGCCGATCAAACCATGGCCGCCTTTTACTTCCCGCAGCTACCCATCGGTTAGGAATATAACATTCCATGCCAACCAGGATGGTCTCTGTGACGGCGGTTGTGCAGGAGTCAGGATCCTCTGATGTGAAGCAAAGCTGCCTCCACGGGTAGGATGAATAAAATTCACGCAATCCATCCCAGTCTGCTGACTTGTAGTGCCACATTCGACGCCACTGTGTTGGTAGAGGAGGGTCAGGTCGAGAACATGGCGCCTGTGCCCGGATAAGACAGTGGTCAGATGAGCCAAGAGGCGCACCCACTGATATGGAATATCCATCCGGACGTGTTGTCAACAGAAGGTCCAGTATAGAGCTCGTATGACTCTCGATTTCCGGTATTCTCGTTGGAGTGTTCACCATTTGAATTTTCCCTAACGTATAGTTAGGGAAAATTCATAAGCAGCCCTTCCGGCGAAGTCAGTGGACCGAGAACTGAGCCAGTCAACATGATGGGCATTGAAGTCTCCTAAAATCACCAACTCCGCAGAAGGGTACTGCTCTGCTACTTTGTCAGAAGTCAGTTGCAAGTGCTCAAAAAGGTGACTTGTGTCCAGATCACCGCTGTGAGATCTGTATAGGCACGCATAAATTCGAGTGTGGCCACCGTAATCCAAACGTACCCACATAATAGACAGATCTTGGTCTTCGAGGCCATGTAGACGACGACAGCAGACATCCTCCCGGACATACATACATACTCCGGCACGACGCTTAAAGTTGTGCTCAAGCTTGTAGCCAGGGTAATCCAGGTAAGATGTATCGGCCGGGCAGGATATCTGCGTCTCCGTCAGAAAAAGTAGGATCGGTTGCGCAGATTCAAGATGTTGGTGGACTGCGTTAAGATTTGCGTGAAGTCCTCTGATATTGCAAAAGTCCATGTTTAGTGTGGATGAAAAAGCCGCTGAAAAACTACTTTTCCTTTTTTTTCGAGTCATAATTTATTAGGGTGTTTTAAAATAATGAGTAAGAAGTTGCTGCGTCGACAACCCGATGGACAAAAGGAGTGATGACTAATCGGCACATGTTGACACGGGTTTTGTGGATTGCTAGCGCGGCGGGCGGAAGGGCCCCCGGTCCCCCCCTGTTGTAGAAGCCGGGTCCACTCCGGTCTCCTCCTCCGGCACGGCTACCACTTCAGGGACTTTGCACAAACTGGCAGTTCAGCCTCCCAGGGCGGAGATTACAGTAATCCCTGGGTTCGGGAACCCGTTCAGCCTGCGGGCGGCCAGCGGACAGCCGTTTCACCGGGTCTCCCTGACCGCCGCGCTACCATGCCACGCCTATGTACAACCAATGTCGGAAATGTCACCACAGGTCCACCAGTTGTCACCGCAGCATCTCCTCATAGAGCTCTGGCGACCTTACTCACCGCAGGAACACAACACTGTTCTCAACAAACAATGTTATTTAGCTGCGATCTTCTGTAAGGTGGAGGTACTTCCCCAGACGGGCTGCTCTGATTTTTGAGCGAGATATCCCGCTTTCCCTACCTGCTGCAATATTCTTGTAACTTCTCCGAATGAAACTGGCCAAATTTTGTTTTAATTAACCAAAATGCAGAAAAAGCTTGCAAAAGTACACTAAGTCGGACATTGGCAGAATTTGTGTGGCTAATGACACAAATGGCCTGTGTTTTGCTCACATCTGTAGGAATACCCTCAGGGTCACTGCATGTATCCCCTGGTGGTGTGTAAGAAAAAACCAAAAGCAGCAGTAGAACTTACGCCCAGTTCGTTCTGAGAAGTACTGACTCCACACTTGAAATTGCCAGTGAAATTACGAGCACTCAAGGAGAAACATCCCTGTCCCAAAGTGACGGGCACATAGATACATCTTAGTTCTTCTCATGCTTTAGTGGGGGAAGTACTTGAGTCGTATTGTTGCTAGTGGGTGGCGGTAATGCTAATGGTTAAGTTGTAGCTGGCTAAACTAGTCAATTAGACTCGGACACAAGTGGCCTCAAACACAAAAGAAAAAACAAATCAAAATGATATGCAAACAGACATTTTATCCACTTCAAAGTAAATGACCACAGGCACCAACAGACTGTCAAACTATTTATAACACACTTTTTAAATTGGGGTGTAAGAGTAAATAAAGTAATCAGTAAAGGTCATGTTAACAGCAAAAGCTTAACCATAGAGAAATAAATTTATAATAAGAGTTAAGAGATAATCCATCCATGATTATCTTGAAATTGACTCGCAGATCAGTTGATATTTCTCTACCTTGTTAAATTTCCTGGTAACAGATTCATCATCTATAAGATAATAAATAACAATAGCAGGGAATATGTTGTAAATCTTTCAAATATCATATTTATGTATGACCAGGCTCAAAAAATATACAAAGACCTTGAAAAAACTCACCTGTCAAGATCAAAATAGAAGTTATCGGGATGTTTGAACAAATCATCCCTGTAGATAACATGTTTCTCCGGTTCCTCCAGGCCAGTCTCCTCAGGCTCCTCAGTACTTGTTTCTTCATCCGTAACCTCAGGCATCAGTATCTTTTTATCCGGAACAGTTTGAGGTGGCATTGGTAGCTCATCCGGAAGTTCCGGCGCTTGGTAAGGTGGGACTGGACTAGGCTGACTCGGTACAGGCCCGTATTCCTGACTGAACCTAGGATGTATCAGCTCGGCAGGATCTAAGCGATAGGAGCAATCGCCCCAAAGACTATACTCAGCAAACTGTTGTTGGTTGGATTGGTCATATGATGGCGGCGGAACGGGCGGCTCAAAGTACTGTTGGCGGTTAGGCGGCCTGAAAAAGTCTGGTGGCGGCCCGAAGTACGGCCCCGGAGGCATAAACGGCGGACCAGGGAAATGTCCGGACATGTTCATATTTTCTTTTCTATTTGTAATTTTACCACTGGTTTACGCGTAAAGCTCAAAGCGAAGCAGTAAATGAAACTCGGCGATCGATTTTATCACGTTTACGGCATTGTTTAAATGTTTTTATCATGTCGAAACGATAGGAAAACACAAATCGCAGTGATAAATTATTGATTTGATTGATTGCAACAAAAAATAATTACGGACGTTTATGATGTCAAATGATAGAGATAGTGCTATAGTAAAAACAACGAGATAGAAAGAAACACTTGACATGATATGCTTGAACTCATGTTAATCTATGCATCACAAATAAGATGCACTGACTGACAGCTGTTTGACATAAAAGTTTACTTTTTTTTGTATCGTTCCGTTTTATGCAGCTTCCTTGTTAGATATCATAACTGGGAAATCATATATTATAATCTCACACCACTAATTACAGGCTTCCGACAAGGCATACTTCACTAATATACGCTTCTAGTAGCAAGTATTAAACACACTCTGGAGATTATGCCTTCATGTTGAGCTGTCAATTACTTTCAAAGAAGTGCTATAAATTTTTTTCATTCATCCTTTGATACTTTTTTCATGGGATAAGGGCAAGATGTCCTGAAGCTTTATGTCCTGAAAGTTGACCAAGCTGTTTTGATCTACATATAAGTTTTGAATAGATAAGTGTCCAGCCCTTTGCCTTTGTGGGAAGTTATAAAATAAAAGATAAGGATTAAAATTTCAACATTTATTAATCTACTAATTAACTAACTATAAAGTAAAACATTACAAAAGTTATAAAAATTAAATCATGATTTAATAACACAATACATAATAAATCTTTAAAAATGGGTGGCTTAACGTATAAATAAGGTAAAAGTGTTCTTACAGACTAGTCTAATGTTTTACTTTACACATCTTTGAAGGAAGATAGTTGAGAGATGGTGCTTTTAAGCCAATGTGTTTAGGGAACCCTACAACGCCTGTTTAAACTTGAGGATGGTATTTTCCTCTTAATTAATCTTCTTCTTCTTGCGTGTAAGTAGCCAACTGTGGCGTCGGAGTTTTCAAACCACTCGAAGGCCTCCGATATGGTTTAATTGATAACCTTAATTAGCCCCAAATAATCGTTCATAGAACTCTTAATTATTAATTCAATTATTAACATTACTCTTTCTTTAATACGTTATATTAAAAAAAAGAGTATAAGAGAATACATAAATATGTGCTATGTTTCACTTACAATACTTGATTAATTCTATTGTTAGCAAATTCAAATGGAAAATGAATCCAGAAAACACCAAAAGTGTATAAACGAATATGCATAAAAATATGGCGGCCTTCCCTACTATTCGCTCACGGTGTCATTAACATCTCCATCTCCCTCCCACCTAAAGCAGAGAAGTAACGCTCTCTCTATTCCGACATCCAATAGAAGCGAGAGCCCATTCTGGCGGGTTTGCGTTCTGCGTCCGCGGGCAGCGCGGGAGTGGCATCGGGATACTCAGCCTTCGGTTCTGGCAGGGGCTTTGGCCTGAAATAAAAACATTTAATTACTAATAAAGCTTTTAAAAGTACGAATTAATTTTTAAATTAGATTTGATGTGTAACATTTTTCCTCTCTGAATCTGTGGGATTGATTTCGTGAAAAGGGACGGAAGTATGTAACAGGAAGGCGGGAAAGCGCGCGCTATTTGATTTGACCAATGAGCGCGCGCGGTGGTAATGTTAGCCTTCAGATGGTACCAATCGATTTTCCGAGAGGTTCGTACTATCAGTGTGTGTGCGTGTGTGTGACGAGAAAGGGATATACAGAAAGAGAACGCACCAGCTTAACCTACAGTGTTGTGTATGAAGCTCCGTGGCTTAGTTAGTAGAAGCCCTGCCTTCGAAGCGAGGGGCCCCAGGTTCGATTCCCGGCTGGGGCACACTTTGTGTGGTGAGCATGAAGTTTGTTCTCGGGTCTTGGGTGTTTGTCTTGTGTTTCTGTGTTTGTCCATGCCATCTGCGACACAGGTAATCCTTAGTACAGAGGTATGAGTGTGTAAACGTTAATTTAATTAAATTTCTTATAACCAGAAATTCGAAGACATGTGACATCTACCAATCCGGATTGGGTTCTCGTGGTTCACTCTCAATTATCTAGAGTAGGCCGGTGTATCTGCACTTAACATTAGAGGCTGATACGGAACAGTTTTAATAAGGTCTGACCAGCGCCGCCGGCAGAGGTAAAATCATAATTGAGTGCTGTCCGCATCTTAATGTTACCTTTTGGTGTCGTGTACACGCGCTTCGGTGAAGTATCCGAAACTGGGACGCTCAATGTTCAATTTTTCCAACATGCACTTGTCAAATACACCCTGAGTGTTGCGGCACCTAAAAATAAATTAAATTACATTAAAGCCCGTATAAGACGACAATTGTGTGCGATATTCTCGCTCGACTTGTCGCGCCATATCCAGCGTGTGTCGGGTGATATTGCCCGACTTGTCGCGCCATATACAGCGTGTGTGTCCCCCTGACTTGTAACGCGATATAGAGCTGGTATCAGATAATATCGCCTGACTTGTCGCGCTATAGCGAGCGTATCTCGGGTGATATCGCCCGACTTGTCGCGCGATAACGAGCGGGTGTCGGGTGATATCGCCCGACTTGTCGCGCGATATCGAGCGGGTGTCGGGTGATATCGCCCGACTTGTCGCGCGATATCGAGTGGGTTGTTGTACGACATGTTGCATGTAGCCGTATCGCTTCAGATGTGGACAATAATTGACTGATTAAATATATCGAAAAAACCGACTTCAAGATTTTCATATCTCGCTCTAATTCTTATTTACTTTCCTACATTACCTGTATGGAGCCTGGATTACATTACCTGGATTAAAACATAGGCCACTTTTTATCCCAAAAAAGTGAACTAAAATTTTTTGTGGCTAGCAACTTCTGTCAGTTTTTTCCCCCATCATCTCACATTGACTTTTTAACTACGGATAACACTGGGCTTTAGCTTTTATAATATAAAATTACTGCTGTTGGTTCTTCGGTTATGACATTGACACACACATTGATAGTGTATGACATTGACAGCATTAGAAAGATTGTTATTATAACTTACTGCCTCAGTCCGAAGTCCCCAGAGCTCTTGTCCACACAGGTAGCGTACTGGTTGAACTGAGCCGCGCACGCATGTTTCACTTTACGGAAGAACTCCATCGTACAAGCAGTGACCGCTTTGCCTTCATTGATGCACTTTGTGGCATCATTCTCTTCAATACGACATAGCATAAACTCCTGTAATAATTATATCTGTATTTCAGACAAAATATGCCACTGACAGTATGATAGCTTTTTTAATCATATTGTTTTATTTTATTTTTATTTTTGGAGGTTTCTCCCGGCTTTTCACCCACATTGTGCACCTAAATAATATTATTATAGTACATTATATCGCTCATTTGGTAAATGTAGTTTTTGGCAAAATTTATTTACTACCAACAGAGCTGTGAGGCCAGTGTACTGTAACTGCTCAACCACTTTAAATATAAAATAATTTATAAAAAACATAAAGCAAATAATAAACATCATTTTATATGAGCCCCTGTAGCGTAGTGAGCATTATTCTTTGTATTTCAATGTGATAAAATAATAATTCAGCATCAAATGTTCTAATGAACTATGAAATATCTGATCTGCTGGTCCATAGCTATATTACCAATGTAGTCATAGTATTGTACATATCACACTTAAATTATGAAGGCAAGTTTATATGTATGTGTATGTTATATGTTATGTATTTTATATATATGTATGTTAATATGTAACGGCTCAACGGATTTGGATGAAATTTGGTACAAGGACATCTTATATCCTGGATTAACACAGGCTGCTTTTGGTCCCGAAAAACTGCGGGTGAAAAAAAAAACACCGCAGGGCGCAGCTAGTTCTCTCATAAAAAGGAGTCGGTAAGTGCAGTAAGGAATAAGAATGTATTTATTAGATATGTATAATATCTCAGATTTATCTGTCCCTACCTACTCTATCAATATCATAACATAACCTATATACATTGTTATGCAATCAATTTCTACTGTAAAATAAAAATAAACAAAAGCTTAAAAGGTTTATGTTTAAAGCGATGATTTAGGTAATAAATAATAGAAATACTTACATTATTCGCTTGTTCACAATACTTTCCAAGGTGGAAAGATGCTGCCATCAAAGTTGCAGTAGATACATTGACCTCAGGTACGGTCAATTCGGACTCCTCTGGTAAGACCACATCTTTAGTGACCACCATTTTTTATGTATTTTGTCAATAAACAGGAAATTTTTACGATTTATACCAAATAAATATGAAATCTTCCAGTTAAGAGTTATTTGATTACAATGACGTTGAATAAGGTAGGCAGCGAAAATATAGAAAGAAAAAGAAAGATGATATTGATTTTGTAAGAAATGACAGAGACAGATTTTTGATGTATAATCTACGCCAACTGGTCGTATAATACCATGACATCGATGTTATGTCATTGTCGAAACAATGACAATGATTTTTGCGATTGTAATAACGTCAACAACCACGATCCTACCAGTGTCTAATATTAGCGTATATTCAGAAAAGAGCTTTTTAAAGCCGCTCTGTTAAAAACTTAGAAATGGCAACAGTTTTCGTGTTAGGACTTATCAGTTTACAATTTTTAGGTAATAGCCGTGGATGACGATTAACGGTATGAAAAAACAAATAAAACAACAATCTGTGCACACTTATTAATAATATATTAATGACAAAGATGACTAGATAATATTAAAATAAAAATACAAACATACATCATCTGGATTTTCGTTTTTTGTATTTACACTGACTGCTTTGGGTTATTCTCGTCATCTCTTCATTTCATGTTTTGTAGTTGATTATAATAGTTCTCTTTCTGACCCTCAGAATCATCTGTGAATAAATTAATCAATATTTACATGTAGGTACATTATATCATTAATTTATTCATGTAGATAGAGCTTCTTCTTACCTTCATACATGTCATTTTGAATTGGCAACCGGTAGAATTTCGGTATATCGTATCTGTTTTCCTAGAAGAATACAAAAATTACAACAGCCGTAATTGATTTGAATTTAGAGACCTCAAAATCCCACGATCGTGAGATCGTGGGTTGCCAACTTTGCAACTTGTTTCAGTGAAGGAATCATAGAGCTTTAAAGAAAAAGAAATATTTTTTTCAAAGATTATAGGTGATGATAGGTGATTTTTTTCAAAGATGAGGTCTTTCTTTGATGTCCAACTGACTAGGTTGCACCCTAATTTAAAACTGCTCCTTCACTTGATTAATCTCTTTTCTCAACTTTGTAATTTGGGTTACAAACGAAAGATGTATAAGGTTATCATATGAATACTATATAAAATTATTTTTATATAAATAAAAGTTCTTACCGAGTCATAGTTCCTTCTTCCCATTCTGGGAATATTCTTATTTGTTTTAATAACGTATCCCATTAGATCATCACCTCCAAAGGAAATTTCAGCTTCATTACTCCTCCCTACACGGGGAACGTTATTTGGCTTTATAAACGAACCTTCTATTTTCAAGATGGAAATTAGGCAGAATGCCACGAGCACCAAAGCCGATTTTACTGACATTTCAAATAATAGCGGGATGTTGCTTTGACGAGAATTTGAGTTTCACTGATGATTTTTTAGAATTTCGTTTGTTTTATAGTGAAGATTCGATTGGGCCCGCATTTTTGAGATCGTATCTTAGTATGTGATGATAGTCTAATTTAATGTTTGTAGATTTCTATCTAGATGCGGGTAGATCAATATCTTGTTTTGTATAGGACATGTTGAAAAGGTACCTCCCTGTCACAGAATAAATAATAGTACTTACCAGGTACAGAAATATATTTCCGTCACGACCTCAAATAAAGACGCAATTAAGTTGGCTTCTTTAAATTACGGTATTTTTTAACTGATCAGTTAATTGTTATGTTTATTTCCATTAGGATTCCGTCTCGCATTGAGAAACATAAGGAAAACATCTTAATTCTTAACATAACGCTTACACACATTTCATATTTTATTCTTTACGTTCTTTACCCATTTTCCCCAGGCCGGGAATCGAATCCAGAATCTCTCTCTTCAAAGGCAGGGTAACAAGAAAATAGGCTACGGGGTCATAAAAAAAATGCTAGTCACCTGCCTTGCGGGTTCATACTAGTATTTAGCGTATCACTACGCGCGAGTGCTTTCGTTCAGAACCGCTGTGTTCCGTTCCCAGATTCAATGTTAGTAAACCGCATAAATGAGGTCGCACGGAAAAGGTTTTATCAATAAAGCGTGTGGCGTAATAATAAAAAACAATATAAATTCAGAAAGTCGTCTCTATATTTACATCTTTCATTATATAATACTTTAATATAAACTTAGTTAAGGGCCTAAAAGTAGCCTACAGTAATTATGAAAGAGAAACACACATACACAAAATAAGAAATCGATGTTACGAAACTTCTCGTAAAAGCGATTGTCTTTCTTCTAAGATTCCGAAAGTCAATTTGACGAAATTATTATATCAGTCTGAAAAAAACAAATTGAACTCCACAACTTTCCCTAGAAGTCTTAAAGTTGGCTAGCTAACCGTGTGAAAACATATCATCTTGTAGCTAACTTCAGGACCGCAAAAGTTACTATATCCGGTAAAGAATTAACCATTCATAGACTAAGAACTAGAATAGAGAACTAGAATAGAAAACTAGAATAGAGAATAGAGTAAAAAACGGTTATTACAACTATTAAACGGTTAAAACGCTATTTAACTGTAAATGGGACTACCGATCCGTCCCAGCTTCACACAATTATAATATCCCAATATTTCCGTATAGGTACTTATTTAAAAAATAAAAAAAAACATTATCCAGTATTATTAAAAATTTGGAAACGGGAATAAAGATTTTCGACTTTGATTTTAATGAGAGATGGCTAACATAAAAATTAACATAAATACTGCGCAGTAAGAGCCCACTTGACATCAAACTAAACGAAAATGGACTTTGACAGAAATAAAGTTAATTTAAGAATATTACGATCTTCAAATTTAGTTTTTAATGGATCAGTTGGGACATCTATCGCTTATAAAAAGTATTCATAAATATTCTATGACATTTGAAACAGCGCCATCTACCTTCAAACTTAGAATAGCTTGTACTATGCGAACTAGTTAATAACTGGTGCAATACTTAATAGTACCTATATATATATTTTAAAAACATACATAATAACATCCAGACACAGAAAAAACTGATGACGTAAAGGCATCAATGAGAGCTATTATTGTAACTACATTCTGGTAAGCACATCTAGACAAAGCATCGAAACAATAAGAGAGAACTAACATTATGTTCTACTTACTACCAACTGAATAATGCCAGTCGAATACAGAATCTGCTAGCTTAAGAATAATTAACACGACTAATTAACATTATAAGTAGAGATCTTTCACTCTTAAAATGCTCGCCCCTCCAATGTCTACCTACAGGCAAAGTAGTGTATAGACGCAAGACGCGCAACCTCAATATTCATGGTCCTTCGAACTCACCCGAGTTCACAGTAACAACGCACACAAGTAAAGCGTTGCAATAATATTACTTTTCACACATTTACATAATCGTATAGTGGAGGGGCGTGCATTTATAGACTGAGATATATCTACCTAAGACTTATGTTTAGAAGATGCGCCGCCAACATACTATCATAGTTTGGCGAACTGATATGTTTTACGTAATACAGAGTAAACAAAATCTGTAATACCTTAGAATCTATGTTATCTGAATATGAATTTAATAAACGGAAAAACCTGAATTAGCTTGAAATATGCTAGTCTGGTCATTGAGTTATTATTTAATTGTTTAAACTTAAAATACCTGAAATGGCTTGGAATAGAATAAACCAGAACCAGAGACGTTCACTTTACGAATATATAAAAACCGTCGACTTGGGGTACAAACACTTGCGAACGTACATTAACTCGGACACTGGCAGAATTTGTGTGGCATAAATCACACAAAAGGCCAAGAAGAAGAAGAAGACATTAGACAGATTTATTACAATTTATTTAATTAATTCGTGTGTTATGTTTAAAATTTAAAGATTTTTTTTGTATGTTCATGTATTAATTATTATGTTTTATTTAGAATTTAAATTTTAATTCCTACACATGTAACCATGTTTTTTTTTGGAAATAAATGAAATAAAATGAAATGACAAAGAATACAAATTTGATAAATTGACGGTTTAGAACACCTATGACCACAGATCCTAATATTTTGCAGCGAGTGTTGATGGTATAAAGACTCTGTATTTTGGCGTATCCCCGCCTTTCGCTATGACGGCGTGGACGAGCGAGAAAGGGTTCAGCTTCTTTTTCACCACTAGACACCTGTAAAAAAAAAAGCAACGTTAACACACTCATACCTCTGCACTAGGATTCCCTGTGTCGCATGGCATGGACAAACACAGAAACAAGACAAACACCCAGGACCCGGGAACAAAGTTCATGCTCACCACACAAAGTGTGCCCCGGCCGGGAATCGAACCCGGGACCGGACGCTTCGAAGGCAGGACTACTACCAACTAAGCCACGGAGCTGTATAAAAAAGTAATGGACAATTGTAGAACAAGTGCATTTTACGAAAATGTAAAAACCCTAACTACTCAAGAATTACTCACTCAAAGATTACTGCGTGGCTTAGTTGGTAGTAACCCTGCCTTAGAAGCGAGGGGTCCCGGGTTCGATCCCGGCAGGGGCACACTGTGTGGTAAGCATGAAGTTTGTTCTCGGGTTTGTTTGTCTTGTGTTTGTCCATGATAACTGCGACACAGGGAATCCTAGTGCAGAGGTATGAGTGTGTAAACGTTATTTTTTATTATTATTTTTAAGTATTTTATTTTTAATCTCTCGTGAGTGGTTTGCGGAATAGCTTCCGCGGGCTTGTAGCCAAATGGATGTTTTTTTTTATGTGAATAATTTACGGAACGAGCTGAGGGCCCACCTGATGGTAAGTGGTGACCCTCACCCATGACAACAGTAATGCGTAACTGATCCTATTATAGGTTCAAAGAAAGAAATGTTCGAATTAATCGGCAAGTGTTAAGGATAATAATTATTATAATTTAAAATACCTATCATTGTTCGGTCCGTAGCTGCGGGAAACCAGACCAGCATTCTTGGCGCTCTGGTGCATAGCGGCTCGCTCTTCCTGAAAACACATATAATTATTAAATTATTATTATTATTATAAACAACTCGAGGGTTCGATTCCCGACCGGGGCATACTTTGTGTGGATTTTTTCTTTTTATAAATAAACGTTTACACACTCATACCTCTGCACTAGGATTCCCTGTCGCAGATGGCATGGACTAACACAGAAACACAAGACAAACACCCAAGACCCGAGAACAAACTTCATGCTCACCACACAAATTGTGCCCCGGCCGGGGATCGAACCCGGGACCGCTCGCTTCGAAGGCAGGGCTACTACCAACTAATCCACGGAGCCGTCGCAGTTATTGGCTAGTTATTGACAGTACCTTGCTGAAGTCCTTGCTGAAGACCAGATCGACGTCGAGGCAGTCTGAGTCGCGGTACCGCCGCATCAGGACTTCGGCTGCGCGCTTTATCTGCCTGATGTCCGAGGATGTGCTGCCCAGGCCGGCGCGGTTCACCTGCGACACAGCCGTGCGACACATCACAGTTGGTAACACAATCCCACTTTACATGTAGATTTTAGATATGAGAGGTCTTTTGAACTAACCTATAGTTGGCAAATTTATTGAGTATTGTTTTTGTTAACACATAAAAATTTTTTGAAGTGGTGGCCCAGGGGCGAAGACGCCGACTTTCAATCTGAAGGTCGCTGGTTCAAACCCACACGTGCACCAATGAGTTTTTTCACTTGAAAACATTGATGTGCGCAATACCACGTTCTCGAAACGGTGACGGAAAACATCGTGAGGAAACCGGCATGTCTTAGAACCAAAAATTCGACGACATGTGACATCTACCAATCCGGATTGGGCTCCCGTGGTAGATCAGAGCCCATTCACTCTCAATTATCTAGAGTAGGCCGGTGTCTCTGCAGTGGGAACATTAAGAGACTGGTACGGTAATTAACAATTTTTTTTAGCATAGTTTAAATTACGACTTGGTTTCTCCCCGATCGAAGCATGATAAGACCCAAGTCGCACCCCGTTGTGCCAGTCGCCAGAGACATTGCACGTCTCATTGCACATAAGATTTCATCGGCGCCCACCCCCTTCCAGCGGAACACAGCACCACTGCTTGGCGGCAGATTACCAGGCAGTACTTATCCGGACGAACTTTGCAAAAGTTTTACTACTTTCTGTTGCACCATTAGCACCACCCAGGGGGAAGTGTAGGGATTCATACTCACCTACGAACAAGACCCATAGCTGTAAAGTGAGTAACATACCATCTGTAGGTGAGGTTTGATTGGCTCTTCTATCCCCTGCGCATCGGCTCCCAACCCGCCCCCTTTCCATCCCATCATCTTCATCATCCTGAAACAAAAATAATGATTAATCATCTCAAGATCATCTTGGAATGGACTTCCGTTTACGCATGAATCCATCATGGGACCGACGCAACTGATAGAATAATACTACTGTTTTATTGTGACTAGCGACCCGCCCCGGCTTCGCACGGTTAGTAAAGCATCAGTGTCGTATCAGAAACTACCCGTGCGAAGCCGGGGTGACTTGCTAGTGTATTATACATATAAACCTTCCTCTTGAATCACTTTATCTATTAAAAAACCGCATCAAAATCCGTTGCGTAGTTTTAAAGATTTAAGCATACAGGATATAGGGACAGAGAAAGCGACTTTGTTTTATACTATGTAGTGATACAAATACATAATAAGTAATACACATTTAGACACACAAAGCTTGTCCTGATTAGAAATCAAACTCACGACCTACAGGGCAGAAGGCAGAGCTACTACCAACTGAGCTGTCAGGCCAACCAACATAAAAGACACATAGTAACGTAAAAAAATTGCATCAATTTAAAACAAAAAAAATTATACTCACTTTGAAGCGATACTATTCTCAATGTGCGTCCCAAATTGTTTATACTCACTTAGAAGCGATACTATTCTCAATGGATGTCCCAAATTATTTATACTCAGAAGCGATACTATTATCAATGGGCGTCCCAAATTGTTTATACTCACTTAGAAGCGATACTATTCTCAATGGATGTCCCAAATTATTTATACTCAGAAGCGATACTATTCTCAATGGGCGTCCCAAATTGTTTATACTCACTCAGAAGCGATACTATTCTCAATGGATGTCCCAAATTATTTATACTCAGAAGCGATACTATTCTCAATGGGCGTCCCAAATTGTTTATACTCACTTAGAAGCGATACTATTCTCAATGGATGTCCCAAATTATTTATACTCAGAAGCGATACTATTCTCAATGGGCGTCCCAAATTATTTATACTCACTCAGAAGCGATACTATTCTCAATGGGCGTCCCAAATTGTTTATACTCACTTAGAAGCGATACTATTCTCAATGGGTGTCCCAAATTGTTTATACTCACTTAGAAGCGATACTATTCTCAATGGGCGTCCCAAATTGTTTATACTCACTTAGAAGCGATACTATTCTCAATGGGTGTCCCAAATTGTTTATACTCACTTAGAAGCGATACTATTCTCAATGGATGTCCCAAATTATTTATACTCACTTAGAAGCGATACTATTCTCAATGGATGTCCCAAATTATTTATACTCAGAAGCGATACTATTCTCAATGGGCGTCCCAAATTGTTTATACTCACTTAGAAGCGATACTATTCTCAATGGATGTCCCAAATTATTTATACTCAGAAGCGATACTATTCTCAATGGGCGTCCCAAATTGTTTATACTCACTTAGAAGCGATACTATTCTCAATGGGTGTCCCAAATTGTTTATACTCACTTAGAAGCGATACTATTCTCAATGGATGTCCCAAATTATTTATACTCAGAAGCGATACTATTCTCAATGGGCGTCCCAAATTGTTTATACTCACTTAGAAGCGATACTATTCTCAATGGATGTCCCAAATTATTTATACTCAGAAGCGATACTATTCTCAATGGGCGTCCCAAATTATTTATACTCACTCAGAAGCGATACTATTCTCAATGGGCGTCCCAAATTGTTTATACTCACTTAGAAGCGATACTATTCTCAATGGGTGTCCCAAATTGTTTATACTCACTTAGAAGCGATACTATTCTCAATGGGTGTCCCAAATTGTTTATACTCACTTAGAAGCGATACTATTCTCAATGGATGTCCCAAATTATTTATACTCAGAAGCGATACTATTCTCAATGGGCGTCCCAAATTGTTTATACTCACTTAGAAGCGATACTATTCTCAATGGGCGGCCCAAATTGTTTATACTCACTTAGAAGCGATACTATTCTAAATGGGTGTCCCAAATTGTTAATACTCATTTAGAAGCGATACTATTCTAAATGGGTGTCCCAAATTGTTAATACTCACTTAGAAGCGATACTATTCTCAATGGGTGTCCCAAATTGTTTATACTCACTTAGAAGCGATACTATTCTCAATGGATGTCCCAAATTATTTATACTCAGAAGCGATACTATTCTCAATGGGCGTCCCAAATTATTTATACTCACTCAGAAGCGATACTATTCTCAATGGGTGTCCCAAATTATTTATACTCAGAAGCGATACTATTCTCAATGGATGTCCCAAATTATTTATACTCAGAAGCGATACTATTCTCAATGGGCGTCCCAAATTGTTTATACTCACTTAGAAGCGATACTATTCTCAATGGGTGTCCCAAATTGTTTATACTCACTTAGAAGCGATACTATTCTCAATGGGCGTCCCAAATTGTTTATACTCACTTAGAAGCGATACTATTCTCAATGGGTGTCCCAAATTGTTTATACTCACTTAGAAGCGATACTATTCTCAATGGATGTCCCAAATTATTTATACTCACTTAGAAGCGATACTATTCTCAATGGATGTCCCAAATTATTTATACTCAGAAGCGATACTATTCTCAATGGGCGTCCCAAATTGTTTATACTCACTTAGAAGCGATACTATTCTCAATGGATGTCCCAAATTATTTATACTCAGAAGCGATACTATTCTCAATGGGCGTCCCAAATTGTTTATACTCACTTAGAAGCGATACTATTCTCAATGGATGTCCCAAATTATTTATACTCAGAAGCGATACTATTCTCAATGGGCGTCCCAAATTATTTATACTCACTTAGAAGCGATACTATTCTCAATGGGTGTCCCAAATTGGTCGTCGCTCGGCGCCGCTTTCCCCGATACGTCGCTCAAACTAATTGTCGAGTCATTTTGAGCAATAAACTGCTCTTTTACGAGTACCATTATCGCTTCTTCTTTCATAATCTGTGGAAATAACAAGTGAATAATATAAAAATGAGAGTGTGGTGGCCCAGGGGCATAGATGCCGACTTTCAATATGAAGGTTGCTGGTTCAAACCCACACGTGCACAAATGAGTTTTTTCACTTGAAAAAATTTATGTGCGCAATACCACGTTCTCGAAACGGTGACGGAAAACATCGTGAGGAAACCGGCATTCGGCAACCGGTCTTGGAACCAAAAATTCGACGACATGTGACATCTACCAATCCGGATTGGGCTCCCGTGGTAGATCAGAGCCCATTCACTCTCAATTATGGAGAGTAGGCCGGTGTCCTTGCAGTGGGAACATTAGAGGCTGGTACGGTAATATAAAAATCGAGTGAATCGTATGCAATACTGAAAGTATTTCTTATTTTTTGTTCAAGTTATTTTGATTTAAAAACTAAACTATCGATTATAATGAAGTTTCGATGGGTACAATCTGAACGTATATCCAGTAAACGAAATTTAATGTTTCGTTTTCCTGTGACTTTTTTCTTCGACCGTTATACACCAATTTAGATGTTTCTTTTGTTAAACGGTAGGGTGTATTTCTAAAGGCGAGAAATATGGTACGAAAGAATTGAATTGGGTTTTTTCGGTCTTTAATATCTGTTCCTTGTTGAAGTCCAAATGAAACCTCGATAGTTTTAAAAGTTCCTATATCCACTCACATTCCAGACTTTGTTGCCAACGTGCTTCTTAGCCGCCGTTTTTGAGCAACCACCCGCTTCTGCTATCGTTATTCCGTTGATGAAAACGGTACAATTGCCCGTTTCGTTGTCGAACTTGTGCTCCAGATTTAAGCCACATGATTGAAAACTAGCTAAAAAAAACATTTATTTTTGAACAAAATTACATAGCATTAGGATTATAACATAAAAGAATAGCCCGAGATCCGTCTTAGGCAACCCGGGGCCCGTGGGCACATAGGAATTTGGGGCCTCTTTGGAAAGAAAATGAGGTGAATACATTTTTGTTTATAATTTTATTCGAAAGCGTTAATTAATGAATATGGACATTATAAATCCCACCGTGTATTAATATCCGAGTTAAATGATTATTATTATGTTAATTGTAAACAACTGTCAAACTGTAAATGATAAAAGCGAACGTTCAAACCACCGAACGGTAGTAAATCAATGGTGTATTGTTGTCAAATGTAAAATTCGACACGATTACGTTTACTTTGAGGGTCTGTTGATCTGGTGTCCGATTAATATTTCAATTTAGATATGTTGATGGTTTAAAATGCGATATTGAGCGGAAGTTCCGGGGCCCCGTATGGTAAGGGGCCCTGGGCACGGGCCACGTGTGCCCTGTAAAGACGGCACTGCCGATATCAGGTAGCAAAATTACTGCGTTCATCGAGCTTTTAATCGAATTCTACTTATAGTGGCCGCTAGTATTTTTTATTAGAACAATTTTAGTTGATTATTCCGAAAAAAAACTGGCAACTCAGGAGTGCCGACAGAAGTGAAAACAAAAGCACAGATATACCAATACTAAACGAGATGTATGACTAATAGATATTTTTTTCCGTTTTCATTCTATGCACGAAAGAGAGAGGAAGAAGAGAGAAGAGAAACTCACTTTGCAAATTCCACAGCTTCCCAGCCCACGATCGGACCAAAATCACAAGCCTCCCGTACTTCGTCCGAAACATATTCTCTCTGAATTCGCTCACATCCAAACATTTCATTGACGACAGTTCCGACAGATAATCTATTTTGTCCACTTCACACTTCACTGTTGTGTCCCCTGTCTTCTCAACTGCAGCCTTCACTGTAGAGTCTTTTGTTTCTATCTGTGGGTCTCTGTCTTTTATCTGTGGTCCTTCGCTCGCGCCTGTTTTTGGCTCATCGGAGAATGTTCCAGAATGCTCATTTTCTATCTGTGGTTCTCTTTCTTCCTTTATCTGTGGTTCTTCTTTCGTGCCTGTTCCTGGCTCGTTGGTGATAGTTCCAGGTTTGACAAACTCAATTTTGTGGGACTTTCGTGGTGTTCCTTCGAGCACAAGACCCCCTTCACGCTAAAATAAATGAACAGTAAATACCATGGATATTAAACTCAAACCAATCAGCTAACATGAACTGTGGGAACCAGATAACTGATAGAATATTTTTTTGTAAATACATATAACTAGCTGACCCGGCCACGCGTTGCTGTGGCTAACGTTTTTGTCACATGATATTATACAATATTATAATTTGCAATAAAATAATATTGCGATCATAAATTGAGATGTGAGCTATCCTATCTTTCAAGTTGGATCAAACTGCACACGGTGTACAAATTTGATTAAAATCGGTTAAGTAGTTTAGGAGTCCATCGCGGACAAACACCGTGACACGTAATTTATATATATTAAGATATATATTAAAATCCAGACATAGAAAAAAGGTCTATGGCATAGGTCAAACATTTGTGTGTTCACCACACAATCGAACCCACGCTTCACATAAATAATAATCATAGACAACTGATTTTATCATAATAATGTGAATATTAAATTAATAATAAATGAAAATCTTTATAATACTCTACCCATAAATGATAGACATTATGCATAAATCCCAGTCAATTTAATTATTTCGATAGTTGCCAACTCAGATGGGGCATTTTCCAAATTGTTTTTTTGGTTTTTTTTTTATGTGAATAAGTGACGGAACGAGCTGAGGGCCCACCTGATGGTAAGTGGTGACCCTCGCCCATGACAACAGTAATGCGCGCGACTCAGTATGAGATCCAAATCTTTACTGAGTCGCATTCATCCTGCTGCGTCCATCACCCGAGACGGGGATGATATGTCTCATGCTCATGTGATTTCACCGGCAGCCACACCCTTCCACCGGAACACAGTAATACAACCACTACTGCTTGGCGGTAGATGTATGGACGTAACGAATAATGCACTATTAATATTGACGGCTTCGTGGCTTAGTTGGTAGTAAACCTGCCTTCGAAGCGAGGGGTCCCGGGTTCGATTCCCGGCCGGGGCACACTTTGTGTGGTGAGCATGAAGTTTGTTCTCGGGTCTTGGGTGTTTGTCTTGTGTTTCTGTGTTTGTCCATGCCTGCGACACAGGGAATCCTAGTGCAGAGGTATGAGTGTGTAAACGTTGTTGTTGTTGTTGTAATAAAGTATCTAAATATGGACATTATGAATAATGCACGTACCTTTATACCCCTCGCTCTGTCCTCGGCCGCATCGGACGCGGATACAAAAGTCCTTTGAATTTTTGTCTTCTTTATATCACGGTAATCTTTTGCCACCTAAAATAATTATAAGATTTACGCCAAAGCTTATATTACATAAAAAAAACACAATATTACTAAGTACACAGACCGTAATTGTGTCATGTTTACAACTTAGGCAGTGGTTTGCCATTATTACAGCCAAAGCTCATAATCTACCTGCCAACAAATTTATTCGTGATAAATTACCATAGCAACATTATTATTTATTCAATACGTGATAGATCAGACAGACGAATTTGGATCTTGCCATTGTCCTTGTAGTAAAATTTATGTGAACACCGGTGACGTCATATATTTTGGAATTTATAATACAGGCAGTCCTCGACTTACGTCGTTTCAATAATAAAGTAGGTATTTTTTTTTTTTTTTTTTTTATTAAATTATGTGACGGAACGAGCTGAGGTCCCACCTGATGGTAAGTGGTGATCCTCGCCCATGACAACAATAATGCGTGCGACTCAGTATGAGATCCAAATCTATACTGAGTCGCATTCATCCTGCTGCGTCCATCACCCGAGACGGGGATGATACGTCTCATGCGCATGCATACACCGGCAGCCACACCCTTCCACCGGAACACAGTAATGCAACCACTACTGCTTGGCGGCAGATTCCAGATGTGGTGGCAGTACCTCTCCGGACGAACTTGGCACAAGTTCTACTGCAACTTTTGGTTGCTCCTTTAGCACCACCCAGGGGGTACGTGTAGGGAATCAAAGGGTACCCATCTACGGACGCGAGCAACTGGACCCCTTTGTTATAAATGCACTTTTTTTTAAAATTTCGAGTCCGTGTGGATCCTAACCCTTGAGTTTTACATGTAAACATACGAAAAAATATGTCTCGACTTATGTGGTTTCAACTTACGTCGCGTATTTCGAGAACCTAACATGCCGTAAGTACGAGGACTGCCTGTATAGACATTATTAAATTAAAACAGCACTCCCAAAATCTATATATACTCGTATATAAACTTCATCACGCGTCATCCCCCCCCCCATTCATACCTCCGCCCCCCAACGAGTGACCTTATTTATGGATGGCCTGTATCTTGGGATCTCAGATACAAGCATGGACGGATAAATCTTAATCGCTACAAATTGTCCCCTCTTGAGATATGAAGGTAAAACTCATTTTCTTCCATCCACAACAAAACATTGCAGATATAGTTTGGCAGCTTATTCCCAAACGAACACAGCGCACCCTAGTACTGATAATAAAGTCTTGAAAGTAGATGCAGAATGATATAAATAAATATTCGTGAACATTACACACAGCGCCATCTAGCCTAGAACTAGCATGAGAACCTATGGGAACCAAATTACTGATTCAATACTTTTTTTATAGGCACATCACACCTACCTACCTACAAATATATTTACACCCAGACACAGAACAAACATCATGTTCGTGACACAAACGCTTGACGGGTGGGAATCGAACCGGCGACCTACAGCATAGAAGGCTGTACAACCAACTACGCTGTGAGGTCAGTCAATTAAAATCCCCTATAGGCCCGCTAGATTAAGAAAAATTCTTTTAAACCGAAATTTACTCTGTAGTTTTCATGAAACAGCTATACCTAACCTGCACTGATACACGCTACAAACGAATATTGATTGATTATACAATACAAATTTTAAAACTATCATGGTTATGAACATTGTTATTCGTGTTACCGAGATATTTACAATGATTTGTGAGTTTTGTCGACTCCCGATATTTCGACGCAGCTACATGCGTCATGGTCCCGGGCAAATATCGGCGGTGAAATATCGGGAGTCAACAAAACTCACAAATCATGGTAAACATCTCGGTAACACGAATAATAATATTGATTGATTAATCGCAAAAATCCACTAAAAACTCACCCCTTATGTTGATAGATGTAAAGAATGAGATCACACAGTAAATTCAACTAGGGTGAGATGAATTGCCGAGTCAAATATTTGATGAAGTCGTCTCTTTGATGAAGTCGTCCCCATCGCCAAGATGATTTGGCTATCTGTTCACATAAGCAACGTTGAACAACATGTCTTTGTTAGAATCAAACAGAATTCTTGGTTTAAAATACTGACCTGCATGGCTCTTGTTGTTCCAGTAGTCCTAGCAGGTTTTAGGGAGAATGTATTTCATCCCAAGATTTACATTAATTTGAAATAACTGTCATAGATCGTAAGAAGTCTCGTGGATAAGAAAATCCAGAAGATATATTGGAAGTCTTTTAGGGGATTGAGATTGTTTCAAAACATTGATTGAAAATATGCAATGCATGCTAAATGTGGACATTTTGGTAATAAAATACTTTGAGTATATGAATAAAAATAAAATGATGTTCGTTGGTAAGCGCATCGCTTCAGAACGGGTAGACCTAATGGCTACATTTTTGGTTAAAAAAATCGTAATAGTTAAGGAAAGAAAAATTGTAAATACTGGGAAAAAATTAAAAGTATTTTTCTACGAAACTTTTGTAGTTTGATAGCTGATTGTGAAATTGTGAATACAGGAATACAGTGAAGACAGGACAACGTAACTTAGCAAATAATAGAAGGGTATTAAAATTATATATAATAAGCAAACTACACTAATATCTGGATTGTCTGTCTCTTTCAAACTCGTTATTGCGGTATTGATCTCGTGACGATGAACGTTTATTTCGACCGCCTCTGAAAGAGCTATCTTGATCTTTAGTTGACATCACTATTCGATCCCTTCTGTCTGTGGCACTCCTATGTGTCCCTGAATAATTTTCAGATCGCTGATAAACATTTCTGTCATTGTGGTATCTACCTCGCGATCCAGAAGAGGACGTCGGATAAACATTTCTGTCTTCAACGAATTGAGATTCCGTACGAAAACCTCTGTTGTCTCTTTGGTGTCTAGAAAAAGTGGTTTCTTCATTATAAGTTCTTCTTTGCGAATACTCTTCTCGATTAGCGCTGGGATTGAAACCCTCGCCTTTCCGTTCAGCATCAGTCCATTTTTCGTTGGAAGAGTAATGTAAAACTCGAGTGGGATTGGTATGTTCATTGGAGAAGGTATTAACCCTTTCAAAGTCAGTTCTAGGTTCAATTTCTGTATAATCAATTCCTTTGTAATTCCCAACTGCTTCTCGATAGGAAAATTCTCTTTCCCGTGGGTCAACAGCCCGATATTCCATACCTGAATATTCGTTGGCGTTTTCAGTGTTTGTAATTGGATAATCGTCTTCAGTGATGTCAATTATATCTGGTTGAGGGGGACACGCAGTGGCATGATCATATTTAGTTTCACAGTATTTAGGTTCTAAATTTTCACAAGTATTTCCGGGATAGCTGTAATTTTGAATGTTACAAGTTTTGTTTTCAGCTGACGAATAATGAGTTTTTTCTCTGGTGTCATACCTAGTGCCCTCCCTAGGACACTTTTCAACCGTTTCATACACGGTTCTATCTGTAGCTTGGTGATTATATGATTCTTCCGTATTAGATTTATTCCCTATAGGAGGGTAGCCACTTAGGCCTACAGCAGCTTTGTGTTCTTCTATCAAGTGACCAAACCAAGGTGCTTTTTTTAAAAATTCACCTTTAATTATGCCTTTTTTTTGAGGGAGATATGTATCATTTAGAATTCCATCTTTTATTTCATTTGTAATCTTGTCTTCTGATCTAATCACTGTGGAATTTCTGTGTTCTTTATCTACAGAAACTTCTGAATCACTTTGAATAATATGTTTGATTTCTACATTTTCTGTTATATTGTCACTTGCAGGCTCCTCTTTCGTAATTCCAAGCCGTGTGGTCATATATTGACAAGCTCGTGCTATTTCTTTCTGTTCGTTTACGGAGGTGGACATCACATGGCCTTGCGGATAATGAGTATTTTCAGTTAAGACTATTGATTCAGCAGGTTTCACGTCTTTTTCAGGAATAGAAGGTTCAGGCAAGTCTCTTCTTTGTGTTCTACAAGGAGCATCATTGTCCTCGGTATATAATCCGGACGCTGTAACTGCTATATTTCTCATCTCATTTGAAAATGCATCATCATCCTCATCTTTATGTTGTATGAGAGTGTTTTCTACTTTCATCTCAGGAAGGTCTTTCACATTAATAGTACTTTTCGAAGGATCCTCTGGAGAATCGTCTTCACTGCTAGAATCAGCAGAATCATCAACTAAGTTTTTACCTTTATTATTGTGTGACATCGTCAATTTTTTGTCTTTTTTCTTCAGTTTGACTAAAATCGTCCCAGACTTCCACTTTAGGTGGTATCTTTTTGATCGAAGTGCCTCATTTGCCTTAAAGTCGAAACGAAAGGTTAGCCTTACGCCTGCACCACCTTTTAAAAGTTGTGATCTTACAAATTCCCATTTGTCACAGCCAACATCCGGATTATCATTGTGCAATGTGCCTAATAAAGCGTACGGTTGTAGGTATTTTATAGGAAATTCAGGGATGAATACCCTTGCCGTCAGCGGAAGTTGAAGGTCAACAATGGTAAGATGAGCTCCTGGCCAAGGATTAAAATATGGTATATGTTTCTCTAACCAGTCTCTGGAATTCTTATCAGAACAAAATACGACGAGGCAACCATCTTGCGTTGAGAAGCGTAGGAAACGTATCAATGCGTCATCTATACTCTGTTGTATAATTTGTTGAAGTTTTATTAAATCTTCCTGGCGAACATTTTTTTCGGCGTCTTTGATGCACACCCTAAGTTGTCTTAGTTCTCGATCTTTTTCAATATACCATTTAAGTCGTGCTCTTTTTGCTGCTGCGCTATTTTCGCCTTGCGTGTTTGTTTTTTTTACGATCGACTTGTTTTCGCGCTGTATTTTCGCCCTCTTTTTTGCCAATTTTTTAAATCTTTTTACCATTTCATTGTGTTCTGCGGTATGTTTGAAAGCGATCTGTGTCATTATATGTGCCTCGGTTGGGGTCGCACCCAGTTTGGTCCAAAAAAGGCAACGAGTCCCTCTTCTTGACAATTGTAAATTCACATCTAGATTATTATAGTGATTACTAGCGAATCGCATAAGTAGCTCCTCCGTCGTGACGTTTTCATCAAAGATGTCCTTGCTGCAGGCATCCTGCGCCCAGTAGTTTTCAGACACTAATGAGGATGGGATAACCTGTTCAATAGGCAAAGAATTAGTAGGTTCTGATAGTGTTATTGCTCGAGATGATAGTAAATATGAGCTTGTAAAGTTATCTGGTGGCATCTGTGATTGGCTTGTTCCAACAGGTGCTATGAGGATTGTATCATTCATTCGCACATCGTCAGTCTTAAAAATATTGCGAGATTTGCTTTCTGTATCAAAGGGAATAGGATTTTCAATACTTTCTGAATGTACAATATCATCTGAATGGGTTCATTGTTACGATCGATAGCAGTCGTATCGTCAATACATAGATCTATAATATTAGATGACAATACTGGTTCTTTAAAATTAATAGGTTTTAGAGAAATTAGTTTAACACTTTTAGGCTTAAATGCCCAGTTCAACCTGTAGTGCTGAGCTTGAAGAACCACATCTGTGTGACAATCAAAAAGGAGTATCAGACTTTGGCCATCCGTTGCTTTTTTGCTTTTAAAAACTTCCCATTTGTCACAACCAATATCAAGATTCTGTTCATGCAGTTTATCTAACAAGGCATATGGTTCCAAGTGATTATGAAAGAAATTAGGTACAAATGGGACAAAAGCCTTAGCAGTAACAGGAGGAGGGAGATCTTTCACAATGACAAGATTGGCTCTCGGCCATGGTTGAAGGGTAGGGACCAGATTATCTAACCAATCTCTTGTCATTTTATCAGCGCAAATTATGACAAGACAGTCATCTTTTGCCAAGAAGCGCAGAAAGCGAATTTTTTCATCATTGATGCTCTGTATTATAGCTGCTTGAAGTATTTTAGTATTGTTTGACAAGATAATTTTGTTTGTATCTCTGATGCAAACCCTGAGTTGGTTATATTTCAATTCAGCTTTACTTTTCTCCAAATAAATTAATGCCTTTGTAGATTTTGATGTACCATGTATACTTTGGGACTCTCCTTTGCTTTTATGATATTTCAACTGCTGCCTTTCTTTGATTGTATTTGTGATGTTACGATGCAGAGTATCAGCTTCGGAAATTGGGACAGCCTCATCATCCGATATTATAATAGTATCAGTGCAGTCTGCATGAGTGGTAGGCAATTCCAATAACATAGTGGATTTCTCTGGTGTATGATTAAGGGAATCTGATGACTGCTCCAAAACTTCCTTAGTTCTTTTCTTGCTCTGCTGAAGATTTTGATTGGCTGATTTCTCATTTTGCTCATAATTCACTGCAATTTGATGGTTTGACACTAGTGGCTGCTCTGGTATTGGATTAGAGAATTTCTCTGTTGGCATATTCTGTTCAGGAATACAAAGGCATGGTTCCTTTGCCTGCTTTAAAATAACACTCGATGATATATCTGCCAGTTTTTGTACTTGGTGAAGAGACTTTATGTTTTGTTCTTGCTCTAAAAGCGTTTGCACTACTATGTCACTCTTTGATTTATCTGCTAATTTTGTTACTAAACTCAATAATTTTTTATCATCTTTCTCCAATATTTGACTTAATGATTTATTGGAAAGCTTTGGAACCAGACACAGTGATTGTGAGGTTGCTTGTAATTTGTTTGCATGCTCTACAACAAATGATTTTTCTGTGTGCTCTCGATTTGGACTGCCTGTGTTCAGTGTCTGCTCTGATGTTTGACTAGAAAACAAAACAAAACAACAACAACGTTAACACACTCATACCTCTGCACTAGGATTCCCTGTGTCGCAGATGGCATGGACGAACACAGAAACACAAGACAAACACCCAAGACCCGAGAACAAACTTCATGCTCACCGCACAAAGTGTGCCCCGGCCGGGAATCGAACCCGGGACCCCTCGCTTCGAAGGCAGGGCTACTACCAACTAAGCCAAGAAGCCGTCAAGATTTATTGGTTTGATTATTCGGTCTCTGATCTGGTATTACATCAAAAGATGGCTTTAAAACTTTATGGTATGATTTCTCCATCAGCTCTAAAATAAATCTCAATGATATATCTGCCAGTTTACGTACTTGACACAGTGGTTCCACATCTAGTTCTCTGTCTACATCTAAAATTATAGTGGATATTTTCTCTTGCTGCTGTGCAGTTTCTTTATCCATGTTTGCTGCTTCTTCTGAGATTGGAAATAGTGTTATTTTTTCCTGCTCTGAAGTCACAGAGTCTGTAGTTTGGCTCAATGATTTTTCTTGCTGCTCTTCCATTTGACTGGATAATTCCTGCGCATGTGTTGGAGACTTAGGATTTCCATGCAGTTTCACACTGTTCAGTCCATAGTTTGAGCTAATTATATTTGAATAAGAACTTTGCTGACTGCGCAGTTTTAATATTTCTACAATCTTATCATTACTAATACATTTATTTTTTTTATAGCTGCTGTAACAAAGAATCTGTGCTTCATGTTTAGTAGCACCTAATGCCATCCAAGATTTTATAATTTTTAGCTTTGTCTTTGATAATCTCCCGTCAAAGTATTTTGCAGGTAACTTTTGAGATTGTTTGTAAAAAAAATCCATAAGTACAACATTATTAGCCGTTACCTCATTTAAATTAAACTTTTCTGTTTCAATTTTTTTAGATTTTTCTTTGTTATTTTTCTTCATTATTTTATGATCTATAGTGGCCAATGGTGCTTGCTTGATATGGTGATCACTGTCATAAATTATAAAAGGATTGCTTTCTTCAGTAGGCACTCTCGAATTATATTTAGCCCATATGTACCTGTCATTCACACATCTGGATGTTGATTCATGATCAATATTCATTTCTTCTTGAGTACTTTTAGACTGTACTTTCCAGAAATAAGCATATTGATTTTTTAAGAAAGTTTTGTTTGTATTATGATCTTTCAGTTGTTTCCAGTAATACTTAGCTAAAGGAATAGTGCCGGTTTTGGTGCCTATAATAGTATAGTAGATTTGATCTTCAACCCCCAATGAAGCTATAAAATTAGGGTCTTCATTGCTACTACTTGTACTAATTATTTCATATAACCTGTCCATGTCCACTGAATGCTTAGTAAGCAGTGATTGATTTTGATCATTGTGCACATATTTATGTCTAACCCAATCTTTGGTATACCACATTCTCATATTGCGGCTTTGATTTTTCATACACTTGGTTCCATTTTCTATTAAAAATGTGTCTTCAAATTTCACACCAACCGAGTCTTCATCATCAGAAATAAGTATACTTACCTCGCTATATATATGATCAATAAATACACAACTAGGATCACGAGAAATATCTTTAGATATTTCTGATCCTAATGACAAACTTTGAGAATCAAATACAGCTTCAGGCGATGTTAAATAACAATTGCTAAAGGTGATATTATTTGAAGACATATCCATATGCTTAAGAGTATTAGCTGGTTCAGATATGCTTGCAGGCTCTGGCGAAGGTGTGCAACTAGTAAAATTCTGATCATCTGAACTTGAAAATTCGTTGTAGAGCTGTTTGGCTTTCTTTGATAAGAATTTGAATGGTCTAGAAATGCTAGCGGGCCTTTTCTTAGCACTAGGAGAGTCCCCATTGCCGCCAAAATAGCGATAGCTAGGCGTATTGGCAATTTTAGTAGAACAGGTTATGTCTATGTTTACCTCTTTGGACATCCTTGCAACCTCTTGCATGACCGGTAGAGGGTACTTGCAGCCCATGAACTCCATATTCACGAAGACACGCGCCAGACAAACCAACCTTTCTTCAGGAAAGCTTTCTTTCCATCGCTCCAAAAAATTTCGACGCAACATCCAATGATCCTCACTTTCATGCTCTTCCTTGTATTTATCGATGTCCCAATTGACATCGAATGACATTGTGAATGTTTAGATATCGGAAATCTTAAGGGAATTACAACAAAATTACTGATGTATACCTTAACTTGTAAATAAGAAAATCAACACATACCCCAGAAGCCGACATTTCGCAGAAATCTTAACCAATAACCACAGATAACATTAACTTCACATATTAGTACAGTACAGACTAAATTACTAGCTATAAAATCCTTCAGATGTTTCAAGCCGGAGTGACTTGACTGGTTTACAGGTAAAACATTTAAGAACATTTAAATTTAAGAAGGCTCCCTTTCTTAAAATGTCTAAAATAAATACAAACAACGTTTCAGCTTTATTTTTCCTTTTGACACTGTAATCTACTGTAATTATAACCTGGTAACATCGTATTTTTGAGTGTTCTAGTTTAGTTGGAGATTAGTTGGAGCAACACTATATACACTAAATACTAAATAAAGTTATCTGTGATCGTCGGGCGTAGAAACTGAACGCGACAAAAGGAAAATATTGTTTTCGAAAATTGCGAAAACGAAAACCATTTTCTTGGATGGAAATGATCACTGGAATTTGTTCAGCCTCAATTTATTGCAAATTTCATTGACTCATTAGTAGGTAACTTAATAAATATATTTGTAGGTAGTTATAGTTAAAGTTTTTATTGCCAAACTTTACCACTGGAACAAACTACATATTTTCACTGCATGTGCAGTGCATTTTACTATGCACCTGCATTGCAAAGCACATACAGTTGCAGTTACTGCGGAGCACCTGCTTTCCCTCTCAATTTATATTAATGTTAATACAATAATTTATTAATGGGCTTTTCGTTACAGATCTAACGACCATGAACATGAGTTTGGCGGGAATAAAAAAATGGATTCATTAAGTTCTAACGTTCTCTCCTACCACCTTAATCGAATATACAAATTTCTAATCAGCGATGAAGAAACTATACGGTTTCGGTTTGTCACACCGGTCGAGGAAAAAATATTGGTCAGAATAGCCACAGACACTGCAGTTTTGAAAAACGAACACATTGACGATGATTGCAAGAGCACTGCGACACAAATAGCCACTGTCCTTGAGCAGAATATTCATAATTTTACACTGAAGTATATGTTTGACAAAAACGAGTGCAAGGAAATGTAAGAACATTTAATTTTTCTTTGTTGTTCCAACTTTGTATTTAAGCCAAGTTGATAGTAACTAATACTAGTGTATATAAATAGGTAGCTACAGTTCTGCCTTAACACTGCTCAAAACGCTGCTGGGCTAACAGGTTTGCAGTCCCAAAATTTACTGTATATGTATTTTTTTATTTAAATACTAGGCTGCGTCCCATGGTGTTACTCACGGTAGCCTGACCACAAGTAGCCTGTGTATTAATCTAGGATATAAGCTATCCTGGTACCAACTTCCGGTCAAATCTGTTGAGTCCTTTGAGTGTGAAGGTGTAAGAAACATATACACACACATACTTACTTTTACATTTTTATTAAAAGTGTGATAAAACACACATGTGCATAATCTGTTTTAGAGTAAATACTGAATTATATGAGGGTAAAACATCTCCAGCGCAATATAAAATTTACTTATTATCTTTTCAGGGAGATGGTTTATCAGAAAATGCCTGTTGCTAAGGAATTGAAACCACTTAGGAAACCCAAGTAAGTTTTCATATCTGAGAGTATTTTTATTAAGAGTGAACATAATAGGTCTTTCATAGGGTGGGTTAATTGCTGTCTGAAAGGCCAGCAGCGTATCTGATATTGCAGATGTCTATAGAGGGCAGTGACTTGTTTCTATTAGGTCACCCATATACTCATCTGACCTAACATAAAAAAGGGGAATAAACATTTGCTTAAAGTTATCCGCCTATAGATCTATAATAATTAACAAAAAAATTTACTTATTGCAGCATATTGTGATTTTGTTTTCATATGATACAAAATAAGCTTTATAGTATCATTCATTTACTAAACAGTTAAGGGATTAATTTATCAAAAACAACTACTTGTTATTTAATTATTTAATCAAAAACAACTATTTTATAATCCGATCAAAGTAGACAACACTTTTATTTATGGCTCCCATGGTTTGATTATTCACAATTTATCAGTTACCATTTAAGTCTCAAGAAAAATACCAAAATCAAGATTATATTCTATTTCATATGTACTTGTAGAGCGGACTGTTTTCTGCAACTATTCTATTTTATTTCATTTATTCAGTGACGGAACGAGCTGAGAGCCCTCCTGGTGGGGAGTGGCGACCCCCGCCCATGACAACAGTAATGTGACTCAGTATATGGTTTGGATCTTACACTCAGTCACATTCATCCTGCTGCGTCCATCACCCGAGACGGGGATGATACGTCTCATGCGCATGTTAATTTACCGGCACCCACACCATTCCACCGGAAAACAGTAATGCAAGCACTACAAACGAACCTGGCACAAGTTCTACTGCTACTAATAAAATGTTTGTTTACACAACTTTTACAGTTTTCTCTCGTATTTCAGTACAATCAAAGGATCTCTTACGGACGACGAGCCTTTCATCAAAGGCTCAGTGATGTCTTCCTTTAAAGCGCGATGGTTGAACGCGACCCTCAAGTTCCTGAAGAGTGACCAACTGGTCCTACAATACCCGAATATGACGTCAGAGCAAGCGGAGTTCGTCAGAGAGATGATATCTCAGTGTATGACACGGGAGGGGTTAGACATCGGGTTTGGATTCAAAGGGTTGTATGCCCCGCTGGCAGACGCTTTGAGAACAGTCGGGGCGAAATACCATCTGAAGCTAAGCCGTGAGTCTCCGGATTCCGATATGCAGTAAGTTGGAGTATATGAGTATTCAAATATTTATTTTCAACCGACTTTTTCGTTTCTTGCTTATTCTTTCCCATGGAAGGTCGGATAGGGTTTGAACAAGCGCTAAACTTAGCTTTAGTGCAGGTACATAAATAATAAAAAAAAAGAAATTGACGTTTCTAAGTACTTTTAAGAAATCAACGGAAATTAAGATTTTTAACTGACCAATTAGTAATTTTCAGATATGTCACATAAGTATTCAGCATTACTGTATTAGCTTTTAATGTTTCCACTATTTTTTTTTTACGCCTTCCTCACTCAGGATTGCGGAAGGGTTATGTCGGACTCGAACCGACTAAACCCCTCGGTGTTCCTTCTCACACCGAAGTGCTAGAGGCTGCGGGCACGAACATTCTTCCGTGGCCTCTGGCGGTGCTGGTCTGCAATAGCATACCCCGTCTTTGGGTTATAAAACGCTGCTTTTGTGAAGCGCATGGGAACACGCCACGCGCTTCCATCTCGGGCCATGTTTCTACTACTTGGTACAACGTAGAGAATGACTTTATAGATGTCATTTGTTTTTGATTTTTATATGAATCTTCTGAAATATATTTCAGGTGCTGGAAATTTGAGAAACAGCCGATAAGCCGGAAAAAGGCTAAGGACGAGATAACAAGCACGTGAGTATTTATTTAAGAGCGTGGTGGCCCAGGGGCATAGACTTTCAATCTGAAGGTTGCTGGTTCAAACCCAAACGTGCACCAATGAGTTGATGCACGTTTGCAAAAAAAAAATGCTTTATATTGTAAAATATAGTAAATGGAACCTCCTAGTGGTCCATAGGGTCGGATAGGGTTTGAACAAGTGCTAAAGTTAGTAATAAGAACGCATGATCTTGAAAATATTTTGACTTTGACTTTACATCCAAAACAAATTTTACCCTTTTACGATAAATATAGATTTAAAATCTTTCTCATTGTTCACAGTGGACCAAGCAAATCAACAGCAGACCAAACTGGCTCTAAAAGTGCCCGCAAAGTAATAATCACAGATCGAGCTGGCTCCGAAAATGCTCAATTTGAAACCACAGATCTGACTGGCTCCGAATTTGCACGGAAAGCAATAATCACAGATCTAACTGGCTCCGAAAACGCAAATCAACCCAAAAGCGTTGACCGACGCGGCCAAAACGCGCAGATAATTGAAACCATTGACCTCACTGACGATTCATACACAATGAACGATACGCAACCCGCAATAGGCGATACACCAAATGTCGATTTGACATGGAATCAGAAGAAAACTCGTCATATCACAGAAATATGCAAATCTCTGTCGGGCACTTTCAAGAAAACCGCTTTAATGCAGCTGAGAGATTTCATAGCGGATGACAATAAAGATCAATTGGTATTCAGTGCCTTGAGGATGCCGGAGATGATCTTTCTGATGCATTGGAAGGTTGTTATATCAAGGGTTGAAATCATCAGAATGTTCGGGGTGGAAGGGCAGATGACCTTGGACCAGATAAGACATTCAGTCCATGTGAATGTACACCGTTTTTCTGTTAAAGTCAGTATGGATAACATGAGGAAAGAGGACTCGGAGAAATTGAAGTTAGTTAAGTTAGTATTTTATATTCTGCGTCACTAGGTACTAGAAATCATAGAGGGGTCCGGAAACGGGCAGCCGCGGCGGGTTCGCGGATGTGTGTAATAACGTTCCCGTGTTCCTGCCACTAAGCGGCAGAGGAGGACACCGTGGGGTTTTAGTGGGTCTAGTCCCACATAACCGCTCTGTCTCCCCGTGGCAGGGCGGTATGCGAGTGCATTTCCCCACGAAAAAAAAAAGTTACTAGAAATCATCTTAAGTAAGGCAATTCTCCGAGGTCAGTAGTTGGGTGACCGTTTGGTATTTGACCTGAGTGCTTCGGAGGGTACGTTAAGATGTCGGCGGCTTGAACACTCCTACACCAGTGTTGGCCACTTAGGGGTCATCCATTAATTACGTGGGGCGTTTCTTCAGGCGGGAGGTCTGAATCTCACCCAATCTTACGTGGGGGGAGGAGGGCCAAGTATCACGTAATTTTTTTCCTCAAGAAACAGTGTAAAACTGCTGAATATTGCATTATTTTTAAATCATTGTACGGAATTAAGTATTGTATATATTAACATATTAACTCATCTTAATCTCCCGTGGTGGGGGTTGTCACTAGAGAGGGAGGGAGGGTCAAAAAATCGCCACAATCACCTCACGTAATTAATGGACAGCCCCTTACTCGTTGAACGGTATTACGTAAGCAGATTTTTTGCAATTATTAACCCACCCTCGCCACAGCAATAAAGTGATAAAATAAATAAATAATACATGGATGGCCCCTAATTCGACGCGAAGAAGTGTACGCTTTGTACTGAATTATGCTTAATTTTTTGTTACAGCGATGTAATATTCCGTAAAGATTTTGTCGCAGATAGGAAAGCCAAAGAGTCGAAAAGGTGTGTATTATTTGCCCCCACATAGAATAAACATTTTGTGTGAAGAACATAATTTTTTGTTGTATGTCTTGGTGTTAGTATGTATTTACAAAAAAAAAGTACTATTATAAATATATATTCTATCAGTTATCTAGTTCCCATATTACAAGCTATGCTTAGTTGAGCTAGGCGGCGCTGTGTTTAATGTGAATATTATATTAATTAATTTATTTATTTATTTATCTACCAATCCGGATTGGGCTCCCGTGGTAGATCAAAGCCCATTCACTCTCAATTATCGAGAGTAGGCCGGTGTTTGAGTGAACATTAGAGGCTGATACAAATAATTATTCTCTAAATTCTAATTGCAGTTAGTTTGGAGCTATAGATGGCGCTGTGTGAAATGTCTGAATATTTATTTTAAAGTATGCCTGAGAATCGAACCCGGGCCGCCTCGCTCCCAAGGGCTACTACTAACCAACGGAGCTGTCATTAATTATTATTTTACAGAGATAACAGTGTTTCTTCGACAAGCTCATTGATAATGTCGAGAAAAGATGTATGTTTTCTGAAACATGTTGAGAAGATCGAACCTGATTTCATTGAGCACTGTTTGAGGCAGCTAATCGAGTTCCTGTCAGACGACGCCCACGCTTCTCTGGTGTTCCCTAGACCACCATTTGAAAAGGTACTCTTTTCTATGCCACTAATACTACTACTACTACCAGTACTACTACTAATACTACTACCAGTTATACTACTAATACTATTAGGAGTACAAATAAGATTCCGCCGTTTTATTGTAGATGGCGCGGCACGGAGTTTCGGTTAGCTTTCGCAGATGATAACCGGCTTAAAAAATAGTTTGGACATTCAAGAACAACATAACCTATTAATATCATTGATTTTATTATATATTGGTAAAATATAATTTTTATAAGTTGAAAATGTCAAAATTTGAGCCAAGTAAGCGTCATTTGCGGGAAATATTAGTTTACTTCTTTAATTTAAAGAAATCTGCTGCTGAGGCGCATCGATTGCTCGTAGAAGCATATGGTGAGGTTGCTTTGAGTGAGAGAACGTGTCGAGAGTGGTTTCAAAAGTTTAAAAACGGTGATTTCGACGTAGAAGACAAAGATCGCAGTGGAAGGCCAAAAATTTACGATATGCTGTGTATTTGGTGGGATCAGCTAGGTGTAGTGTATTATGAGTTGCTTAATCCGAGCGAAACAATTACTGGAGCCCTCTATCGAACACAATTGATGAGATTGAGCCGAGCTCTGAAGGAAAAACGCCCTCAATACTATTCTAGACACGAAAAAATTATTCTTCTGCATGACAATGCTCGTCCACATGTTGCGGCTCCCGTGAAAAAGTACTTGGAAACACTTGATTGGGAAGTGTTACCCCACCCGCCGTATTCACCAGACATTGCACCGTCCGATTATCACCTGTTCCGGTCCGTAGCACATGCTCTGACGGCGCAGCGGTTCACATCTTATGAGGATACCAAAAATTGGGTTGATTCGTGGATAACCTCAAAAGACAAGGAGTTCTTCAGACGTGGGATTCGAATGCTGCCTGAGAGATGGGAAAAAGTGGTTGCAAGTGATGGGCAATATTTTGAATAAATTTATATTACCGTTCTTCTACAATAAATATTTAATTTGTGTTAAAAAACGGCGGAAACTTATTTGTACTCCTAATACTACCAGTTATACTACTAATACTACTACCAGTTGTACTACTAATACTACTACCAGTTATACTACTAATACTACTACCAGTTATACTTCTAATACTACTACCAGTTGTACTACTAATACTACTACCAGTACTACTACTACTACTACCAGTTATACTACTAATACTACTACCAGTTATACTTCTAATACTACTACCAGTTGTACTACTAATACTACTACCAGTACTACTACTACCAGTTATACTACTAATACTACTACCAGTTGTACTACTAATACTACTACCAGTTGTACTACTTATACTACTACCAGTACTACTACTAATACTACTACCAGTTGTACTACTAATACTACTACCAGTTATACTACTAATACTACTTCTATCTATATTCTACTAATACTACTTCTATCCATATTCTACTAATAATACTACTACCAGTTATACTACTAATACTACTACCAGTTGTACTACTAATACTACTACCAGTTGTACTACTAATACTACTACCAATTATACTACTAATCCTACTACCAGTACTACTACTAATACTACTACCAGTTGTACTACTAATACTACTACCAGTTGTACTACTAATACTACTACCAGTTGTACTACTAATACTACTACCAGTACTACTACTAATACTACTACCAGTTATACTACTAATACTACTACCAGTTGTACTACTAATACTACTACCAGTTGTACTACTAATACTACTACCAGTACTACTACCAGTTGTACTACTAATACTACTACCAGTTATACTACTAATACTACTACCAGTACTACTACTAATACTACTACCAGTTGTACTACTAATACTACTACCAGTACTACTACTAATACTACTACCAGTAGTACTACTAATACTACTACCAGTACTACTACTAATACTACTACCAGTTGTACTACTAATACTACTACCAGTTATATTGTACTACTACCAGTACTACTACTTATACTACTAATACTACTACCAGTACTACTACTAATACTACTACCAGTTATACTACTAATACTACTACCAGTTATACTACTAATACTACTACCAGTTATACTACTAATACTACTTCTATCGAGTCGATGTTTCATGCCACTAAAGTGACGGGAGGAGCTGAATAAATAAATAATCGTTTACACACTCATACACAAGACAACCACCCAAGACACGAGTACAAACTTCATGATCACCACACAAAGTGTGCCCCGGGAATCGACCCCTCGCTTCGAAGACAGGGCTACTACCAACTAAGCCACGTTAGGTTGTGGATTCGATTCTCACCCAGGACAAGCATTTGTGTGACGAACATAAGTGTTTTTTCTGTCTGTGTGTTAATATGTATTATATGTATGTATGTATTTACAAACAAAAAGTACTATATGAATTCTATCGGTTATCTGGTTCCCATATTACAAGCTATGCTTAGTTTGGGGCTAGATGGCGCTGTGTGAAATATTACAATGAATATTTATCACCGTACCAGCCTCTTAATGTTCCCACCGGGACACCGGCCTACTCTCGATAATTGAGAGTGAATGGGCTCTGATCTACCACGGGAGCCCAATCCGGATTGGTAGATGTCACATGTCGTCGAATTTTTGGTTCTAACACATGCCGGTTTCCTCACGATGTTTTTATTCACCGTTTCGAGAACGTGGTGTTGCGCACATACATTTTTCAAGTGAAAAAACTCATTGGTGCTCCAGTGGTGTGGTGTGGGTTTGAACCAGCGACCTTTATATTGAAAGTCGGCGTCTGTTCCCCTGGGCACATTTTTCAAGTGAAAAAACTCATTGGTGCTCCAGTGGTGTGGTGTGGGTTTGAACCAGCGACCTTCATATTGAAAGTCGGCGTCTGTGCCCCTGGGCCACGCTCTCAATATTTATATTTATTTATATTACAGGAAGCATTTCTAAATAGCATACTGGGGTTAAAAGAACCATTAGCCGCGCAGATATTCAATTCGAGTATGCTTGGAATGTGGAATAATATCCAGAGCTTATTGGAAAAGAATTCTCAAAAATATACTGTGAAGAAAGTTCGGCCTGCTGGAATGAGCGCCAGGTAAGTAATGTGGCCCAGGGGCACAGACGCCGACTTTCAATCTGAAGGTCGCTGGTTCAAACCCACACCAATGAGATTTCACTTGAAAAATTTATGTGCGCAATACCACGTTCTCGAAACGGTGACAGGAAAACATCGTGAGGAAACCGGCATGTCTTAGAAACCAAATATTCCAAGACATTGGGGGGTCCAGTTGCTCGCGTCCGTAGGTGTGTTGTACCCTTTGAGTCCCTACACGTACCCCCTTGGTGGTGCTAAAGGAGCAACCAAAAGTAGCAGTAGAAATTGTGCCAAGTTCGTCCGGAGAGGTACTGCCACCCCACCTGAAATCTGCCGCCAAGCAGTAGTGCTCGAATTACTGTGTTCCGGTGGAAAGGTGTGAGACGTATCATCCCCGTCTCGGGTGATGGACGCAGCAGGATGAATGCGACTCAGTGTAAGATCCAAATGTTACACTGAGTAGCGTTACTGTCACGGGCGGGGGTCGCCACTTACCAGGTGGGTCTTCAGCTCGTACCATCACTGTCACACAAATGCTTATCCTGGGATTCGAACCCACGACAGCGCAGAAGGCAAGACCAACTAGGCTGTAAGGTCAGTTATTATTATTATATAAATTATTAATATACTTTTTATTTTCAGAGATTTTACATTCCGTAAAGAGCCATATTTTGGTACAAGTACATTCAATAGCCCTGATTCTTCTAAGACGAGACAAGACAAGACGAAACAAACAAACTCTTCTGGAATTTGTGACCCCAAAGAAAGGTATAATTAATATTATAGTACACACATATATTTCGGGAAAGGACCGAAATCCCTACTTAAGGGGTTAAAAACGTTAACACACTCGTACCCCTGCATTGGGATCTCCTGTGTCGCAGGCATGGACAAACAGAAACATAAGTATTGTACAACCAAGACCCGAGACGAACCTGGGAAAAACCCGAACCCGGGGCCCTTCGCTTCGAAGGCAGGGCTACTACCAAATAAGCCACGTATCAAGTTATTGTAATGTTACCTCGTGCAGTGGGAACATTAGGGGCTGAGACGTTAAAGACCTGAGAACATACTTGTGCTTTCTTTTCAGGATGACCGATTCTCTTACAAGGAAAATGGACACCTTGAGGGCTTTGTATCGTAAATCCGAACCAAATACAGACCTCCCCATACCACAACATACCAACAATCCAAACAATACTAAAAACGACGCAAGAAACATTGAGTCAAGGTAATTCTTCTTTTTAATTTTTTTACGTGATAACGTCTTATACAGCACTGAACTCGTTGGTGTCAGTGCTGCAACATGCTGACACTGGGACCTATTTGTCTGCACGATGTACGGAATGTGTACTTACCATCTTATTTTCTTGTTTGTTTTAAATATTTTTCTTTTTGTAAGTATGTACAAGTTCTGTATTTTGTGTATTCAAATAAATGTCTTTTCTTTCTTCTTCTTTCTTTCTTTATAAATCGATGAACGCCGGGTGCACGCACGAAGCATGACTCATTGTCACGTTTCGCCTGAGCCGAGCGTGCAAGCGAGAGCGCGGAACAAGCGATAGAGAGGCACGATCGGTCTAAGCGTTCGGCTTATTTATGGCGTTATCACGTAAAATTACCGTCCGTAAACCGACTTTACAGACAACCAATTTTTTTTTATGTGATGAATTGACGGAACTAGCTGAAGGCCTACCTGGTGGTAAGTAGTTACTCTCGCCCATAACAACAGGAATACGACTTAGTACTGAAACATAAGAAGACCCAAATCTCACCCCGTTGCGTCCGTCACTCAAGACGGAGATCCTTTGATTTCACGGACACCCTTCCAACGAAACACCGTAATGCAAATGCACCGCTGCTTGGCGGCAAATTACCAGGTGTGGAGGCAGTACTTCTCCGAGCCAACTTGGCACAAGTTCTACTGCTACTATCTGTTGCTCCTTTAGCACCACCCGGGGGACACGTGTGGGGCTCAAAGGGTACCTACGAACGCGAGCAACATGGACGCCCCAAGATTTTCAATATCTACATACTTTATCATACATTTCAGCATAAGATTTCGTCATACATTTTAGCATAATATTTCGTCATACATTTCAGCATAAGATTTCATCATACATTTCAGCATAAGATTTCGTCATACATTTCGTCATAAATTTCAGCATAAGATTTCATCATACATTTCAGCATAAGAGTAATTCCCCCAGCCGGTAAGACGAATGTCCACGTGACGTCATTTCCGGACCACACTCGTGTAGTCACACTGGAGGACAAGCGCGCCAAGCCCAGCTCTGCCAAGGCGCAGATCATTAAGGCGTTACAGCAGCCTGTGGTCAGCGAGAAGGGATCCAAGTTAGTCAATCAATATTCTCATGGACCCCCAAGCTGGGCATAGCTTGTGGAAACTGAACTGATAGAATATATATTGGCGGCTCCGTGGCCTAGTTGGTAGTGGCTCTGCCTTCGAAGCGAGGGGTCCCGGGTTCGATTCCCGGCCGGGGCACATTATTGTAATTTTTTAGTTAATTATTTGTGATGATTAAGAATTGATACAAGGTTGTATGTTTTGTGACCTGTAATATTGATTACCAATATATGACTATTTATAAAGGCAACGCCAACAGCACACATAATACATATGAGATTAACAAATTTTATAATTACATTGTATAAAATGTGTGCTAATTAAAGGCATAACAGAATTATAAGTTGCATATTAATTTGTTTTTATAACTGCCCAAGGAGTTAGGAATAGGAACACCAAACAGATTATTCTGTTTGGTGAGTCCTATTCAGTGGCGGTCGTAGGGGGTGGCAACGGGGCAACCACCCGGGGCCTCGCTTTTGTAGGGCTTCGCGCCCTCGCAGAACAAACCGTTTTTTGTTTCGATGTACTGCAGCTGTAAAGAGGATGCTGACTGATTACAAGTAATCCTGTCCAACTCACCTAAACTCCTCATACGCCAAGAGCCTCACAAAGATCTATCGCCCGGAGCCTCGCAATGTCTAAGGCCGCCCTTGCTCCTATTCCTATTCTGTTTGGCGACAGAACTATTATGCCGCCGTACCAGCCTCTAATCTTCCCACTGCAGGGACACCGGCCTACTCTCGTTAATTGAGAGTGAATGGGCTCTGATCTACCACGGAAGCCCAATCTGGATTGGTATATGTCACATGTCGTCGAATTTTTGGTTCTAAGACATGCCGGTTTCCTCACGATGTTTTCCGTCACCGTTTCGAGAACGTGGTATTGCGCACATAAATTTTTCAAGTGAAAAAACACATAGGTGCACGTGTGGGTTTGAACCAGCGACCTTCAGATTGAAAGTCGGCGTCTGTGCCCCTGGGCCACTACGCTTTTAACTATTATGATTATTCTATTAACATTAAGTTTCCTTTTAGAATGATGCGTCTCATGGGGTGGGAGGGCGGCGCGTTGGGAGCCCGCGGAGACGGTATCGTGGAGCCCATCATGCCAGAACTGGATACGGTGATTCTTGAGACCCGATTTAATAAGAATTTATAAGTTTGACTGCGTCTGTCTGTGGCACGATGCATCACATAAAGACCGGCCAAGTGCGAGTCGGACACGAATCAGGAGCGCGAAGGGTTTCGACCCATTTAAAACCGAGGAAAAAATTGAAAAACACTCACGTTTATTGTATGGGAGCCCCCCTTAAATATTCATTTTAATTGAATTATTTATATTAAATATAGGCTCCGTGGTTCAGTTGGTCCTGCCTTAGAAGCGAGGGGTCCCGGATTCGATTCCCGGCCGGGGCACACTTGTGGTGAGCATGAAGTTTGTTCTCGGGTCTTGGGAGTTTGTCCATGCCATCTGCGATACAGGGAATCCTAGTGCAGAGGTATGAGTGTGTAAACGTTTATTTATATATAATGAAATTTGTATATTTCCTTTCAGGCTCATCGAGCAGGGTTAGGGCTTTTTAAACCCAAAAAGATGACTATACAGCTGACAACAGAACTACCCTCACCGGTCACCAGGGTAGACCTACCCCGGACGCCGGGGAAGAAGGAGTTCAAGCTTGGTATACTGCAAACTGTTCTGATGATGTTGACTACTGAGGATTCTGTATACGAAGTCATCTTTCCAGAGGCCCTTACGAAGAAGAAGTGGGCATTTATAAGGTAGATTGTGAATATATACTTATAATAAAACTGTAACAGATTTGATTCTGTACATTGAAGATATTTTTAATTTTTTTTTGGGGGGGGGGCACTCTATGATCGATGCTGAAGCCAGAACTGTAATTTTTTTCATTCATGTCTGTCTGTCTGTATCTTGGCCGCGCATCACGCCGAAACTACTAAATGAATTCAAATAAAACAGCATGATTTGAGGTCATGCTTTGAGGTAGGACGAAGGATGCTTTTTATCCTGGAATTCAGCATGGTTCTTCATTGTATTGTAATTCATTATTTTTATTTCTTTAGGAAGGATGTACTTTAGGGTAGATGTAGAAGGGTTTGTAGTTTGGAAATTAAAGACATTACAACCATCAGTATTAGGTCCAAATAACTTCAATTTTCAAAGGACTTTCACTGACAAATTTTATAATGATGATTTTGATTTTATAAGGAATAACTTAAGATACTTTTATTTCAGAAAAAAAAATAGCAATTAGGGTTCCGCGCAAATAAATGTTTTCCACGCGCACGAAAACGCCCCCTAATTAATGCATACATAAACTTGATCCTTTTTCAGGCGTTCGGTGACCATGTTCAATCTGAAAGGCAAATTGTTTGCGGAGGAGAACAAGTTGGAGAAAATTACCCGAGACATTATGAATGTAATGAAAGAGACTGATTATATCATCACCGCTAGCTTCGCAAAGACAAAGAGGTGAGTTAATACTGCCACCATACTGGTGTACCTACCTTTAGGTACCTGTAAGCACTTAAATTTTATCGGATAACTCTATCTTCTGCGCTGTAGGTCCTGGGTTCCAGGAAAAGCATTTTTGCGACGTCTGTTACCATACCAGCCTCTGATGTTCCCACTGCAGGGACACCGGCCTACTCTCGATAATTGAGAGTGAATGGGCTCTGATCTACCACGGGAGCCCAATCCGGATTGGTAGATGTCACATGTCGTCGAATTTTTGGTTCTAAGACATGCCGGTTTCCTCACGATGTTTTCCGTCACCGTTTCGAGAACACGGTATTGCGCACATAAATTTTTCAAGTGAAAAAACTCATTGGTGCACGTTTGAGTTTGAACCAGCGACCTTCAGATTGAAAGTCGGCGTCTGTGCCCCTGGGCCACCACGCTCTGTTAATATTTATTATTTTTTTGTTATAATGCTTTTGTTTTATTAAAGTGCCAAAGGTAAGGAAAACCACCTGTGAAAACCGGAATGTTTTTTTTTTGGAATTAAGTATATACAATATATATATATATATATATATATATATATATATATTTATATATATATAATATCTCATTCATGCAATTAGAAACAGCTTTCTCTACATTAAATTCAAATAAAAAATTACCTTTTAAAATCTTACAGAAAAATCCAATTTGTGAAATGCAAAGGTGTGTACGTACCGAAAACTAACGAATGGGCCGACGTCGTGAACTTGGATCATTTAAAAAAGCATTCTTTACCCCCGAAAGACTTTAGCCAACAGGGTGACAAAGGAGCATTCAATGATAGCGACGCGAATGCCACCAAAGATAATGCTAGTGCGAATAAAACAAAAAACAATGATGATAACTCCAACAATGTGGCTCAAAGTAAATGCAATGACGCTATTATGAATAAGATTAAACATGTGGAAGATGTCTGGTATAGTAGCAATATTAATACAAAAGGTGCTACTAACGTTGAAGTCGAGAAAAAGACTGCTAAATACGATGGTATAGATTCCAAAAGCAATATTTGTATGACAAAAGATGCTGAAAGCGATATTGGCAATAAAAAAGATGCTGAAAGCAATATTGACAAAATAAAAGATGCTGAAAGCGATATTGGCAATAAAAAAGATGCTGAAAGCAATATTGACAAAATAAAAGATGCTGAAAGCAATATTGGCAAAACAAAAGATGCTGAAAGCAATATTGGCAATGCGAAAGAAACAAGCAACAATTTGAATGATATCCGACTGTGTATTAAAGAAATTGAAAAAAACACTAATTCAACCAAAGACAGTGAAACAAAAGATTGCATGAGAGCTGACCACAAGATGGTATATACGAAAAAGCTAATCGTAACGCCAACTATGGATTTCATAGATTCACTTTGGAATTTGGAAGATGTATTGTCTGACCTAAATGTATTCAAGCGCTACATTATGAAGAAGATTTTGGAATTCTGCAAGGAACCTATCCACATTGATAGTAATGTACAGGTATTGAATTTGTTTCTCTTAGTTGTAGTAGCCCTGCCTTCAAAGGTCCCGGGTTCGATTCCCGGCCGGGGCATCTGTTTGGTGAGCATGAAGTTTGTTCTCGGGTCTTGGGTGTTTGTTCATGCCATCTGCGAGAATCCTAGTGCAAAGGTATGAGTGGGATATAAATAAAAATATGTGATTATTTTTTTATCAATAAAGAATCGTTATCTCTAATGATTTAAAATGAGGGTAAAAAGATGGCTAATCGAGCAGACATTTTATAGTTTTAACAAATTTATATTGAATAAGTTTTAATACCTGATTTACTTATATTATTCAGGTAATCATATTTGTTTGACAATTGAAATTGATTTATCATTGTATTTTTTATTTGTTTTTTTACGTTATATTGTATATTGACATTTATTTTTGATTTTATGAACTATTACCCAAATTTTTATTTTTTATTTTTGCATACAATATGTTTAAATTGACCTGTAAACGTTCTTTACCAAGAAATACTTATGTTTTTATTATGACTTGTGTCTATCTGAAACATGAGTAAGAGTAATGTTATATGATTTTTTTTTTATCAGGGTAAGAAAGGCAAAATTCTGAAAGTAATTTATCTCAAAGGCGAAATGAATGAGACCCATATTATCTGCGTAAAGGATATGATAACGAGCTTTAAGGAATTATCACTAAATGATCTACATTGTGATAGAAGTATGTTTGACGAAATTGTGTCTCTGATCAAAGGATACTTCTTGGCAGCACACATACCACCTGAAAAGTAAGTAAATATATTTAGAATAGAATATTAATTTATTTTACACAGAATAGAAAACATACAAAAATATATAAAACAGATATAATCTATCGCTAAAATATAAAATAAAACAGCTTATCGCTAAAAGCTATCAATTTCAGGCAGGATTTTTCACTGCAGAGACCTTTTTTTTGTCAAGGGGGAAATACTTATACCCTACGCCTTGGGGAGGCGTGGGGTTGTGACTCACCCCCAACACTGCTCAGAAATAGCAGTGCTGGGGGAATTCGATTCCCGGCCGGGGCATACTTTGTGTGGTGAACATGAAGTTTGTTCTCGGGTCTTGGGTGTTACACTCATACCTCTGCACTAGGATTCCCTGTGTCGTAGATGGCATGGACATACACAGAAACACAAGACAAACACCCAGGGCCCGAGAACTTCATAGTCACCACACAAGGTGTGCCCCGGCTGGGAATTGAACCCGGGACCCCTCGCTTCGAAGGCAGGGCTACTATCAACTAAGCCACGGAGCCGTCAGCCGGTAGTAGCTGTGCCTCCGGCGCGGTAGGTCGTGGGTTCGATTCCCGCCCAGGACAAGCATTTGTGTGGCGAACATAACATGTTTGTTTCGTGTCTGGAACAAAAAAAACTATATAATGATTATATCAGTTATTTGATTCCCATAGAACAAGCTAGTTTGGGAGACCCTATGTGAAATGTCCATGAATATTTATTTTTTCATAATTATTTTATTCCCTGAATACATAGTTTACATATAATACACGTTTAATATAATCTAATCTCAAACAAAAAAAAATTTCTAGGGTCGTGCCGACTGAACGAACCGGCATTCGAATTTACAAGAGAATAGTCCTTGAGAAGATTTTGATCAGCAATAAGTCTAAAACTTATTTATGTAAATTAAATTTGAAACCTGCCAAAAATGTATCCAATAATCCAATTGAAATGCAAAGTGGTAATTCTGCAAATGCGACTCCCATATTGTCCGATAATGGAATTAACAAACTTAAAAGCACCAAGGGAAATGCAGAAGATATTGTTGATAGGCAAACAAACATCAGTTCAAATATATCTGCAATGGACAAACAGAGTAGTAATATAAACAAGGAACGTGTTAACAATAAACGGATGAATTTTACCAGTGATGTTATTGACGAAAAGTGTATGTTTGATTATGTACAAGACAAAATCGAAGATGTAGATGCTAAATTGAAAAATGATAACACACCTGAAAACAATAATAATGAAACTGAACATAAAATTAAACACGTTAAGAGCACTATATTTACTAGTGATAAGTTCGATGAATCATGTATGTTTGATTATGTACAACCGCTTGGACAAACAATATATTCAACATCGGATAAAGGAATTGATGAAAAAGATTTTGTACAGGACAGTGATGTTCAGATTATGAAAGACAAAGACAGCGTTCAGATTACAGACAAACAAGAGAAATATATGGTTTTGGAGCAACAAAATATTCATGTTATTGAAAATGAGAAATCTGGTGTACAGATACAAACAGGCGTTGTCAAAAATGTAGATGTTGATAATTTGAATATGTTGAAAAGACTGAGGAGTGATGATATTTTGTCAAATTTTACTACGGAAGACGAAGACTGTTTACTGTCAAGAAGTGATTCACTCACCGCTAAGGTTGAAAAAATTAAAAACGTTACAGATATTGATAAATTCGGTAAAAGGTCCCTTACCCAAACGCCTGAGAGACAAATAAAAAAATGCAAATACGCAGAATACAATAAAGAAATCGCTGTCGTGCCAGATAACTACCCGCAAACGGAAATCGACAAGAAAATGGCGGGCATAATTCAAAAATCGATTCTGGCATCCATAGACTATAAACAAGAGTTGCCATTGCTAAGGTGCCTTGGGATACAAAATGGCGCGCTAACTTATTGTTGCCGAACTGAAGAGAGTTACAATTCACTTGAGAGATTAATCAGATCTCTTGGCGGATTGCAAATAACAGAGAAAACGGAGACTGTAAAAACAAGGCATATTATGGCGTTTAGGATTAATACATTTTTGGAAGAACAAATTGGGGATATTTTTGAGAGGTTCGAGTCATACAACCCTGGGCTGAGTACCAAATACTGGTCCGTTTTGAAAAGGGAGGAGGGTGGTGATTATATTGTGATACAAGTAGAATTAGACGATGTTTCGTATAAATATATTTTGGACGCGAAATTTTTGCTTCACGCAGGCATCGATGAAGCCGTGTTTAGTATGGTGTGGTAGTTTAAACCTTTGTTAAAATATAGCTCACTTGATGTTAAAATTACACTGAACCGTGCTGGAAGAGATGCGCTTGCGCATACAGATGTTATTATTTAATCTGTGCCACGAGACATTTACCACAAGTGTTACCATTAGTGTTTACGTAACGCGAGTAAAATTTCCCTTTATTTTTGCTTAATTAATATAACATATAATCTACTGAAAAGTACCAGTATAACAAACTAAGAAGGTGGGACTGTTAGTATATTTTAGGCATATATAAATATAAAATTCTTTTACGCGGTTTTCAATATTAGAAAAATCCGTGATGAAGATTTATTAAAACTTATGAAACATATTGCTCTAAGGGAATTATACGTTCCGAGCGAAGCCGGGACGGGGCGCTAGTCATCTATAAGTTTAATATTGCAATTTTACAGCCAAACCTTATGTAAAACATATGAAACTTTTGGACTGATGAAAATTTTGCTATATCATATACTCAATTAATCTTAGTAGAATATAGGGTTTGGCTGTAATCCAGCCGCCTTCGTAGTTGAATTTCGCCGTCACTAAAACTTGTTTCCAATTTTACTTGGACATAATAACACACAGAGTAATTTATTTTTTGTATATCCTGTTCACTATTCTGTGTTGTATTTTTTTGTCTGCAATCCAACTGCAAAATTTTGCCTCAATCTAACCAGACAGATCTTAGTAAGGTATTATGGTTGACCGCACAAGTAAACGCACCTTTCGACAGAATTGATCCCAGATTTTAGATTTTGCGTGCGCCGTTTTCGCTCATTTAATTGCTTTGTACTAAGATTTAATGGTTGGCTAAGGCGTGTCCAGGGGTCCAAATTAGCCAGGGGTAAGATTATCCCCAACATATTGTATACTAAACCAGTCTCAAAACTATATAGTAACTATAAAAATAATTACTTTGTACTAAGATTTAAAACTTGGTTGGTGGCAACAGCGTGGCCAGGCGGAGACAAGATCATCCCCAAAATGTCTCCCATCTCTCTTCCACCTGAAGCTGATATATATCACTCTCTCTCTCACCGGATACTGCCATTGTGATCGGCTATTGTAACACGCATCAGTCTGTGCAGTTTCAATGCAGTTATGGTGTCTGCGTTCTTGCAGTTGGTTTGCAGTCCTTATTCAGGTTGGCTGCCTGTATCTAGTCAGATCTATGAATCTTAAGCTAATTTCACATAATATATTGCTATCCATATAATATATACATTTGAAGTAATTGGAATTGCATATTGATTTAGTTTGAGAGTTGTACAATAGTGATTTTAACCTCAATCTAAACTCTACGGCATCCGTCTTGTTCTGTTTCATATGGAGTGAAAGAGATAGCGATATTGTCAACGTGTATTTTAGAATTTGGCGCTAACTGTCAACACGATACAACACAGAATTGGGAGCAATCGTTATTTATGTAAATATGTTATTGCTATTGTACATTGCAGAAAAATTATGTTGACTTTTTAAATATTTTTATGTCATTTACTTTATGCCCGCGTACTGTAACGGCACTCAAATATATTCTGATCTCAAAGCTAGAGCTTTTAGTAATAATATATTATTTACCTAGTTTATGTAGCCATATATTGCCTTATCTTAGTTAAGTGTGACCTTGTGTGAGAAGGATTGGATTGCACAACATGAAAATATGATACAACTAAGTTTATTCATCTTGTATGTAAAGTGGTACAACAGTACCCCAATCCTACTAATATTATAAACGCGAATGTTTGTAAGTATGGATGGGTGTTTGTTACTCAATCACGCCAGAACGGCTGACCAGGTGCCCGCGACTTCGCCTGCGCAGGATTAGTATTTCGAGTAAATTTTTCCTATTTGATATTTTGGACAATTCACACAATATCTTTATAAATTGTAGCCTATATGTTATTCTGATGTATAAGCTATATTATTGTAAAGTTTCATTAAAATCCATTCAGTAGTTTTTACGTGAAAGTAATAAACATTCATCCATACATACAAAATTTCGCGTTTATAATATAAGCAGGATAATATAATCAACCATTGAGTTTCGGCAGAAGCTGTGCCTGATATTGCAAATAAAGTGATTTATTGATTGATAGTGATCGAAGAGTCGATGCCGAGAGCATTTAAGATTGAATTTCAATAGCAGCAAAGTGGATTTGTGTGGCCACTGAATAATGTGTGGTCCGATCCTTCCGCTATTAGGTTTTAGGGTGTTGTAATAGCGCCGAGCGCCGTTTCCCTAAACCATCCATGTAGAGCAGTGTTTTTCAATCTATGAATACGCGACCCCTCAAGGCTGAAAAATTCTGGCGACCCCCTTGGACTATAGACAGACAAACAGTTAGTAACTGAAGAGACTATGTTTATGATTTTCTACCATTAGAAAAAAAAGACCTACACTCTGCAAGAAGCCGCGAGAGCACAAGAATATCCAGAGCTGGCTGAAATTGTTTTTATTGTAGTGTAAAACCTTGATTTTTTTCCTTTTGCTGGCGACCTCCCAAGTAAGGCTTCGCGACTTCCCTAAGGGTCGCGACCCACAGATTGAAAAACACTGATGTAGAGCATGGATTTTTGGCTTTCAAGGAATAACTGGCCAAAAATCTATGCTCGAACTTCTTCGGTCGGAGATTTGAAGAGTTTAAGTTTTCAATTGTAAGTTTTTGATTCATAAAAATGTTCTACTTGTTATCTTTTTAACTGGTTAATAAAACGCTGCCTCTTATTTAAGATGGATAGTGAGACAAATATCAGTAAAATATATCATTTGTATTAATAACCTTAATGTAATAATTAGTTTGTTTTTGGAGTGGGCAAGTTCTATGAAAAATATTTTTGCCAAATAAAAGGTTAACGGACCACGTGACAAAGAATAGATAATACTATGCGTGGATCTATTTGCAATTTTCTAATTATAATGATGATTCTGGTCAAATTGTGTTTTATTTTGAAAATGACACGTTAAACACGTTTACATGAAACTTTTGAGGATAATGCAAGTACTACTGCTTGGCGATAGATTACAGATGTGGTGGCAGTACCTCCGGACGAACTTGGCACAAGTACTACTGCTACTTTTGGTTGCTCCTTTAGTACCACCCAGAGGGTAGTACGTGTAGAATCAGAGTACACACCTACGGACGCGAGCAACTGTCACATGTCTTCGAATTTATGGTTCTAAGACATGCCGGTTTCCTCACGAAGTTTTCCTTCACCGTTTCGAGAACGTTATTGCGAACATAATTTTTGAATCAGCGACCTTCAGATTGAAAGTCGGCGTCTATGCCCCTGGGCCACCACGCTCTTCAGACTTGGGGTCCTGGTACATAACTCTGGGTATTCCAATTGGGATTTGAAAATCTTGCCAGAAAAGTATAAAAAGTAGACAATTCCCATTTTACAACTGTATTCGGGAGTTGCCAGATTGTGAGTCAACAAAAATTAAACAATGTGTTCATATCTTACTGTATAATAATTCTTAGAAATCGAAACTGAATAGGTACAAAGCTATATTTTTGGGCTTAACTTTTAACACGTAATTTAAAACGGCAAAGTTGAAAAAGCCAGTTAAAATCGTCTAGCACATGGCTGTTTTTTTACACATTTTCAATTAAGGTAACAAACGATACAAACAAAAAAATAAATATTCCTTGAATACTACACCATAGATAACTTAAAATTAATATCATGCAGTCTTAAAAGTGAGAATTATTATTGAACAAAATCAACAATTACTTCACCTAAATATCAATTACGGCATTATCGAAAAACCGAAGCCGGGATCGGACGGCCGTGGCGGGAACGCGGATGTATGAAAACGTTCCCGTGTTCCCGTCACTAAGCGGGAAAAGACCGTAGAATTGTAAGGGGTAATGATATCTCAACCGTTGTCTCCCTGTAGCAGAACCATAGACAAAGATACTAGACTGAACGTTAGCCTCACGAAAGTGACCGCTCTCTAGAAAGAGAAAGCGAATGCGGCCAATACCCGTCTCTGTCTACATGTAACGCAGAACGATATTCTCCTGACCTGTAAACCAATCATACATAATAGAATACTAGACAGAGACAACTACTGGCCGCACATTCGCTTCATCTCTCTCGTACTTGGGTCTGTATTCACTGCACAATTTAATACGGATCGCTCCGTCCATTCTGTCTATGGTATGGAGGGTAGAGGTAAGGGGGACCATCTCTGTGAAAAAAAAGGGGGTCCGTCGCATAAGGTCCAACTGAGTGGGGCTTCGGTAGCGAGTGGGCAAATTTTAAAAATAGCGCCAGAAATTAATAGAGTAGGATAGTGAAAAATTGTTAATTGAATAAATAATTATTCATACAAATTTATTTAACATACTGTCGGTTAACTCATCACTGTTTAGAACTGCTAAATTCATTATCATTTACTCTTATTACGCTAGCGCTACTTTGGTGGTTCTTGCAATTTGCCGCTTACGCCTGGACACTTGTTCAACATAAGACGGTCCCCCTCACCTCTACCCTATTTATGAGGAAATTCTGTCCACGGGGAAAAAAGGGTTACCATAAAAAAAAAAAAAAACAAGTTGTAGTAGGTCGGTTCTTTGTAGAACGTGTGAGCGGCGCACGCATATAACGAAGCGCTAGTGGCTGTCACAAATCAACAATACAGCACAAAAAAGCACTTTTCTAACAGCCTTCAAAAGGAGCTCAATTCGTCTAATTGTTTATTACGCGTCACCAAATTGTGGACCGATACGAAATTATTTTTATAATTCACAGGTACCAAGGTGTACCCAAAGATTGTATGCCAATGTTCACCCCTAAGGGTAGAATAGGGAAGAAGGTATCTTTTGGATCGGTTTTTTCGTATCTCGTCGTTTTTAACTCCCAACGCAAAAATGTGTTTTAAGTTTGACCGCTGTGTCTGTGGGCACTGTAGTTCTTAAACTGATGAACTGATATGAGTGCGTTTTTATTTTAATTTAAAAGCAGGTTTTCTAGCAGTGTGTCTTAGATATGTCTTGTCAAAATCGGTTCATTGGATTGTATTGTTGGATGAAGATGGCTTTGACAATTTCACGCGAGCTTTTGATATGAAACTGGTCTGTGATATACTAATTTTATATTATGAATGCGTATGTGACTTTTTAAGGCTCTCACGCTTTAAGTCAAGCGATCATCATGAAATTTTGCTTACACCTTGACAGGGGCACAGAAAAAGGGTCATCATCCAGAAATAAGTTTTCAATGCGAGCGACGCCGCGTGTAAAAGCTAGTTATAAATAACGGTTCCCTGACCATACATGATTCCACAGATCACTATGCAGTCAAAATATTATTCTTGTCTGTTAGTAAGTAAAAACATTTGTAAGAGAAATCTGTAAGTTTCGATTGTTTCAGATGAATACCAAACAATGGACAACAACTAATAAAATCCGACTAGGTTTGATTCAAACTTTCACATCAATTCTTCGATTGTATATCATATATCCATGACACGTATCATGTGTGAATCGCTGAATAGAGTAACCTCAATATTTGAACTGTTTTAAGGCGAATTATTCTTACATTAAATCTTAAAAAACTATTGTATACATAAACTTAGGGCCTTTGCACACGTTTTCCAAACAAGCTGTCGACGCACTAATGATTCGCTTATTACGCTCGCTGTGACGTTATATGCTCATGAATATGTCTCAAGTATCATTTGGACACGTCAAATTTTACACAGTAGGTACACATATTTATTTATTTAATTAAATTAAATATAATATAATAGTACATATATTTATTTATTCATTTAAATAAATTAAATAAATAAATATGTTTACCTACTGCGTGTAAAATTTGATGTGTCCAAACGATACTTGAGATCTAAAATAAATGAGTTTGAGTTTGCTCAGCATACGCAAGGCAGTCAGCAAGTTGTGATCTTTGTACACATTTCTCGCGTTACTGATCGCTATAAACACGTGCTTACAGAGTCTATATCAGAAAGCAGACATTATTTAGGTTTGTATGAATATAAACACGCGTTTAATTTGCGTTTGCATCGACATAAACGCGTACAATCTGCTAATACTGATCAAATACGCGCGTTGTAGACTCGTTTAAAAACGTGGTGTGCAAAGGCACTTAGTCAAGCAAAAAATCTTGTCTCGATACTCTGGTGGGCCGCTTTGGATCCCGCTAATTGAATCGTTAGGTAAGGCTCAGACGATGCATCTTGGCTACATAGAGGCAGCAAACTCAAAATATTTTCTCTCCGTGTCATCTATGTAGTGCCAACCAAGTTTTACCAGGGATTTTAAAACTACAAGACATGAACCTGGCATGTACACATGTGCATAAAAATGCTTACATTTGTCCATAGAAATTTCATGTCATATCGCTCGTTTGGTAAAACAATGACGTAAATGGAACTATTGGTAAAACATATGTCATTGTTTTACCAAATGAGCGATAGTTTCGCGCTAATAAATTTCTCTATACAGACTAGCTCCATCTTTGAACTACTGAGAAGCGCTTGTCACCCAGTCAGCATAACAAGCAGCTGCGTATGTTGGCGTTTGGATTTATATTACTGCGTCCCGCGATTACCCGCGGTTGGACTTCCTACGGGAACCGTACATTCCGGGATATAAAGTAGCCTATGTGTTATTACAGACTATAATCTATCTCTGTGCCAAATTTCATCCAGGTCCGTTCAGCCTAGCGTGATTGAGTAACAAACATCCATCCTTACAAACTTTTGCGTTAATAATATTAGTAGGATAGTAGAATGAGTGTCCGAGGTGTGTTGTTATGTGCAGCCAACAAAGAGCCAAGATACGTCGCCTTCAGTATTAAATTATCAGTAAGGGGTTGATTAAGCCGCCTCCACGTCTGGAACGGGTAGAACTTCTTCCTCCACTTTGGGCAGCATCCCCCGGATGCTGAGATCATAAACAACCTCTTCAATTTTCTTCACGTCGTATTTTAGAGCGTCAAACCGTTTGCGCAAATGATCATTCTTGAGGTTTAGTAATCTGAAAAGAAATATAGTTGATAACAGGGGGATAACATTGATACCCCTAGTTTGGGTACTTATGTTATACCCCTGGTTTGTCATTCAGAGATGCAGTGCCAAGATCTGTAATCTTTGTAAATATGATGTTTGTTTTGAAATAATTATTATTTTTATTATATAATTGTAAATTCCATCATCTTGAGCCCAAGGTTATTTCTGTCGGAACAAGCTGAGGACCCGCTTGATGTTAAGCGGTTACCCCCGCCTTTAAAAACTACAGCCGTGGCCAAAAGTATTAGACACCCCCAAAAAAATTATCACAGTTCATAAGATAGTCTTAGAAACAGGGTCCCGTTTTACCATTTGGGTATGAAACCGGAAAAGGGGGACAGGTACCTAAAACCAGCATTGAGCTCCATCACGAACTTGGAAATCTGCATAGGCCTACTGTACTCCCCACGAGTCACAGAGTTCACCGCTAATCTTGACTGTAACAAAATAAACACATTAACTTTATTTTCTAAATTTCTGATGAAAAATTATCGAAGAAACCATCCTCCATACTTTCATCCCTCTTGCCCTATGGGGTATTTGAAAACTACTATTTTGAAAAAGTACTATTACTACTACTAAAACTACTATTTTGAACCCTACTATTTTGAAAAAGAAACATCCATATCGGTATACAACGGGCGCAGAAAAGTTGTCACAGTCACAGGAAAATATGCAATTTCGTTTTCTTGAATGACATTTTATTCAAGCTAACTTGTTTTAAAAACCAAACTATTGAAACTATTTTGGAAAAAAAATCTATCCTTTCAAAATACATTTGGGTAATAGTAGAGGGTTTTTTTTTATAATAAATAAATATTCATGGGCATTCTACAGCGCCATCTATCTGACGCTTAGTTTGGGGCTAAATGGCATGTTTGATGTCTATGTATTATTATTACTTATCCGTGGCTTAGTTGGTAGTAGCCCTGCCTTCGAAGCGAGTGGTCCCGGGTTCGATATACGGACGGGGCACACTTTGTGTGGTGAGCATGAAGTTTGTTCTCGTGTTTCTGTGTTTGTCCATGCCATCTGCGACACAGGGAATTCTAGTGCTGAGGTATGAGTGTGTGAACATTGTTGTTGTTATTAGTACTTATAATAATAATGAGTGTTTAAAAAAAAATACAAAGAGAAAATGTGAACATGCTTTATATTCCCAAAGCACCACAATTGTTCAAGACAATATTGACTTTCAACAGTGGCGGTCTCAGGGGGTCTTTGCTTTAGTGTGCCTCACAGAACAACCCGTTGTATATTTGATGTCCTTGTCAGATGTCAGAGTACGCTGACTGATTACCAGAAGCTGTATACTTCCAATTCACATGAAATCCTCATAGAACCAGGGCCTCACAAAAATCTATAGCTTAGAGCTTTGAAATATGTAAGGCCGCCCTTGCCTTTCAAGGCTAATAGCATATAACTTACCAGTTCTGAGCAGACTTGTAGTAGACCGACAAGGTAATCCTCAATATCCAGGTGAAAACCTTCTTTTAACTCCACAGCACTAACTGAAACAATGAAGACATCATCAGCTTGCCCTATGCCCTTATTTGGAGTTGACACAGTATGTATATCGCTTCCACACTCCTCTAATGGCTGCTATTCAATCATTCACTCATTTTTAACCCCTGACAAAAAAGAGGGGTGTTATAAACTTTTAGTGTGTCTGTGACATCACAGCTTCTAATTTTGTAGATGATGTATGCTTTAAAGCCTTCATGGTTGAGATGGTTCTTAGCGATAACTTATGAAGATTTGTTCAACAATTTGCAGATCATCAACTCACCATTACAACCAAGTGAAGGATTTTACATTTGCGTAAAATTATAATAATAGTTAATTGGCCTCACAGCTCAGTTGGTACAAGCCCTGCCTGCGGCAAAAAAAGTATTCTAATCGCTATCTAGTCAGTATCAGGCTATACTTAGTTGGGATAGATTGTGGTAGGAGATAAGTGAAACCATTGGATGCTGCATTTAGAGAAGACACTGTTTAATTTAGGCAAGCACACATACATAGGAGACACATAATACGTATTGTAATAGGTACCTATACTTTTCATACACTACAAGATGTATAATATACAGCACCATCTATCTATGTCCATATATTATATTTATGTCCATGAATAATTGATTTGTGTATTACGGTAATTATGAAAGTAGTTTAGACAGTACTTACTGCCAAGTACATCCGCTACAGTTTGGTGGGACGCCAGGATCCCTGTCTCAAGCCAAATGGTGAGAGCGATCAGGAAGCAATACCGTTGTGTCATTGTCCTCCAATGGTCATAGTATCTGTAACATCATAGTATCTGTACAATAGGCTTTGAGTAACAAACAACAGACAACAAAACTGTCTTTAAGTGGTTTCTAGTCTGTTTTTTCTCCTCAGGTTGTTGGTTAGATTGGCATCTTTCACCCACAATGACGATTTCAATTTGCTCAGAAAGGAAAATTAAACTTACTTATAATAATCAGTGGCAGGTACAGCATCCCTCAGCTTGGCATAGCCCAAGCGAGCCTTCTCCAACAACTCGCGCGTCTTCAGACATGCCGGAGCAACTGAAATCAGAACACATGATTGGATGAAGTCTTCGGGTCAAAGGCATCTGTAGATAGCTAAAGAACATCTTATTGTTAAATTGTGTACAATAAGGGACACCGGTTGTTCTTTTGGGTCTCAAAATAGTAGCAATGTCCTGTTTTAGTCAGTCTGTTACTCCGCTACCTTCTTCTAAACCACACAATGGATATTAATAATTTAGAGAATTTTCTGGAAGGTTTTTAGGTACAATACATGCATATTGTAATAGAGGAAAGTGAGAATTTCAATGATTTGTAATTAATGTTGTCATAGAAAACATATTTTATAATCATATTCTAAGCTATCTGATATTACATAGTAGGATTTTAAAAATAATTCTGGTACTAGGTGTTGAAATTTCAGACACAAACTTACCGCTGGTAATACCGCGGGACGCAGCTAGTACATACATAAAACTCGCGATTCTTGGATATGCCATATACCTTAACAGAACAGGGACCCGCAGGAGCGGTATGTGTCAAAACTTTTGTTTGTTTTAATGGTCAAATTAAGGTAGTACTACTTACTTCCTTCTTCGCTATGGTGAATAACTTGCAGCACTGTTGTAATTTCGCGGGAGATCTGATCCACCTCACGGCATGTGTTCCGAATAACCTAAAATAAACAATAATTCTCTTAACTCCAAATTACAAACTCGTCAGAATTCAACAATATCCGACACATTTTCAAATAGAAAACGATAGATCCCGTAAATTACTGCAGTTGAAACTTAGTATGCTAATCACCAGGCTTACCTCACGCAGTTCCTGTTCGGAGTCGATGCTCTTTTGAAAGTTGCTAAATATATCGTTTATCAATTGGTTTCCACTCATTTTCACTGATACTTTAAGGAATATTTTAGGAAACAACAAGGACACAATAATGTCGCCGCCCGCCACACAACAAAGCAATGAACGAATGAAATAATGAAAATGATAAAAAATGCAGAATTTCTACCTATTTTGCATTGAACGATTTCAACGAACGAAGTGAAGATGAAGAGAAAATACAAATTGTTGCCATGTGAGTATGACAAAACTAAACTACAAGCATCAGATTTTGATCTATTATTGGTGTTGTTTGGACTCCAAATTCATACAGCTCGACTATTTTATCAAAACTTCCAGCTAAAGTTTGAATGTTGTTTGAAAAATATTTTTCTAAATTCTATTCTATTAGTTAACATAGCTTCATTGATTTTAAAACACTGCTATCACACCCACAGAAAAAAAATATTCAAGCCGTAATATATTTTGATAATGACATTGTCAATTCAATTATATCAAAATCTTAAATCAAAAATGGCCGGCGGCGAGGTTGAACTAGCTCAAAGCGCTGCTTCTGTTGGTGATACTATCTTCGGGAAGATCCTGAGGAAAGAAATACCTGCTAAATTTGTCTACGAAGATGACCAGGTAATGTATACTTAGAACCAACATTACCTATTCATGTAGTGACTGCACCAAGCCGGTGACAGTTCACATCAGCTGTTTTTTGTTTCACTGAAAGAACTAGAATGTTCCATACCCAGTGAGAAACTAACATAATCGTCTGCAGGTCTGTAGCACCTCTCCCTCTCCCTGCTGCCAAGCAGTCATTACATGTTTCCAGCGTGAAAGGTGTTGGTGCCGGCTAATGAATATTCCTATTGCTCACGTATTCAAACGATATCATGTCTCGAGAGTGAACCATGGCAACTTGATTCTTGGACTTGGATCATTCTCATTTATATTAGTTACAATAAACAATATACGCTCATTCCTCTGCACTAGGATTCCCTGTGTCGCAGATGGCATGGACAAACAACACAAACACCCAAGACCCGAGAACAAAGTTCATGCTCACCACACAGTATGCCCCGGACGGGAATCGAATCAGGGACCCCTAGCTCCGAAGGCAGGGCTACTACCAACTGAGCCACAGAGTCGTTTTTGTTAGAAAATAATTTGAATATTCTAGTTTAAAACAACCATAATAACCAAAATATCATTCGAAAAATTGCCAAAAATGAAAATTTAATACAAAAAAATTGAAGTAACTAACATAAAAGCCAATTTTTTTTTGTTTTTATGTTAATTTAAAAGTAATGAAAACCAATTTCATAATTAAAACAGGTAAAGAACACAAAATAACAAATTGTAGCAATTATCTAAATGCCTGCTAATAACGAATGATAGGTTGAAATTCTTGTAATTCTTCAATGAAATCAAATTATGTGCCTTATTCTTTCCAGTGTGTAGCTTTTCACGATGTGAGCCCACAAGCGCCAACCCATATCCTGGTGATTCCTCGGAAGCCCATCACACAGCTATCTAAGGCTGAAGAGGCAGATGAACAGTTACTAGGTAGGTACATTCTAATTCTAATTCTGGGTGGGGGTGACACTGACATCTTGCTTATAGGGTGTTTTCAGCATTGTCCCCACTGTTAACTACACCTCACCGCAGTCACCCCACCTCTGAAGTGATAGGTATATATTGGAATTTCCAAGATTTTGGTTCACAGCTTTGATCCTAGCTTGGCCTGAATGGTGCTGGTATAAAGTGTAAGAAGATGTTGTGCTGATACTAACATCATAAATTTAGTAAACAGTACTATTTTTATTTGTTTTAGGGCTCCTAAAAGTTAGGTAGGTAGAGGTCCTCTTATCTAATCAGAATGCCTGAACACCCCTTTAAGAATGTAATTGTCTTAATGTTATTAACTTTTCCAGGTCACCTCCTAATTGTGGCTCGCAAAGTAGCAGCCCAAGAAGGCCTGGACAAGTCAGGGTTCCGCCTGGTAGTGAATGATGGCAAGCATGGAGCCCAGAGTGTGTATCACCTACACATCCACATCCTCGGAGGACGCCAGATGCAGTGGCCCCCTGGATAATTCTTCAAATAGATAAATAAATAAATAAAAATAATAAATAAAATTGTTTATTTCAGTAATGTATAAATAAAATAGTATGCTATTTAATTAAAAATAAATAAAGTTCGTTTACGTATGGATGACTTGGATGACATATTTTGTTCCAGTTACTTTGATATAACAATCAAAATATTGAAGCGATTTTGATAAAATTTCTAAAAGCTTATGCAATCAAATTTTAAAAAAATCTAATCGGTTGTTAAATGAAACAAAACAAGAAATTATTGAAAAAAACCCGGCTGCGTGTAAAAATCCAAGTTATTAGTAGCCAGTGTCACATAGTGAGTGTGGCAGTAGAGTGACACTGCTAAAGCTAAAAGCCATCAAGAGCGTGCCAAAGAAATATACATACACTTTAGAATCATAACCCTCCTGGCGTAATTAATCGGGTATAAAGATAACCAATCCTTTGAAAATCTGAAGTTCGTAAGTGCAAATTTTACAATGCATTGATGTAGGTACTTACAACTCACAGGTGAAACTTTTGCCCGCTAATTACTATTGTCTGTGAAACTATGAAGGCATTAAAATGGTTTTCCACCGAAAATTTAACTTTACGGATTTAAAGGTCGAACGGATTTGTATGAAATTTGTCATGAAGGTAGCCTAAACCCAGTTTTTTTTAATGTGTCTAAAGTGACAGGACGTGCAGACCAGCTGATGTTCAGCGGTTACCGCCGCCCATGACCAACTAAAATATAGGTTATTTTTTAACCAGAAAAAAATAAGTATTTCTGTAGGATGACCGACGAATAACAGCAGGGCGCAGCTAGTCTTTGTTTTTTTTTTCTTCGTCTGTGGCTTTGCACGTCTTTACATTTCAGTTTAGGATTGGGAGAGTAGTTTTGAGGAAACCTACTTATATTGACTGAAAAATATATCCGTGAGCGTTACGTTTTTGTGGCCTCAATTCGTAATCTCTGATTGCGTGTGGTAAGTCATGGTTACAACTTTAGATCTTGCGACTAATTTGTAGGATAAAAACATTTACACAAAAAGTCGCGTGTCACGAGAGACTGCGTGTGATTCATACTTTTTAGACGGTTGTTTATCGTAGCTCTGTCTTCGAAGCGAGGTGTCCGGCCTGCCTGTTCTCGGGTCTTGGGTTGCCATCGATACAGTGAATCTTAGAGCAGGAGTATGAGTGTGTAAACGGTATTTATGGTATATAAATTAAGGCCGCGACTAGTCGCATAGCAAAAAATATTTCATTTAATACGTTGCAACCTAATCTATTGATAATTAGGTACTTCCTTATCGAATGACTAACAGTTATCAAAGCTAAAAGTAGATTAAAATCATCAGTCATTGTGCAGTGACGACTGAAACAACGTTTTGATGCAATATCAGTTTCAAAACAATAAAAAAAACTAAAACTTTTTAATTTAAAAACAACAAAGATGGCTGCGGCTGTCTCCAGTGCTAACGAGTTTGGGAACAATAGCCACGGGGAGTTGATGTATCAAGACGAACTGGTATGTTACTTACTTAGTTATGGTCTTATGGAGAACTGTACAGGTCAGCGTCTCAAATAATTGACCAATAAAAAAAAATACCTACTACTCCACTTTTATCTTTTATTTCTCACTTATTAATTTTTTTAAAATAATTTTACAATGCGCGTTGAAAAAAGTATAAGGAAAGCAAAATTAGCAATTTCGTTTACTTGGACGCTTACTTTTTCCCGTTGATTTAAAAACAAAACTATTTAACTGATTTTGATAACATTTCTACCGAAATCGGTTAAAAATTAAGGAGTTCTGAGGTTATAAACATTAAAAAAACGGAATTAGTACCTCCTGTGTCTGGAAGTCTGTTAAAACTAGTGATGATTGAAAAAGCAAATAAAACCGAAATGCGTGAAAAATCCCAAATTATTAGCAGCCAATGTCACTCACAATTAAGACGAATCTAACGATACCTCTCAAGCTAAAATCCATCAAGAGCGTACCAAAGAAATATACATGCATACACTCGAAAATCATAACCTAAAAAATATAAGAATTATACTTTTATGAATAATGGATTCTTATTACAGTGTATGGTGGTAGATGTGGAAGATGATCGACAGTCTCCCATTCACTTCAAGGTGGTTCCGAAGATCAATATACCGCGCATGACGAACTCGACGCAAGATGATGAGAAACTACTAGGTCGGTACAAATAACGTAGCAGGAACTTGATGGCTCATAACTCAGAGCTACTACCTCTGCGCCGTGGGTTGTGGGTCCTATTCCCACTCAGTACTTTTTGATTGGCGAACATAGATGTTTGTTCTGTCTGGCTGTTAGACAATAAGGCTAGTGCCTTATAGCTTTGTCTTCTTCTTCTTGCGAGTCAAATTAACCATTGTGGTGGAAGGATTGGCCAGCTAGATTCTGCGTTACCGAATCTACTGTTACCAGGGTGCGCCGGGCGTTTCCAGAATCTGTTATAACGCCGCTGGGGAGGCTCCTTCCGTGCGTTGTATGAAATGTCTATGAATATTTATTATTTATTTAAGTTCTAGTTTTTGGCCCAGTGGTTGGCCGTTGGTTAATCTAAAGGACACTGGTTCATATCCACGAAGATATCCCATGAGTATTTTCTGGAAAAAAATACACATATCCATGGACATAACACAGCGCCATCTAGCCGAAAATTAAGCATATGGGAACTAGATAACTGATAAAATACTTACTGATGTCGTACTTTTTTGTAAATAAATACATTATTATTAGGAGTACAAATAAGTTTCCGCCGTTTTTTAACACAAATTAAATATTTATTGTAGAAGAACGGTAATATAAATTTATTCAAAATATTGCCCATCACTTGCAACCACTTTTTCCCATCTCTCAGGCAGCATTCGAATCCCACGTCTGAAGAACTCCTTGTCTTTTGAGGTTATCCACGAATCAACCCAATTTTTGGTATCCTCATAAGATGTGAACCGCTGCGCCGTCAGAGCATGTTCTACGGACCGGAACAGGTGATAATCGGACGGTGCAATGTCTGGTGAATACGGCGGGTGGGGTAACACTTCCCAATCAAGTGTTTCCAAGTACTTTTTCACGGGAGCCGCAACATGTGGACGAGCATTGTCATGCAGAAGAATAATTTTTTCGTGTCTAGAATAGTATTGAGGGCGTTTTTCCTTCAGAGCTCGGCTCAATCTCATCAATTGTGTTCGATAGAGGGCTCCAGTAATTGTTTCGCTCGAATTAAGCAACTCATAATACACTACACCTAGCTGATCCCACCAAATACACAGCATAAGTTTTTTTCCGTGAATATTCGGTTTTGCTGTTGATGTTGACGCGTGGCCAGGTAATCCCCATGATTTTCTTCTTTTTGGATTGTCATAATGTATCCACTTCTCATCACCAGTTATGATACGATGTTGAACGATCAACATTTAATGCTGCAGCTAATTCTGATTGAGTTTGGCAAGAATCTTCCGCCAATAATGCTTCCAATTCAGCATCTTCAAATTTTTTTGGTGGTTTTCCATGTTCTTTATCCTCAGTACTAAAATCGTTATTTTGAAATCGTCGAAACCATTCCTTGCAAGTTGTATTAGACGGAGCATGCTCACCATAAATCTCCACAACCAAACGATAAGTTTCCGCTGCAGTTTTCTTCGCAATAAAATAATGTAATAACACTTCCCGCAAATGACGTTTATTTGGAATAAAAACCGACATTTTCGAAAAGGTGAAAACAATTGTTGCTTACACTTCAACCAAATATCATAAAATGCGTTAGATAGCTGACATTCAGTACTATCGAATACAAGTATGGTCATTTATTAGTACACGTAAACAATACTAAAAACGACATCTGTTGAGAAAGGGCGGAGTCATATTCACACACCTATTAAAAAACCCTTTTTTTATGTCTAGCTAGCAGCATTTCACTTAAGCATAATCGGCGTTCAATATCTCTCGGCTTTAATTCGTACGGAACCCAATTTCCTTGTTTATGAATCATTCCTAATGATTTTAAACGATGTGAGACTGCTTGCTGAGTGACTTCTAATGTTAGAGCAAGTTCTTTTTGTGTTTGAGATGAATCTTCCTCCAATAATTCCTCCAATTCTGCAACCTCGTAAATTTTTGGCCTTCCACTGCGATCTTTGTCTTCTACGTCGAAATCACCATTTTTAAACTTTTGAAACCACTCTCGACACGTTCTCTCACTCAAAGCAACCTCACCATATGCCTCTACGAGCAATCGATGCGCCTCAGCAGCAGATTTCTTTAAATTAAAGAAGTAAACTAATATTTCCCGCAAATGACGCTTACTTGGCTCAAATTTTGACATTTTCAACTTATAAAAATTATATTTTACCAATATAAAATCAATAATATTAATAGGTTATGTTGTTCTTGAATGTCCAAACTATTTTTTAAGCCGGTTATCATCTGCGAAAGCTAACCGAAACTCCGTGCCGCGCCATCTACAATAAAACGGCGGAATCTTATTTGTACTCCTAATACATATCAATCTAATACATATCAATCAATATAGCTACGTGTTAATTCAGGGTAGAGCTTCATAACCAATTTCATCCAAATTCGTTTAGCCGTTTAGCGTGAAGGAGTAAAAAACATATCTACATCCAACTTTTGCATTTTTAACATTATTGTATTGTGTAAACGTAATTAATTATGTTAATGTTTGTCATATTTCAGGGCACCTTCTACTGGTAGCATCGAATCTGGCTGTCCAGAAAGGCCTTCACATAACGGGGTACCACCTCATGATGGATGAGAACCACAGAACGAAGCGTCTCAACTCCTTGCATGTCTTCGGAAGGGCCCTGCATCATATGTTGTGGCCAACGGGGCCGGGGCATAGGCTGTGATAACTATACAACCAATTTTTGTTATTTCACTGACCATAGCGGTTGGTTACGAAATATTCGATTAAAAAAAAAAATCTTGACCAAAAATACTGAAGAAAAAGAAACTGATTTAAAAATCGGAAAAGAATTTTCCAAATCGGTTGATAAATGACGAAGAACTGAGGTAACAGACATATATTATAAAATATCAGCCGAATTGAGAATTCATTGAAAAATGGAGGTTGGCTATGTGAACACGGTCTTGTGTATTATTCAAACCTTTAGCAATCGAGTTATGTAATTTAATTCTGTATGTAGATAATGGATATGTAGCTGCAGCATCAAACTGTATCCCCCGATTTTGGTACCATTACTTTCCTGAATGACTTCCCACTACGGATACAAACTTAGACGAATTCACGTCAAAAATAAGTAAAAGATTAATTACTTCTTCAATTAAACAAACTTTCGTTGAATTCGTATCTTAAGTTTTATTTTTATTGAACCTGTATTGTTCAACTGACCTTGAAATATAGGTATTTATATTTTCTATGTATTGTAGTTAAAATAGGTGATTATATTAAAAACATTTTTCAAATTCAAATTTAATCATTTTTTATTGTATACGAATATAATTTATCAACACATTGTGTATCTCTAAAATATGGACGAAGAAAACAAGAATCATCATATAGATTAAAACAAAGAAAACTTATAGACTTGAAATGAAACAGTAATTCTTTCAATTTCAGCCACATTTCTGCCAATGTCTCAAAAAAAGAGTCTTAAAACGCGCCCATTGTGACATTTACATTTCCGTTGACATAAATAACCTAAAATTTAATTTGACAGAAAATTATTGCTTTCGCTGAATCAATCATTCATTCATTTAACAATTATTCATTCTTTAGAACGCGAGATTATATAGACAATTCACAGAGATATTAAGTAGTAACACAACTCAAGTTGTCAAAATCAACAATTAAAAACTAAGTTAATAATTCAACATTTTAATAAAAATAAAATAATTTAAAAGTACATTTAATGTCAATAAACATTAATTTATATGAAACACCGAGATTTGTTTAGCTACTCAATCCATAAAATCGGTTGTTTTGGTCTGATAAGCATACTGCTCAACCGATTTTGATAAAACTGGTATGGGACCAATTTGAAAACCTTTCAAATAAAAAAAGATTTATCCATATCGCATAAATGACAGAGTTCTGTGGTATCAAACATAAAAATAACTTAAAAGTAACTTAGAAATGTTAATAACATAAAAGTAACTTAATAAATTTTGTATTCTTGTTATTTCGAAACGGACGAAAGAGACTAGCTTCCACAACACAGGTTTTAACCTCGGGTGGGAGCTACTGACCCTATTCTCCTAGTTAATTGCATGATGAAATTTCTTAGTGCAACAATATTATAAAAAATATTGTTGTACTATTGATTGTTATTGTAAAATTTATTTATTTTTTGGATCATAATAAATGTATTTGTAACTTATATGTTGCATTATATGTTTGATACGGTTTTAAAGCGTCGAGTAGCGTTTTAGTATTCGAGCGATATTATTTGGAGCACAAAAGATGCAACACAATCTGAGGAACTGTAGATTTCTATGGTAAATTATTAATACGAATTGAATTTAAATATATTGTTGCTTACTATTTTTGCAACAGATGCTTGATTCATATATTCGAGAAACGGTATATATAAGATTAGCATAGCAAGATGCCTTTTTTGTCCATGTATAAACGTTTACAGACTCATACCTTTGCACTAGGATCCCTGTGTCGCATGGCATGAACAAACACCCAAGACCCGAGAACAAACTTCACGATCACCACACAATGTGTCCCGGCTGAGAATCGGACCCGGGTCCCTTGCGAGGCAGGGATACTATTAATTAAGCTAAGGATCGTCATCTCCGGATCACAATTTCGCAGTTTTTGGGTCTTGGTTATTGTGTCATGCTACCTGCGACACAGTGAGTCCTACTGCGGTATGGCTGGGTTAAGAGTAACAGAAATGTCGCTATGGTAACCTTTATAGAAATATAATGTAAGTTTATAACAAAGACTTAGGTCTAGACATAGCGCCTTCTAAAACATAACACGAAAATATACAAAATGAAGTACTTATATACATACACAAAATAGTAATTTTTTTTTGAGATAAAGTCCTGGTATATTAGTCGGGTATTCGTGTGTACGCTATAGCGGTAGAGCTCAATCACTAGCCACGTCTATACTACAAGGCAAAGGGGAATGCGGCCAGCTAGGCAAGCTTTGATTTAATTATTAACGTAACAATTATAACGGAATGATATAGATATAGCTAATTTACATATTTATTTGCGCGAAACCGAAATTATTATCCCAAAATAAAAGCAGCTAAGTTTCTCCATTTATCATCAACTACTTATATAATAGTACCGTCAAAATCAGTCCAGCCTTTTCGGAGATTAGCCGGAACACACAGACAGACAGACAAAAAGATAAAAAATTGCATATCACTACATAGTATAAAACAAAGTCGCTTTCTCTGTCCCTATATCCCTATGTATGCTTAAATCTTTAAAACTACGCAACGGATTTTGATGCGTTTTTTTTTAATAGATATAGAGATTCAAGAGGAACGTTTATATGTATAATACACTAGCAAGTCACCCCGGCTTCGCACGGGTAGTTTCTGATACGACACTGATGTTTTACTAACCGTGCGAAGCCGGGGCGGGTCGCTAGTTTGTTCTATTTATATACCGTATACGCTTTCAAATGCATGTAATAAAAAGCTGTTATTTTGACATTACAAACATACACTTTAATTATATTTATTTGTATAGATTTATCAACCCTTCCTTCCGATATATAAAGGAGTTGGGTTTTCTGGGGTAGGGTTTAGTTAATAAGGGGGACAACGCACAATACACCCCTACGCGGGACGTCAGTACAAGCCCAGTCACCCCCACCCAGAATTAGAAATTTATTTTCAACAAAACCACGTTAGTTGTCAACGCTTGTTCAAAATTGACCAAAATAATCCTGCTAATTGAGATACGAACTCGCACACTAAGGATTTCGTACCAAAGCCGGTATTTTTAATTATTCTTGTTAATCAATAATAATTATTCTGTAAAAAAATAAGCTGATTATCCGCTTTTGCCTCACAAAGAATAGACATAGCTTGTAATAGACAACGCTTAGGTACACACAAATAACATCTAAACTCTAAAACATCAAAATAATAAACATTCATAAATTATATTCGAATAAATGTTATATATATATTACCTCACTAATACAAGTGATATAAGTTCATAATATATATAAACAAGTGGAACAACAGTTCACTAGTTAATTTATATAAGCATCAATATATACAAAATGTAGAGATCACTATTATATATTACAAAATCTTTATCTGAAATTATAGACAAACCAGAAAACCCAATCACCGTTTGAGTACAAGTATTCTGTAAGGGGAACCATGGAAACCTCATCACGTCCAGACCTCTACAGCAGGACATTGAGGAGGGACCAGTGGTACTGGGGGGGTCGTCTCTCTAGCCGAGGTCTGTACATAATGTGGTGCCCTTGGTTTCCTGCTATACTAATATTATATTATTCCAGGGGGTCCAGTTGCTCGCGTCCTTGTATGTACCCTTTGATTCCCTACACGTACCCCCTGGGTGGTGCTAAAGAAGCAACTAAAGTAGCAGTAGAACTTGTGCCAAGTTCGTCCGGAGAGGTACTACCTACACCTGTAATCTGCCGCCAAGCAGTGGTGCTCGCATTGCTGTGTTCCGGAAGGGTGTGGGTGCCGGTGAAATCAATGCGCATGGGACGTATCATCTCCGTCTCGGTATCGGACGCAGCAGGATGATTGCGATTCAGTGTAAGATTCAAATCTTATATTGAGTCGCATTACTGTTGTCATGGGCGGGGGTCGCCACTTACCACCAGGTGGGCCCTCAGCTCGTTCGGTCACATAACAAAAATAAAATTTAAGCTGGAGTGCTTTCGGCCCTCACCGAAAGCCCCGTAAAGTAAGGCCATCTGCGGCCAAACGAATAGTCCAATAAAAAAAACTGCGTAAACCCACCGCACCGCGCTGTCTTGGTTATAAATGAGGGGGGACTGAATTTTATGGCTTGCCTACTACTGTACAATGTCAAAATAGTTTAATTATATACAATTTCACCTAGTTACAGCTAAACACAATTTATTTATATCATAAATTCATTAATATTTTTAATGGCCCGTATTATTTATTTTATAATATTATAATTATTTTTACATTCGTGAACAAATATGGTGCAAGTATAAATTTTGTTACTATTAATTAGTATAGCATTTAGGAATTGTTTTTTTTTTACAAAATTATATTTCAAACTTCCATGAAACATCCATACAAACATAAATACCCCTTTTCACCTCTTAAGGGTCAAACGAATTGTGTATTAGTCAATTTTCACGTCAAAAAATCATAAATAGTTCACAAACATTTTAAATCAACCTCAGCTACCCCAGAAGGGGTCAAATGTCACTTGTCCAGCCAATTTCGTCCCGTAACGGGATGATTTAAGTAACTTTTTCTATTGTAGTAAATGAGCTTCGTTTACCTGCTTGGTTGTCCAGCTTAAGTCCTCTTCAACCGAAACTGTGTAATTGTAGTCACTTGCCACTAAAAGGGAATAACTTACCCCCACTGTGGTCCAGTCTAAATTAATTTCAACCCTTACAAAGTCACTTTTTCCACTAAGGGATATAAGTCAATTTCACCCCGAATCGGGGTGAATTTAGTTGGTTTCAACACTAAATTTACCCCCACGAAGGATCGTAATGTGTCCAATGATAATGCGGTGCTAGGTAGACCCGACGGCCTCCGACAAAGCACGTCACAATGCCACGATAAGCGGTTCGTGGTACGCCACTCTGAAAATAAAGACGATTATTATATTATTATTATTATAACCAATTCATTATAATTATAGACAGCTAGCGGATAACAGTTTTTTTTTAGTTTAGTAGCACAAGACGTGTGCTACTACACACACTCATACCTCTGCACTATGATACCCTGTATCGCAGTTGGCATGGACAAACACCCAAGACCCGAGAACAAACAAATGGCTGTAAACAGTGGCGGCCCTAAGGGATGGCAAACAGGGCAACCGCCCGGGGCCTCGCTTTAGTATGGCCTCGCACCCTCGCAGAACAACCCGTTTTTTTGTTTCGATGTACTGCAGCTGTAAAGAGGATGCTGACTGATTACCAATAGCCCTGTACACTTCCAACTCACCTAAACTCCTCATACGCCAAGAGCCTCACAAAGATCTATCGCCCGGAGCCTCGCAACATCTAACGCCGCCCGTGGCTATAAAAGGGCCACGTCATGAAAACATTACACATATATACATACTCTAAAATCATCCATGAGGCCTAGTTTCTTCGCGTTCCGTCTGTACGTCTGTGCGTCCGTGTAGGACACTCTGACCGTGTGGTCGTCGTGCGAGAGCGCTTCGGAGGCGGTCACTTCTGGCAGTGCGTATACGGTCGAAGTCAGGGCGTCGTCATAGTTCTCCTGAAATTTGTAAATCACTACATAGTATAAAACAAAGTCGCTTTCTCTGTCCCTATATCCCTATGTATGCTTAAATCTTTAAAACTACGCAACGGATTTTGTTGAAGTTTTTAATAGATAGAGTGATTCAAGAGGAAGGTTTATATGTATTATACATTAGCAAGTCACCCCGGCTTCGCACGGGTAGTTTCTGATACGACACTGATGCTTTACTAACCGTGCGAAGCAGGGGCGGGTCGCTAGTTAGGGTATATAATAACATATAATGCAATCGTAGAGCGTGATGGCCCAGGGGGATAGACGCCGACTTTCAATCTTAAGGTCGCTGGTTCAAACCCACACGTGCCCCAATGAGTTTTTGCACTTGAAAAATTATGTGCACAATACCACGTTCTCGAAACGGTGACGGAAAACATCGTGAGGAAACCGGCATGTCTTAGAACCAAAAATTCGACGACATGCGACATCTACCAATCCGGATTGGGCTCCCGTGGTAGATCAAGGCCCATTCACTCTCAATTATCGAGAGTAGGCCGGTGTCTGCAGTGGGAACATTAGAGGCTGGTACGGAATGAATGAATGAATACTTTTTATTGTACACCTCGATAGAAATATATATAACAGAAATAAAATTAACAAAACAGTCACAAAAAAAGAAGAGGTTACAATGGGCGGCCTTATCGTAAATAGCGATCTCTTAGCGATAAGGCCGCCCATTGCAATGCAATGCAATCGGAATGCAATCGCAAAACTTACTTTGAGCAAATAGCTCAGGTTCAATTTCGTGAATTCTACATACTCCAAGTTGAGTTGGATGTTCCTCAGATGCTTGTCAAAGAACAACCCTTTGCTTACGCCAACCTGGAAATAATAAAATCCTTACATATAAAACTTTGCTGATAGGCACCGCGTTGGCAACACCTCAAGTGTTGCTAGCGTCTATAGGCGACGGTACAATGAGTTAAGTAAAAATACCCTCAGAATCTACACGTGGGTGGTGCTAAAGGAGCAACCAAAAGCAGCAGAACTTGCCAAGTTCGTCCGGAGAGGTACTGCCACCACATCGGGCATCTGCCGCCAGGCAATAGTGCTCGCACTGTGTTCCGGTGGAAGGGTGTGGGTGCCGGTGAAATCACATGCGCATGAGACGTTTCCCCGTCTCGGGTGACGGACGCAGCAGGATGAATGCGACTCAGTATAAGATCCAAATCTTATACTGAGTCGCATTACTGTTGTCATGGGCGTGGGTCGCCACTTACCACCAGGTGGGCCCACAGCTCGTTCCGTCACTTACTAACATAATAGAACAAGAACAAACAACAACATTAACACACTCATACCTCTGCACTAGGATTGCCTGTGTCACAGATGGCATGGACAAACACGGAAACACAAGACAAACACCCAAGACCCGGGAACAAACTTCATGCTCACCACACAAAGTGTGCTTGGCCGGGAATCGATCCCGGGACCCCTCGCTTCGAAGGCAGGGCTACTACCAACTAAGCCACGGATTCGTCAAATATAATAATAATACTTTTTTTTGCACTCACTTTTCCGAAGGAGTATGTTCTGGATACTTCAGGTCTGATGCAAGCTTTACTCTGCACGTTCTCAGGGTTTCGAAGCCAATCATCGAAGAATCTAGAACATCCAGGTAAAACAAGATAAAACATGAGTTATCAAGAGTATGGTGGATGGTGGCCCAGGGGCACAGACGCCGGCTTTCAATCTGAAGGTCGCTGGTTCAAACCTGGTTAATCCACCGCCAAGCAGTGGTGCACTTGCTGTATTCAAGTCAAAGGGTGTGGTTGCCGGTGAAGTTACATGCGCATGAAACGTCACAACCCCGCGTCAACGTGATACGACTTGGGATTCCTCATACTTTAGTGCGAGAGGAGTCGTATCGCTGTTGTCTGTTGGCGGCAGTAACCACTTAACATCAGGTGGGATCAAGTTATGTGCGCAATACCACGTCCTCGAAACGGCGAAGGAAAACCATCGTGAGGAAACTGGCATGTCTTAGAACAAAAAAATTGAAGACACGTGACATCTACCAATTCGGACTGGGCTCCCGTGGTATATCAAGGCCTCTAATTAAGCTTTAATCAGAGGTTACGGAATGGGCTCCCGTGGTAGATCAAAGGCTCTAATTAAGCTTCATCGGGGGTTATCAAGAACTCACGCCGGCGGCCAGTTCTGGGACAGCTGGTGCCAAGTCTCCTTCCTCATCATCCACCCGAGCCCTGGGAAGAAGTCCGTCCGGTGCAGCAGCTCCGGCCGCGACATGTCGATCACCTCCTTCTTCCCGTTGTCGTTCCACGCTGATATGCACCTGGGGGGAAGGTGAGGGGGGGGGGTGAAGAGTTTACAATAAAAAACATTTATAAAACAATATTATCATGAATCGTAGCCAAAGCGACAGATAAAAATCCCTCATTTCTGGTACTTAGTGGGTATCCTAAAAAAGAAACATCTAAATTGGTATACAACGGGCGAAGAAAAAAAAGTCACGGGAATGCAAAATATTTCGTTTACTTGGACGCCATATTCTTTATTTCTATGGGACCAATCTGAAAGTATATCCTTTCAAATAATAAAATGATTAATTAGGTTCATAAATGACGCAGAACTGTTCCAAACATTAAAACAAAAAAACAACGTTAACACACTCATACCTCTGCACTAGGATTCCCTGTGTCGCAGATGGCATGAACCCAGAAACACAAGACAACCACCCAAGAGCCGAGGATAAACTTCATGCTCACCACACAAAGTGTGCCCCGGGAATCGAACCCGGGACCCTTCGCTCCGGAGGCAGGGCTACTACCAACTAAGCCACGGAGCCGTCAAATAAAAAATACCGAATTGATAACCTCGTCTGGAACTCTGTTAAAAAGAAGATTATAGATACAGTTCAACATCGCTAATCGAGAGTAGACATGCAGTATAATGTTTCGCTCACCATAGGCTAGGATCCTTGTGAAGAAGAGGGTATGTCCCCAGGAAATACTCGAAGAAATCTGGCGATATATCGAGGTCATCTGAAAAAACGCAATTTTTTTTTTTAAATAGTGAAAATTCTTATTTAAAAATCAAATAAAACGTCTTCCAATTTCTTTCATTAGCTTATTTTACCTATGTCCTGGCGTGTCGCAAACAGAGGTGTGGTACCCAATGCCAACAAAGAGGGGGTCCGGAAACGGACAGCAGCGGCGGGTTCGCGGATGTGTTTGTAACGTTCCCGTGTTCCCGCCACTAAGCGGCAGAGGACACCGTGGGGTTTTAGAGGGTCTTAGACATAACCGTCCTGTCTCCCCGTGGCAGACGAGTGCATTTCCCACGGGAAATAAGGGTATGATCTACCCTCATAACAAATTTTATCTAATTCCGTACGGCGGTTGAAGAGTAAAATACATACAAACTTTCGCCATTAGAATATACTATGATTATGAAACAAGTTCATTTTACGCAAAACGGAAAACCCGCGACTTGATGAAATGATAATCTTCAAACGCCGGAAAAGAACCTTATAACACTTCACAAAGATTATTTATAAAGTATTATCTATTATAAAGATAGGCACCGCGTTGGCAACATCTCAAGTGTTGCTAGCGTCTTTAGGCGACGGTAGCCACTTACCATCAGATGGGCAGTTAGCTTGTGTGCCTCATTATTCACATAAAAAAAATATATACATAGATTTTTATAAAGAGCTTTCAAACATAATCGACTCATCCATTCAGAAGCGATGCCACAGAACAGATACACACTACAAACTATAATACCCCTTGTTTCAGGGGTCAAAAACAAACTTACCCTCAACAATTATAACGGCCTCGTGCCCCATCGCGTTGAGCACATAGTTTAGTGCGAACTTGTAATGCCTCGCTATCTTATAGTACCCTCTGAATTTGACCTTGACTCTTGGTAGCGGTATCTCGCTGTGGTCTGGCTGTGTGACTATGGAGATAGATGAATCCGCGTCCACGAACGATTTTATCACCTGATGGGTGGCGTTGTGGCCGCAGTCCTGGAAATAAAGAGATGGCTAATTAGAAAAGGTCATTAGTGAAGCATTAGTGTTAATATTATGCCACGAGTTAGATCTTTAGTTTGTTGTTGATAGTATCTTTAAATATATTGTACGTTCGAGCGGAAAAAATTATAAATTCAGATAAAACGAGCGGTCTTTGAGAGGTCCAGTTGCTCGCGTAGGCTCAAAGAGTACACCTCTTTGATTCCCTACACGTACCCCCTGGGTGGTGCTAAAGGAGCAACCAAAAGTAGCTGTAGATTTTGTGCCAAGTCCGTCCGGAAAGGTACTGCCACCACATCTGGAATCTGCCGCCGAGCAGTAGTGGTTGCATTACTGTGTTCCGGTAGAAGGGTGTGGCTGCCGGTGAAATCACATGCGCATGAGACATATCATCCCCGTCTCGGGTGATGGACGCAGCAGGATGAATGCGACTCAGTAAAGATTTGGATCTCATACTGAGTCGCGCGCATTACTGTTGTCATGGGCGAGGGTCACCACTTACCATCAGGTGGGCCCTCGGTTCGTTCCGTCATTAAATCAAATAAAAAAAAAAGCTCGGTCTCCCTGGTACTGGTGTACGGCTCACCTGGCTCACAATGATGGGGAACGTCTCCTTGCTGGGGCGGAACTTGATGAGGTTGTCCAGACATCTTCTGACCGTCACCCTGTCGCAGGCTATGACCAGAACCGGTAGCACAAGCGTTGCAGGATCTGAAAGACGTGTCCAAATGATACTTGAGATCTAAAGGAATAAATGAGTTTGACTTTGGCATTGACTTTGAGACATTCGTGAAAGAAGACCCGGATGGTAGATGAACTTCGTACAATTTAGAGTGTCCATCTCGCGTCCGTAGGTGAGAAACCTTTGGATGTTGGATGTAGAACTTATGCTAATTTCGTCCGAACAAGTGCTGCCTCCACAACTGGTAATCTGCCCACATTGTTTAGCGGCAGATTACCATACTCGTATTTCTGTTTCGGTGGAAAGGCGTGGGCGCAACAGGGTGCGACTTTGTCTTCTTATACTTCGGTCGGGGAGGGCCTAAGTCGTATTGCTGTTTTCATGGGCTCCGTGGCTTATTTGGTAGTAGCGTTGCCTTCAAAGCGAGGGGGGACCCCTCGATTTCCGTTCGGTTTCCGACCGGGGCACACTTGTGTGATGAGCATGAAGTTTGTTCTCGGGTCTTTGTCTTGTGTTTCTATGTTTATCCATGCCATCTGCGACACAGGGATTCCTAGTGCAAAGGTATGAGTGTGTAAAGGTTTGTATAGGTAGGTAACCTAACATCAGGCAAGCCATCAGCTCGTTTTTTTCAAATAAAAAAACGCTTTAAAAATTCGTTCACTCGTCTTAAGAATGGTTTCCGCCAGCATGGTCCTTTTCGCAAACAACTTGTCACTATGTCTACTTGTTGATATAACAATATTGTTGACATTTCATCACAAACTCGTAAACAAGTGTTCACTTGTGCGTGTAAATTTTCAACCGACCGTCCAAAGGAGTAGGTTATTAAACCGGTCTCGTTTTGTTACGTGTCCTCAGAAATACGTCATTTATCAACCGATTTGGAAAACTCCCATTTTTCCAGATTGGTCCCACAGAGATGAGATTTCATCAAAACCGGTTCAATAGTTTGATTTTATGTCATCCAAGCAAATATTGATTCTCTAACACCTTATGTACCTAAGAAAAGTTTATTGTGTAACTATTACACAATAAACATTTCTTTATCTTTATCATAAAACGAAATTGCGTATGTGCTTTACTGTCTTTTCTTCGACCATTGTATACTGATTTAGTTATGTAGTATTACTATTTTTGAGTCGCCTTTAGAGATCTAAAGACGGGGATTTTTAAATCGTGCTAAAAAACTTACAGAGTAAAAAAAGATTGCGTTTTAACTACAAACATACCACACACCTCATTAAAAGTTATCTCCCGTCTGATAACGGTTATACAATGATTAAGTATCATTTTACAGCGTGTGTTTTACAGATTTATTGCTGATTGTGTTACATGCATACATACAAATTGATTTTTATATATAGAGATTTATTGAAACCAACCCTTGGAGTAATCCAAGGTTTATAGGTGTCGAAGGGGTCCATAATTCACTCTCAATTATCGAGCGTTGACTGGTGTCCTTGCAGTGGGGACATTAGAGGCTGGTACGGACCCTTGGATAAGTAAAGTTAAAGCCAAAAATCTTAATTTCCGTTGAATTCTTAAAAGTTTCTCGGAAACCTCAATTTCTTTTTTTTATAATCTTCTATAATATTATTATAAAAATGCATCCCCATTTTCCTTGGTCAAGCCATAACTTGACAACGACATAACCGTGCAAAATTTTTTGTTCTCTACTTTGTAGGTTTTAGGGAAAATAGAATAAGAAAATTACGCCTCTCAATCCTCACAGCTCAGTTGATAGTAGCTTTGCCTTCTGCGCTGTAGGTCTTGGGTTCAATTCTCACCCAGAACAAGCATTTGTGAGACGAACATAGATGTTTGTGGCTGGGTGTATTATGTGAGCCAATCCCTTTTTCGGCACGTGTCTCAATATTTGTGTGGATAATTATTGCTTTAAACGTTCATTTACAATGAACTATATCTGCAAGATCAAGTTCTTATTACTAAGTTTGGCACTTGTTCAAGCCCTATCCGACCCTCCATGCAAAAGGCCCCGAACGGAATACGCCATAACTAATATTGACCGAGAAAGAAACAGTCCGCTTACGCTTATGGTTCGAAAGATACGTGATTGGATTGTATTACGCCGGTGTTACTGTTACTGCCATTCTGAACTGTCCTATTGTATATAAATAATTGATTTATTTCGACACAATTACACATAGGATCAATACATACAATACATCATAAATATATTTTGGCATGACACATTATGTAAGTTTCTAGTTTGCACCCGAGAGCTAGCCGAAGCTGAGATCCCTCGTCTCTAAATACAAGTTCCTACTGAGTTAGAACGAGGAGTACCACAGCATCCCCTGGTTTACAAGGTCAAGTCTACTAACTACTTACCATTGCCTACTTTGTTAGCTTAAACCTAGACTTGTACCTTTAACGAATAAATATTTTTTATTTTATTATTTTTTTATTTTTATACACAAATACATTTAAATCAATAATTATCCACACAAATATTGAGACTCGTGCCGAAAAAGGGATTGGCAATGAACTTTTTTTATGAGAAACAGGTATGTTTTTCGCACTAATATTATAAAGGCGAAAGTGTGTAAGTATCTCTTTGTTTCTCCTTCAAACGGCCAAACGGATTTGGATGAAATTTGGTACGGGATAGCTTATATCCTGGATTAACAGATAGGTTTCTTTTGATCCCGGAAAACCGCGGGTAACACCGCGAGGCGGGATTAAATGTGTTGCTAAGCGGAAAACTCGAGAACGGCTGGACCAATTTGGCAATACTTATTTCATATACTCTTTGAAGTACGATAAGGTAGGTTCATATAAAGAGAAAACATGGAAAATTTGCACGGAAAAACGTGAAAAAGAAATAGTTTATAAACGTGACCTAGGTTTATTTACGAATCTAAAGGAAATAACGATTTTATCTTTGAATTGGACATCTTAAACATCAAACAATACAAAAGTACCCTCCAATGCAATAAACAATACAAAAGTAACAATATAAAAGTAATAAAACAAAACTAACAATACAAAATTACGTAACCCTCGGTGCACTATTTGTTTTTTAATCATAGACTAAAAAATCCTATTATAACAAAAAAAAACTTACATTGTACTATCAAAAACATAGCTTAACTACATAATTCTATTATAGAATGAATTACTAATTATAAAATAGTGATTTTCCTCATTTGAGCAGTTTTATCCTCATTTTTTAGGCTTATTGGAATTACGATAAATAAAACAACAACAAACAAACATTTACACACTCATACCTTTGAACTAGGATTCCCTGTGTCGCAGATGGCATAGACAAACAGAAACACAAGACAAACACCCAAGACCCGAGAACAAACTTTATGCTCACCACACAAAGTGTGCCCCGGCCGGCAATCGAACCCGGTACCCCTCGCTTCGAAGGCAGGGCTACTACCAACTAAGCCACGGAGCCGTCAATAGTTTTTACTAATGCATGATTATTAAAAGCTATTTATAGGAGGTCCATGCTTGCGTTCGTGGGTGAGTCCCTCAGTACTCCCGGGTCTATTACTCAGTACATGTGTCACCCGGGAGGTGCAGAAGGTACAACCCACAGTAGCAGTAGAACCTCTGCCAGGTTTTTCCGAAATTCTGCCACCACACCTGCTATTGGCGGGGGATTACAAGGTGTGGTGGCATTGCCGCACTCACGTTGTTCCGGTGGAAATAACAGGCGCATCAAGCATTATATCGTCTTCAGAGTAATGAGCGCAACGCGGAGGGCCTGAGGAATTGCTGTTGTCTACGGGCCGCGGTAACCACTTAACCAGACGCCTGCCGCGCCTGTTGCAGGTCACTGCCATCGCTTCAAAAATAAATATATTAACACAAATAAACACAATTGTATCTAGCACGTAAGTGTTGTGAATTGTGATAATTTGATTAGCGTAGCAACGTTTCTTGACCTCTGCCATTCGTCTATGATAAATATGTTGTTGCGTTACATCTCCGCCAATTGTGGACCGATTTCAATGATTATCTATTTGAGAGTTCACCGGCACGGCCATTTTCCATATGATCTCCTTACATAGATATGCCAAGACCTCGCACAACCAGATGTGTGTATGTCTCGCGATCATTCCACCAATTACGAATCAATTTTGATGTTTTTTTATTTGGTAGATTATGCTTCAGACGTGATCCCATATAAATTTTACCGAAATTGGTTAAGCAGTTTTTGATTTTGTAAAAAATACTTGTATATTATAATTTTATCCTGTCCAAATGTTACCTTTGTATTGTCGAATGGCATGAAAGTTTAGTTGCTAGTAACTCCGTCTTGTGTCCGTCCTACAGGTTGTGGGTTTGATTCCCACTAATTGTTCTGTGCGTCATATCACACTTATATTAGAATGGCGAAAGTTTGTATGTGTGTGCCTGTGTGTGTGAGTACGTCAGTTACTCCTTAATGCTCAAACTAAATCAATGGATTTGGATGAAATTTGGTAGCGGTCAGCTTATATCTTGGATTAAAACATAGGCTACTTTTGATCCTGGAAAACTGCGGGAAACAGCGGGGTGCAGTTAGTATATTATACTAGCCTGCGCCCCACGGTGTTACCAGCAGTTGGACTTCCTATGGGAACCATACATTTTTCCGGGATATAAGGTAGCCTATGTGCTACTCCAGACTATAATCTACCTCTGTGCCAAATATCATCCAGTTCCATTCAGCTGTTCTGGTGTGATTAAGTAACAAACATCCATCCATACTTACAAACTTTTGCGTTTATAATATTAGAAGGATGTTTGTATTTACATAATAATATACTACATATGCAATCTAGTTGCAATGGTATGAACTAAGCGTGGTCGGGGCTAGATTGTACCTTGTGAAATGCTTATGTTTGTTTATATCTGATCTGCAAATGATCCTTTTTTATTATACAACTAGCAACCCATTGTGTGCAACTACACTAAATGTCATAAAGACATTGTTTTAGTGGTCTAAAACCATCTTTAAAAAAACAAAACAAAAAAACAATGTTAACACACTCATACCTCTGCACTAGGATACCCTGTGTCGCAGATGGCATAGACAAAGACAGAAACACAAGACAAACACCCAAGATACGAGAACAAACTTCATGCTCACCACACAAAGCGTGCCCCGGCCGGGAAATTGAACCCGGGACCCCTCGCTTCGAAGGCAGGGCTACTACCAACTAAGCAACAGAGCCGTCAATATCTTTGCATGTTGTCTTGCTAATGAAACTGGTTAGGGTCACATTGGTTGGATGGTTTCAATGTCTATAAATAGGAAGGAATTAATATAACTTAGTACTTTTGAGTATAACACTTCTGTATCAACCTTTTAATGTTCCCACTGCAGGGACACTGGCCTGCTCTCGATAACTGAGAGTGAACGGGCTTTAGTCTACATAAACTGACATCTAATAAGCTATAATCCAGATTGGTAAATGTCACATTTCTTCGAATTTTTGATCCCAAGACATACCGATTTCCACACAAAGTTTTCCTTCACAGTTTCGACGGTGTCGTATTTTGCACATAAACTTTCAAGTGAAAAACTTATTGGTGCACGCATGGGTCTGAACCAGTGACCTTCAGATTGAAAGTCGGTCTGTGCCCCTGGGCCACCATGCTCTCACAGCACTTACCTCCATGAAACTTTTAAAATTACCTGGTACGTCCATTTTAGCACTGTCTCCATCACCGCCTCCGGTATCAGTTTTCCTCAAGTGCTTTTTCACCTTCGCCAACAATTTGTTGCTATCGGCAATTTGCTCACTCATCTGTTGCTGCAGTTTGTCTATCCTAGACTCGATCTCCAATACATTGCTGCGTACAACAGGAGCTCTTGGCACCTCAATAAGAGACGAATATGTCGCTATGAACCACAGGGAGGCAACGACACCGACGACAATGAATACTTTACGTAAATTCATACGCATTTTTGTAAAAATGATAGCACTGTATTTATAAAGTTCTTTGCCACTATTTACGGTCCACTTACATGGTCCCTGGGCAAGCAATGCCCATCTCACAGTTATTAAATTGAGGAAATAATAGATGTTTTTAAAATGTTTTGTTTTTAAATATTTGTAACAAGTTCGCGTTTAGGTAAATAAACACAAAGATGCAAAACGCTTTGTTAAAGCAGTTGTTTTAGTTGAAAGGCGAGAATTAAATGTCTGTTATCCACAGCATTATTTACATAAAATTAATCTGAAATTAATTGGGTTTTTCTGGACACGTCAAGAAATACTAAACAGTAAAAACACACCACAGAATCCACAGATAACTGTTAGTACAGAGCTGAGCTAGTCACTTTTAATGCACTAGTGATGTGCTGAGCCAAAAGTTCAATATCTATCGATTACGAGGAATATCTGAAATCTGTCATCCAGATCTAGACTGGGAATTATAACGTATTTATAACTATAACATATAACTCTTTTTGCAAGCAATACGGTGGTTAGTCCAGATTCTCTTTGCGCATGCAAGAGGTTTATTCTACGCCCAATGTTTTTAACATACTATGTTTATAACCAATTAGAATTACCATCGTAAAGTAAAATAAAGATTTATCGTAATTTTATTTATTGGTGAAACGTTCTTAGTTGGCGAAAATTGATTTGATATTAAATACCACATCACGCGTAGTATACACCTACTTACCAACCAACTTAGGCGCAGTTAGACATGTCATAACACTTGCTCCTACCACTTCAGAATCACTGTCTTTTTCCCACTTTCATAATTATAAGCACGTATCAGACCACCTTACTCTCTAGAACGTAATTAATTTACTATCGAATTTTTATGATAACCTTGCTCTTTATGAAGACCAATTCCTAATTCTAATTCAGATGTTGCTTAACAAATTAATTTACTATGGTACATGCAGTGTTGTGGTGAAAAATACTTAATAGCTAAATTTAGTTCTAGTAGTTCTAGTTTTAGCTGTAGTAAAATATTTTTCCCATAATATTTTTTTTAAGAATTCTTAACGATAACAAATAAAACAGATGCCTGGCAGCCCTCGATTAAAATTGTTAATGACAGTGACAGCAATGACAGTCACAGCAGCAACGTCAGACTGCCAGTGACAGAAATTCAGACTACCAGTTCGTTGCTAGTATGGAGGGTAGAGGTAAGGAGGATTATGTCTGTAATACAAAGTGTCCGTCGAAAAGCGTCCACTTAGGGTGACGTTTTGGTAGCAAGTGGACAAATTTTAAGGATTATTAGAGTAAGATAGTTGTTACAAACACTGTTATGTGATAAGTTGTTAAAATAATTATAAAAATGAACAATTGTTAATTGAATAATAAGATACTTTATTTGAGTTTTCGTACTATTGATAAACTCAGCACACTTCACTCCGTTTACAACTGCTAAAACTGCTGTTCCTCTTGTTACGCTATTGATAAAAAAATTTAGTGGTAGCGTAACTGAAGAACTGAAAGAACTGTAATTTGCCGCTTACAGGTGAACACTTTTTCAACTTGTCCTCCACATGACGGTCCTCCCTCCATAGATGCCAGGTTAAGTAATAAACGTTAACAAACGTTACGTTAACACACTCATACCTCTGCACTAGGATTCCCTGTGTCGCAGATGGCATGGACAAACACAGACACCAAAGGAAAAACACCCAAGACCCGAGAACAAACTTCATGCTCACCACACAACGTATGCCCCGGCCGGGAATTGAACCCGGGACCCCTCGCTTCGAAGGCAGGGCTACTACCAACTAAGCTACGGAGCCGTCAATATTATTCATATATCCTTTATTTTTTTATATAATGACATGTACCCGCTTCGGCTGTTTTGGGGTGTAAAATAGGTAACTTTAGTAACATTCCGTCACACGTTTAAAAATATTCTATGAAGGAATAGCAAATCTAATTGTCTTCTACGTTGCGAAAGTGTTGACATTTTATAAAGATTTAGTCTGCCTATATAACTGGGTACTTTTTTGGCTATATTGCCATTATAAGATAAATTATGCAGAAAGCTTTTTTGAATGCTTTCTGGTCTCTTAGAATAAACGTCATATCGTGGATTCCAAACAACCGAACAATATTCAACCACAGGGCGGACCAAGCATTCAAATAGTTTTATCCTGGTAGAGGAAATAGGTATGATGAAACCTAACAACTTAAAACACTTAGAAACTGTTTTCTGAGTATGGATGTCAAATCTAAGCTTCGCGTCAATAGTTATACCCAAATCCCGCACTTGATCAACACTTTGTAATTCTTGTCCATTCAAAACATACTTATCTTGGGTTTGAGTAGATGAACAGCGATTAAAATGGATATGCTGACATTTGTCGGTATTAGTTATTGTTAGTTATTTCAAAAACAATAAATTTGTTATTGTTTTAGAAATGTGATGACTTCTTTATGTGATAATGAATCATTTTACCCTAAACGAGCAATTCTTGTTTATTTAATTTGCGTATCTCGGAAACAGATCGAACGATTTGAATGAAATTTTTTATATGGATAGGAATTTGCTGTTTAAGTTTAATTGAAAGTATAATTTGTAAAAGTATAATGAAAGTATTTTATTTATAATAAAAAAGTATATTTTTCCAAAAAAAAAATTATAATAAACTATGCTGAAAATTTAGTATAGCGCCATCTCGTAAATTTTTGTGGTACTTGATTGGTAATAGATAGTCAATAAGTGACATTATCCAAGTATGATTATGTTCGGCTCACATACAATAGTTACAATGTAATTAATGTGTGAATCAATATGTAATTCGTATTAATAAATATAAATAACAATAAAACACGATTTTACAAAAAAAAACTGCGGAGTCTGTCACCCAACTTTAAATTTATTTGTAAAAATAGTTTTCGTGTCTATACTAAATATAATTAATTAATATTCTTCTTCTTATTATTTTTGGCCTTTTGATTAATTGATATTTAATTTGTTTTGGGTTTCTAATAGACGTCTGACGTTTCATAAGCGCGAGTTCTTATTCGGAGCCAACTACTATTCTGATAATACAAAAAACTGGGCTCCTCATATAAACGCCATTTTCAGGTAAAGCCTATCTAAATTTAATCTAAATTTAAATATATATGGCGCTGTTTAAAGAAGGAATTGCCACAAGGAATTGTAATTAAAAGGATAAATTAATCGTATTCAAAAAGAACGGCGTTCTCAATTTGGCTGTGTCTACCAGGTGGTAGATTATTAAAATATGAAAAACAAAATCTGTCCTACCAATAAATCTAATCTTTTAATCTAAAAGAAATATATGAGTGTCCTTCCTATTGATATTCATATCTATATATACCTATATAATATACTATTTATGTTATGTAAGTTACCTATAAGTACCTACTGTGTTCCGCCACAGCAGGACGGAGTATAAGGATGTCTTCTCAATTAAAAACTATAAAAACAAACTAATCATGTGTAACGCTATTCGCCCAGACACATGTAAAAAAAAAACAATTCTGAACGCACCGGAGCATACCGAAACAATTTGAAAGCAATTTACGAAAGTTTAGAATACCGAACGCATTAATGCGGAAATTGCACAAGAACTTGTCAAATAAAATATCGACTCAAATTATTTTTAATGGATACAGCTAGGCCATGTTTCTTCACAAGTCGAACTCATCAGATGGAAAAAATAAGCGCCGGCAACTTAATTATGACAAAATATGTCTGTTATTCGAAAGGGCGCTTCTGTTTTTGTCGCGTTATTTATTGCTTGGGATCCGAGAGGATTTTGAAAAACAGTCCAGTCTAGTGATTTAGATACAAACTCAACAAAATAATGGTTTGAAATACGCAATGCTTATGCTGTTTATAATAAATATTCGAGACATTTTAATAAAGGCGTTAATTTGGACCGAGTTAAACGAGTTAGGAGTTGGACCGAGTTAGACGAGGTACCTACTGTAGATATACATCATGCCATTTTATACTCTTATTTTAGTTTAAAACTTTTTTTCATTTTGTAAGGGGTTCATTCTATTGCTTAGTCTACAACGTTACACTCAAATCTACTAGGATTCCTGTATCGCAGATGGTATCGACAAAACAGAAACAAGACAAACACCCAAGAACTGAATAGAAACTTCATGCTCACACAAAGTGGATCCCGGGCTTCGAAGAAAGAAAAAAGAAGAACAAGGATCCGCCGTGTCTTTGAAAACGGATATCCGTTTTATTGTTATATCCGTTGTATCCGAACAAATACAAAAAAAATACATTTTCTATAAGGAACCCTCTGTGCGAGAGGTTGATTCGCCATTCGCCGGATTTTTACACCCGACGCAAAAAGAGGGTGTTATTGTTTGACCGCTATGCATATCTGTCTGTGGCACAGTAGTTTTTAAACGGGTATACCGATTTAGGTGCAGTGTTTTTTTATTTAAAAGCAGGTTTTTTAGCGGTGGTTATTAAACATGGTTTAAATTTTCGTAAAATGAACTTGCAAATACAATGACCATTTGAACTTACCGTACCAGCCTCTAATGTTCCCACTGCGGGGACACTGGCCTACTCTCGATAATTGAGGGCTCTGATCTACCACGGGAGCCCAATCCGGATTGGTAGATGTCACATGTCGTCGAGTTTTTGGTTCTAAGACATGCCGGTTTCCTCACGATGTTTTCCGTCATCGTTTTGAGAACGTGGTATTGCGCACATCAATTTTTCATGTGAAAAAACTCATTATTGCACGTGTGCACGTGTGTTTACAATTAGCTTTGTTCCGCGCAAAGCTAATTGTGAAATTATTTTTTTTCAAAAATAAAAGTACCTATCATTAGTTACTCCTTAGAACATCAGCTATCTGCCAGTGTACGACCCATCAAAATCGGTCCAGCCATTTCGGAGATTAGCCGTAACAAACAGAAAGTCAATAATGCAGATTACTGTACTTTTAACTTTTAAAATTAGTTGTACAGTAGATAATAATATATAACGAAATAAAAATTGTTATAAATGCATTGTCTAAATTTTATAATTTTCAATTTCAGTAAAAAAATGAGATCTAGAGACAGACCATTTTTATTTATTTCTACTGATAAACTGTTACATTGTCCTACTATCGTAATTGTATTGCCAACAAACTCGACACAAATAAATTTACAGGTAAGTAAGTAGATACCTAATATTTATGAACAATATTATACGCCAGTCACAATATCCTCTAATTAGCCAGTCTCCAATCCCATCTGACACTACCAATTAAGCCGGCTAACTAAATAATTATCACAATTAATGCGCGCGCGCATATATCACCATACTCCCTAAATAAATCCTAATTTGATATAGAAGACAAGCATCCGCTCAGTGGCACGCCTACTCCGATCCCATTGGTCGAACTCTAATTATAGCAGCTGAAGAAGCTATTTGCATCGTTTAGCTGTAACTAAACCGAATTCCATCTTATTACAACCCTCACAAAATTCAAAATGTAACTGATGATTCTGAGGAAAATTGTCATCCAGAAAGACGCCCATTAGCCGATGCTGTCCATCTTAATTTCAGCTCGCATCTTTGGCACACGTGATAACTTCAACTGCTACACAAATATCAACTTTGTACGGACAGATTTATGGGCGATATAGAGGTTCGGTTTTCGAGACCGTTAATATGTTTTTCAGAAGAGGCAGTTAACATTCTCATCTCACAGTTTCACCGGGCCAATTGACAAAAACGCATCGTTAGAGGTTCGAATTAGTCTGAAATTATTAGTGCAGCTCAATTTCATTCCGCCCAAAGTCTCGATACGTTCAGACGTTCCCATGGATCGAGTCATGGATGTTGATGACGGTGATAAAATCGAAAAAACGGATACTAAACTGCCGTTTTCAATTGAAAATTTGCTGGCTGATAAACTTGAAGCTTCTACTAGTGAATCTCCAAGTTTTGGTGCAAGTGAAGTGTTTGACTTTGATGATGCAGCCAGTGACGGATCTGAGCAGGTTGACGTGGAAGGGTCGACGGCGGCAGATGCGCAGGAGTTTGTGGAAGTGAAGAATGATTATCAACAGTCAGGTACGGGAAAGCATAATTTTTTATTCGGAGATAACATGAGATGATTGCCTAAAATTAGTTGATAATAGCCTTTGTGCCTAGGAATATGTACTCTATGAAGTTCTGTCCCTGAGAAATAGATTCAAAATCAAAGATCTTTTTTCCGTTGAATTCATAAAAAATACCTATAAACGACACATTTTTTTTATATATGTACTAAATATGTACCTAGAGATCATATGTTCTTTCTAAGAACTAAGTGTAGCACTTCTTCAAACCTTACTCGACCCTCTATGGGCAAGAACCAGCAGAAATCCCTTCTGTATTTGAAGAACGTGTTGTTTGCTTATATAGCAAACAACACATTCTTCAAAGATATAATAGAAGGGAATACGACGTTCTCAAAACGGCGAAGAAAAGCATCCTGAGGGAACTGGCATGTCCTAGACCCAAATATTTTAAGATATGTTAGATACATCAGTCAATACGGATTGGGCTGCCGCGGTAGAAAAAGTCCACTCTCTCTGGTCGAGAGTAGGCAGCGTTATTGCAGTGGGAAAATTAGAGATATAAATTTTAAAACTATCATGGTTATGAACATTATTATTGAGATATTTACAAATCGTGGTAAATATCTCGGTAACACGAATAGGAAAATTAGAGGCTGATACGGAGTTTATTTTTGTAAATTATAAAGCTAACGTCAAAATTCTTTATTTCCTCTGAATTCTTAACAAATCATATGTAATAATAAAACAGTTAACAGTAAATAATAAAACAGTTAAGATCAAATGCTAACGAAAATATAATTAAATTATTTTACCAGGTATGCTCTGTGCGAGTCAGTACTGTCATATTGCATCCTGGCATGGGGATCCGCTGTTAAAACTTGCTCTTAAAGTTGCTTATCAAAAACCCTATCGGTATCTAACTAGAATCCTTAATTTAGACGTGAAGTAACCCACGGTTATACAATTTTTCATCATATCAACACTAAATTTCCATAAAATCGTTCTAGCAGAATCTAAAATCAAAACGCATGAAAAATTTATGAAAAGTTACAACGAATTTTGCCAAACGATCTTTATACTACCACAGATATTATAATAATATACATACTGCCTAGGCACATATTAGCTATGTATAAAAAAAAATCGAAATCTTGTATCTCTTACTAAAAAAAATGTAGAAAAGGCACACGTGATTGAGCATACGAAGACTTAGAAAAAATCTAATAGCCCTATATTAACTGCAATAGATCACATCTACACATCCTCATACAATTTATTATCTAAAAAACCACAAATTCCCGCAACGAAAATACAAAATAGTTGTAAAACTTAATTATAGACACTATTTTTATCTGTAATTATTTTTAATCACGTGAGTTCATCATTTACCTACTTAGCTTTAACATGAAAAATGTGTAATTAATTTTAATTCTTGCACTTTACATATAATGTTTTAGAGTAATCAATATGGTTTTCAATGTTATTTAAATTAATGACCCACCTGTTTCACACTGGTCATATTCTTCTGTACTCTCGCCCTAGCAATTTATGAATCCATTAGCTATACACCAGACACTGGAAGAATTTGTGTGGCTGACACAACAAGCCATATAGAAGAAGAAGAAGAATTCTTGCACATAGCGCATGGTCATTATACACAGAAAGAAGTTCTTTATGTCGAACAAGGTTCGTACGAAAGAGGAACTCACAACAAAGGTTTTCCTAGGGTGTTTTGATGTGATATCGTTGGAATTTTTATATACAAGAAACATTTTTGAAATAGATATACATATATTGTACAAGAACATGCTGTCTTATTGATCATACAAGCAGATCGTTCACAACTGTTTTATTCTTCAGTTTAGATAAGATCTTTCAAATCTTATAAATTGTTTACGAACATCACTACATAATATAAAACAAAGTCGCTTTCTCTGTCTCTATATCCTTATGTATGCTTAAATCTTTAAAACTACGCCACGGATTTTGATGCGGTTTTTTTTAATATATAGAGTGATTCAAGAGGAAGGTTTATATGTATAATAAACTAGCAAGACACCCCGGCTTCGCACGGGTAGTTTCTAATACGACACTTATGCTTTACTAACCGTGTGAGGGTGAGCCAGGGCGGGTCGCTAGTTATTAATAAATAATACTTATTCATGGAAATTTCACACAGCGCCAGCTAGCCCCAAACTAAGTATAGCTCGCACTACGGGAACTATAATAGTTGGTAAAATACTTAGTGTTTTTATCTACACTAATATTATAAAGAGGAAAGATTTGTACCTATGTTTGTATGTTTGTAATGAATAGGCTCAAAAAGTACTGGGCCGATTTAAAAAATTCTTTCACCATTAGAATGCTACATTCTTCCAATTTGACATAGGCTACATTTCATTTTGAATAAAATTAGGGATCCTTGGTAAAATTTGAACAATGTAACCGAAGGTGTAGAAAAATGAGTCTTAAAATGTCTTTCGTCGAATGCGCTGCCGAAACTATTAGCGATAGAACAAAATAATGTACAACAATATTGAAGAACATTATAATGTCTACAAAAAACTCCGCGGTAGCATATGTCCAACTATTGTAGTTATGTCACTACATGAAAAAAAGTGTTTTATATCCAAACCCCGTCTACCCCGTGCGAAGCCGGGACGGGCTGCTAGTAATACATATAGTACATATTAACACTCAGACACAGAACAAGCATTTAGGGAATGTTTATCGCATAGTCGGTTGTCCAGGCTCAAATTAGCCTAGTATTATAATCAGTGGCGGCCTTAGCGGGTGGCAAGCAGGGCAACCGCCCGGGGCCTCGCTTTTGTAGGCCCTCGCAGAGCAACCCGTTTTTTGTTTCGATGTACTGCAGCTGTCTTTAAGAGGATGCTGACTGATTACCAGGAGCCCTGTACACTTCCAACTCACTAAATTCCTCATACGCCAAGAGCCTCACAAAGATCTATCGCCCGCAGCCTCGCAATATCTAACGCCGCCCTTGATTATAATATCTGTGACTGCGCTATGAGACCAGATAAATAGTATGTAGTATTGTTCAAGTGGTTGATTGACGTTTAGCTTCATCGTGGAGTATTTTCATGAGAACAATTTGAAAAAGCGTGAACAATTTATCATTATGTCAAACTTGTCAGCCGTTTTACGCAACTGCAATACTTAACAGTGATACGACGAGGGTCATGAAATGGAGATAATGAGACCTAAATCCATGCCATTTTAATCTCTAGCGCCAAAGTTAATTAATGCCAAAGTTTTTAACCCTCGACGCAAAAAGATTACCAATACATCGAGTCAGGGGTTTTTCGGAAATATTTCATTTAGGTGCGTACTTCGGAAAACTTTTGAAACTGTGAATGTAGGCGCCATTTTCTCTACCTTTTTTACGTTCGCTAGCATGCTGTTTTGCACACACTTCAAATACAATACCATTTTAAATATTTATATATTGTAATTTTACAACGGCAATACTCATTCAATTTGAAATGTTGTACACTTGATCTTCTCGCCTTTTTATTTTATTGTATTTTTTTTTCTTACTACTGCTACCGTACTATTGTAATATTTGACGTGTCTAAGTGCATGTTTAATGTCGAAAGATAAATAAATAAATGAAATGAAATTAAACCAATTCTTGAGCAGGACAAACCTTAAAAGAATCATAGTTTCACAGAATTAAATAGATATTTATTCACGCATCTTTGTACGTTGATTTCTTTATTATCAGTACTATAATATGTACGTATTAGACAATTATAAAACTTCCTCTTGAATCACTTTATCTATTAAAAACCGCATCAAAATCCGTTGCGTAGTTTTATAGCTTAGATCTATAAAACTACGCATAGGGACTAACAGACAGATAGATAGGGACTAACAGACAGCGTGAAGCGGCTATGTTTTATAATATGTAATGTTCATAGCATGTTCATCATTGCCTTGGTAATGAAATCGCTGACAATTATAAAAGAGACGACGATTAAAACTTTTTACAACAGAGGCTATTGGTCAGATGTGACATTTTGCATGAAATTAAATTTTTAACGATGTATGTTTACCACAAGACGTCAGAACCAGAGACAAAACAAGAGAAAAAAAATGCATGTTCAAAAAATCGTATTAGTGTTGGCGGGAAAACTCTTGTATTGATTGAAGGGGCGTATCAATCAGTCAATCGACGCGACTTGATAGATCGTTGGGAAGTCGCTGAAATAGGACGTGGTGACGTGACGTCCGTTTCGGTGGAGGGAATATTTCCGGAATGCGCTAATAGAATACTAATCGATGGTAGTGTTGCTCTCGAAATGTCTTTATTCGTTAATTACACACCACAAAAATACGTAGTCTATATTATGACTACATGCGCCCGCAGTGTTACCCGCGTTTAAAAAGTCAACACGATACACTGGAAAAAAAAATGAAAGTTGTTTTTTGCAAAAAGAAATTGGGCGGGAAATAACGGATGAAAGCATTCGGTTTTGAAAAAATGTCAGTGAAAATACCTTATTAAAATAACTTGAATCTAACGCAGGAGTTTTATTTATCTACCCGTAGTAGGTTATATAATGATTTCCACTGGGCATGCCTGTATCGTGGAGATCTGGTTATCATACGAAGATTATTACAATGGTTGGTTACTAATGTATTAATTACTAAGGTGAAAAAGTAAACAACGCAAAAATATTATCAAATATACCAAACTAAGATATATAGTGTAGGAATATTTCGATTTTCGTTTATGATACTTACAACAACCGATAAACATAAGTTCTATGTATGAAAATCTTTAATATCACATAGCTTGGCTGCGGTATAAAAAAAATGAATTTTTATGTACAGACCAAAACCTACTAAAGTGCAAAGGTAGACAGCGCAAAAATATTAACAAATATGTAAGAACATCTTTGGTTTCTGTATGATAGTGACAATTTTTATTAAAAACCGCTTTTTAATCGTGAACTTCAGTTTTATGTATGACTAATCTTTAAAATCACAAATGTGATTTTTTTTATATACATACCAAAAATAATTGATTAATTACTACTTGTTGAATTAAAATAACTGGATAAAATATAACATCCAAGTAAACGAAATTGCGTATTTTATTTTCCTGACACATTTTTCTTCGCCCGTTGTATACAGATTCTTTCTCAAAATGATAAGTCATAAATTTTGATTAATGGCGAGAATTAAGGGATGGCAGTATGTATCGAAGCTTTTTTAATTTGAATGTTTTTTTAGTAATGCCACAGATAAACTATACTGAGTATTATATTACTATAGGTATTGCTAATACCACCATAATCGATACTGACGGATATACGTTCGTAGTGCCGTTGGCAGTAATACAATCCTTATTGGGATTTAATTTTATGTGATAAGCTTAGAATTTGCCATTTTGTGTTGCGTAGGTAAGGGACCATTAATAAATTACGTCACACAATTTTGTTGTCCCCCCCTTACTTGTCACACTTGTGAAACCCCTTCCTCCCTGGTGGACGCCACAAATTTACAAATTTATTTATGAGAAATAATTTATTTATAACAGTATATGTATGTATTTGTATAAAAATACATACTAAGACATGTATAATCTTAGTTTGGGGCTAGATGGCGCTCTGTAAATGTCCATGAATATTTATTATTAAATATCCTGTCTGTGTCTAACAAAATATAGGAATATCTTATAGGAAAAATAAATAAAACTTATTAAATCCTAAGTTCAAATCAGATGTGACAGATAATCTTTTATAGTACTTGTAGACTTGTAGTTGATGTTCACGATCTCATTCCATTCTAAAATCATTCACCGCAAGAGTAATCTGTGTACTTTTGCACTCACTCAATCAAATCCAACTCAATTATGTAGAAAATAAATTGATTAGCGTCTAAAATATTCCTATGATCCGCTAGACGAAAACAAGTGACAAAACATGCATTCAAACCACTTTGACAGCAGTAAAGCAATTAATGTCAATTTATCGTCACTTGTCAACGGGATGTCTTTGTTTCACGCTACTGTATGCTGGCCAAAGTATTTAGTGTCATAAAATGTCAATTAGGTCTTTATTGCTGGGTTGTAAAGAAGAAATTCCAATAGACGATGATTTTTTTTACGGCAAAATGAAATTGGTTTTCAACGTTGACGCAGTCGGCCGCTCGAAACTCTCTCATCCAGTCTCTGGTAATAGAATTTTACAGCTTTTTAATGAGCTCCGACCACTTACTAAATTTCACCCGCAAGACATTTCTTTTCATGTTTATTTCCCTTTTTTTTCTTACCGGTGAATAATTACGGGGCAGAAAGATTTAGCTAACGAGACTTGGGACGCGAGGAGATTTATCTTTTCGTAACAAATTTAGAAAATGAGACATCACTGCACGTTTAATGGGTGCACGCGTGTGTGTGTATGGTTAAATCGTTTATATTTCTTTGTATTTGTGTTTGGTACGTCAAGAAAGCGATTGGAACGGCTAATTTGAGTCGCAATGGTCGGGGCGTAATCTAGAGGCGAGTAACAGTTTATGGATGGCAGGTCGTAAATAAATTAAATTTAACGATATATTTTTGCCAATGGCTCGTTATTGAGAGTTATTGCTCAAATATTCTTTGATTTGATAATGTTTGGGAATGCAAACATCGTTAATACGCCGCGCGCTATTTACAACTTTATGCCGTTTAAATTGATAATAAAAATCATACTGGCAACATATTTACAGAACACGACGTGGTAGAGTACAGTCAACACTTCACTGGTCAAAAGGGGTATATACACGTGGCAGGGATATTAGACTTTTTTCTTTCTTATTAAAAAAAAAGGAAGTGTAGAATTAGATTGTATTTTATTTGTATTTTATTGGGTGTGTGAATATGACTCCGCCCTTTCTCAACAGATGTCGTTTTTAGTATTGTTTACGTGTACTAATAAATGACCATACTTGTATTCGATAGTACTGAATGTCAGCTATCTAACGCATTTTATGATATTTGGTTGAAGTGTAAGCAACAATTGTTTTCACCTTTTCGAAAATGTCGGTTTTTATTCCAAATAAACGTCATTTGCGGGAAGTGTTATTACATTATTTTATTGCGAAGAAAACTGCAGCGGAAACTTATCGTTTGCTTGTGGAGATTTATGGTGAGCATGCTCCGTCTAATACAACTTGCAAGGAATGGTTTCGACGATTTCAAAATAACGATTTTAGTACTGAGGATAAAGAACATGGAAAACCACCAAAAAAATTTGAAGATGCTGAATTGGAAGCATTATTGGCGGAAGATTCTTGCCAAACTCAATCAGAATTAGCTGCAGCATTAAATGTTGATCGTTCAACTGTTGCAAAGCGTTTACAAATGATGGGAATGATTCAAAAAGCCGGTTACTGGGTTCCACATGATTTAAAAGAAAGAGACATGGAACGTCGGAAAACCATTTGTGAAATGCTGCTTCAAAGACAGCAAAGAAAAGGATTTTTGCATCGGATAGTCACAGGAGACGAAAAATGGATACACTACGAAAATCCTAAACGCAAAAAAGCTTGGGTGAAACCAGGCGAACCAGGCCCATCACAGCCAAAAATAAATATTCACTGTGCCAAGGTCATGCTCTGTATTTGGTGGGATCAGAAAGGTATTGTATATTATGAGTTGCTCAAACCCTCTGAAACTATTAATGGAGAAGTTTACCGACGACAACTAATGCGTTTGAAGCGAGCCATAGAAGAAAAACGACCAGAATGGGTGAATAGACATAACAAATTAGTTCTTCAGCATGACAATGCCAAACCGCATACCGCAGAAGTCGTAAAAAGATATTTAGAGGGACAGGACTGGGAAGTGTTACCCCACCCGCCATATTCACCAGACATAGCTCCTTCGGATTACCACCTATTCCGGACGATGCAGACAGACCTTACTGGAGAAAAGTTTACTTCATGTGAAAGTATCAAAATTTGGATTGACAACTGGATAAGCTCAAAAGACCAGGACTTCTTCCAGCAAGGAATACGAAAACTACCTGAACGATGGGCGAAGGTTGTAGCTGCAGATGGAGCATACTTTCAATAATTTTTTTTTTTAATTTTGTAAGCGAACAAATGTGTTTTATTTTGACAAAAAGGGGCGGAGTCATATTCACACACCCAATAGTTAAGCTATTTCTTCGCCAATTGTGACCCAATTTGGATGATTGTTTTTTATTTGTATCTCCGGTTTCTTATAAATTTCACAAATAATTTTTACTGGGGTATAGTCATCCAACTTAAACATACACAATACCCATATTTAGTTGATAGCAAAATTATGTTATCTATAGTCGGGTGTTAAAAAATATTTGTTATCTATGTTATTGCTTAATTGGAGCCAAAAATAGGAGCGTACTCATACCGTGAGCTCAAATGGCCCGGGAAGGCGCGAAGAGCTGCACTTTTTACATTTTTTGTAATCGCTCGTATTTCTGAAGGAACTGTTAGCTCGGCTTTCAGTGATTTATTAATGTGTTGAAACATAAGATCTTTGAGTGGAATTTGTCTAGTTTTCAATTACTAATTTGACGACTATTATAAGTGTAAGGCGTTACGTTACACGCATAAGGCTTTGCTAACTTTTCTTTCAAATTGATATTATAATAATTGTAGACAATATCTGTCAGCGAGTATTATTAAATAAAATATATATAAACTAATAACAATTATAATTACATTAATGGACAGTTTAAGTTGAGTTGGTACCATAGGTAATTTGCGTTTAATTTAAAGCCTTTTTTACCGAATATCAGACACATACTTTTTATTATTTTTAATATTAGGAGCATAAGGCGGTTTAATAATTATAGTCGTTAAGTTGCTGACTTTATGTAGCCGTAGAAGTACCTAGTAGTTTAGTAGACATTATTTGAACGTATTGTACATTAAACCGCTTGACATTCAGTATACGCTAATTTATCTAAGAAGTTCTATTTTCAAACAACTTTCAAGAGGTTTTTGATTTTAATATTATTAATGCGAATATTTATATCTAATCCATATAAATGTTTGTTACTCCATCATGCCTCAACGGCTGAATAAATTATGAACTAAAAAAGTAGGCAACACATAGTTGCCTACACATAGGCAAGCTACTTTCTTAAAAGTAGTTCAACCTACTTTTTATCTCGAAAAAGTGTTTTTTTTTTAATGACTTTCAAAAGATGCTTCCAGTTAGTTTTTTCTTAGTCCCATGTTGATTTTTTAACCACCGATTGCATCTAGTATAATAATATTTAATGTCTAAGGTACTAAATAGTTTATCCGCGCAGGATCATCAATATCTCGGGGCAAACGAGCACGCACGGCCTTTAGCGCGCAACAGATCAAGAGTTTGGAAGCAGAGTTTGAGAAGAACCGATACCTCTCAGTGGCTGCGAGGGGCAGACTCGCACGGCAGCTCAGACTTACTGAGACACAGGTTGGTTTCAAATCATTATTATTCGCTAATTTACCTATTGCAATTTGGATCAATCAATCAATCAAGATCATTTTTTTTTTTAGCTTTTATAATCTGTATTTATATTGTTTATTTTTCTTTGAGGTGTACAATAAAGTGTATCTATCTATTTATCTACCTATCAATCTTTCTGGCAAGATGTCCAAACATATTTTAAAGAGATAAAAAGTATTTGCTCGAGTCCGTATGTGAATACATAGTGTGAAGTAGAACTTGTGCAAGAAGTACTGCCTCCGCACCTGGTAATCTGCCGCCAAGCAGTAGTGCACTCGCACTGCTGTGTTTCGGCGGAAGAGTGTGAATACCGGTGAAATCACATGAGACGTAATATCCCCGTCACGGGTGACGGGCGCAACAAGGTGTGACTTGGGTCATCTTATACTTCGGTCGGGGAGAACCTAGGTCGTATTGCTGTTGTTATGGGCGGAGGTAACCAATTAACATCAGCTCGTCCCGTCAATTCTACCACATAAAAAAATATATCGATACTGTACAGACAGACTTAGTAATAAATAGTGCAATCATAGCGATAGAAGCAAAGAATCATCTTTGTTTCTATAGCTTTAATTGCACTATCTCGAAAACCGATATAACGTGAGAATGAAGTTCGAATGAAACAACTTCGAAAGTCAATCCAGGGGCTGAAAAATAATGTCTTATAATTGTTTCATTCGATCCATGAACTGGAGCAATTGAGCTGTCATAAAAGAATCACAATGGAACATCAAATATCTTTTTATAAAAGGAACAATTCGTTCAAAAGTATAACGGTATTTTTTTTTTCAGATTAAAATCTGGTTCCAAAATCGCAGAACGAAATGGAAGAGAAAATATACGAACGACGTGGAACTGTTAGCACAGCAGTACTACAGTAGCCTCGGCATAGTTGCACCAAGACCTATGTTTGTAGGAGACAGGCTTTGGGTCTTCAATTATCCGAACAGGCCACCACCACAGCAACAATGGCTAAAATCCATGAACTCGAACCAAATTGATCGGAACATGTTTCGAATACCCAAACCGGAAGTCCCGCCATTTTTTCCGCCTTCGTTCCCGAACGAAAGATTTCTGTTAGACCGGAACTTGTCAAGTTTGAAGATGCCCGCGCAAAATCGCCTGCTTCCGCGGGAAGTTTTTAACAACATGGCGACCGCTCATAGAAGTTTGGATGTCTATAAAAACAACATTTTAAGTCACAATAGTACCCCACATGAGAATAATGTTGATCACCTGAGAAGATTGGAAGAGAATTTTAGTATTTAGTGTAAACTTATACAATACTTATTTTGTATAACCACGAAAGATAATAACTTTAATTTATAAAAGATATTAAAATATTGATGTACTTATTATAAAATTGTTTTCATTATTTTTCAGTGGATAATCCTCCGGGCTAGATAATATTTAACAGTACATAAATAAATATTAACGGACATTTTCTAGCCTCAAAATAAGCATAGCTTGTAATATGAGAACTAAACTAGATAATTGATAGAATACCTCGGTACCTTTTTTTGGAAATTAGTACATAAAATGCATATAACACCCAGACACAGAAAAACATGTTCGTCGCACAAATGCTGGTTCTAGGTGAGAATCGAACCCACGACTAATAGCGCAGAAGGCAGCGCAATAAGCAAATGGACCGTCTGCTTATCTCGTCACTTTAATCATATAAAAAAAGGCAAATATATTTAAAATAATTATACTTATATATACCATACCAGCTGCGCCCCGCGGTGGTCTTCCTACGGAAACCGTACATTTTTCCAGGATAAAAAGTAGCCTATATGCTATTCCAGACTATAATCTATCTCTGTGCCAAATTTCGTCCAGGTCCGTTCAGCCGCTCTGGCGTGATTGAGTAACAAACATCCATCCATACTTACCAACTTTCGCGTTTATAATATTACTAGCAGCCCGTCCCGGCTTCGCACGGGGTAGTGATATAACTACAATAGTTGGACATATGCTACTGCGGAGTTTTTTGTAGACATTATGATGTTCTTCAATATTGTACATTATTTTGTTCTATCGCTAATAGTTTCGGCAGCGCATTCGACGAAAGACATTTTAAGACTTATTTTTCTACACCTTCGGTTACATTGTTAAAATTTTACCAAGGATCCCTAATTTTTTTCAAAATGAAATGTAGCCTATGTCAAATTGGAAGAATGTAGCATTCTATTGGTGAAAGAATTTTTTCAATCGGCCCAGTACTTTTTGAGCCAATTCATTACAAACATACGTACAAATCTTTCCTCTTTATAATATTAGTGTAGATTTAGGATTACCAGCTTACCCCTTTGCCAATTTATTTAGACTGGGCGCAGTATTTCGCTTTCACACTCCTCTATGAACCGCTATTGAATCATTCACTGGTTTTTCTTTCATATGGTTCCTTACACAGTCCATTCATCTTTCCTTTAATCTTCCTCTTCCCTGCTATACAACAACATTCATATTCATCACTGTTTCATCTCTCCCCTTAACATGCCCATACCAACCAAAACGATTCCATTTCAATCGCCCGTAAAAGCAGGGCACCTGTTAAAAAATGGGCATAAAAGGATCCAAAAAATGTGGAACGCTTCACGATTTTGCGTGTCATCCTTGCGCAGGGGCCATGCTAATCTTCTCTGTATCGTTCCAATTTTAGTATTTGTACTGCCGAAGCAAGTACAACAGATGTAGGATTTAAGCTGTATAGATACTCAGTGGGCTGTAAAATATTGCTTGCGCGATCTAGGTTTTTTGCAATTAATATCGTAATTACAATAGTTTTCAAAGACAATTTACTTTTCTAACATGTAAAAACATGACATTAATCTGAATAACTTATATTCATAACAGTATATACAATAAAATATTAGATAATTAAAGAAAATCCTGAATTTTAGTAGTAAACCGCCAACCTAGCGCCATCTAGTGAATTAATTTGTAATCAATAACCCAGGGCATGACATGCGTGACGTTAAAATTAATTCCAGTAAAATTCGATAGATGGCGCTTAAATGAGAAAGCTTTCTGTGATCTAGCTGTTTAGTTTTAGACCATAGCTTTTCATTACCATTTTCGATTCAAATTCAATAAACTTACTATTAGTAAGCATGATCTTGTAAGTTTCAAATTATTTTTTAAAATCAAATTTATCGGAAATAAATTACTTTGACTTTAACCCTGGCAGAATTGCCACAGATAAGGCACAGAAAGATTGGCTAGATTCTGTTACATTGAATACTCAATATTATCTAGTGATTACAATCATTGACCAATATGTGTTAAAGGTATATCTAGAAATAAAACAATCACGTGGGTTTAAATACATAATTTATTACTATGGTACATGTGTTTCGAATGATGCCGAGATACATATAAAACAAAAATAACAAAAGTCCTCCGTACTAGTTCATAAACCGGTAAAATTTACCAATTTTTTTTTCGCGGATCCACGCTTTACTTTCGCGACTTATGATAATACCTACACTGTTCTCCTGTATTTTAAACTGACATAAATATTTACCAAAATTCCTTAACATTCAACACACAACATCAATATTTTCATTTATATATATAAACGTAAAAATTAACTCGCATCCACTTTATTTTTCACTTTTTTTACACCATCAGACAGTTGCTTACAGGCTATTTTTACATTAAAAAAAAATCAAAAACTCGTAAAATGAGTTTTGTATAGTTGTTCAAAATGCAAAATTACAAAGCTTAGGCATTTTTATTGTCTAATCCAAAATAATGAGCGACATATTTGAGACCAATTTGAGAAAAAGAAAACTGTACAAGCAACTGTCTACGCCGCCACAGATAACAAATTTGACAGAAGAAATGGCGGGAACCCTCGATAGAAAAATATACAACGGTGCGCAAATCAGTCTCAACATTGCCGTAATTCATGGCAATTAAAAAAGTAGATAATATTGGTATTATTTGAATGACACCATGTTCCTTGGAAATGATTTAGATGGATCACATTGTGACTCATCACAGATTACTAATATACTAAAGTCCTTTAGTGTAATTGATTAATTAGGTATTTAATATTTTTTACAATAATACTGTGTAATTACTGAACAATATTTGTCATTCAAACATTGATGGAGGCTAATCAATCACACCGGTTTAGCAAAATGAGATAAAAAATGGGGGCGCTACTATAATTTCATGCACCGTTTTTTCTGTTCGTATCAAACATTAATACATTTGACAGTACTGTAATGCTGTCTCTTTAAGATCGTATGAAATCGAATATTCGAATTAGAATCGAATAGCGAATCGTTTAGTTTGGTAGAATGAGTGCCATTACCATCGCCAATATTATCTGTGGTACTCTTAAGCTATAGATGCACTCCGTAGGATATTTTTCTCTGAGGTAAACATTGATTGTGAATGATGTTATTTATAGTATGTGTATTTCAACTCGAGGCTTATCATATGAGTCCATATTGACACTTCACTTTAATGCTGCGCTTTCAGACTGCTATGTTACCTGTGGACATAAAAAAATTATGTTTTTTTTTTTTAGGTATTCGGGAAAACAAACGCCTACATAATATATATTGATACAACAAATGATGCTTAAAAATAGATTTTGGTAATTATGTAGCCCACAGCGTTATCCACATATTAGTCACAGAAAGTTTATTTATCTCAGGTAATTAGTTAGATACATTATAATTTTAGTTTTTTCTCGTTTCTTGTTAATTTAAAATGTTTTTATTCTTATGTATGTGGAAAATATGACATTATATGTCAATTCTATTGGTCAAAATTTAACATACAGCTAGCTTTAATTTTTTAGCTAGTCTTATTGGTAATGATTATGTATGTTCCAAACACCTATGGACACAATCAACTGAGAGTTCAGGCCGAGTATGGTGTACCTGGCTAGCTGTCGTCTTGTAGCGAGGTGAAGCGGTTGCCCAGGGCGAGGGGCTGGCGCGCCTGCCGCGCGGGCCCCGTGCCCGCGCCCCCGCCGCCCTGGGTGCTCCACCCGCCTCCCCGCTTCTCCCTGGCGCCCAGCACCGGGAAGTAGTCGTCGTTGTGGATGTCCGGCAGATGTTTCTGGGGAAATATCAAAAGTAGAGGTGGGTTAGAGATGTGTTGCAGATAGGATGAAGCCAAAGAGGTGTTTCTTTGGCCCCCATCCAGTATAAACATTTTGTGTCAAGAACATACATTTTTATTCTGTGACTGGGTGTTAATATGTATTTGTTTGCTAAAAAAATACTTCATAAGTAAAATATTAGCATCTTGTTGGCATAGTACATAAAAGTACATAAATATGCTTTAAATTACTGTAACGTTTACACACATCCCCTGCACTAGGATTCTCTGTGTCGCAGGTCGCATGGACAAATACAGAGAACAAGACATACGTAGAAACAATTTTTGTGTTTTATTTATGAAGACAAGTATATATTTACAAAAATAAAGTACTATATAAGTATTCTACCGATTATCCAGTTCCCATAGTACAATACAAGCATTGCTTAGGTTGGGGACTAGAGTGAAATATGCATGAACATTTAAAACAACAACAACGTTAACACTCATACCTCTGCACTAGGATTCCCTGTGTCGCAAATGGCATGGACAAACAGAAACAAGACAAACACCCAAGACCCGAGAACAAACTTCATGGTCACCACACGAAGTGTGCCCCGGCCGGGAATCGAACCCTGGACCTGCTTCGGAGGCTACTACCAACTAAGCCACGGAGTCGGTTATTATGTTGAGTGGTAGTTACCGGCTGCGCGCGGCGGGTAACGGGTTCGGGGTTGGCGCGCGCGCGGACCGGCGGCACGTACACCGAGGGCTTCGTCTCGCGGGGCTTGGGCTCCTCCACCGGCGGGGGGGGCGCCGGCGCCTGCTCAGATTCCACCTGGAAGAAAAATTAATAATAAATATCCATTGACATATTTCACAGCGCCGCCTAGCCCCAAACTAAGCGTAGCTTGTAATATGGGAACTAGATAACTGATAGAATACTTAAATATTTTTTTTTTGTAAATACATACATATAATACATATTAACACCCAGACACAGAACAAACATTTATGTTCGCACTCAAATGCTTGTCCTGGATAAGAATCAAACCCACGACCTACACCGCAGAAAGCAGAGCTACTACCAACAGAGCTATGAGGCCAGTCTAAAGAGGGTGGTGTCATAAATTTGAGTGTGTGTCTGTATCGTAGCTTCCGAACGAATGGACCAACTATATTATAAAGATATCAGGTATTTGAAGAATGTTAATTTTATTAATTTTAGTATTATATAAAAAATAAATTAAAAAATAACCTTGGGGGTTATTTTTTAACCCCGCAAGGAAGCGAACATTTAAAATGTCATAAATAATACCTATCGTTGAGCCATAAATTTTGATTAATATAAATAAATAAATGAACGTTTACACTCATACCTCTGCCCTAGGATTCGTTGTGTCACAGATGGCATGGATAAACACAGAAACACAAGACAAACAACCGAAAGCAAACTTCATCAAATTAACTAGCATTGCCAACCAACTTGCTTTGATACAATCATTAAAGCTAAATTGTTAAGCCTGGGAGCGTTTGCAAGCTCCCTATCTTAGCTATTTAGTTATTGCTATAAACTGCGTGGGTTTACCGGTGAAATCACATGCGCATGTGACATATCATCCCCATCTCGAGTGACGGACGCAGCAGGATGAATGCGACTCAGTAATGATTTGAATCACATACTGAGTCGCACGCATTATTGTTGTCATGAGCGAGGGTCACCACTTACCACTTACCACTTACCATCAGGGCCCTCAGCTCCTTCCGTCATTTATTCACATAAAAAAAAACCGTATTACCCACGAAAATATCCACTACCTTCTAAATCCGTGCAATTTTTAAGGTTTTATATTGTGTAATGTGTACTGCATTAGTTGCAAATAAATAAAGTCTTATTCTTATAATTCGTGGTACTCACAGGTTTGTTCCAGGGCCCTTTGCCCTTGCCGTTGTCAGGTGCGCAATCCTCGGCGGCAGATTCCCTGCCCTGCTCCTCCGCGTTCTTGCCGCCCTGCAGCACCTGTATCTTCAGCCCCGTGTAGTCCTTCACGGTTTCCTCGTATTCCTTCCATTCTTCTTCCTCCTGGAAAGTGAAATTGGTTTTAAGCACACACATCTTCATGTTAAGCAAAGGTTAACTGGAAGAAAATTCTAATTAGCATTAAGAGGAAAGAATTAAACTACGTGTTTTTGGTGTCCTTATTTCCGGAGTGGAAGAGTGAGGATCGGTCTCTAAGTCAAAGTCAAAGTCAAAGTCAAAGTCATTTATTCCTTTAGATCTCAAGTAACATTTGGACACGTCAAATTTTACACACGCATGTACACATATTCGTGAGTATATAACGTGTCACAGGAACTCCCCAGACACATTATGTGCACACAGATATGTCAAATTACAGTCAGTTTTGGTTTAGATCTTGGTCTTATTTGTTAAGTATATGTCTGTTCTAACCGCTCTCCCTCCCGCTCCTCTGCCTCCCTTTGCAAAATAGATTTATATGCCCTAGCGCAGATCAACAACAGTTGCACGCACTTGTATGCCATACCTACATCAAAGGATTATTTATTAGCATTTGTTATCTTATTTTTAATTTATATAATCCTAGTAGTAATGTCATGCTAAAAATGACAGGTGTGAGGGTACTTACATACAAACGCTAGCAACACAAACCCCCGAAAATCACATACTAGTGCACTCCTCACTCTGAGATAGGAATGTTTTAACAGTATCACATTCTTCCACCGAAACACAGTGTTGGTGGTAGATTAATGATGTCATATAAACATTGCAACATTGTTATTTATGTCAGTAGTTTTTCCTGTCCAAACTAACTGTTCAAACATTACTAAGAAACAATCCATTGACCCTTTGTAATTGAATCATAATCACTGAACAAGTGAATAGACTTGCTTATTGTTATCACTCTTATCAAGTACTATGATTATTGCCCATTAATTTGGCAAACTGTTGTCTGTTTGTCTGTGAGTCAACTTAGTTTATAACACTAGAATTCTTAAGCTAAAATAAGCACAACCTTACATGTCAAAATTGATAAACAGGATGTATGTATATAACAATAATTAAATTGTTTGTGAACAAATTGCTGCTTGCAAAAAGAATTAAATCCCTCCGTTAGGCATAGTTTGTTGTTCCACATGGAAAGAAGATTAGAAAAATCGCCCTTACTTAAAAAAAAGTGTAATAGGTATATATTTTATTTTTAATAGTAATGTTTCTAGTTCTTTTCTATAGTATTGTTATTAAGTGATTTCTTAAGAATTGAATGGAAATAAATATTTTTAATTTTGATAGCTTTTTTTACAGAGGGTGTCTCATAAGTAATGTCGGTTTTCATATGTGAAAATTGCTACGCCTCAATTTAAACATGTCATAACTTGTTAAGACTAGTCTCTAATTCTATGAAGAGTACATCCAAATCTAGTGTAACAACTGCTGAATCATTTTCCTTTGTCTAATGCATTTTTAGCATTACACACAATATTTATGCAAGCACCTTTTGATTCAAAGATATTTTTGATATCTAAGATATTTTGATCTTAATCTTTATTTTCATTGTTGTATGTGTTAGCGGAATTTGCTTTTTTTTATTTGTACTAGACTATACAGGTCCCTTATGTCCATAAGCTACCATAATCATGACATAGGACGCCCAGTTATGCTTAACCTCTTAAGAGAATAAAGTATTTAAGAGTAAGTTATATTAGTAAGTTGGCCTTTTTTGAGGTGATTTTGTTTTGATTTGATATCAATAGTCAATATCACCTCAAAAAGATATCAACGAGCTTAGGAATGGTTGCATCAACATTCAAAAGGCCTATTAACTTTAATGACAAATTAATTACTTTTTATCATTCCTTTTAAAAGAATGATGTCACAACAGACAGACATCACAGCTGGGAAACTTATAACAACAGGAACTTATAACTTATACAGGGGTAACTTGATAATTGTTTATTGTGACTTTCATCATTGAATTTGTTTTTTTTTTAACCACCAAATACTGTTACTTTCTGGGTTCTGGGTGGTGCAAGTGAAAATATGAATATAGCCAGTACCTATCACAAAACTTCAAGATTATACATCGAAATACACTACTGAAGGGCTTGCAGCTATCTTTATCTGTACATATAAACTTTATTTACAGGTATTTTTTATGGTCTCTATATAAGCCTAGGAAATAACAGGAGAAAAATCTGTCAACTCAGGTCACGACCTATAATACTAATTACCTATCTAACCTAGAGAACCTTGACCCCTATTTAGCATCTTTGTCACACCACCGAAACGAAATGCGACAAAGCTTAATCATGAGGGTAACCCTTCAAAAACTCCCCTAATAATTTCGTTGTCTGAGAACTGGGTCACGTAAAGACGTAGTCGACTGAGCGAGCCGTTTGAGAGTACAAAAGATAGTATAGATGGGGGAAACAGCGACAATGATTTGACAAGTTGGCCAAACAGCTGAACTAAATTGGCATGTTTAAGCGAAAAACTCACCCCACCACGGCTCGGTTCTTCACCCTCCTGCACCGGCCTTTCCTTCTTCGGTCTAACATCAGGTTTCTGCTTAGGTTCATCCAATTTCTTCGCTAATTCCTCTGTAGTGGCAAACTTCTTGACCGCCTTTGACTTTTTGCGATCTTTCTTCGCGAAAAAATCATCTAAATCGGCCATTTTATTATTTTTTAAATGAACTAGACTATGTTTTGCACCGTTTTGGTAATTTACAACAATATTGGAACGAAATAAAAGGGGAAATAGGCCCCAAAAAATATGAAACGACTTCTAGCAAGCGTGGCCGACTGTTTCTTTTTTTTTAAAATGGCAGAATAAATGGTTGCCCTTTGATAAAATGTGTCATGACAAAACCTACCATTTCTACTAAATAAATATTGTATGTAGATGGCAATATTTATACCAACTAAATAAAATGAAGGTAGTTGGTTTTATATGACTACGGTTTGTTTAATATTTTTTGATACAAATATCTACTTGGACATATCCAAAACAATTAGATAGCACAAGTGCGGAATAATTTATAACTAAAGTAAGTTTTAGTTTTTAGAGGCTGACACAATGTAAAACCCAGACCAATTAAAAAGGTAGCTTTGCCCAGCGCCTACACTATTTGAAATAGACGGATTATACAATACACAGCCACGATTCAAAACTTAGTTCGTCTCGCTACTTTATCAGTATCACTCAGGTATCGAGGTGAACCAATATCCTTATCTTATCACCTATTCAAATAGATACTTTAAACATATTCTTGAAAAAGCAGTCAAAATGTTGGGTCCTGTGGCAAGGATTTCGAACCAGATTAGCAGAAATGTGTTGAAGACTACTGTGAGGAATGGCTCCCATGGAGGTGTTCCTGGGGAGGTAAGTTTTTTTTTATTGTTACGTAACCTTTTTGATTACAACTTTTCAGAACGCTTACATAAAACAAAATGAAATTGTATATAAAGTGGCCAGTTAAAACTTTTCGCGATTTCATAAACTAGTTACCTTTTAAAGAAAATTAACACGTGTTAATTTAACAAAATGTGTTTTAACTATTTGTAGGTAGATTGTATGATAATAAATTTAACGAACAAAAAGGATACCCCATGGTAAAAGGTCAAATTGAAATATAATGCAAGTACATTCATAATGTAGGAGGCCTTTGCCCAAAAATGGGTAGCCCCAAATACTAAAGCATTATGACAAACAAAGATGAACTAAAATAAGTACATACTATATTATACTGATTACCGTAATAATTCTTAAATAACTATAATAGATAGTGTCTATTATATAATATATTGAAAAAAAAAAAAATCTAAATGAATTAAATTAAAATATTGTAACTCAGTTTTGTATTGTTTTGTGATCGGGGAATAAATGGCTTTATAATTATTATTATTACATTCATAATGTAGAAATTCCGATGCGCTACCCGATACCACATGAATGAATGTTGATTAAACACATTAAGAATCAGTGAACAATGCTCTGTGTTTACTGATATACGAGCTAATATATGGTACATGCGAGAAAAAAAATATCACTCAAGGAGGGAACTGACGACCTTGGCAAGGGCGAAATAATAAAACGGGCGGGGGTTGGGGGTCGCGATGACTTCATTTCCTGTTTGCTCGGCACACAATTTCCATTATCCACCCAACTTGCTACTGCTAAATGAATAGTGAATAATAAAACGAATCGAGTTAATTCTAAGTTTGCCAATTATTTTTTCGTTAACTTTCAATCTGGAGGTCGCAGTTTGAAACGCACACGTGCACTAATGAATTTTTCACTCGAAATATGTATGTGCGCAGTACCAGTTCTCGAAACGGTGAAGGAAACCATCGTAGGGAAACCGGCATGTCTTATATCCAAAAGTTCGAAGACATATGTCATCTAGCAATCCGGATTGGGCTCCCGTGGTAGATCAAAGCTATTAATTTTCGAGAGTACGCTGGTGCTATGGGAACATTAGAGGTTAATACGCAACTTAACAACTGCCAGGTTCGTATTTGAATGGGTGACCACTCAATGTCATTGAACTGAGCTCTTACATACAGGTAGACACGTTAAGGTGTCGGGCCCAGCTATGTTATTCGTATATTAATAACTAGCGACTCGCCCCGGCTTCGCTCGGTTAGTAAAGCATCAGTGTCGTATCAGAAACTACCCGTGCGAAGCCGCGGTGACTTGCTAGTGTATCACTACATAGTATAAAACAAAGTCGCTTTCTCTGTCCGTATGTCCCTTTGTACGCTTAAATCTTTGAAACTACGAAACTACTACGGATTTTGATGCGGTTTTTTTTAATAGATAGAGTAATTCAAGAGGAAGGTTTATATGTATAATAACATCCATTAAATAGTGGAGAAGTACTGTTATTTTTGAGGTTTCTAATGTGATGTCGTAAATAATTACATTTTTTCCGCTTACATTGCAAACGCAGGCTGAACCCTACGAGTTTTATCAAAATAATGTACTAAGTATTGTACACATTGAAAAGGTCTACAGAAAAGTCCGTGATGGTATATGTATATCTTTTATGGATATCCCACAATAACATTTTTTTGTCATTTACTTTTTACGACAAATAATGGCTAATTTTCGAAGCGATTTTAACCAATACAGCATTAATCCTTATCTAATTAAATACCTTAAATGCATTGTTGATTTAATATAGATCTATATGGCCCTTTACAGCATATGATTTAAATGAATATTTTCGAAGATATTACATATTTAAAAATTGCGGGACGTAGCGTTTGCGGCGGTTCCGGCCGGCCGGGGGCGGCGGGAATTTAACGCGTGCGGGCCACGGGCAGTAATGAATAAATCAAAACATTCAAAACTACTGGATCGATTTTAATCATTTTTCCAGTTAATGACATAGGCTATATATTTATACCCGTGCGAAGCCGGAGCGGGCCGCTAGTTATACATATAAACCTTCCTCTTGAATCACTGTATCTATTAAAAAAAACCGCATCAAAATCCGTTGCGTAGTTTTAAAGATTTAAGCATACATAGGGATATAGGGACAGAGAAAGTGACTTTGTTTTATACTATGTAGTGATTACATTAGTGATGTCGGGGGCCTTCAGCTGGCTTGAAAACGCCGACACTAGAATTGACCACTAACTCACACCAAAGAAAAAGAATGATTTTTGGAAAGCCTACTTATATATCTTTTATGAAAGTTACTGATTAGTGATACAGTACGAATCGAATCAGCGTCCTTTTTAAATACTATAAGATTTAAATAATAGTTTAGAAATAAAAACACACCTTGAGGTCCATCTTGCTCACGTCCGTAGGTGAGTACCCTCAGAATCCCTACACGTGACCCCCGGGTGGTGAGGAGCAACCCAAAGTAGCAGTAGAACTTGCCAAGTTCGTCCGCAGAAGTACTGCCACCGCCGCCAAGCAGTTTGCATGGTTTCCTGTGACTTTCCTTCGCCCGTTGTATACTAAACAACTTTGTTTCTTTATGTAATGGTAGGGTGTAAGTGCAGTAAATAAGGCATGGAAGAACTAAAGTCGTTTCTTTTTTCGAAGTAGGTACGACTAGTACCTACCTAGTTATTAAAACGAAATAGGTAACTAGGATCGATACAGAAAATTAAAAAAATCTCCTAATTATTTAATCTCAAGTATCCAAATTGATATTTTCCAGAATCTTCCATTCAACATCTACAACCGTTCACGCCTGACATTCAACTTCTTCTGGTTCTTCGCCACCGGCTTTGGAGCACCCTACATCGTTCTCTGGCATCAGTTGAGAAAGAACAGCACATAAGCTTGGTACGTATTTCAATTGACAAGTTCTTTTGGCTGTACCACTGGCATAGCTTGTTCTAGACGGGCCCTCTATCAATAATCGTCGGGGGCCCTTCTCTCAGGAGGTCCATGTTTCTTGCGTCTGTAGGTACCTATCCCTTTAAATCTCCCCTCAATAGCATACCCTTCATACCCTTAAATACTCTTTGAATCTACATGTACCACTTGGGTGGTGCTAAAGGAGAACATGTGCCAAGTTCGTCTGAAAAGGTACTGCCGCCACATCTGGTAATCTGCTGCCAAGCAGTGGTGCACTCGCATGGCTGTTCCGATAGGATGGTGTGGGTGCCAGTGAACTCACACGCGTATGAGACGTAACATTCCCGCCTCGGGTGACGGGTGCAACGGTTTGCGACTTGGGTCTTCTCATACTTCCGTCAGGGAGGACCAAAGTCGTATTGCAGTTATGGGTGGAGGTAACTACTTAACACCAGATGGGACTTCAAACTAAGCATAGCTTGTACTATGGGAACCAAATTACAGCCAGGATGCTTATAAAATACTAACTTTGGTAATACATACAAATTATACATAATAACAGAATACCCAAACATATAACAAATATGTATGGTCGCACAGTTGTTTGCCCTGGGAGGGAATTTAACCCACGATCTACAGCGCCTAAGGCAGAACTAATCAACTAACTGAGACGCCATTTCATAGTAATAAAATAATGTATGTTAACTTATGATTATGACCCATTGTTTGTTTCACTGGAAGTTCATATTGACTTTACTAGTATTGAAATATTGAATAAGATTGTCTGTTTGTTATGTTAAAAAACAGCTTTTTACTAAATGCATTGGAAAGTATGTACGGTACTTAATAACAAACTAACTGTTCCCCGCAGACCTCATCCGCGGTATTTAACACTTATATGTATACTTAAATTAGAACCGTTGAATTTAAATTAGGAAATAAAAAGAATTAGGGATAACCGCAAAAAAATTGTTAAAATATATGCGGTCTAAGTCGCGGGGAACAGCTAGTAATAACCATAAAATTATTTAATGATGTATTGTTTGTGCCGTGAAAGTAGGTTAAACTTAATCATTTGTACGTAAGAATACGTTCTCGAATCCACACTTTTGAGGTTTTGCTTGCATTGGTGTTGCCCATTCTATTCCAACCTACTACTGTTTTTTGGTAGGAACATGTTTTTCTTAATATAACCAAGATGACGGGACAATGGGCGGATTACTACATCTGGTAATCCGTCGCCAAGCAGTGAATCACTCGATTTGCTATGTTACGCTGCAAGGGTGCCGGTGAAAATATAGGCACTTGCGGCATAACGTTTCCATTGTAACTAACAGGACCCTTTTCCTCAATACAGGATAAAGATCTCTTACAAGAAGACTTAGACATAATTTCAAAATAAATATTTAAATGGTCAAAAACAAAGCGTTGAGCAAGTGCGATATTCAAGTCTAAATCTAGTCATTTGGACTTGTACCTCTACTAAAATTCAATAAATGACACGTGAGATATAAATGTTTTAATTTAATGTATATTTTTATTTTTTATTTACTAGATTCTTACAACTAGTTTTAACGTTTATAATAACATTTTTGTAATTTGTTATTTTAAGTCAATAGTGACTCTAACTTTAGATCTAATTCCAATCGTATGTTTATCTAGATAAACGTTTTGTTTTTCTCGCATGTAGCAACCCATTTTTCATATTTTCTTCTACTAATATTCTTAACAAACAAACTATTGTCCAGTTGTTTCTTTTATCATCCTGTCCTATATTTGCGAGACCACTATGATCTAACAACATTGCCTATTTTAAGTATGTTTTACAATGTATACAGAATTGTGTGTTGGCAGCCCTTATTAAATAACATCCCCGTGCAACGCAGTACGACTTGATTCTTAAATACTTTATTAGGGAAAGATCAGTGTCGTTTGTTTTGTTGTTTATGGGCCGCAGTAACCACTTAACTCTGTTAGATATTCTCCAATCAGTTGGGCTGGATTCAGTGTCTCAAAACCACCCAATTACCTCATAAGTTATCATTCAGAAAAGCTGAAGTGTTCTAATATAATTAGTTATGATAATACACAACATAACTCATTATTAAAACATATTATCCTCAAATCTTCATTTAAAATTCTACTATCTGTTATTTTTTCTTCACAGGTATTAATGGGAGGAAGAAATCAAATCAACATCACATTATTTGAATACGAAAAGATGTACGTAGTAATCAGATTTTTTTGTAGTATTAATCTCAACAATTAAAACATGAAATAATTTATATTGCCTTTTATTGTTATTAAATGCAAATTTTACGGATGCATTCATCTTAAAAACTACCATGAAAAAATATATTCATGAACGCATGGTAGCTTTGTAAAAAAGTTTACAGGAGACAGCAGGAAAGACTCGGAAAATCGAATTTTCCTGATTCCATTACCTATTTGTGAATATCTCAGGAAAAATTAAAGATGCTTGGTCCCTTGGCTCGTATTTCAAACAATTTGGGCAGAAATGTGATGACCAGCTTGGTCAGGAGGAGCCACTCCAGTGGAGGTATCCCTGGCGAGGTGAGTTCTTAATTCAAAATTTATTACATAATCGCTGCGTATTTTGATTGTTTTCATTAAATTTCATCCATATTATCAAGTTTAAATCATAATTTACTTTACAGCAGCAATAATAGGATTAAATAAACATATTCACAAATGTGATCATAAGATTTTGTTAAAAAGTTCAGAGGTTAGGTACTTTTCATCAGTAGGTAGAAAAGCAGTAATGTGAACAATTACAATATTTTTGTATTAAGCAAATCTTTTATTGACCAGTTAAAACTATTCATGATTGATACATTTTTAATTGGAAAACTGTGTATTGTGTGGGTGATTCCTATCCCATTGCAGGTATTTTTATTGACTTCCAAGAAAATTCGGAGTTTCATAAATTTGACATATTTGTCCCATAAGTGAGCATAACCGCAGCGGGCCATATACATAGTGGGTTAGTTTTTTATTAACTTGGATCTTAAAATTATTTACTTTCATATATACCTGTAGAGCATATTAATGTTTCATTATGTACTCTAATTTTCTGTAAAATATCTTATTGTCTGATTTATTAGGCTCATAACTAAGTTGTACTGTGGGAACCAGTATAACTAATGGAATACTTATATGGTAAATTAAGTAAAATATTATTTGATAGTAACATACAGCAAGAAAATATCATACTTTTTGAAAATGTGGTTGATCATGATTTTGAAAGTGTGTTTATGGTTATATTTTACAGAACCTGCCCTTCGACATCAATAACCGTTACAAGCTGACTGCATACTTCATCCTGTTCTTTGGTTCGGGACTGTCTGCACCGTACCTTATCACTCGCCACCAGCTTTTGAAGAAGTAAGTATTCACACTAAAGTAAACATCTAGTTCCTATTTCCTGTTCTTATTTACAGGTACAGATTCTTTATTGATAAAATTATTTACAAGTCATTGATTATTTCATAGAAATTTAACAACATAAGTTGGTTCTACAATATTTGGAAGGTTATTGTAGATGGCTACTCCTACAAGATAAAACAGATTATTCTGTTTTTTTAGCCTGTGGACAACATATATCTAGACTGGATCTTTGTGTCTGTTGGGATGTGATGTCCCATTTTTTCATATTTATTTAGGTTTAAAAACTAACTAACTTGATAGATGTAAATCGATGGTAAGGTATATTGAGTTCTGAGAAGTACGGTCTTGCAGATTAGAATGTAAGTTGGGTTGTAGCAGGTATAGCTCTTTTTTTGGAGATTCAAGATGTGAAAGATCACACTCTGCAGCTGTTCCTCACAGTTCCGCTCCATACATGGCATAGCAGTAGTCAAGTAGTCTTTCTGGGCGCTGACACTGCTAGCCTGCCCAGGGCAAAGCAGGACTGACTATACCTAGCACAAAGTTTGTCAGGATGAGTCCCATTTCAGTCCTGAGTCCAGAAGCAAAGCATCAGCCATAGGAACTTGCTGTATCTTAATTTCACCTACGACGATCTGAACGGTGTCTTGTGGTTTCCATATCCTCTTGTATGCCTCACAGCGGTTTCATTAGAAAGGCAATAATGCGATATGACTTTATACCACTAAAACAATGCATTAGGCAAGCATTACACAAAAAAATTTATATCTTTTTAGTGTATATGCTGGGTATCTGCTAGCTAATAAAGAGTTAACCAAAGCATTCTTGTTTCAGGTAAGGTGATGCACAAATGCTGTGAAAATCAATTTAGGTGTAAGCTAGCATGTGTATTATTAATTTATGGTTGAAATAAACATTCTGTTTTAGAACCATTAGTTTATTCTTTTTTTTGGGAACCTTTTTACCAAATTGTACCAGGATGCTTTTTTTATATAACCAGTGTTACGGGACGAGCTGAAATCTTACCTGATGTTAAGTGGTTACCTCTGCCCATAATTACAGCAATACGATTTAGGTCCTCCCTCTCTTATATTTAGACCATTGTTAAAAGTTACTAGATCCACTAAAACCCCACGATATTCTCTGCCGCTTAGTGGCGGGAACACGGGAACGCACATCCGTGAACCCGCCGCGGTTGTCCGTTTCCGGTCCTCATTGTTGGTATCGTCTATTTTCGACACGCCAGGACACATGGCGTGTCGCAACCACCGCGGGGACCAGGACAGCGAAATGGTGTATGACATGGGGTCCAGGTGGACGCCCTAGGTCCACCTAGGTCGGGACAGATCTATGACCCCCGTCGCCTGCCACTGCGGCTCTACCTCTGCGGACCCACCGTGTCCGCCATCGAAAGGCGGCGGCGACCCCGCCGTGGCCGCGGAAGGTGGAGCAGCGCACCGTAATCCTACCCCAGCCACTCGTATACCGTAAGGCTCTGGATTGTTGGCAGCACTGTGTCAAAGCGGGTAACACCATGGAATAAAATTACACATTAAAAAAAATATATTTAATCAGAATTCCATTTAATTATTCAACACGTATTCGATTTCCAGGATGGTGGCTTAGCCTTGTCATATACAAAGGTCAGGCTCATGAAAACCCCAACGATGGTCATTACGATCGTCGTGGAGTATATAACCCGATCACAAAAGCCCTCCTTCAAAAAAATTGGGCGTCCATCTTCACACTGGTAGTCTGCCTGCTTCTTCTTCAGCTTGATCAGGCTGCGGGGCTGCTGCAGACAGGATGTAGTGGAAAAACCTCGAGAAATCTTTCCAAACGTGGACAAGAGCATTTTCAAAAACCAATATTGAAATTTGGGTCTACAAATATTTTGATAGTGACGTTATAAAAACTTTTTTGGTGACAAGAGGAATAATTTTTACTAAGAATATGTATGGAGGTTTTAATACAAACTAGCAGAGTTTCTTTCCCTCTTAGTTTTTAACGAGTTCATTGCTCGCGTCCGTAGGTGAATACTCTTTGAATCCCTGTGTGGTGAAATCACAGGCGCATGAGGTGTAACATCCCCGTCTCGGGTGACGGGCGCAACGGAGTGCGACTTGGGTCTTCTCGTACTAAGGGCGGGGAGTAAGTAAGTTGCATTGCTGTTGTTATGGGCGGAGGTAACCACTCAACACCAGGTGGGCTTCCAGATCTTTCCAGAACATTAAAAGAAAAAGTATTTCAGAAAACTGTTTATAACAAAATCGGGGGATACAGTTTAATGCTGCTGCTACATATCTATCATTACATCCAAATTGAATTACACCACTCGATAATAGATCAAAGAATTCGTGACGTTGATTGAGGACTGTGGCGCATCGATTGCTAGGGATTTTTTTATTACTCGTAATGTACCCGTATTCACGTATAACACATGGCCGTGTCCACGACACAGCTACACCTCATTTTAGTGGGCTAAATGTCACTTTAAAACAGTGAAATTACTTTCCAAAAAGTGACCGGTACTTAGTTTTCATGATCATATCAAGGGCATTATTCCTTCGAAACATAAATCAGCAAAAAAATTAATTGAACTTATTGTGCCGACCAAAAATGTTTCTTTGCCCGTTGTAAATAGATGTTTCTTATTTAAAATCGTAAGATGTACTTAAAGGCAAGAAATAGGGGATATTCTTTCATGTAACTAAAGGTAAAGCTAATTCTGGTGTCGGAGTTTTCAAGCCCGAAGGTTTAACATGCCTCTGAAGCACGGAAGCACTCACTTTAAAAGCCACAAGTGTTCATCCATCCAAGTGCTGACCGGGCGAAAAATAAAAGTATAGAAGTCTGTTATTAAGATGTTTTTTTAAATCAGTCTCTTGTTTATCAAACCTTACATACTCATGATAGATGTACAGATTATAAGCACATATTCCAAAGTCTTTTTAACGAGCAAGAAGATCCCTACGGAGAATTTCTTGCTCGCTTCCGCCGTTATATATCAAATCTCTCGAACGCCAACGATTTCCCTTCCTCCTCATACTCTTCTTTCGTCATGCAGAAGGAGTAGAAATCTGGATCCCTGAAGAGGTATTTCCCTCCTTCCCAAGCGTAAGTTTCAGGGTTATCTGCTAAGGTAACGTTGACATCATAATGGTCTAACGCTAGGGAACGGACATCGTTGTAAACGCGTTCTCTAAATCCAGAGAATCGAGCATTCCCTCCAAATAAAACTATGTTATTATGTAACGACTCAATATGCTCATCAGGGCAAGAGTTTATCGAGTTCATTATGGCTTCAGGTATGCCCATTTGGGGGATGCCAACGTCTGAAGGGTGAAACAACAGTTCTGGGATGGCAAAACGTTCATTGTTCATTCTTAGGGTTTGCTGTTCTAATTCTTCGTCTGGTCCGACTATGTCGCGGAGAAATCCTCTTCTTATTGTAGTATAGTCTGGGAGTACATAATCTCTGACAATTGTGTTCTCTGGAACTGGAAACAAAAGATATGCTTACACTCATGCCACTGCGCTAGGGTTCCCAGTGTCTCAGGTGATGTGGACAAATAGAAACACAAGATAAACAACTAAGACCCGAAAACCTACATGACACTAAGTCTGCCCGGGCTAGGAATCTCTCGCTTGGAAACCAGGGCTACCATATACTAAGATATGGAGCCGTCCTAAAAATAAAAGCGGGGCATAGTTGTTTTTATGGGTCCCTTACAAAAAAGGGCAAAATAGGACCCTATTTCTAAAACTCCGCTGTCCATCTGTCACCAGGCTGTATCTCATGAACCATGATAGATAATTGAAATTTTCACAGATGATGTATTTATATTGCCCCTATAACAACAAATACTAAAAAATAGATTAAAATAAATATTTAAGGGGGCTAAATATTTAATAAATTATTTTCTCTGCACCACATACTGTCTGTTTCACAAAAGTGTTAAAAGACTTATTATATAATTTATGTAACAAAAGTATGTAGTACAGGGTGAGGAAAGCGTAAGCATAGGCTACTGGATTATATTATATACTGGACTACTGAAGTGCCGGATTAGTGAGACTCTACTGTATTAATATATGTTTATTACCTCTTTTCTTAGCTATCTCCATATCAGCCATAAAGTCTTGAGAGACAAAACAAGAGTCTTCCTTCACTTGGTTGATGACATAGGTCTCATCCATCACATTCAGTTGCCTGTATGAAAGCACTTCTTTAAGATGATTAGTTAATACCTTCCCACCAACGTCTATCCTTCTGATGCCATCTCTAAACTTTTTCCCTTTTATGTATGGAACAATGTATGTGTAACTATAACCAGTGTCTACAACTAATGTGCAGTCATTGTTATGTGTCTTTCGATAATGACAGTCCGCCAAATCTGTAGCATTTATCCGTAATAATGATTGGCATTCGTATTCCTCAAAGAAAATTTCCGTCATCGCTTCTTGTATTGAAGCAAAGTTGAATAGTGGCTCGGTTATGATGAGTGGGGTGTCGTTAAAGTTCACTGGGCAGCATTCCTTGCTGAAAATATAGTCCCAGACCGTTTTTTGGGTGTCCCAATTGATGAGAAATCCTTTTTGAAATGGAAGAATGTAATAGAGACCAGATGCGTCTCGGCATTCGTCGATTTGTGACGCAATGAAAGGACGTCGCCTCTCAGACTTCGCTTTCATGATGCAGTTGGGCACTACTTTAGGCTCCATTGATGAGAAGCCTACCTTAGCGGTGTAGCCCCCGTTATCAACGATATAGCAAGAAGTTTCGGTCATGTTTCTTCCGTTTATTTTACAATTGTCATCAATGAATATTCATTTGAAAATGATGTTGAGTATTTTTAATCACGGCCTGTAACTATTTACCTTATCAATCGGATTTTGTAAATATTACATTTGAAATTATAATAAATGAACCACTGTTATTTTAGCTCACTGTGAGCCCGACTAGTATTGTATACTCTGTGAGTGTCTGTATCATCAGGTGTTACTGTTGCCACTTTTTAGTTTAAAAAAATGCTAAATTTTGGTACAAACAATGCTGAAAAAGAGTTAAATTATTTTTGATAATTCTGAATAAAATGCTAATGCCAAATCATTATAACATGTACATAAAAGAGCAAAAATATGTTTTAATATGGTTAATTTAGCATTATAAATGCCAAAACGGCAACACTGCTCCTGAGTCTCGCTATTTTTGTTTAATTATCTATGTATTTGCAGTCAGCTGCTAATTACAAATCCACAGATATAAATAATCATGATGATGAAAAATAATTTAAATAAAATAAATATAATCACACGCCGCCGGCCGCGGCCGCAGACATTAAACAGAGCACAAAAGTAGATTATACTCTCTTTGACAGACTAGTCCACAGATAATTTAATAATCACTTCAGTTCAGTTAATTACGAGCCATTAAATATTCTCAAAAATATTATAAAATACACTTTTTTATTCAGATCACGCCCGATCAATTCTCTCCGACAACTGATCAATGTGATGTTCCCAAGTGAGACATCTCCACCAAAAACCCAAAAAAGGAGTGGTCTCAACATGATCGATCACTTATACCGCTTAGGCTTACCTTCATTCTCCGATTATTAAGCGCATGAGACGTTACAACGTAGTGGGCACAACGCGATACTGAAGTATTGCGCTGTCTCAGCGCAAATGGTTCTCTAATAATTCAGTACCGAGTGGACCGAAGTCGTATCGCTGTTGTCTAAGGGCGGCAGAAACCACTTAAGGGTGGATGAGAGGTGGGCTCCCAACTGTCCAAAAACATTAGTCAAAATTAAAAAAAAAAATAAGACGTTACCGCTCTTTCTCCCCGTCAGAAAATTCGTAGATTTTCGTAGAATTTCTACGAAAAAAAGGGTGACTAGGAATGAAACAATATTATCCATTAAAAATCCCATTTATTTCATAATTAACAATAATAGGTTCCATCACAAATCCACTTGTAGATTGCAAAACAGTTTAAATAAAATGCATTTGAATATAACATATTTAAAATCTGCCTATTTAATTTGACTTAGGTTTAAGGTGGAATTAAATAATGGTACAGTCAGATTAGAATTACAAACAAAATAACAAAAAAAATGTTTCTGTTAAATATATTTTTTATGCGTTTTCAAAATAATAAAAGGTGTTTCTCGATTCAGCTGTAATTATGGGCGAATATTTTTTAATTTGTAAGTACCTTCGAAATGATCCCATAAAATTTATACGTAAAATAAGTGATGTACGTATTGAAGTTGGGTAAATCGATTTTTAAATCAGACACATTCTATTAATGCTATTGTTATCCAATTAAAATCGACTTACGAGTAATCAAATGCTGCAATTCTGAGTCTGACTGTACAAGCCAGTTTTATTTAACCAAACTATTATATATCACATAAAAATACATTCAACTAATTAATCCTAAATTAATGGTATATGAACAGAAAATGTCTTCATAAAAATATACGTTATTGAAATAACACGTCAGACGCATGTGTGCCTTTAGACTAAAAAAAGTACAGCAATCATTTGTAAGTGACTTTTGGGTAACGAAAACGCAACTTTTCCTTTCACTGTTATGTCTTGTGTTGGATACAAGCTACTAATGAATATTTTATTTAAAAAAAACTAGCTGACAAGACAGATTAATTACTGTCTTGTTTCACAATTTTACAACCAGCTGTCAACCGATGTACTGGCAATAATTAATGAAATTGCATTTTCAGTTTTTTCCCAATATTCCTCTTATTCCGTGACTTTTTCCAATAATATCTTTTAAACAAAATTCTAACGCAACGAAATAGAAATCAGCCTAATCGGTCGAGCTATTATCGTGTTTTTGTAGGACTAACGCACGGCAAGTCATTTTTGTAAACCCTCGACCAAAACAAGGGGTACAGGTTTATATTGCGTATCTGTGAATTGTGTGTGTTGTCTGTGGCATTGTAGTTCCCAAACGAAAGGACCAAATTTGCTAAACTGACGTGTTCGAGTTATAAGCTATAGTTCAGACGTTTTATAATCAGCTCATTACCAATACACCAAGATGGGGGTTTTTACATGTTAAATGAACTTGCATACAAGATGTTTGAAATAGGCGTGACAATACATAAACAGTACAAAGTACAAACAATACAAAGAATTATATTACATATTATACTGTAAATTTGTGAATAGGTGTAAATTAAATCTTGCACAATAATCGCTAGCAGAGATGCATTACCGGCCGTTCTAGAGATCGATTGGACGCTACGTCCAGTCCACATATTCAACTAACGGATGGCTGTAGGCAGATTACCATTGTAACAATGTGTGGCCCCATAGTTCATTTGGTAGTGTTGCCATGTGTTGCCTTACAAATCATAATTTACGTTGAATTCTTAAAAAAAAAACAGAGTCATCACTTTTTAAAATAAACTTAGATGCATCTACGAGATCACGCGTTCTTACTATGTACTAAGTTTAGCGTTTGTTCTGTAGCTTCAGCGGTCGTGGATTCGATTCCCAGCCAAGACAAACGTTTGTGTGACAAATAGACGTTTGCGCTGTGTCTGTTTGTTCATATGTATGCAAAAATAGTACATTATTATGAATTCTATTGTAAAAAAACATAATACCAGCTATGCTTACTTTGGGTCTAGATGGCGCTTTGCAAATGTTTAAGAATAATCACAAAAAAAAATACAAATATTATGTGTCAAAATTTTGCCTTTTTTAATAAAATCTGTCGTTACGATAATCCACCTACAACCTAGGAACAGTTTACAAACAAAATTAATGTTGACTCTAACAGCAGTTAATAATAATAAAATCTTGATATATCTATTGCTGTTTCCCATGATACGCACGAAACAGAAAGAGATGGAGAGTGAATTCCGTGACAGAATCAACGCCATCGGTTTTTCGAATCGCTCTTATAATAAGGATCATTACACCAAAATCTTATGTGTTATTTTATTTACAAATCAGATATCATGTAAATACCTGTGTATGTGGAACACCTAATGCTATACCATGTCATTAGGTGCATCTAGGTACCATTGATTCAGCCATGACGATTAGGATCTGTGGAAGAACGAATTAAATAAACTCCCTTCCAAGCTTTAATACAAACATTTTTAAATCAACGAATCGTTTTTAGGAACCATTCGTAGCCACAACCGACCACTAGTGACCACAACCACACTTTCGAAACGGACATACTCGCGTGTTAGGCGTAGAACGGTTTGTGAATCTGTATACCAAGGGGCACAAGAGAAACATCGTAACTCAACATTTTAGCCGCTAGCAATAACATTTTTAAACAAAACAATCAACCAAAATTTTGGGGGGTCCAGTTGCTCGCGTCCGCAGGTGTATATCCTTTGATTCCCTACACGTACCCCCTGGGTGATGCTAAAGGAGCAACCAAAAGTAGCAGTAGAACTTGTGCCAAGTTCGTCCGGAGAGGTACTGCCACCACATCTGGAATCTGCCGCCAAGCAGTAGTGGTTGCATTACTGTGTTCCGGTGGAAGGGTATGGCTGCCGGTGAAATCACATGCGCATGAGACGTATCATCCCCGTATCGGGTGATGGACGCAGCAGGATGAATGCGACTCAGTAAAGATTTGGATCTCATACTGAGTCGCGTGCATTACTGTTGTCATGGGCGAGGGTCACCACTTACCATCAGGTGGGCCCTCAACTCGTTCCGTCACGAATTCACATAAAAAAAAAAAAAAAAAAAACTCTTGGCCACAACCAACCATTCGTAACCACAGCAAACCACTTATAACAAGGATGGCGAACCTTGATGCCTGGATCATCGTGCAATTTTTTCCAAAGAAATGTTTAGCCATAGACGCCATAGACGTGCCGTCAAATAATTTTGTCTTAGTTAATTATTGGGAAAATAATACCGCGTCCAGTCACGCCGTGGCGTAGGCTCACTCGCGTTCGTTCTTAATATTTCATAGTGATCTTTGTTACTTTGAACTAAAATGCAAACCGATCCGCTGGGGGGCGTGCCCAAACCAAATTGTCCCGTGCCACTTATAACCACAACCAACCATTCGCAACCACAGCCGACCACGTATAACCACAACCAACCATTCGTAACCACAACCACGCTTTCGACACAGATGACATACTCACGTGTGACGAGCAGAGCGCCTTGTGAATCTGTAGACTATAAGGGGCCACGCTAACAGGAGGAACAGTGTCGGTGGACTGAGTTCCTGCCACGGCCATCTCCAGCCGCGAGAAACTTGCTGTAACAGACAAACAAACAGGGCGTTCTAAATTCAAATGTATGTTTTTATCATAATTACAACAGACTTCCAAAGGAAGAGATTATCAACTCGGTAGTATTTTTTTTTTTTTGGTTTCCTTAGAAATACCTCATTCATCCACTGACTTGAATTTTTTTTTTAATTTGAACCATTTCGTCAGATTGGCCCGATAGAAATTTTATCAAAATCGGTTCACAACTTTTCCGATTTGTGACCTTGATTTGATTTTCAGGACGTGAAGGGTGAGAAATAAGGAATTAAAGTAGGTATATATATAATGATGTATAAATCAGCCCCATGGTTTTAATTGCTGATTTTTTTTTTATTTACCTCGGGACGAGGCGATATTACGAGGCAAGTTACACCATCAATGTAAAATATCGTACTTTTTTATGTAAACAAATTGACGGGGCCAGCTGAAAGCCCACCCGATGTTAAGTGCTTACCTCCGCCCATAACAACAGCAATACGATTAAGGTCCTCCCCGATCGAAGTATGAGAATACCCGAGTCCCCGTTGCGCCCGTCGGCTGAGACGGGTATGTTACATCACATGTGCATGTGATTTCACCGACATCCACACCCTTCCACCGGAACACGGCAATGCAAGTGCACCACTGCTTGGCGGTAGATTAAAACTCACGTCTATTATCCTACGGTCCCCTTCCACTGCCTTCCTGAGTGCCGCCACATCTGCCTCCAGCCGTGCCAATGTCCCAGGCAGCTGCTCCAGTACTTTGAGATCTGAACCACAAATATATATTAAAATAATTGACTGATTTAAAAATGACAAGCGAATATGATGACGTGGTGGCCCAGGGGCACAGACGCCGACTTTCAATCTGAAGGTCGCTGGTTCGATATGCTTATATCTTATTAGCATATTATAGGGATAATATGCTAATACAATAAGATGATTATGATTTCACACAGCGCCATCTGCAATCTAATAGCTTGTACTATCTTTGTAAATACTAATAAAAAAAAACATTTCTTAGCTCAGTTTCAAGTGGCTCTGCCTTCAGCGCTGTAGGCCGTGGCTTCGATTGGGAGGTATTATCTTAATATAATACATCCCAAGACAATGTATGGGTGGTATTATCTTAATATACATATATAATATATAATGTATATAAATTACGTGTCACGATGTTTGTCCGCGATGGACTACTAAACCACTTAACCGATTTTAATCAAATTTGTACACCGTGTGCAGTTTGATCCAACTTGAAAGATAGGATAGCTCACATCTCAATTTATGATCGCAATATTATTTTATTGCAAATTATTTGTCTATTATTTGACAGTCGCAATTACAAAGACGTTAGCCACAGCAACACAGCAATATTCTTTAATTTATCAAAGTACAAGCTTAGTTTGCAGCTAGATGGCGCTGTGATATATCCAGGAATATTTTTGTGTCCGGGTTGTATTAAGTATTATATGTATTGACAAAAATAAAGGTTTCATAAATGTATTTTTTGAGTTATCTAGTTACCACAAGCTAGCTTAGTTTGGAACTAGATGGCGCTGTGAAATAGGAAACCAGGAATATTTTTGTTTCATTCGTGAAATATCTTAAATGGGTCTGAAAATCCTGGTACTCCCATGTTCCCCTGGTACTCACGTGTCAGCTGTGATGTTATCTGATGCGCATGTCCGTTGCTCAGTCTGGGCGCGGTGCGGGCTTGCACCGGCACCTCTGGATCACTCTGCATATAATCAACTCCACTATAACTCCATATAATCAACTTAAACATAAGAAAGGTCTATGATTCTATAAGCCTATGAAAAATACCTGGAAAGAGTCTCTAGAACCCAGTAAATGTTTAATTGAAAGGAAAAAATCCCTGGGAAGGCTCGAGAACCCAGCAAATGTTTAATTGAAAGGATAAAATTCCCTGGAAAGGCTCGAGAACTCAGCAAATGTTTAATTGAAAGGATAAAATTCCCTGGAAAGGCTCCAGAACTCAGCAAATGTTTAATTGAAAGGATAAAATTCCCTGGAAAGGCTCGAGAACCTAGCAAATGTTTAATTGAAAGGATAAAATTCCCTGGAAAGGCTCGAGAACCTAGCAAATGTTTAATTGAAAGGATAAAATTCCCTGGAAAGGCTCGAGAACCTAGCAAATGTTTAATTGAAAGGATAAAATTCCCTGGAAAGGCTCGAGAACCTAGCAAATGTTTAATTGAAAGGATAAAATTCCCTGGAAAGGCTCGAGAACCTAGCAAATGTTTAATTGAAAGGATAAAATTCCCTGGAAAGGCTCGAGAACTCAGCAAATGTTTAATTGAAAGGATAAAATTCCCTGGAAAGGCTCCAGAACTCAGCAAATGTTTAATTGAAAGGATAAAATTCCCTGGAAAGGCTCGAGAACTCAGCAAATGTTTAATTGAAAGGATAAAATTCCCTGGAAAGGCTCCAGAACTCAGCAAATGTTTAATTGAAAGGATAAAATTCCCTGGAAAGGCTCGAGAACTCAGCAAATGTTTAATTGAAAGGATAAAATTCCCTGGAAAGGCTCCAGAACTCAGCAAATGTTTAATTGAAAGGATAAAATTCCCTGGAAAGGCTCGAGAACTCAGCAAACGTTTAATTGAAAGGATAAAATTCCCTGGAAAGGCTCCAGAACTCAGCAAATGTTTAATTGAAAGGATAAAATTCCCTGGAAAGGCTCGAGAACCTAGCAAATGTTTAATTATAAGGATAAAATTCCCTGGAATGTCTCCAGAACATAGAAATTGTTTAATTGTAAGGAGAAATTTCTCTGCAAAATCTCTAAAAACTAGCAGCATAGCGAGTGAGCGCCGTAAATCAATAGCGCTCCAATTAATTTCTACTTTAATCCCAAGCTGTATGAATGATTAGTAAGATTGGGGAAACGATATGCGCAGGTAAGAGGCGCATTAATTAATTTAATACTAAATTTTGCCAATCCAATGTTTGGTTAGATAGGGGAAGCCATACTTTTATTAACAAAAACATTGTCATATTATATAAAAGAATTAGAGGAGAAAACGAAATGGTTAGTGTAAAGAGCTGTCCAAATAAAACATTCTGTTTTTTTTTTAACAAAATATTAATCTTTAATAATCAATAAACGATTGAACAGCTCTGAAGTTGACATGCGTTCGATGTTGATATTTGTAAACAAGCTAAGATTTTTCGTTCAGCATACCAAACATGATTGTAAGTCTGATGGGGTCTGAACTAGCACCAAAGCTTAATTTCAGTTTGTCTATTTGACGGGTAACGGAACATTTTTAAAACTTCTTCCAACTTAAAAATATGTGAACCGGCTGGATGTGGGCCTGTTTCAGAGTTTGTTAGCTTCACAGACTTCTGATGAAGCTATCATGCTCTACAGGTCTGTTTCCAGACTGGTTCACAAAGATTGTTAAAATACTATATTAGTCGTTATACTATAGTAGTCCATTATGGGACTGACATGGTCTTCAATGTCATGTATTTGAAATTTTTTGTAATACAATTACATTTATCATCGAAAAATCAAGATATTTAATCGCGTTACTGATATAAATTTCAACATTACCTTTATCCTTTTATCTATATTAAGCCATTTATCTTGTTTGTTTTAAGGTGTTTTGCTAATTCCTTCATACATACAGTATGAGACATTAGCGTTACTAGTCAAACTTATTTTGACCGCCACAATCCAGGTAATATTGTGGAGATCACCAGAACATGATTGATTTTGTCAAAATAGATTTTTAAAATGTATCACTGAACTCAGTTGGTTGTATTCATTCATGTGACAAACATGTTTGTTTTGCGTCTGAGTGTTAATATGTGTTATATCGACTGTAGCAATTAACGTATGTAAAAAATCAATCTATCCCCGCAGCTATCGCCGCAATGTATTGTACTATGCGGTAATATTAATCGTGCGCACTGAATACTATTTTTTCCACTTGGAAAAATAAAGATGGTTGATTTTAGGAATTTAATAATATGCGGGGGAATTTATAATCTTATTCTAAGACCTTCAATGCAATAAAATAAAAATAGCAAAAATGTAGATCCGACAATTTTAATTAATACGATCGAAATGTATGTATTTATAAAAAAAAAACCCTAAATATTAGTATTGTATCAACTATCTAATTCCCATAATACGAGTTATGCTTAGTTTGGGCTAGATTGCGCTATGTACAATGTTCACGATTTAAATGTTTTAACATAAAAAAATTAAGATTTTGTAAAATACTACACAAGTATTTAGCTATGACTGGGCATAGCCAATAAATTTCATTTCCATAGAACGCATGCAACCTCCTCAAAAGAGAAAGAACAAAAGAGACAGCCAGCTTACGTACAATACATACATCGACCGTGTCTATATACTCGTCCTCTGAATCGTGGCGGGCGCGCGGGGGCGGCGACCCGCTGCGGATGGGTGAGGAGGCGCCGCTTGCTGACCGAGACGCTGGAAAACGATAGAAACAGACTTAGAATGAGTTGCACCAAGGGCTATGTTCTTGTGGTTAGAATGAACTTTCATATATAACTATATAATGTTACATCACGGTTTGTGGTTGTGGTTATAGTTATAATCACAACCACAAACCGTGATAGTGGTTGTGGTTGTGGTTATAGTTATAACCACAACCATAAACCGTGATGTAACAAGTAACTGATTTAAAAATCGATAAAACCGACTTCAATGTTAGAAGCAGCAAAATACGCAATTTCGTTTACTGGCCAATAAGATGACATAATAACTCTAATGTATAGGATAATTTTTTTTCGACAGAATCCCTTCTATTTGCCTTTCATCACGCGAAACACTAATGACTAGCTACGAAATACCTATTTTCAACCGACTGCGGAAAAGGTTATCATTCGGCTGTTTCTATTAATATATACTTTTTTTTTATGTGTCTTTCATCGGATCTCCGTCATTTATAACGTAGCCCATGGTGCATCTCACTCTTGAAGTGCAATATTACGAATACCATACCAGCGCTTCAAGAAAGCCTCCGTGGCTCAGCTGGTAGTAGCCCTGCTTTCAAAGCGAAGGGTTAGGGTCCCATTCCCGTCCGGGACACTGTTTGTGTGGTGAGTATGAAATTTGTTCTTGGGGCTTGGGTGTTTGTATTGTGTAAAGGCACGGCTCGAGTTTGTCGGTTAGGATTGCAACAGACGTAAACTTAACAAAAAATACTAGCTAAAACATGAATTATCATGTTTTACCTAGACTTATTCGTTTAGTTCTATGAAGCACTTTAGTTTATGGCCAATTTCAGCTACTACGAACTCTTAATTGCTCAAACATGTATTAACATGTTTTAGAGATCGTTTGCAAGGTACCATATTAAAAAGTTCACTTCTCTTGTGACACTTTAACCTACCATAAATATTCCTGTGTCATACATAACTATTTAATTGAATTTTTTTCATTAACAACACTCTTTATTATCTGCGAGAACTTGATCCGCCTCTTCCTACAATCCTAGCCATTCATTCAAGACAACTCGAGTATGTGGAATCCATGCAACTTGTGGCGCTGCGCGGTTCTGTGAGACAGCTTGAGGGAGCAGGGGGGAGGGTGGAAGGTGGTTTGGATAAACGCAGGTTCGGACTCAACATGAGCAGTGGTGTTTCTCTTACCTAGGGGTGTGTTGTGTTCAGACCGCACCCTCGCCAGAACGTCTCCAGCCACCAGTTCCAAGTCTGAATTGTTGAACCCTTGGTCATCGTCGTCCACGGAGAGGAATGACGCAACATCCGTACTGTAGGACATTGTCTCTACTATCTGAAAGGATTTTTTTGTCACTGTCAGTTTTACCTCAGGCTTTATGGCTACATGTCACTATAATTACTCGTTATAACTTTAACTAGCTGTGTTCCGCTGTTTCACCCGCGTTTTTCTCGTTTCCGTGGAAACAGCGCACGCAAAAATAGGATTTCGATTTTACACCTCGTGTTATAAAATAGCAATTTACTTACGGATCCCTAATTTTGAAAAAAAATAAACATAGCCTATAGCCTTCCTCGATAAATGGACTACCCAACACTGAAAGAATCATTCAAATCGGACCAGTAGTTCCAGAGATTAACGCGTTCAAACAAACAAACTCTGCAGCTTTATAATATTATAAGTATAGATTAAATTGTCGTTGAGTTGTTTTTAGATGGTCCAGTTTCTCGCAACCGTAGGTGAAGAACGCTCGCATCCCCTTGGTGGTGCTAAAGGAGCAACAAAAAGTAGCAGTAGAACCTGTGCCAAGTTAATTCGGAGATGTACTGCTTGCACACCTGGCAATCAATAACATGTGGACTTTCAAGTCTTAGTAGTCAATTTTCAGAAGCTTACCTTATGTAATTCTTCGACGTAGGCCTTCATAGCCTCGTGCTTTGTCATGTTGCCGAGTTTGTTCCAAGCTTCCCATTTTGCTCTGGAATAAACGAAGACCTTTGTTACAAGCAGACCTCGCTAAATAGTTTTCGTTTTGTTTGATATCTAGCGTGTGCAAATTTACCCGCCTGTTTCATTTGATGTAATATAAATAATTAGTAATTCCACAAGTCGGAGGAAAAAGCTTGTTACAATTGTTTTTCCGTTCTGAATCCACAAGTTTTCATTAGTAAGCACCAAACACTTGAATACACAAAAGCAATTAATAAATCAACAATACCACAGGCTGAAGACTCATTGGCGCTTGCTAGAATTATGGCCATATTATGGAGAATTAGAGAGCGTGGTGGCCCAGGGGCGCAGACACCTGAATCTGACTTTCAATCTAAAGGTCGCTGGTTCAAATCTACAAGTGCCCTAACGAGTTTTTCACTTCAAAAATCTTAGTGTCTTAGTACTAATAACTCTAATGTTCCCACTGCAGGGACTTACCGGCCTACTCTCGATAATTGAGAGTGAATGGGCTTTAATCTACGGGAGCCCAATCCGGATTGGTAGATGTCACATGTCTTCGAATTTATGGTTCTAAGACATGCCGGTTCCTCGCGATGTTTTCCTTCACCGTTTCGAGAACGTAGTATTGCGCACATAAATTTTTCAAGTGAAAAAACTCATTGTTGCACGTGTGGGTTTGAACCAGCAACCTTCTGAAAGTCGGCGTTTATGCCCCTTGGCCACCGCAGTAATGTACTAATTGAAGCTAATGATTAAAGTATAGACCTGTTCACGACGTCCCAAAATCCTGGCTTGGGTTTGTCGCATGGTCCCTCAGTGGCCTGCTTGAAGAAGCTGTAGAAACGCAGCATCAGCTCATTGCTGGGCTGGTACGAACCTGGAAAGATGGAAATAGACGTTTCATATTGGATAATTCACGTAAAGGATACTTTAAATAAGCATAGGTACATACAAAATACCTTTTGCTATAAAAAAAACATCATCATGATTTTATGTCGTTACAGTTGTTGTGTAGTGGTTACAATGGGCGGCCTTACCTTTGGATGGACTGGAATATACAAGAATGATAAAGGTGGCGTTGAATAAAGAAAACATACAATTATAATATAAATACAACTTGCTTATTGGTATATTGCAGAGTGCGAGAAAATACTGTTCATTAACCTTCAGTTCAATAATATAATTTATAATAAACATCAATTTATATTATGCGTAAATCACAAATTAAGTTGACCTGAAAATCTAGTTTCCAGCTTAGAACGAACGAAATTTAACACTTTGTACAACGCGATAAGGTGCACCATTGGAACATCTAGTGTTCTCTTTGTTGTGGGATGCAAAAGGACCTTTGACACTGCGATAAGACAATAAACAATAATAATGTTCCTTTCATTCTATAGTACCTATCTGGGTACACGAGTTTCGCTCGGCGGTATTTTAATTCAACTTAAAAACCATCTTTATCTAAAAAAAATTCATCGTAATCGTTGGAGTCATCTCATAGCTCGTTTAAAGCAGTGTTTTTCAATCTCTATGAATACGCGACCCCTTTACAGAAGAACTTACAGTAGAAAAATTCTGGCGACCCCCTTGGACCATACACAAACAAAGTTAGTAACTGAAGAAGTTTATGATTTTATAACATTATGTAAAGACCTACACTCTGCAAGAAGCTGCGAGGACACAAAAATATCAATAGCTGGCTGAAATTATGTTTTTATTGTAGTTTTTGCTTTTTTCCTTTTGCCAGCGACCCCCCCTAAGGTTCGCGACTTTGAAAAATACTGGTTTAAAGGAATAAGTAAAGAAATATGGAGTACCTGCTGCGCTAGTGCGCAAGGATATAAAGTATCCTGGCACCAAATTTCAACCAAATCCAGCACGTGTAACAAACAGACGTACATAAAAACTTACTGTATAATAAGTGTGACATTTTCTTAGGTACCTCCTAAAATTTTAACTCCTCGAAGTATAATGAGGAATATTGTAAGTATGCCAGCTGGGTTTGTCTGTGTGTGTGCTGTGAATTAAGTAAATAAATAATCATGGCCATTTCACACAGTACCGTCTAACACTATAGAATAAGATTAATCTCAATTAATGAGAATAGTTCCTTAATGCAGTGGGAGTTTAAACACATAGGCTTCTTTTTATCCTGAAAAAGCGTAGTCAGTTCCCATAGTCACATGTTGACTTTTTAACCGCGGGTAACCGCGGGGCGCTGCGAGTCTAACATACAATGTAGTACAATGCAATAAGTACCTAATTGAGAAACATTGTTGTACATAACATGTTATTATGTTATTGCATATTATACTTTGTTAGAATTATGTACATTTTCACAATACTCAATTTGCATCATATGGGTACTGCATTATATATTTGTAGGTATTTCATTACAGAAATTTCAAAGTCATATTTGGACGTAAATCTATACTGATGCTGTCTTCTTTCTATCGCATCTTGTCTCAACATGTTCACCCTATTTTTACCAGTTTCAATAATCAACAAATAAATTAAATAGAGGTGTCTGTTTTTAATATCAAAATAACAGTCTTTTACTTAATCCATTTGAAAGTATATCATACTGTAAATATAACAAAAAATATTATTTTTGTCTGTCTGCCTGTCCGTTTGTCCGGCTAATCTCGACTTCCAACACGGGGACTTTCACTGGCTGATGTTATAACTTATAAGCAATAAACTTAGGCTACTTTTATTTTAGGAATATAATTAGGATTACGAGCAAAAAAATTTTTACTTTCCATACGGACGAGGTCGCGGGAAAAGACTAGTAATTTAATAAATATTCATGTAGACTTTCATACACATTCATTTATCCATATCAAACAGCTCCATCTATAAACGAAGCAAAGCTTACTATGGGAACCGGATTAATGATACTATGATATCTTATTAATAAACGTGAAAATGTTCTCAATACAGCTGTTATTTTTTTGATTTCTTTGCCAATTGAATGTGACAGGGATACTTGTACCGCCAACCTTGTAACCTTCCAAAAATTTGTAAAATTTAGTGATATTGAACACAAATTATTTTTTCAAATCAGTCAATATTTTTTCTTTAATACTTATCTACACATTAAAAGCTAGACACAGAACAAACAGGCTAGTCACGCGAATGTTTGCCCTGGATGGGAATCGAATCCACGATCCAGGCAGGAGGTAGAACTAATACCAACTTAGCTGTAAGACAACACTCTTGAATCTAGTACAAACGAGTCCTTACCAGCCTCTAATGTTCCCACTACTGGGACACCGGCCTACTCTCGATAATTGAGAGTGAATGGGCATTGATCTACCACGGGAGCCCAATCCGGATTGGTAGATGTCACATGTCTTCGAATTTTTGGTTCTAAGACATGCCGGTTTCCTCACGATGTTTTCCTTCACCGTTTCGAGAACGTGGTATTGCGCACATAAATTTTTCCAGTGAAAAAACTCATTGGTGCACGTGTGGGTTTGAACCAGCGACCTTCAGATTGAAAGTCGGCGTCTATGCCCCTGGGCCACCACGCTCTACGAGTAACTGATTAAAAAACTACCGACTTCAATACTTTGATCCCTTGTTCTCGCCCTTTGGGAGTACACCCAATCATTTTTTCTAAAGCAAAATAAGCAATTTCTTTTTCCAGTTATTATGATTTAACAACCAAACCATTGAACCGATTTTGATAAAAATTAAATGGGACCAATCTAAAAACCCATGTCTTCAAATAAAAAAACAAATATTTCAATTAATTTGATAAATAACGGAGTTTTGAGATAACAAACATGAACAAGTTAATTTTACGAAAATGGTGTAATGGTAAAGAGCTGATGACCTTGGAAACGGCTGTACCGATTTTGATAAAACATGTCTAAGAACAACCGCTAGAAAACCTGCTTTTTAATTAAAAAAAACACAACCAAAACGGTTCACCCGTTTAAGAGCCACGGTGCCATAAACACAAAGCCGTCCAACTTATCAACACCCCTCGTTGCGTCGAGGATTAAAACAATCGTATTGATAAAATTCTCCTTTAGAAGTATATTGAAAAGGCCTTGCCCTGCAGTGGCTAATTAAAATTTTAATACCGGTGGCACCTGTCAGGCTAGGCGATTAGGTACATATCACTGCCTAGATCGTGTGCAGGCTGCATGTTTGGCAAAAGCTCAAGGCCAACTTGGGCAAGCGAACGGGATTATCTGCCACACGAACATCTGTTAGATCTGATTACGACGGAGCCGGCTTGGTTGATAGCCTTCGGAACGAGGAGTCTGCTGAGCAGGAAATTTATTCTCAGCTCTGGGGTCTTTGTCTCGTGTTTGTTTTTGCATGCCGTTCGCGACACAGGGAATCCTAGATGTATGAGTGTGTAAACGTTTAGTTTGTTCAGATATTTACAATCACAAAATGAACGACTTGTATAATTCGTCGTGCAGAATTTATTATGCATCAATAGTTGTTGGCACAGTTGGTGAAAGTCGGAGTTTGGACACGCAGACTTTCAATACGAAGGTCGCCCGTTCCTATCCTTACGGACAACAATGAGATCGCTTGAAAAATGTTCTCATAAAGTTGAAGGAAACTGGCATTTCCTACAAGATTCAAAGACTTATTAAATACGTGATATTTAGTAAGACGCATGGGGCTCCATTGGTAGGTTAAAGTAATCAATGAGATAATTGCTTAAAAGTATGTTGGGCGAAGACACTTTTGTCAAACCGTTTTATAGGGAGTTACCAAAAAGTTTAGTAAGGGACGTTAGTCCCGTCTCAGGTGACAAGCGCAAGGTCATGCTTCGGTCGAGCAGGACTTAAGTCGTATTGCTATTGTTGTGGGCGCAGGTAACCACTTACCACCAGGTGGGCCTACAGCTCGTTCCTTAATTTCTTAACATATCAAAATACACAAAAAAATGTAAAACTTGTCACATCTACAAATAAGAATTTGCTTCCAAAAATTACCTATTTTATTTGTACAGATATAGATAACTATGCGTGGTTGTTTTGGTAGGTTACAATATAGTGCGGATATACAATATCTATATAAATGTTTTTAAAAACAATTGACTAATATTAAACTTGACCAAGGTTGGATCTTAAGGTTCCCAGGTTTAAATTTTTTTTTAACTAACGACCCGCCCCTGCATCGCCCGGTTAGTAAAGCATCAGTGTCGTATCAGAAACTACCCGTGCGAAGCCGGGGTGACTTGCTAGTGTATTATGCATATACCTTCCTCTTGAATCACTCTATCTATTAAAAAAACCGCATCAAAATCCGTTGCGTAGTTTTAAAGATTTAAGCATACATAGGGATATAGGGACAGAGAAAGCGACTTTGTTTTATACTATGTAGTGATTATTATTTAAGTCAACTCGATGTAATGGTAAAGAGCTGATGACCTTGAAATGGACGAATTTTGATAAAACATGTCAAAGATTCACCGCTAGAAAACTTGCTTTTTAATTAAAAAAAAAAAAAACGCACCCACATACGTTCACCCGTTTAAGAGCTACAGTGCCACAGACATACTAAAACACCCCTCTTTTTGGGTCGAGGGTTAATAAAATAAGCATCAGCATTCAAACTGTACACCATATAGTTTCGCTAATGAAATAATCGTAGAATAATCGTGCTGGGTAGAATACCAGGCTAAAGTGACATTCACGATAAATAAATTAAAAAACATTGTCAGAAATGAAGGTTGAAGAATGTACGCGTTATGCGCGTTTATCAAGTATCATTAGGCAGAACATAAAAAAACAACGAAACTTTTACAAGTGAATGTATGGCAGAACTTTCTCATTTCTACGTCTATTATGGCGTAGAAAAACTGGCGCGCGCTTTTATGTTCCGGGCGTGGTAATGTTATTTTAATAACCAGAATTTTAGACGGCTCCGTGGCTTAGTTGGTAGCAACCCTGCCTTCGAGGGGTCCCGGGTTCGATTCCCGGCCGGGGCATACTTAAGGAGCTCCTGTGTCACGTTATATGCTCAGGAATATGTTTACGTGTGTATGTAAAATGTCCAAGCGATACTTGAGATCTAAAGAAATAAATGAGTTTTAGTTTAGTGTGGTGAACATGCAGTTTGTTCACGGGTGTTTGTCCATGCCACTTGCAACATAGGGAATCCTAGTGCAGACGTGTGACTGTGTAAACATTATTGTTATCGTTATTATTTTAAATAAAAATTAACACTGCTTTACAATATCTATCGATTCTATCCGGCTTACCGTACCAGCCTCTAATGTTCCCACTGCAGGGACACCGGCCTACTCTCGATAATTGAGAGTGAATGGGTTCTGATCTACCACGGGAGCCCAATCTGGATTAATAGATGTCACATGTCGTCGAATTTTTGATTCTAAGACATGCCGCTTTCCTCACGATGTTTTCCGTCACCGTTTTGAGAACGTGGTATTACGCACATAAATTATTTCAACTGAAAAAACTCATTGGTGCACTTGTGGGTTTGAACCAGCAACCTTCAGATTGAAAGTCGGCGTCTATGCCGCTGGGCCACCACGCTCTATATTATAGTTATTATTTTAAACTAGCTGTGCCCGCGACTTCGTCCGCGTGGACGATCCTATCCTCTAGCTTATTATGTCTGGTCGTTACTATTATATTAAAATTATGTTATGATTAAATCTCAAAATACATTATTTCCGTTGGATTCTTACCATATTTTTTAGATTTTGTTAACTGGGAAGATTAAAGACTTGATTGGATGATGAACTACGTAAATGAAACTGCAACCATTGCAAATGTATATTTTACAATAATGCTTCTCTGTAAACTGTACTATAGAAGTCGTATTTGCAAGATATTTCAGGATTGTGCGCATAAAAAATATTTGAATTGCTAAGGCAGACTGTGCAAAAACCAACTCAATATAAAGACTATGTCTGATCACTGCGGAACATAGGCTCACCGGAGACTGAATGCGTTTAAAACTAAATAGACAGTTGATAGGAATGAGAGGAATTCTCTAAACTCTTGACTTTCAATTTGGTGCCATAACATAATTTAGGAAGACTTAAATTTATGAAAGAGCAATGGGCACTCCGACATTTAGTTTAATACATTGTGTGATGGGAGTCCAGATGCACTCAAGAAATTTAAACATACGATGGGATAGTAAGTAGGATCTTATTGTTCCCGCCTGACCGCGGCTATAGGCAGAAACCTTTCGCTGTCAACTATGGTCTCATCCATGATTGACAGCAGGAGATCTTGTTTGGCAGCTCAGTCCTTCTGCAAGGAATCTCGCAGAAGGAAGCAGCTGAGAGGGTGAGGGAGGAAGAATCTCCTCACCCTGGTTGACGTAGGCGAGTGGGTCGGCGTAGGCAGGCGCATGAGCGCCGCCTGCCACCCTAACGGGAATCAGCCATCCGACGGATGAGGTCCCCACCGGAGGATGGCGTGCTTCGTGTTTCAGGCACGCCACCACAGGGAGTTACACATCGTGTTGGGGTCCCGATACGCGTAGCCCAAGCGTGAAGGCGTAGTGCAGGAACACCAAGGGGGTTTAATGTGTATTTCCCCAGTACTGCTATTTCTGAGTAGTGTTGGGTCACACATAACCCCATAACGTTGTCCCACAGACTCGAACATTAAGACATGCGTTAATTTCATCAACCTTAGTATCTCCATTTATAAACACCACATAAGAGCATGGTGATATCTATAGGCGGATCTAATATATCGCAGTGAGTTCGGTCCATCGCTTTAACTGTTTTACGGATTGCCATTGTGCACTGATCCCGTACTACTAAGCACAATCACGTAGAACCTTTGCTTTGTCGCTATTTCTAGAAATGTTGCAAACTGGGCTTCAAGTTTCAAGTTCCAGATTCCAAGACTTCCAAGTTTTTGGGATTTTAAACATTTTGTTGGCGGTTTTAGTTTCATGTAACTATGTGTATAGCTGTTTTACCCAATTAGGAAACAGAGGGAGCAATTTTATTTCGGTTGCGTATTTGGGTCAAGACGGCTTTGGTGAGAAATAAGTCCTCCGTACCAATATTATTGGATCTATAATAGTTGCTCGCGTCCGCAGGTGTGTATCCTTTGATTCCCTATATGTACCCTCTGGGTGGTGCTAGAGCAGCAACCGAAAAGTAACAGTAGAACTTGTGCCAAGTTCGTCCGGCGAGGTACTGCCACCACACCTGGAATCACACAAGCAGTAGTGCTTGCATTACATTCGCATGAGAGGTATCATCCCCGTCTCGGTTGATGGTCGCAGCAGGATGAGTGCGACTCAGTCTAAGATCCAAATCTTATACTGAGTCGCATTACTGTTGTCATGGGTGTGGGTCACCACTTACCACCAGGTGGGCCCTCAGCTCGTTACGTAACTAACTCAGAAAAAAAAGATAGCTAGCAAGCATCGATTTATGTTTCGTTATCATTGTAGAGCTGTATATTCTTTGACAGACTTCCGCTAATTTATAATGATACTTTTTCAATATATATGCTGCATCTGAATGTCCAGATAATATCAGCAAAATCGATAACAAATGTCGCAAGGGTTATGTACTTTCACCCCTGATGATGATGATGTACCCTGAAGAAGATTTACCTATGCGGCCATTTTCGGCCGGATATACGGCCATGGCGTTACTCCAGTGTAATGTAGGTCTCCATCAAGTAAATGACTCGTTTGACAGGCAGCTTAGCTCGTAATCAAACTTAATCAACCTTTCGCAGTTCAAAGTACAAAGAAAAACTAAACTGCCTTTAAACTAATTGCCTAATTAACTAACCCAAACAACGACTAAACGTGTCATCTGCCTTTAAGCGCCTGCTCGTATTCATGCTGCAATACAACGGCCTGCCACACCGAGTCAAGCATGCAGGATTCGGCAGGCGCATGTACCCAAATTAAAATTTTGAATAAAACATTGAATAACTTTTGATTTTGTGAGTCGATTTTGATAAAATAAACGGTATTCATTAGTCGAGACTCAGCTTAACATTTGTTAGTAATTAGATTTTGATAACTATCTATGGTTTTTGCGTAAAGTGCGCACAAATATTTTTGAATAAAACATTGAATAACTTTTTATTTTGTTAGTCGATTTTGATAAAATAAACCCTATTCTTTATTCGAGACTCAGCTTAACATTTGTTAGTACCTAGATTTTGATAACTATCTATGGTTTTTGCGTAAAGTGCGCACAAACATACAGACAAACAGACAAACAGACAAAAATTACAAAAATTGCTTTTTTACGTTCTATTACTTATTCCTAACGTCTCCCAGTTATTATTTTACAAAAATATTTAATGTACAGATACGGCAAGTCTACAGTTTTATTATATGTATAGATAAAAATTAACACTGCTTTACAATATCTATCGATTCTGTCCGGCGTACTTAGTAACAAAACAAATAACTCTCTCTGATAAAGTGATTAGTTTTCGAGATACGGCAAATTGATGTTTAAGCGCTATAACCTCTCGACTTGTCGTTTTAATGACCGGTAATTATACATTTATTACTCAGAGCTTGTCTCAAGTCTGTTGATTTCCTGGTATAATTATTTTTTCTCTTTGTATATGTACAAGCTGCGGTCTCACCCGCATAGTTCCCGTCCCCGTGGTAACACGGGGATAAATTTATTTTATTTTTTCGTAAATTTTTCTAATGTTTAATAGTTATTCTGCTATTCGGGACGGAGACAAATACAACAAATCAAAAACCATGAAAATCGTTCCAGTCATTTTCGAGCTGTAAGTGTTTGATCATCATCATAATCATCTAGCCTTTATATCTATCAAAGATGATTTTAAGCGGTGCTAACGGAAATTATCAAAAATTTTGGAGTGGCAGCCACTCCATTTGGGACAAGTGAAAATTGATACTAGCTGACCGGGCCACGCGTTGCTGTGGCTAACGTTTTTGTCATATGATATTATAATTTGCAATAAAATAATATTGCGATCATAAATTGAGATGTGAGCTATCCTATCTTTCAAGTTGGATCAAACTGCACACGGTGTACAAATTTGATTAAAATCGGTTAAGTAGTTTAGGAGTCCATCGCGGACAAACATCGTGACACGTAATTTATATATATTAAGATTATATATAATATACTAGCTGTGTTTCACAATAACAAAGAAATCATTAAGATAAAGTATTTCAGTATGTACCTCGTCGTGGAGTAACAAACATACAAACTTTCCCACTTATAATATTAGTAAGATTCATGGACAAAGGAAGCGCCATCTATTAGTTACTGTATTTTATTGTGTCGTCTGCGTTAAGGCTTTACATGGGCGGATAGGTCAGGACAATGACGATAACATGACAATTTATAATATATATATTTAGGTATGCAAACTTGATGTGCAAACAAATTGAATGTGTGAGACGCACTTCGCATATCTATGACGCATTGGGTCATACCCATACCATCACTTTGTGTAATCAAAACTAATAAGGGCTGGCAGAATCCAATCAATACACTTAATACTCAATACTCAGTGGCCGATTTACAAATTTTCCAGGTATATGCTGAATAGTTTTTGCCGCCCTGGCCTCAACAATTGTCATATCATACATTATTTTTACAATGCAACAATTTCGTTGAAATTGCACGTAAAATAATTTTTCGATATATTTTTGAGCTAATCGAAGCTCAATCATGTATGGGCGGGGTAATGTATGCTATTTACAAAATTTTCTTCCCCAAATTTGCCGCCCCCAAAATCTGCCGCCCTAGGCTCGAGCCTACTCAGCCTGCTGGTAAACTATCGAGTATTGACAATACTCAATAGTTTATTGTATTCCACAATGTACAAGCAGATGTTATAATATTAGGTACAGATCATTATGGACCCTGTTGGGCACAATAATAATATAATAATAATAATCTTTATTAATAATAATCTTTATTAATTGACTTAGTGCTAAGATTAACATAGTAAAATAACATCTAATTAAAGGTAAGAATACACTATGCCTGAACTAGGAAATCCTGTGTCTCAGGCGAAATAAGGCTAACATATGGGTAATGATCAAATAATAAAAATATGAAACCGAAATGAGAGAGGAGAACGATTTTATTATAGACATATATATAGATCTTTTAATTTATCTAATAACCTCATAATCTTCTCATAATTCCGGCGAGGACCGGAGTAAGTTCCATAAGAGCTGCAGCATAAAAAATGGATTTTCTGGCATGTCTAGTGACATCGCGCTATATGTTCCCCGTCGCCGCATCGCGTCGCTTTAAAACCACAAAACATTGGAGTAAACATGGTGGCAACCATAATGTACGAAGTTGTTTACCGGTTTAAACCACCATGACCGGCGACGCGGGTCTCCCGACTTGTCGGCCGAGATCTTACGACAACGCGCTACTTGTTCGCCATCGCCGCATCGCGTCGCTTCAAAACTAAAAAAGATTACCACTACCGGAGGTTAAAGTAAACAAGATGGCAACCATAATGTACGAAGTTGTTTACCGGTTTAAACCACCATTGACCGGTGAAGTTGGTCTTCAGGCTTGTCGGGCGAAATCGCGCTACTTGTTCCCCGTCGCTGCGTCACTTCAAAACCACAAAACACAGTGTCTGATTTAAAAAAAACCGACTTGCAATACTTTGATCCCATATTCCTTGCCTTTAGGTGGTACTATTTCAAGAAAGATCCAATCCAAAGATCCAAATCGGTGTATACAACAAAGAAAAAAGTCATAAGAAAGCCAAATACGCAATTTCGTTTGCTTGGATGACATAATTTGCCATCTATTTTGATTTATCAACCAATGAAACCGATATGGAACAAATCAGAAAGCATTAACCATCTAATTAAAAAAAAATTGACATAAATGACGGAATTCTGAGGTAAAATATACAACCATTATCATAGGTTAAATAACATGAACAAGGTGGCAACCATAATGTTTATGGCTTATACCAAGCATCACTCTAGCCTCAACTATGTTTGCTTTTTGTACATACCATGATGTAATTTTCCACGCGCTTTTAATTTTAGAGCCTCAAGTTTATTGCACCCAAATAATAGTAAATGTTTCTTTGTAAAAAGTTGTGTATTGTTTTAGTAAAAGTTTTTGTACAGACAGAATTTTAAACTGGAGGAGGCTTTTGATTCATCTGTAATTTTCAAAAATTGTTTTTTTTTTTTTTGGAGCTGGCCTCACAATCCAGTTGTTTGTCAAACTTTGTGTGACGAACAAATTTCTATTCAGTGTCTGGATGTTAATCACCAATTACTCATGTATTTCTGTTCCCCCTAAAACCTGCACGGGAAAGATCTAATAAGTGTACGGTGTGATGATCACCGTACAGTGATGATGATGATCAATGCTAATCACGATAGGACCGAAACGGGAATGATAACAAATACGACAGTTTGTTTGAGTTTCAGTTGAAAACTGCTTTATTAATATAAGTAATGCTATGTATGCTAAAGTACATATTGATGATTCTGCTGTAAATACGAGTCGGCTCGTACAATAAGGCTACCAATAACACAATGGAGGTAGCCAAAAACTTAGTCTAGGATTGGAATGGTGACACGAAAGAAGTATCATATCATATATATACGTACTAGCTGCGCCCTGCGGTGTTTTACGGGAAACCAGCAGTTTTACGGGATCAAAAGTAGCCTATAAGTTAATCCAGGATATAAACTAACCTGGTGCCAAATTTCATCCAAATCCGTTAAGCCGTTTGAGCGTGAAGGTGGTACAAACATACACACACATAAATACATACAAACTTTCGCCTTTATAATATAAATAAGATAGATATGTCCAGTAAAACTAATATAAGTGTTCCATCAGTTATCTGGTTCCCATAGAGGCTTTGCTTAGTTTGGGGCTAGATGACGCTGTGTGATAATATCCAATAATACACCATTTGGTATCGAATTATAGGGACCCCACAGTCAACTAATTATACCAATGATACCTGGGTATATATCAAAATTCGCGACCGATAAGTTAATCGGCAATCATCATATCGATGAAAATGAGAGCGTGGTGGCTCAGGGGCATAGACGCCGACTTTCAATCTGAAGGTTGATGGTTCAAACCCACACGTGCACCAATGAGTTTTAACACTTGAAAAATTTATGTGCGCAATACCACGTTCTTGAAACGGTGACGAAAAACATCGTGAGGAAACCGGCATGTTTTAAAACCATAAATTCGAAGACATGTGACATCTACCAATCCGGATTGGGCTCCCGTGGTAGATCAGAGCCCATTCACTCTCAATTATCGAGAGTAGGCCGGTGTTCCTGCAGTGGGAACATTAGAGGCTGGTACGGTATCATATCGATTCATATAATAAACTATGATTACGAAATTAACGACAAGGTTAGGTTCGATCGATGTCGCAAGCACAAAGTCATACCGTTAAAGCAATTTCTAAACAAAATGGCTGATTTTAAAATCGAATAATCCAATTTCAGTACTTTCATCACCTTATTTTACAGTTGGGGGTAAAAAAATTCATGAAGTTTCTGTGGGACAATCTTGTATTGTACAATAGGTACACACTATAAAATAGAAAACGAAGCATACAATTGGCGGTACAATAAAATAAATGTACAAAAAAATAATTGTGCCGATAAAGGATCTCCCAGTTTTTTTAATTCTGTAAGAAACAGAGTATATCGAAAACAAGGGATCAATTTATAAAGGCGTTATGCTTCCATTATTAATGAATACCTGGACGACAGAGCGCCGCTCGGTATTTTTTTGTAAATTCGTGTTTTAATATTAAATTATCAATTTTTAAAGTAACAGTAGACCAATCAAGTACCACAAAAAATGACGACATGGCGCTGTATAAAATGTTCAGCATAGTTTTTTATACAATCGTGTTATTGTAAAAGTAAGCGTTTTAATGAAAAATACTATTATACAGATAAACTTATAAAAAGCAAAACCCTATTTTAACACAAAATATCATCCAAAACGTTAGAACCGTTTTTGAGATACACTAAATAAATAAATATACAAGTTAAAGAAATAAGATATGAACACTTGCGCATTCCTTTCCCCTCTTTCTATACATTAGCACCAGAACTACGCATTCAATTTTCACTGGTTTTATGATTCTAGCAACCGAATGACATGCAAAGGTCGCGTTGATGAATTCGACATTTTATTCCTAAAAATAATAATACAACCTCGACCTGTACTATTATTTATTCTGTACCACACTAACAAATCTCAAAGACTCAAATACCAATGAGCATGAATACTAATACAAATCAAAGGTGAACCATTTAAAACAAGTTGAACACATTGCGTTTTGTATGTCTAATTAGATCTAACAAAGCATTACCAAGCAATTATTCCCAATTATTGTTCGAAGCGATTTGTTGTTTTGTGTAAATAATTAACAAAAATGGTCTGAATATAGGTCCTTGTGGAACTCAAGTATGTATGCCTTCGGTGGTTTAAATGAGTCGTCTAATTAGGAACGATATGAATGTCGCTTGATATTTAAAGAGATGCAGCTTGCCTCGAATAGACATAAATAACAATTCAATCATTTGAAATAATATTTTGAATATTATACGTAAGGTCAAATGCCTGTGCGTTTATGATTGTGTCTAAAGTGACGTGACAAGTTAATAGCCTGTTTTATTTTCGTAAAATATCCCTAACCTGCGGTAAAAAAAACACATTTTATGTGAGTTTGTTCGGATGCGTATCAAACTTTGCAAGTTATCTTTATAATAATCAATAACATCGGAAATAAACGTGCAGTTCCTGACAAAATACAATTTTGTGGCGTTCAGCAAATACGCTTCAAGATAATAATTGGAATTACAATTTTATCGCTTAATCTATTTATGACACGAATTAAATAAATTAATCAAACCCCAATGAGCGGAGGTGTTATGCTCTGCACCTTTGTGATTGTAGTTAATGTGGATCAACGACCTGCCTTCAATATTATGAGACAGACGCTGTACCTACTTTCTTACGCAACACCAATCAAAAGATCATTGAGGTAGATCTTATGCAATAGGGTACTTGGTCACTGGTGCATTGGACCGTTTCATAGGACAGCTATGCCAAGATGCACATTGAGATACCACCCTTTCTTCAGCATAAGCATATAGGGCGATATCTGGTGCAAACATTAGATTTATATCTTAAAAAAATCTGAAAGTTTTCTCACTGCGGAAGTCGCTCATTAACTCGGTTGGAACAGACGTAAACTTAACAAATAAGAATCTTATACATGAAAACTGACTTTAATTTGACAAGTAATGTGCCTCTGTGTGCAAGTAACGTGCCTAAGGAGCTCCTGTGAATTAATGTGCTTACGAATATGTTTACTTGTGTGTACAATTTGATGCGTTCAAACGACACTTGAGATACTAACGTTTTAAAGCTGATAGTTTGTGTGTGTGTGTTTGTTACTCTGTCAAGATCCAACGGCTCAATGGATTTGGATGAAATTTGGTACCTTATGGATATGGATACCTTATGGATAGCTTATAAATACGAAAGAAGAAACTAGGCACTAAAAATTACTTCAGCCTAATATTAGTAGAAAGAAGTGGCCTATATATTATTAGGGCCTTTGCTACCTCCATAACTTAACAAATTTCATCTAATTTATAATATCAGTTATTATTTATTTCATCAATCATTTTGTTTATTCCGTCGGCTAAGAATGATGCATTGAGTGGCATCTTGGTATTATTATTATTTGAATAAACAATGTGTTTGAATAAACAAACTTGTTTACTCGGAGCACACTGCGGGTCCGGTCCAGTCCGACCAGAATTCATAGCTGTTCTTTTTTTTGTCGGAGGTGCTAAAATATGACAACAGCCATTTTAAGGAAGTATTTTGACTACATTACATAACATATGGAAATATATACACACTTAAATCTAGAATGGACTACCGCGAACTTGAAATCGAATATCAATAATTAAACGGCCTCGATGATCTAATGTTCCCACTGCAGAGACACCGGCCTACTCTAGATAATTAAGAGTGAATCGGCTTTGATCTATCTGATCTATCTTCGAATTTTCGGTTCTAAGACATGCCGGTTTCCTCACGATGTTTCCCGTCACCGTTCCGGGAACGTGGTATTTTTCAAATGAAAACCTCATCGGTGCACGTGTGGGTTTGTACCAGCGACCTTCAGATTAAAAGTCGGCGTCTGTGCTCTAGGGCACCGGGCGGGCCGGTGGGTACCGGACGTATGTAACTGCGTCGAAATATCGGGAGTCAACAAAACTCACAGATCATGGTAAATATCTTTGGAACACGAATTATAATTGTAACAAGCGCTTTTGAATCACTGTAAACGCCTCTTACGCCTGTTAAGTGAGTGCTGCGGTGTCATTAATATCCGTAACCCAGGAACCATCACTTGCGATCTCGTAATGCCCACGGTCCGCGTCCGATAGAAAGTAAAAGTTACATCTAGCTCACATTAATTTCATTTATTTGTATAGATAAACAAATAAATGAAATTAAAGTGTCCGTTTGTAATGTCAAAATACCAGCTTTTGACTAAATGCATTTGAAAGTATATACGGTAGCGAACAAGAAAACAATTTTTGTTTGTTCCGTCTAATCTCTGCAACGGCTGAACCAATTTTGACGGGACTTGACTGGCAGATAGCTGATGTTATAAGGAATAAAGGATACTTTTATTTTAGAAATAGAGAGAATTAGGGTATCCCGCAAATAATATATTATGTTGAAGTCCACGCGGGGGAAGTCGCGGCGAACAGCTAGTTTTGCAAATAATGTAAGCCTAAAATGACATAACTACTCTGGTCCATCGACGATATGCAATTATTTATTTATTTTTCTTGTGAAACCGACAACGTTACAAACTTAAAATTTATAATACAAATAATTCACATTGAAGTGTGTTTGTAATGTCAAAATAACAGCTGTTACGAAATTCATTTGAAAGTAAACGGCACTAATAACCACTATAGTTACTTTAAAATTCCTATAGATATATTATATGGCCAATTAAATACCCATTTTGTCAAATTTAGCAGACAGCCGCCTTTGATTGTAAATAAGTAAGTAGTAATATTTTGATAATGTTCTGTGACATTAAGTAGGTATTACTATGAACTAGTTATAGTTCAACGTACATAACTTCGACAATGTTTGGCGAGATAGTCGCACAGTCAGATAGATATAAATTTTCCACGACCCGGTCCGTCATTTACGGAACTATATCGCTGTGGAAATATGAAAGCGGACAAAGATCTTCATTAACAATGAGTTCTTAGAAATATACTTTGAAAAATATTTTTTCAAACGACGAAACAAACCATTTATCAACCCATTTGGACAATTATTTTTTATTTGAAAGGCTATTTATCCCATAGAAATTTTATCAAAATCGATTCAGTAGGTTGGTTGTTAAATCAAAATAACTAGATCTGTAAGATCCAAATCTTATACTGAGTCATATTACTGTTGTCATGGTTGGTTGTTAAATCAAAATAACTAGATCTGTAAGATCCAAATCTTATACTGAGTCATATTACTGTTGTCATGGGCTGGGGTCGCCACTTACCACCAGGTGGACCCTCAGCTCGTTCCATAAGATATTGCGCATTTTACTTTCCTGACTTTTCTTCGCCCGTTGCATACAGATTTGGTACCGATATGGATTTTTCTTTTTTTTAAATGGTGTACTATGGTAATAAAATTAGGGATGAAAGTATTGAAGTCAGTTTTATAAAGTGAGTCGTTTCTTTAAATAAAGTATCTACAAGATCCCGGGATCTAAGAGATGCAAAACTAGCGCTTGTTCAAACCATATCCCAACCTCCATGGTGAAGAACAGGCTTACATATAAAACCGTGACGATAAAAGGTACAATAGCCAGCCACAGTAGAAAAATAAGCGCTCAGTTGGTAATCGTCATAACAAAGCATTACCTACCAGCTGGCAAGTATTCAAACTAATGTTTAGAAGACATCAAGTAGCCGCTTGCGCAAGTTCTGCATTATTCCAAGCACGCGGCAGCCGAAACACCACCACAAATGACAATCGTTAGCACGCCGAGCACGGCAGATTATACCTCGGCGCAAGGAGGATGACAAGACAAGAATGGTGGTTGTCTGCGGTTTGTAATTAGACCAGAACACGTTAATTACACGAAAATATAAAACCGCCTAAGAGTGTGGTGGCCCAGGGGCATAGACCCCGACTTTCAATCTGAAGGTTGCTGGTTCAAACCCACACGCGTACCAATGAGTTTTTTCACTTGAAAAATTTATGTACGTAACACCACGTTCTCGGAACGGTGAAGGAAAACATCGTGAGGAAACCAGCATGTGTTAGAACCATAAATTCGAAGACATGTGACATCTACCAATCCGGATTGGGCTCCCGTGGTAGATCAGTGCCCATTCACTGTCAATTATCGAGAGTAGGCCGGTGTCTCTTTAGTGGGAACATTAGAGGCCGGTACGCTGGGATAAAGCTGCCGGCTTGGTAATGGTAATGTGTTGATGAACAAACGCCTGAGCAGAGCTTCATAAACAGCTTAGAACTATCTCGAACACGTCAGCTTTCAACCAGAAAAAGCCGCATCAAAATCGGTCCATTCGTTTGGGAGCTACGATGCCACAAACAGATATACACACTACAAACTTATAACACTCCTCTTTTTCACAGTGGTTAAGAAAAACTTTTGTCAGGCCAACTAGAAACGGATTCCTGCGGTGGATCTCACCATATTCAGATCGCATTCAGATTGTGGTCCGAGGAACCGAACCACGGCCCCAACTAGCATCAGCGTGATGCTGGTTGGGGCCGTGGTTCGATATTACGACACTTCCTTGCCACAATGCCGAAAATATGTTAGTAATGGCTTGCGACACGGCGTTGCCCACCGGTCCCTTTCTAGCGGTGACCGATGTTGTTGCAATTACAAGAGATTCGATGCGATGGCGGCTCAGAATGGTGATAGTGACGTCACGTATTGTAAGTCAACAATTACTTATATAGATACAATTTGATTATTTTTACATGAAGAGATATTTTCTTATGTACAGCTGCTACAAAAACTGTTGTATTAACGAAGCTAAGTGTCCATTGGGTCCTATAGTGAATAAATGAATGATTATGATTATGATTACGTGATGGCGGGTTCGAAACTGACAGAGCTTAAGCTGAGATGAAAACATCGTGTGGAAACCACAGTGGTATACAAATGACCGGGCGACCACCCTCGAAGTGCGTTCGGCAGCTAGTTGCGTAACGCTACGTTCGGATTGGGTTCAAACGCTGCGCCATCTTTGGCTACTTACCGCCAGACCCTATAATCTACTAACTTAATAACTGGAGAAGAAATGTAATCTAATCTATTTTCTTAACCAAATGGTAAAGGAAATAGATTAGCTTACATTCTTTTAGAATGCTCTGCCTTTCTGAACACACAGCGTTTAAATTTGAATCGATAAACGCAGTAAGTAATCGATTTTCAGAATGGTTGTTTCAAATCGAAACATGCACCAAGACTCTTCAAATATTTACTATAATTAATACTAGCTGCACCCGGCGATGTTACCCGCGGGTGGCCAAAATTTCCGGGATCAAAAATAGGATATATTATAAGCTATCCAGATAATAAATTTCATCCAAATCCGCTTTCAACAAACATACACACATTCATACATACAGAGTTTCGCATCTATTATAATAGTGTGATTTACTTACACTATACATTCTCAGAACAGTGGTGAAAAACATCGCGAGGGAACTGACATTGTCCTCAGAGTTTCTCAATAACACAAGGAAAAAAGCGGTTAACATAAGTAATTTTTTTTTAAATATATGACATTGAATCCAATACTGTTCAAAACAGTGCCTAGAGGTCAGTTACAATTGCATAGGTACATACAATAGAACTCTTTGGAAATACACCTGAAACAATGTATTTTCAGTTCTCATGACCTGCCAGCGAATTACTGGTTATTATCCTGTGATTACTGGTTGCATGGGAACCAAACGAGTCACAAAGGTGAAGCCAGGGTCTTTGATGTCAAGTGGTTACCTCCACCCATTAAAACAGCAAAACCAGTTAGGTCCTCCCGACCAAAGTAAGAAAAGAATTAATTTTCACCCCATCTGGTTCTAGTTCTGGATTTACACTCCATGGTGCCCGATCATCCGAGACAACTTGTACTTGTACTTGTAGAGCGGACTATTTTCCGCAACTAGGCCGCCAATGGGCCCTTTTTGCGTGACGGGTGGAGGATGTCACTCCAGCCACCCGATGTCCTCCAGGAAAGCAAGCAGCTCACTGATGCCGGCGCAGGCTTCCCGGGGCGACCTCGGTGTCCCGAGGTAGGTTGCTCTTGGAGTAGCCACGCTTACGCACTCTAAGAGCACGTGCGCGGGTGTCTCCTCTGCTTCAAGACATCCTCTGCATAGGGGACTGTCTGTAATGCCCAAAGTGCATAGATGTTTGTTTAGTGGGCAATGACCAGTGACAATTCCAACTATATGTCGGATTTTGTCACGTTTCAAGCTGAGGAGTTTTCGGGAGTATTTCGGATTTAATTCCGGAAATGCCTCCTTCGACTGCCTGCAGTCTTGTGTACTTGCCCAGAGCTCTTGGTGTAGTTTGCCAGTTCGCTTACGGATCCAGGAGCGTATTTGGTTGAAAGGCAGTGGGATTATTGGTTCCGGTCCTGCTGGATGCATTTCCGAGCCAATTCTCGCCAGTGCGTCAGCCCCATCGTTTCCTCTGGAGCCACTGTGCCCCTTGATCCATTGTAGAGTGATTTTGTTTGACTTACTTGCTTCCTCCAACAGGTGATGACACTGAATGGTCAGACCTGAAGTGTGTTCCGTTTTCTGCAAAGCTCGTAGGACCGCAGCGCTATCCGAGAGTATCCTGATGTTAAAGTCAGTTACCTTTCTACGAAGCACTGCTTGGGCGGCTTGGATTATACCTACACATTCCGCTTGGAATATGGAGTTCCATCCACCAAGGGCCGCCGACGAGTTGATGTTTAGGTCCTCCGAGAACGTGCCCGCTCCGGTTCCTGCTGTCATTTTAGAGCCATCTGTGTAGATTCTGAGTTCGTGTATGTTGGAGCTATCACTAGGCTCTTCGTGTAATTGTATAGTGTAGCTCTTAAAGTGTATGTGTTTTTTAGGTACCCTATCATATAAGGAGAGCATTAGAGGGTTCTCCTCTACATACTCCTCCATTATGGTGGTGTGGGCAGCCCTTTTGTCGTGTTCTAACAGTTTCAAAGCCCAGAGTCTGAAAGCAGACGCTGCTGCTTCTTGTTGCACGTGTAGGTGTAGTGGGGTGAGACCTACAAGGGCCTCTAAAGCAGCCGTAGGGGCCGTTCGCATGCTCCCAGTTATCGCCACACATGCCAATCTCTGGAACTTTTGAAGTTTGCTTATAGTGGTGCTCTGTTTGGTCCTAGGCCACCATACTAGAGCACCATAAGTGAGCGAAGGTTTTATTACGGTATTGTACAGCCATAGGGTTATCTTTGGGCTTAGGCCCCATGTTTTACCTATCATTCTACGGCATTGCCAGAATGATATCGTTGCCTTCTTTATTTTGTTATCTAAGTGTTTAGCCCAATTCAGTTTACTGTCTAGGGTCATCCGAGACATCCGAGACAATAAGTATGTCTCATGTGCATTAAATTTCATACTGGAATACAGCAATGCGAGTGCACCACAGCCTATAGGGCAGATTGCAAGGTTTTGGGGCAATACTACTTCAGGCGAGCTTTGCAGAAGTTCTACTTCTGCAAAGCTTTGTTATCTAAGTGTTTAGCCCAATTCAGTTTACTGTCTAGGGTCATCCGAGACATCCGAGACAATAAGTATGTCTCATGTGCATTAAATTTCATACTGGAATACAGCAATGCGAGTGCACCACAGCCTATAGGGCAGATTGCAAGGTTTTGGGGCAATACTACTTCAGGCGAGCTTTGCAGAAGTTCTACTTGCTGCTTAGTCCTACACTGGGTGTGAGGAGTCTACTTTAATGTCCACAATGATATTTTGTACAAAAAACCTAACTAAACAGAACCCACTATAAAAAGAGGTGCTATAGAAATCAATCTATTAATCTCTTCAAGGGTGGCGAATCTTTATGGACAAATATGCCATTTTTAAGAAGAGAAATGTTAATATGGCTGGAAAACTGCCATCAAATAATTTCGTCTTAGCGATTATTGGGAAAATAATACAACCTCCATAGTGTAGGTTCATCATACAATGGCAGTGACATCATCACTTGTCACATCTAAGTCCTCACGATAGTGTAACCCACAGTGAAAAGTGGCCCAGTGAGGCTCTGCCTAACCCTCCTGGAAAATAGGTGTGAATTTATGTTTTTATAACTACAAATATTTCTTAATTCTTTCCAATAGTAGGCAGTATAGAATACAAATACAATATCAGCTGGCAGAATTACTATGCTACATTTAAGGGCTAAAAATAAGCCGTATTTTAACCCCTATTTAAAATAAGGGGTGTTTTAGGTATGACAGCTGTACTTGTTTGCCTGTTTGAGGTGGTCAATTCTTTTAAAACAACATATTTAAAGAGATGATCCCAATTCAAAGCATTTTTTAAAACTCCATGGAGTTATTTAGTTCTTGTTGTTTGGCTTCGGGCTTTGGGTTAAACAATTCATTTGCCAATGTGGAATACAGTTCATAGTTACGTTGAAATCAGTGGAGGCGTTTCTAGTCATCAGCTCAGAATTATGTTTTTAATTATTTTTAATGCTGAAAGCTTTAGTTTTAATAATAATGTCGTATAAATAAGCTTATAGGTAGTAGGGTTCTCAACGAAAAACACGGAACAAGACTTTTTCGTCTAAGGTACCTAATTCCGTGTCGTAAGATATGATTAATGCTACAACAAATTGGTGTTTAATTAAAAAGCTATTACTCACCGCTTTTTGGCAAACTCCTGATAACGTTGACTGCAGCGTTGAATTTATCTTCAAGAGACATTTTTATCACAAAACACTACAAAATTGCAAAAATCACAACGCACTTTGGACCTCGGGATCACTTTACACAAACATGTTTTGATTCAATTGAAACAAAACAAGAGCACAGTTTATTAAATTTTTTCGTGGCGTGTCTATTTTTCTTTTATTTATTTTATTATATACCAAGCAAATATCACTTTTTCAATGAATGAAGAAGAAAAATAAGGTGGTGGTTTGAATGAGAGGAATAAAACGCGAAAACAAAAATTGCCTCGACCGAGTATCCGTGCACAAAACTCAAAGACACAGATAACTGTAATAGTACAAAGAGAATAATATTCAAAGGGAAAAATAATCATTAGGTGTTGTGTTGCCAAGTACAAGATTTTTTAAATCGGGTGATGACTTTTACATACAACGCCATCTAGCCTCTGAACTAAACATAGCTTATACAATGAGAACCAGATTACTGATTATATACTTATGTGGTATTTCACTGTTCTTCTTGTAAATACGTATTTTTAATACAAATATTATCACAAACAAAATTGAAAACACGGCCTACAGCGCAGAAAGCAGACCTCCTGAGCAACTGAGCTGTGAGGTCAAACATAATTATATGCGTTGACGAGCGTGTAAAATTTGACTCGTCGAAAGATTATTTTATAGCTGTTGCGAAATACAATAATTTAACTCAAACTCATTTATTCAGCCTTAGAAACGTTATGGAACACTTGATTTCAAATGATAGCGTACATGGCCAAAAATAAAATAATAATTCATAATAAAGTTATAAACTATGAAAACAATACTTTAACAATAATTTAATAACAAAAGACATTAAAATTAAATTAATTCTAACTTTATGGTATATGTCAACGGTATGAAAGTACTGTAATGATGCAAATAACGACAGCAAAACAAATGAGACATCAATTAAAACTTTAATTATGTGATAGTGATTTAGTAAAAACAGAATTGTGTACGATTTCAGAATAAATTATAAATAAAGAACATGTAACCAACAAGTCAAATTATAAACCAGCAAAATTATATAAATTCACATATTTGAATACAACCAAGTGTAAATTTCAAGTTTATGATTTGAATTATTTTTGATAATTCATGGGATGTTACACGGTAAATGTTGACATGACTGCGACGGACGTAACAGAGTTTTACTAAAATTAGGAGAATTGTCTAAAATCAAAAGCTCTGGCAGCATTTCGATTTTCACTGTTCTTCTTTTGTTTAGAATATTGTCAACATTTGATTATTTGATCAAATTGACAATTGACATTGACATCAAAGACGTCAGATATGACAGTCCGCCATATTCCTTGTCAATTCGAGTGCGGTATCGTCGCTTGTGTTAGACGAATAAACCTTTTGTAAAAGGTAATTATCTAAAATTATTACGAAAATCCCACAAAAATTACACCTGTAACAAGTTGTGAAGGATTTTGAAGTGAATTTTGTGTGTCTTAGTGTACATATTTTATTATTTACATATGTAATTTTCCTGGTACCTATACCAGTTTTGCCGCAAGTGGTTTGTGTAGATTTCTGATTTTCATACACATTACGTGATAAAAGTGTGTAGTTACGTACATCTTGTATATTTGTATGTTGGTATGTAAAATCCGCTATCTACTAGCCTTTGAACGGTATCGAGTGTGTCGTCTCTTATTTCTCACCAAAAAAAAAAAAGAGTATAATGCTGCTATAATTGGCCTGCGAGCAAAACAATACAATAATGTAGCAATAGTTAGCAACTATAATCAAACCAAATCAAAATCTTTATTACCAAATCCTTATACTGAATGCAGAATAGTAGAGAGTAGTAGATAATCTATGTTGAATGGATAAGTACTTTTGGGAAGAAATATTCTGTTACATTTTCATATAATTCAACCTTGGTACTACTCTTTCAAGTACAATTTGACTGGGCATTTTGAGTCAATGATGCACCATAATTTCTGGATCAATGCGTTCATTAGAATGTTAAAAATATATATCATTTGTTTAAAAGCTAACAAGTATGAAAGTTAATTGGAACTGATATCTGATCAGCCCTGAGCATTATCAAGCATAACAAGTCAGTCATAAATCCATAAAAAAAACATTTATTTATATACATCTTGCAAACATCGGTTTACAATTATACGAACATAGATCTTGCATAATAATTGTCAAAACATACAGGATACTTAGTGGGATTTCAGTTCATTCCTTTTCTTTTATTACTTTGAATTAGAATTGTTTTATTTTTCAGTAAATCTAGTCCCCCTAAATTACTACAATGCCGGAACTAACGGAGTTAGACAAGGCCACAGCATCCATGACAGAGAAGAGGAAGGAAGAAACTGCTTCATCTGACAGCGACTCTGATGACACCATCCCAGAACTGGAGGATGCCGGTAGGGTAGTTTCTTATCCATATATTTGATCTAGCTAAATATAATTCCCATCACTCCTACTTACTTACCCTCTTGCCTTCCCTACTGCTAGATATGTATATTGCAATGTCATACTGGTGATAACCTTAAAAATACTTTATTGCATAAGAAAATCAAGTTCATGAATAAAATATTTCAGGCACCCCTGGCACTGGTATTGCAAACCAACATCCTGGCATTGACATTGTCTCCAAGGCGAAGCAGTCGCGTGGTGAGAAAAAGGCACGCAAGATTATGAGCAAATTGGGACTCAAACCTGTAAGTTGTTTAGTTACACTGTCCGAAGGCCTCCAGCATATATATAGACTAGTATAGCTGGAACTGACATCTTAACACGCCTCCAAAACTTAATCCGATTAAATACCACCCAAATGGTCACCGTAAGAGGTGCTTAACTTAGATGATCTGTAAGGAACATCTTTTCAGTGCTATGTGGATAACCACAGTACACGGTTCTGAGGCGTTCAAGCAACTAGCTTCACAATCTAAATGCTTTGTTTGTCGATGCTAAACTGGGTGCGGTTTGGCTAATCTGAATTTTTGCAAAGAGTTAATATTTTGGAGAGTCTTATGTTGCTTGTGTCTGTGAGTACCCTTAGAGTACCTACCAATGTCCTCTCCGGTGGTAGGAAGGAGTAACCCAAAGTAGCAGTAGAACTTGTGCCATGTTCGTCTGGAGAAGAACCAGGGTGTAATTGCCGGTGATATAAGTGCATGAGACGTTACAGCCACACCACAGAGTGGTGGACTTGGGTCTCTTGGTCTTGGATTTATAATATTGATAAAGAAAAAGTGAACCGCCAATATCTGGCGAACTTTGTTTTTAAGTAAAGTGATTTGATAAAATAATTTATTCCACTTGGATCTTCTCGTGATGCGGTACCGGAAAACCAGAGTCCTATTGCTGTTTATGGGTGGCGGTAACCACATCAGATAGGGCGTAACCACGTCCTGTTACTTCAGTCACATAACAAAAAAATAAAATTGAAGTCTGTTAGTTACGTCAAAATAACAGCTTTTTACTAAAAGAATTTGAATGTATACACTGTACCGGTAGTAACAAAATAGTTTTTTTTTTTAATGTTTGCCCTTCATCTGTTTTTTCCGCCTAATCTCTGAAACGTCTGGGACGATTTCGCTACGTAAATTTAAAAAAAAGTATAGAATTAGTTAAACAGCTAGTACAAAAAATGTTTATCACTGACTTTCTCGTCAAATCAAATCTTGGTGCGGTGTTGCCGTGTCATTCAATAAAAAAACTACCAATAAAATAAAAAACTTGAGCAAACAATGGATTTATCAATTTCAGGTGTCAGGCGTAAACAGAGTGACCATCCGCAAATCAAAGAACATTCTGTTCGTCATCAACCAGCCAGATGTTTACAAGAACCCCCACTCGGACACTTACATTGTGTTCGGAGAGGCCAAGATCGAGGACTTATCACAGCAGGCCACCATGGCCGCCGCTGAGAGGTTCAAGGCCCCAGAGACGGCGGCCGCCGGTAATGATGCCACCACTGCTGGCACGGTTAGTATTACCCTTGGTATATATTGTTTACAACTTGTTTACAAATTGGAGTTTTATTTTTTATATAACACTGGCCATATTCTTTGTCCACTCGCCCCAGTAATTTACAGAGCCATCAGTCAAATACCAGACACTGGCGTTGTGTGACACAAAAGCTATATGGAAAATTTTAAACAATATGCTTACTTATCTCCTATTTCAGACGGTAGCACCTATAGCCGAGGAAGAAGACGAAGAAGCCGTGGACGAGACCGGAGTGGATGAAAAGGATGTTGAGATTGTGATGTCCCAAGCGAATGTCTCGCGGGCGCGGGCTGTGCGCGCCCTACGGAACAACCAGTCTGATATCGTCAATGCTATTATGGTGAGTCTAATCTTTAATTTTTACGAGGTGTTATTTAACTTGCAATGTTATGTTTGTCCGGGTGGAATCTTGCAACTGAATTTTAAATCAGTCAATCATCTTTAACCGATTGAGCTGAAATTTGGTATACATGCTTATATTGGATGACTATGCATACTTAGCTATGTGACGTCATTCTAATGAGTGCTTGCAAAATTTGATACAATCTATATACATAAGTTAATTGTCTCACTGGCTTTTTGATACGGCGGCGTTGTGAGTTTAATTTAATGTTTTTTAATTTATTGTAAGGAATAATGTGATTTTATTAACAATTTATTTTCTTTCACAGGAACTGACAATGTAAACTACATGAGGAAACATAGCAATAAGTCTGTATTACTGCGGCTAATTGAAGTGAACCCAAATTGTGGTCTGGGGGTGTATATAGGATATTTCACAATAAAATACATTATGTAATTCAGCGTTTTGTTTCATTTATCTGTATAGTGTATGTTCCTGGCTCCAAACCCGTTTATCCCGGCGAGTATGTGGCAGGGTATTACATACCCAAGGTATAAATATTTCTTACAATATTCCGACACCTCCTACCTGCACTATCCAATCGCGCTGCACCAATAAGATTACGCCACGATCCCCTCCTGCGCTTTTTACTCCAGCTACTCTGTATTATAATTATAAATATTTAATATAGTACTGTATATAAATATTTAATATAGTAGTGTATTATAATTATATGTCGGAAATATTTGGATCTCAGAAAGAGCAGGGCACGCTTAGCTGTCTCAAGGTGATGATGTACAGCGTTAGGCATGAATGCTGCCCCCGAATGTTGCAAATGTTACGATAGACATTCACAGATAAAAATAAATGAAGGGTCCTTGGGTTACAAGTAGTGGCTGTGCCTGTCGCCATTTCATCCACCCTGAATAGATTCAATACGTTACGTCCCATAAATGATCCGAGGTACAAAAATTTGAAACAGCGTGGTAATGACATCCCAGCGAGAGTTAAGAGCACATGCCTGGAGACCATCGAAATCGCAAAACAACGATTCTGTTTTAGTTTAGCTGATCTTTCCAGCCTTTGTCACCATTCCTCCATTCCATTTTCGGCAATAAGCATATAGCACATTGTCAAAAACCATACTTTATAAATTTAATGTAGCTAGGTTAACACCGTTCCCGTAGCCCCAGCATAAAGGCGCCAAGCAGGAACACCAGGGTAGTTTTAGTCTGACCTGTAGGTATTTCCAACCAGGCAAAATAAAAAACATTTTACTGGAGCGTGTATAGCCGGCATAAAGGATAAAGAAATAAACGTCAAATTTGTAAACATGTCAAAAAACCTGCTGTCAAATTATGACTGTCAGATCTGTCATTTTCTTTTCTGTTTTTGCATTATTCTGGATTTTCTCTGAAATAAATCTATTTTAATCCGCGTTTTGTGAAGTGATAATAAAGTGAAAAATGTCCATGTTCCCAGGAACAGTGGCTTTCGATGAGTATGGTCGTCCATTTATCATCTTAAGGGATCAGGCGAATCAAAAAAGGCTTACCGGTATCGATGCCTTGAAGGTATTTAATTTGTTTATTATTTTCTAAAAGTACAAAGAAATCGATTTTAGCGATTAAATTCCATTCACACTCTACCTACTCCACATTAATTTTCATTCGCTAAAATCAAATATGTTAGTAACCTAGAAAAATATCCTCGTATAATTACCAATTAAACTTTAATTACTCAGTTTTACGAATGAAAACTACTGCCAACTCTTTATTTACATCCGTAATTCCTTAGAAATAACATTTAAAGTGTATAGTAAATGTTAATTTTAGAGATATTTCACTTTTAAAAGTCAGGTGTCCACCACCTATCACATGATTCATGTTTGGTAATAGGAAGTAAGCTTCACTTCTATATTTCAATTGCTTGCTTTGATTTATCTATGGATTTCCCACAAAGTACTACATGTTTGGTTTGAAATCTAAAGTTATTGCAAAAAAATATCAGAAAAAATGGGTGTCTGTGATGATTGAAAAATTCACATAGTGTTTTGATAAACAATGAAAACTACCTTGGCTGTGTCTGAGCCACCCATTTTTGACAATCATACTTGATTCAAAAAATCTTTTTTTTAGAATAGTATAGAATATAATTTATTATTATTTATTACTATCTAAAAGTCTCCACAATGGTGTTTTTATGTTAGTGTCAGACTAAAATAATCCAAGCGGCGTCTATTTTATTTATGGAGTAAACACTACCCATATTTAAAGAGCTATCAGTGTTGAATTTCATTTGATGCTTCTGGAATGAACTCCAACCTCTACTATATTTCAGAAAGTGCTTATAAACATTTCAGTCGCACATCTCAGCTGCGCGTCAAATCGCCAGCATCCTCCGCACCTCTCTTGGACCCCGTGGGCTGGACAAGCTCATGGTGTCCCCAGACGGAGATGTCACAGTCACAAATGATGGAGCCACCATCCTCAAGATGATGGATGTTGACCACCAGATTGGAAAGCTGCTTGTGCAATTAGCTCAGAGCCAGGATGATGAGATTGGTGATGGTACCACAGGAGTGGTGGTGTTGGCTGGTATGTATACCTTGTGTTCTAATACTGTTTTTGAGGTTTGTGCCAGAATGGTTTAAGATCTACCAACTATCTATCTTGGTGACATCTGCCAATCTGGATTGGACTCCTGTGGTAGATCAGAGCCCATTGACTCTCAATTATCGAGAGTAGGCCGTTGCAGTGGGATCATTAGAGATTAAGTGCTAAGTTACTCATAATCTAACTTACTTTTAGGCGCTCTCCTAGAACAAGCCAACCAGCTTCTCGACAAAGGCATCCACCCCATCCGCATCGCTGATGGCTTCGAGATGGCCGCAGCCGCTGCTCTTCTCCACCTCGACAGCATCAGCGAGGCATTCCCCGTGAACAAGGACACGAGGGAGAACCTAATCAAGGTTGCCATGACCACCCTCGGGAGTAAAGTGGTTGTCAAGTGTCACAGACTTATGGCAGAAATTGCCGTTGATGTGAGTCATATTCACTTAATCCTTTAGATCTCAAGTATTGATTGGATACCTAAAATTTTACACTTACAAGTAAATATAGAAGATAGAAGCTCCTTATGCATATTACATACTCAGATATGTTAACAGGCAGTTCTCATGTTTTAGCTAGATAATAAAATTGAGAGTGTGTGGCCCAGGGTCATAGAGGCCGACTAACAATCTGAAGGTCGCTGGTTCTTTGGGTTGAGTTTGGGTTTTTCACATGAAGATTTTATGTGCGCAAATACCACGCTCTCGAAACGGTGAAGGAAAACATCGTGAGGAAACCGGCATGTCTTAGAACCAAAAATTCTAAAACAAACGACATCAATCAACCCAGATTGGGTTCCCGTGGTAGATCAACGCCCAATTACTCTTAATTATCGAGAGCAGGTCGGTGTCAACACTAAAAAGGATGATATGGATCACTAAATTTACTTAATATATCCCCCAGGCCATTCTATCAGTAGCAGACCTCGAGAAACGTGATGTCAACTTTGAGCTGATCAAGGTGGAAGGCAAGGTCGGAGGAAGGATGGAGGACTCCATGCTCGTGAAGGGTGTGGTCATCGACAAGACCATGAGCCATCCCCAGATGCCCAAAGTTCTGAAGGTAACATTTTAATCCCACTCATATATAATATAGGGTTAGGTGTACAATAATAGGGTTAGCAGACTTAGTAAATATTGTATTTTAGCCTAACAATGTACCTAATTTTTAAGTATATAATGGTTTGTTAACTGCTTTTGTACCTAAATTATAAAAATAATATATCACGAAGACTGGTAAAATATTATATTAAGAGTCCACTATGGAACTGACATGGTCAACAAAGACCCAAAGTCCCCAAAAAAAAAAAAATAATAATCCCGCTCCGTTATGTAGCGTAATCTGTATGGGTCTGGTGTATCATACATTGTGCAGCCTCCAAAGAAATCAGAGAAAGAACAGACAAAGACTAATAGGGTCTGGTTCTCCTGAGGCGCTGAAACAGTGCTGCATCTTTGTAAGATCCAAATATTACACTGAGTCGCATTACTGTTGTTATGGGCGGGGGTCGCCACTTACCACCAGGTGGGCCCTCAGCTCGTTCCGTCAATTTTTCACACAAGAAAAAAAAAACAGTAGACACCAAAATGTTTTTTTTATTGCACACCAAAATTTTTTTTTTAATGTGAATAAGTGACGGAACGATCTGAGGGCCCATCTGATGGTAAGTGATGACCCTCGCCCATGACAACAGTAATGCGCGCGACTCAGTATGAGATCCAAATCTTTACTGAGTCGCATTCATCCTGCTGCGTCCATCACTACAGACGGGGATGATATGTCTCATAACAATAGCTTAAAATAATATAATGTAAATAATAATTATATGTAGATAATGTGTTATAATTAGTGTTTGTTTGTCAGGACGTGAAGCTAGCGATCCTGACGTGCGCGTTCGAGCCGCCCAAGCCGAAGACCAAGCACAAGCTGCAGGTGGGCTCCGCGGAGGCCTACCGCGACCTGCGCGAGTACGAACACGACAAGTTCACGCAGATGGTCAAAACTGTCAAGGTAAATGTTTATATATATAAAGATATAGGTTTCCATTTTTGTAAAATAAGTGCCTTGTTACAGTTCCAAATAAAGATTTATTATTATTATTATATATTCTTCATATAGAGGGTGTCTCTTAAGTAATGTCGGTTTTCATATGTTTAAAATTCCTGCGCTTCAAGTCAAACATGTCGTAACTTGTTAAGACTAGTCTCTAATTCTATGAATACAATTGCTTTACTCAGTGGCGGCCTTAGGGGGTGGCAAGCAGGGCAACCGCCCGGGGCCTCGCTCTTGTAGGGCCTCGCGCCCTCGCAGAACAACCCGTTTCTTGTTTTGATGTACTGCAGCTGTTTTTAGGAGGATGCTGACTGATTACCAGGAGCCCTGTACACTTCCAACTCACTTAAATTCCTCATACGCCAAGAGCCTCACAAATATCTATCGCCCGGAGCCTCGCAATATCTAAGACCGCCCATGGCTTTACTTTCTTTTAATCATTCTCTCTTTGTTTATTGTCGACGCAGTACGTTTTTATAATAAATAGTATGGAATGCGATAAATATGAAATTTATATGAATATGAAATTATAAAGCATGATAGCTGCATCGGAAGTCTGTGTAGCTAGCACTCTGGAATAGGCCCACATCAAGCTGGCTCACTTTTAACATCAGTTAAAACCCCTAAATTACTATAATTGTAATGTCCAGGATGCGGGTGCAACTTTGGCGATCTGCCAATGGGGCTTCGACGACGAGGCCAACCACCTACTGTTGTCCCAAGGTCTGCCGGCGGTGCGGTGGGTGGGCGGCCCCGAGATGGAGCTGATAGCCATTGCGACCGGCGGCCGCATCGTGCCCCGGTTCGAGGAGCTCACGCCGGAGAAGCTGGGCTCGTGTGGACTGGTCAGAGAACTCAGTGAGTGCTAATTATTATCACCAGTCAATTAAACAGAGATTTGAACAAAGATAAAGTCTGGTCTCATACCTCAGCTGGTAGCTTCTGCGCTGTAGGTTGTTTTTTATGTGAATGAGTGACGGAACCTGATGGTAAGTGGCGACCCTCGCCCATGACAACAGTAATGCGCGCGACTCAGTATGAGATCCAAATCTTTACTGAGTCGCATTCATCCTGCTGCGTCCATCACCCGAGACGGGCATGATACGTCTTGTGGGTTCTATTTCCTAAGACAAGCACTTGTGTGCGAACAGAAATGATTGTTCTGTGTCTGCGTGTTAGTATTATATATATGTATTTAGAAAAAAAGTACTATTTTTATTCTACAATATCTGTTATCAATACATATATTACTAGCTATGCTTAGTTAGGGGCTAGAAATATGTCAATGAATATTTTATTTATAAATAATTGACTCCGTAGCTTAGTAAACTCAGGTTCTGTGACCATATGTGTGAATCAAATTATCTTTAAAACATGTTTAGCATTGTATACCTACTATATAATCTTCTGCCCTATCTAAGTGCATAAATTCGTCCAAAGAAGAAATAAATAACTGATAAACTACCTTAGTCTTGGGTATGTTTTGAAGAGTACACTGTGATAAGTGTAATGTTTGTTCTTGGGTCTTGGGTGGTGATGGTGTCTGTATTGTTTCTGTGTTTGTACATGCTACCTGCGCAGGGAATTGTAGTGCAGGTGTAAATAAAACATATTTTTGTTTAATAACCTACTTAATTACTAACCAAAGATTATGCCTGCAAGGATGATAAACACTGTGCGTTTGTTTGCAGCATTCGGCACATCTAAGGACGAGATGTTGGTGATCGAGGAGTGCTCCAACTCCCGCGCGGTGACGCTGCTGATGCGCGGCGGGAACAGGATGATCGTGGAGGAGGCAAAGCGCTCCGTCCACGACGCCCTGTGCATCGTGCGCAGTCTTGTACAGGTAACATTACTTTTCTACGATATAAAAGGTTTTTCGGGATCAAAAGTAGCTGTGTTAAAGCTATTCTGGTACCTAATTTCATCCAAATCTGTTCAGCCGTTTGAGGGTGGGTGAAGGAGTAACTAACACGCATACAGACAAACTTTTGCTTTTATAATATTAGTGTAATTAACGGGATCAGCTGTTATTAAGCAGTTACCAGCGCTCATAATAAAAACAAAACGGCTTAGTTACTTCTTAAGCAAAAGTTTCATTTACTCTGGTTTGGATTTGAAACTTTGGCTATCGGATATAAGAGTCTTCAACCACTGGACCACTATATGGAAAAGCAATGTTTTGATAATATAACTTGTATGTTTTGTTCTACAAATAACTTATGTTGTGTCCAGGATTCTCGCGTTGTGTACGGCGGCGGCGCGGCAGAGATCTCCTGCTCACTGGCAGTGGGGCGCGCTGCTGAGAAGTTCTCCTCGCTGGACCAGTACTCGTTCCGCGCGTTCGCAGATGCGCTAGAGTCGGTACCTCTAGCTCTGGCAGAGAATAGGTAAGTCATATCCCCAATCGGACCCGCAGCGCAACAGTAAACCTGACAGTTAATTTCATTATTTAGATTTTTTTTAATGTAAAAATCTGAAGAAATGGATACTATACACAAAATTGTTTTTGCTAACTGTACTATCCATCAACGCAAGTACAAGCCGCCATTTTAGATTCGTTTATTTATTGAACCATCTTATCGTCGTTGCAAATTTAAAATCTCCCATGTGACCTTTTTGTTGAAAATTAGTTTTGCAGATGTTTGAAATAGATTTTTGAATATTACCGTTTGCAAATACTCCCTATGTCTTGATAGGTAACAATTAAGATATTTTGCAACGACGTTATATACTTGTAGTCGTCACCTGTAAATGTAGTGGCATTCGAATTGGACAATGCAAATTAATGATTATTAATTTGATACACACGGTTGCCGATCTTATAAATATAAAAAAATTATAATAAGTAGGTACACCTGAATACCCCATATAATTTTCTATGCTGTCCTGTCCATTTGGTTGACTGCACGATTATTGCACATACAGGTACAATCCGTAGCAATGTTCCCACTGCAGGGACACCTGCCTACCCTCGATAATTGAGAGTGAATGGGCTCTGATCTACCACGGGAGCCCAATCCGGATTGGTAGATGTCACATGCCGTCGAATTTTTGGTTCTAAGACATGCCGGTTTCCTCGCGATGTTTACCGTCACCGTTTTGAGAACGTGGTATTGCGCAAATAAATTTTTTCAAGTAAAAAAACTCATGGTGCACTTGTTGGTTTGAACCAGCAACCTTCAGATTGAAAGTCGGCGTCTGTACCCCTGGGCCACCACGCTCTAGAGCCACGCTCTCTCTGACAGGTACAATAATAACCCAATATTTAATACATATTATTTATTATTCCAGCGGTCTGTCCCCCATCGACGCGCTGTCCGAGGTGAAAGCGCGCCAGGCGGCCGAAAACAATCCTAATTTGGGCATCGACTGCATGAACCACGGTAAATATATATACTTTATTTTATCTGTCTTCGAAATGAAAGAGCAACATTTTCTATAATAAATTTGTTGCCAATATAAATTATGTGATACATCTTGCTAATATTATAAATTTGCAAGTATGCCATCCAACATCCATATGTTTGGTACTCAATCACGGTTGAATGGTTCTGGATGACATTAGCACACGTGTGTGTGTGTGACGGATTTATATGAAATTGTGTAGTATAATTGTGTGTATACGAATAGTGTATTATATGAAATTTATATAGTAGGTGCCTCCCTATTAAAAGTAAAGTAATAACTAGTAGTACACAAATTGGTAGTCTGTGGGTAGAGAAGATTGCGTCATCTTGTGAAAAGTGAAAAATGGTGATTTATTTGAATAAAATCAAATTGTTACAATAATAATAAAAGGTTTATTTCCCTCTGCGCATTCCCTGTACCCTTCAGAAATTTGGTACCAAGATAACTTATATCCTGGATAACACATAATGTTATTGAAAGTCACAGAACCACTAAAATATTAACAATTATAAACTTGTTTCAGAGTCCAACGACATGAAAAAGTTGAACGTGATCGAGTCGCTGCACTCGAAGAAGCAGCAGATAGCGCTCGCGACGCAGCTCGTCAAAATGATCCTGAAGATCGACGACGTGCGCTCGCCTTCCGATTCTATCCAATAATACTCTAACATTACACTATTATAGTCTAATATTCGTATTCATGCATTTCTGGGCGAGTGATTGCAGTTTGCAGAGTGGACTAAAGTTAAGATTCTCGATTCTGAAAGGTTTTTTTGTTACGCGATATCTTTTCAACCGATTGGAGTGTTTTTGGTTTTAACTTTTATTTGGAGATTGATTTCTATCATATCGGGTCGAATACGGACTATTCTAAATAGTCGAATACATAGATTTTGGACCTGTTTTTGAGTCTGAACATTTTGTGAGTTCATTCTGGTGTACTGCTTCCGTGCTTCGGAGGGCACGTTAATCGGTCTCGGCCTTTCAGGCATTCTGAAAGTACAGACTACATGGTTGGCTTGCCTATTTATGTAATGCAATCCCAGTTTTAACTTGGCGTAATTCAGTATTTATAACGATTCTCTGTCTATCACAAACCAAATTATAAATTCAAGTGATTACTACAAATAATTATTTTAGAACTTGTATTTTAAGTTATGCATTTCGCTGGACGCTGTACGGAGTGTACTGTTGTGATGGATGCCTTATTGCACTAATAAATTAATAATAAGCTAATTATATTTTTGTTTCATTTAAAACATTTCATAGGTGTGGACACAGTACTTTTCCGGGCGAACTTTGCTCTAGTTCTACTAGAACTTTTTGTTGCTCCTTTAGCCCCACCTAGGGGGTACGCGTAGACTCGCTCCAGTTGTACGGACGCGAGCAACTGGACCCCCAAAACGTAGCACTATTACAAACATATCCAAAAGGACTTAAGAAGAAATAGAATAACATAAAATATTAGGAGATGCCAAAATTTACATCCATAATGTTGGTATGCAAAAATTTCTGTTGGCATCTGTATCAAAAAGGTATCGATTGTATGGTTTGCTATTCCTTCTTCCTTTAGCCATTGGTTACGGAACCCTCCGTACCAGCCTCTAATGTTCACAGTGCTCTGATCTACCACGGGAGCCCAATCCGGATTGGTAGATGTCACATGTCTTCGAGTTTATGGTTCTAAGACATGCCGGTTTCCTTACGATGTTTCCTTCACCGTTTCGAGAACGTGGTATTGCGCACATAATTTTTTCAAGTGAAAATATTCATTGGTGCTCGTGTGGGTTTGAACTAGCGACCTTCAGATTGAAAGTCAGCGTCTATGCCACTGTGCTACGCTCTCGGAACCTTATTACTCTAAAATTAACGTTAATACATATAAATACAATAAAAACACGGATTTTACTTGAAACATTTATTAGCTTTTATTGGTAGCATTTCTAAGGATTCGATTATATTATAACTATAATTGACTGATTTTTAAAATCCAAAAAACCTACTTCATTGCTTTCATCCCTTATCTTGCCCTCAGGGGGTACACACAACCATAAAAAAAAGCATCTATATCGGTAAACAATAGGCGAAGACTAAAGTTCACAGGAAAGTAAAATACGCAATTTCGTGTCATATTTATTGCAGTTATTTGATTTAAAAAAAACAATCTTTAGACCCGTTTTATGAAATTACTATGGAACCAATTTGAAATTATATTATTTTAAACCAAAAAAACTGCTAATTCCTATGAGAAAAGACAGACTGAGGGACAAAAAAATGATCTTTGCCAATGGCGGAACGATGTAAATTTTTTTTAGGGATTATTTTCAAATTTGATGGAAAATTTCATTTCACCGTTGTGGGCGAAAATAGCAGTTGAATTTATTAAAGTTTGAAAGTCGGTTTGTATTTTTTATTGTATTGGAAACATTGTTAATTCTAATTATCGTAAAGAATTTCAGAGATCACTGCGTTCCTGTACTAGACCAGTTGGTTTGCCTTCGGATTGGGAGGCGGGGCGGAGGACTGTTGCCCTTCTGGGGTTGCTGTACAAATCTTTGACATGTTGAAACTCCATCACATTCCCTGCAAAATGGAAAACTCTAGCAATCAAATGTAAAAAAAAATAATAAACGTTTACACACTCACACCTCTGCACTAGGATTCCCTATCGCATGGCATGGACAAACACCCAAGAATCGAGAACAAACTTCATGCTCACCACAGTGTGCCCCGGTCGGGAATCGAACCAGGGACCCCTCGCTTCGAAGGCAGGGGAAATGAGGATTTTTGAATCACTGATTATATTTTATATTATTGTCAATAACTTTATTTATATTCCAAGTTTCTTTTTTTTTGCTTATTGGCATAAATAAATATATTTTTCTTTCTTTAATGCAAGCATATCTTCCATATCTATACCGTGCCAGCCTCTAATGTTCCCACTGCAGGGACACCGGCCTACTCTCGATAATTGAGAGTGAATGGGCTCTGATCTACCACGGGAGCCCAATCCGGATTGGAAGATGTCACATGTCATCGAATTTATGGTTCTAAGACATGCCGGTTCCTCACGATGTTTTCCTTCACCGTTTCGAGAACGTGGTATTGCGCACATGAATTTTTCAAGTGAAAAAACTCATTGGTGCACGTGTGGGTTTGAACCAGCGACCTTCAGATTGAAAGTCGGCGTCTGTGCCCCTGGGCCACCACGCTCTCTATACACGTACTTATCAAATAATTCGTCTGTTCTTACCAGAGCTCATAGCTTTATTATCGAAGGTCAGGGTGGTGCGCGGTACATTGCCGAGTATCGCTAGTGCACGGGCGCTGTTTGGCACTATGCTGGTGGAACCCTAGAAATAACACAACCAGTCAAAACTCCCAATCGCGTGCTTCGAAGGACACGCTAAAATTTACTAGTAGGTGTAGTGTTCCATATGTTCCAAACAATAAAGCAAAGACAAAAAAAAAAAGTGGGTAAATGGCAGTAAATAAATATAATATTATATAAATAAACGTTTACACACTCATGCCTCTGCACTAGGATTCCCTGTATCGCAGATGGCATGGACAAACACAGAAACAAGACAAATACACAAGACCCAAGAACAAACTTCATGCTCACCACGCAAAGTGTGCCCCGGCCGGGAATCGAACCCGGGACCCCTCGCTTCAAAGGCAGGGCCACTACCAACTAAGCCACGGAGCCGTCAATGAAATGAAAACAACCGACTGATTTAAAACCCAAAATAACCAGCTTTAATAATCTCATTACTTAATCACTCGCCCTTAGTAGGCTCCAAATCGGTATGCAACGGGCGAAGAAAAATCCACAGGAAAGCAACATACGCAATTTCGTTTACTTGGATGAAATTTTTTCCAGTTATTTTGATTTCACAACCAAACTAAATCAATTTTGAAAACGCTCGTTAAATCACTTATTCACGTAAAGAAAAAATATGATGTTTACCTTAGGAAATGACATAAAATTGATTTCTATGATCCGATCTGTATTAATATTATGTCTCTTGACTATGTCCAAAGCTTCCTCCGAGGTCACGCTGAGACCTTGCACCTGCAAATATAAAACATGCAGTTGTCATGGGCGAGGGTCACCACTTACCATCAGGTAGGCCCTCAGCTCGTTCCGTCACTCATTCACATTCACAAAAAAAAAAAATTATTTCACGTTAAATGAATTTTATTTATCACTGAAAATGCCCCCCTGGCTGCCCCCTCCCCCCTGGGTACGCCCATGATAAGATATAAGAATACCTCGGCCTGCCTCCTACTGCAATACCCAACACGGGTTCATATGTGAAACTTGTTACCAACTAAATGTGAAATGCAATAAATGATTGAGTATTGAGTATTGAGGTATTGTATTGAGTAATGGCGTATAAGCGTTCCGGAGCGTCATTAAAAAATAAGGCAGGATTAACGCCGCTGGTGCCGCGGAAGAGTGCAAGCAGTTCCCGTAGCCCCAGCAATGGGCGTCTAGAAGAGACCGTGGGGTTTTTAGCCGGTAAGAATCCGGCATAACCCGTCCAACGTCCGCAAGGGGGGGCGGGTACCGATGAAGGTTTTCCCTAGAAAAAAAAAACAAAAAAAAAAGGTATGTGTTACCTCGATGACGGCGAGGTGGCGCGGGTGCGTGAGGCGTGCGTGCGCGCGCAAGTCGGCCCGCGTGCGGAACCGCCGCGGACAACGCCCGCACGACCACGCGTGCCCCACCCACGGGCTCGACACGGACGCCACTCTGGCGACAAACAATCATCGTACAAACGTGGTGACCTAGGGCACAGACGCCGCCTTCCAATCTGAAGGTCGCTGGTTCAAAACCCTCATTAGCACCGATTAATTTTTCACTTAAAAAATTTATGTGCCCAATATTACGTTCTTGATACTGTGGATGAATATATCGTGAGGAAACCGGCATGTCTTAGACTCGAAAAATTCGAATATGGGACTTCTCAAGTTCGTAAGCCAAGATCATCCCAAACTTTGAACCAAACCAGTCAAGTGCGATATGAACTCGCACATCAAGGGTTCCGTAGCCAAATGGAAAAAACGGAATCCTTCTAGTTTCATTATGTATGTCAGTCCGTAGGTAACAGCCATTTTATAAAAATTTGGGGGATCCAGTTGTTTCCGTTTGTTGGTTCCCTTTAAGTCCCAACACGTACCCCCTAGGTGGCGCTAAAGGAGCAGTATAATTTTTTCCATGTTCGTTCGGAGAAGTATTGTCTCCACACCTTATAATCCGCCGCCAAGCAGCGGTGCACTCGTATTGCTGTTCCGATGGAAGGGTGTGGGTGCCGATGAAATTACAGGCGCATGAGACGTTACATCCCCGTCTCGGGTGACGGGCCCAACGTGACACGACTTGGGTCATAATTCGGTCGAGGAGGACCTAAGTCGTATTGCTGTTGTTATGGGCAGATGTAACATAACAGGTAGGCCTTCAGCTCGTCCCGTCAATATAGTTACATAAAAAAATATTGACATGAAAATTTATTGAACATAAAATCTTACTTCTGTCTTTGGCTAGTACTTGTCAACCCCGTGGTCCAATTTTGCACAGATATGCCAATATGGTGCTCCTTATTCCTATGTCTATACAGTGCAGTTTTGTTCGGCAAAATTTCATCGCAATCGCGACAAGGTATCCTGGAACATATTAGGTACATATTTTTGGGGGGTCCAGTTGCTCGCGTCCGTAGGTGTGTACCCTTTGATTCCCTACACGTACCCCCTGGGTGGTGCTAAAGGAGCAACCAAAAGTAGCAGTACAACTTGTGCCAAGTTCGTCCGGAGAGGTACTGTCACCGCATATGGAATCTGCCGCCAAGCTGTAGTGGTTGCATTACTGTGTTCCGGTGGAAGGGTGTGGCCCCGTCTCGGGTGATCGACGCAGCAAGATGAATGCGACTCAGTAGGTAAAGATTTGGATCTCATACTGAGTCGCACGCATTACTGTTGTCATGGGCGAGGATCACCACTTACCATCAGGTGGGCCCTCAGCTCACCCATTCACATAAAAAAAGGTACTTTTTATTCAAATACTGCATGTATTATAAAAATTTAAAACATCTTCTAATATAATGATAAAATAAAATAATTAAATTTCATTTATTCAGATAACATTGATCCAGATTACAAAAAGGCATACAAAAAAATACAATTAATTATGACAATATAATACAATAAAATAAATCTAACTTAACCCTGATCTATTATCTGTGGTCTGTTCTGGACGAAATTAAAACAACTATGACTCAAATTGGGACAATGAAACGACAGACCACAGATGTACATGGCTTGCAAAACAGGGAATCCTAGTGAGAAAAAGTAGACGTAATTGCAAGATTTTTATCAAAATTCTAAAGAATATAAATCATTATGAGCTTAGAGTTGGTTTACGTTGTGTACGTACCTATTAGTTCTGATATTCTGAACTAAATCTTGCTTCGTATTTTCCTCTATGGAAACTTTAGCTGTGTGGTTTTTTTTACGGTGATACGACAGACTCCAACTGTAATTAAATACTTTATTATTCTAGTTTCCTCGATTAGGCAGGGTAGCATCACCGTGACGGGGCCGCTGATGTTTGCATACCGCGATTCCCGTAGCCCCGTCGTAGTCAAGAGAGCATCATGGGGTTTTATTTCCCCATGTAAAAAAAGGGTAGCATCACCGCAATATTGATTTAATTTGCAACTACATGTGTAAGCTTGCAATATATTTAGTATGATTGTCAAAGTCATTTTGTAGGGTATTATTATCTGTGGATATATAATTTGGCAGCAGCGATGGAACGGTCCTAGGGTTAACGAGCAGGAAGCTGGTGTAACTCATGTAAAAGTGATTGTATTGTTGGTTTAACATAAATGAGAAGTTTATAAAAGAGAATAATAACGAGTATTAATGATCTGGAGATATTTCATTTCAACCACCACGTCGAAATGGGCGGTAGGTCTTCACATGCAATAAAGTGAAAACAAAACTACAAGAAAAAAAAGGTTAAGATCTACTTATGAATTAATTATCAACTAGTTAATACTTGCCTATTAGGGAAGGTCATGTCGCACTGGTTACAGTTATGCAAGTGGTTTCCATCGGGATGTTTCATTCGTCTGTGAACCTGGAGGTAGGTCCAGTGCAGGTACGATCGTCCGCAATCCTGTGGAACACGCGAGAGCACAGATAATATATCAAAACGTGTGATCAAATCAAATTGATCCAAAAAGATAGTATGTAAAAAACGTACTACTTTTGAAAATCGAGTAGAACAACTATTTTTACCCGTTGTTTACAAAATCTAGGAATTCTATATCTTTGCGTCAACGCAGCGATTTGGGTGTTCTTAAAGTTCTTATACACACAAACCGGAGGTAGGTCGGAGAATAACAAGTGCGATTCTGTGTAATTGTTTTATTTATGGGCGGCGGCAACCATTTAACATTAGCTGGGCTGTGGTGTTGCCCCATTACTAGTCGCATAAAAAAAAACTATTAATACTAGCGGATACTGCGGCCAGCTCGTTCACGATGTTTTTTTAAAAAAGCATAGTTAGTATTATTTTTATAATTACACTTAATAAAATGTAATTATTAAGTTATTATAATTATCGTAGGAACACCACGTCCGTACCAATCCGGATTGGGCTCCCGCGGTAGATCAGAGCCGATACTCTCAATTATCGAGAGTAGGCCGGTGTCCCTGCAGTGGGAACATTAGAGGCTGGTACTATAGGAATACCACGTCTAGCGTATTATGAATTAATTAAATCCACTCCATTTTGCCGTTTAAGTCACGGTGCAGCCGTGGCTAGGTTCTCTTTAAAACATCATTTTATCCGTGTTTTTATTTTAGACTTAAATTGTTGCCACTAATAAATTTGCAACAAATTTATTAATGGTAAGAATTGTTATTGTTTGGTGGGGCATTACCGTGTGTTGTTGTGATAATGAAGTTTCAAATAGTGTTGCCAACAAAACCACTTTTTGGCTACAACTAGCTAATTTTAGAATTCCATAGCCGAAGTGTAATACGTATACCTATTACTACGCCGTCTACGTCTGTCTGTACAAAAAGATATTTATACAAATAGGAAGTTGATTTTTTTTCCAAATATTGTGTTGATGATCGTATTATATGATGGCATATTAACTAATAACAAGTGGTAGGTACGAAACCCCAACCAATGGTGCGTGGATTTAATTAGCATACCGGCCTAGAATATTCTATAGGTACATTCTTCCTGTGGTAGAGACCAATATCTTCTTCTATTTAATGAGTTTCTAAAAACATAATCTAATAAACATTTTCTTTAATTATCATTCATAAAATATTAAAGATATTAAAATAAACAAATCTAAAAACTGTATATCTTTTAATATGTGTAATAAATATATATTTAATAATTTCACAAATGGCTTTAAAAATTTGGATGACATTTTGTGTATGGTTTTGCCGTAACAACGTAATTTTTTACAAAACTATGTTATAAGCGCTAAGCATTATACATTTCTGATTGTTTAATTGGCATTTCTGACCATTTTAAATCGTACATCATAGGAGACACTGGGTAAATCATTCAACAATAACGCTTGCTCGCTCTCGTGTTATTCAATTAAAAAGGACAAAACACTTAGTTTGCTCATTGCTGCCCAATCAATGTACAATATTCCGTATTCCGTATTGAAAATCCTGCACACAAACAGTCAAGCGTGTAGCTACTAATGTAGTATTATATTATAATATCTGTGGTGTGATGTAGCTAAAGAGCAGTGAATTTATGATAAATATTGGTAATTACTTGGGTAAGTGATGGTATAATTTGAAAATTATCTAAATCGTGTCGAGCATTGATGTGACGTGACGTTTACACACTCATACCCCTGCTAAGACTCCCTGTGTCTGTGACAAACAGAAACAATACAAACACCCTAGCCCCGACCATTTACAGGTATTTCAGGTCAGTTGGCACACATTGTACTTATATCCTACTAATATTTTATACGTATAAATGTTTACTCTTTCACGAAAAGAATACTTTATGGATCTTAAATAATATAGCTCATACATCAGAATAAAGTAGTTAAAATAATAATACACATTCATTAAGATAATAAGTAAATTGGCCAAAATATAACGATAAGTGTTAGGTAAGTCGAAAAAAATACTGTCATCTGCGAGTTATTTTGGCGTGCGGTGCAAAAACAAGAGAGAGAGAGAGTTAGAAGTTACACGAATATGATGAATGGTGGAATCGTTTCTCATATATAATTCTATTAAAAAATCCGCGGCAATATTTTATCTGTAAGCCATTATTACCAAAACAGAGAACCATAAGTACAAAATTTTAATACTTTATTTTCAATGCACATTTTTAACAGTAACACATTGATTTTTATCAAAATAAATACTTTTATCGCTTCTGATATTCAAAGTAGATAAACTTTGTCTTTTATACTACGTATAATAATTTGGTCAAATATTTTAAAAGTTACGACTATATAAAATTGTGCGATCCGGCGCGTGCAGGACTGTCGGGCGCACTGCGGGCGTGGTGGGGGAGACATTGCTCATCGCCGCGTAAGCATTCCGAACGCGTCAAGGCAGTTGTTTCATACAAATCCCTTCAGCCGTTGTCAACGTACATACCGATAAAGTTTGTTATGAACGTAGCTCATACACACAGGCTACTTTTTATTTCGAAAAAGTGTAGTATTCCAAATCCAAACCGGCCGACGCCATAAAACTATGACTTAAATAATAACAACTAAAATCAATTATAAGAATAATGTTTAATAATTATTTTAATTGGACAATTATATTCACTTGGTAAATATGAAATATTAAATGATGTATAAATTGTGTTGGAAATAAAGGCTTAATAATAATCTAAACCGGGATCTCCTGCTTGGGTGCCAGGCAGGCTAATAGTTGGATAAGACCTTTATATTATACAAATATAATTAAGTATTAATATTCTTTATTGTTAATAAACTGTACATCAAAAGTAAAAGTTCAATGATGGTAGAATTACAGTCTGCCCATTTCATATATACAATTTTGGTCATGTAAAATAAAACAAAAAAACAAGTTAGAGATTTATGTAATGCCACTGGGGACAAGAAGGCTGGCTCGTTCCTCGCCCAAAGATTATCTTTGGCCGTCCAACGCGGGAATGCAGCCTGTGTTCTTGGCACCCTACCCCACGATCAAAATTTTCTGTTTTAATTTTTACATTTTTGTTCTTTATAAGTAGCCTCTAAGATTATGATGTTTTTATTTTATAATTTTTATGTGTAAATAAATAAAATATACTATTTTATTTAGTTAGAGATAAATACTATTAAGATAAAGATGAAGAAGAAAATGAAATAAAGACTTTAAAAATTGTTTAACAATCAACCAGTCAATGAATTAATCAAATAAATTAATGAAATAAGTGTCATTAAAAAATTATTTTAGTAAATATTATTCACTAAAAGAATTTTTTTCTTCTTCTTTCTTTACCTTATATACCAACCACTTTCTGAATTTAATTGCAAATGTGCGACCACTTAGCCTTTTGAATGTCAATGGCAAGTGGCTAAATTATCTTGAGAGCAGAATAGTAAGCATTATTTTGATACATCAATACTATTATTAGATTGTGGTACACTTGTTATAATATATTTATATTTTTCATGTAAATTTCTATGGCATTTTTATGTATGTCAAAATATTACGGATTTTTTCTTGTAATTACTTTGTAAATAGCTCTAATACATTTTTATTGTAATAAAAAGATGGATAAATTTCTACTGAGTTTTATCCCTGATTATAATGCCATAACATAAAGAGGATAGATTTTTTTGTAATGCAACTCAGTATAGTATTTGGATCTTACACTGAGTCTCATTCATACTGCTGCGTCCACCACCTGAGACGAGGATGGTACGTCACATGCGCATGTGATTTCACTGGCACACCCTTCCACACAGACATGAGCGAACGACCCTCCAAAACGTAGTAAGCACTCTTTGTGATGCTTCCTGAAGATATGCCTGCTAAAACTAAAAAATTGTATGGGTATTTTGCTATTATGCTGTTACTTATACTTACAGATGTGAGCTTCTTAATTTTAATGGTAGTCTATTAAATCCCAACGAATTTCATTTGAAGAAGTTCTTTAACTGTGCTGTCCTTTGTTTTTGATACTAATATAATATGTAATGCTTCTTTTTTAAATTTATAAATTGAATGAACATTGTCTTGACTATGTTCACTTTAAGAGTAATTTTAATCAACCAGTTAATTACATAATTTAAAGTGTTGTTTATTTCATGCTAGAATTCTGGAATAGATTCAGTTTAACTTTTTTTTAATATAATATAAGCACCTTATGTTTTAATAACATCAGCAAACATAACAGCTAGATGTTTCGTGAGGTGAGGAAGCTCATTAATGGAAATAAGGAACAGAAGTGGCACAAGAATGCTTCCTTGAGGCACTCCTTGAGGTAACATGTTATCCGAAGAAATAAAATCTACTTACTACTACTATTCTTCATGTGTTCAGAATCACTGCTTTTTGAAGGTTAATATATTATTATTCAAATAGCACGCTCATAAATAGAACCATCATAAAGTTCTCCAGGCCATCTGCGGCCAAAAACAGATTAACAATTATAAATAATTGGATGATTTAATAAATCGAAAAAATCCTACTCTAATAGTCAATAATAAACGTGGTGGCCCAGAGGCACAGACGCCGACTTTCAATCTGAAGGTCGCTGGTTCAAACCCACACGTGTACCGATGAGAAAAATTTATGTGCGCAATACCGCGTTCTCGAAACGGTTTCCTCACGATGTTATCCATCGTGAGGAACAAGCATGTCTAAGAATCAAAAATTGAATCAAAGACTTGGGACATCTACCAATCTGGATTGGGCTCCTGTGGTAGATCAAAGCCCATTCACTCTCAATTATCGAGATTAGGACGGTGTGCCTGCAGTGGAAACATTGTGGATTGATATGGATGGATGGATAACTTAATTGTCGGCTATAAGGGTACGAGTGTGTAATCTTTTGTATAGTTAAAGCGAACGCTACCATCAGCTTGACATTATCTCACGTGTATAAACTATGTCTCATAATCATAAATATAATCTTTATTTTCAGTTGCAAAATGGCCGACTTGCATGGCTTTTTACCTGGTATAGACGAAATATACGAAGCCATGGACACTAATGATATGGTTACAATAGTAAATGCCACCACAAACGTGTTGAGGAAAAGCAACAGCGTGTTTTTTGACATTATACAAACTTCAAAATCTATAAATCATTCAAATGAACATCGGGAAACTGGCAACGAACATTATAAAGCTGGAAGGAATAGACTCGCAATAATCTGCTATAATAAGTCTCTAGCGTATGCGCCTAAAAATTCCGAGGAAATGAGTCTAGCCCTTGGGAACAGATCAGCCGTATTTTTCAACATACGACATTTCAGCGCTTGCATGAAAGATATTGATTCTTGTCTTAATGAAAATGCAATGAAATGCAACAAGGACTTAGCCAAGATACTCAAAAAAAGAAGAACAGCCATATTACCATGCATGCTAGAAGAAAATGAAGATATATTCACCAAAAAAAAATTCGATCTATCGTATTTCGATGTAAATTTTAGTAGGAACGTCGAGGTACCGTGTGCTTCTGAGGACGTATCATTTATCCAAGATGGCGTCAAACGTATTAGTGCAGGCAATGATATTAAATGTGGTAGTGTGGTGGCCATCGAGCGAGCATATACCACTTGCTTGATGAAAGAAGACAGCACTTACCTATCGTGCTACTACTGCAACAAAATGGCTTTAAATCTGATCCCATGTGAAGGATGTTCCGGAGCCATGTTCTGCTCTGTACCCTGTCAAGAAGACTGCATGAAAGAATTCCATCGCGTTGAATGTCAAATAATGGATTTACTGGAGCCACATTACAGAACTCTTAATGTAAAATTGGTGGTGAGAGCCGTCATAAAATTGTCGCTCAAAATAAGATGGGACGCCTTCATTCGCGCGGCTGAAAACATTGGAGCGTCAAGGTTAAAAACCGCGACCGTGAAAGAGGCTTACGATTCGCGTGAACCGCTGTCCATTTTGAGTTACAATGAGAACGACGATCGCGTTGTGGAAGGCCGAATATTTAATGGGGGTATGATTTGCGCAACAGTCATTTACTGGCTTGGTAAAGTCGGCGGATATTTCCCTAAAAGTAAGTGCATACTATAAATTACTGACTGATAAGATATACCGATTAATATAGTCAGCATGCGCTATGATACGATTTGGTTCAATAATACTACATAATGTATGAAATAACTGTTATCGAACGTTTGCGCTCGGCTTGATGATGCGCCTATAATTTCACCGGCATTCATGACGTGCCATTGTACTGAAACCCATTATTATAAAGGAACTTTCAGACTACATACTGGCTTCACAGTTCAGTCTATGCTTTGCCTTCCGCACTGTTTACAGTGTGTTCAATTCCAACCCAGGACAACTGTTTGTACTGTTTCTATGTGTTCTTACAAAAAAGTAAGGGAAGTAAAAGGTATGCTTAGTTAAGGGTTAGGTGGCGTTATGTGATATGTCCATGGATAACTCCATAATTCATCGGAGTTTGACCGATAAAGCCCTCAAGACCGTGCGTGGTGGGGGATCTCAAAAGATCGACATGTGAGAGAGGATCGGGGGAGACCTTTGCCAAGATTGAGATATAAGTAGGTAGAAATTGTTCGTTCTTAAGCATATCTCCAGCAATAGGCTAGTTCCACACATGTAGCTAATGCTTTTAAAAAGTTGAGATATGAAAAAAGTTGCAGGTTAATTTGGGGCCGTACAAATATTACGTAAGCAGATTTTTTCAATTATTAACCCACCCCTCCCCCTCGTCAGCAAAAGTAAGCAAAGCTCTTACCCCTCCCCCCATGCTTACGTAAACATTGGTACAATTGATTGATTTATGAGTAGCAGTTATAAATTCTAGATGAAATCGTCAATCGTATCGAAACAAAACAAAACAATAAATTGACGGAAAAAATTTAGACAAGTGAATAGCGCGCGGTAATTCCCCTACTCAGTTCTAAGCGAGTGAAACGTATTCATTATTTGTAGGAATCCCCGAAAATACATTTCGCTTTCAAGCATAGACTATGTGTGGGTTGCCATATGTGTAAAAAGTTTATAATTACTGCTGAGGTAATCACCATCTAGATCTCACCCCCCATGACATCAAAAATAAGCACAGCAAAGACCCCCCCGCCCCCCTATTGTGCTTACGTAATGAACGGCTTCTTTGGGGAATAACTGAATGTGTATATTCTAGGCTATTTTTGTTGCTACGTCGTCAAGACATAACTAAGTCAGCCGGATTAGATAGTCTAGTATTATAAAGAGACAAGATTTGTTTGTTCGTAATGGATCAACTCAAAAACTACTCTTGTGCTAATAATTCATATTATCTTTGGTAATACTTTTAGAATCGTCATTGCATCAATCAGTCAAAGATGCAATGGCCCGGATGATGATGCATCTGCTGGTAACATTCAATCACAAAGTGCCTATATTGTGCTCGTCATACGACTTAACCAGGTAAGATATTTAGAATAGAATAGAAAAAACTTTATTTTGTTACATAATTAGGGCTCACTTCAAAATTAAAAACGAAATTACACGTTTATGAATATGTAACAACAAAATAGGTAACTCAGCATGTGCTGCGTCAGTGGACTGATACAGCGCTGGTATTCTGTGGCACCGTGGTGAGAGGGTGCTGTGTCTCGATTTGGGTGCTGGTATTTCAATTACTAGAGCTACATAAAGTGACTTGAGTCCTCAAGAAAGCCTGCCCCCAGGGCGCAAACTTCCATGGCCTTCTGGAAGTCGATTAATCGACTGCAAACCCAGGTTGGCCGCTGACGCCAGAATTTATGTAGATAGGGCATGCGTTCTTGACTGTAGACTGGTTGTGACTGTGGAAGTCCAGACCATGCCTCATTTATTCGTGTGTCCCTTGTGCCTTATACCTGCACGGGGAGATCTCAATATGGTTACCAATAATGCTTTACAAATTTCGCAAAAACAGTACGTGATTGGAATGTTTACACGAAAGAAGATGGTCCATGGTGCTCGCGTCAGTGGGTGAGTACCCTCAGAGTCCCTACACGTGTCCCCCGGGTGGTACAAAAGGAGCAATCCAAAGTAGCAGTAGAACTTGTGCCAAGTTCGTGTAGAGAAGTACTGCCACCTGGTACTCTGCCTCAGGTAGGTGTACTCGCGTTGCTGTGTTCCGGTGGAAGGATGAGGGTGCTGGTGAAATTTCAGATACATGAGACGTAATATCCCCGTATGTATTGTATGTTAGTCTGTAAGGTATGTATTTTATGGGCCTATTTTTAGTATTTATACAAAAAATGTAAGAAGCCTGAAATAAAGATTTAGTATTATTAAAGCGATGGGCGCAACTTGGACTTGCGACTTTGATCTTCCCATACTTCAGTAGACCGGAGTCGTATTGCTATTATCTTTAGGCGCGGTAAATATTTAACATAACTGGGCCGTAAGATATATTTGTCATTTCAATCACATGGTATAAAAACATTACAGCAAAACATACAAATATGGAGCGCAAACAAACTATGGCTGGTTCTCGATGAGCAGTAAGCTGAAGCACTCCTGCGAGCCAAACCTCATGGTGGTGGGGTTGAACGACTCCGTCGCATTAGTGGCGCTGAGGAGCATCAGGGCTGGCGAGGAACTAACCATCTCGTTCATGTAATTGGAATTTATTTTTTACCGACTCCAAAAAAGTTAGCGCAATAACACGTTCTCGAAACGGTGAAGGAAAACATATAGGCCAATCAGAATTATCCTTTCGAATAAAAAATAATTTTCCGAATCAACAAGTAACTCATTTAATAATCGACTTCAAGTAGCAAAATACGCAATTTCGTTTACTTAAATATTTTTCCAGTTATTTTGATTTAACAACCAAACTATTTAAGCGATTTTCATGCAATTTCTGTGGAAACAATCGGAAAGCATATCCTTTCAAATCCTAATATTATAAACGCGAAAGTTTGTAAGTATGGATGGATGTTTGTTACTCAATCACGCCAGAACGGCTGAACGGACTTGGATGAAATTTGGCACAGAGATAGATTATAGTCTGGAATAGCACATAGGCTACTTTTTATCCCGGAAAAATGAACGATTCCCGTAGGAAGTCCAACCGCGGGTAACGCGGGGCGCAGCTAGTTAAAAATAATATTGCAAAATTGTTGATAAATGACGGAGTTCTGACGAAACAAACATAGAAAAGCAAGGGATTGATAACCTCCTTCTTTGTAAGGTAAGAAATAAACAACAAAAAATATGTCACACTGAAATATTGTTTATTCTCAACCAAAGTACGATTATTAAATCAGTTAATTATTAATTACATATTCTTAATTGCAAAAGCGTCATAACTCCTTTTGTCTATCAATAAATCCGGGGTGAGCAAGAAATTTGTTCTCGGATCTCGGGTGTTTGTCTTATGTTTCTGCGTTTGCCTATGCCACCTGCGACACAGTTAATGCAGAGGTATGAGTGTGTACACATTTTTAATTGATAACTGGTTGTTTCAGGGAATTTTTCTACGATTTCCCAGCCTCTATTGGTCTAAGAAGTTTGAGATCAAACTCCCTCTACGTGACAACGCGGATCATGTGCAAGTGTCGCGTTTGCACCGATGCTATTGATACAAATGAAAATATAAATATCACAGACAAGGAGAAAAAAATACTGGCAAAGCTGGAACGTTTGCGCTTCAGGAATATATGTGAAGCGCTTGACGTTTTCCCATACCTCACGGACCAGCATCGTACGGCGTACAAGGGCATGAAAAAAGCGATGTTTATGGTCCAGTGTAAATATACAGCAAACACGTGTTTCTGTTCGTAATTAAAAATTCGCCTCCATTGGATCATTTCTGGGATTTCGTTTCCAATTTATTGCTTGCAAGATAACAGTAATTTTGAAATTGTGACACATTCATTTGAACTAATGGGTGGTCTTATCGCTTTAGAGCGATCTCTTACAGACAACTTTGGACGGGCAAGAAGTAACAGACAGATTGGACATTGTAATCGGTGATTTAGTACCTACTAATATATATCTAATTACGTACTAGTATTAAGCTATACTAAATAATATAATATAATATAAGCTATAATAAATAATAGTATATCTTTGTAAATATCTTTCAATCTGTGTAAATAAATATATACCAATATTATTGTTTCATAACATAAATCTTTCCTTTGTTTTATTTAGAGGCTTCAGAAGAGCCTGGTGGCCCAGGGGCACAGACGCCGACTTTCAATCTGAAGGTCGCTGGTTCAAACCCAAACGTGCACCAATGAGTTTTATCACTTGAAATATTTATGTGCGCAATGCCACGTTCTCGATCGGTGACGGAAAACATCGTTAGAAAACCGGCATGTCTTAGAACCATAAATTCGAAGACATGTGACATCTACCAACCCGGATTGGGCTCCCGTCAAAGCCCAATCACTCTCAGTTATCGAGAGTAGGCCGGTGCCACTGCAGTGGGAACATTAGAGGCTGGTACGGAGAGGCTTCAAATAAATGTGATAAGTGCTTCACACAGAGTTGTTTATTTATATCGTTCCGAATTGTTGACATCTGAATGTCGGTACCAAAGATCTGTATAGATTTTTACATTATCTCAGTTACGGAGATCCAGGTAGAACTTCGTGTAACTTCGCTAGAACATGTGTAATGTCTTAATCTGGACTATCGCGGGAGAACCCAACTTTAACTTTTTGTACCTCAGAAATAGTGAATCTAAGGAAAAAAAGTGTCGTGACATTGTATATGCGTGTGGTGTGAGGGCGACTTTGTTAAAACTCTGAAAATGTGCTTAAGATTTAGTGAACACAGTGGCGGCCTTAGGGGGTGGCAAGCAGGGCAACCGCCCGGGGCCTCGCTTTTGTAGGCCCTCGCAGAACAACCCGTTTTTTGTTTCGATGTACTGCAGCTGTTTTTAGAAGGATGCTGACTGATTACCAGGAGCCCTGTACACTTCCAACTCGCCTAAATTCCTCATACGCCAAGAGCCTCACAAAGATCCATCGCCCGGAGCCTCGTAATATCTAAGGCCGCCCCTGAGTGAACCTTCCTAAATTATGAAAGTTGGAATCAGATTTTGTTCATAGACCGGCAACACGTGAACATTTTTTAATCCTATATGATAGCATCACTGAAAAGAATTTGATACACGTGCAAATTTCGCGCAGTAGATAAATACGCAGCACCAAGATAAGCAATTGTTTTAAAGATAGATAAATTATTTATTTGCTATCTCGCTCTCTCCAAGGGGCATATTCCCCGCGACTACGCCCGCGTGGATTTTTTTTTGGCGGAATCGAAATTCTTTTTTCTTTTCTAAAATTAAAGTAGCCTAAGTTACTCCTAAAAAAACATCAACTCCAATAACGGGAAAAAAAGTAAACGAAATAATTGCTTATTTCGCTTTTTATTTTCAAACAATTTAATTATGACGTACGCGGGATTCGTACGATTGGATAAATCCAGCAAAAATCCCGCGGGATTGAAAACATTTTTGAATGCAATCCCTAGTCATATTCCTTTCTATTTACATTTTGTTGTTACCTAAACATATAAACAGATGGAAAGTTCAAGAATGGATTACATCTGTTGCCGTTACTATAATTCGAATTTGATTATTTATGGGAATGATAATTCGATTATCTAATATATAAAGTTTTTCTATTATATCCTCTCGGCCTTGCTCACAAACAAAACAATACACAATCTAGCTAGTGAGTGTAGCGTATTTCCGATGTTGTACCGTATCGTATGTTATCTGTGAAGTTGTTCGTTTCGCGCCATCAGCAGTTGTTGCACGCACTGTGCAAAACCAACGTTTAAAATTAATGTTTTTAACTTTAGTACTTTTTGTGAAATTTGAAATACGAATGTGGATGTGGAGCTATGTAGTTTACTTTCCGACGATCAAAGTGTTATTGAAGTGTTTGTGTTTGAATTACGTTACAATACATTCAAATTGAACTGTAGGTGAGTTAACAAGTACGCCTGCGCAGTACGATAGAAAGAATATTCAACATTCGTTGTCCGCAGCTGCTTGGTGCAAACATCCTAGACGAGAACTCAAAAAGAATTGCACCAAGTTGACGTAATATCGCTGACAAACGCCCACGGTTGAACATAGGCCTCCCCCATAGATTTCCATGTCAAGCGGTCTTGAACCACCTCCGTCCAACGTCTACCCGCGATATTAATGATTTTATCGTGGTGAATCGGCTGGTTGGTTTGCCTACGCTGCGTCTGCCGGTTCTTCGTCGCCATTCGAGAACCTTTATAATATACAGGTGTTTGGAAGGTCGATGTCTTAGCCTTAAGTGGGTGTTATATCGCCCATGGGGCACATTTATAATCTAGGTTGCCGGTCTTAGAATTTCTAGATATCTTGTTATGTATGATTTTTGGCATATTTCCTAAAATTAGGTATCCATGACACCAACCAAATTGGACGTTCTGAAGAGTTAGGTAACTTTAATGAAATTAGAGATACACAGCATTTTATAAAAAAATAATTTTCATTTGATTCATTCAAATATTTTTATAAACACATATAATTCTTTAAATTATAAATAAGTAGTCAAGCTCTGTTGCTTGGTTTATTATGCATGCAGATTATCAGAACTAGAGTGCCTAAACCAAACCATAGTCTGGGTTCACAAAAAGTTCCGGAGCTTTTTTGTTTATATTATAAAAAAAATAAAACATTTATCAACAATCAAACCATTAATTATTTTTATTCATGTTAAGGGTAATTAGAGGAAGTTCCAAATATCTAGGGATAAGTAGAGATAGTAGATTTATAACATTGTTTTGTCAATAAACTAATAGGATAGGTAAAAAGTTTGGTAAATGGCACTATGGTAATTATTGAAACATTAAATTTTTATTATATTAATATTACAAATGCAATAGTTTGTTAGTATGTATGTTTGTTACTCCTTCACCCCTCAAGGGATTTGGATGAAATGTAATATAAGTATTGTAGCAGTAATTTGATTCCCATAGCGCAAAAAACCAAAAAGTTTGGGGCGGTGGCTTGGGTCAAGAATGTACCATTGATTTTGCTACATTATATTTTCCCATTTCAGATTCAAAATGACGATTTTGCATGAAATACTAAATCTTACTGGTAAATTGGATGAAATATACAAAGCCATGGACACAGATGACATGGCCAAAATTGTAAACGCCGCCGAGAGAACTTTACAAAAAACTGGCTGCTATAAATATATACCTCATATAAAAAAATCAAAGAATGCTTCAAATGTTCATAGGAAAACAGGTAATGAGTACTATCAAGCTGGAAAGAACAGATTAGCAATAATATTCTACAATATTGCGCTGGCGTCTGCGCCACATAATTCAGAAGAAATTATCCTTGCCCTGGGGAACAGATCCGCTGTATTCTTTAACATAAGGTACTTCAGCGCTTGTATAGTAGATATCGACTTATGCCTGTCATTGGAATGCAACAAGGATTTAGCCAAAAGACTTCAAACAAGAAGAAACGCCTCTATATTGCATTTACAAGAAGAAATAACCAGAGATGTATTGATCAACACTAACTTCATTCCCTCCTTCAATTTCAATTGTAGCGAGAGCTCTGAAGTTCCCTGTGCTTCCGAAGATGTACACTTTATCCAAGACGGTGTCAAGCGTATCATTGCTGGCAAGGATATCAAGTGTGGCAGCCTGGTGGTCAAAGAGCGAGCATATACCACCTGTAAGTTGTCAGATGAGACCAATTTCTTATCATGCCATCACTGCAATAAAATGGCTCTGTCTCTCATCCCATGCAAAGGTTGTAGCGAAGTCATGTTTTGCTCCACATCCTGTCAAGAAGTCTGCACAAAAGACTACCATCGCATTGAGTGTAAAATTTTGGGTTTCTGGGCACCAGTGTTCAAGGATCCGGACATACAGCTGGTGACAAGAGCGGTTTTGAAATTGTCACTCAAACTTGGTTGGGACGGCTTCGTTGCTGAGTCCACAAACATTGGCGCGTCAAGATTCAAGACGGCGTCCGTGAAAGAGACTTACGATTCGCGTGAACCGCTGTCCATTTTGAGTTACAATGATGAGTTCTGCAATCACATTGTGGAGGGTAGAACGTTAAACGGAAGTTTGTATTGCGCATTGATCATTCATTGGCTTGGTACAGTTGGTGGATATTTCCCTGAAGGTAAGTGTTGCACTGTTGATGGAACGAATGGACCAGCTGCCTTAGGATACTTGTATGAGGAATGCTATATAAAAGTTATCTTAGAAGAAAAAAAAAATGTATACCATAAAAATACAATTTAAATGAAAAATGTGTACATACACAATACAATGGGCAGCCATATCGCTATGAAGAGATCTCTTCGAGAGAACCTTGGGATGGATAGAGTTTTTAGTTGAATCAAGTATGGTTGGGGAAGTACTGAGCTAATAATTAATATATGTAAAGATTTACAACAGCTTTGGGCTTGTACTAATAAGTATATAATATCATAAATAGCTGGTTTTCTTTTTGTAAAATCGTGTTTTCTCTTTAATTATAAATTTTTAAAGTAACGGTAGATTACCAACCAAGTACCACAAAAATTAACGAGATGGCGCTGTATTCAATTTTAAGTGGCTTCGAGTGAGTTAACTCGAGTGTTGCAATTTAATTTTGCATGTAGATGACAGACTAGCTTCCGCATCAAATTGTATCCCCCGATTTTATAATCACCAGCTTTTTTAATTGCTTTCCACTATGGAAGCAAATTTAAACACGTATTCACGTCAAAATTCGTAATTGCATACGAATTTTGACATGAATACGTCTTTAACTAGATTCTTTTTTGTATACTTTTAGAATCTTCGAAGTGTAAATTGGCTAAGGAGGCAATGACTCGCGTGATGCTGCGTCTGTACGTGACGTTCAACCGAAAAGTATCTATAATATGCTCATCATACGACTTTAAATGGTGAGGCTTTTACAACTCAACTCAAACTCATTTATTCCTTTAGATCTCAAGTATAGTTTGGACACGTTAAATTTAACACACACATGTAAATATATTCGTGAGCATATAACGTGTCACAAGAGCTCCTTAGCATGTTACATGCACACAGATATGTCAAATTACAGTCAGTTTTTATGTTTAAACTAATCTTATTGTTACCCGATACCAGCTTCACGAGAAAAAAGATAAATCTAAGCTACTTATTTATAAAAATATAGACATTTATAAAAAATGACAAAATGTTTAATTTACTTCCAAACTGGAGATTTTCCAAATTGAAAAGAGTGTGGATATCATTTAATTTGTTTACAAAAATTAGTACTAAACGTGTTCTATCAGTGACGCATTTCCCATAGTACAAGCTATGCTTAGTTTGGGGCTAGATGCCGCTGTGTGAAATTTCCATGAATATTTTCATTTAGAGTCTAAATAAAATCTAAATATGTCCCTAGAATTCTTAAAAAAAAAATTGTTGAAAACGTCACTTTTAAAATATACATAAAAATATTATTTGTACTTACAAGAACGTGCGTTCTTAATACTATGTTAAGCACTTGTTCAAACCCTATCCGGGAAGAACAAGCAAGAAACCCCAAATGGAAGGATTACTTTCTGCGAGCATGATCCTTCATGAATGCATTGTTCATCAAGTTCATTGTTCCTTCTATGTACATAGATTAATTGGGTAATTGTTGGTTGCAGCAAAAACTACAAATATGGAGCGCAAACAAACTATGGCTGGTTCTCGATGAGCAGTAAGCTGAAGCACTCCTGCGAGCCAAACCTCATGGTGGTGGGGTTGAACGACTCCGTCGGATTAGTGGCGCTGAGGAGCATCAGGGCTGGCGAGGAACTAACCATCTCGTTCATGTAATTGGAATTGTTATTGTTTTCTTTGGAGGTTTTTTTTTATGTGAATAAGTGACGGAACGAGCTGAGAGCCCGCCTGATGGTAAGTGGTGACCCCCCCATGACAACAGTAATGCGATCTTTACTGAGTCGCATTCATCTTGCTACGACCATCACCCGAGACAGGGATGATACGTCTCATGCGCATGTGATTTCACCGGCACCCGCACCCTTCCACCGGAACACAGTAATTCAACCACTACTGCTTGGCAGCAGATTCCAGATGTGGCGGCAGCACCTCTCCGGACGAAGTTAGCACAAGTTCTACTGCTACTTTTTGTTGCTCCTTTAGCACCACCCAGGGGGTACGTGTAGGGAATCAAAGGGTAGAAACCTACGGACGCGAGCAACTGTACCCCTAAAATCCGTTGCGTAGTTTAAGCATACATAGGGATATAGGGACAGAGAAAGCGACTTTGTTTTATACCATGTAGTGATGATATCACTTCGAAGGCTCGTAGAAGAACCGAGTCGTATGTCGGGCGGCGGTAACCACTTAACTCGTAAAATATCCGTTTGTTTCAGAGGACATTTATACGACACGAAAAATGTTCACCAAACATGGCGTTACAGAGCAAACCACCTCTTTATAATGAATCGTATTATGTGCGATTGTAAGTTATGCGCTGAACACTGGGACTTGAATAGCATGGTGACGTTGAAGACGACCGCCAGAGATAGGAACATGCTGAAGAGCATCCAACAAAGGAAATACGGCCAAGAAACCTTCAGGGATATATGCGAGATGCTAGACACATTTCCCATCAAGACCGTGCAACACCAGACTGCGTATTTGGCTATGAGGACGCAAATGGGTCTGTTACAAATTAAATATGCTGCAAACAAGGGGTACATTGAAGATGAAGTTTGATTTTTACCCCCCCTGTAACATTTGTGATACCCCCCCCCCCACATAGGCGAGATTCTGGTCTGTTACAAATGAAACATTGGAGATGAAGTTCAGTTAGAGATGAGGGGGCAACCACAAATTCGATTTTTATCCTGCCTGTAACATTTGTGATGTGGGGGAGCCACATACGCGAGGTGCCGGTCTGTTAAAAATGAAACATTGAAGATGAAGATTATTACCCCCCCTTAAAAATATGTTACCCCTCTACCCCCATTTGCGAGATGCTGGTCTGTTACAACATGCTGCGAATAAGAGATACATTGAAGATGAAGTTAAGTTACAGATGAGGGACCACAAATTTGATTTTTTTGTTACATTTTGATACATTTCCGATCAAAACAAAATTTAAACATCCTGGAAATAATGTAATGTACCCACATTTTAGATGAGATTTTTTAGTACTATGTTGAGAAGAGATAAAAAATGTTCAGGCAAAGATTCTTTTAAATTTTTTTGTGATTATGTTACGGGACGGAAGTTACAACAAAAAAATATAAAAAAAAAAAATTGTTTATCTCTGAAACAGACCGATTTTGACTGGATTTTGACTGGCAGATAGGTGATGTTCTAAGGAGTTTTTATTTTAGAAAAAATAGAATTATGTTTCTACACAAATTCCACAGGGACGAATTTGCTAGTACATATATTATGGAAGGAAGGAAGAGCGCGGTAGTCCAGGGGCATAGACTCCGACTTACAATCTGAAGGTCGCTGGTTCAAACCCACACGTGCACCAATGAGTTTTTTCACTTGAAAAATTTATGTGCGCAATACCACGTTCTCGAAACGGCGAAGGAAAACATCGTGAGGAAACCGGCATGTCTTAGAACCAAAAATTCGACGACATGTGACATCTACCAATCCGGATTGGGCTCCCATTCACTCTCAATTATCGAGAGTAGGTGTCCCAGCATTGGGAGCATTAAGAGGCTGTTAGGTCTTGAAAAACAGACGTACCTCGCACAAAAAATGTTTGACCGTCGGAAAGTCGTTGTAGCCGATGACCGTAGCGCCCGCTTCGGTAGTTGACGACCGCTTGTAAAAACCATGCGTGGTTTTGTGGGTTGTGCACCTGAGGGAGAAAGTAAAGCGTTTAAAAAATAGTGGGATGACAGCGAAAAGAGGAATAATCTCAGTAAGCGGAAACACTCACCTAGAATATGTAGCGAAGCTCACTTTACAGACGTGACAAGTGAAGGGCTTCTTCACTCCCTTGTGGACAGCACGGTGGGCGTTCAGACCATCTTCCATGTAAAAAACACTGAAACACAATCGTTTACACTCATACCCCTGCACTAAGATTCCTGTGTCGCAGATGGCATGGACAAACAAGACAAACATCCAAGACCTGAGCACAAACTTCACGCTCACCACAGTGTCTCGGCCGTAAGCGTACAAACAGCGGGAGCGACTTTGTTTTATACTATCTAAGTATAACAGGTAGTAAGATTATTTCCGGGATTTCGTCAATAATATGGAAGTATCTTGTTCAAATGCCACTAAACGGTCACCCATCCATCTACGGACCGGGCGGAGTGAACTCATGTGATCTGTAAATAGCCACTGGGCAATTCATTAAATAAATAAATAAACGTTTACACACTCATACCTCTGCACTAGGATTCCCTGTGTAGCAGATGGCATGGACAAACAGAAATACAAGACAAACACCCGAGACCCGAGAACAAACTTCATGCTCACCACACAAAGTGTGCCCCGGCCGGGAATCGAACCCGGGATCCCTCGCTTCGGAGGCAGGGCTACTACCAACTAAGCCACGGAGCCGTCACTCACTCTTCACAGTATTCGCAGCGGAATGCCTTCTCCACTTCGACGACCCTTATGAGGGGGGATGCTTCGTCAGACAGCTTGGATAGAAGGGGGGCGGCGACCGGTGAGGTCACTTGACGGGAAATACGCGGCTCGGGGGACTCTGCAACGAAGGTCAAGGTTCTGGCGACTAAAATTCTTAGCGATAAGGCCGCCCATTGATTTTTTATTTTTTTAATAGGATACCCAGCACAGAATTACACTGATCATTGGTGCGCGTGTGGGTTTGAACCAGCGACCTTCAGATTGAAAGTCGGCGTCTGTGCCCTTGGGCCACCACGCTCTCAAATAAACACACTCAAATGAATAAATAATAAAAAAAATATATATCTTATGTTTGTTCAAAATGGTAGCTCACCAATAATTTGTATGGTCTGTCGAACTATCCCGCTGGTGGGGGACAGCTGGACTGTCTCCTCTTCCGTCTTCAACTTCCTGGCCACCACTTCTAGGCACTCCGTCGACTTGGCTGCGTGTTCCTTTTGTAACAAATAAATAATTTTGGGGGGTCCAGTTGCACATGCGCATGAGATGTATCATCTCCGTCTCGGGTGATGGACGCAGCAGGATGAATGCGACTCAGCAAAGATTTGGATCTCATACTGAGTCGCGCGCATTACTGTTGTCATGGGCGAGGGTCATCACTTACCATCAGGTGGGCCCTCAGCTCGTTCCGTCACTGAATCACATAAAAAAAACAATTAACTATAAAAATAATCACCTGTGCCTCCTGCGCATCCCTAAAAGCCCTGGAACATATCCTGCAGACCAGCACCAGCGTTGGGGCCAGCTCCTCCTCGTGGGACCTCACGTGCATCCGGAGACGGGAGACGCGTGTCAGCTGCTTCAGGCAGATGTGACACTGATAAGGCTTTATCTGGAATAGGTGTAAGGTTCGTTTTACGTGATAACGTGTTATAAATCGGTGAACGACGGCTTCACGTAAAAGCAAGAATCATTGTCACGCCTGAGTCGAGCGTGCAAGCGAGAGCGCGGAACAAGCGATAGAGAGGCACGATCGGCCTAAGCGTTTGGTTTGTGACATCTGTCTCTCTTTATCAATGTTTTCTCATGACGTTATCACCTAAAATTATCGTCTGTAAACAGACTTTATGTGCAACCAATTTTTTTTCTTGGTCTTTTGTTGGCAGATGTCTTCGGCAGCTCGGCAGACTTAAATCTATTAGTATTGTAGCAAGGGGTTAATTTTGGAAGATGAAGTTATATTTTTTTTGTAAGGTTGATACGTTGCTGGATGCAGATGGCATTTATCGACAACTACTAACTATACGTTAGTACCAGAACTACAAAGATATATCAGCATTGTTGTTTCAATTTTTATTTTTATTTTAATTTTGAGATAGTTTTTTTAATTTTTTTTAAAGAGATTACTAATTCTCTTTAATTTTTATGTATTAATCGATACAGTAAAGATTTGGATCTCATACTGAGTCGCGCGCATTACTGTTGTCATGGGCGAGGGTCACCACTTACCATCAGGTGGGCCCTCAGCTCGTTCAGTTACGAATTCACATAAAAAAAAATCAACGTAATAGCTCAATATAGGTCAGTTGAAACTCATTTATAGCACAGGTTTAAGTGACAGTGTTAACTACTATTGATAACAATAAAATATTATTATTATATTATATTAAGGTTGCTTTTAGTAATTCCTTTGTTATACGCGGGTCAAACCGCGGGGCACAGCTAGTTATTACCCGTAGATGTGTTACGCCATGTTCATCCAGGGTCTGTTTGTCCAGGAACCGTTTGCCACAAGTCACGCACACGTATCGTCTTGTGTCTGTGTGCGTGCGACTGTGTTTAGTGAGTGTTGCTCTGAAAATTAAATATATACTCATGGAAAAGAGTGTTAAGAGATTTTTAGCTGATAGGCACCGCGTTGGCAACACCTCAAGTGTTGCTAGCGTCTATAGGCGACGGTAGCCACTTACCATCAGGTGGGCCGTTAGCTTGTGTGCCTCATCATACAAATAAAAAAAAATGGACATATTTCACAGCGCCATCTAGCCCCAAATTAAGCATAGCTTGTAATATGGGAACTGGATTACTGATAGAATATTTAAAGTAGGTACTTTTTGTAAATACATATAACACATATTAACACCCAGACAGAACAAAAACTGTCCGTCTGTCTGTCAAGATCCATATGGAACGCTAAAAAAGTGGTTATTTAATCATAATAATAATCTTTATTTCAGGCAATAAACATATTAACATACATATAAATTTAGCACAGTCTGTCTGCCTCTCTGTCAAGACCCTTACGGACCCTAAAAAAGTGGTTATTTAACACAGGCTGACCTGAGAGAGAACATCTTCCCACAGTCCTGGACGGGGCACTGCCACCGCTTCGTCTTCTCGTGCGTGAAGTGCACGTGGTCAAACAGTTTCGTCTCGCTCGCAAATATTTCGTCGCAGTACGTGCATTGGTACTGTCCGTCCCTCAACATCGAGGTGCTTTCGTGGAACTGCCTGAGGAACAATTAATGGAACGGTGCACTCATACCTCTGCACTAGGATTCCCTGTGTCGCAGATGGCATTGACAAACACCCGAGACCCGAGAACAGACTTCATGCTCACAAAGTATGCCCAGGCCGGGTATCGAACCCTCATTTTGAAGGCAGGGCTTCTACCAACTAAGCCACGGAGCTGTCTCATTCATCAAGATGATAAACAGGAGAGCAAGGTGCGCCACGGGTGGTTCTAAAGTGCCCTCACGGGTCCCCAATTTGATAATTCCCAAATTTGTGATTGTACTGCTATAGGAGAGCGTGGTGGTCCAGGGGCACAGGCGCCGACTTTCAATCTGAAGGTCGCTGGTTCAAACCCAAACGTGCACCAATGAGATATTTCACTTGAAAAATTCATGTGCGCAATACCACGTTCTTAAAACTGTGAAGGAAAACATCGTGAGGAAACCGGCATGTCTTAGAACCACAAACGACATGTGGCATCTACCAATCCGGATTGGGCTCCCGTGGTAGATCAGAGCCCATTCACTCTCAATCATCGAGAGTAGGCCGGTGTCCCTGTAGTGGGAACGTTAGACGCTGGTACGGTACGGTAAGAAATCAATATTGTTTTAACTTTGGTCATAGATAATCAGACGCAGACTCACATGTGGAATTTAAGACGAACTTTAGACGTGAAAGATTGATTGCAATTATGGCAGATCACGATCTGCGACTCCGAGGGATCTTTCGACTTTTTGCGGAACCCCTGCCAATTGAAATATTTCAATCACCATCTATAATCTAGGCATCTAGGGATTCATAATTTTTTTATGTGAATTCGTGACGGAACGAGCTGAGGGCCCACCTGATGGTAAGTGGTGACCCTCGCCCATGACAACAGTAATGCGCGCGACTCAGTATGAGATGCAAATCTTTACTGAGTCGCATTCATCCTGCTGCGTCCATCACCCGAGACGGGGATGATACGCCTCATGCGCATGTGATTTCACCGGCACCCACACCTTTCCACCGGAACACAGTAGTGCTCGAATGAATGTGTTTTTTTCTTTTTTTTATGGAATAGGGGGGCAGACCAGCAGACAGTGTTACGGTGGAAGGGTGTGGGTGCCGGTGAAATCACATGCACATGAGACGTAACATCTCCGTTTCGGGTGAATGACGCAGCAGGATGAATGCGACTCAGTGTAAGATCCAAATTTTATACTGGGCCACTTACCACCAGGTGGGACAGGTCGTTTCATCAAAGTTTTACACTAAAAAAAAAAGTCTGTTTATGCGATTTTTTAATCTATTATTGGATGTACCTGATTGCTTTTATTTGATGTCGTGGCTCGGGGCTTCCCATGCGCTCTCTGAAATAAGTTTTGATTAACATCATGTTTCAATTATGTACTGCTGCTTTGATTAACATCATGTTCAAGTTAAGTAAGAGCGTGGTGGCCCAGGAGCATAGACACCGACTTTCAATCTGAAGGTTGCTGGTTCAAACCCACACATGCACAAATGAGCTATTACACTTGAAAAATTTATGTGCGCAATACCACGTTCTTAAAACGGTGACGGAAAACATCGTTAGGAAACCGGCATATCTTAGAACCAAAAATTCGACGACATGTGTCTACCAATCCGATTGGCTCCTGGTAGATCAGAGCCCATTAACTCTCAATTATCGAGAGTGGGCCGGTGTCCCAGTGGGAACATTAGAGGCTGGTACGAACTGTAATGCATCTGTTTCACTCATACCCTGAGGAAGTCTTCTTCAGTCGGTACCATTATGGTTCCATCATCACACCTTCTCTTCATTCCTCGGCTACATTTATGGGTGGAAAGCACTTCTGACGACGTAAAGATGACACTAAAAATATTATTATGTCTGAAAACCAGTGCTGAAAGGCATTTTCAAAAACATGGTTATAATAATAATGGTAGTTATTTAAAATAATATAATTTAAGTTTTTAATTTTATATTATGTCTGTAAACCAGTGCTCAAAAGCATTTTCAAAAACATGGTTATAATAATAATGGTAGTTATTTAAAATAATATAATTTAAGTTTTTAATTTTATATTATTTCTGAAAACCAGTGCTGAAAGGCATTTTCAAAAACATGGTTATAATAATAATGGTAGTTATTTAAAATAATATAATTTAAGTGGTCATGGGTGATTGCTAGCCCCCACACTAGGATTCCCTGTGTTGTGGGCTGCTAGCCTCTTCATGACATTATTAAGAGTTGTATTTGTTTAATATAATTAAGTATGTATATGGTATGTATCATTCAGTATGTATATATTTATCCTAGTAATATTATTATATAAACGCGAAAGTTTGGATGTATGGATGGATATTATTATTCGTGTTACCGAGATATTTACCATGATTTGTGAGTTTTGTTGGGCATCGAACCGTCAACCTACAACGCTGAGGGCAGAGCTACTATCGACTAAGGACAAATCTTTTTTTTTTATTAATGTATGAATAAAAAAAAAAAATTTAGTATTGGGTATTGGACATAGAATCCTCAACCTACAACGCTGAGGGCAGAGCTACTATCGACTAAGGACAAATCTTTTTTTTTTATTAATGTATGAATAAAAAAAAAAAATTTAGTATTGGGTATTGGACATAGAATCCTCAACCTACAACGCTGAGGGCAGAGCTACTATCGACTAAGGACAAATCTTTTTTTTTTATTAATGTATTAATAAAAAAAAAAAATACATTTGGTATTGGGTATTGGACATAGAATCCTCAACCTACAACGCTGAGGGCAGAGCTACTATCGACTAAGCTGAGAGCCCCATCGGAAATTTAGCGTTGTCAAAATTAGATCACTATAACACCTTTTGTATGAGACGGTCTTGACCTCCTTCAAGGGTATATCTCACCCAAAGTCATACAAATAACCCTGCATGAATAACAAAGTGGCAGAAGAACTCACGCACTGAGGGTTCCGTACCCAAATTTTATTAAACGAGTTCATTTTACGAAAATGTTAAACTCGTTTCTTTTTCTTTTTAATTTTTTTTTAGTTTATTTACGGAACGAGCTGACAGACCACCACAAAATAAAACAAGAAGTAAAAAAAAACTGAGTGAAAATATAAATATTTATTTATTTCGCGTAGGTATCTCGAAAACGGTAGGTCGGTTAGGGTTGGAACAGACGTAAACTTAACAAATAAGATAAGCTTAAACATAAAAACTGACTGTAATTTGACATATCTGTGTGCATGTAATGTGCCTGGGGAGTTCCTGTGACACGTTATATGCTCACGAATATGTGTACATGCATGTGTAAAATTTGACGTGTCCAAATGATACTTGAGATCTACTTTGACTTTGGCTCTAACGATTCCAATGAAATTTTGTGTTTAGATAGGTTCTTGTTGTTTTAGGGGGGTCCAGTTGCTCGCGTCCGTAGGTGTACCCTTTGATTCCCTACACGTACCCCCTGGGTGGTTCTAAAGGAGCAAACAAAAGTAGCAGTACAACTTGTGCCAAGTTCGTCCGGAGAGGTACTGCCACATGAGACGTATCATCCCCGTCTCGTGATGGACGCAGTAGGATGAATGCGACTCAGTAAAGATTTGGATCTCATACTGAGTCGCACGCACTACTGTTGTCATGGGTGAGAGTCATCACTTACCATCAGGTGGGCCCTCAGCACGTTACGTCACTCATTCACATAAAAAAACCTGTATTATATTTCTTTTAAAAACGCAAGGTTTTCACAAAATTGCGTTACAAGGTCGCCAAGCACGGAACTCTAAAAATGTTCTTGAAACTAGCTCAGAGAATAATCTAATAAATCTACTTAACATATTTAACGAGCGTTAATAAAGCATACCAAATTAGATCCGCCCGTTGATTTTATGACCTCGTATCAGGTCTTATTTGGAACCTAGGACTATATGTAATTCTGGGTGACTCATTCGTGGATAAAAGGAGAATTGGAGGACTCAAATTTTGCCCATTTCCATTCAATAGTTGGTTATTGCATGAATGTTTGGGGAACCAGATGCTAGCGTCCGTAGGTTCACACCTAATCTAGAATTAATAGTAGCTGTAGAACTTGTGACAATTTCGTCCGGAGAAGTACTGCCTGCACCAGTGTTTTTGAATCTCTATGAACACGCGACCCCTTTACAGGTAGAAAAATTCTGGCGAAAAAATATGTCATCCAAGGAAACAAATTTGACAATTTGACATTTTTCTTCGCCCGTTGTATACCTATATTATTGAGGGCGACAAATAAGGATGAACAAAATTGATTTCGATCTTTTTTCGATTTTTTAAATCAAGCACTTGTTTCGCATTACCGTTATGATAAACAGTGTACGAATGTTACGTTTTCAATTAATTTAATTTAATTTAAGTGTGGGGCTAGATGGCGCTGTGTGAAATGTCCATGAAAATGTATTATTTCTTGGGTATTATTGGTGGGTGTTGGTATTAATGTTATTATATGTTGGTGGTTATTGGGGTGGTTAGAAGAAAATTCAGTTACCTGCAGTCCTGGCACTTCTTGCACTTGTCATCATTGCTGTCTCCCTGAGTAATAAAATAAATAATTAATTAAAAAACCTTAAAATATAATGTCACTTGCGACCCGCCCCGGCTTCGCACGGTTAGTAAAGCATCAGTGTCGTATCAGAAACTACCCGTGTGAAGCCGGGGTGATTTGCTAATGTTATACATATAAACCATCCTCTTGAATCACTCTATCTACTAAAAAAAACTTCAACAAAATCCGTTGCGTAGTTTTAAAGATTTAAGCATACATAGGGATATAGGGACAGAAAGCGACTTTGTTTTATACTATGTAGTGATTTGCAATCAATGACACGTAGGAAATGTACCTACAGAATGCGAAAACTTAAACTAAAATAATTAACATACAACATATATAATTTTCTGTGCATCCCAGAATTATTGTTATTGTATTGTAACATATTTCACACAGCGCCACCTAGCCCCAAACTAAGCATAACTCGTAATATGGGAACTAGATAACTGATAGAATACATTTAGCGCTCTTGTTTTGGAAATACATACATATTAATACACTAGCTGACCCGGCCACGCGTTGCTGTGGCTAACGTTTTTGTCATATGAAAATATTGCGATCATAAATTGAGATGTGAGCTATCCTATCTTTCAAGTTGCATCAAACTGCACACGGTGTATAAATTTGATTAAAATCGGTTAAGTAGTTTAGGAGTCCATCGCGGACAAACATCGTGACACGTAATTTATATATATTAAGATATTAAGACCCAGACACAGAACAAAACATATATATTCGCACACAAATGCTTGTCCTGGGCGGGAATCGAAGTCACCTACAGCGCAGAAGGCAGAGCTACTACCAACTGAGCTATGAGGCCAGTTTTCAATCCTATATTCCACATTTAGATTCGGACACGAGCAACTAGACTAGACTAGACTAGACTAGACTAGACTAGACTAGAGCACTAGACGGCAACGCCTCCATGAGCACCGCCTTGATACTTGATTTACTATTATGGAAAACACTTTAAATTTTATTACCGAATTGAATTATATTATAATAGAACAATATATAGTCAGTCGAAGTTAATAATAATTCATTTCCATTGAATTCTTCATAAAATACTTGAAACGACACTTTTTTATAATACACTAGCAGCCCGTCCCGGCTTCGCACGGGGTAGTGACATAACTAATAATAGTTGGACATATGCTACCGCGGAGTTTTTTGTAGACATTATGATGTTCTTCAATATTGTTGTACATTATTTTGTTCTATCGCTAATAGTTTCGGCAGCGCATTCGACGAAAGACATTTTAAGGCTCATTTTTCTACACCTTCGGTTACATTGTTCAAATTTTACCAAGGATCCCTAATTTTTTTCAAAATGAAATGTAGCCTATGTCAAATTGGAAGAATGTAGCATTCTATTGGTGAAAAAAATTTTTTAATCGGCCCAGTACTTTTTGAGCCTATTCATTACAAACATACAAACATGGGTACAAATCTTTCCTCTTTATAATATTAGTGTAGATGTAGATGTATCCCCACAAGATGCGTTCTTGTTACTAACTTAATTACTGTGTTCCGGTGGAAGGGTGTGGTAGCCGGTGAAATCACATGCACATGAGACGTTTCATCCCCGTCTCGGGTGATGGACGCAGCAGGATGAATGCGACTCAGTAAAGATTTGGATCTCATACTGAGTCGCGCGCATTACTGTTGTCATGGGCGAGGGTCACCACTTACCATCAGGTGGGCCCTCAGTTCGTTCCATGACTCTGTGACATAAAAAAAAAAAAAAAAAAAAAAAAAAAAAAAAAAAAAAAAAAAAAAAAAAACTTTAGCAAGGGCGGCCTTAGATATTTATTTTGTTTTATTTTATTTATTTATTTACTATAACAACTATTATTACAGGTTTAACCTAATACAATAGCGTAGTCAACTTTTTATTATTTAAATACAAATTATATACAATTTTCATCCTTAAAAACAATTCAAAATAAATTGTCATATTAAATTAGTCAATTATACAGTATTTAATTATTTCGTACAAAAAATAAATTATAAATTAAATTAAATAAATGTTGCGTGGCTCCGGGCGAAAGATCTTTGTGAGGCTCCGGAGGAAGTTCCGGGGCCCTGGGCATGGGCCCCATGTTCCCTTATGGTAAAGACGGCAATAGCTATCACTACATAGTATAAAACAAAGTCGCTTTCTCTGTCCCTATATCCCTATGTATGCTTAAATCTTTAAAACTACGAGACGAATTTTGATGCGGTTTTTTTAATAGATAGAATGATTCAAGAGGAAGGTTTATATGTATAATACACTAGCAAGTCACCCCGGCTTCGCACGGGTAGTTTCTGATACGACACTGATGCTTTAATAACTTGCGAAGCCGGGGCGGGTCGCTAATTACAATATATGATTGAGTGTTGAGTGTTGAACTTACATCAGCATCCAGTATCTGATCTAGCTGGTTGTCATCTCCGGTCTGGACTATCCATATCTCGTCGTCACTACTGATTGCCTCCTGCTTCACTTCCGTCTTGATCACGATGTGAACGTTCTATAATAACATAATAATAATTTATTATATATAATAATAACAATGAGTCAATTAATAATAATTTATATAATAATAACAATGAGTCAATTAATAATAATTTATATAATAATAACAATGAGTCAATTAATAATAATTTATATAATAATAACAATGAGTCAATTAATAATAATTTATATAATAATAACAATGGCTCTGCCTTCTGCGTTGTTCGTGGGTTCGATTCCCACCCAGGACAAGCATTTGCTGCAAACATAAATGTATTATTATTATTTTTTTATGTGAATAAGTGACGGAACGAGCTGAGGGCTCACCTGATGGTAAGTGGTGACCCTCGCCCATGACAACAGTAATGCGCGCGACTCAGTATGAGATCCAAATCTTTACGCATTCCGCCTACTGCGTCCATCACTCGAGACGGGGATGATACGTCTCATGCGCATGTGATTTCACCGGCAGCCACACCCTTCCACCGGAACACAGTAATGCAACCACTACTGCTTGGCGACAGATTCCAGATGTGGTGGCAGGTCCGGACGAACTTGGCACAAGTTCTACTGCTACTTTTGGTTGCTCCTTTACCACCACCCAGGGGGTACGTATAGGGAATCATAGGGTACACACCTACGGACGCGAGCAACTGGACCCCCCAAGAATATAGAAAATAGATTTATGTAAATACAAACCGAATCGTTACGGTCTGGATTCTTCGCTGCGCTATCATCACCACCTGAAACTATTACGAAATCTCATTTTCGCTGTAATTTTTTTTTTAATTTTGAATATCCTACACAAAAAGAGGGGAGTTATAAGTTTGACCGCTGTGCCTGTCTATGGCAGCTCTTAAAAGGATCCGATTTTGGTGGTTTTTTTTTTATAGCCAAGCTTTTGGCCGCCATCTCTCCTGATGGGAAGTGAAGATGCGGCCGACGACGATAAGATTTTTTTTAATTAAAAAGCAGGTTTTCTAGCTGTCAAAGAAAAAGATCTTTAATTCCATTGAATTATTAACAATTATTTGGAACCGGCAATATTACAAGGAGTCGGGGGTTTTGAAGTTTTTGTAAAATAAGCTCATTTTACAAATGTATTATAGTATACATTTTTTTTTCAAGTGAGGTCCGTATCCGTACCAGCCTCTAATGTTCCCACCGGGACACCGGCCTACTCTCGATAATAAGAGTGAATGGGCCAACCCAATCCGGATTGGTAGATGTCACATGTCGTAGAATTTGTGGTTATTGTATACCATAAATAAGATTAATACAAACATGAAGAAGAAAGGTATGTACAGGCGAACTTAACCCTGAAAAGAGTTTTCTTCCAGTAAACCTGGGGTGCTAGAGATGTGATAGAAAGTCAAAGTGAAAGTCAAACTCATTTATTCCTTTAGATCTCAAGTATAGTTTGGACACGTCAAATGTTACACACACAAGTAAACATATTCGTGAGCATATAACGTGTCACAGGAACTCCCCAGGCACATTACATGAACACAGATATGTCAAATTACAGTCAGTTTTATGTTTAAGCTAATCTTATTTGTTAAGTTTACGTCTGTTCCAACTCAACCAAAAGGTAGGTAATCAACTATTGAGTATTGGGTATTGAGTACTTACCTTGTTTTTCGATGAAACTTGAACTCCTAATTTGTGTAGTTATGGATGCCGAATGTTCTACATCTGAAAGAGATTTTTACATTATAAATATATTACATCGCCGATAAAAAGTTCAAGATATTTATTGCATAGGTGTATACTGAGAGCGTGGTGGCCCAGGGGCACAGACGCCGACTTTCAATATGAAGGTTGCTGGTTCAAACCCACACGTGCACAAATGAGATTTTTCACTTGAAAAATTTACATGCGCAAAACAACGTTCTCGAAACGGTGACGGAAAACATCGTGAGGAAACCGGCATGTCTTAGAAACAAAAATTCGACATGTGACATCTACCAATCCGAATTGGGCTCCCGTGGTAGATCAGAGCCCATTCACTCTCAATTAGGCCGTAGTCCTGGTGGGAACATTAGAGGCTGGTACGGAGGTGTATAGAACACTAGCTGCATCCCGCGTTACCTTTATGTAATTAACTAGCGACCCGCCCCGGCTTCGCACGGTTAGTAAAGCATCAGTCTCGTATCAGAAACTACCCGTGCAAAGCCGGGGTGACTTGCTAGTGTATTATACATATAAATCTTCCTCTTGAATCACTCTATCTATTAAAAAAACCGCATCAAAATCCGTTGCGTAGTTTTAAAGATTTAAGCATACATAGGGATATAGGGACAGAGAAAGCGACTTTGTTTTATACTATGTAGTGAAGTGACGGAACGAGCTGAAGGCAAGAAACAAAAGATGAAGGAAAGAGAACAATTTCAATACGATTAAGGTCTAAAGAAAATCTACATGTATTCTATCAGTTACATCACATTTAAAATTATATTATAGTAAAAGTAAACTTATTGTTAAAGCATGTAATTTGTCTTGTCTGTTTCTAGTTTCTTATTTTTGTTATTGTTTAGGCTATGTAAGCCATCATCTTTGACAAAACCAAGTGTTCCCTAGTGTTCCTAAGGCCGAATAAATGGGTAAAAATGAGTTATCTCGTTCCCATATTACAAGCTATGCTTAGTTTGGCGCTGTGTGAAATATTGTATATGTTAATGAATATTTATCTATTTATAATCATCGCAACAGCTAAATGGATCTTCTCATGTTTCTATGTAATAAAAAAGTATGAAATACCTTTAACAGTATCCTTTGCTTTGGCTTTCTTGTCATGAGCAGCCAACAAATGGCCTTTCAGCCATTTGAACGAAGCGTAACCTAAAAACAATATTAATAAAACTATTTATTATCAAAACAGGTGTAAAATTTTTCTTTTTTTTTCGTGAATGTATGTCGGAACGAGCTGAGGGCCCACCTGATGGTAAGTGGTGACCCTCGCCCATGACAACAGTAATGCGTGCGACTCAGTATGAGATCCAAATCTTTACTGAGTCGCATTCATCCTGCTGCGTCCATCACCTGAGACGGGGATCATACATCTCACGTGCATGTGATTTCACCGGCAGCCACACCCTTCCACCGGAACATAGTAATGCAACCACTACTGCTTGGCGGCAGATTCCAGATGTGGCGGCAGTACCTCTCCGGACGAACTTGGCACAAGTTCTACTGCTACATTTGGTTGCTCCTTTAGCACCACCCAGGGGGCACGTGTAGTGAATCAAAGGGTACACACCTACGGACGCGAGCAACTGGACATACACCAAAAACAACGTTAACACACTCATACCTCTGCACTAGGATTCCCTGTGTCGCAGACGGCATGGACAAACACAGACACCCACTCGAGAACAAACATGCTCACCACATAAATTGTGTCCCTGCCGGAAATCAAACCCGCCAACCCTCGTTGCTACCAACAAAGCTAAATAAACGTTATAAACGTTTTACACACTCCTACCTCTGCACTAGGATTCCCTGTGTCGCAGATGGCATGGACAAACACAGAAACAAAAAAACCCAAGAACCGGGAACAAACTTCATGGTCACCACACAAAGAGTGCCCCGGGAATCGAACCCGGGACCCCTCGCTTCGAAGGCAGGGCTACTACCAACTAAGCCACGGAGCCGTAAATGCATATGAGCTGCCAAATGCATACCGATTAGGATATCTTTAAAATGGTAGTGTACCCATTAAGCTCAAACTCAAACTAAAACTCATTTATTCCTTTAGATGTCAAGTATAGTTTGGACACGTTAAATTTTACACACACATGTAAACATATTCGTGAGCATATAACGTGTCACAGGAACTCCTTAGCACGTTACATGCTATGTCAAATTACAGTCAGTTTTATGTTTAAACTAATCTTATTTGTTAAGTTTACGTCTGTTCCAACTCTAAGGGATGAAAGTATAGGATAAATCGTTTTCGTTTTTTTTTTTAGATTTGTAACTTGTTTTTGTCATTTTTTTTAATGTTAATAGTCGTCACAACTGATTAAAAAAATCGAATAAAAGCGACTTCAATACACTCATCCCTTATTCTCGCCCTTAGGAGGTACACCCTACCATTTTACAAAAGAAACATCTAAATCGGTATACACTGAGCGAAGAAAAAAGTACCAGGAAAGCAGAATACGCAATGTCGTTTTCGATGACATACTTCATCCAATTATTTTGATTTAACAAATAAACGACACAATCGTTTTTAAAAAAATTTTTCGGGTCTGCTCTGAAATCATATCTTTTTAAATAAAAACAATAATATTCAAAATCGGTTCCTATTGAGATATGACGTAACAAATATAAAAAAAAAAATACAGCCGTATTGAAAACCCCCTCCAAAGTCAGTTGCAAAGAATTAGCGTGCCAATAAACCTGTGGCATACAATTTACTAAAATAACAGAGTTAATTAATTAGCAGATCACATTGGTCCTATTCAAAAACGAGACATAATTAGACAAATACATATAATTGAGGATATCAGCAAATAAATTAGCAATAAAATATATATAGCGTGAATTATATAAGGCACGTACGCACTAGGATTATTAATAACCGACTTTAAGGTTATAATATCGACTGTTTTTAACGTTTCTTACTCTATCGGCCGATTTAAATAAATAAATAAATATTCATGGACATATATCACAGCGCCATCTAGCCCCAAACTAAGCATAGCTTGTACTATGGGAACTAGATTACTGATAGAATACATATAGTACTTATTTTTTACATACATACTTAAAATACATATTAACATCCAGATACAGAACAGATATTTATGTTCGGACAGAACTGCTTGTCCTGGGTGGGAATTGAACCCACGACCTACAGCGCAGAAGGCAAAGCTACTACCAACTGAGCTATGAGGCCAATTTGGAAAATTGAAGTCGGTTGTTGCGTATTTTGCTTTCCTGTGACTTTTTTCTTCGCCCGTTGTATACAGATTTGGATTTATATAAAATTAGAGGTTCTAATGTGTCTAAATAGGTAAAAAGTCATTAAACATTCCACAGCAAGTATCCACCAGGCCCGTATTTGGATGGGTGACCGGTTAGTGTCAATTGAACTGAGCGGTTACGTGCTTCGTGCACGTGAAGATGCCGGTCCCGGATGTCGGCTCCGTAGTAGGTAGTAGCACTGCCTTTAAAGCGAGGGGTCCCGGGTTAGATTCCCCCCGAGGCATACTTTGTGTGGTGAGAATAAAGTTTGTTCTCGGGTCTTGGGTGTTTGTCTTGTATCTCTGTGTACGTCCATGCCATCTGCGATACAAGGGAATCCTATTGCAGGAGCATGAGTGCGTAAAACGTTACGTAACGTTATAAGTCGATATGCCATGTCGGAGGCCTTCGGAAAACTTCGATACCAGCGTAGGTCACTCGCCCGAAAGATGAGATCTTACCATAATCACACAGAGGACACGGAAACACAACATCATCTTCTAAAACGTGTTTGTGTGTCTCGCCGTGTTCTATCACCTCCGTTACAGCCGAAAATATGCGATGGCAAAATCTGAAAACAATTTCAAGTCAAGTAAAAGAGCGCTGAGAATTGCGATAATTTGTCCCGGCACGTAATAATAGTATTGAGAATTGCGGTAATGTGTCCCGGCACGTAATAATAGTTTTGAGAATTGCGGTAATGTGTCCCGGCACGTAATAATAGTTTTGAGAATTGCGGTAATGTGTCCCGGCACGTAATAATAGTTTTGAGAATTGCGGTAATGTGTCCCGGCACGTAATAATAGTATTGAGAATTGCGGTAATGTGTCCCGGCACGTAATAATAGTTTTGAGAATTGCGGTAATGTGTCCCGGCACGTAATAACAGCGCTGAGAATTGTGGTAATGTGTCCCGCCACGTAATAATAGCGCTGAGAATTGCAGTAATGGAGGAGCAAGTTTTTTCCTTTTTGCTGTGACAAGATACGGAACGAGCTGACTGACTCACTTTATTTTTACTGGTTGTTGGTTCAGACTCAGGGCCGAAATATAATAAGACCTAAGTCAAAGAAATATACCTACAGCAGCAGTATAACTTATGAACAGTTCTTTCGGTGAAGTTCTGCCACTCCGTCATAATGATGGGCGCAACAGGAAGCGACTTGGCTCTTTTCATAGTTATATCAAGAGGAACTAAGTCGTTTTACTGTCGTTATGGGTGACCACGAAGCAAAAAGCTAGCATTAGACACATACCTGCACTTAAGCTCGATAGCTTCAATGTCGTCACATTCATATTTCCCCAAAAAAACTTGAACATCCTCATCCGCTTCTTCCATGTTGTTTATAATCTTGTCAACTTCCATATCAGTCTCTATAATCTCTACGTCACTATCACTGTCCTTCCTACCATTACCATCATGCACCAAAATTACATCATCATCCACCGGTTTCGTGACAATTTCACCATCAGAACCAATTTCAAATTTCACAAACTCTTCCATTTTCACATTCTCCACTTCAGAGCGGAATTTGAAATTCTTCGTCTTTTGAAATATGTACTGCTGGTTGTTCCTTATAACTAAATACTCTTCAGAATTCAAAAATTGTGTAGCGCTTTTCATCCTGGACGGCTTGAAATTATTGTTGAGGCAATTCTCGCAAATGATTTTCAACTGTGTGGATATTTTTTTCTGCGGTGAACACTTGTGCATTTTCTGATCTTCGTTGTTAAAAATGTATATCTTATCATCGCTTACGTTCTTACCACAAATGAAGCAATCACGGCTTCCTCCATCACCTATCACTAAACCTTCTATATTTATAGCTTTATTGGTAGCCTTTTGCAACATTTTAGTAGGATCCATCTTCCTAACGTGTTTTTTCTCTGTTATCTCATAAGGGATACTTGTAACGGGAGAGTCTTTAAGCATGTTTAGAATTTCTTCGCGTGTGTATCTAAACTCTTCTTTATCATTGAAGTTATCTCTTATCAAACTTCTAGGAGATTTATTCCTCTTCGTTACAGTACTCAGGGTAGCGTAAGTTTTGGTTTTAGCTTCTAGGTATCTTGTGAACTGGGCTTCAAAACCTGTTGTATTGTTACACACTAGTTTGAAAGGTACATGGTTAATAAAACCGTGTTTCGGACTAGAATCTGTGGTTGGGACTGGGCTAGCGATGATTTTGTGCATTACGTTCTCGAAATGATCGCCACTGGCTTCTTCGAAATCATCATTTACTTTGATAAAAGGGATGTGTTCAAGAGAAAGGTCTAGAAAAGTGTCCTCATTGTCAAAATATATTTGTGAAGCTCTGATTTGTGTTCCATCATTTAGTACATAGAGTTGGTCAGTATCTAATTGGATATCTGTGCCTTGTCCAATATTTGAATCATCTTTTTGTACCAGATTCAGATCGTGCGTTTGAAGTATATCTGAGCTATACGTTTGTTCCAAATTTGGATCATGCGCTTGTACTGCACTCGTATTATATGTTTGAATCATGCTAGGGTCATATGTATGGATCATATCTGGGTCGTATGTTTGGACCATGTTCGGATCAGTAATTTCCAGGTTCACTAGGAACTGGTAAACGTTTTCGTGCAGTTGAAATGGCTGGCCTTTCGTGACTGATGATATGTCAATGTCATATCCAAGTACAGATCTGTAATATAAGCATCAACATCCTCATTAATTGATTATAGGGAAATATCCATAAATAAGCTATTAGACCATAATTCGGGTTTCCCTTATCAATTATGAAAATAAATGAAAAATGTTACAGTTCTGGCGTCATTTCATTGTATAATATACATTCATGACGTCTACTTCAGACTGTCACAACCGGTTTACTGTCTAACAGTATTGATTACAGAATGCCCAACCAAAAAAACTAATATCATCATATAGCGTGGTGGCCCAGGGGCACAGATGCCGACTTTCAATCTGAAGGTCGCTAGTTCAAACCCAAACGTGCACCAATGAGTTTTTTCACTTGAAAAATTTATATGCGTAATACCACGTTCTCGAAACGGTGACGGTAAACATCGCGAGGAAACCGGCATGTCTTAGATCCAAAAATTCGACGACATGTGACATCTACCAATCCGGATTGGGCTCCCGTGGTAGATCAGAGCCCATTCACTCTCAATTATCGAGAGTAGGCCGGTGTGCCTGCATTGGGACCATTAAAGGCTGGTACGTAATCATTGTACAGAATTGGACCTGTTACAATTCCATTATCTGAGAAACACCTACAGTCAACTAACATCATCACCTTGGCATCTTGAATCAAAATCACAATGATATCAGAAAAGAAAGCTGACTATAACTATCCGAACGTAGGTGACAGACAACGCCATATAAAAAGTTGATTGCCGCCAAAATGTCCATAGGTCGCCGGCTCAGACCTGGGTCGCGTTTAGTAGCATAGGACGATCATCTTATCACCATCCCGCATTATTTTGTGATATAAAACAGTAATACAACGTATCTAATTAACATTATAGATATAAAAATATCCGGTTACTAATCGTATTACCAACCTTAATATTCACAGACCCGTACCCGCATTCTACGTATTCGTATTTGAAAACTACCGAGTTGTATTTGTCAGAAGACAGTGACTCAGATAGAATGCCTTCGCTCCCTCGACAGAGCCACGTAGCTATCCGTGGTGTGGTCTAAGTTCCGTTCCGTCCGTACTAGCCCCTAATGTTCCCACTGCAGGGACACCGGCCTACTCTCGGTAATTGAGAGTGAATGGGCTCTGATCTACCACGGGAGCCCAATCCGGATTGGTAGATGTCACATGTCGTCGAATTTTTGGTTATAAGACATGCCGGTTTTCTCACGATGTTTTCCGTCACCGTTTTGAGAACGTGGTATTGCGTACATAATTTTTTTCAAGTGAAAAAACTCATTGGTGCACGTGTGGGTTGGAACCAGCAACCTTCAGATTGAAAGTCGGTTTCTATGCCCCTGGGCCACCACGCTCTAGGGTCTCTAGGGTCAGGTCTAGGTTAGGCTGCAAATTACTTTGGGAGTCCATATTTTGTATAATAATCGTTTGGCAATATCTGATTCCTTCGGAGTGGTCTTACTTTGACACTAAGCCTATACGATAAAGTGCGTTCGCCAGATTAAGATGAGACGTACGTTGAAAAGTTTTTATACACTCCGGGGTTGAAGTTATTTGGACTTAAAACTGAGGGATGTGTTGTCTGTAATTTCATAATATTTTAATTTTTTAACAGGTTAAGTAACATTTGAAATCTACCAAAATCCTAGTCCGTCAATTACTCAAAACATGATATTAAAATGTTACACTACTGTTTTTAACCAACGATATTACGTGAGTATTATCACAAAACCAATCCTCCATTAAATATTTGTCATTGGTTGCCCGTAATAAATCAACCAATCACGACGCAAGGATTGTCGCCCGCAGATCGTCGGACGACGTCACCGCACGTGACACTGGGACGAATAAAAAAAAAGTAAACGTCAAAAAATGGCGCGCTTCCTGCACTCTTCCCGCGCCTGGTTCGGCCGCTTTTTCCCGCGTGCCATTTCACGAGTATATAAAAAGATCGGATGACGAATCAAATTATACAGTAGCTTCCTAGCAGTCTACGAGACAAGTAGAAGTGCACAATGAGATTTCTGGTTAGTGACTTGCCTATTAAAATTATTAATTGCCGTGTGTGTGTGACAGTAAGTGCAAAGTTAATAAGCAATTTAAAAAATGAGAGCAATTTTGTTCTTGGAAAATTAATGAATTAATTGAACAGAAACGTATCAACAATGAACTTCAAAATGCAAATAAAACAACGTGGAAACTTCGTAGTATCGATTTCAAATACGAAATGTCAAAAAGTGTAAATCTATATCATTTTAATAACATTCTATTTTCAAACAATATTGTAGCGCGAAAATAGTTCAAAACAGTTTTGTGAAAAAAAACATTTCAGCGCAGTTATTCATAGAAATAAGATATAATAAGTAAAATAATAAAAATAAAACAATCATTGAGTCACAATCAGTACGCGTCCCGTGCCGAAAAAGCTGCACCCAGCCTGTGTATAAAATACATAAGCGCTGATTGAAAACTATGTAAAAAAGAAAAGGTTGCAAACGTAAATAGTTGACTATCCCCTTTTTCATATTTTCTTATCTCATATACAAAATATTATAGATTTATAGATCATTTTAGTATAGATTTAAATGTTAACTTTCGATTCAAAATGAAATAAGAATAGAGACGAGTCTTTAATAAACTAATTACTAATTAAATTATTTAATATAAAATAACAAAATTTAATGTTTATTTCTTTTATGTCAAAAATTTACGAAAATTTAATGTTTATTTCTTTTATGTCAATTTTTTTTATTATTGATAAAGGCAGGATATACTTACTAAAAATTTACAAATATTGTGTGGGGTCTACTTCTTGTGCGTAATAAAAAAACAAGTAAAGGATTTAAAAATCGAAATAAAACAGACTTCAATACTTTCAAAGTAACAAAATAGGTTACTTTGAAAGTATTGAATGACATATTTTTTCCAGTTATTTTGATTTAACAACCAAACTATTGAACCGATTTTGATAATAATTCCATGGGACCTGAAAGCATATCCTTTTAAATAAGAAAATAACTATCCTAAACGGTTGATAAATGGCTGAAAACGAATTCGCGTAACCTATTATTCGTGTTATCGAGATATTTACCTTGATTTGTGAGTTTTGTTGACTCCCGATATTTCGACGCAGTTACATGCGTCATGTTCCTCACAAATCATGGTAAATATCTCGGTAACACGAATAATAATGTTCATAACCATGATAGTTTTAAAATTTATGTCTCGTAAACTACATACAAAATATATAAACATCCGAATTGATAACCTCCTCCTTTTTGAAGTCGGTTAATGATTGTTATCGTATTCTGGCATTCCAAGGTTGTAGATTCAAGTCCCACGTCGAAGTGTATATTTTATATTTATGAGATTGGTATCTAAAGAATTTAAATTATTAGGTTTTGATGAATGAATTTTAACAACTAAAAGAACATAAACAAATATGTTGTTTTGAAATTTTCAATATCCACAGATTAAAATAAGTAGGTATTTGGATCTGTGAGAAGCTCGGATCGTGACGAATTAACAGATTAAGGTTCATAATCGACAAATGTACTAATAAGAACAAAGTAACTTTTCCATATATCTTTAAGAGTACCCGAGAAATTAAGATTTTTTCAAACTTATTTTTACGTATGGCAGGATGTAGTAAGCACATGTAAATATGTACGTTTCTCTTACAGTTTTTTACATCTATATATAAACCTATATAATTCTTCTTTTAAATAGGTAGTTTATATTTTAAAACTGTCGAATATTTAAATTCAAATAAAATTAAAAATAATCATTTTAAATAAAATATTTCAGGATAATTCAACTACATATAACTGCATAATTTTTAAATAACTGATTACGGTAAAAGCTAACTTTCAAAATTATATGTCGGTTACTCAAATCTCAAATTGAATTAAAAATAAGCACTCACGCTACCAATTTACGAATTCACCTGCTAAATACCAGACACTGGCAGAATTTGTGTGGTTAAAGCCACAATAAGCCATAAAGAAGTCAATGCAATATCCCACAGTAACCAACCACTAAGGGTAACCAAGAGTCCTCTAAACTTATCAAAAAATTAATCAAAACTTATCAAAAATTAAACATATTAAGTAAAATATGGAGGAAAGATTTGGCCTCGTCCGAACTTGTTGCTATTATCGTTGGTATATGTTTTGTTATGATTGCCATATTATTTAGGAATATAATCTTTTAAGGTAAAGAGCTAGCTAAGTAATTCTTGGGAAAACAATGGCGGCGATGAGCTTACCACTCGTCACGTCTACGTTCGCACGATAGTGTACCCGCAAGTGGCCTTACTCTTCGAGGGAAAGGGACGTGAATTTTATATCCTTTACTATTATAAATGCGTTGAGTTTCTTAGTTACATTTTTACGCCTTAACCAGGCAACCGATCATTATGTCATTTTGCACTCACTTTGCCGGGATACAGAAAAGGATATAGATTACCTTTCATCTATCAAATCACAATCACTATCACTACATAGTATAAAACAAAGTTGCTTTCTCTGTCCCTTTATCCCTATGTATGCTTAAATCTTTAAAACTACGCAACGGCTTTTGATGCGGTTTTTTATAATAGATAGAGTGATTCAAGAGGAAGGTTTATATGTATAATACACTAGCAAGTCACCCCGGCTTCCCACGGGTAGTTTCTGATACAACACTGATGCTTTACTAACCGTGCGAAGCCGGGGCGGGTCGCTAGTATAGATATAAACGCGAAGCCGCGGACAAAAGTTAAAACAATAAAAAAATTCAATGACACATCGTCGAAATGGAGCAAAAAATTAGACGCCAATCTAAAATGGTATTCAAATGAAGCGATTCCAAATATTCACATCCTATTGACATTTCTGAATCCTAGACATAATATTAACTCATATCCTATAAATAATAAGACCATTCGCCATTAATGTGTCAAAGCACTTGTGCTATGCATAATCAATACATTTTCCCAATCAGGTTGATATTATAAATCTCAGTTTGGACTAAGTATTTGAAATCGAATTATGTGTATTCGAATAAATTAAAAGTACTCAAGACTCGATCATGTCCAAAACAACAGATATCCATGTATCGCGCGAGTGATATGCATTGAAAATTTGAGAAACGTTATATTACGTATAAATAGTAGCAGTTTTAGTAGCAGTAGAACTTGTGGCAGGTGCGTGCGGTACTGCTACCACACCTGGAATCTGCCGCCGAGTAGTGCTAGCATTACTGTCTTCCGGTGGAAGGGTGTGGGTGCCTGTGAAATCACATGCGCATGAGCTGTATGAATGCGACTCAGTGCAAGAATCAGATCCAAATCTTATACTCAGTCGCATTACTGTTGTCATGGGGGGTTGCCATTTACCACCAGGTGGGCCCACAGCTCGTTCAGTCACTTAAAAACATAAATAAAAAAATAAAAAAAAGCTTCCCGTTGTTACCCGTGGTTCAAAAGGCACCGTGAGACTATGGGAAATAACAGCAGTTGTTTTTGGGATTCAGTAAGAAATTACTTCACTTTATGGGGATAATTTTTTTTTATATAATCATTATGTTAAAACATAGGCTATATATAGGGCAGGACATAATATAGGGCATAGTATAAGGCATAATATAGGGCAGGGATGACGAATTTTTAGTACCTACGATGATCACGATGTATTTATTGCTTATTTTAACGCTTGTTCATACTCTATCCGTCTCTATGGGGAGATGTAGCAAGAAACTCCTAAAGGATTACTTTCGTTCGCGACAAGCGACGCGAGCATAGATGTGTTCTATGTCTGGGGTCGATAATAAGTTTTAGTTTAAAAAAAATACTATACAAGTATTGTATCAGTTCCCATAGTACAAGCTTTACTATTTATATTATTTTGGGATTAGATGGCGCTGTGTGAAATGTCATGATTATTTAATTATTACTGTCTCATTCCCATAAACACATTACAATATATCTTGAAACCAGCCTCTAATGTTCCCACAGGGACACCGGCCTACTTTCGATAATTGAGAGTGAATGGGCTTTGATCTACCACGGGAGCCCAATCCGGATTGGTACAATCTTGTCAAACAGAAACTAAATCCTACATCTTCTACAGTTAGAAAACCAGATTTTATTGCTACATCACCGGCATATTTTTTTTTATCAACTCCGTTTTTTTCTTTTTTACGTTTCTTAGACCTCAACTGGTTTGGATTTTTGATTAATTGAAATTGAATTTTATATTGCCAATATAAATTACATCAAAATAGGTTAAATAATTTGATTGTTTAATCAAAATAACTGGTACAAATATGTCAACCAAACGACATTGCGTATTTTGCTTTCATGATTTTTTTTGCCCGTAATACCGATTTAGAATCTTTTTAAAATGGAAGGGTGTTTACTCAATCACGCCAGAATGGCTGAACGGACCTGGATGAAATTTGGCACAGACATACAATAGTCTGGAATAGCACATAGGCTACTTTTCATCCCGGAATAATGTACTGTTCCCGTAGAAAGTCCAACCGCGGGTTACATATATACTTTAGACGACTTCGTGGCTTAGTTGGTAGTAGCCCTGCCTTCGAAGCGAGGGGTCCCGGGTTCGAGTCCCGGCCGGGGAACACTTTGTGTGGTGAGCATGAAGTTTGTTCCCGGGTCTTGGGTGTTTGTCTTGTGTTTCTGTGTTTGTCCATGCCATCTGCGACACAGGGAATCCTAGTGCAGAGGTATGAGTGTGCTAACGTTGTTGCTTTTTTTTTTTAAATCAATCACACGTTAAACGTTGCCTTGTTTTTAACAGATAGTAGTCTCGATCCTCGCGTGCGCCGCAGCCGCGCCCCAGGAGTTCCTGGATCCAACATACCCCGTCGAATCCGCCCCAGTAGCTCGCCTACCAGCGGTCGTGCCCACCATCTCAGCTGGTGATATCAACGGAGCGGCAATAGACGCCCACGTAGAAGCGGCCGACCAGGTCCGCGCCGCTTACGACGCGAGCCGCCAGCTCGAAGACAAGGCCAAAGAACTCCACGGCCAAGCAATCAACAAAGCCGTCGACGATGTGAAGAAAGTGGAAGCACAGTTGGATAGCGAGGCGGCCAGGTTGGATGGCGCCGCGGCCGCCGTAGCGCCGGCATTGGCTAAGCAGTTGGTTGGACGCGTCGCTCCCGTTGCTCCAGTCGCTGCTCCCGTTGCTCCAGTCGTTGCCCCCGTGGCCCCTACCGTTGCTCCCGTTGCCCCAGCGGTGCAACCCTACGCCGCCCCAGCAGTAGCATCATACGCCCCATCGGCAGCATCTTACGACCCAGCGGTAGCGGCTTACGACCCAGCGTTAGCGTCTTACGACCCAGCGTTAGCGTCTTACGACCCAGCGGTAGCGTCTTACGACCCAGCAGCGGCGTACGGTGCTGAGTTCTCGCCTTATTCCTCGTTTGTCAACCCCGCACCTGGCATCGCAGAATCGTACCCGTATCAAGACTCCGTTTTTGATTACCCGGCCTATTAACCTGACACTGATTAGTAAAAATAAAATATGCCAAAAATTAGGCGAGGACTGTTCAAGTTGATTTTATGACCCGTTTCCGCGTTCAACTTCCGCTTAATAATAACTTGTCCATCCTCCATTAAGTCACAAGATTAATGAATTGCTTAATAATTCAAATTATCCGCCATTTTATGTTTTGGCGTCATCAATAAGATTAAATATCTTATATCTAGAAGGACATAGTTTGACCCCGACATTTAAATCCTTATTACCAGTATTTCTAGTATTGATGAAATAGTTCGTTTTGTTACGGACACTGCAAATAATCTAGGTGGCTACTAAAAGACACACCTGTTTTCTGTCATCTATGAGACCCAGATAAAAGCGATTTTGCAAATGTCAAAATAATGTATGTAATTTTATTGAGAGATCTCTTGAATTCTCTGTTTAATTGTATTGCCTGATTCAACGCTTCTAATTCCATCTACGCATGCACTAGGTTTATTCCTACCTGTGTCGCAGGTGGCATGAACATAGATATACAAAACAAACAAGACCAGAGAACAATCGTCACGCGTACATCACACAAAGCTTGCTATCCCGCTGGAGATCGAGCTTCTAAAAATTATCAACATTAATCAGATTTTCCAAGCTAAAGCACGCTTTGCTAACTGAAAACCAGATATGATTTATCTACTATGATTAGTTTTTAAATGAAGTCTTCCGTGCTTCAGAGGGACCGTTAAGATGTCGGTCCCGGCTATTTTAGTTGATAAGCCATGTAGTAGATCTTCAGGCAGCTTGGAAACTCCCGACAGAGCTGTCCACTTAAACGAAAAGATGTAGGTACTTAACTTGCATCAATTCACAATTTACATTGTTCTAAGGATAGTTTCAGAGTAGACAAATTCTTGAGAAATATTATGGTCTAAGGATAGGGGATACTGGCCTCACAGGTCAGTTAGAAGACATAGACATAGACATAGACATAGACATAGACATAGACATAGACATAGACATAGACATAGACAATCATTCTTCATTCATTCATCATCAATCATTCATAGAAGATCTTCCTTCTGCGCCGTAGGTCGAGGGTTTGATTCCTACCCAGGAAAACCATTTGTGCGACGAAAATATGTATTATATAAACATATTATAAATACCCATACTTAACATAGCAAAAATTAGAAATGTTTGCCGGAAAATTTGAGTTTATATTTTTTTTATCTAGAGCATCTTTGATACTACATCCGCAAATTTCTTAGGTTAGATGATTTAGTTGAGTTTGGATAATTGATTTTGACAAAACTTGTCTAAGAACCACCGTTAGAAAACCTACTTTGAAATTAAAAAAACGCACCCGCATCGGTTCACCCGTTTAAGATATACCGTGCCACAGACAGACACACATAGCGGTGACACTTATATTATATTATAACACCCCTCTTTTTGCGTTGGAGGTTAAAGAAACATCTCAACAATAGCAAGCGAGGGGCGGTTGCCTTCTTACCACCCCTGAGCTTGCCACTGATGGTTTTTTCTTTTTTCTTTAAACCTTTACAAAACTCTGCACTAGGATTCCCTGTGTCGCATATGGCGTCGTCAAACACAGAAACATAAGACCTTCAAACGTTCAAACTCCATGCTCACAACACAAAGTGTGCCCCGGCCGGGAATCGAACCCGGGACCCCTCGCTCCAAAGGCAGGGCTACTAAGTCTAAGCCACGGAGTCGTATTTAGTGGTAAGTTTGGACGTACTTGGCTCTCTCCAAGAATGTGAAGAAATCATCTCCTGGCTCGACTCTCAGGATCACCTCCTCGCCGGCAGCGTTCTCCAAGCAGACCAGCAGCGGATGGCGGTCTTCCATCATCTGCAAGAAAATATAATCAAACAAATGGCCAATGTACTTATTTTTAAGTTCTTGTAGCCTGAAATAAAAAAATATTAATATTAATTGAAGTTAATGTTTTAAGGTGGTAATTGTTGTTTTAAGGTGGTAATTGTTCACTCTCAATTATCGAGAGTAGGCCGGTGTCCCTGCAGTGGGAACATTAGAGGCTGGTACGGTGGTAATTGTTACTTTGCGAATTTCATGTTAAGATGATCAGAAAGAAATTTGGTACTACATACCCCTTATCATCAGAATAGAATAATTTTTATTTCAGACATTCAAATAAACCCATAAACTTGTTAGTATAATAAAACTTTTCTTTATCATCAGAAAGAAAAGGGGTATTTGGTACCAAAGTTCAGCCTTCAGTAGCAGCAGTGGCAGCAGTGGCAGCAGTGGCAGCCGTGGCAGCCTTCTACAACGCAACATCTTGAGCCAACACTCCTGAAGGTGCCTTGAAGAAGCGAAAGCGATTCTATTGCGATTTTGATAATTGTTGCTCCTAAAGTCTTCTTAGACACGCAATTTCAATAAGATTCGAACCAGATTCGAAAGTTCGCAAGAAAAATTGAGCAAGAGATTTAAAGATTTTTAAAATTACTTGATACTTATTACTATATTACGTAACGAGCTGGCGCCCGCTTGTTGAGTGGTTACCGACGCCCATAAACTACAGAAACCCAGATCCCTCCTAACCCAAGTCGCATTAGGTAAATTCTCTGCGTCTGTGATTCACTGAATCTACCCCATTTTTTGTGAATTATCTTGTATAGTGTGGAAGCCATACATAAACCCATAACTCCGAGGATCGTATCTGGGACCTTTGCATCGACAGTAAGCTGTCGTGTTTAATACACGAGTCACGGCAGAAGGCAGTTTTTACGGATATACCTTTAATTTAAATGTTTTATGTAAGTATTACTAAGACTACATGCTCTTTAGAATCATGTACCGTAGAAAGCTGAAATTTTTCACAGAATACACGTGTTCTGTGTAGGTACCTACGCGGGCGGATATCCCAAGTGAGACAATAAAAGCAATGGTAGCTCGTATGTGTTAAGTTGTGTACCGGGAAAATACCAGGATTATTACAACTACAACCATTCCACATATTATTACAATAAGCCGAAAATGTAGGTACATTTGGTATGCAGCAACTTTCTTGAAGACCGAGTTTAGAACGGAATTTTTGTAAAAAATATTGTTTTTTCTTGTAAAATTACTCCTCATTTTATTATATCTTAAAACCCTATAGATTTTGTCTTCAAGCGACGTTTGTGATATATAAGTACTGCTTACTGCTATCCCGTAAGATCAACTAATTTGTTTTTAAGTAAAATATTGATATAATGATGTAACTGGCTGGTAAATATAAATGAATGTTACCAAATCAAAATGCTGGCACATTGTATGAGCAGGTAATCTTTTTAAAATGGCTGAAAAGAAAAGTATAATGCTGGCCGGTAACAATTTTATAGCCAGTATTACTAACAACACTTGTAATTATTAGAAAAACGAACCAGTAACAAAACAGTTTTCTCCTATCAAAGTATTAAAAACTCACCAAGTTGAAGATAATCAATGAAAAATATAGTTTTTTCTATATTTTTCTCATTATTATAAGAAAATCAAACGGATTTTGATGGAAAACGTTGTCAACTAGATTAGCCAATCACAAACCAAATCTCCAAAACCATGTATTGAGAAAAACGGAAGGAAGTTGATGAAAATTCTAGCACAGATAACCAAACCTGAAATTATATGTGTTCCATATTATTTAATGATTCCGTTAGAATCGCATTAACTGGTATGATCAGCAAGCATAACTTAAATACTAATAATGTAAAAACCGTCCTGATCATGGAATTCCTATATCTGAGCCATACTAAATCAACAATGAGATTTTCTCGATGTGACTGAATCGTGTCCAAACTTCCTCCGTAAACGGTTTCAGTCAATTGAACACCTGTACTTTTAGGAAAGATTAAAGGTTAGTTCTAAAGGAGTAACAGCTTTTAATTTTTTACATTACTTATATAATTATTCTGTTCTTTTGAAATTTTATTACAGTTCTTTTGTAAAGAAAATAAAACATTTAAAAATATGAAGATAAATGTTGGCGTATTTGACGTAAGTAGGGTGGACGAGTGTCACTGTCATATTAAGTGACAATTGACATTTATTTAATTATTTTTTCAATATGGCCGCCGTTAGTTTATAAAAACAGATCGTATGATGATATTGTGCAATTTTTGAGTTAACATTTTAGTAAATTGAACTGTTTAATTTAATGGTTAGTTAGTTGAGAGTTGCGGAATGTTTCCTCTAACTCCACCAGTCGTGAAACGGTTGCTAGGATGGAAAAAAGGACCAGAAGGATCCTCACTGGCTGAAGACAAGTGGTCAGAAAAAGCTGTGAAGAGTTTAGTCAAGAAACTAAAGAAAAGCGGGGCTCTTGAAGAGCTGGAGAAGGCTATATCCAGTCAAAATTGTCACACAAGATGTGTTACAATTCCTAGGTTGGTGAAATAATGTATTGATTTAGTACAAAGAATAGAAAAATGTAAAAAACATCCTCAATGTGACGTTTCCTGTCGTCTGTGTTGGATTTGCTATTGTTCTAACCGTTATAACTATGTGAATAGAGTTTAAATTACATTAACTCAATAGATTTTGCTGTTCTAATCAAAGGATGTTCGTAAATAGTTGATGAAACTCCTAAGGCAGGTACTGCTTTTTTTAAGAGATTCCAATTTGAATTTAAGTAATCCCAGTAAATGTACGAAGATCTTTTTACCAATCATTTTACGAATCAGCTGACCGACTTTGTTCTATTCGTGTGTTTCGTTCAGAAATTCGCATTTGTAGATTCACCGCATGCTAACCAACCAAATTAAAACGGTTAATTCTTCAACGCGGCGCGGATGCTTAGCAGCCTACTGAATTCGGTCGCATAGTACGAACAGGACGCAATCCGAAAAGGTCAAAACACCGTAGAAAACAAATCGAACGAAAGAACCTTTGTCAAAAATGGCGGACTAGTTTTGGACCCCGTGGATTTGGTATTGCGATTTTAGAAGCGTTTAATGTTACTACGGGAAATTTGGCGTTGCTTTTTTATTCTTTCGCTAAAGTGAGTCGTTAGACCATCCTTACGACCTTGAAGGTAATTAAATTTAGACTGTTTCGACTGTACATGGATTTTTACAATTCGTTAATGATTTATGTAAAATTACGGTGTTTTTAGACTATACACTGCTTTGCTACTCATTTTTACGTGGATAAAGTCAATATCCCGTTATTTTATGTGTCTATCTAATTCACAAAGTGCTATTTTGTCGTACCTGTGTCCAAATGCGTGGTTCTTATGGATTAAAGTATCTGTATGAAACACTACTTATTTTTAGACATTATTTACATGTCTCTGTCAGTTACACAATGGTCTCTAAAACTATAAATGGTGCCTAAAGTTGAACATAATTGATTAAAAGCTCTCAACATCTTTTAGCATTCCTATTAGATTTACTTTCATGCCAATCAAAAACAGTATGCAATGTACCAGCCCAGTATCGTGAAACCTATACGAACTTTGCTTTTAAATGTAAGTTATAAATAAAACTTACATATTTTTTCTATTAAATGTTATTTACTAGAACTGAATGTTATGAAGAAATGTTATTCACTTTTGTTAAGTGGTTAGTAGTTAGTTAGTAATTAGTAAGGTCCTCCTGATGTTAAGTGGTTATCTCTGACCATAGCAGTACGACAATACGACTTATATTGTCCGTGACCGAAGTATTAGAAGACCCAAGTTGCATGTTCAAGATGGGGATGTTACGTCTCATGAAAGTGTGATTTCACTAACACCTTTCCCATCCATCGGAACAGCAATCGAGTGCACCACTGCTTGGAGGTAGATATCCAGATGTGGAGGCAGTATTTTTCGGGCAGAACCAAGTTCAGCTGTATCTTTTATGTTGTACAAACTAAGTATAAATTCAGAGCATTTTAATTTGTTTCAGAGTGAAACCCAATGACAACGGTATAAACGGACAGTACAGGAAAGGACTACCGCATGTTGTGTACTGCCGGCTGTGGCGCTGGCCCCAGCTCCAGGTAAGGAGATGCTTTTTTTTATATGTTAAAGTTACTTATTGTTAAAGCATGTAATTTGTCTTGTCTGTTTCTAGTTTCTTATTTCTTGTTATTTTTTAGGCTATGTAAGCCATCATTTTTGACAAAACCAAGTGTTCCCTAGTGTTCCTAAGGCCAAATAAATGAGTATTGAGTATTGAGTATGGACCGAGCTGAAGGCCCACCTGATGTTGTAGTTACATCCACCCATAATAACAGCAGTACGACTTAGGTCCTCACCAAAGTATGAGAACCCCGATGCGCCTAGAGAGAGATGTGACATGTCAGATGCATGTTATCTCACGGCTAATAAATTATTTTTATTGTAACTTCCAGAGCCATAATGAACTGAAGCCTGTCGACCACTGTGAGTACGCGTATCAGCTGAAAAAGGACGAGGTTTGCATCAACCCGTACCACTACACGAGGATTGATACACCAGGTGAGATTGCATCTCAAACTCAAACTCATTCATACCTTTAGATCTCAAGTATCATTTGGACACGTCTTATTTCACACACACAAGTAAACTTGTAACAAAACAAAACAACGTTAACACATACCTCTGCACTAGGATTCCTTGTGTCGCAGATGGCATGGAAAAACACAGATACAAGACGAACACCCAAAACCCGAGAAAAAACTTCATGCTCACCAAAGTGTGCCCCGGCCGGGAATCGAACCCGGGACCCTTCGCTTCGAAGGCATGATTACTACCAACTAAGCTACGGAGCTAGTAGCAGTAGAACTTGTGCAAAGTTCGTCCAGAGAAGCACTACCACCACACCTGGTAATCTGCCACAAAGCAGAGGTGCACTTGCATTGCTATGTTCCAGTGGTGGTGTGGGTGAAATCACATGCGCATGAGACGTAACATGATATTGTGCACATAAATTTTTGCGTGTGAATTACGAGTGTGCTAACATTGTTTTTTTTTTTTGTTTTTGTTTTGTTAATAACCTTTGTATTTGTATTCCAGCTTTGCCCCCTATTCTGGTGCCTCGCTGCAACGACTTGGAGGTTCGCGCCCCCCCTCCGTACGCGGACTATCATCAGGTGCATCACGATCACACTGACGCGTAAGTATTAGGGTGTAAGTAATGTCGGTTTTCATATGTGAAAATTCTTACCGTACCAGCCTCTAATGTTCCCACTGCAGGGACACCGGCCTACTCTCGATAATTGAGAGTGAATGGGCCCTGATCTACCGCGGCAGCCCAATCCGGATTGGTAGATGTCACATGCCGTCGAATTTTTGGTTCTAAGACATGCCGGTTTCCTCACGATGTTTTCCGTCACCGTTTCGAGAACGTGGTATTGCGCACATAAATTTTTCAAGTGAAAAAATGAAATGGTGCACGTTTGGAGTTGAACCAGCAAACTTCAGATTGAAACATGTCGTAACTTGTTAAGACTAGTCCCTAATTCTATGAAGATTACAATTTCTTTGCTGTCTTTTAATCATTCAATACACGAATTTCATATTTATTAATATCCTACTAATATTATAAACGCTGTTTGGACGTATGGATGGATGTTTGTTACTCAATCACGCCACAACGGCTGAACGGGCCTGGATGAAATTTGGCATAGAGATAGATTATAGCTTGTAATAGCACATAGGTTACTTTTCATCCCGGTAAAATATATGGTACCCATAGGAAGTCCAACCGCGGGTAACACCTACTTATCAATACTTATCAATACGGTGCAGCTACTTATCAATAAACAAACAGAGAATGATTAAAAGAAAGTAAAGCAATTGTACTCTTCATAGAATCCGACGAAAAAGAGTTACTTTTAAGTTTGTATTGTGTGTCTGTCTGTGGCATCTAACCTCCCAAACAAATGGACGGATTTTGAAGCATTTTGTTCCATTTAAAATCTGACGTGATCGAAATGGTACTTAGATTTATGAAGAATATAATAGAATATTACATTATTGTACACCATAACATCAAAAGTAATCATACAAAAATAAATAAAACATAGGTGGCACAATGGGCGGCCTTATCTCTAAAAGCGATTTCTTCCAGGCACAATGAAGATTTGTTCATCAGGACATTATCATTCACTAAGTATGTTTTCACATTTTGCGTATAATGAACTTGTTTGCTTTTGGCAGCGTGATGCAGACGGTGGGAATGCCCCACAGCGCCATGTACCTCGAAGGTACCCTCGCTCAGCAAGTACCAGGGAATACCACATTGTAAGTACTCCGTCATTGTATCAGTAGAATTACTTGACTTCAGAGGATTGCTGCCAACAACCCAGGGTCCTGCGGTACTTTGGAGTTGGGATGGCTGGGGTAGGGTTAGCTATTGGGGGACAATTCACAATACACCCCAATGCGGGACGTTAGTGCAGGCCTAGTCACCCCCATCAAGAATAAGAACGCATGATCTCATAGGTACATATTACCTTAGAATGAAAGTGACATAAGTCAAAAAATCATAGGGTTAAGCTCGCCTTTGTACATACTTTTTGTTATTAGCTTATGTTTCCTTTTTTTCATGTGTGTGTGTACAATAAAGAATTACAGACTTTGAATAAGAAATATATATTTTCCAGGAATTCTTCATCGGTGGAGACTCCGCCCCCCGGCTATATCAGCGAAGACGGAGACCCCATGGACCACAATGACAACATGAGTGAGTTTGTACACAATTTTATTATTACTTTACTTAGTTATAAAGAAAAGCTTATTAAATTATTATATAAAAACCGGCTTAGTGCCGGGCTCGAGCGCGAAGGGTTCTGCACCATTATTTATTTTTAAAGTGGATTGCCGTTATCGATATCGAACAAAAACGAACGAAAAATAAAAATCACGTTTTTGTATGTGAGCCCCTTATATATTTATTTTATTCTGTCTTTTAGTATTTGTTGTTATAGCGGCAACAGAAATTTCAACTCTCTAATTATCACGGTTCATGAGATACATCCTGGTGACAAACGGACAGACAGACAGACGGACGGACAGTAGTCTTAGTAATAGGGTCCCGTTTTACTTATAGACTCATAACTCGATGTCATATCTACCGATCCAGATTGCCACATGTTTCGCAACATGTCTCGCAATATGTCTCGCAACATGTTACAATACCATAAGCCCAATCTGGATCGGTAGATGTCATGTCTTCGAATTATGAGTCTAGGACACTGGTTTCATCAACATGTCACTTTTCGAGAATGAGGCATTGCGCGCATAAATTTTCCAAGTTGAAAACTAATTTACGCACATTGAAAGTTAGCGTAGCGTACCCCTGGGCCACCAAAGTTAGTGATACCATCGACATACACCCACTCTCACTTATTGAGCGTAGGCCGGTGTACCTGCAATCCGTGATTAAATAAACATCAGCCAAATCCCAGTGGAATTGACCACTCTGGCAGTCTCTGGGTAAAGTTGCTCGCGTCCGTGGGTGTGTACCCTTTGATTCCCTACACGTACCACCTGGGTGGTGGTAAAGGAGCAACCAAAAGTAGCAGTACAACTTGTGCCAGGTTCTTCCGGAGAGGTATTGCCACCTCACCTGACATCTGCCACATCACATCTGAGTAGTAGTGCTCGCATTAATGTGTTCCGATGGAAGGGTGTGGGTGCCGGGAAAATCACATGTGCATGAGACGTATCATCCCCGTCTCGGGTGATGGACGCAGCAGGATGAATGCCACTCAGTGTAAGATCTAAATCCCAAAATCTAAATAGCCTAGCCACTAAAGAAACTAGAATCAAGACATTCCTACAAAAGTTAATAAACTCTGAGACACCACCCAGAGTCTTTCTCCGGTATTTTAAGGAGCTGGGCTGGTTGGGGTATGTGTTTTAGTTAACGACAGGGCGACATCAGGGTGTTTTCTGCATTGTCCCCCATGCAGAAAACACCCTGAAGCGGGACGTCAGTACAGGCTTAGTCACCCCCACCTAGAATCAGGATTAGAATTTGGAGATCTAAATCTTATACTGAGTCGCATGGGCGGGGGTCGCCACTTACCACCAGGTGTGCCCTCAGCTCGTACCGTCACTCATTGTTGCTATCTTCTTTGTGCAGACTTGACCCGCCTCACCCCGTCGCCCCCCGGCCTGGGCACCGAGGCGGCGCCGGTGCTGTACTGCGAGCCTGCGTTCTGGTGCTCCATCAGCTATTACGAGCTGAACACCCGCGTGGGGGAGACCTTCCACGCCTCCCAGCCGTCCATCACCGTGGACGGGTTCACTGACCCCAGCAACAGCGAGAGGTACTCACTGACGGTTCCGTGGCTTCTTCCAGGACGCGATCTGGAGCCATGATATCACCAGACATCCGTCGCTCGCCGGTCGGCGCTTGGATCGAGCAAAGTACTGAGAAATCGCTTGTAATATAAGTAGTTTTTTTACCACCATTAGGTTATGTAACGGTGACGGAAAACATCGTGAGGAAACCGGCATGTCTTGAACCAAAAATTCGACGTGTGACATCTACCAATCCGGATTGGGCTCCCGTGGTAGATCAGAGCTTATTCACTCTCAATTATCGAGAGTAGGCCTATGTCCCTGCAGTGGGAACATTACAGTGGGACGTATACTGATTTGGATGTTTATCTGATGGAGCGTACATCCAAGGTTCCCATAGAAAGGTTCATAGAAAAATAATGGATGATTCATGTGAAACTATTTCGATTATAAATTCTTCGCTTGCTTTGTTTCAGGTTTTGTTTGGGTCTACTGTCCAACGTGAACAGGAACGAGGTGGTGGAGCAGACGCGCCGGCATATCGGCAAAGGGGTGCGCTTGTATTACATTGGAGGTTTGTTTACTCTCGTCTTGCGATTATAGACATATTATTCTTTATATGAAATATCGAAGAGCGGGTGATCAACTGTTGTGTTATTGTTTAATGTGGCTAAAGATACTGGACTGAGAGCTCATATGATTAAGTGGTTACTACCGCCCGTAAACAATATCAAAACGACTCCGGTCCTCCCTTAGCGATGTATGAGAAGGCCTGAGTCGGATGGCGTAGACTTTTTCCCTTATACACCTCTATAGAAACATACATAATAAAAATAAGATTAACAAAACACTCACAAAAAAGAGGTTACAATGGGCGGCCTTATCGCTAATAGCGATCTCTTAAACAACTGTAAAAACAATTTCAAAACTATCATGGTTATGAACATTATTATTCGTGTTACTGAGATATTCTTCCCCTCGGGTTGGTCTGTTAGGGTTGGAACAGACGTAAACTTTACAAATAAGATTAGCTTAAACATGAAAACTGACTGTAATTTGACATATCTGTTTGCATGTAATGTGCCTGGCGAGTTCCTGTGACACGTTATATGCTCACAAATATATGTACATGCATGTGTAAAATTTGACGTGTCCAAATGATACTTGCGATCTAAAGGAATAAATGAGTTTGACTTGGTCTTTGGCTTTACCATGATTTGTGAGTTTTGTTGACTCCCGATATTACGACGCAGTTACATGCGTCATGGTCCCGGGCAAACCATGACGTTTGCACAAATCATGGTAAATATCTCGGTAACACGAATAATAATGTGATACAATGTTATATTTTCTTATGTTTCCAGGTGAGGTGTTCGCTGAATGCCTCAGCGACTCTTCCATATTTGTGCAGAGTCCCAACTGCAACCAGCGCTACGGTTGGCATCCGGCCACTGTCTGCAAAATACCCCCAGGTAACGATCCCATACAGCAACCAATTACAATTTTGCAGATAATACAAACATAGTATTTCAATAAATAAATATTAATGGACATTTCCCATAACGCCCTCTAGTCCCTCGTTCTGTTCTATGGGAACTGGATCACTGACAGAATACTTAGTTTTTAACAGAATTCAAAAAAGGAGGTTTTCAAAATGTATGTATGTTTTATGTCTGATACGTGATTTCATCGCCAATATTAAATAATATGGAAGATTTTGTTTTATTAGATCGGTTAGAAAAGAATTGAATAGAATAGAAAATCTTTATTTTGTGTTACATACAGGGCTCACTTAAAAGTTAAAAACAAAATTCCATGTTTAAGAATATGTAACAACAAAATATGTTAGGGTTGGAACAGACGTAAACTTAACAAATAAGATTAGCTTAAACATAAAACTGACTGTAATTTGACATATCTGTGTGCATGTAATGTGCCTGGGGAGTTCCTGTGACACGTTATATGCTCACGAATATGTGTACATGCATGTGTAAAATTTGACGTGTCCAAACTATACTTGAGATCTAAAGGAATAAATGAGTTTGAAGATAATCCAAGACCCGAGAACAAATTTCACGCTCACCACACAGTGTGCCCCGGCCGGGGATCGAACCCGGCGATTCGAAGGCAGGCCAACCAACTAACCTATGGATCCGTCATGAAATATAACATTACCTTCCCCCCAGGATGCAACCTGAAGATCTTCAATAACCAAGAATTCGCCGCTCTGCTCTCGCAGTCTGTGTCGCAGGGTTTCGAGGCTGTGTTCCAGTTGACAAGAATGTGCACGATACGGATGAGCTTCGTCAAAGGATGGGGGGCCGAATACAGGTAATTATAATGTCAAACTGTAAATTCACCTTTTTTTAAGTGGTTTCAGCCGCCTAAACAACAGTAAAAAAACCACCGCATTCCTGTTCTGGTGGAAGGGTGTGGATGCCGGTGAAATTACGCGCATGATACGTAATATCCCCGTCTCGGGTGGCGGGCGTAACGCAATGCGAATTGGGTCGTCTCATACTGACGTCGGGGAGGACCTCAATACTCAATACTCAATACTCAATACATTTATTGCTTCTCATAATGGTACAAGGTAATATTATTGGTTTACATTCTGAGTTTCACATTATGGACCCTTGTTCGGGTATTACAATATTAATGGAGGCAGTCCGAGGTTTTCTAGATAGCATGTAGGTAGGTCTAAACTACCTACGCGCTATTGTCAATTTTATACTTAATATAATATTAAATAAAGTATGAATATTTTCTAGTCAAATTATTATTTTATTTATTTGTTTTCTAGTCAATTTATTTATTATTATGTATTATTGTCAAGCATTAGTTTTTTTCTTCTAAGTATTCTTTTATGTCATAGTAGCATTTTTCCACGAGAAAAGATTTTAATTTTGTTACAAAATGTGGATATTTGCTAGTTTCCTTTATGTCTATGGGCAACTTATTATATATCTTGATAGACATAATGTACGGGCCGTCACTAAGCATTTTTAGTGTGCAATTAGGTTGTACTAGTTTATTTCTTCCCGGTCTTAATTTATATCGCCTTGGAATATCGTCTAATTTTTGATAAAATTGGGGATATTTCCTCACAAATTTGCTTATCTCTAAAATATATATACAGGGCAATGTCAGAATTTTCAAATTTTTGAAGTGGCCCCTACAACTATCTGGTCGTTTAATATTTGCTAAAATGCGTATACATTTCTTCTGCAGAATAAACAGGTCTTGAGCATCAGTAGTACTGCCATATAAAACAATTCCGTACACTAAAAAAGAATTAATATACGCATAGTAAGCAGATACAGCAGTTGCCAAGTCAGTTGTTTGTTTTAGCTGTCTTAGTGCGTACGTGAAAGATGATAGCTTTGTTTTAATTTTTTGAACGTGGTCTTTGAAGTTAATGTTTGTGTCAATAATAATTCCTAGCAATGAAAAGCTATTTACTTGTTCCAATGTTATGCTATTGTATGTCGCGTGTATGTCTAAAGTACGTTTTTGTCGAGGTCTAAATTCCATCACTTTGGTTTTGGTGTAGTTAATTTCTAAGCAGTGATTTGTCATCCAGCTTTCAACATGACTCATTACCTGTTTAATGTTGTCGGCTATGTTATCAGTGCGGCTGCATGGCAATAACAGTGAAATATCGTCCGCGAATAAAACACATTGTGATTTTACATGTTTCGGCAGATCATTTATATAGACCAAGAACAATAGGCAACCTAGGACACTGCCCTGTGGTATGGAACTTTCCATGATATGGACATCGGATCTTATGTTACGTATTGTTCCCGTGTCGTGGTCAAAATGCTCCACTTCAACGTATTGTAACCGGTTTTGTAAGTATGATTGAAACCACTTATGCGCTGTACCTCGTATTCCTATATCATATAATTTTTTTAAAAGAATTTTATATTATACTTTATCATATGCTTTCGACATATCTAGGAGCAAACCAACAGCGTATTGTTTTTTATCTATAATATTTAAAATTTTGTCAATATATTTATAAACAGCAAGTGTAGTCGAATGGTTCTGTCTAAATCCACATTGGGCTTCGTCAAATAATTGGTATTTTTCACAAAAGGAATAAACACGTTTGCACATAACTTTTTCAAATATTTTGGATGATGTGGGGAGCATCGATATTGGTCGGTAATTATTCGGGTCGGTTTTTGAATCTTTTTTTTTATAGATTGGTTTAATTATTGAGATTTTTAAGAGATCCGGGAAAATTCCTTGTGTGAGAGATTGATTAACTAAAAGGGTATATGGTTGGGATAATTCACTAGCGCAAAATTTTATTAGTTTAGGAGGTAATTCGTCAATTCCATAACTTAGTTTATTTTTTAAATTTCGAATGATATCGTAAATTTCTTTTTGTGGTATTGTACCCAGGTAAAGACTATTGTTATCTGTGGGCGGCGGTGACCACTTAACATCGGGTGGGTTGACAGCTCGATTACTGTTATAGCATAAAAAAAACTCTTCCTTCTAAACAGAACGTCAGTGAGATGAAACAAGATTTTGACCCATACTTCCATGTAAAGAGATATGATATGAATGTGGTTGCGCCCGCAGACGGCAAACGGTGACATCGACGCCATGTTGGATAGAACTGCACCTGAACGGGCCCCTGCAGTGGTTGGACCGCGTGCTCACACAGATGGGGTCCCCGCGGCTGCCCTGCTCCTCCATGTCGTAGGCACCAGGTACTACTATCCATCCCTCCCTCTCTCTCTCGCACACACTCACACACACACACACATATATATATGTAACAACATACTGTACTTTTCATTATACCCATTTATTTGTTTCTTTAGTACAAAATAAAAAAGTTCCTGGGTAGCATATAATTAATAAATATGAAGACATTTCAGAAAAATAGTAAAAACATAAAGTATTAGGTATTATACTTCTTGGTAATACTAAAATAGCATTTGCTAATGATCACTGAAATAGGTTTATACAATGTATAAAGCTTATTGATGTATAGGGGAAATTGTTTACACATACACACACACACGAACACACACATAAACCACCTATGTAACATACATTTTGTTTTAAAGTCTTAACAATATCCATTTTGTTTCAGAGCCGCATATGGAATCATACTCACAGCAAGCATACATATGTATAGCTCAAAATATTACCTCCACGGTTCTAGAACCTCGTAATGTGTATTCGAATTAGGTCCTTATCTTGTGTGTGAAAAGTGTTATATTCAATGTTATGAAATGAAAATATGGGGTCCTCTTCTTACTGTACAATTTTAAGCTGCTTTTACGTCTTCCTCAAAGATAACCAAGCGTTTGATCTCACATTGAAGTGATGATGCGGATATGTAGCCCGCTTGGTAGATTGGCTGCTGTATATTATGTCCAGACTCTTTGATTACACCGGACATTTTGGAAAGAAAGAAATACTCTCAAACTGTATACAACACCTCGGGAAGATAAGAAAATTTTGGAGATCCTGGAGTGAATCTTATCACCACTTCATAGCATCACCCAGGGGGACGATGAAGGGGTCCCTTGGGTTACCTATTCTTGAGCACTCCGGACTCCCAAAAACGAGTTTCACAGTTGTCATCAGCTGTTTCTGATGCCCTATTACGCAGTATTGTACAATTACTGTTAGGATAGTAAGTTTATAGATATATCTTTCTCCTTGTCATGTAATGGGCATGTAAATGTTATACATATAAGAAGTACACTTTTTACATACACGAATGTAGCTTTTTACATGAACTTTTCATTTAATAATGTAGGATTGTCTTTATGTAGGTTTGTATTGTTGAAATAAATATTGTATGTGAAAGAACATTTTATTAAATGGACTAGTCTAAAAAGTTCACTAAGACGCAAATTAATTAAGCAATAGATGAGATTCTAACGTTTTTACGCGGATAACATAATTACGCGTATGATACAAATATGATATAATGACACATGATACAATCGTACATGTATCATACGATGTATCATACATATTACGCATGATGGCCACTCTGTGATGCATTCGCGTTTCTGTCTCGGGGGAAGGTTGTGGGGTCGGTGAAATTACAATCGCATTAGATGTTATATCCCCATCAGACGAGCGTAACGCAATAAGACTTGAGTCTTCCCCAATTTTGCATAGATACAACAGTAATTCGACTCGGGTCCTCCGAGTATTGCTGTTGTATACGGTCGTTGTCACCCTTTAAATACAGGTGGGTCGTCTGCCCTCTCCGTCACTATATTTTACATATACGTACATGCATAATATGCATGTAAGTGTATGTACAATGATACATATGATACATGATATGTACTATGTATGATGCATCAGTCATGATCATGATGCATACTATTTTTTTTTATTATTTTCGTTATGCAGGTGAATTTGTGTTATACGCGTAAATGTGTGCCAATATTTTAAAATCGTTATACATATTATGTAATCGGGTAAGTTTAGTTACAAAATACAGTTTTATTTGCCATCGTTTATGCATTTATATTGACAACGCTACACTACGAATAGGCTATTTTTGTGTGTCTAGATCTATTTAGAAATCGATTGACGAAAAAAAATACACAGATTGTGTTAACATATTAATATCTGTTTACAATGGGTGCCCCGGAAACTGGGGTAATGTTTGTACGTCGAATATTGGTGGTACTTGTTGATGATGAACGAAACTGGAACCTGAACGACATCTTGTTCTGTTTTATCTATATCTCTATGTACAGAGGGTGACTCAAGTAATGTCGGTTTTCATATGTGAAAATTCCTACGCCTCAATTGAAACATGTCGTAACTTGTTAAGACTAGTCTTAACAAGTTACGACAATTCTGTAATGCGTTATTATGAAATTCGTGTATTGTTAAGACATTCGCTTCCATACTATTTATTATAAAAACGTACTGCGTCGTCAATAAACAAAGAATGATTAAAAGTAAAGCAATTGCACTCTTCATAGAATCAGAGACTAGTCTTAACAAGTTGCGACATGTTTCAATTGAGGCGTAGGAATTTTCACACATGAAAACCGATATTACTTACGAGACATCCTCTGTATGTTATATAAATAAAAACCATTAGCAACAACTGAGAACTTCTGTTCTGTTGTCAGTAAAAGGTTTATAATAAATATTTTCGGAATATCAACGGGTTTAGTCTGAGAGTTGTTGTATTTTTATGGGATCCACGCGAAGCCCGGGCGCGTAGCTAGTTTGTAATAGAGATGGCAATCATTTTAGAACTGTCAAAATATATTCTCGTCTACTTTAGCCAACATAATAAGAACAAAAACATCTAAAGGATTTGATCAGCTCTAAAATTGTTGATGTCTATGTAGACGCAATAATTTTAGAGCCGGCAATGCAGAATGAGATGAAGTTGAGTTTAGTTCTAAGATACTATTAGAATTGGCATACTGTCAGTCGGTTGTAAGAGGATCGTAGTGTATATTTTTTATGTAATCGACGTTTCTGTAATCATTTACGTTTTAGTCATATCAAATATGATATTTTTGGTAAATTGGCTATATGAAGAGACCTGGCCCGTTGATCGGGACATGGTAATTGCGGGCAAATAGTTTTCTATAGCTGTACAATAGATGGCGTTATTCTGTATTATTGTGAAGTTGATAAATTTTGGTAGAAGCCAAATACAGGCGAAAGTTTTACTTGGTGCAGTGCTACGTTGTACACTTGGTATGCTATGTGGCGATGTCCAATTCCTATATTCATCTAACGGAATATATGTAGATTAGCGATACTGTTATGTCAAGAACTTACTAACTTAAAATCAATACTATTTATTTTTCAAGAATTGTTCCAAGGGTAGCTTCTTTCGCACCACCCAGGGGACACGTGCAGGGGCTCTAAGGGTACTAAACTATAGGCGAGCAACATGGACCCCCAAGATTGAATATCGGAACTGGGTATTATCGTATAACGGTATACAAGTGTATTGCAATAGTGTAAATGCGTTTATTCGCTACGTATCACTGCACCGAGCAAAGCCATTGCCTGTAGCTACATACCAGTGGAATTGGTATGGATATATGGTATAAGCTAAAGAGGGTTATTTTTGGTATTGAGAAATGGTAGTTTGATCGAACTTATTGATCAGTTGACGGCAAGCTTGTATTTAATTTTGTAAATCCAAAACCGTTCTGAAATTATCTGCAGTTTGTATAACTGCAGATGTAAACTGATAAGTTGACATTATTACTTTCATTCCTTATATCTCGTAGAGTTAAAAGGAGGTACATTATACCTATAATATAAAAAAAAATCGATCAAGAATTAATATCAATCAGCCAAGATAAAATTTAAAAAAAAAACAACCGATTATAAAACCTCCTTGTTTTAAAGTTAATTATTCTGTGGTACCTTCAGTTTGTTTACATATCGCAGTATTCCCTATCTACCCTCGATGCGCGAGAATGAATTTGTGCGTCCTGAGTACGCATGGTAGATTGGGGCAAGCGTATCGTAATTATACGACTTGAGTCTTCCCAAACGTAAGGGAGGGACTTAAGTCGTATTTTGGTATGGACAAGGTACAGTTAACTATCATGTATTCGCAAAATCATTTTACAGATACACTATGTTACCGATTATATTATTGTTTGCCAAAAAAACGAGTTATGAATGAATAGAATATATACTGAATTTTTATAGCGCATATATTTAATGGTTGTAGAGTTTAGTAATTGTTTTAGAAATCGCTGTCAGTAGCACGGTCGTTGTGAATTATTTATTGACTAAATTATGCCATAATATTTTTAATCTGAATCATCACATGTTTTATGTTTATTCGTATCCGCATATTTTTATGATTAAGTTTACTTAGCCGAGTTGCAAAGTCAAAATTTGAAATTCAGCGGCGCCACTGTGGAATATGGTAATCGTAACCGCATCATGTTTGTAAGGGACAAAATGTTTTTATTTTTTTGGCGATAGAACCTTCGTTTAAACTGTCACCTTTTGTTGAGGTACCCAATTTCATCGTCATGGTTCTTTAATTATTTTATTGGTTTGATTCGTGGACATTTCACACAGCGCCATTTAGTCCCAAACTAATTATAGCTTGTATTATGGGAACCAGATTACTATTATAGTAAAATTCTTGTTTTTTTTTTTTGTGTATATATGCTATGTAAGTGTAACTCCCAAATACAGACAAACATCTAAGTTGGACACACTAATGTTTGCCCTGGGTGGGAATCGAACCCCACAGCACCGGCACAGGTACAGAACTGCTACCAACTGAGCTGTGAGGCCATTTTTTATTACGACAGTGGCGCCATCTTGTGTTTTTTTACCGTTATCGTGACTCGATATTTTGTTACTTTTTGAATACGAATTATATTATGATTTTAGAGTTTTTAGGCGGGATGTATTATTTGCCGTCGACAAGTGTTGTATTGAGATTGAGATGAAAATGTATTTTACTAAAAGAAACTTTTGGAAATAAAATAAAAAAGTGAATTGTAGTATCATGGCGAAAAGTCATGCAATATAATATATGTCTTTTTCAAAATGTTTCGCAGCAGTAAGATACATTTTCACAGTGACGTAATATCATGGTATGGTGCTAGAGAATCGTTTGTATCGGTGTGAATAGTATTTGATGTGAGATAGAGTCTTCAAAAGCTTTTACCTTGTATTATCGAAATTTTTGGAAGTGGAAATATTTTTTATTACCTGTTTTTCGTTCGAATTGTTTGCTCGCGTCACGTAAAAAGAGCACAGCGGTATTGAATTGATGGTATTGAAAACGATGAAACAGACATTAATACATTCTTTTAAAACTATCATGGTTATGAACATTATTATTCGTGTTACCGAGATATTTACCATGATTTGTGAGTTTTGTTGACTCCCGATATTTCGACGTTCCGTTTTTCAGTTTGCCCGGGACCGTGACGCATGTAACTGCGTCGAAATATCGGGAGTCAACAAAACTCACAAATCATGGTAAATATCGCGGTAACGCGAATAATAATATTAATACATTCATCTTCTCGCCTTAGAGCAGATCTTGATGCACTGTGAAAAGAAAACTAATCTTCTATTTGTCTCGAATGTTTATTTTGATTTGATTCAAATGGAAATGTTTCAATCGGATCTTGACATTAACATTCAATTCGTTTTTGACATTGTACCTACTGCAAAGCAGCGCCATCTGGTATCGATGTTGGAAGTATAGCTGCTTAGAAATGTTACATTTTTTTAATTATTAGTGTGTACAATTTGGGGGCAACCATTAATGACGTCACACAAATTTTATGGTTTTTTGACCCCCCTGGTGTGACGTCACATATTTTTGACTATATTTATAAGGCTATGTCTACATAAGCGTTATGAATATAGATCGGTTTTGTAATATTTTTGGTTTACATATAAATTTTGCGTTTTAGTATTTTAGATTTTAACATGTCACATAGTCTTTAACGCCCTTTCGCCCCCCCCCCACCCCCCCCCCCCACCCCCCCCCCCCATTTCTGAACGTGTGATGTAATTTGTGAATGGCCCCTTTCGATGAAATTTTTGTCATCTCTCGAATGAGTTTCATTGGATATGTAGTATGCACAGACATCTGATCCAGTACCGTTTTTTCTTTTTACGTGACGGGACCTAGACCTAGAAAAATAGTGTTTCGAAATCCTAATTTCATTTTAAAATTAGGTACCATATATTTTTCTGTTGATGTTATATATTTGAAAAGGGAAAAATACAATGTATTTTTATGGAAGCATTGACTCTACGAATTGTTAAGATAATATGTTTTTTTTTGTTTGTTTGTATTTACCGGCGTTATTGTTGACATTCTGATAAATATATTAAGATTAAAAGTAATGCGAACGCGATTTGCGCAATGTCAAATGATTTCAGATGTATGCATGTAACGTGCATAGGTTTGTCTTGGGGCGTGATACGTAGCGACTTTGTTTTCTGCTTGTTTTAAAGTAACTGTAGGAGGAGGCTAATGGCTTATCGAATGCACAAGACGGACATCTTAACGTGCCCTCCAAAGCACTGAAGCGCTCAGTTTAATGCTACTTACCGGTCATCCACTTATATACTAACAGGGTGGAGCATATGTGCAATGCATTAAATGATTTATAAAGAACATTTTATAAAGCAAGTTTCGCTATGAACGCTTCGAATCTAGTGAAACCAGTTGTTCTCTCAAAAATGGTTTAATTACAATGAATGTTTTGTTCTATATATCTAGGGAAGTCAGCTCTGGAATATTGCTTTAAGTTACGTTTAAATAAATAGATGTAAGTTTTTTTAATGTATTTTATGTAGGTTTTTTATAAGATTTCTCTTCACTAGGCTTCCATATTGGAACGTTCGTGGCTAGTGGTTTTTACACGACATTTTATTTAAGTAGTAACTATATGTGATGCATCCTAGAAATCCTAAAAATGTCCTAAATTTTTTATTTATTTGTGCAAAATTGTTATCGACCGAATTTAACTCACAAAAGGTCATATTTTTGTCTTTTTGACACACTATTTTTTTATTACACTAATTTTTTTTTTTCTAAAAAAACTATTATTTCGCTTTGAAAATCGCAAAAAATGTTTTTCGCATCTTTTTACATTTTATTTGCATAGATTCCGTGTAATTGTTTCCCGAAAATATACTCGCTTGTATTTCTACTATTTTTTTCCTAATTACCCCGAAGAGAAAGAGCGCGGTTTTTTTTTTTTTTAAATCGCCTAATTCTCAATCTCTCCTACGCTATAAATTTTAAAACTATCACGGTTATCAACATTATTATTCGTGTTACCGAGATATTTACCAAGATTTGTGAGTTTTGTTGACCATGACACGTGTAACTGCGTCGAAATATCGGGAGTCAACTAAACTCACAAATCATGGTAAATATCTCGGTAACACGAATAATAATCTACGCTATTATGGAAACTTAACATATAGTGATACTATAGACCTATTATTTTGTGATAATTTTTCTGTTCTCTTGAATATGTACGTGTAAAAACCAATGGTTGTCGAACGTTTCTTGCGTTTCTGTTTGCGATCTCACGTAGTCAGCGTGAGTACAGTTATGTTTATATAAATATATAAAAACTACAATAAAATTGTGTGGTTTGTATATAAAAGATTGTTTTATTTTGTTAACATTTGTATAAAAACTTGGCTAATAAATAATATCACTTCTGTGTTATAAATAGATTATGCGAATGCGCCGTCTGGCATTAGAATACCTGAAACAAAAAGTATTTGAGTATTAAATAAACGTTTACACACTCATACCTCTGCACTAGGATTCCCTGTGTCGCAGATGGCATGGACAAACACCCAAGAACAAACTTCATGCTCACCACACAGCGTGCCCCGGCCGGGAATCGAACCCGGGACCCCTCGCTTCGAAGGCAGGGCTACTACCAACTAAGCCACGGAGCCGTCTGTTAGAGCTAACATGTTGCTCGCGTCGATAGGTGGGTACCCTCAGAGCCCCTACACGAGTCCCGCGGGTGGTACACTGCCACCACACCTGGTAATCCGCCGCCAAGCAGTGGTGCACTCGCATTGTGGAAGGGTGTGGGTGCTGGTGAAATTACAGGCGCATGAGACGTTCCTAAATGTGATAGGTGCAACGCGATCCGACTTGGGTTTTTTCGTACTCTTTACGAGAGCAGCGGAGTCGTATCGCTGTTTTTATGGGCGGAGGTAACAAGGTAACATCATTTGGGCCTTCAGCTCGTCCCGTCAGTCACTATGATAGCATAAAAAAATAGCGCTTACGATTATGATACGCAAGTAGCAAGAAATCGATATTTTACAAGACCCTTGCACAATCCTATTGTTTCTATCTCATTAATTACATTTTTAGCACAAAATAGTGACTATTTATAAAAAGAAATTGGTTGTCTGTAAAGTTGTTTTTCTGACGATAATTTTACGTGATAACTTAGGCTGATCGTGCATCTATCGCTCGTTCCGCACTTGCACGCTCGGCTCAGCCGGAACGTGACAATGAGTCGTGCTTCGTGCGTGCAGCCGGCGTTCATGGATTTATAAGACGTTATCACGTTAAACATATAGAAAAAGATTGTTTAATTTAGTTTAAGATATATAACCCAAGCGGACAGTGGCCAGTAGAAGGCTGCAGAGAGGAACCTTCTGACGATGCATTATTATTATTACCTGCTATACAAGCTGTCATGAAACATATGCCACATCCAGCGAAAAATGCTCGCACCGCCAACTGAAATATAGAAATAGATGGTTTGAAATTGTAATGATTTAGTTTTTTCTGGCCATATAATACTTCACGGAAGGTAACGCTTTGCCTGCAACAAGTCTAGAACTTAGTACAGGCTCTGCGCGCCATCATCACATAGCAACACAGGCCGTGTTAATGTAAAAAATCATCTATTATAAGTGAATAAATAAATAAATAAAATAAATAAACGTTTACACACTCATACCTCTGTACTAGGAATCCCTGTGTCGCAGATGGCATGGACAAACACAGAAACACAAGACAAACACCCAAAACCCGAGAACAAAATTCATGCTTACCACACAAAGTGTGCCCCGGCCGGGAATCGAACCCGGGACCCCTCGCTTCGAAGGCAGGGCTACTACCGCTAAGCCAAGGAGCCGTAAACACACAAATGTGTGTTTTACAGTGTACTTATTGTTTAAAAATAAATAATTATTATTATTATAGAAATGAAATTTCATTGAATTCTTAAATATCTTGGATAATTTCCTGAAATAAACTTCTGCAAGAGCAAACATTTTTTTTTGTTATTATCTGTCATATTTGTATAATACTTAGAATACATTTAGTAAAAAACTGTTATTTCGACATTGTATACAATACATATTACTACGCTTCTGGCTTTAAGCTGACAGGACAGCGCCGGCCCGAAGTAAATTTTAGAATGGAGCGAAATCCAATTATGGCGCCTCTCCTGTTCGCTCCTAATAATATTATATACCATTTTGGTGCCCCCTAGGATTTAGCGCCTGGGGCGACTGCTCCGTTCGCAGTATGGGCGGGCCGCCCTGGATAGGCATAATAAAACTAGCACAATTGTAAACTGGCCACCAAACACATTCAAATGTGGTAAGCGCCGGCCCGAAGTAAGTTATAGAATGGAGCGAAATCCAATTATGGCGGCTCTCCTGTTTGCCCCTAATAATATTGTAGTAATGGCGCCCCCTAGGATTTGGCCCCTGCTGAGAAGTGTCCGTACCAGCCTCTAATGTTCCCACTGCAGGGACACCTACTCAGAATAATTGAGAGTGAATGGGTTTTGATCTACCACAGTAGCCGATCGGATTGGTACTCGTAGATGTCACATTTTCGAATTTATGGTTCTAAGACATGCCGGTTTCCTTACGATGTTTTCCGTCACCGTTTCGAGAACTTGGTATTACGCACATAAATTTTTCAAGTGAAAAAACTCATTGGTGCACGTGTGGGTTTGAACCAGCCACCTTCAGATTGAAAGTCGGCGTCTGTGCCCCTGGGCCACCACGCCCTGGGAGGTGTGTATCGGTGTATGATGGTTACTCACAGAGGACAGGGTCTCCCTCTGGTTGGGGGCCATGGCTGCGATGGCCCCGATCATGATGCCGGCCGAGCCCGGGTTCGTGAACCCGCAAAGCGCGTACGTGGCTATCAGCTCGGCGCGCGGCTACGTATACAACAACAACGTTTACACACTCATACCTCTGCAATAGGATTCCCTGTGTCGCAGATGGCATGGACAAACACAGAAACACAAGACATACACCCAAGACCCGAGAACAAACTTCATGCTTCACACAAAGTGTGCCCCGGCCGGGAATCGAACCCGTCCCTCGCTTCGAAGGCAGGGCTACTAAGCCACGGGGTCCTCAAAATGTATATAAAACCTATTTATATACCCACAATACAAATGAACCGGGTATACTTAACTCTATTATATATATTAACTTATTTATCAAAACCTGTCATAATATTTTTTTTTTGTCGCGTGGAAATACGTTCCGTATACCCCGCGCCTTGGAGAGGCGTGGGGTTATGTGCGACTCCTCCAGCGTTGATTAATACATGCAACGCTGGAGTCCTACGCACTAAAACTCAGCGGTGTGCCTTCCGGGTGCCTTTCAGGGTCTATTCCCAGTTGCCACCACCTTTGCCACCACTGGTGGCAATCGAGAAGTTTTTAGTTAGTATTGATTTGTAATTCATTTAGTGATATACGAGTAACTACCTAAACTTAACATAATCACTAGAGCATCACCTCCGCGACCCAAAATAACAATAAGGATTCAAAAAAATAAAGATACAATATAAAAACTTTAAAAATCAATCAGTTTAAATAACTCAATAACAAGTGACTGATTAAATTAAAACATGTTTTAATAAACATACCGACAGAAGCCCGGCGGCCTTCATCTCCCCCATGCGCTGGTACGCCACGAACTCGTTCACGATGGTCTTCAGCCCGATCAGCGAACCCACCAGTTCGCACTCCTCCCACGGCACCCCTGGACGATGAAGCATCATTTAATTCCAACAGACTCCCAACTTCGCGTGTTTTCAGTCATATACTCGTATCAACCGATTTTGAATTATTGAATTATTTATTTGGAAGGATATACTTTCAGATCAGAATCTATGGGACGCCATAGAATTTTTATCAAAACCGGATCAATAGTTTGGTTTATAAATCAAAATAACTGGATAAATATGTCATATAAGCAAATGAAATTGCGTATTTTGGTGTTCTGTGACTTTTTTCTTCGCCCATTGTATACTGACATGAATGTTTCATTATTTTTTAAATGAGAGGGTTTACCCCCTTAGCCTTACTAAGAGGGATAAAGGCGAGAAATAAGTATTGAAAAAAAAACAGTATTGAAGTAGGTTTTTTCCATTATTTTTATCAGCCACAGATCAGTAACAGTTGAACTAGTAGAATGAAATCGCTATAAAGAAACCACTGACCCATGATCCAGCAGAGCGGTATGAACACTTTCCCCATGATCCACTCCAGGTTGAGGTCCGGCAGGCCGAGCATCCCGCCGCAGTAGCCGAGCACCCCGTTCACGAACGCTATGAACGCCACGAACGCTACTATGTTCGCGATTATGTTCAGGATTAGCGAGATGCCGTTCGTCGCGCCGCGGGTCGCTGCGGATAACGCTGATTGGTCCGCGCTGAAAACAAGGACGAATTTTTCTGTTAGCTGTGGTGATATATTTATCATTATAAAAAAAACACATATTATAGGCAAACAATTGTTTTTTTTGTTACGTGTTTTTTTTATTTTTAATGCGAATAGTTTGGTAGGGATGGCAATCGCGAACGAAGTCGCGGGAACAGTTAGTATAAAGTAAACGTAAAAAAATAAGTTGAGATACATAAGTGATTTGTTTTAGAACAAGGACTGAGCGAAACCGCCATAAAATCAAACCATTTGTATTGTGGGTAAATGTAAATAATACCTATTTATACCCACAATACAAATGAACTTATTTATCAAATTTGTCATACCTAACAACAAGGATTAAAAAAAATTAAGATAAACATTTTAAAAATCAATCAGTTTAATATAACCCAATAACAAGTGATTGATTAAAAATTCGAAAAAAAAACCAACTTGATTTCTTTCATCCAAAGTAAAAAGTACATTTTCAAAATCGATTGATAAATGACAGAGAACTGAGGTAAAAAACATTAAAAAGAAATACAGCCGTATTGATCACCTCTTCTGGAAGTCGATGGAAAAAAATATGAATTATTATATGAATTAGCAAAATAAATGCACAAATTTGAAACATGTGCATTTGCCTATAAGCTTGTGCTGTGTCTAGGAGTGATAACACGCACCTAACGACCGGCTGTATGTTGTCCACTGTGGTGAGCGAGCGCTTGGTCTCCGGCATGAGAAGCTTGGAGTAGCACACGGCGGCCGGCGCCGACATCACCGACGCCGTCACCAGGTGCGCAGGGGACGCGCCGAAGCCGATGTACGCCGCCAGGATCGTACCTATTTTTAAGTTACTTAAGTGACAGGACCACAGCGCACCTGGTAAGTGGTTACTGCCACCCACCATACCCACAAACATAAACATCTTGGGGTATCCAGTTGCACGCGTCCGTAGATGAATACGCTCAGAGTTCCTAAACGTACCCCCCGGGTGGTACAAAAATTTATACAAATGCAAGTTGGAATTTACCACCCAGTCGGATATTTTGTTTTTAGGAAGAACTCCTTGTTTAATTATATTAAAAACAATAGGCTGATCTATTCCTTTTTAATACAAATATTAACAAAATTGGGTGCATGAGATACGTGAGTGATCGGTGCTTAACCAAAGCACGAAATTTCGATCAGTGACGCAGACGATCTGAGCAACACTGGCTGTACTGAATTTTTTTTTATGTCATTTTTGTAAGCCAATGATCGCAAATATATGATATGATTATGATTATGAACACTTACCCGAGACCGTAGCGAATCCTGAAGACATCACGACGTGCAGTTCCGAGGGGGTGAGCAGGGGTAAGTACGGCTTCACCAACAAAACTGATTCCGACTGAAAAAGGTACCTACGATTTAGATTAGGCGGATTCGTGGCTTAGTTGGTAGATCACCTATCTTCGAAGCGAGCGGTTAATTGTTTGTCTTAAATAATAGTGGTGGTATAGGGCTGATATGGAATATAGAACTAGCGACCGGCCCCGGCTTCGCACGGTTAGTAAAGCATCAGTGTCGTATCAGAAACTACCCGTGCGAAGCCGGGTACACGTTGCTAGTGTATTATACATATAAACATTGCTCTTGAATCACTCTATCTATAAAAAAACCGCATCAAAATCCGTTGCGTAGTTTTAAAGGGACATACATAGGGATATAGGGACAGAGAAAGCGACTTTGTTTTATACTATGTAGTGATGATATAGAAGACCTACCATCTGAGCACAATACACCCCTATGCGGGACGTCAGTGCAGGCCTAGTCACCCCCACCCAGAATTAGAATTAAAATAAAACGTTCACACTCATACCTCTGCACTAGAATTCCCTGTGTCGCAGATGGCATGGACAAACACAGAAACACAAGACAAACACCCAAGACCCGAGAACAAACTTCATGCTCACCACACAAAGTGTGCCCGGGAATCGAACCCGGGACCCCTCGCTTCGAAGGCAGGGCTACTACCAACTAAGCCACGGAGCCGTCTAAATTAGAAAATTAGACGTACCATCCCAAGGAAGACGTTGCCAATGGCTATCACGCTCTCGCAGACGGTGGTAGACGTGGCCGCGCGGAGCAACTGGCCTAACTTCAAGCAGAACGCCTGCAGAGCACCCCAGAAGAACAACACCTCCACCAACATGCTGAAGAAGAAGATCACGGGCAGCGTCTGGGGACAACGGATTGGTGAGACCAGTTAATCATGTCAGCTGGTTAGCTCATGCGAAATCCAGCTACATGATTAACACGTTCATCGAGTTTATATCATCTGTACCGTACCAGCCTCTAATGTTCCCACTGCAGGGACACCGGCCTACTCTCGATAATTGAGATTGAATGGGCTTTGAGCCACGGGAGCCCAATCCGGATTGGTAGATGTCACATGTCTTCGAATTTATGGTTATACGACCAATCTGAAAGCATAACTTTCAGATTGGTCGTAAAAATCAACCAAAATCATTTCATTCATTTGTTTTTTGAGTCAAAATATCGGGGATAGTATGCAATCCGAGTAAACAAAATTGCGTATTTTGCGTTCCCGTGACTTTTTCCTTCGCCCGTTGTATACCAATTTGGATGTATATTATTTTCAACCCTCTTTGAGTCTGAAAGCGAGACATAAGGGAAAGTCTTGAAGTCGATTTCGAATCAGCGAAAAAATTGCATAACTAATAAACACACAGCAGAATTTATAAATTTTTAGTCGTTTAAAAAGTGCATATAGGATTACGTATATATGAAAAGACAACAAGAATAGTATGACTTACACTAAAAGCGAAAACGCCTTCCTGTCTGACCAGTAGGTCGCCAAACGCGAACGCAGCTCCGTCTACACCGTACGACAGAAATGTTGCCACCTGGAAAAATAAAATAACTCATTATTAATACATTTTGGTCCTAATGCATAGTTTTAGTGGTCTAAAACCATCTTTGCATTGATCTAATGATGGTTTGGGGCACATCGGTTGGATGGTTTCAAAGTCTACAACGGACATAGGTAGAAACAATTTTTATCAAAGTCAAACTCATTTAAACTCATTTAGTTAGGATTAGTATGAATTTTGGGAGTCAACGTGCTAGTGTCTGTCTGTCTTTTGCTAAGTTAACCTGGAGAAGTACTGCCTCCTGTACTGCATAGCTGTTCCGGTGGAAGGGTGTGGGGTGCCGGTGAAATTACAGGCGCATGAGACGTTACACCCCGTCTCGGGTGACGGGTGCAACGTGATGCAACATTATTCATATTTCGGTTGGGAAGGGCGAAGGTATTATAACTTAACATCAGGTGATTCAACTCGTTCCGTCACATCTGTAATATTTTTTTTTAATTTATTTATTCACTCTTAGTTTATATTACAAATAATAGGCACTGTAAAACCGAGTCAGGTTTGTTTCTACAGACACTCGATGTTACAATATTAATTAAAGATAATAATAATAGGTACATATAGTCCCTAATAACACCGTTATTGTTCTATATATAAGATTTTATTCTTATATTTTCAACTTTTGATTGTTGTTTTTTGTTTTTCTCGCATGTATTAACCAATTTTCTCTTATATTTTGAACATTTTTTTTTAAATGTTGTCTAGATGTCTCTATTAACACGCTGTGACGCCCTATAATTGCGGGACCACTATTATTTAAGACCGTTGATTATTTTAAGTTGCATGTTCAGTGTATCCTGTGTTGGGAGTCCTTATTAAATAAATAAATAAAAAAAACATACCAGGTATTGTATTACCTTATCGGAGAAGCACTGCAACGCAATCCTGCCAGGATCCCACCTGATGAACAGGAGCCCGAACAGGAACTGGAGCAGCAGTCCGGAGAGGACGCTTCTCCAGTTGATGCGGCCAGGGTGCTTGGAGAATATGAACCCTGGGGAAATGCGCCGTATGCGAACTTAATACCTGGCCAGTACTGCAGACCTCTCTATGACCAGACCTATCTCTGGCACCAGTCTCTCGCAAATGTGGTTATAATTTAAAAAAGAAATATGAATGTATAAACCTTTTTTTTTCCCCGCCCTGCCACGGGGAGACAGAGCGGTTATGTGGGACTAGACCCACTAAAACCCCTCGGTGTCCTCTGCCGCTTAGTGGCGGGAACACGGAAACGTTTTTACACACATCCGCGAACCCGCCGCGGCTGTCCGTTTCCGGACCCCTCTCTCTTGGCATCTAGTGCCTCTCTTTCGTTTGCGACACGCCAGGACACGTGGCGTGTCGCAACCTCCTCGGGGACCAGGTCAACGAAAGGGCGTCAGACGACCCCGTGTCTAGAATACCTAGGTCCCCCTGCGACGGGTCAGTTTTGTTGACCCATCGCCTGCCACTACTTCCGCAGAGGATAGGGAGAGCGGCGCCTCGTAATACCGACACTCCTCTTCCCCTGCGGCCCCACCACGTCCGCAATTCGCAATTTCGTTTACTTGGATGATATATTTTTTCCAGCTATTTTCAGATTTTAATTAAGTTTCGTAATTCAATTTGAAAGTAGGTACTATAAACGTTCACATAAAAAAATATTTTTCTAAATCCGTTGATGAATGTCGGAGTTCTGATTAATAATAAACATATTACAAACGGCCCGATAACTTTGAATTGGCTAGAAACACTGCAGTTTTTTTTTAAGATACGAATCGCATTGCTCACTTCCGTAGGTGACCCTTTGAATCCCTACACGCACCCCCTGAGTGCTGCTAAAGGAGCACCAAAAAGTATCAGTAGAACGCAAAGTTACCCGGAGAAGTACTGCCTCCACACCTGGTAATCTGGCCAAGCAGCCGCATTGCTGTTTCGGATTGCTGTATTCCGGTAGAAAGGTGTGGGTGCCGGTGAAATCGCATGAAATTACATCCCGGCTCGACGGGCTCAACGGAGTGCGGCTTGGGTCTGTTCATACTTAGGCTGAACCTAAGTTGCAAGTTGTTATGGGCGGAAGAAACCACTTTCGTTACATAAAAAAAACCGGCCTAGTGCGAGACAGATTCGCGCACAAAGGGATCCGTACCATTATCAACAATAAAATAAAAATCACGTTTTTGTATGAGAGCCCCCTTAAATATTTATTTTATTCTGTTGTTATAACAACATAAATAAATCATCTGTGAAAATTTCAACTCTCTATCACGGTTTATGAGATACTGCCTGGTGACAGACGGACAGGCAGACAGACAGCGAAGTCTTAGTAATAGGGTACCGTTTAACCCTTTGGGTACGGACTCTAAAAACTACACGGACAAGTTGAAACAGGTGCTCACCTAATAGCATGAGCGTGGCGAGTCCTATCAAGGAGATGAGCCGGTCACTCGAGCCTCGAGTGTCGAAATACAGAAACGCCACTATAGCTGACAATATCACCACGCAGACAAATACGCGGAACAACCTGGAAGAAAATGTAGATAAGACATTTATTTACAGACTAGCTGTGTTCCGCGGTTTCACCCGCGTTTTTCGCGTTTCCGTGGAAACAGTGCACGCAAAAATAGGTTTTCGATTTTACACCTTGTGTTACAAAATAGCAATTTTATTACGGATCCCTAATTTTGAAAAAAGAAACATAGCCTATAGCCTTCCTCGATAAATGGACTACCCAACACTGAAAGAATCATTCAAATCGGACCAGTAGTTCCAGAGATTAGCGCGTTCAAACAAACAAACACTGCATCTTTATAATATTAGTATAGATGTTTTTACTTGTCGGTGCGTGGTGGCCCAGGGCCACAGACGCCGACTTTCAATCTGAAGGTCTGAAGGTGCACCAATGAGTTTTTTCACTTGTAAAATTTATGTGCGCAATACCACGTTCTCGAAACGGTGACGGAAAACATTGTGAGGAAACCGGCGTGTCTTAGAACCAAAAATTCGACATGTGACATCTACCAATCCGGATTGGGCTCCCGTAGATCAGAGCCACTCTCAATTATCGAGAGCAGGCCGGTGTCCCTGCAGTGGGAATATTAGAGGCTGGTACGGATTACCTGTCGGTAATGCCGACTATTAAGACTACTACTATTAAGACACTATAGGGGGTAATGCACTATAGGGGGGCGGAGGGGGGCTTTGCTTATTTTTGATGCCATAGATGGGGAGATCTAGATGGTGATTACGTCAGTATTAGTTATTTACTTTTTTACACATATGGCAACCCACACATTGTCTATGCTTGAAAACGAAATGCATTTTCGGGGATTTCTACAAATAATTAATAATATAATGGGGTAATATAATATACCGAAACATATTATATTACCCCTCTTCAGACCACCTCAACAAGGACTTTCGCAAAAGTAACGCCTGTATCCATTAATTCTTCAAGAGTTCTTCAGTTGCCGAAGATTTTAGCAGCTAGTGTACCAGGAATTGGGAATGCTAGATAGATAGATAGATAACACTTTATTGATAAAAGTAAAAAATAATAATTGTTAAACAATAAATTATTAACAATAAGGTAATACAATGGGCTGCCTTATCGCTAAAAGCGATCTCTTCCAGGCACCTAAGAGAATCAAGACACTCACACGAACTGCCACCATCGATCGCACACAGCCTCCACCTTCCTCCAAACGGCTTTCTCGAACCACTTGCCGATGTACCTCTTCACCACGAGGTAATATATGAGGAAGAAGTACACTATGGAGAGGAGCGCTATCAGGCTGCCGAAGCCATGGCATAGCTCCAATGGTTCCGTGCCTGGGGATTACAAATTAATACCAACATTTTTATATATTTATTTATTTAAACACAAATATAACACCATTTCAGCAAGACCAATGATGCTATATGCATAAAATATATTAAACTAAAGCGACACGTCAAAAAGTAAATTACAAAGTAAATTTAGGGGGTCCAGTTGCTCGCGTCCGTAGGTGTGTATCCTTTGATTCCCTACACGTACCCCCTGGGTGGTGCTAAAGGAGCAAACAACAGTAGCAGTACAACTTCGTCCGGAGAGGTACATCTGGAACCTTTCGCCAAGCAGTAGTGTTTGCATTACTGTATTCCGGTGGAAGGGTGTGGCTGCCGGTGAAATCACATGTGCGTGTGACGTATCATCCCCGTCTCGGGTGATGGACGCAGCAGGATGAATACGACTCAGTAATACTTTCTCATACTGAGTCGCACGTATTACGGTTGTCATGGGCGAGGGTCACCACTTACCATCAGGTGGACCCTCAGATCAACCCGTAATCATTCAAATAAAAAAAAATGTTCTTTCAATTACAACCTGAGCTCTCTCCATGAGTTTCTGTAGGTTGTGGTAGGCGGAAATATCCACCTCGTTCTCTGAGAGAACATTAATTCGTGTGTGACACTGGGTTCTCTAACTGCATTCGGATTAATAAAACTATCCTGTAGGTATATACAATGAAATTATAGACTATTAATCGAAAAAATCTACTTTTTTAATTTCATACTATTTGTACACACCCAACCATTTTACAAAAGAAACATCAAATCGATCTGCAATGGACAACTAAACCATCCAACTGACAGGACGCATCTTTTACCAACGAAATTACCAACAAGTCCAGCTATAAGCTGTTATGGGCAGGGGAATCTGCTTATCGGCAGGCGGAAAACAGCTCATTCTAACACATCCTGTTAATAAGTGACGTATGTTTTTGTAACTTACTATAACTAAGATAATAGTAGAGGCAGCCGAAGAAATATCCTATCACTAATCCATTGATGACGAAGAGAGATATCGTCTTGACAGCTGATCCGTTCTCCTTCATGAAGTCATCGGTTGAGGAACCGACCTTCGAGAGGGTCGTCTCCAGCCAGCCTGATGGCTCATAGTCTAAATACTCGTGGTTTATCTGCAGGAGAAAGTATAATCACATCATCTATGTAAGAGAACACACAACAGCCTATGTACAGAATTTACATAGGTAAGTGCGTGCCTCTGGAACTGATGCCATGTTCGTCCGGATAAGTACTGCCACCACTGGTATTATGCCACCAAGCAGTGATGCACTCGCATTACTGTGTTCCGGTGAATAGGTATGGATGCTGGTGAAATCACAGCCATGAGTCATAATTTACATTCCCGTCCCGGATAACGGACGCAATGAGATGAGACTTGGGTCTTCTCATACTAAGGTTGGGGGAGGACCTGAGTCGTATCACAGTGGTATGGGCGGAGGTAACCATTTCACATCAGGTGGGCATTCAGCTAGTAAACAAATAGTTACACGAAAAAAAAAGTGAAAATTTTGAAATTTCAATTGGTGAAATATGGTTGGAATCAGTTTTCAATTAAATCTTTCGTATGAACAAGTTTTCAGGTGAATTTATGATGTTGGATAAGATAACCAAGAAAATGAAAACAGAGGTTTATTTGAGGGGGTTTTAATTTTGTTTGTAAAATTAGCCGAATAACTCGAAAGATGACAATGAAGTACTTGTATTATTAAAATATCTACTGTAGACTAGATATTTTATGAAGATTTCATGCTACCAGAAGTTTCGAAAGCGAAATAATATGATAACTGACCTCTCCGTTTGACCTTCTTCCATTGGCTTTCGAGATGTCTCCCAATTCCGTTTCATCGCTGCCAGAAGGCTGTAATGGCGGCAGATAATTTTTATATCTAAATTGTCAGGAGTTCAGCGAAATCGAAGTGTTAAAGGTTCACACACTCATACTTCTGCACTAGGATTCCATATTTCGCAGGTGGCATCAATATACACAGAAACACAAGACAAACGACCAAGTCCCGAGAACAAACTTCATGCTCAACACATCTCGCTTCGAAGGCAGGACTACTACTGACTAAGCTACGAAACCGTCAGAATGTTACTGTTCCTGTTCTTTGTTTTATGGCTTAGGGTGAAGTACCGTCAGAATGTTACTGTTACTGTTCTTTGTTTTATGGCTTACGGAGAAGTTTCGTCAGAATGTTACTGTTACTGTTCTTTGTTTTATGGCTTAGGGAGAAGTACCGTCAGAATGTTAAGAAAGAATGTTTTATTTTGGGCCAGGCTTGGAACAATTTAAGACAATGACAATCTAAATTCATGCATTATTACGGCACCTTATTTAAATGACATAGGGACCAGGTTGCTCGTTTCTAAACCCCCCGGGTGGTGCGAAAAGAGCAACTCAAAGCATCAGTAGAACTTGTGTCAAGTTCGCTCGGAGAAGTGCCTAATACTTCCTGGTAATGTTTCGCAGTGGTGCACTCATATTACTGTGTTCCGGTGTGGGTGCCGGTGAAATCATAGGCGCATGAGATGTAATATCTCGTCCCGAGACGTTACTCTCAAAGAAAAAAAAAATAAAATAATCGACAGTCACAGTCGCAATTACCCTTGCACTAGAATTCCCTGTGTCGCAGGTATATGTTATCTGCGTCACACGGAAACATAACACCCAAGACCCGACAGCAAACTTTACTAATCATCACGGATTGTCCCGGCCGGGAATCGAACCTAACAGAGCTTCAGTAATTCAAGTCGACACAGCAGAGTGCGTGCAAACAACAAACCATTTTAACTCACCCTGTCATTCTTCTGATCCTGCGGGTAGATCTCCATTTTGAATATTTACAATAATTAAGGCTTCACACTAAATTATCATTCTTTTAATTGGAGACGGCTAAGTCACCACTGGTAATTTAAACTTTTGTAGCAGAAGTCCAAGATCAATTCGCCACACCATAATTATCTGAAAAGAATAGGTTTTCGTTGTACCAGTAGAACAAAGCTGGGGTCAAAGGTAAGTGGTTTTGTTTATTACACGACTTCAAAAAGGAGGTTATCATAAGGATGTTTATATTTTAATTTATGTATGTTCGTAGATTTCTCCGCCATTTACAAACTGATTATGAAAATTCTTTTAAAGGATATGATTTAAACGTTGCATGTAGTGTTGAAACCACGATGAAACACGTGGTTTCAACACTACATGCTTTACTACGAAATGGTATGGGAAAACGTCGTGAGGAAACCGGCATGTCTTAGAACCAAAAGTTTGTAGACATGTGAAATTTACCAATCCGGATTGGGCTCCCGTGGAAGACCATTCACTCTCAATTATCGAGAGTAGGCCGTACCTGCAGTTGGAACATAAGAGGCTGGTGATTGGTACTACATCAATCAGTCAGATAAAATAAGTCAAATAACATCCTAACTAATATTATAAATGCGAAAGTGAGTTTGTTTGTTACGCCTTCACGCCTAAACCGTTGAATTATGATGAACTTGGATATAGAGATATGGGGAGAGCTAAACTTTGTATAACCGGATTTGATTGACAAAATCAACATTAACGCGAGCGAAGCCGCAAGTAAAAGCTAGTTTAAAAAAAAAGACGATGTACGCCGTCTATAGCATCAATCAATCTAAGTTTGATGAGTTGTGTTATTCGGCATATCTGCCTATTTACCTCAATAAGGTTATACCCACCATGCCCATAGGCCCAAAATGGCTAGTTAGTAAAGCTCATTATAGTGTTCATTAATATTTTGCAGTTAACACAAGTTAACTCATTATATTTTGTTTGGAGTCACTTGATATATTGTACGTCAGAGAGGACAAACTGTTGTTTCATAAACTATTACTTATAAGATCTTTATATACACAGTTTAACAATACAATATATTCTTATTCTTATTCCTAATCTGAACTACCGTCGCATATACTTTTTGGCATATATAACACTAGCGAACCGCCCCGGCTTCGCACGGTAAGTAAAGCATCAGTGTCGTATCAGAAACTACCCGTGCGAAGCCGGGGTGACTTGCTAGTGTATTATACATATAAACATTCCTCTTGAATCACTCTATCTATTAAAAAAAACCGCATCAAAATCCGTTGCGTAGTTTTAAAGATTTAAGCATACATAGGGATAGAGGGACAGAGAAAGCGACTTTGTTTTATATAATACTATGTAGTGAAGCTCTCAACGGTTCACGTAATTACCTACCAGTTAGTATGTAATTAATTCTTGTATGTTTAATTGCAGTAATTGTGTGCTAATGTCTACTGACTATCTGAAGATAGTGTTATCAAGTAAGATAATATTATGGGTGGTTTCGTTTTTCCAATTCTTCACTACCTACTGAAGTTAGATGCAAAAGGAGTTGTATAAAATCAAAACCATAGATATTATATTGTATAATTTTGATTATTGTTGAAAAAGAAACATTTTATTATTGTATTTTTTTTTTAATAATCATTAGAATATCAATAAAACTCTGAGAGTATTGTAGTCAAGTGTTATTAACATGAAATTATTGCAAATGATAGTGCTAGTGAGAGACAATGATTAGAGGCACCATTTTTAATTCGTTTCTTTATTTTGTCGACTTATATCTGCTAATTAGTAAACAAAAATACAAGATTATTCGATTGTAAACTATGATAAAAAAATTATAATGCTTAATTGTGTCTCAACATACTATATAATTTCTTTTCTTGTTAAAAATACAGCATCGATGTTAATAATTACCAAACCACATATTGTGTAGATATAAATAAGCTAAATTACTTTGTAATTTTATTATTGTAATTATATCCTAAGACTTAAGATGGCTTTAAAGAATCATAGCAGTTAGCGTCGCCTCCTCCTAAACATAAACCGGAAATAAAATAATCAAATAAAGAACTTTTCCAACATGGCTGGTCCCCACGGTAATAGTAGACCAAAACCCTTCAATCTAGATATAACCATCCTTCAAATAGAAGAGAACAGATTTTTTTTTATGTGAATATGTGACGGAACGAGCTGAGGGCCCCACCTGATGCTAAGTGGTGACCCTTTTTTTTTTTTTGTTGACGAAGGGGAATCTGCAACAGATACACCGGTTGCCCTGGGGGAGACAACCGAGTGGGACTTTTACCCTAACTAAACCCCTCCGGTGGCTGACCTCTGCGCATTCGAGGGTCTCTGGGCTCTCCAAAGGAACTTCACCAGTGACCCTCTCGCACTTTGCCATGAGGCCCGCTCCCCACCTGATGCTAAGTGGTGACCCTCGCCCATGACAACAATAATGCGCGGGAGATCCAAATCTTTACTGAGTCGCATTCATCCTGCTGCGTCCATCACCCGAGACGGGGATGATATGTCTCATGCGCATGTGACCCACCGGCAGCCACACCCTTCTGCCGGAACACAGTAATGCAGATTCCAGATGTGGTGGCAGTACCTCTCCGGACGAACTGGGCATAAGTTCTACTGCTACTTTGGATTGCTCCTTTAGCACCACCCAGGGGGTACGTGTAGGGAATCAGCGGGACAACACCTACGGACGCGAGCAACTGGACCCCCTAACAATAGTTAGAAAAAGGAACTTAAAATACAATAAATATTTGTACTTTTAACGTCCGATCGCTTTTAAATGAGACTCGATTCATAGTAGTGGATTATTTGAAAAAAATCATATTATTCATTTAATATTCAGGTACTGACTATACAGATGGACTATACAAATGGAAACAGCTGAATACAACATATTCATTTAATATTCAGGTACTGACTATACATGAATATGTATTCAGCTGTTTCCAATAGTTCCTTGCCTTCTTTGTTTTTTCAGCCAGGCCAATAACATCACATTGGATTTTTTTCAAATTCATTTGGAGAAAAACGGTAGCCACACCATCGACTTTTAGTAAATCAAAAATTAAAACAAAACATTGTAGAATTCCAGGTAATCTAGAATAGAGTCGAACGTTTCGATATATATGCCAGAACAATAAAAATACCACTATAATTCACTGCTACCCTCCAACAAAAATATATAAATTTGAACTCGTAGAACTGTTTTACGACCAGATACGACTATACGACTCTCGAAAACACAAGCAGAGATACCATAGTATTGGTAATTTTCTTTAATGAGAGTACATGATGGAACGATCTGAGGGTCCAACTGGTGATAAGTGACGACCCCCGCCCATGACAGCAGTAATGCGACTCAGTATAACTTTGGATCTTACACTGAGTCATACTCATCCTGATGCGTCCATCACCCGAGACGGGGATGATACGTCTCATATGATTTCCAGCCACACCCTTTCACCGGAACACGGTAATGCGAGCACTACTGATAGGCAGCTGATTCCAGGTGTGGTGGCAGTACCTCTCCGGACGGACCTGGCACAAGTTCTACTGCTACTTTTATATGCTCCTTTAGCACCACCTAGGTGGTACAGGCAATCAAAAGGACACACATAGGGACGCTAGCAACTCTGAAACAGGACAACAAACACCTGACGACAAAAACGTTATGGGTCCTGGTTCCTATATATGGGGACAGAAATAAGAAAATCAACTGCACGGAACGTCATTGCACAGGACGCGTCTTTCAAACAGATAGAAAAACAAGAAATGAGATTGATTTAAGAACGGATAAATCTATATATGTATTATATATAAAAGAAAGTCGTGTTTGTTACAACGCTTATAACTCGAGAACGGCTGGACCGATTGCCATGGTTTTTGATTTGTTGGATTTGTTTCCGTCCCGAATAGGAGAATAACTATTAAAAACATTAGAAAATTAACGAAAAAATAAAATCAATTTATCCCCGTATTCTCCACGGGAACGGGAACTATGCGGGTGAAACCGCGGGGCGCAGCTAGTACAAAATAAAAACATAGTCAATTGATCAAAACACTGTTCCCGAGCGAGCATAGAATTGTTGGAGCTAAACTGATGATAAAAAAGTCGTTTAATCGCCGAGGGTCGTTCAAAATGACATCTCGTCAGTGGAATCCTATCAGATGTGTCATTGAAATGTATGCCTTTAACATGTATATAATTCTGATCACAAGATTCACAGAGAATCACAAGATTCAAGCTTTCCAGAGCAACAGAAATAAGCACGCTAGATTTTTTTTATTTTTTTTGATAGGGGGCAGACTAGCTTGCGGGCCACCTGATGGAAAGTGGTCACCGCCGCCCATGGACATCTGCAATACCAGGGGCAATGCCGATGCGCTGCCGACCTTTCATATGCTGATTAACCCGCCTCTTGAAGGACCCCATATTATAGTTCAGTGGCAAAACCGCAGCAGGAAGTTCATTCCACAACCGACAGGTGCGTGATAGTGACAGGAAGAAAAATATCGAAATAAGAGAAAAAACAATTTAATGACGTCGCAGAACTAACATGTAGATTCAAGTGCAGTTGGACTGGATATATAGCATTGATGAAAGATGGATTTTCAGCCTTTTTATGAAAATAGTAGGTACCTATGCTATTAATAGATTTTCTAAAGAAACAATAGACGAAACACACTATTGGTCCAGAAAGTGCTAATAACTAACAATTACCTAATAAATACCGGCTTAGTGCCAGTTATTTTATCATATCATTTTTTTTATAATGAGATTAACCACTTAGATAATGTTTAAGTTCATCATATATATTTATCAGCTTATCTTGAATAACATTTTGCTTGATGTTAAGCAAATAAATTTACATTCTTAGGGTTTTTGGGACGAATTAATTTCGTATCCGTACCAGCCTCTAATGTTCCCACTGCAGGGACACCGTCCTACTCTCGATAATTGAGAGTGAATGGGCTTTGGTCTACCACGGGCGCCCAATCCGGATTGGTAGATGTCACATGTCTTCGAATTTATGGTTCTAAGACATGCCGGTTTCCTCACGATGTTTTCCGTCACCGTTTCGAGAACGTGGTATTGCGCACATACATTTTTCAAGTGAAGAAACTCATTGGTGTACGTGTGGGTTTGAATCAGCAACCTTCAGATTGAAAGTCGGCGTCTATGCCCCTGGGCCACCACGCTCTCTCGAACGAATTATTTTGGATAATTTACTGGACTAATTTAGCACTAGAATTTAGAGAAATCGATATGTTGTGGCACAGAAACCTAACTTTTAAATATTAGTATGGCCAAACATCGTACCACGACGTCTTGCTCATAAATAGTTTTTTTTTTCTGGACGTCAACAATACGTTGTGCCACATCATGTGACCAACATATTTGTTGTTCGCATGAACATGTTAATTTCTTGAATAGTTTAATATCGGCTGTGAGACCTACTAGGACCAATAAAAAAGAAAGTGACACAGTGACATGGAAAGTTATCTACATACTTGTACGGTACGTCATGGCGATTTGCGTACTAATGACTTTACAATTAGTGGTCTTATAGACGAAATCATTATTTCGTCTATAGGATATTCACTAATTTTGGAACAGACGTAAACTTAACAAATAAGATAAGCTTAAACATGAAAATTGACTGTAATTTGACATATCTGTGTGCATGTAATGTGCCTGGAGTTCCTGTGTAAAATTTGACGTGTCCAAATGATACTTGAGATCTAAAGGAATAAATGAGTTTGACTTTGACTTCGCTGCACTTAAATAACAGATAATAATAATAACTTAATTGAAAACAGTAAATTCAACACGGTTTTTTAAATGAAAAGTTCAAAATGAGAATAGTTTTTATAGTACAAATAACTTTTTTTATTATATAATAGATTACAAGTTTTTTTCTCTTTTTGCCATATTAACCTTTTTTTTATTATACTTTTTTTTAATGCAAAAAATGTTTTAATATATTAATTATTTAAATTTGACAACACATATAAATATATAATAAATTTCTTTGTTTTCACATGTCTGCAAAGGTAGGATTTGGTGGATATATATTATATATTTTGGGGGATATATATATTTGGGCACCCACGCCCTTCCACCGGAACACAGCAACGCGAGCACTACTGCTTGGCGACAGATTCCAGGTACCAAATCCTGGACACCTGGCAGCTGTCACTCCTTCACGCCCCAACAGCTGAATAGATTGGATGACATTTGTAATGAAGCTTACCCTGGATTAAAAGATATGCTAAGTAATTTTTAACACATCTGTCAGTTTCTCCAATAGTCTCATAATGACTTTCTAACCTCGGGTAACACCGCAGGGCGCAGCTTGTATGAACATTAAGATTGATTAAATCTGCGAAATCTTAATGTTAATAACCTACGTACACCGTCATTGGTACCCTAATTAAAAGCAAATAAATAACCCACCATTTAATTTTTTTTGTCTCAAAATGTGTGCCGAAGCAAAACTGGTATACAATAATTTTAAGTTTTTATGTCCCAGGAAGTTTTAGGGTCCACTGCATCAAGAGTTTGTTAACCCCAAAATGCCATGTTAGGGCTGACACTCAGAAGCGTATAATAAGCAGGTATTTTGGCGCTGGTTGTCATGTAAACGGGTGTTATTACAGGCCGGTGCCGTTTACAAAAATTTACTTTAATTTAATACCCGTTTAAATTACAGGCAAATGAGGCACTACATTCCCTGTCGCAGGGTGACGGGCGGAACGCAATGCTGCTTCGCTACGGTAATGCTGTCGTTAATGGGCGGCGGAAACCACTTAACATTTGTGATTGTGGCCCTGATGTTAAGTGGTTTCCGCTGCCTAAAAAATACCCAAGTCACAATATGTTGCGTTCATTTGGAACGTAAAGATGGTTTCAAACATTGTGCCTGCAATTCCACAGGGTTATACTCCGTGACCAGGCTCTCTCTGTCGGGAGATTAAAAAATGAATTATGTAGAGCAAAAAAGACCTAAGAATGAGCATGGAAAGAGAAGTTAGACTTTGGGAAGTATGGGCGGCTCCATGACTTAGTTGGTAGTAGCCCTGCCTTCGAAGCGAGGGGTTCTCGGGTTCCCGGGTTCGATTCTCGGCCGGGGCATACTTTGTGTGGTGAGCATGAAGTTTGTTCTCGGGTCTTGGGTTTTTGTCTTGTGTTTCTGTTGTTGTCCATGCCATCTGCGACACAGGGAATCCTAGTGTAGAGGTATGGGAGTGTAAATGTTTTTATAATAATTTTTTTTTTTTAATCTTAGAGGCAACCCTACTTCCTTAATTATCCTTTGAGGCATGTTTGGGTGACCATAAAATCTCTCATTATGATAATAAGTACCTATCTTTGCGTGTTCAGATGTACTTCAGATGTACCTACAGTCATCATTGTATGAGATTTTATCCAATTAACATTGTCAATCATTGTATTCTGCGGTGTTTTGTTCAAAAAACTACAAAAACTTGGTCGTATGGTCGAACGTTCGACAAATTCCCAAGAAATAATACTGCGTTCCTCTGCCGGGATGGCAATCGCGAACGCAGTTGCGGGCACAGCTAGTCCAGAAATAAAATTAAAGCGCGCGAAACCGCGTCCAAAACTAGTACACATAGAGTGTAAACCTACTATTATTTTAATTTCAAATCTATTGTACAATACATTCTTAGCTGTAAATGATACTTCTGCTTCTTCTTCTTGGCTTTTTGTGTTTTGAGCCACACTAATCCTGCCAGTGTCCGCGTCAGTGTGTATTTTCACAAGTTTTCTGGAGTTATTATACAAATTTAAGTAATAATATGGCCGGTTTATTTACAAACTATTAGAAACAATTGATTAATATATAACAAACAAAAAAATAAGAAAAAGTGGTAGACGTTACAAGACATACATTATCATTATCATTAAATGATACACTCATAGTTAAAGATCCAATTAAATACCTATTGAGCTAATTCGTTTTAGTTACTAGACTAGTTTTGATAACTAAAGTATTATGAGAAACCTCATAATACTTTATAACTGAACCACAAGTAGGTTTAAATAACGTACTTAATAGGAATGCAGGCAATGACCTCCTTGAAACAGGTAGCATTGCAGCGCCACTCCTCGGAACATTACATAATAAAGGCTTAGCCTTACAAAACCCATCGTTCAACACAGACGTTCTGTGTTGAACGATGGCTTCTGGTTCAGTTCTGTGTTGAACGAATAGGGGGGAATTTTAAGGTTCGTCCGGAGAGGTACTGCCACCACACCTGGAATCTGTCGCCAAGCAATAGTGTTCGCATTATTGCTTGATGTTGGTGCCGGTGAAATCACATGCGAATGCGTATCATCCCCGTCTCGGGTGACGGACGCAGCAGGATGATTGCAACTCAGTGTAAGATCCAAATCTTATACTGAGTCGCATTACTGTTGTCATAGGCGGGGTCACCACTTACCACCAGATGGGCCCTCAGCTCGTTCCGTCACTTATTCACATAAAAACAAACATAAATGATTGTTCTGTCTGGCTGTATAATAAGTATTGCATGTTTGTATTAACAAACAAAGGTACTATATATGAGTTGCACCAAGTTACTATAAATATAACAAAAGCTTAATCTATTGACAAATCTCCAGTTAAGCGAATTGCGGGTTGCATCATTTTGACAGTGGTTAATGACGTCACAAATAACTTTAACATTAACCGCTCAATTTCGGTTAGTAATAGTTACTTCTTCTCTAACTTAAGTTACTTAAGTGAATATATTAAATATAGCTTAAGTTTTCCTTTTTTCGTTACATCTTAATTCTTAATGTTTATGTTCTTTAGCACTTTCCTTTTCAGTTTACAATAAGATCCACAATAGCACAAATAAATTTGGTTTTGTCAGTGCGCACATAAGTTACGTCGCAAGCCAGATCTATACTGTCTTAAATATATGATATATTTATTATTGCTTGTAATGTGTGTCTAAATAAATAAATTACCCTTTTAACTGTAACGTTTTATGGTGGTGTAACGGTAGATTGTCATTTTATGATTATGGTAATAGAAACAATAACGGCATATCTTATACTACAAGACCATTTATATGTGGCAAAACAATGAAAGATTATGTATAGTGAGTGACGCAGTTTGAGGAAAATGTGTGAATACATCGCACTCTTAGCAAAACAAAGACCAAATATAACAAAACTTATTACTGTTAACTGATTTAAAAATCAACAAAAACCTGAATTCAATACTTTTATTGTCAGATACCATAACACAGGTTTAATCCTAGCATGGTTTTTTGATGGTACTCTAATAATGTTACTTACGAAAATTAACATCTTTCGGCCTACCTATTGTCATATTAATACAAGGTTTACTACAATATGGGGGATATTGTGGGATAATTAAGGGCAATAATTGTAAAAATGACCTATGTTAGTAACTAACTATTTTAAGTGAATAAATTTATTCTTATTCTTATTGTAGCAAAATACATCATCATATACTTGGGTGACATATTTTGTCCAATTATTTTGATTTAACTATCAAACTATTGAACCGATTTTGATAAAAATTCAATGGGGCCAATCTCAAAGCAAATCCTTTCAATTTCAAATAAAACTAATGTTCTTAATCGGTTGAGAAATCGGTATATTTCTGTCTTTAAAAAATAGCGACTAAAAAGGTAAAAAAGGTATTCTCACAACCAAACTCCTTATCGTGTCGACGGTTCAAGTAATATTCGGCCAGTACGTTGCCTCATCGATAGCGTTATCAACTCTTTCGTAATTCCTTCTTCGTTCTGGGTGCAGGTACGTCTATCCTGCACTCAGTACTAACTACTGAATGCAGGGTAGTAGGGGGGGCATTGTCTGCACCAGTACTTTGTGCCAGATTAACCACGTACCACGTAACAGAGTAGCAAGAGAGCGTGGTACAGGACACACTGAAGGTCGCTGATTCAAACCCACAGGTGCACCAATGAGTTTTTCACTTGAAAAACTTATGTGCGCATACCATGTTCTCCAAACGGTGGCAGAAAATAACGTGAGGAAACCGGCATGTCTTGGAACCAAAAAATTCGATGACATGTGACATCTGCCAATCCGGATTGGGCTCCCGTGGTAGATCAGAGCCCATTCACTCTCAATTGTAGAGAGTAGGCCGGTGCCTCTGCAGTGGGAACACTAGAGGCTGGTACGGAAGAGTAGCAAAGCTACGGGCCCCGTATCCAAACCTGCGCCTCGGCATAAACGTAATTTATTTAATTATTATTAAATATTAAAAAAAGTTCATGTGTACTCTTTAAAAATGATTGTATCTCCATCCAATGGCGTATTATCTATTCAATGATATCATCAGCTTTGTAGAAACAACGAAAACGGTTTCCGCATTTCAGAAATATTAACAAAAGAAAATGAATATGTTTTCAGCCACAATCAAAATGATTGATGAACAGATGCAATTATCTATTTTACAAGTCATTTCAAGGGTTTAACGGGTTTAAGATAAGTTTAGTAGGTATAGGTTGATAGTGAACCTAAGTTACGTGTTTCAAAGAGCACGTAAAAGCAGTAAAAATCTGTTTTTTTTGCAACAATACATTTTGTTGTTTTCAGTTCAGTAACAGAGGAACTTATTTTCAACACACAACGGACAAAACACCGGAAAGAACGACTAGAATCAAAGAAATATGGCGTCGTAAATCGCAACATCAACAATACTCGTAAAACTAGGGGTGAACGCATGCCGATAATAATAAATCGATTTTTAACCGACTTCAAAAAGGTAGGTTGTTCACCGATTTCTTCGCTATTTATCAAGCGATTTGGAAAGATATGCTTATTGTATTATTGTAATTAAATTGCTACTTTGAAAGTATTGAAGTCAGTTATTTTTCGATTTTTAAATCAGTTACTTAAAATTTTTCTTCGACTTATGTACTTACATCATAAATCTTAAGCACAGTGAAAATAACGATAGCAGAATCCAAGTTTATTTTCAAAAGTCCTTGATTAATGTTATATCACAACTTTTTGTTTAAACGTGTGAATAAGGATTTGTCATCGAATAAAAAGGTTTGATGCGGGGATCGATATCGTAGACCTAGGTAATAGGAATATAGGTACTAGGAATAAAAGACATCCCTTTTCAGTAGTTTCACTCGTGACACATAAAAATGGTATACTACAGCCGAACTATTAGCCGGATTTTAAAAAGTACTAATATTTCATTAAAAAAATAACCCCGAAACAAATAGTTTTGAAACTTATTGAGAAAATATGTTATTGTTTTAGATATAATGTATTAGAGTGAGAACTATTAACTACTATGAATGAGTTAATATGAATGGAAATTCTCTTTAAATAATAAAGTTATAAATAAGATATTGTGTAATTAAAAAGGTATGGTTAATTAAAAGGTATTAATAGTTTTGGCTTACCATGAATGGAAACACATTTAAGTTACCATGGTTAGCCAAAATTATATTACCAACCTGCTTAAATGAGATCTGCTTTCGTTAATCTCAAAAATGGCATTTCAAATAAATAAATTTACCAACCGTATTAATTGAGCTCGTGTCATCGTTTTAAATTAACCACGTAAAACAATATCACTACAACTTTTAACGTATCAATTCCGAAGCGGAACAAATAAGAAAATACTTTGAATGATATATGAACACCGTTCGCGAGTTTTCGCGGGAGACTGAAGACTGGCCTTGTCTTGAGAAGCGTTGCCAGATGTTTTGAGGAAAATCTTACTACAAAGAACGTTTAAATATACAAAAATTACGGCGCAACAATACAATACTACGTGATGCAGTTTTTATGGCCTCACGGCTCAGTTGGTAGTGGCTGTGTCTTCTGAATTGTGGGTCGGGGGTTTGATTTCCATGATAATCTATGTGTGTATGTTTGTTAAATTATATAATAAAATAGGTACAATATTAGACATATCGCTTATTCTTCTTCTTCTTCCGTAACAATAAATGGCCAACTCTGATGACGTTTTTTTAAAATGACAACAATCTAAGAAAATGTATTGTTTAAAATTAAATGAAGTATCTTTGAAAACTATGACCAATGGTACAAAGGTCACGCAAAAAGTACGAAGCTCATATAGTTCATTGGTCTGGCAACACTGGACTGTGACCAGCAAGGACCGTCTTCGGTTGGACTTATCATCTTGTTATCGTTATCAGTTAAATAATATCTATTATACTTGTGTACCTTCCTGACGTAACATTTGCAAAGATTACCATGTATTTTTATCACAATACACGTAAACGTTTACACACTCATACTGCGACACGGGGAATCCTAGTTCCTCGTGTCGCAGATGGCTTGGATAAACACAGAAACACAAGACAAAACCCAAGACTCGAGAATAAACTTCATGTCTCGTCAAGTCAATAACATAGTTTTAAATTTGTACCTACATGAACATACGTTCTTAATACGAAGTTAATCTACCACCAAGCAGTAGTACACTCGCAATAAACATCTATGTTCTTCATACAAATGCTTGTTCTGGGTGTGAATGGAACCCATGACCTTCAGTGCAGGCCAACCAACCAAGCCGTAAGGCGAGACAAGTAGTAATAAAGTCGTTGTTTTAAAATCAGTCATTTGTTTGATGTCTGAAGCATAGCAAATCCATACTTGTATGATAATATAAACGCGAAAGTTACTGTCTGTATGTAACCATTCTACGCTTAAACCGCTGAGCCGATTCAGGTGAAATTTGGTATTGATATAGTTTTAGACCCTGGTAAGGACATAGGATAGTTTTTATCCCGGAAATCATCCCTTAAGGGGGTGAAAAGGGGGTGGAAGTTTTAGGGAATTCATCTTTTTTACGTGATTTTGGTACTCAGATATATTTTTTAATTGTTTATATAGTTCCGTACTATCGATCGATGAAAGTTTGGATAAATAATAGGCTACTCGAAGTAATTGTACGCAGTCTAAGTAGCGGGAATCAGCTAGTGATATATATAATAATAATTTCTCGTACATCACGTCTGTACGATTGTCATACATGTACAGTAATCATAATGTTTATCATCGTCATATAATTATCCATTGTGTATTCGTGACTGAAATATTTAGAGCATTAGCCGTGTTTCATTATCATACAACGGCTTCTACTTAGTAGGTAGTAGGGAGGGGTCCCAGGTTCAATTCCGGCCCGAGCAGACTGTGTGTTATCTATCGCACTAATATTTTGTGTGAATTTTTTGTTTGTATAGAAAAGTGACGTTTATAAAGTAAGTATAAGTATTGTAGTAAGTATTGTACTAATTATTACAATTACAAGTATTGTATAAGAATTCTTCATCTCTATGGCTTTTTGTGTCTTTAGCCACGCAAATTCACAAATTATCTTCTTTCTTGTCAACATTTCAATCATAAACTGAGTTTTTGTTAAATTTGGCTACCTCAATAGCATTACTGGTAGCCATATTGAGATCTTCCCCTGTACAGGTAAAAGGGCACAAAGGACACACGAGTAAATTAGGCATGGTGTGGATTGGGCTTCTACACTCACAACCAGTTAAGTTTGAATCTCGCATGCCCCATTTACATAGATTCTGGCGACAGCGGCCAACCTGGGTTCGAAGTCGGTTAATCAACTTCCAGACAGATGGATGGCTGATGAATTCGTAAATTGTTGGGGCGAGAGTACATAAGAATACGACCAGTGTGAAACAGGCGGGTCATTAATTTAAGTAACATTGAAAACCAATTCGATTACTCTAAAACATATATGTAAAACTGCACCAAAAATAGAACAACGCAGTTAGTAGGTCTGATAACTGAATTTACACTAAAATTAAACAAAAAACGATGAATAAACGTTACGCACTCATACCTCTGTACTAGGATTCTCTGTGTCGCAGATGGCATGGACAAACACAGAAACACAAGACAAGTATATTTACATGGAAGATATTTTACAATTTAAATGATTTTTATTGACAAATTTACACAGCAATGAATTTATTTGGGGAGAAAACATTAAGGAAGGAAGTTATAATAATTCAACGGATGTGAAGTATTTTGACTTTGTCTTTGATGATTCTAGTGTATCCGCTTCAAAACTGAAGGTTCTATAAACATACGAGAACGTTGGAATTGTAGATGTAATATATACAGCTACAATTCCGCAATGTATGTATGTATACAAGTAACGCAAAAGTATGTGTGTGTGTATATTTGTTACATCTTCACGCTCCAACGGCTCAACGGATTTGGATGAAATTTGGTACCAGGGTAGCTTATATCCTGTATTACCACTTTTGATCCCGGAAAATATAAATATCTTAATATATATAAATTACGTGTCACGATGTTTGTCCGCGATGGACTCATAAACTACTTAACCGATTTTAATCAAATTTATACACCGTGTGCAGTTTGATCTAACTTGAAAGATAGGATAGCTCACTTCTCAATTTATGATCGCAATATTATTTTATTGCAAATTATTTGTCTATTATTTGACAGTTACAAAAACGTTAGCCACAGCAACGCGTGGCCGTGTTAGCTAGTAGTAATATATAAACATTTAGGTAAACACTCATAAACCTGCACTAGGATTCCGTGTTGCAGATGACATGGATAAACACAAACACAAGACAAAGGCAGGGCTACTACCAACTAAGCTACGGAGCCGATGTATGAAAATTAAGAAGACGAACATGGCTAATTCTTTAAATATTTATTTAAAAGCGCATTGGCATTAACGGGATGCGACGTTGGTATACTCATATTTAGGATGGCTCCGTGGCTTAGTTGGTAGTAGCAATGCCTTAGAAGCGAGGGGTCCGGGTTCGATTCGGGCACACTTTGTATGGTGAGCATGAAGTTTGTTATCGATCTTGTGTGTTTGTCTTGTTTCTGTCTAGTGCAGGGGTATGAGTGTGTAAACGTTTCCGTTTACGTTTACCTACCTAAAATTGATGTGCTGTGGTTACCACTTATCAGCAGTTTCACCTTCTAGGCCCACCATCATTTACCTTATTAAAATATTTTAATCTAAATAACCTGGTATTGGTTATTATCGAAGCGCTTCAAAATACTTACCCTAAACCAATTATTTATTAGATTAGTAATATCTAATCCTTTTGATTAAAACTGTCTGTTGTTGCTAAGAAAGGTTTAATCTACGATTAAGATAAGAATTGTAATTGTTTGGACCTATTTGATAAACACCCTTTTTGTCATATTAATTTGAAAAATCCTCTTTGTCGCTAATGCGTTATGCCGCCGTTATGGATATGTAAACAATAAAATTATGTGTATCCTTTGTTTAGCGAGCTTGTACAGTGTTTTTTATTTATTTAATAAGGACTCCTGACACAGGATACACTGAACATACAACTTAAAATAATCAGAGGTCTTAAATAATAGTGGTCCCGCAATTATAGGGCGTCACAGCGTGTTAATAGAGACAACCAGACAACAGTTTAAAAAAGTTGAAAATATATAAAAATAGTTTACTACATGCGAGAAAAAACATTTGGACAAAAATGCGATGTGAATTCTGTTACGAAAATTCTGTTCTGTTCTGTTGTGATGAGTGTTCTGGCCGGGTAGGAAAGGGGCACAGCCAGAACACTGTTACAATAACCCGTTTCTCTAAATTTACATGCTCAGCTTCTTCTAAATCCATTGTTGCGGATAACGTACCAGCCACTAATGTTCCCACTACAGGGACACCGGCCTACTCTCGATAATTGAGAGTGAATGGGCTCTGATCTACCACGGGAGCCCAAACCGGATTGGTAGATGTCACATGTCGAATTTTTGGTTCGAAGACATACCGGTTTCCTCACGATGTTTTCCGTCACCGTTTTGAGAACGTGGTATTGCGCACATAATTTTTTCAAGTGAAAAAACTCATTGTTGCACGTGTGGGTTTGAACCAGCGACCTTCAGATTGAAAGTCGGTGTCTGCCCCTGGGCCACCACGCACATCTCATTGTTGCGGATACACTCCATCAATACGTGATAGAATTTTTTTTTAACTCTTGTGACGGGCGTCTTAAAACGGGGCTGGGGACAAGATCTTTCGTTTAAGTGGCTAATTCTGGCGTCGGAGTTTTGCAAGCCACCCAAAGACCTCTGATATAGTTTGACGACTTGTATAGGACCGACAACTTAAGCCTAAAGTCCAGTTGCTACGTCCTAGGGTATAGGTACCCCCTGGGTGGTGGTAAAGGAGCAACCGAAAGTAGCAGTAGAACTTGTGCCAAGTTCGTCCGGAGAGGTACTGCCACCACATCTGGAATCTGCCGACAAGCAGTAGTGGTTGCATTACTATGTTCCGGTGTAAGGGCGTGGGTGCCGGTGAAATAACATGCGCATGAGACGTATCATCCCCGTCTCGGGTGATGGACGCGGGATGAATGCGACTCAGTGTAAGATCCAAATGTTATACTGAGTCGTATTACTGTTTTTACGGGCGGCGGTCGCCACTTACCACCAGGTGGTCCCCACCAGCACATTCACCAGTACCTAATGTCATATTAATTTTTGACATTTCAATAGCAGCCTTTAACTTCAGCTTCAGAAAATGCACTCACTTTGCATAAATGTGAGAAGTGAGCGACGCTTTATTGCGATAAAAAAGATTAGGAGATTGGGTTCAAAAAATACAATACTTGTATACTATATTTTTTATTGTTCAACAATAATGGATATGAATAAATATATTGCTTTATATATCAAATATTTATACAACACAATTTCAGAAGGCAATATAATAACGATGTTGATTCTGTTGGTCAGACTCAAGACCACTCATTCATTCCTTTATATATCAAGTATGGTTTGGACACGTCAAACATTTACACACGCATGTAAACATATGTCATGTTATACGAGTTTCTTAGGCACCTTACATGCACATGTCATGGCGACGAACTAGACAAAAATTGACTTTGACAGATCTGTCATTATTACCGCACCTGTCACTCTGTTTGATTAGTTTGGTCGACCATAACAGAATCAACGCCATAATTAATGAATTTGTTGATTATAAATGATTTTGAAAATGATATAATGAAAAATTCAACGGAATTTTAACAATACGCGTACTAAAAAATTAAGTTATTCTTGCAACATTTATGCAAATTATTATGCTGATTTTTATTTATGATATTTTTGAATAAATTCCAAACATTTGGACGATAAAATTGGTTACAAATAAATATGGCAGCATATATTTTTCTTTATAACATTTAAATACAAGGCAGCCAAAATGGGGCAATCTAGATCTAGGTATAAGAATGATTTACTTAGAACCTATTTCCGCTGTTGGTCAGTGCATTCTCTATTATTTTTATGGATTTTATGCATTTTCCAATAAGACCATGTATTAATTATGCATTCTTGATACATCTAACGCACATTTATAACAATAATTTTTTTAAACAGACAATTAATTTTTCTAAGGAATGTTATACATTGAGCACCCTAATGTTAATAGAATATCGTTTTAACATCAACAAACAATAAACGAGTAGATATTGCAGTCTACAATATCAAATACATAAATATTTGTCTACTAAAAATCACACCACACTATTAATTGAAAATGGCTTTCGTTAATAAGATTCACATTTCAAATTTCCTACATCACTCATAAATATATATTTCACTAAATCACAAAATATACATGATAATAAATTATTAAGTACGTGAAATAAATACTGATTTTTTTTTAAACAAAAATTATAAATTCATAAGGTATTTATCTATGGTTGCCATGTAGCACCTATAAATAAAATAAATGGTAACAAACTTACGAAACTAAATTTTAGCTTAGAACCTAAAATAATCATATTATTATGGAATGCAAGCCTTGTAAGATAGTTCAAATTATATGACATAATTAACGTATATACGTATATACTGAATTTGTTTTTTTTTGTTTGTAATATTTTAATTTAAACTGTATTATAACAAAAGATACGTTAATATATCACAAAAATTCGTGTTATTTCTTTAAAAGGGAACTTTACCTGTTTTCTGTTAAAAGATAATGCGATTATAGACATAAATTCTTTAGCCAATTAAATTAGATATTAATTTACTAAACTAAACATTTAAAAACAATTCGTTGATGTAGTAAAATATTAACAGACTATAAAAATAACAAAAGTTTTCGTAAATGCGAAGAAAAAATAGTATATCAACATTGATAATAAACTAATAATAATTTCGTAACAAAAATTATAGATTGAAATATGATTTTACTTGTATTTTTATTTTTATCTGATTAAATGTTATTCTTGTACATGTTTTTTTTATTATTCTAAGGAATACACAATCTAAAGCTCTAGTTATTGTTTCAGCTATTAATTAGACCTATTTCAGAAAAACACAAGTGTATAGTCAGCCTAGTTTTTCTATCATTTTTGACAGTCTGTTCGTCCCTTTATTTTTGATGCAGACTGTACTAAGACTGGAATTATTTGGGACGAATTCTCAATAGCTATAGGTTATCTGTTCGCAGTGAGGACACACGTTTAGATTGAGATGTGGTACAAAAAAATTGGAGTTGTAAACCAATTTTAAAACGAGAACCTAAAAAAAATATGAAAGTATAAAAAAGAGTATGATAAAAAGAATAACAATTACAAAAAATCTAAATCATAAATACATAATATAAAAAAAAAACTTTTTATGGATTTTCGTTTTTTATAATGGCACCAAATTTGAATAATGTCATTTATGGCAATATTTAACATTGGAATGGTAGGAACATAATTTTATAGTTTAAGTACAGTGAATAAATGCGCAAAGGCAAGTAATTGTTACCAAGATTTACTTTAGGACCTATTAAATAAAAAATATTTAATATATTATATAAAATCTCTAAAACATAGTATTTTTTTTAATAACAGAATTATATTAAACATTGATAATGATAAGTAGGAAGATACGGCATGTTCTAACTATACGTAAACAAAAACATGACCATGGACTATACCACGGATTTATACTATGTAATCAATTTTTATTTGTACCGCCATACCAGATTTCTTTTCTGCTGAATTTTCGTTATAAGGATAGGCAAAAAGTACAAATTTTAAAACTACCATGTTTATGAACATTATTATTCGTGTTACCGCGACTTACTATTTACCATGATTTGTGAGTTTTGTCGACTCCCGATATTTCGACGCAGTTACATGCGTCATGGTCCCGGACAAATCATGGTAAATAACAAAATGTACCTTGTACCGACGCGCATGCACAAACAATGTGACGAGAATGAACGATCGCAACAAGTAGAAGGCACTCTGCCTACTCCCGAATTTTATGTATGTAACAAAAAACCCACAGTTGCATTTACAATGTCATGGTTCATGCAACTCGATTAAGACGCGGTATACAAATATTGTAACGATAACTAATTTTAAAATGATGTAATGGAAAGGTCCCATTATTCATAACCCGAAGTGAAATTTTGGCTACAGCCTAGCTTGGTAGACGCAAGGGTGATAGTCACGTATCTTCCTAATTGTTAAAATCATTGATTTGAAGCCAACATATGCCTAGCATAGGGACACAAATTTAAAACTTAAGGCTCGGACTACACTGAATCAGAGAACAAAATCCACTTATAATAAAAAAAAAGACAATCCAAATGAACCCTGATTCAATTTCAATTCCAAGCCTCAATCTATCGAACGCGTCTTTTGTATCTGGGTAGGTACGGGTACTTTTTACCCCAGTAACAAACAGACGGAGCCGCGGGCAGAAGCTAGTGAAACAATAAGATCAGCTTAATTTAATTTCAAGCTATAACTTTGGTGGATAAAATCTTTTATTGTTCGTCCATACTGCCTTAAGGATATAATTGTAATACTGCGAGCGAAGTTTACTTTAGGAACTCCGCCTTAAGTTAGATACCGTACCAGCCTCTAATGTTCCCACTGCAGGTACACCGGCCTACTCTCGATAATTGAGAGTGAATGGGCTCTGATCCACCACGGGAGCCCAATCCGGATTGGTAGATGACATATGTCGTCGAATTTTTAGTTCTAAGACATGCCGGTTTCCTCACGATGTTTTCCGTCACCGTTTCGAGAACGTGGTATTGCGCACATAAATTTTTCAAGTGAAAAAACTCATTGGTGCACGTGTGGGTTTGAACCAGCGACTTTCAGAATGAAAGTCGGCGTCTGAGCCCCTTGGCCACCACGCTCTCAGTTAGATACATCCAACCTTAAATCCCCGAGTGCGAGAGAGACAGCGAATCCGTGGCGGTCAGACTCGCTACACATGTACGCAAGGCGAGGTATTAGGCACTTATCACTACATAGTATAAAACAAAGTCGCTTTCTCTGTCCCTATATCCCTATGTATGCTTAAATCTTTAAAACTACGCAATGGATTTTGATGCGGTTTTTTTTAATAGATAGAGTGATTCAAGAGGGAGGTTTATATGTATAATACACTAGCAAGTCACCCCGGCTTCGCACGGGTAGTTTCTGATACGACACTGATGCTTTACTAACCGTGCGAAGCCGGGGCGGGTCGCTAGTTGATAGATAATCTAAATTGCACTTTAATTTGGAAGCATTTTCTGTCTGTTAAATCAAACAACTAGCCTCATAGCTCAGTTGGTCTGCCTTCCGCGTTGTGGGTCGTGGGTGCGATTCCCACCCGGGACAAGCATTTGTATGACGAACATAAATGTTTGTTTTGTCTGGGTGTTAATATGTATTATAAGTATTTACTAAAAAAAAAAGTACTATATATGGATTCTATCAGTTATCTAGTTTCCATGATACAAGCTGTGCTTAGTTTGGGCCCAGATGGCGCTGTGTGAAATTTCCATGAATAATACATAACTAGCGTATCTAAGAAAATTAATATTTCACCCAACATTCGCAGGTATATTGGCGAGCTGCCCATCCAATTCAAGACCTTTGGGTTCATCGCCTCAAATCTAACATGGAAGTACATTGGCTCGTACAAGACACACTTACCTGTCTGTTAAGAGTTTCTCTACATCGTGTTTCAAATTAAACATGTAGGTATTGTACGAAGATCCCGGGCGAACTATGTCGAACGCGCAAAGACATATTTACGAGACCGTCCCTACGTGCGCGTGCGCGTGCGCAGTACCTAATAATTTTGTGGCAGCAGGAAGCATTATTAAGAGTATATTTTGATGACCAGCCTGATCTGAACTCTGGTTAAATGGATTTCACTCAACAATATGTTATAAATAAAATAGGTACAGACACGCTTACAAAAACAAACACGCTCACTAAGTCACGCCGCACACTATGAGCACGCTCTTAAAGATAAGCACGCTCACTAAATCACGCCACACGCAAAGATGCACTAAGTCACGCACGCACACAAAGACTACCACGCTGCTAAAGACAAGCACGCTCACTAAGTCACGCACGCACACAAAGACTACCACGCTGCTAAAGACAAGCACGCTCACTAAGTCACGCACGCACACAAAGACGATCACGTTTAAGAAGACAGAAACGCACGCAAAGTCACACGCTCATAAAGACACGCTCGCTAACTCACGCACGCACACAAAGACAAGCACGCTCACTAAGTCACGTACACACACAAAGACGATCACGTTTAAGAAGACAGAAACGCATACAAAGTCACACGCTCATAAAGACACGCTCGCTAAGTCACGCACGCACACAAAGACAAGCACGCTCACTAAGTCACGCACGCACACAAAGACAAGCACGCTCACTAAGTCACGCACGCACACAAAGACGATCACGTTTAAGAAGACAGAAACGCATACAAAGTCACACGCTCATAAAGACACGCTCGCTAAGTCACGCACGCACACAAAGACAAGCACGCTCACTAAGTCACGTACACACACAAAGACGATCACGTTTAAGAAGACAGAAACGCATACAAAGTCACACGCTCATAAAGACACGCTCGCTAAGTCACGCACGCACACAAAGACAAGCACGCTCACTAAGTCACGCACGCACACAAAGACAAGCACGCTCGCTAAGTCACGCACGCACACAAAGACAAGCACGCTCACTAAGTCACGCACGCACACAAAGACAAGCACGCTCACTAAGTCACGCACGCACACAAAGACAAGCACGCTCACTAAGTCACGCACGCACACAAAGACGAGCCCGCTTTCGAAGGCAGAAACGCATACGTAACGCACGCTCACAAAGACAAACACGCTCACTAAGTCACGCACGCACACAAAGACGAGCCCGCTTTCGAAGGCAGAAACGCATACGTAACGCACGCTCACAAAGACAAACACGCTCACTAAGTCACGCACGCACACAAAGACGAGCCCGCTTTCGAAGGCAGAAACGCATACGTAACGCACGCTCACAAAGACAAACACGCTCACTAAGTCACGCACGCACACAAAGACAAGCACGCTTAGTAAGATTACAGATAGGCACGCACATACGGCCGTGTCTACACGCACGCACGCGTACTCTCACACGCACGTAAAGACGCAAGCCTCGTAAGGTGTTGGACCTCTGTGGAGCGTTCGAACAGGTTCAGCAGAGTTCTTCGCACGTACAATTCGTGGCAACAGACAACATAAACTTATATTTTGGTGAGCAGACCGTCCAACTCCAACACCTCAGGCAGTTCGATCGCCTCGAGTCTGATGGGCGACGGGTTGAACGGAAACTGGACGGAGAATATCATCTTCGAGTCCATCAGCAGGTTTTTCTGGAAGACATTCGTTTTGGTGAAAAACTGTTTGTAAATAAGCAAAAGGTTAAATTATATCCATTTTTAAATGGTTTTAAACGGTCCAGCAAACGACTCTTGTCCTCCGAAGTATAGAGTCTCATGGGCCCGTAATATCCGGCTTTGTTCCTTCCACCAGAACAGAGCTGTGAGTGCTCTGCTTGGCGGCAGATAAAAAGGTATGGAGCAGTACTACTCCACAGATTAATGGAGCAGTCCTACTCTGAGCTAACTTGGCACAAGTTCTACTGCTTATTGGAGTTCCTTTTCTCGCACCACCCGGGGGACACGTGTAGGGACCCCGAGGGTACTCACTACGAACGCAAACATGGACCCCCTGGATTGGACTACCGGTTAATCCATTAGACATAGTGATGGCTTCGTCCAGTTCTTTCCCGGGTTCGATTTCCGACCAGGACACAATTTGTGTAGTGACCATGATATACGTTCTCGGTTCTTTGGATATATCCATGCTACCTGCGACACAGGGAATCCTAGTACATTGTATATGAGTGTGTAAGTGTTTATTCTCACGAGAGGCTTGTATCCCTGCAAAGTCAAAGTAAAATACTTGAAATCGCCACTTTTTAAAATAAATATGTACCTACAGATCATGCGTTCTTATTACTAAGTTAACATTTATACCCTATCCGACCCCTATGGGGTAGAACCAGCAATAGGGGTTATTAAGGGTATGGCGAACTCACCGGCTCCTTGTCAGGGTTGGTGCCAGCTTTCTCCTGCATCTTCTTCTGTATCTCATGGATGAACTCTCGAGTTACCTTCACCTCGTAATCCTCCGCCGGCGTGTACATATTCAGTATCTGTGGGATAATAATATTAGGAATTACGTTGCTATTTAATAATAATAATAAATAAGAGGCTCTCGCTAGGCGGCTGTACAAGGGCCACAGAAGGCGGTACTCCTGGACACGGCACGCATCAGGAGGTTCCTCTCTCTGCAGCCCTAGCCACCGACTGCTTGGGTCTTACTCCGCAGTCGGTGGTCGTCCACAAGTTCTTACAACTTAAATGATGTTTTTTGCCACCTCAACAGCTCTATTGGTGTCTTTGTGCAGATCATCTAATGCAGGTCGCAGGGCACAGGGGGCATGCAAGTAAATGGGACACGGACAGAACTGGGGCTCCACAATCGCACCCAGTTCAGGAGTCTCGCATGCCCCATTTACAATACACAGGTCCCGTCTGCAGCGACCTGAGTCCGGAGTCTGGTAATGGACTTCCAAGTGGACCATGGTAAACTCATTTATTCCTTTAGATCTCAAGTATCGTTTGGACACGGCAAATTTTACACACACAAGTAAACATATTCGTGAGCATATAACGTGTCACAGGAACTCATTAGCACGTTACATGCACACAGATATGTCAAATTACAGTCAGTTTTATGTTTAGGCTAATCTTATTTTATTAAGTTTACGTCTGTTCCAACCCTAACCGACCAACCCGAGGGGAAGAAACAGACAAGAAACCCCTCGGAAACCCTCGGAGTTCCTGTGACACGTTATATGCCCACGTTATGTTTAGGTTGTGCCCTGGTTGTGCCCTGGAGGTAGAACTTCTTGCGGTTGAATGAATTGTTATTGTGTTGAGCGTGTGTGTTGCTTACCTTGCAGACTTGCATGGCAGTGAGATTGGAGCACATTTCCACTGTGCTTTGGACGTCCTGCATCGACTTGCGTGCTTGCAACAGCTGCACGGCTTGAGTGATGGGCTTCAACACGCCTAGGATCTCTTCAACCTGCGGTTAAACATTATTTTTTTAACAGACAGACAGTTTGAGGTGTATGGTTTTACGCATGCTTGGTTCGAGATATCTTTCTTTTTTTTTGTTCACGAAGGGGAATCTGCAACAGATACACCGGTTGCCCTGGAGACAACCGAGTTATGTGGTACTAAAAGTACCGCGTACCCGAACTAAACCCCTCCCTCCGGTGGCCGACCTCTGCACATTCGAGGGTCTCTGGGCTCTCCAAAAGAGTGACCCTGGTTCGAGATATCTAAGCCAACTGTGTACCGATTGGGATGATTTTTAGGATGTCATACCTCAAAAGTACAAAAAGGTACCCTTATAGGATCATATCGGCGTCTGTCTGTCTGTCTTTTTAGGAACGCGTGGGGGCATCAAGTTGAAATTAATATCAAATATTCAGGGTCCACAATCCCTAGGACTTAGATATTTTGGCTCTCGTAAGGGAATCAAAACTTACTAGGTTTAAACCAACAATTTGACATTGATATTGGTGGTTTAAACCTAGTACTAAAGTTAGTCCACGTTTTGTAATAATACCGATCTTTCCGTTGACCTAGAACCAAGAAATTTGGTAAGAAGCAATCTCATGTAGCACAAGTAAAGAATTAAATGTCGTAGGTGTCATGGACAAACACAGACAAGAAAATCACCCAATATCCAAAAACAAGTTTTACAACCATCACACAAAGTTCCTACCCCAAGTACCCCAACCCAGGACCCATCGAAATTCCAGGGACCCCCAGGATCTATGAATAGTGCTCCTTTCGCCCCACCCGGAGGACACGTGAAACGACTCAGGGTACCCCCTACAAGGAGGACTTACGCTCTTCTGCCCGTATTCGGCTAGGTGCTCCTTGATCCAGGTCTCGAGGTGGGAGATGTTGTATCTGATCTGCAGCCCCTTGGCCCAGCAGCACAGGTCCTTGCGCAGGAGCAGCTGGTTCAGGCTGTACGCGCATATGTAGTAAAATAGCTGGGGAAAAAACATGAGAACGTTATTTCATATATATACATAACTTTTTCACACGCCTTCGCTGGAAAACCGATCTTATCACGTGACGGGTAACGGCGTGACGCTCGCTTATGCCGTCATGTTTCACATTTGCCGGGCGTCCCGTGACAGTTAACCTTTTTATTGATTAGTCTCAGGTTATTATGATATTGTTTCGACATCAAGCAACTAAGTGCTGGAACGAAATTCCTCCCCCTCTTCGATTAATAAAATCAAAGTATACATCAAAAAAACAATTTAAATCTTTATTATTAGAAAATGGCTGTTAATTATGGCTGGTTCGAAGAGCTACAGCGCTCCATTCTCGTGTTGACTTGGTGATTTCGATTTTGTTTTAATTACGTTTTTCTGTTAACGTTGAATTTATACTTTCAGCAATCAATAATTTTTATTTTCATAGCTAATTTTTTTTACATTTATTTACACAAAGCAATAGTCTGCACTGATATATCCTCACAGGTTCTATTGAAGGTATCCGCAGAATAATAGCGCCTAGATTACATTTATTTGGTGAGATTAGGCAAAATACTGAGCCGAAACGTTCTTGCTGTGGCATACCACATAATAGCTATTATTATTGTTTTTTGCCATTTACTGTGAATATGTGTATTCAACAACGAATAAATGCTTGTTTATGCCTACATATAACTAAATGGCTTAAGTACAGATGACGTCATACCTGTTTGAAAATGCAGACTCTAAGCGGTTGGTACACGCTGTAAGTGTGTAAATGTTCGTGCATTGTAGACAGCTCCTGAAATAACAAATATATTCCATTGAAATATTCATAAAGGGCAGAAGGATTCCATGTGTCGCAGTTGTCACGGATAAACAGGAACACAAGACAAACGCACACTTTACTTTCATGGAAAATTTAGCCCGGCCGAGAATCCAACCCAAGACCCCTCGCTTCAAAGGCAGGGTAAACTAAGCAACAACAGCAAACTTTGACAGACACGAGAAAGTATGTATTCTGAGGATGTTCACCTACGGATCACAATAAGCCCCATATAAACTTCACTACTATTATAAATGCGAAAGTTTGGATGGATGTTTGTTACTCAATCACGCCAGAACGGCTTATCGCACCTGGATGAAATTTGGCATAGAGATAGATTGTAGTCTGGAATAGCACATAGGTAAATTTTAAACCAAAAAAAAATTAGAATTACCTTAGAATGGCCAATGGATATATATAGTTATATCTCTGTTAAAAGTATAAAGTAATTAGTTAAGTCATACTTGTTTGAGTCGCTGCGGCCCGGGCGCGGGGCCCTGGCCCGGCGCGCGGGCCCCCGGGCCGGACAGGCCGCTGATCTCCTCGTGTTCCAAAATGGCCGGCACTATCAGACGCTCCAGCTGCCTCTCCAGAAGGTTGATCAGACCTGGAAAGAAAATTACCAAAAATCCAAATATGATTTATTTAGATCAGTGTTTTTCAGCTGTGTGCATATAATGTGCCTAAGGAGTCAAAGTCAAAGTCAAACTCATTTATTCCTTTAGATCTCAAGTATCATTTGGACACGTCAAATTTTACACACATGTACACATATTCTTGAGCATATAACGTGTCACAGGAACTCCCCAGGCACATTACATGCACACAGATATATCAAATTACAGTCAGTTTTCATGTTTAAGCTAATCTTATTTCTTAAGTTTACGTCTGTTCCAACCCTAACCGACCAACCCGAGGGGAAGAAACAGACAAGAAACCCCTCGGAAACCCTCGGAGTTCCTGTGACACGTTATATGCTCACGTTATGTTTACTTGCATGTGTAAAATTTGACGTTTTAAAACTATCATGGTTATGAACATTATTATTCGTGTTACCAAGATATTGAGATATATGAGAGACCATGACGCTTGTAACTGCGTCAAAATATCGGGAGTCAACAAAACTCACAAATCATGGTAAATATCTCGGTAACACGAATAATAAAATTTGACGTGTCCAAATGATACTTGAGATCTAAAGGAATAAATGAGTTTGAATTAAAAGCGTTTTTTGTACTGTAGTGAATTTGTGAGAGTTGGGTGTGCAAGAGAATGAGGGTGTGTGTGTCTCACCCTGGTATATCCAAACGGCGATATCGCTGAGCACCTGGCGGTACTCCGACAGGTCGAAGATCCGCAGACACTGCTGGTTCTGGCGCGGCGTGTTCGCGCATTGGTACACCGCATCCCCGCTGTACTGCCTCAGGTTGTTAAGCAACCTGTAATATGGTAAGATTTTGGGTCCTGTATATAATAATAACTAGCGACTCGCCCGGGCTTTGCACGGTTAGAAGAGCATCAGTGTCGAATCAGAAACTACTGCAGTGTAGTTGACGGCTCCGTGGCTTAGTTGGTAGTAGCCCTGCCTTCAAAGCAAGGGGTCCCGGGTTCGATTCCCGGCCGGAGAACACTTTGTGTGGTGAGCATGAAGTTTGTTCTCGGGACTTGGGTGTTTGTCTTGTGTTTCTGTTTGTCCATGCCATCTGCGACACAGGGAATCCTAGTGCAGAGGTATGAGTGTGTTAACGTTGTTGTTTGTTGTATTATACATTTAAACCTTCCTCTTGAATCACTCTATCGTTGCTTAGTTTTAAAGATCTAAGCACACATAAGGACAGATGGAAGCGAATTTGTTTTATACTATGTAGTAAAAAGTGACGGAACGAGCTGAGGGCCCACCTGGTGGTAAGTGGCGACCCTCACCCATGACAACAGTAATGCGACTCAGTATAAGATTTGGATCTTACACTGAGTCGCATTCATCCTGCGTCCATCATCCGAGACGGGGATGATATGTCTCATGCGCATGTGATTCTATCGGAACACAGTAATGCAAGCACTACTGTTTGGCGGTAGATTCCAGGTGTGGTGGCAGTACCTCTCCGGACGAACTTGGCACAAGTTCTACTGCTACTAAAACTAATAAACCACTTTCAAAAATTAATAATAATCCTATGTATATGTAATCCCATATTTAAGTAATCCTATGTATATATAACGCAAAATAAATGTTTAAATTATGTCGTTTCAAAGCGATACATGAGTTATGGAATAAATGAATTTAAAGTTTATGCGTAATGCCAATTAACTTACCTCAACATATTAGCAAGCCACAGAGCGGTGTATTCGATGCTATCAGCCTTTTTCTTCAAAGTTTTCTTGACTCCAGTCCTGACGGCTTTCATCAGCTGGTGCATCTTGGGCTCGTCGTCCACGTGGTCCATGTGGCGCAGCATCATGAAGAGTATGTACGCGGGCAGACCGGGGAGAAGGGTCACTGCGACTTTGGGCTTTAGATCTGTTGGCATTAGGTGGAAAAACATTTACAAACTTATACCTATGCGCTAGAATTTTTTTTTAACGTTTACACACTTATACCTCTGCACTAGGATTCCCTGTGTCGCAGATGGCATGGACAAACACAGAAACACAAGACAAACACCCAAGACCCGAGAACAAACTTCATGCTCACCACACAAAGTGTGCCCCGGCCGGGAATCGAACCCGGGACCCCTCGCTTCGAAGGCAGGGCTAAAACCAACTAAGCCACGGAGCCGTCTAATTAGGAGGATTCCCTGTGTCGCAATTGGCATGGACAAACACAGAAATCGTACCTGTGATCAGTTTCTTGATAATAATCGCCTCATCTTGTATCTTATACTCGAACATCCCGAGGTATTCTCTCTCTTTCTTCCTCGTCACGGGCGCCATCTCCTGCACCATGGATGTGTTGGGCGGGACTATTGTATCTGTACGTCAAAAGTAAAGATTTTTTATGTGAGTTAGTGACGGAACGAGCTGAGGGCCCACCTGGTGGCAAGTGGCGACCCCCGCCCATGACAACAGTAATGCGACTCAATATAAGATTTGGGTCTTACACTGAGTGGCATTCATCCTACTGCGTCCATCACCCGAGACGGGGATGATACGTCTCATGCGCATGTGATTTCACCGGCACCCTTCCATAGTAATGCGAGCACTACTGCTTGGCGGCAGATAACCACTTACCGCTGCTCTCCAATATATCGTTGATGTCCTCCACGCCGACGTCCTTGAGTTTCTGGACGAGCAGCCGTATCTGGTTCTTGTAGCGGCGGCAGCTCTCCGACAGTTTGTCAACGCGCTCCTATCGACAAAAAAGACATTTGAAACCTAATTATTATTGTTATTTGTATATTGTTTCTTATCTCTCATCTTTTAAAAGGGTTTAGCCTCTTGATATTCATAAGCTTACTAAAATCTGGATTTAAGTAAGGCGGCTCCGTGACTTAGTTGGTAGTAGCCCTACCTTCGAAGCGAGGGGTCCCAGGTTCGATTCCCGGCCGGGGCACACTTAAGGTGGTGAGCATGAAGTGTGTTCTTTGGCCATGGGTGTTTGTCTTGTGTTTCTGTGTTTATCCATGCCATGCGACACAGGGAATCCTAGTGCAGCGGTATGTTTAATAACGTTAAAAAATTAAAGGTATGGTTTTCACTGTATCTATTTTCCACTGAGTTTCAAGTTTTATTGCCAGGTTTGAGTATTTCGTAAAATTTTCCGTGTATTATTGTGAGATTATGTGTATTGGGTACAGCAATGTCTATATCGTATACTATCTTATTTAATTTATCGTGAATTGTGTCAGATCTATTACAATTGATAGTTTTCTGTTACTATTGTCCTGTCCCAGTATAGTTTGTAATTTATTACGGATAAATAAAGCTGAAGAGTTTGTTTGAACGCGCTAATCTCTGGAACAACCAATCGGATTTGAAAAAATCTTTTTGTTTATGAAAGCCACATTCATGAGGAAGGGTATAGGTTATCATTACATGCATCTAGATAGATGTTCATGTAATGCAGGACACGTTTCCAGGCGAAACAACGACTCTAGAGGGCCTTGTCGTCCAAGGTAGAGTGGATGGTACCAGACAGAAGGTCACCAATACGATGGACCGACCAAGTCAAATCTGCTGTCTTTGGGCATGAAGGCACAAGGATGACCGCTTATAGAAATCGATGGGGTGACATCGTGAGGCGTGTGGCATCGTGACATCTGCCCCCTGGAAGAAAACTACTGAGGATCACGATCACGACCGCTCTGTCAAGAGCGTAACGACGAAGATGAAGATGTTCTTCTTCTTGCGAGTCAATGGTTCATCATAAATATTTTCAAAGAACATAACATAAAAGTGAGCCATGTCTATGCCGAAGCCGTGGTCAGGTCAGCACTTGTACACTTAATAGCACAAAGTGGGCACTCCATCAAGTGCTGCATGGTTTGAGATGGGTGACCGCAGTCGCAGGCTGTTAAACTTGGGTCTCTGAAACCCCATCGAAACATGTTTTGTCTGCAGCGACCCATTTGCGTGCGAAGGCGGTTTAACGTTCTCCAAACTGGCTACGGAGCCTCGTGTCCAGGAGGTAGCTTTTCCTCAGGAGAAATGATGAAGATGTTGGTTACCTGCAACGCTAAGGTCTGAGCTGCCAGCCTGATGATCTCGTTCTGCGCGAACTCTTGTGCCTTGTTCTTCGGCTCCGCGCTGAGGTCAGCGCTCAATATCCTGTAAGACAAAGTCAAATGCATTATTTCTTTGTTGCGTGTGGGTCGCGATCCCCCAGGGGGATTTTAGGGGGGTCGCAAAGCTTCTATAGGGGAGTTGCAAAAGGTCGGGAAAGCTACTGCAGTAAAAAAATGTTGGATTGAATATTTCTCACAAAATAAAATACATGAAAAAAAAAGGATCGGGTAGGGGGGTCGCGAAATATTTCTTCATACTAAAGGGGCCATGAAATGAAAAAGGTTGAAAAACACTGCATTATTTCATTGAAATTATTTACGGAAATCGCCTTTTTCAACCCGCGAGGAAAAAGAGGGGTAATATATGTTTGTAGTGTGTACAGGTTGAGCACTTCCATGCATCGGAGAGCACGATAAGAATTACTGACTTGACAAGCTTGAATAGCTAGAAGAATTGACAAGCTTGTGGCTTGCACGTGGCACTTGGAAATTGCCCTTGTTTGCCATATGGAGAACTTGTGGCTACGTTGTGGATCTGAAAAGTGCCCTTGTTTGCGATGTGGAGAACTTGTGGCTAAGTTGTGGCACTGAAAAGTGCCTTTGTTTGCGATGTGAAAAACTTGTGGCTACGTTGTGGCACTAAAAAGTGCCTTTGTTTGCGATGTGAACAACTTATGGCTAAGTTTGGCACTGACAAGTGCCTTTTGATGTGATGTGGAGAACTTGTGGCTACGCTGTGGCACTGAAAAGTGCCTTTTGTTGCGATGTGTAGAACTTCTGGCTACGTTGTGGCACTGAAAAGTGCCTTTTGTTGCGATGTGGAGAACTTGTGGCTACGTTGTGGCACTGAAAAGTGCCTTTTGTTGCGATGTGGAGAACTTGTGGCTACGCTGTGGCACTGAAAAGTGCCTTTTGTTGCGATGTGGAGAACTTCTGGCTACGTTGTGGCACTGAAAAGTGCCTTTGTTTGCGATGTGAAGAACTTGTGGCTACGTTGTGGCACTGAAAAGTGCCTTTTGTTGCGATGTGGAGAACTTGTGGCTACGTTGTGGCACTGAAAAGTGCCTTTTGTTGCGATGTGGAGAACTTCTGGCTACGTTGTGGCACTGAAAAGTGCCTTTGTTTGCGATGTGAAGAACTTGTGGCTACGTTGTGGCACTGAAAAGTGCCTTTTGTTGCGATGTGGAGAACTTGTGGCTACGTTGTGGCACTGAAAAGTGCCTTTGTTTGCGATGTGAAGAACTTTTGGCTACGTTGTGGCACTGAAAAGTGCCTTTTGTTGCGATGTGGAGGACTTGTGGCTACGCTGTGGCACTGAAAAGTGCCTTTTGTTGCGATGTGGAGAACTTCTGGCTACGTTGTGGCACTGAAAAGTGCCTTTTGTTGCGATGTGGAGAACTTGTGGCTAAGTTTGGCACTGAAAAGTGCCTCCTTTGTTTGCGATGTGGAGAACTTTTGGCTACGTTGTGGCACTGAAAAGTGCCCTTGTTTGCGATGTGGAGAACTTTTGGCTACGTTGTGGCACTGAAAAGTGCCCTTGTTTGCGATGTGGAGAACTTGTGGCTACGTTGTGGCACTGAGAAGTGTCTTTGGATGCAATTTGACGAACTTGTGTACCACATGGCACTGAAAAGTATCGATATGGCGAACTTGATATTATGTGGTTACAATATTACAAGCAACACAGTTTAGGAAGACTAAAATTAATGAATTTATCATACGAACATTTATTGATACAACAAATATACGAGTACTATTCAACTTTCAATTAAAATCAGTTTATAATGAATATATTTAAAACTTAAAAACCAACACCTATAACAATCTTCATGCTAAATACGTATACAATCAAAAATCGTTGACGCGTTCAAAGTAAATTCAAAACGGAAAATGTGAGATGTAAAAATAAATTGCTGGACGAAATGAGTAATTTGAAATATATTTTTAAATCGATGTATTTCTTCCAATATCTTCGTAATACTTCTTTTGTATGCCGTTTTAGTTCTTGCGTGACGCTGAAAGAGATTATTTCTATGATATGTTCCGACACCAGAGCTAGCAACGTATTCGAAGTAGAAAAAAAAACCTCATTTCATGAGATGAAAAAACTTAATATAGAACACTAGAAACAGCCATTAACATAACATGAATACAATATAAAAATACAATCGAATTAATTAATTATCAAATGAATAATGCAATGTCAAATCAAATTAAAATAAAGTCTTATTATGATATAGTGAATAAATTAAAATATGCCAGAGTAACATACAATAAAAAAACAGAACATACAGAATTAGTTACAAACAATCACGATCACTCAGATACTCATTTATATGCCTTTTTCACTAAAATATCGTTTAATTTTTATTTTTTTTTGTGAATATGTGACGGAACGAGCTGAGGGCCCACCTGATGGTAAGTGGTGAACCTCGCCCATGACAACAGTAATGAGCGCGACTCAGTATGAGATCCAAATCTTTACTGAGTCGCATTCATCCTGCTGCGTCCATCACCCGAGACGGGGATGATACGTCTCACGCGCATGTGATTTTACCGGCAGCCACACCCTTCCACCGGAACACAGCAATGCAACCACCACTGCTGGGCGGCAGATTCCAGATGTGGTGGCAGTACCTCTTCGGACGAACTTGGCACAAGTTCTACTGCTACTTTTGGTTGCTCCTTTAGCACCACCCAGGGGGTACGTGTAGGGAATCAAAGGGTACACACCTACGGACGCGAGCAACTTGACCACCCCAAAAATATTTTTTAAAACCCCCAAAAATGTAATTTGCCTATAAATTTACTAACGGGCAACAAGCGAACGTTTGAACTTTGTTGTAAATAAACAAATGTTAATTTTAATCCCCCTTATGAAAATATATCCCTCTAAAAGATATTGATGATAAGACACACATTGTAGGTTCCGCAAATTCCAGGATGGGGAGTTAGGGAGTAACACATCATGTTGGGGTCCCGATACGCGAGGACCAACGCCGCTGGGGCCGCGGAAAAGTGATACCGTACCCGTAGCCCCAGCGTGAAGGCGTAGTGAAGCAACACCAACGGGGTTTTAGTGTGTATTCCCCCAGCAATGCTATTTCTGAGTAGTGTTGGGGGTGAGTCACACATAACCCATCGCCTCCCCAAGGCGTGGGGTATACGCAAAGTATTTCCCCCTTGACAAAAAAAGGCTCAGCAAATTCCCCTTATGAATTAAGAGAGAGTGTACTTACTTCTGATATTTCTCATTCTCCTCGCGGAGTCTGTCGATCTCCGATTTTGACTTGGAAATGTGCTCTGAATAGAACTTCTTCTCAGCCAATAACTCCTCTTGGAGTTGTCTGAAATATTAATTATAAGAAATATTCATGTTCATTTCACACAGCGCCATCTAGCCCGAACTAAGCATAGCATATCGGCAAATTCCGACATCACAGTTGGCCACTACTCACACGAATAAAAAGACGAATACGCAAAGGCTATATATCCTTTTAAGGTCTTTTAGGGTTCCCTGTAGCCTATGCGTATGGAAATCTAGAAAATTACCTGTTGATTTCTTTCTGTGCTTCATATGCCGTCGCCAATTCACCGTCTTCATTGATGATGTCCACATCAGATCCGTAGTTCGAAGTGGCCAATGACTTTAGATTTACGGTCTGTTGGAATAAGGTATATTATAAGTATGCTTCTCGTCCTGTTCAATTTCCCAAGCTACCACAGATTTAAAATTTTCTTCAAAATATGTTATCAATTTATTTTTAACGTACGTTCGTTTATTACTGTTAGTGTTTGACTTAGAAATATACAAGGTGTTTCAAAAAGATTTGACAATTTTGAAAGGTGTTCATGACCTCTAGGTTGAATCTAATGCTTTTAGGGTTGAACCTCGTCAAGTTTACGTTAAAGTTTGACTTGTGATAACTTGTCACCTAACATGCTGAGGATTGGGATACATGGTGGGGTGTGTTCTAGATCAATCTAGGCATGATCTGTTTAAGTATTGTCGCACCTTTCTTAAACACCTTGTATAGACAAATAAGTCATAAGCTAACTGTCTACAGCTCAAGGCGTTAATTAACTCGTTAGAATTATTCCCGTTTGTACCTCTATACAGAAATTAAAACTCCGATCTTTCCTCCTTTACATCATTAGTAACTTACGATAGAAACTAATGACAGCTATTTCCTTATTTACTAATCGTCTTTTAAATGGTCTATATAAAATCTAGATACATATATAAAATCCATATAACAGATATATAAAAAATAAATACCATGCAATATCAGCAAAAGAATGCGTGAAGAAAAATAAAATAAATTACAAAAGCTTTAATGAACACAAATAATATTTTAAACACGACAAATTATCTCAATTTCTATTGTAATACTGAAAAAAAAAAAAACAATGGCATACGTCATTTTTTTTTTTCATTTATATGCGCCTGATATCTGTTTTTTTGCAGATTTCATAATCTGTCTAATCTTATCTAATCGTCCATAAGGAAGAACACAAATTAAATCCCATCGAAATGAATGGATCGATTAAAATGTTTAATGATTTTATTCATCTGTTATCTCTGTCTCTTACATACAATACGCACCAAACGATTTCAAACTACTTTTATTGTGCGCACTGCAAGGGAGTGGAATGCTTTGCCCGAGTCTGTGTTCCCTGACCATTACAACCTGGGGGTCTTCAAGAGTAGAGTGAATAGGTATCTCCTAGACAAGCGTGCTCCATCGTCGGCCGCATCTTCACTTCCCATCAGGTGAGATGGCGGCCAAACGCTTGGCTATACATAAATAAAAAAAAAAAAAAAAAAACATCTTATGTACGAAACATAGATTTGTATGGTATAAACTCTACTGAGTTTATACCATACAAATCTATGTACTACTGTACTCTCATGAAGTAACATTCTATTTGTATATTAAGATGAACTTAAGAATGTCAAAAATCTTACGGTAGATCTTATCTATAGATCGCATAACAAGTCCGGACGAAAAATCGACTCCAATGAAAATGTAATTGGAAAAAGAACTGGTTATTCAAAATTGATTCAAAGATAAAAATCAGTTATATAATGTGCCTTGTATAACGAAATAATAAACGCAAAAAGCGGCTAAGGTACGCGATACAGGCTAGCCCTAGTGCGGGATCCAATGTTACCAGGGGTTCTAAAAATAATGTTCTGTTTTTTTAATAAAGATATTTGTATATAAGTAACCTATTAAACCTGAGTTTATTAATTCAATTCATTACTATCCCTTAGGAGGCCTTTAGGGGTAAGATTTTTTTTATGCCAGCTCTAACCAATTACTGTACTATTACTGTGGTTAGTTAGGAATTAGTTAGGGTTAGGATTTCATACTCCCAAGCACCCAAGTCATTGAATGGGATTATTGGGAATTTGAGAGAACGAGGCTGCCCAGAGGCACAGACGCTGGCTTTTAAATCTGGAAGTCGCAGATTCAACACGTACAACGACTTTTTCGCTCTAAAAATTTATGTACGCAATATCAATTCTCGAAACGGTGAAGGAAAACATCGCGAGGAAACCGGCATGTTAGAACCAAAAGTAGACATGTGACATCTACCAATCCCGATTGTGCTCCCGTGGTAGATCAAAGCCCATTCACACTAGGCTGGTTCTGGAACATTAGAGGCTGATACGGTTGGGAATTTGAATTTGCCCTCAAATTGGAACACCAACTCTGCACTCCTGCTAGTTCAAAATTTGGCGGCAGTACTTGTCTGGAGGAACACTGCACAGTTAGTACTACTGCCAAACTATTGTTACGACAAAGACTGCCTAAGAACAATAAAAGGCATGCCAAACTACAAGCCACAACATGTATTGTACTCACAACGTTCTTAAGTGCTTGGAACCATGGTTTCTGTGAGCGAAACAATCACATTACTTAGAAAATAATGCTGATATATTTATGTCCAAACCAATAACGTGTTTATAGAAATCTTCGCATCTTAAAACTAGAATATTATATCACACTAATATTATAAAGGTGGAAATTATGTATGTGTATGTACATTTGTTACACCCTCCACAACGGCTGAATGGATTTGGATGAATTTTGCTATAAAGATAACTCATACCCTGGATTAACAAATAGGCTAGTTTTTAATCCCGAAAAAGGTACAATAATATTCACTTTTCCGGGATAAAAACTAGCCTTGGCCATTGGGGTGGCCAAGCGCGGGGAACACGTGCAGCTATTTAATCAATAAATATTTAAATATTCACTGACATTATACATAGAGCTATCTAGCCCCAAACTAATAGCTTGAACTATAGGAACTGATAAAATACTTAAAAATTACTTTTTTCTATGAATAGATATTCTAGAATGCCAACAGAAAGATAACACTTTAGGGTTAATTCAGATCTGATGCGGGGCAACCCAGCGTACTGCTAGAAATCATTAGTTCGAGAGCGGAAATGACATTTACTATCGTATGACAGTAAATAAATGATTATTAAAAGAAATTGACTGATACTAATTGGCGTAGAGTGATGCAAAGACTTCATTATATTAATCATGACGAAAAAAATTATCTCATAGAATAAAAGAAATGCCTTTTAATAACTACAACAATAACACACAGATTAAGTAATCTGACTAAATTAATAAAAACCTCAAATAAAATAAAAATGTTATATATAGTTTCACAGCAGGAAGTATAGTACAGTCTGTCTGTCATAGTTTTGTTTCTCTGTGTGGTCAAATTCTATGAGTAAATGAAAGTAATGGTCAAATTTTGTAGCGGTTTTATTTTTTATTGTGGAAACCGGTGAATTCGTTTTGAATATATTTTGAGGGGATTATGACGATCCTTAAAACCTTGTTACATCTCAATTCAAAATTTAAATAATGCTTAAGTTTGATATTATATCAATACAAGAAAAGTGAATAATGTTTTACCCGCGGCAGTAACGCTGCGCTGCGGTCCGTCCGGTCTGAATTAGCCCTTACATACCTGTACCTGTTTCCGACAATAGTAGAAGTTACTCCGACTCAGGGGTGCGTCCATGTACAGGGTTTTGGATATCCTGATACCCGACTGAGATATTAAATCCATATTTGTTTCTAACACCAATAACTATACGTTTATAAAAGACGTATTTATTTCCATGTCACAGTTTATAATATAAATCACGCTTATAATATAAAGGCGACAGTTTGTATGTGTGTGTGTACTCCTTCACGCTCAAACGGCAGGCTATCCTGCTACCAAATTCTACCCAAATCCGAAAGTTGTATGCGAAAGGCGAAAGTTTGTATGTGTGCTTATATACGCACAAACATACAAACATACGTTTGTTAGTCCTTCAAACGGCTCAACGGATTTGGGTAGAATTTCGTAGCAGGATAGCTTATATCCGCACCACGCCGCGGGTAAATGCTAGTGATTGATAATTCAATCACTGAATTTTAACTCCCAATTAACTAAAATCTAGCATCACAATTGCACAGCACAAACTATATAAAATTTTCACTCAATACCACTGTAGCCTACGCCGGCCTACATAGAAACTGAGCCTAATCTTTTAGAATGGTCACTTGCTCCACGAGGCAAGGTTAGGCGTTAAAAATAATTAGAAACAACAAAATGACATTTTATAGTTATAGCAAATACGAAGACATGTTTTGAGAAAAAATATTGGTTCTTATACTAGCTCCGTTACATGGAATGGCGTGTATTCTTCTTTTGAAACTTTTTGTGTACAATTAGCAACTGGCCCACCCTATTTTAAGTGGTAACCTCCGCCCATAGTGACAATAATAAGAATAAGAATGGGAAGACCCGAGTCCCCGGATAAGTTCGGGTTTGACGTGAATAAGTCTTTAAATTTGTGTAGTGGGAAGTAATTCAGAAAACTAATGATAAAATCGAGGTATACAGTTTCATACTGCAGCTATATACACCACTCGATAGCTAAAGGAACAAAGAATTCGTGACGTTCAGTGAGGACTGTGCAATATCGCTTGCTTAAAGATTTTTTTTATTACATGTAACGTACACGTATTCACGTAAAACACGGCCACGACACAGCCAAACCCCATTTAAATAATTTCTAACTTTTACCCTAGCATTAAAATTACCACAGGTTACATTCACAAAATTACACAACACTCAGAAACAAACTTTATGCTCGTCACACATATTTGATGACCCAGCCGGGTATTAAACCTGGGACCACTCGTGTTGCAGCAAATTTACATGTACGTCTATACGTGAAAAGTTTTGGAATATAGTTGGTATATGCTCATGGGAATATAAACTCCGCAAAAAAAGAAATCCACTGTATAAATTGTTTGCAAGAAGCGTCTACTATTTCTCATCGGACATAATGACATAACAGACAAACAGTACAGTCTTATTTTATACAAATACAGTGAAGCAAACAAGTTTTTATCACTGATAACGCACATCTAAGATAAACATCATGTCAAATGATTTAAAGAAACGTTTGAACGAGATTTCATAGAACTATGATAAGGTCCGAGAATTGATTTTTGTACGTACGTGTTCTACCTATTAGTTATTATATGTATATATAGTATTATTTATTAATAATTAACATTTAATTTACTACAAAACTTCGATACTATATAAATAAAGACTTTCTTGATATACTCGTATAACTAAGTCCTGACTCATGTAACGTCCCCAAAATGCTGGCAGCATTGCCACGCTGGATGGCAATGCTTAAACTCTGGCCAAAATAAAACCCACCATTGTTATCTAATAAATTATCATTCTTTATCTTACATTTATTATTGTTTGGATGGATGGATGTTTGTTACTTAATTACGCCAGATCGGCTAAACGGAAATGGATGAAATTTGGTACAGAGATAGAATATAGTCTGGAATAGCACATAGGCTACTATTTATCCCGGAAAAATGTACGGTTCCCGTAGGATAATCATCATACAAATGAGTTCTCAATTGGCGAAGATATCGCGAAATAAACATAGAAAGAAAAACATACGGCCGAATGTTAACCTCCTTTTTCCGAGGATTTACTTTAGAATATATTCTATTCATGGACCTTTCACACAGCAAAATCTAGCCCAAACTAAGACTAACTTGTACAGTGGGAACCAGATAACTGATAGAATAATAATACACTACTTTTATTTTTCTAAACACACAAGTATAACAGATATTGACACCCAGGCACAGAACAAACATCTACGTTTGTCACACATACTTGTACTGGGTGGGAAGTACCACGACCTACAGCGCAGAAGGCAGAGCTACTAGACAGCTGTGAGGCCATTTAAAAGACTTAAATTGTTACATGTGTCAAAACTACACCTTAAGATATTAAATAGATATCCTACTGACACCATTTAGGTATTATCTCAGAAAATCTTAATTTGAAAAATATTAATTTTAGGAAGAATATTTTGAAATAATATAATATTTATGCTTTTTTTTTAAGTTGACCCGCCTATCTGGTTTTATATCGTTGTCGCCTATTAATAGCTTTGGCACGGGAGGCCTTGATTTTAAGCTAGAAAAACGAATTAGCATACATATTTTTTATCGGTATTTAGGCTTGTTATCTATACTTATAATAAAACTGTAACAGGTCCAATTCTGTACATTGAAATTATTTTGAAATTTTTAATTGCAATGCGCTCTATAATCTGACCAAAATGTTTTTTAATTTCGAACGTCGAAACTATAACGCATGAATTCAAATCAAACTTGGCAGGTTTGAGTTCATACACTGGATACTTTTTATCCCGAAATTCAGAACGGTTCCCTTGGGAGAGGGTATGAAAGTCAAAATGTGTTTTCTTTGTAGTAAATAATTAACGAGAGGTCCGATTCTTTTATTGTGAGAAAGGAGGCACTTTAAAGATTGACCCGTAAATATTTCAAGGTCATCGGTTTTAAAGTTCAGAAATTACAGGTCCTTGAACGATTTGGCGAGCACAGCTAGTAATAACCAAAGTAGCAGTAGAACTTGTGCTACGTTCTTTCGGAGAAGTACAGTAAAGTATTTTTAGTGACATGCAAAAAACAACTTCTGACAGTTTTTTCCTATCGTCTCGTGTTGACTTTTTAATAATGTTAGCAACATCTGTCAAAAAGTTCCTTAATCTTTTAACCACGTAAAAATCATCCTACGTAATTCCACCTGTATCCTTAACTCCTAATATAAACGTACAAACTGCGCGTTGCGATTTTTAACTCGCGGTTAAAAATCAACATGAGACGATGGGGAAAGACTGTCAGAAATTGTTTTTTTGCTACTTATAAAAATTCTTCGTTATTTCGGTATAATAAATGGCAGTAAAAAGTAGTGTTAGGTATGAAGTACCTACTTTCTTAAAAAAATTAAAAAAAATAGTCCAGGGTATGAAGTACCTACCTTCTTAAAAAAATTTAAAAAAATAGTCCAGGGTAAGAAGTACCTACCTTCTTAAAAAAAATTAAAAAAATAGTCCAGGGTACGAAGTACCTACCTTCTTAAAAAAATTGCAAATCCGTTCAGCTCTGAGTTACAAACTTTCACATTTATAATATTAGTATGAATTTTCTTTTTTTTTTTAAATATAGCGCCTCAATTATTTAAATAAAAATATGTACCTTCGAGATCACGGGTTCTTATAACTAAGTTTAACGCTTTGGAACGTAGAAACTTTTTTGAAAGTTAAAGCGCTTAAAAATATGTGATTTCGCTTTCATTGAAACCGTATTTCTACACGTTATCGTAAAAAAAAACACAGATCACTTTAACACCAATCATAAAAAATTGCAAAACAACAAACTATTAACAATAAGGACATACAATGGGCGGCCTTATCGCTAAAAGCGATCTCTTCCAGCCAACCTTCGGAGACTAGATAACAGATAAAAATAGAAGTGGCATGTGTGTAATAAATCTACGTCGCATGTCGTCGCTTCAACACTGTCGAACCACAGGTAGCAGGTTCCCCATGGTTCTCCGGGCACAGAATAATAAAACAAGTGCTACTGGTAATACTACATACCTGATTGGATAAGACACTCTTCAGCTGTATACACTCATCCCTCCTTCTGTCCAACTCCTTTTGCATCACACCCAATTGTTCTGCAACAATACAATAGATTAAAACGTAATTTAAAGAGCGTAAACATTTAGTGTTCCGCGCGAAATAATGTTTTGACGCGCACGAAGTCGCGGGGCACAGCTAGTCATCAGTATGATCAGCACACCGTGCATATTGGTCCTTCGAACCGGATCGGGAATGATAACAAATACGACCGTTTGCTCCGAGTTTGAGTTGTAAAACTGCTTTATTAATAAAAGTAATGCTACGTATGCTAAAGTACATATTGATGATTATGCGGTTAATACGAGTCGGCTCGTACATATCAGTCAAAATAATTGACTAATTTCAGTCATTGATCGTTCGATTTTTATATTCAAACGAGAAATTAACATAGAAAATGACAGTTTTGCTTAAGTAACATAAAAAACCTTACCCATGACTTCGTGGGATATCATGGCGGAGTCACCAGCCGCCCGGAGTCTGTCCAGATGTTCTCGAAGCTTTTTGTTCTCTATTTCCATCTCCTCCACTTTGAAGCGATCTATGTTGGGATTGGTGGGCGGCGACGACAGGCGGGCTGTGGACAAATTAACAAATGTTTTAACTAAAGAAATAGTTACAGAGTATTTTTCCTTGTTATTAGAGAGAAAGAGAGAGAAATTGCACATTTCTCTCTCTTTCTCTCTAATAGAGAGAACATTGATTTCTGAAGAGGGCGAGCTGGCGGGCTGCCTGATGATAAGTGGCGACCCCCCCATGACAACAGTAATACGACTCAGTATAAGAATTAGATCTTACACTGAGTCGCATTCATCCTGCTGCGTCCATCACCCGAGACGGGGATGATACGTCTCATCCTCATGTAATTTTACCGGCAGCCACGCCCTTCCACCGGAACACTGTAATGCGAGAACTACTGCTTGGCGGCAGATTCCAGATGTGGTGGCAGTACCTCTCCGGACGAACTTGGCACAAGTTCTACTGCAACTTTTGGTTGCTCCTTTAGCACCACCCAGGTGGTACGTGTAGGGAATCAAAGAGTACACACCCACGGACGCGAGCAACTGGACCCCCCAAATACTTATTTCCCTAAATTTCTATAAAGGTTACTTATTTCCCTACAAAAAAAATGCAACCAATCATTAATATATCTAACGCCAGAGAGAGAAGGGGCTAATTAATATCAAGTACCCGATAAAAAAAATAGATCCTGGTTCAATCATATTATTGTTCCGGTAGAAGGGTGTGGGTGTCGGTGAAATAACAGTCATATAAGACGTTAAAATGAACATCTCAGAGTGACAGGTGCAACGCAATGAAACCTGGTCTTCCCACCTGGTCACTCGGGTAGGAGAGGACTCGAGCCATCCTGCTGTTGCTTATGGGCGGCGGTAACCACTTAACATTTGGCGAGCTCCTCCGGCCAGCGTAGTAACAAAACAAAATATAGTTGGTAATAACCCAGCTTTCGAAGGATTCGGGCCGGGGCAGATTTCTGTGATGGACATTGTTTGTTCTCGGGTCTCGGGCGTTTGTGTCGTTACGTCCATGCCACCTGCGACAAGTCCTAGTGCAGGGGTATGTATTTTAAGTTTTATTTCTAAATCTGTCACGTAAGACCTTACGCAATATTTTGAAATGTCTACAGTTTTTCTAATCAGCCAAAATAGTCCGGTGTAGTACTGCCACCACACCTGGTGATCTGCCGCTAAGCATTAGTTAAAGTGTCTCGTAGGAAGGGTGTGGGTGCCGGTGAAATCACAGGTGCATGGGACGTTATATCCCCGTCTCAGATGCGCCTATTATTCGCATAGCATATAGAGATTTCATAAAGAAAAGTCAAGTGTGATTTTTTATGAAATCTCTATATGCCATGCGTATTTCATGGGAACAATTCACACTCGAAGGCGAAAGTTAAGGGAAATAAAGTTAAAATTGTTTAAATAGATTTTTAAAACATTCGTTGTATTAACTTGTTAGGGAATTAAAGTTAAAATGTTTAAATAGATTTTTAAAACATTCGTTGCAACATTTAACTTGCAACTTGCAAAATGTGGGGTACTTACTCATAATGCGTTCCTCTAGGTCATTAGCCCGTTTCGATGTCCTAGACAACTCTCCTTGCAACGCTGATAGTCTGTTCTGCATCCGAAGCACCAGACCCGCGTCCGCGATCTACGAGAACAAAAACAACGTTAACACACTCATACCTCTGCACTAGGATTCCCTGTGTCGCAGATGGCACAAACAGTAACACAAGACAAACTTCATGCTCACCACACAGTGTGCCCCGGCGGGAATCGAACCCGGGACCCCTCGCTCCGAAGGCAGGGCTACTACCAAGCAAGCCACGGAGTCAATATATATGTATTTAAAGTTATATAATATTAGCGACGGTTAGTACAGCATCAGTGTCGTATCAGAAACTACCCGTGCGAAGCCGGGGTGACTTGCTAGTGTATTATACATATAAACCTTCCTCTTGAATCACTCTATCTATTAAAAAACCGCATCAAAATCCGTTACGTAGTTTTAAAGATTTAAGCATACATAGGGATATAGGAACAGAGAAAGCGACTTTGTTTTATATTATGTAGTGATTAGAGGGTGCTTAGGGGTTACCGGCGCTGGTCCATTCTGAGGGCCCGGGGCTCCGGCGGACCAGTTGACGGCCTCCAGAGCCGGCCGGCTCGCCTCCACCGACCGCACAGACCCGTACCCGTAGTCCTAGCAACAAACAATATACCAATTCACAAAATACTGTTTATATTTATTTATGTTATGTACGAAATAATTAAATATTGACTAATTAACTAATTTAATATGATAATTTATTATGAGATGTTAGAATTGTTATTAAGCATGAAAATTTTATATAATTTGTATTTACACGTACGTGATTAAAAATAAAAAGTTGACTACGCTATTACGCGTGTGAACTTACATCTTCAACAGTAGTTTCTTGTTGCGAATTGGTGCTGGCGTCCGACAGCGATCTCCTGTGTTCCTTGGCCGGCGGCGCTCTGAAAACAAACTCACATCACCGATCTCATCCATTTACAAACGTCCACATCTACATTCCTGTGAATCAGAGCCAATTCTGGTGGCGTAGCTTTCAAGTCGACTTTTATCGACTTGTATAGCCGAGATCGACATTTTAACGCGCCCTCAGAAGCAACCTCAAATGCCACTAGACTTACTTAAGTAGACGATCTACGTTAGCTTTGCCATGAGCGAATCAATTACAAAGTAGGTACAACCCGAACAACTGATGAAAGCCATATTTCAATACTAAATTTTATTTTATTTTACCGAGGGGATTGGACGAGCTGAAGGCTACCGATGTTAAGTGTTTACTGGTATCTACTTGGTAATTACTGGTACCAGGTGTGGAGGCAGTACCTCTCCGGGCGAACTTTGCACAAGTTCTACTGGTACTTTTTGTTGCTCTTTTAGCACCACCCAGGTACGTGTACAGGGATTTAAAGGGTACTAACCTACGAACGCGAGCAACTGAACAACGCAACTACCAAACTACTGAACCAATTTTAATAACTGATGATTAGAAAAAATAAATCACCCAAGTAAAGGAAATTGCATGTTTTGCTGTGACTTTTTTGTTCGCCCATTGTATACCGATTTGGAAGTTTCTTTTTTCAATGATAGGGTGTACCCTCAAAGGGCGAGAAACAAGGGATGTAAGGATAAAAGACAGCTTTTCTCGATTTTTGAATAATACACTTGTTTAGACTAAAAGTCTTACCTCTGCATGGAATCCAGTCTCTCTTGTAGTTCATATTGTGAAGACAGCAGTTTCTGCCGGCTCTGCCTCTCTGCCTCCAACTCTGCTGAGAGCGCTCTCTTCTCTTGCTCATGCTGTTTGTCTCGTTCTACAAGAACAAAATTTATTCATTAAAATTACAGATCACGTGACAACTGACCACGACAAAAAATTGTGTGACCGCCCGTTGTCCCAAATTTAGCATAATATTTTTTAATAAGCTACCATCTAAAAATTCTGTTGGTGTACAATAAAATATTCATTCATTCTTTCATTCAATATCCATATTACCTTTCCAGAATTGAGCTCTAGATTCAAACTCCTTGTTCCAGTCCACAAAGTTTGATTTTTGTGCCACATTCGCCTCCTCTATAATCATTTCCCGTGGCACGCCCATATTTGCGAAATATTTGCGTTCACCGTGTCATCAAATAATTACGGTCTTATAAATTCAATTTTTACTGTGTATGATTTATAAAACGTTTAATGCTAACTGCACCAACACGCGGTATACTCTCGAATGAACAGAGTGAAACTTTTTTGATTTTTTATTTTCTGAACTGTCAAAAGGCATTCCACATCGCACAAACAACCAATTTAAATTTACCGATAAAACAATTCACATTACAAAAGTATATTTTGCACGTCACATCTTGTTAATTAATAATATATAATATAGTACGCAGAGAAACAGCTTAAGATACAACTATAGATAATATATACAAACTATACAAACTATAGATAATTAATAATATTTCTCAAATTCACTTCGTAACGTTAAATAGATATTTTTGCTATGTAAATAACTAACACCGAACACATTGGTATAATAATGATGTGTATCAAATATCGATCTACGATAAAAACAATTAATTCGTTATCTGTTATCTACGCACTAAACGTTATCGGAACATATTTGATAGGGAATCACGATTTAATATAAAGCGAAATTCAACTTAATCAATAAATATTCATGGAAATTTCACACAGCGCCATCTAGTTTTTAAAAAAAAAAAAATTTTATGTGAAATAGTGACGGAACGAGCTGAGGGCCCACCTGATGGTAAGTGGTGACCCCCGCCCATGACAACAGTAATGCGCGCGACTCAGTATGAGATCCAAATCTTTACTGAGTCGCATTCATCCTGCTGCGTCCATCACGAGACGGGGATGATACGTCTCATGCGCATGTGATTTCACCGGCAGCCACACCAGTAAGTCACAGTCACATAGTCTAGACCTATAGTCCTTTAATTACGTGAGGCGTTTAGGGCGGTCGAGCCAAATGTTAAGACAGAGAGCGTGATGTCCCAGGGGGATAACGACTTTCAATCTGAAGGTCGCTGGTTCAAACCCACACGTACACCAACGAGTTTTTCACGTTGATGTTGAAACGGTGACGGAAAACATCGTGAGGAAACCGACATGTCTTAGAAACAAAAGTTCGAAGACATGTGATATCAGCAAATCCGGATTGAGCTCCCGTGGTAGATCAGAGCCCATTATCGAGAGTAGGCAGGTGTCCCTGCAGTGGGAACATTAGTCCAGGTGTGGTACAAGAGTTTGATCATACCTTCGAGTGCAAGGTCCAGATGCTCCTTATTGCTTCGTAGTTCATTCTGTAGTTTCTCACTCTCAGCCTCCCACGCATCTCTGTCCTTCTTATACAGCTGTGCGATCTATAACAATTATTGAAATTATGAAACCATGTATTAATTTGCGTCTCTTTTTAACTCCAAGTCTCTTTATAACTCTTATTTTCAATAAGCTTTGCGTCTCTTTCTAACTCCAAGTTTAACAACTTACCTGCTTCTCTTCAATAAGTTTCTAATTTGCGTCTCTTTCAAACTCCAAGTCTAACAATGTACCTGCTTCTCTTCAATAAGTTTCTAATTTGCGTCTCTTTCAAACTCCAAGTCTAACAATGTACCTGCTTCTCTTCAATAAGTTTCTAATTTGCGTCTCTTTCTAACTCCAAGTCTAACAACGTACCTGCTTTTCTTCAATAAGTTTCTAATTTGCGTCTCTTTAAAACTCCAAGTCTAACAACGTACCTGCTTCTCTTCAATAAGTTTCCAATTTGCGTCTTTCAAAACTCCAAGTCTAACAACGTACCTGCTTTTCTTCAATAAGTTTCAAATTTGCGTCTCTTTCAAACTCCAAGTCTAACAACTCACCTCCTTCTTCTCTTCAATAAGTTTCCAGTTTGCGTCTCTTTCTTTCGCGAGCTCCGCCTGCAACGCGTTGATAAGTCCGTCCTTTTCGTGGCGGTCCACTTTTAGCGCCTTCGCTTCGGTCTCCACCGCCTTTAGAACGTCCAGTTTTTGTCTGGAAAGAGATTACAAGTAAATTGAGGGTAGTATGTTTAACCACTCACGATAAAGGAGTATTTTTGTCTGTGGCATCGTAGCTCCTGACTGAATGAACTAATTTCGATGCAGTTTTTGATTTTGAAAGGTGAATAGACGGAGATGGTTGCTAGCCATAATTTATGCATGTTTCATTTCATTTATTTCCATAATACAATAAAAGCACGATAACATGTGTTGAAAACATCGAGGAATCATCGACGAATGGCGAGCGATTGCTTCGAATTTATGGTTCTGAGATATCGTCATGTCTTAGAACCATAAATTCGAAGCCATGTGACATCTACCAATCCGGATTGGTCTCCCGTGAGAGCAATGCCCATTCACTGTCAATTATCGGGAGTACGCCGGTGTCCCTGCAGTGGGAACATTAGAGGCTGGTACGGAGAATGTCCATGAATATTTATTTAAAACTTTCTTCACATCACAGACCTTCATACTTCCAGAGTACCCCAACGTGTCAGAATATATAATTAAGACTTACTTCATCATCATCTTCCTGCCCTCATCCCACACTTGGGTGGTGCTAAAGGAGCAACCAAAAGTAGCAGTAGAACTTGTGCCAAGTTCGTCTGGAGAGGTGTTGCCACCACACCTGGAATCTGCCGCCAAGCAGTAGTGGTTGCATTACTGTGTTCCGGTGGAGGGGTGTGGCTGCCGGTGAAATCACATGCGCATGAGACGTATCATCCCCGTCTCGGGTGATGGACGCGGCAAGATGAATTTTATCTCAGTATAGATTTTAATATCATACTGAGTCGCGCGCATTACTTTTGTCATGGGCGAGGGTCACCATTTACCATCAGATGGGCCCTCAGCTCGTTCCTCCACTCACTCACATAAAAAAAAAAACACTAAGTGGGTAGCAAGCACAACATGTATTTTTCTTCCATTCCTCTCTGTCAGACGTCATCTCGCTACTCACTCCTTTCTTACGCATATCATCTTTCACACAATTTCGTCCATCTTTTCTTTGGCCTACCTCTTGTCTTATATCCTTCCACATCCATATTTAAGACTTGTTTTGTAATATGCCATTCATCCCTCCGCATAATATGTCCACGCTAACCTATTAAGAATTAAGACATACTTGAGATCGACAATTTGCGTGAGCAGTGGCTCCACCTTCCGTGCCTTCTCCTGGGCTACCTCCAGCTTCTGCTGGAGGCTTATGATCTTGTTCTCGAGGCCCTTGTTCAGGGTCTTCACGTGGTCGAGGCTGCGAGCTTCTATGCGCAGCCGCTTGTACATGCGACGCGCGAGGAAACGACGAATCTGTTGAAAGATCTTTGTTACTAAAAAGCCTTTTTTTTATGTAACTAAGATTACAAAACGAGATATTTTTCTTCTTCTACCAATTGATTTACATCTACCAATCAGCACTGGCCTCCCGTGGTAGATCAAAGCCTCTAATTCACTCTCACTTACCGAGACCAGGCTGGTCGGTGTTCCAGCCACCTCGCGTCCGTAGGTGTGTACCCTTTGATTCCCTACACGTACCCCCCGTAGTGCTAAAGGAGTAACCAAAAGTAGCAGTAGAACTTGTGCCAAGTTCGTCCGGAAAGGTACTGCCAACACAACTGGAATCTGCCACCAAGCAGTAGTGGTCGCATTACTGTGTTAAGGGTGTGGGTGCGGATGAAATCACATGCGCATGAGACGTATCATCCCCGTCTCAGGTGATGGACGCAGCAGGACGAATGCAACTCAGTGTAAGACCCACATCTTATCGCATAGTCGCATTACTGTTGTCATGGGCGGGGGGGTCGCCACTGACCACCAGGTGGGCCCTCAGCTCGTTCTGTCACTATTTTACATAAAAAAAAGAATGCTAGTGGTAACCAGTTCCTAATATAACACTTGTGGTACTTACAGCTGCTTGAGCGATGATGATGTGATGACGGACCTTCCTCGCCTTCTGCCTGGCGAGGTACCCCCTGGCGAAACGCTGTACTGTGATGACCTGGTGATCAAACATGTATGTTGAATAAATTATAACATAATGATATATATTTGCGGATGATTGGCAAAAAATCTTGTCGGTGTGTTTGTGCTGGTGCAAGTCAGAAGACAAGTAGGTTATAGGTTTTAATTGAAAAAAAAAAAAAAAAAAATTATTTTGAAATTGTAATTTATGTTGTATCTTTTATTGTTTTTATATTTAACTGAATTTGAAATATGTATGTATGTATGTATGTATCTAATTCTAATTCTAATTCTGGGTGGGGGTGACTAGGCCTGCACTGACGTCCCGCATAGGGGTGTATTGTGCATTGTCCCCCGTTGTTAACTAAACCCTACCCCAGCCATCCCAACTCCTTTATATATCGGAGAAGGACTCTGGGTTGTTGTTGGCAGCACTGTTTCAGCGTCTCCTCTGGTGAATCAGAACCTATCAGTCTTTGTAAGCCTGTTTTTACTCTGATTTCTTTGGTGGCTGCGCAATGTATGATTACATGCTCCACCGTTTCCTCCTCCAGCATGCATCCTCTGCACAGAGCGCTATCGGTCGCCCCTATTTTAAATAGATGGTGATTTAATTCGCAGTGACCTGTGATGATGCCCACCATCGTCCGCAGGTCCTCACGTTTCATTTTTAACAAAGTGTTGGTCGCTTTCTTATTAGTGCTTGGGAACATAGTTTTCGTATGTTTGCAGTCCGATCTGCTTTCCCAAAGCCTATCGTGCTCCGTTTCGGAGTGAATTTTGAGTCTGTTTTTAATTTCCTTGGTGGGCGGGTATGTATGTATGTGGTATTCAATTTTTTTTTTATTTTATTCTTATTATTTTTTTTTAATTATTATTATATTTTTGTGTTGTTTTACTTTTTAGAATTTATATTGGGTGTGTGAATATGACTCCGCCCCTTTTTGTCAAAATAAAACACATTTGTTCGCTTACAAAATTAAAAAAAAAAATTATTGAAAGTATGCTCCATCTGCAGCTACAACCTTCGCCCATCGTTCAGGTAGTTTTCATATTCCTTGCTGGAAGAAGTCCTGGTCTTTTGAGCTTATCCAGTTGTCAATCCAAATTTTGATACTTTCACATGAAGTAAACTTTTCTCCAGTAAGGTCTGTCTGCATGGTCCGGAATAGGTGGTAATCCGAAGGAGCTATGTCTGGTGAATATGGCGGGTGGGGTAACACTTCCCAGTCCTGTCCCTCTAAATATCTTTTTACGACTTCTGCGGTATGCGGTTTGGCATTGTCATGCTGAAGAACTAATTTGTTATGTCTATTCACCCATTCTGGTCGTTTTTCTTCTATGGCTCGCTTCAAACGCATTAGTTGTCGTCGGTAAACTTCTCCATTAATAGTTTCAGAGGGTTTGAGCAACTCATAATATACAATACCTTTCTGATCCCACCAAATACAGAGCATGACCTTGGCACAGTGAATATTTATTTTTGGCTGTGATGGGCCTGGTTCGCCTGGTTTCACCCAAGCTTTTTTGCGTTTAGGATTTTCGTAGTGTATCCATTTTTCGTCTCCTGTGACTATCCGATGCAAAAATCCTTTTCTTTGCTGTCTTTGAAGCAGCATTTCACAAATGGTTTTCCGACGTTCCATGTCTCTTTCTTTTAAATCATGTGGAACCCAGTCACCGGCTTTTTGAATCATTCCCATCATTTGTAAACGCTTTGCAACAGTTGAACGATCAACATTTAATGCTGCAGCTAATTCTGATTGAGTTTGGCAAGAATCTTCCGCCAATAATGCTTCCAATTCAGCATCTTCAAATTTTTTTGGTGGTTTTCCATGTTCTTTATCCTCAGTACTAAAATCGTTATTTTGAAATCGTCGAAACCATTCCTTGCAAGTTGTATTAGACGGAGCATGCTCACCATAAATCTCCACAAGCAAACGATAAGTTTCCGCTGCAGTTTTCTTCGCAATAAAATAATGTAATAACACTTCCCGCAAATGACGTTTATTTGGAATAAAAACCGACATTTTCGAAAAGGTGAAAACAATTGTTGCTTACACTTCAACCAAATATCATAAAATGCGTTAGATAGCTGACATTCAGTACTATCGAATACAAGTATGGTCATTTATTAGTACACGTAAACAATACTAAAAACGACATCTGTTGAGAAAGGGCGGAGTCATATTCACACACCCAATATAATAATTTTAATTTTCTATTTTGTTAATTAGTGTAAGTGGTATAAACCGTGCTAATTAAATTAAATAAATAAATAAATATAATATTTGGCTCCGTGGCTCAGTTGGTAGTAGCTCTGCCTGCATAGGTCGTGGGTTCGAGTACCAGGACAAGCATTTGTGAGACGAACATGTTTCTTTTGTGTCTGGGTGTTAATATGTATTATATGTATGTATCTGCATAATAAGTGGTATAAGTATTCTATCAGTTATCTGGTTCCCATGTTACAAGCTATGCTTAGTTTGGGGCTAGATGGCGCTGTTTGAAATATGTCAATGAATATTTATTTTTTAATTTTATTCGTATATCCGCACCAGCCTATATTGTTCCCACTGCAGGGACACCGGCCTACTCTCGATAATTGAGAGTGAATGGGCTCTGATCTACCACGGGAGCCTAATCCGGATTGGTAGATGTCACATGTCTTCGAATTTATGGTTCTAAGACATGCCGGTTTCCTCACTTCCGTCACCGTTTCGAGAACGTGGCATTGTGCACATAAATTTTTCAAGTGAAAAACTCATTGGTACACGTGTGGGTTTGAACCAGCGACCTTCAGGTTGAAAGTCGGCGTCTATGCCCCTGGGCCACCACGCTCTTATTCGTATATGCCCCATTGTTATATGTATCACTATAATTTAACACTCACAGCTTTGATCCTCCTCTTGTCCTTGTACAACCTCCTAGCCAGGTACCCCCTGGAGTGAGCCTGGAGCCCTATGGCCAGCCTCCTCAGCCGCTGGTACTTCAGTCGACACAGCCACCCCCTCACGTTCCGTTGGATCTTAATGGCCGCTCGGGTGCGCCGAATCTCTTGAGCCTTTCTGTTGCGAAATCACAATAATATAACTATAAAATATAACAGAAGACTCCGTGGCTTAGTAGGGAGGGGTACCAAGTTTGATTCCCGGCCGGGGCACACTTTGTGTGGTGAGCATGAAGTTTGTTCTCGGGTCTTGGGTTTTTGTCTTGTGTTGCTATTTGCCATGCCATCAGCGACACAGGGAATCCTAGTGCAGGGGTATGAGTGTGCAAATGTCATTAGAAAAGTTATTCGTCAAGCGTTAGCAGCTATGCTGGAAGGTGAGGCGGTTTGGAAGGCGGTGGTCAACTCTTCGAAGTCAAAGTCAAAATACTTTAAATCCGTTGAATTCCTATAATTTACTTGGAGAAATATTTTTTTTTTAATAATTATTAAAATCATGCACTGGTTTAAACAAGGCCATTTTGGTCGAGAAAATGACCGCTGAGTTAATCGCGACAGGTGGAAGGGTGAGGGTGCCGGTAAAATCATATGCGTATGAGACGTACCATCCCCGTCTTGGGTGATGGACGCAGCAGGATGAATGCGACTCAGTGTAAGATCCAAATCTTATAATGAGTCGCATTACTGTTGTCATTAGGGCATCGAGCCCGGGTTTACCCGGACCGAAAAAAACCGGGATTTCCCGGGTTTTTTCGGTCCAAAAAAACCCGGGTTTTATTTTTAAAACTCGGGTTTTTCGGGTTTTTTTTAAATATTTTTGTTTTTGTTATTTATTAAGTTTAAGCCACTTCGAATGCATTAATAAGTAAATGATAAAACACGCTTTTATAAATTATTATTTATTACGTAAAAAGTAGCTTCGTTGCTACGTTCCTACCAATAAAACAAGCCATGCAAGTTAAATAGAACGTGCGCGTTGCCCTGCCGAACTTGACGAGGATAAAGATTTGCCTTTACCGGTATTGGCTCAAAGACTGCGAACTGTAGAATTTAACGACGACACGAATTCTGCAGACAATGACAAGGATGGTTTTGAACTTAATAATAAATCTTCGTTTGTGGAGTCTTTCAGTTCATAGTCTTTTAGATACAACGATCTGCTATCAAAAGTACGAAAAGTGGTAAAAATCTTCAAGAAGACAAAAAACGATGACATCCTTCAAAAACATGTCAAAGCTGATTATGGACAGGAGTACTCCCTGCTTTTAGATGGGAAAACGCGCTGGAGTAGCATATCTGCCAAGCTTTAATTGATTTAATTACAGACATTGCATTTACTGATGATGACTAGAGAAATATAGTTGAGATCCATAAATATTGGATGTTATTAAAACCTTTGTCGAGGCGCTATCTCGACGCGATGCAACATTACTTACAGCTGATGTTTCCCTAAAATTTGCATTGAAGAAAATGGATGAACTGAAGACACCACTAAATAACAAAATGGCAACTGCATTGAGCAAACGATACGCAAAAAGAAGACTAACTCTAGCTGCAACACTACAGTACTTGACTAATCCTGGTAAATATTTTGTGGCACCGTGGTGAGAGCGTGCGACGACAGTGAAATACACGTGTACAAAAAAACATTATAAATTAAAACACTTTACAATATCTAAAATCTATGAAGTAACGAAAAATAAAATATAATATAACATATTAAAAAAAAATATCACATATTAAAACAAAAAATAACATAAACTAAAATTAAAATTAAACCCAGAACGACTGCTTGTATTGGGATATACTTGAGATGTCAATAAAAGTTTCTTGAGACCAGTTTTAAATTAATAAATACTTTGCGAGTTCTTGATTGGCGGAGGCAGATTGTTCCAGCATTTCGTAGCAGCGTAGCGGAAGCTGCCACGAAATGCAGTCGTTCCATGGTGTGTTCCAATTAAACGGGAGGCACAACGAATGTCACGATTTGAAAAAGTAAGCTTTTCGAATAAATATATAGGATTTTGATTTTTGACTATACCAAAGAGCAAAGTTGCAAAGTGCAGTGCACTACGAGATGACATATTAAGTAAACCATGTTGATTTATGTATGGTGAGATGTGTGCTCGCTTTGGAATCGGAAAAAAAAAAACGCACACATGCATTTTGAAGCCGCTAAGCTGTGTGCTTTACTCCAATGAACAATTCGATCCAGCTCTTCGTAAATGGTTTTAATTGCTACGTCTATTACTTGAGGATTAAAAGATATGTATAACTGCAGGTCGTCGGCATACAAGTGATACGTACTATATTTAACTTGTTTTATAACATCTGCAGAGTAAATAATGAAAAGCGTGGGTCCTAGAATAGATCCCTGAGGAACTCCACGATTTACGGGCATCACCGACGAAAACGATTTAGTACCATCCACATTATTAAGTTCAACTAATTGCAAGCGATCACTCAAATAGCTTGCAAACCATTTCGTCGCTGTGATATCAAATCCATAGTAAGATAATTTGGAAAGAAGAAGTGAAATATTTATGGTATCGAAAGCACGTGAAAAGTCAAGTAATGTCAAGATCGTGCCCTTTCCACTATCCTGTGCCGCTAGAATATCATCCATTACGCTAAGGAGGGCTGTTGCAGTACTATGGCCCTTGCGAAATCCCGATTGTTTTTCTGGCAGCATTTGGTTTACTTCCAAATAATTAGTAAGTTGTATACATACAGCCTTTTCCACAATTTTAGCAAGGAACGGTAAAATACTAATCGGACGTAGGTCTTTCGCCAGACCAAGACCTGCGAGAAATTGACATTCAGTTGTCCACTTTGACAAATGAAGAGTAACTGAACAGACAGTTAAGTCAAGCTGTTGCTACTGATAACACTGCTCCTAAAACTGGATCAGCTTGTCCATCAGACGATTTGCTTACTACTGTGAGGGTAGAAATGGCACTCTTCGAGAATGGCGGTACGCGACAGCGAGGGCTTTAACTATCGCTGGTATTTGAACATTTAAAAACTATTACCCACTAGCGTCGAGCCGGAGCGTATATTATCTTCGGCTGGAATTGTCTGCAATAGATTGCGTTCGTCTTTGAGTGACAAAACTTTGAATGCCCTAATAAGTTTTAAGACATTCTGAAGAAAAATTAAATCTTTATCACTTTTTTAAACATTGAAACTGTTTTTGTAATTTGTAAAGTACGGTTTAATTTATTTAAATTCTTTCTCCTCCTTTATATTTTGTACTCATTGTAGCAAAACGATATATAAACGCAAATAAGTGTATTTTAAAAAATTACAATAAAAAGACCGAAATGCTCGAAAAAACCGGTCTACCCGGGTTTTGATTACTCTTAGACCCGAAAACCCGGGTTTTCAAAATTGAACCGAGTTTCGATGCCCTAGTTGTCATGCGCGGGGGTCGCCACTTACCACCAGGTGGGCCCTCAGCTCGTTCCGTCTTTTAATTTCATAAAGAAAACTGACCTTCTGGCTAAGAATCCTCTAGCCCTGGCTTGCAGGCGATGGATCGCGCTGCGCAGGCGCAGGTATTTGCGACGCGCGACAAAGCGTCGCACGCAGCTTTGAACCCTCACACAGTACAGCCGTTGGATGTCTGCGCGAATCTTTTCCAAATACGCCACCTGGGAACGAAACAATTGATTATTTTAATTATTATATAGGATTATATAGGAATTTAATAGCTTACTATTAAATTCCTCTCCATTCAAAGGTTGCCTGGACGAGATCGCTTCTTAGCGATAAGGCCGCCCATTGTACATTAACTTGTCTATAATTAAGTTGTATTTATATTTGCTCATAATTAAGTGTGGTGTACAATAAAGTGTTTTTGTATCGTATTGTATTGTATTTTTGTCGGTTCCGTGGCTTAGTTGGTCGTAGCCTCCGAAGCGAGGGGTCCCGGGTTCGATTCCCGGCCGGGGCACACTGTGTGCATGAAGTTTGTTCTCGGTTCTTGGGTATTTGTGTTCGTGTTTGCCATCTGCGACGCAGGGAATCCTAGTGCAGAGGTATGTTAACGCGCCTAAGTTTTCACTTCAGTAATAATCAAGAACAAGATCTACCTGTCCAGCTCTGAAGAATATCTTGGTGGCGCCAAACTGGTATTTATCAGCGTCCTTGATGTGTCGCGCCAGGATCCTCTGGCAAGTACCCTTGATGTTCACCCGGTCTATGTCCTTTTGCAGGCAGAGGAGGCGATATCTATACAAACATTGATCATTTAAAATCTCTTAATTACAAAAGATCTACCACTCCCGTGGTAATACCAATCCGGATTGGTAGATGTCACATGTCGAATTTTTGGTTCTAAGACATGCCGGTTTCCTCACGATGCTTTCTGTTACCGTTTTGAGAAAGTGGTTTAGCGTACAAAAATTTTTCAAGTGAAAAAAGTCATTGGTGCACGTGTGGGTTTGAACCAGCGACTTTAAGATTGAAAGTCGGCGTCTGTGCCCCTAGGCCACCACGCTCTCTTACTCATAGCGCACTCATTAAGAGTTTAGCTACCAAACGTTCTCCTATTTAATATAAGTGTGATTTGTTAAGATCTTTGGCTTAGTTGGTAGTAGCCCTGCCTTCGAAGCGAGGGGTCCCGGGTTCGATTCCCGGCCGGGACACACTTTGTGTGATGAACATGAAGTTTGATCTCGGGCCTCGGGTGTTTATCTTGTGTTTCTGTGTTTGTCCATGCCATCTGCGACACAGGGAATCCTAGTGCAGAGGTATGAGTGTGTAAACTTTTTTTTTTAAACTTTCTAACGAATTACTGTAGTTGAATTTACCTATGGAAGAAGTCTTGGTACAACCACCTCGATGGGAAGCCAGCCGCCGATATCCTGATCGTCTCAAGAACACCGCACGCTCTGAAACAAACAGCATATTCTAAACCCAACATTTACTTGGCGAAATATAAACCATTTAAAAACAGAAGTCCCACGGCATTCATACGAATTGCGAGGAAACTCACGTCAGTCAGGGGACTTGTTTCGCGGAGGGCTGTATTGACCTGAGTTGGTTGACGCGATACGGATCGTACATAAAAAGTTTCTTCTCATCAGTCGCCTTGACGCATTTCACGTAGAGTTTGACAAGCATAACTTGACAGCCCGAAAGTTAGCAGATGGCCAAAAAATATTGTTGTCTCCTACCACTGCGCAGACGAAGAAAGGGAAGTGGCTCCGTGGCTTAGTTGGTAGTAGCCCTGCCTTCGAAGCGAGGGGTCCCGGGTTCGATTCCCGGCCGGGGCACACTTTGTGTGGTGAGCATGAAGTTTGTTCTCGCGTCCTGGGTGTTTGTCTTTTGTTTCTGTGTTTGTCCATGCCATCTGCGACACAGGGAATCCTAGTGCAGAGGTATGAGTGTGTAAACGTTTACGTTTAACGTTTACATACTGCAGCTAACTTCAGGAACGAAAACATATGACTGTGGCACTGTGTGAAAGACTATTCCACAAGAGAAGTCCCGTGACAGTCGCATTAGCTTCGTACAAACTAACGTCAGTCAGGGGACTTGTCTCGTGGAGGGCCCTACTGACCTGAGTTTATTGACGGCGCGGTAAGGATCGAACATGAATGGTTTCTTCTCGTAATTTTGCTTGAAGCATCGCACGTAGAGTGAAAAAAAAAACTGTTTCACAAGAGAAGTCCCGCGACAATCACATTAGCTTCGTAGAAACTAACGTCAGTCAGGGGACTTGTCTCGTGGAGGGCTCTACTGACCTGAGTTGGTTGACGGCGCGGTAAGGATCGAACATGAAAGGTTTCTTCTCGTCGTTGGGCTTGATGCATCTCACGTAGTGTGGCGTGGTGGCGGACAGAGTCGACATCAGGGCCGACAGCGACGCGCGGAACTGCGCGCCCACCGTTTGCTTCTGACCGGATGTGCGCCGAGGGGGTTGCTGCGGGACAAATTGAGAGTTCGTAGCTTTTTTTTTATGTGAATGAGTGACGGAACGAGCTGAGGGCCCACGTGATGGTAAGTGATGACCCTCGCCCATGACAACAGTAATGCGCGCGACTCAGTATGAGATCCAACTCTTTAAAGAGTCGCATTCATCCTGCTGCGTCCATCACCCGAGACGGGGATGATACGTCTCATGCGCATGTGATTTTACAGGCAGCCACACCTTTCCACCGGAACACAGTAATGCAACCACTACTGCTTGGCGGCAGATTCCAGATGTGGTGGCAGTACCTCTCCGGACGAACTTGGCACAAGTTCTACTGCTACTTTGGGTTGCTCCTTTAGCACCACCCGGGGGTACGTGTAGGGAATCAAAGGTACACACCTACGGACGCGAGCAACTGGACCCCCCCGTACAGGAAGTAGCAGACTTGGCACTCCACTTGAAATACACTACGGTCTACTCACAGTGAGACTGGCCAAGGGGACTGAAGGCGTGGTCCTCCTCTTAAAAGGGGGGCAGGGTGTGTTATCCGCCGCTAAGATCTCGTGTATGAGACGGCAGGAAGTAGCAGACTTGGCAATCCACTTGAAATACACTACGGTCTACTCACAGTGAGACTGGCCAAGGGGACTGAAGGCGTGGTCCTCCGCTTAGAAGGGGGGGGCAGGGTGTTGCTATGCTCCTGCACCTTATCCGCCGCGAAGATCTCGTGTATGAGACGGCAGGAAGTAGCAGACTTGATGCACTCCACTTGTTCTTCTGACACCGTGTCTCTGTTCTTCTCCAGGAAACCCCCCGACTGGTATTCCACGTCATCAGCAAAGTGCTTTATTATGAAAGCTGGAATTATTTTACTATGATAAAAATTACGTTTGCACGTACACATCTGCACTAGGATTCCATGTTAGCAAAGCTACAATATGTCTATCTTCTGAGATAAACACACACAAAATTATGTGGTACTTCAGACTATAATGTATTTCTGTGCCAAATTTCATCCAGATCTGTTCAGCGGTACTGGCGTGGCGGTTTTTTTTTTGATTCCCTACACGTACCCCCTGGGTGGTAAGCGAGCAACCAAAAGTAGCAGTAGAACTTGTGCCACACTTGGAATCTGCCGCCAAGCAGTAGTGCTCGCAATACTATGTTCCGGTGAAAGGGTGTGGGTGCCGGTGAAATCACATGCGCATGAGACGTATCATCCCCACGGTGACGGACGCAGCAGGATGAATGCGACTCAGTGTAAGATCCAAATCTTATACTGAGTCGCATTACTGTTGTCATGGGCGGGGGTCGCCACTTACCACCAGGTGGGCCCTCCTGTTCCGTCACTTACTAACATAAAAAAAACCCTCCAAACTTTCGCATATATGATAGCAGTAAGATTCCTCCCGTGTACGACGATGCATTTGCTGATGACTTGACAATTTAACTGTATTTTTACAAAATATTGTACTCTCGTTTTGATTATTATGATTTTATTTTATTTTTTACTTTTGCATTTATTATTTTGTTCATCATTGACTTTTCCAAGTGTACAAGTGTATTTTATTATATTTTTAATAGGACACCCAACACAGGATTACACTGAACATACAAATAAGGTTGTTTACAGACTTAATGTACCTGTAATAGGGTCTCACAGCTTGCGCATTAATGACAAGTTGACAACAATAATTTAAGTGTTACGTGAAATTTACAAATACTATAATATTATAATTAGAAACATAATAATCATCATTACTATTATAGATAATGAAGCATAGTAATACATTAATCCTGTTATACGACAAATAAATATACATAATGAAACATAACTAAATAAGAACATTTTTAATACATTTCTTAAACTTTGGTAATGGATCATAAATATCTAAATCGCATGATTTTGATATATTATTATAGTGTTCACAGATCCTTGACATAGGTGAGTGTTGACCAAGGCCAGTGTTTGAGAACGGTAAATAGTAAGTTTTTTTTGCAGGTAAACGAGAAGGGATGGTAATGCGTTATATTTGAATTTGAATTTGAATTTGTACTGTACTAACCCGAGGTCCCGAAGCGAGGCTTGACGAAATGCGCATACTTGGTGCACGTGCTGTGCAGTTTGTGCGCGAACCCCGCGTCGGACCCCTGCGGGACCCTGCACTCCTCGTCCAGCAGCGCGAGCACCCCCAGGCGGTCCTCGATCAGCTCTATGCACGGCTGGTTGTCGTAGAAATCTATCATCTCCCAGGATATCTCCTCCTGGGGAACCACTTGTCCAATGTTACCAGGCCAGGCCATGGGAGCGTGGCCCAGGGGTAAAGACGCCTTTCAATCTGAAGGCCGCTGGTACAAACCCACACGTGCACCCGCCATGATAACTGGGAATGTTACCACGTTCCCATTTACCATGGAAGCGTGGCCCAAGGGTAAAGACGCCTTTCAATCTGAAGGCCGCTGGTACAAACCCACACGTGCACCAATGAGTTTTTTCGACCTACAGCGCAGAAGGCAGAGACTCGGCTATGAGGCCAGTATCAATCATCTGTTTCCCATAGTACAAGCTATGCTTAGTTTGGGGTCGGATAACGCTTTGTGAAAGTCCACAAATATTTATTTATTCATGTAGGTGTGTTTTTCAATCTCTATGAATACGCGACCCCTTTACAGGTAGAAAAATTCTGGCGACCCCCTTGGACCATAGACAAACAAAGTTAGTAACTGAAGAAGGTTATGATTTTCCACCATTATGTAAAGACCTACACTCTGCAAGAAGCTGCGAGGACACAAAAATATCCAGAGCTGGCTGAAATTATGTTTTTATTGTAATGTTTTTGATTTTTTCCTTTTGTCCCCCAAGTAAGCGTTCGCGATTGAAAAACACTGATGTAGGGCGATTTTATGATCTCGTAGCAAAATTTCTACTGCTTTTTTGAATAGGGTAACATTTCGATTCCACGTAATTAAATAGGATGTGAAACAAAACATACCTTGATATATTCGTCCTGCTCTAACTTGAAGACGTGGCAGTTGAACTGCTGCTGAAGCTTCTCGTTCGCGTAGTTTATGCAGAACTGTTCGAACGAATTAATTTCAAACGTTTCGAAACCGTAAATGTCGAGGACACCTGGAATAATGATTTAAAAATGGAATATATAATAAATAATAAACGTTTACACACTCATACCCCTGAAATAGGATTCCCTGTGCGCAGATGGCATGGTCAAACACAGAAACACAAGACAAACACCCAAGACCGGAAAACAAACTTCATGCTCACCACACAGTGTGCCCCGGCCGGGAATCGAACCCGGGACCCCTCGCTTCGAAGGCAGGGCTACTACCAACTAAGCCACGGAGCCGCCTCAACGTAAATTTTTTTATTATTTTTAAAAATAAAACGAGCTGAGGGCCTATCTGGTGGTAAGTGGGGATCCCCGCCCGTGACAACAGTAATGCCTCTCAGTATAACATTGAATCTTACACTGAGTTGCATTCATCCTGCTGCGTCCATCACCCGAGACGGGGATGATACGTCTCATGCGCATGTGATTTCACCGGCAGTCACACCCTTCCACCGGAACACAGTAATGCAAGCACTACTGCTTGGCGGCAGATTCCAGGTGTGGTGGCAGGACCTCTCTGGATAAATTTTCACAAGTTCTACTGCTACTTTTGCTACCTTTAGCACCACCCAGGGGGTACGTGTGAAGAATCAAGGGGTACACACCTACGGACGCGAGCAACTGGACCCCCCAGAATCAAGTAATATATTACGTTCTAAGAAGTATTAAACTCACCAATGAAATGCTTCCTCTGCCTGCTGGTGTCCAGGGCCCGGTTGACGGCAGCCACCAGCCACGCGAACATCTCCCCGTAGAGCCGCTTGGCGAGCGCGTCCCTGGCGAAGCACGCCCTGGTGGTGGACACCCTGGAGACTATCACCTCGTGTGCCGACTGGATCCGCCGGTGGGTCAGCCACCGGCGGAGCTCCACCGGCGATATGCCCAGGAGGTCGCAGACCACGTTTAGATGCTTATCGTTGGGCTGTTGGAATAATTAAACCTTTTTGTATTGTTGTTTTTATGTGAAAAAGTGACGGTACGGTCTGTTGGTCCCGACAAAAGAATGGGAAGACCGTAGTCGCATCCCGTTGCACCCGTCACCCGATATGTGATTTCACCGGCACTCACACCCTGCCACCGGAACACAGCAATGTTATACAGCAACTAAATCACCCATTACAATGTATCTATTTCTTGACAATGCCACTATACAGCAGCAATTCTTTAATCATATTTTAATTTAATGTGACATTATAACTGAATTAAGTTTAAGTATTTCTTTGATTGTCTATTTAGACATATTTAGACGGCTCCGTGACTTAGTTGGTAGTAGCCCTGCCTTCAAAGTGAGGGGTTCCGGGTTCGATTTCCGGCCGCGACACATTGTGTGGTGAGCATGAGGTTTGTTCTCGGGTCTTGGGTGTTTATCTTGTGTTTCTGTGTTTGCCCATGACATCTACGACACAGGGAATTCTAGTGCAGAGGTATGAGTGTGTAAACGTTTATTGTATTATTCTAATTATAAGTACATACATAATTATTGTACTTGAGAGCGTGGTGGCCCAGGGGCATAGACGCCGACTTTCAATCTGAAGGTTGCTGGTTCAAACCCACACGTGCACCAATGAGTTTTTTCACTTGAAAAAATTGATGTGCGCAATACCACGTTCTCAAAACGGTGACGGAAAACATCGTGGGGAAACCGACGTGTTTTAGAACCAAAAATTCGACGGCATGTGGCATCTACCAATCCGGATTGGGCTCCCGTGGTAGATCAGAGCCCATTCACTCTCAATTATGGAGAGTAGGCCGGCCTGCAGTGGGAACATTAGAGGCTGGTACGGTACATAATTATTGTACTCACGTTGATATACGCGTTCTCTCCATCATCAGCCGCGTTGTGCTCCTCAGCGCACAAATCTATGTTCCCCAGATGCAAGATGGCCGCCAGTATCGTGAACATGTTCTGCTGTTCAGACTCTGTTACACCTGAAAACATATAATTGACAGATTTAAAAATTGAATTAAATAAATAAACGTTTACACACTCATACCTCTGCACTAGGACTCCCTGTGTCGCAGATGGCATGGACAAACACAGAAACACAAGACAAACACCGAAGACCCGAGAACAAACTTCATGGTCACTACACAAAGTATGCCCCAGCCGGGATTCGAACCCGGGACCCCTCGCTTCGAAGGCAGGGCTACTACCAACTAAGCCACGGAGCCACGGAGCTTATTTATTCATAATAAGAAAATTGCTTACTCTACTGTTACACTGTGATTAATAAACAAGAATTGTATAATACCACAGGAAAACTATGTTCCCCACCAATCACTTCATCACTTTAATCGGAATAAATAATTGGATGATTTAAAAATTGGATAAACCACTTCAACACTTTAATCGGAATAAGTATTGTAATTGGATGATTTAAAAATTGGATAAACCACTACATCACTTTAATCGGAATAAATAATTGGATGATTTAAAAATTTAATAAACCACTTCAACACTTTTATCGGAATAAATAATTGGATGATTTAAAAATTGAATAAACCATTTCAACACTTTAATCGGAATAAATAAATTGGATGATTAAAAATTGAATAAAACACTTCAACACTTTTATCGAAATAAATAATTGGATGATTTAAAAATTGAATAAACCACATCAACACTTTAATCGCAATAAGTAATTGGATGATTTAAAAATTGGATAAACCACTTCAACACTTTAATTTCAATCTGAAGGTCGCTGGTCCAAACCAAAACGTGCAACAATGAGTTTTTCACTTGAAAAATTTATGTGCGCAATACCACGTTCTCGAAACGGTGACGGAAAACATCGTGAGGAAACATGCATGTATTAGAATCAAAAAATCAAAGACATCTACCATCTACCAATTTTGATCAACCATTGGTGACATCTACTCCCTGATTGGGCTTCCGTGATCAAAGCCCATTCACTATCAATTATCGAGAGGCCGGTGTCCCAACAGGGAACATTGGAGGCTGGTATGGATGTAAGGTCACATGTGCCTGTAATTACACCTGGAGTGGAAGAACTCACCTGGGGCTGGTATGGGTGTAAGGTCACATGTGCCTGTAATTACACCTGGAGTGGAAGGACTCACCTAGAGTAGTGAGAGCCTGTCTGGTCTCGTTGAACGCCTTCAGATCGTCGACCCCGTCTATCGTCGGACTGCCGCCTTGGTTCAAATAGTGGAACGAATCCTGATGATCTGAAAACGATATATTATATATATCATTAAATAAATTTCTCGTTTGAATAATCAAATCAAATTAAACAGTCAATGACTGAAATTAGTCAATTATTTTGACTGATATATTAACGTTTACACACTCATGCCTCTACACTAGGATTCCCTGTGTCAGATGGCATAGACAAGCACAGAAACAACAAAAATACCCAAGACCTAAGAACAAACTTCATGCTCCGGCCGGGAATCGAACCCGGGACCCCTCGCTTCGACTATTGAACCAATTTTGATACTAAATTTGTGGGACCAATCTCAAAAGCACCCATGAAAAGCATTTTTGTCTAACATAAATGTATGTTCAGGCATTTTCAGACATGTGGTAGTTCTTCTGGCCGCCGCTGTGGGACACCACCCGGGGTTCCAGGAGGCAGGTCCTCACTCACCTAGCCTAAGTTCCGGCATGTGCGTAGCCGCCGCGCACAGCTGGTAGAACATGTGGTAGTTCCTCTCGCCGCCGCTCTGGTACACCACCCGGGACTTCTCCAGGAGGTAGGTCCTCATGCTGGCGCCGCAGATGCGGTACTGCTCGTCGAAGTGTATCTCTATGAACTTGCCGAACCGCGACGAATTGTCGTTGCGGGTCGTTTTCGCGTTTCCTATAGCCTGATGGTGAAACAGACTTACAGTAAACGGATTATCGGACCAAAATCACGAGACCCAATTGGCTGATTATCGCACTGACGGGAAGGTATAAATAGGGTGGGTAGACGGCATATGTGAACTAAATATTACGCCCTATTTAGACAATTTTAACAGGGTCTTCCCTACGCCTGACTCCTGAATCCAATTGTTCTGATAAGCAATTTCCGAGGCTTTCGGATTCGGCTTTCGACATCAGAGTTACGAAAAAAGGGGGTAAAAATGACACAGACTCACCTCCATGATTGGACTCGAAGCCAGCACCTTCCTCTCGACCTGAGTCTCCGTGGCGCTGCCGCTGACAGCGGCGAAGTACCTCATGGCGTATTTGGCCGACACAGTCTTACCGGCACCAGATTCGCCGCTCACTGAAGATTTAATAGATTGATGAACCCACAGTTCAGTTGGTAGCTCTGGCTTCTGCGCTGGAGATCGTAGGTTCGAGTCCCAAGGATTAACATTTGTGTGAAACGTAGAAGTTTGATCTGTCTAGGTGTTAATATGAAATACTAGAACAGAAACACAAGACAAACACCCAGGACCCGAGAACAAACTTCATGCTCAACACACAGTGTACCCCTGCCTGAAATCGAACCCGGGACCCCTCGCTCCGAAGGCAGGGCTTCTACCAACTAACCGACGGAGCCACGGAGCCGTCAGACTGAGTATTAGTCCTTTCCTTTCAGATAGGCGAGTACAACCCCCCCCCCAGAACTTACCTATAATACTTTGGTCTCTTGTCTCCCTCTCCATCTTGGTGAAGGCTTCCTCAGACACCGCGAAGATGTGGGGGTCCAGGTCCCCCATCGCTTGGCCACGGTACGCCATGATGGTCTCATCACCTGTGTAGAGGTATCTTATTATTATTTACTACCCCCCGCGTCGGAAGGAAACATTTTTTTTTTCCAAATAAAACGAGCCTAATTTATTCCTTATACGATCAGCTATCTGCCAATGAAAATCCTATCAAAATTGGTCCAGTCGTTGCGGAGATTACCCGCAACAAACAGAAAAGACAGACAAAAATTTTAAAAATTGTTTTTTTGTTATATACTTACTTTCAAATGCGTTGAGTAAAAAACCTATTATTTAGACATTACAAACATAAATTAAAAATTCATTTATTTTACACAATTTCGGCACAAAAAGTAGGCAATGAGTTAATCCAGGGTGTGAACTACCTTCATAAGAAATTTCATACAAATCAGTTGGTGGTCGACCAATCGACTTGCGCCGGGAAACACCCCTAAAGGTCCCGTATAGGGGTAACTTACCATAGATAGGTAGGTCATAGTAAGGATTGATTGCGACCAGGACAATCCCACAGTACGTGTAGATGGCGTTTCGATCGCAAAATCTGAAATAATAAAAAAAATTAATTGTTACACTTTGTTCATTAAATTATTGTAGTAAAAAATATTATCGTCCCGATAAGTTGTTTCAGTGAACGGAATTATAACGAAGAGACCAACATCCAAAGAGGCTCTCGCTAGGCGGCTGTACAGGGGCCAGATACAGAAGGCGGTACTCCTGGACACGGCACGCATCAGGAGGTTCCTCTCTGCAGCCCTAGCCACCGACTGCTTGGGTCTTACTCCGTGGTCGGTGGTCCACCGATTTTATATTTTTTTTATTATTATTTTTGTAAATAGTATAAATAATGAGAAACTATCCTTACACAGTATAAAACAAAGTCGCTCCCGCTGTTTGTACGCTTAGATCTTTTAAACTACGCAACGGATTTTAATGCAGTTTTCAGCAATAGATACAGCGATTTAAGAGGAAGGTTTATAAGTAGTGTACATGCATATTATAGTAGAGAAACATTTCACCCGTGCGAAGCAAAGGCACCCGCCTTAACTTCGCTAGTATAAAATAAAATGAATAATAATAAAAAAAAGTAATGTAGTATTGAAATCGATCTATTCGATTTATAAATCTCGATTATTGTATAAATTCAATGTTCGCTACACAGACTACAGTCTTACAATGTTAATGAGATTAAATTACAGTTTGCAATGATAAACTAGGGTCGGTGGATTTAATTATTTGCACAATTAATCATATTTACGGAAACACCATATCATATTGACTAATCAGCTTAGTTGGTACTAGTTCTGCCATCTGCGCTATAGATAGTGAGAGCGATTTCCTCCCAGGACAAGCATTTGTGTGATGAACCGTCTGGATATTAATATGTAGGTCTCTTTTAATGTTACGTAAATTGATGGAAGGATTTTAAGGCCAATCTGATCTTAAGTGGTTACTTACGCCCATAAAAACACTAATTCTTGTTGTGCGTGTGGATATTAATATGTAGGTCTCTTTTAATGTTACGTTAAGTGATAAGAGTTTAAGGATGATATATTAGAGGATATAACATATGAGGCCTATAATATATATATAGGGCCCACCTAATGGTAAGTGGTGACCCCCACCCATGACAACAGTAGTGCGTGCGACTCAGTATGAGATCCAACTCTTTACTGTTTTCGCATTCATCCTGCTGCGTCCATCACCCGAGACGGGGATGATACGTCTCATGCGCATGTGATTTCACCGGCAGCCACACCGTTCCACCGGAACACAGTAATGCAACCACTACTGTTTGGCAGCAGATTCCAGATGTGGTGGCAGTACCTCTCCGGACGAACTTGGCACAAGTTTTACTGCTACATTTGGTTGCTCCTTTAGCACCCAGGGGGTACGTGTAGGGGGAATCAAAGGATACACACCTACGGACGCGAGCAACGTTATTGAGTGTTTTTATTGTTCAAATATAATTACACAATGATCAGTAATGTTACGTACCTACATCGTTATTAAAAAAAACTAACATTTCAAAATCATCGCATAAGTTTTACGGAAACGCGACCTACTAGATTGAACCAGTTTTCAAAACAGTTATATTTAAATACTATTAAAATTAATGTTGCAAGAATCTGGTACACCTTGGATATTATTTAGAATGATTATCATTAGCATATTAAACTCTTTTGGAGTGCCGACAAGCAAGTTATATAAACCAACAAATATATTAACCTAAATAAATTTCCCCCCGAGTTGGTCGGTTAGGAGTGGAGCAGAGCCGCGGAAGGGTGCAAGCCGTTCCCGTAGCCCCAGCATTGGGCGTCTAGAAGGGACCGTAGGGTTTTTAGCCGGTAAGAATCCGGCATAACCCTCTAACGTCCGCAAGGGGGGGCGGGAACCGATGAAGGTTTTCCCCAAGATAAAAAAAAGGGTTGGATCATATGTAAATAAGTTGGCCGCGCCCAAGTGAAGTCAAGGGCAATACAATAAAATAAAAATGCAACCCTAACACACTCATACCTCTGCAATAAGATTCCCTGTGTCGCAGATGAAATGGACGAACACAGAAACACAAGACAAACAAGACAAACACCCAGGACCCGAGCAAACTTCATGCTCACGACACAAAGTGTGCCCCGGCCGGGAATCGAAACCGGGACTCCTCGCTTCTAAGGCAGGACTAACAAGCCACGGAACCGTCTAAAGATAGTAACTGAATAAAACCACTCATAGAATAAAATTGAATAGAAAACGTTTATTTTGATAGGACATAAGTAGGTGAACAATGTAGGTGACAGAAACAGGTAGATTATTATTCGTGTTACCGAGACATTTACGATTTGTGAGTTTTGTTGACTCCCGATATTTCGACGCAGTTACATGCGCCATGATTCCGGATGAACTGAAGTCTGCGAGGTGGGGTGTGCAAATCATTGGCAGTACAGTAACAGGTAAATAAAAAACAGTTATTAACCATAAAATTACGAACATGACATGTTAATTCCATTTCCAATTTCGTATTTCGGATTATAGTCGCGTCAAAAATGGCTAGATGAGCCTTAAAATAGACCTGATTTTGTACCAGCCTCTAATGTTCCCACTGCAGGGACACCGGCCTACTCTCGATAATTGAGAATGAATGGGCTCTGATCTACCACGGGAGCCCAATCCGGATTGGTCGATGTCACATGTCTTTGATTTTTTGGTTCTAAGACATGCCGGTTTCCACACGATGTTTTCCGTCACCGTTTCGAGAACGTGGTATTGCGCACATCCATTTTTTCAAGTGAAAAAACTCTTTGGTGCACGTGTGGGTTTGAAACAGCGACCTTCAGATTGAAAGTCGGCGTCTGTGCCCCTGGGCCACCACGCTCTTACTTACGCTCTTGATTAAACCTGATGCCAAAGTCAAAATAGACTCGAGATCAAAAAGTTGCACAAGATATGTCGCTTCCACGTGTGGTGCCAATACAATGGAGTTCTCATACAAAAACATCTGAGACGATTTAATTTTCACTTTCACTATTACCTACGTTGTCTACCTTTTCCGTAGTTTACTCACTAGTTTACTAGTTACTCACTAGCGTACTAGTTTACTCACTAGCGTATACCTTTGATAAATCACAAAAATATTGTAAAGGCGAAAGTTTGTATGTATGTTTCTTACTCCTTCACAAATGACTTGACGGCTTTATACAATATGAAATTTGGTACAAATAGCTTATATCCTAGATATAATACGCATGTGTTTTCACCGGCACCCACACCCCTCCACCGGAACGCAGATCCCAGGTGTGGTGGCAGTACCTCTCCGGACGAACATGGCACAAGTTCTACTGCTACTTTTGTTGCTCTTTTAGCACCACCCATCTACGGAAGCGAGCAACTAGACCTGCATGATGCTGCAGTACCGATGCAGCAACCACATTCCTGAGAATTTGAGCCCTCAGATCACCACTGCGACGCCCCGGGGCTCCGCCACGCACAATTTAGAAAGCCTGCCTTACACTATACGAATAGAGTACAATTCACTGTTTCTATCACAAAGATGTTAATCAAATTGATTTGTATTTGCACAAGTGTTAGAGCTCCAGATGGTAATGTGTATTGGAAAGGCGAATTCAACAGCATTGTTACTCTCATTTCCATATTACTATTAAACCGGTATCGTATTGGATAAATTGAATTTCATCATGTTTTGAAATATCCGGCATGAGTGATTTCATTGAAAATAAACATTTTGGTAGTACAACTCTCCGAACGGTCGGTATTTGGATGGGTGGCATTTGAACTGAGCGCTTCCGAGCTCCGGATGATGTAGGCTATAGTTTCGTACGGAACAAGTGAGGCTTACCGACGAGCTGATGCGGCGTGAAAACTCCGCGACACGAGAATTACTTTTTACGAAAAAATAATAAGAAGGCAGTACAATACGAAAAATATTTATGAAAAATATTTAGACGGCTCCGTGGCTTAGTTGGTAGTAGCCCTGCCTTCGAAGCGAGGGGTCCTGGGTTCGATTCCCGGCCGGGGCACACTTTGTGCGGTGAGCATGAAGTTTGTTCTCGGGTCTTGGGTGTTTGTCTTGTGTTTCTGTGTTCGTCCATGCCATCTGCGACACAGGGAATCCTAGTGCAGTGTGTATGAGTGTGTTAACGTTGTTGTTTTTGTTGTTTTCCTTAATTAAAAAAGGTATATATTTACTTCCAACTTAATTGATAATACCAATTAAGATTTTTAGCTACTTATAAACAATTATTGTTATCTTTTTGGTGTCCACTAAAGTGTCATCTACCACTTAAGATTCTTTCATTATCCATCATTTCTTTTGAGTGTTCAATCAAAGCTGTAGTGACGCGAGAAAATAATAATTTACTTTAACAAGTGGGCCATCATATCGTCCCGCCATTTAAGTCATAAAAAAAATTGTGACCAGAAGGACTTCAGTCATATTAAAAACAATATTTCTAAAAATAGGAATTTAGACACAAAAAATGACTTTTACACCCCAATTTTTTTAAATGTAATTAGGTCCAGATGCCTCTCGCTCTTCCTACTAATATTATAAACGCCAAAATTTTGTAAGTATGGATGGATGTTTGTTACTCAATCACGACAGAACGGACGAACGGACCTGGATGAAATTTGGCACAGAGATAGATTATAGTCTGGAATAGCATATGGCTACTTTTTATCCCGGAAAAATGTACGATTTCCGTAGGAAGTCCAACCGCGGGTAAGACCGCTGGGTGCAGATAGAACTTCATAATTTACATAACAACAGTACTGTGGAACTAACTGGCCAAACCTTGGTTACGAAATCGAATTAAATTCCACTCGTGATTCCGCTCAATGTCGATCGATCTTTTGTACACTCCTACTACCAATCAAGCAACAATGGGAAACAGAAAACTTCAAACTCATTGTAGAACGGAATAGAAAAGAATAGAGTATCACTACATAGTATAAAATTAAGTGGCTTTCATTTTGATGCGGTTTTTGCAACGGATTTTGATGCGGTTTTTTTTAATAGATAGAGTGATTCAAGAGGAAGGTTTATATGTATAATACACTAGCAAGTCAGCCCGGCTTCGCACGGGTAGTTTCTGATACGACACTGATGCTTTACTAACCGTGCGAAGCCGGGGCGGGTCGCTAGTAAAGTAGTCGCTAGTAAAGTAATAAAGCCGAAAGTTGTAAGTGTGTGTATGTTTGTCACTCCTCCACGCTCAAACGGCTCAACGGATTTGGATGAAATGTGTTACCAGGATAGACTATATCCTGGATTAAAAACTAGGCTACTTTTGATACTGGAAAACCGCGGGTAACACCGCGGGGCGCAGCTAGTACATATGTTGATGACATCCTAAGTGCTTATATCCACTTATTTTCATGGTGGAAGGGTGTGGGTGCCGGTGAAATTACAGGCACACGAGGCTTGGAACGCCGTCTCAGAGTGACGGGCTAAACGCAATGCGATTTAGGTTTAGATTCGAGTCGAATTTCTGTTATGGGAGGTAACCTCTTACAGGTGAGCCTCCAGTCCGTCCTGTCACTCCGGGAGTGTCGACAGAAGTGAGAACAGAAGCAGACTACACTACAGATACTTACATACAGAGGTGTCGGTAATGGTGATAGACGCGAGTTCAATGGTTTTTTCCCACCTAAAAACGCCCAACGCGCCTATAGAAGTTTTCCCTTCAAAATCCAATTAATCTTACCTGACTTTGAGGTTATACAGAACAGCCGGCTCATGCAGGTAGGATAGCGACGTGAGGTCATTCTGCCCGATGAGGAGCGAGGGGTTCCGCAGGGGGGGCATGTGGCTCTCATCTTTAATCTGTCCAAGAACATAAATTCACGGAACTTTTACTCAGCTATCCCTGACCTAAGCAAACTTTGGGAAGCAGAATACTAATCGAAAATATGTGTATTTTTTTAAGTGAATGTGTGACGGAACGAGCTGAGGGCCCTGATGGTAAGTGGTGACCCTCGCCCATGACAACATGCCGCCAATCATTAGTGCTCGCATTACTGTGTTCCGGTGGAAGGTTGTGGGTGCCGGTGAAATCACATGCGCATGACACGTATCATCCCCGTCTCGGTGTCGGACGCAGCAGGACGAATGCGGCTCAGTGTGAGATCCAAATCTTATACAGAGTCGCATTACTGTTGTCTGTTGTCATGGGCGGGGGTCGCCACTTACCACCAGGTGTGCCCTCAGCTCGTTCCGTCACATATTTACATAAAGAACATCATTTTGCACCGCAGTATTTGTTTATGGCAATTAATCAGCCAAAACCACCGTGGTGTTGATTCTGTTCCAGTATACCCTTGCCGCACGTACCTTAATCTGCCGTATCTCCCCGGTCTGGTCGAGTTTGACTATCAGCACTCCTGAACGGTAGTCTGAAGTGACCGTGGCGCTCTCCCAAACTTTTTCCGGGTGGTCCACCCATATTCGGGCGCCCTGTAACAATAATGTTTTTTAATTAACACTATCGGATACCCGGCGTGTACACGCTAAAAATGAAATACATTTTGTGCCTAATACATCGTTTTAGAGGTCTAAAACCATCTTCGCATTACTACCTACGCTAAAAATGAAATACATTTTTTGCCTAATACATATTTTTAGAGGTCTAAAACCAAAAGGTTGCCTGGAAGAGATCGCTATTAGCGATAAGGGATACGGCCGCCCATTGCAACCTCTTCTTTTTTTGTGACTGTTTTGTTACTTTATTTTTGTTATGTATGTTTCTATCGAGGTGTACAATAAAGAGTATTCATTCATTTCGCATTACTACCTACGCTAAAAATTAAATACATTTTGTGCCTAATACATCGTTTTGGAGGTCTCAAACCATCTTCGCATTCCCGCTATTCTATCCAGTTTGGGGCATATCGGTGTGATGGTTTCAAAGTCTAACGGGCATGATACCTTCCTCCTTTTTTAAGGCGGTAAAAAGCTTACCTACGCGTGTAACAATTATTCCTATGCCTATACCCACGTCAATGGTTACATAATTTAACTAAAAATGCCATAAACAATGTTGATAGTACATTGATCGCTTGAACCGGTATTGAGACATTAATGGCCACGGTTGAATATTTTAATCTTAAATAATGTTTTACATCCTTGAGTTGACGTTTTGTTATAACCATAACACCACGTGCGTAGCTCGTGAGTTCGATTTCCACCCAGGACCAACATTCGTGTGGCGAACATAGATGTTTTTTAAATAAACTTTTATACACTCATACCTCTGCGTTAGGATTCCGTGTGTCGCAGATGGCATGGACAAACACAGAAACACAAGATAAACACCCAATACCAGAGAAAGAACTTCATGCTCACCACACAGTGTTCCCCCCTAAAAACCCACCCAATTCTACCCCGGATAGCAGTTGTCGAATTGTTTTTTATTCTCTAAGCTATTGTAATTTATCAAACCCCGCTGTCAGATTGCTGTAACAAATTTTGTTGTTGTTCGAACCCTATTTCTACTGGTCTTATATAGGTATATATACATAAATTTTGTGCCATTACTGGGCATGTCATCACCAATCCATATTGGGCTCGTGTGGCAGATATCACCCATCTCGTGTCCAGTTTAATGGCCACTAATTAATTTATGGTGTGAAGCACTCGTCTAAAACTATTAAAGATTCATAAAAATACCACAACAAAGGTACGTGTTTGCCTACGCGCTGTTTACTCGACCGACTTTGGAGTAAGGTAGTAAAGCCACCCACTCAAAACGAAGCTCTAGTCGGATGGACTTTTAAAATTAGTAACTACTGACTGCGCACAATTTACCCTCCGTTTTCCGGGATCAAACGTAGCCTATGTATTAATCTTGGATTAAACTATTCTGGTGCCAAGTTTCATCCTAATCCGCTGAGCCGTTTAAGCGTAAAGTACGCACACATAAATACAAACTTTCCCTACATAATACTAATACTAATATTATAAACGCGAATGTTTGGATTTATGGATGGATGTTTGTTACTCAATCACGCCAGAACGGCTGAACGAACCTGGATGAAATTTGGCGCAGAGACAGATTATAGTCTGGAATAACACATAGGCTACTTTTTATCCCGGAAAAATGTACGATTCCCGTAGGAAGTCCAACTGCGGGTAACACCGCGGGGCGCAGCTAGTGATATAGTGTGATTGATTAAGCCTTTTTGTGCAACTGACCGAACAAGAAGGCCTTGACTATAAGTCAAAGGCAAAGTTTAAATACTTTATTTCAGCGGAATTTTCTAAAAATATTGGAGACATCACATTTTTATCTACAATATAATATTATAAACAAGAAAGATTTCTTTATACATTTGTAACGAATAAACTCAAAATCTAATACACTGATTTAAAAATCTTTCACCCTTATAAAGCTACATGATCAACGAGTGACGAGAAACGAGGAGCAGATATGGTCTGAATATTTGCCTTGTGTTTCTGTGTTTGTCCATGCCATGCGACACGAAATCCTAGTGCATGGGTTATTTATTTTATATTCCAGGGGTTATTTATTTTATATCTATCTCCGTACCAAAATTTCATCCAGAACCGTTCAGCCGTTCTGGCGTGATTGAGTAACCAACATCCATCCAAACTTTCGCATTTATCATATTAGTAACATTTGAGTGATGACAGCACATTGACATCAGGAGTGCCGTCAGCTAGACCATTATTATTAGATACATATCAATGATTCACGAAGATTCTTTCACCAAACATGATGTCATAAAAATGTCTCTAAAATGTAATTTACATACCATTAATCGGAATGATTATAATTCAAGGCTATGTAATGTTCAATGGCCTTTTCGCCAGCCGCATAAACTACATATTTTCGTAATGCATTCACGTATTTTTGTTTAGTCTGATTGATGTGTTGCCCCGTGATGTCAACCACCTCCAGGCCCTAGCAGAATACCAGCGTTGCACTGCCCGTCAGTGCAACACATACTGAGAAAGGTGCCTATTGACTCCGTAAAGTAGGGGCTAAAATATTTATATGTACAATATTTTTACTTTTTTTGTTAGCTAAAAACCCCACGTTGTTCCTAGAAATGTCATGGAAAATTCAATGGTTTGGTTGTGAAATCAAAACAACCGCAAAAAATATGTTGCGAAGTTGCGTATTTTTGTATTTGACTTTTTCTTCGCTCATTGTAGACCGATTTGGATGCTTCTTTCTTAAAATGGTAGACTTAAGGAAGATAAATAAGATATGAAATTAATTTAAACGGGTTTTTCGATTAATCAGTTATTTAAGTATTTCGAGTATGTTTAAACTGGCTTTGATCCATAGATCATTCTCCACAATTTTTATTGTACGGTTATCAAACCCAGTGTTAAGTTAATACTGTTTTTTTTTACATTTATCAATTTGGCGACCGGCACTTTTAGACAGATAAGAGACTGATGTGATCTAGCAATCCGGTTTTGATTTGGAAACAGTTCCAGATAAAAAGATAAAGATGTCCAATCAGATTCAAATAGGATTTCTCTAAACAGTATAAGCAAAATCGCCGTTTTCGTCTGTCTGTTTCTCCACTAACTTCTTCAAAACCATGCAACGGATCTTGATACGGTTTTCGCAATCACTTAGATAATTTTTTCCGGAAGGTTTATATGCATATTATTTAGAGATAAGCCGATAATTTCAATAATTTGTGATGATGTCGTAAAAAACATAATTTTGGCTTACATCGTCAAACCTTACAACAATGTTTTCCAACCTTTTTCATGACACGGCCCCTTTAAATGAAGATATATTTCGTGACTCCCCTACCCGTTGCTTTTCATATATTTTATTTTGTGAGAAATATTCAATCCATCATATTTATTCATCTTTATGTTTTAATTATTTTATTTTATTTATTGCAGTAGCTTTCCCAACCTTTTGCAACTCCCCTATATCAGCTTCGCGACCCCCCTAGAGATGCTTTGCGGCCCCCCAGGGAGGTCGCGACCCACGTTGATAAACACTGCCTTACGAGATAGATCAAAGTTATGTATTTACTCAGTTGGTAGTAGTTCTTCCAGTTTCCAGGTTTCAGTAAAAAAAAGTTAGCTAAAATAGTTTTAAATGTGGATCATTTATTATGCATTCAAATACCTTTTAACCTAATACATATCAACATAAGTTTTGTAACAATAAATTCAGAATAATAAATAGATTATGACATCACCAGATATTGATGAAATTGTAAAATAAATTAACCACGAGATCATGATTCAGACTTGCACAGACGGGTTCACATCACCGATCATAATTTTCCTTAATATCCAAATAGGAAAGGACTTTCAATCCAGGTGTTTGTTTTATAATTTATATATATATTTTTCACATGAGGACCGATTTGGGTGAATCTTATTTTATTTGAATGGGTGTACTGCAGAGGTTCCATAGAATTTTCTTGGAAAAATTTCACCCCTAGATAATAATGTAGACAGTTAAAGTATTGAAATTGATTTACTAGATTTTTAAACCACATTTTTACATTGAAAATCTTTATCTGATACTAACAGGTCATCGTTACGATTGTCACAAATGCAGAGTCTTGAAGCAGACGAGACACCCCCTTTCCATTCCTAGAGTACACACACATGGCCTCAAAATGAGCAGAGTTCCATGGGAAAATGAGGTCACAGGCATGAATGAGCTGCTTTCATGGAGGACATTGGGTGGCTGGTAGCCTCCTCCCGTTACACAAAAAGGGCCCACTGGTGGTCTGGTTCCAGAAAGTTCTTCAAGGATTAGACAGATATAACTTATAGATTTAATTAAAGGGTTTCCCTAACAGTTTTTTACAGCAGGTAGAATATTAATTCAATGGCCATGTGACCTCCTGATATGGGGCTCTACAGCCAATGCCACTCAACAACTAAATTGCTTAATTATTTTAGGTAATAATGAACAAGATAAAAAAAATTTAATTAATGGAATTAACAAGCAGATAAAAAAATCATCAAAGCGTTAAAAAAGTAGCTATGTTGATAAATATTCATGTACAATTAGATGAATGGGCAGTTGTAAAGAAGTTTCATGCTTAGTGGCTCATGAAATACACTCTAAAAACTTATCAAGTATATCAAAACAACACTGGTTGGAGATAGATTTATGAATTATGAACCTGATCTATGATTTAATGGGTTGAGAGGGTAGATTCTGATTCACCAGTGTAGCATTTAAGATAAGCTTGCAATCAAATACGCAACAAGGTTCAGTTTTAATAATTAAATACTAGCTATTTTGCTAACTACATATGAAGGACAACACAGAAGATAATTAGCAATTAGTATTATATAACGAGGGAGAGTAGTTAGGTTTCAGTAAAAAGAAGGTAGTTTATTTTGAAATAATCCATATTCAAAAACTTATGGTCAAAAAAATAAATAAGATAATCAGTCAGTATTTTACCTTAGTGTAAAGCTCTTTTGTGGTCATTTTGACGTGTAGATTTTCCACCACAAAATCACAGTAAATTCACTTTTCTATTTATTTCACCACGAGTTCACAACTTTGAAAATACATTTTAATTTGTAAGGTAGAACTTAGAATTGCAATTTTTCATCAACGCAAATTAAACGTCATTTGATAACTATTTGACATTTCACTTGGTGTTATCAGTTTATCAATCACAACAAACAAAAATCACAATCCCTTCATTGTCTGTAAAACTTTGTGATATTCACATCACAGGAAATTAATAATTCCGATTAGAATCTAGTGAGATTATCACAAAAACTATTGACAACTTTACAATGGAAAACGAAAGTTGATATCCTACATAAAGTTCCCACGTTTGGATACGCCAGCCACAACACCAACCAGCTAGAGCCAGTGCTGCCAGAAAAAAAAGTTTGACAAGTCTCCGAGAACTTGTATAGATCATTTACGTTCATTTTCACGCATATATTGATTATGTTCAGTTCATTCAAATGAACATAAGAAATACATCCCCATACACAAAGTTTAACATTTACATTCTCTTTCATACGTACCTAACTTAACATTTTAACTATGAAATAAAATGCATATGATATCAGCGAAAAGCTTTTATTAATGCAATAAGTTCATATTACAAATCTTTTAAGTATTTCAATCAGTCGTAATTTATATAGTCGCATAGGTAGTCGTCGCATTGCTAGTTGTTGTCGCCAGGATTTGTTTCTCATTTGTTTTCTTGAGGTGGGAACCAAGTTTGGCAGGCTTCGGTGGCAATTTCACATAATGCTGTGAAGGTCTTACCGCGCGAGTCGTAATCTGAAAATAAGAAAACAATATAAACATTTCACTGAGGTACTCAATACCTAGGTATAGAGACACTGTGCCCCAGCGAGCGGCTAGTGATCCAATCATGTAGGGAGGCCTGTTTCCTCCTTTTTATTATCAAATAGATACTAAATTTAGAACTCTACCAGAGTTCGAGTTACAAGGTTTTCTTTCAATGAAGTTGATACTCAAAAATCAAACAAATACAAGAAAGTATTGACAAAAAGAAACAAGAAAGTAGGATAATTTAATTTTTAGGTACTGAAGACTGCGGCACCAAGACTAGATATTATTAAAGCTTACCTAAAGGTCCTCTCTTTCCAAACATGATGCCATTCATCGGAGCATTCTTGTAGTTCGCCTCGCTAAGCCCGGTGAGAGCAAGAAGGACAATGATGATGCAAATAGCGCTAGTGAGCCTGATCATGTTTGACATCTGGAAAATATGTTATCAGGTACATCAATTATTTGCTATAGGAGTAGGTAAGTACATATTAGTCTAAACTACTGGAATGATTGGATAATTTATACTTGGACCGAATCCAAATTATAAAACGTTTTATACGACGTGGTAGCCATGGTGAAGATTTTATTCATGTTAAATAATCAGAATGGCATCACTGCTTTTCTAACGTCTTTGTTCTCACATTAGGTGACCTGTAATGAAGGCAGGCTCTGTCTACACCGTCAGGCAAACTCAAACTTATTTATTCCTTTAGATATGAAGTATCATTTGGACACGTCAAATTTTAAACACACAAGTATACATATTCGTGAGCGTCAAATTACAGTCAGTTTGCATGTTTTGGCTAGTCTTATTTATCCGACTTACGTCTGTTCTAACCCAAAAGGTTGGACCAGGCAAAAGGCCCAAGATTAAAGTTTAACTATGTTAAATAATAATAATGCATAAGCCATTTGATATAGCTTATGGATTAAAAGATAAAATGCATAACTTATTGGCAAATTTACCTTGACTGTGTGTATATTTTTCCAGTTGGTAACTCTATCGAAGACAGCTGTCAACTGATACTGGAAAGAGATTTTCGCTCGAATTTATACCCTGAAATGAGGAGGACAGGACACCACCCTCAATTATTGGATTAGTGAAGACTGACCACATACACCTAAAGGATATCCCTGGGGATTATAACTTTATTACTGCATAAATTGAAAGAAGATTGTAGATTGCTCATCACGTTGGGTAAACATAATAGTTATGAACTTAGAGGGATAGCTCCATCACAAACTTACTTAACCATATCAATGTACTTCATACAGGTTTACTTAAAAAATGATTATTTTATGATGATTTTATTTAATATATTAATTATTGCGAAATTACTTTTTGTAGAATAAGAAAATATAGCACTTTTTCATATGACTAAAATTTTCGCAGACATTGGCCTTTTTACTAGTTGATAAAGTTATCTACACTAACGAGACCCCACAAATCATTCAAATGTTTTTTTTTCAGTGATGTGTATTCTAATAATGCTAAAATATATATCCACACTAAAGTAATACAATTTCTAGTACTGTTTGGGAGTAAAACCGTGAATGGGAAAGGAAACGAAAATGGACCGCTGGCTTATACCCCAGCTCAAAAATTCCGTGTGTCGTAGATGACATAAACACATCGTTATCACCCAATACCTGACAATACTGCATACTCATTCAATAAATTTTGTCCCAGTTGCAAATGGAATCCCTCGCTTTGTAGGCAAGGTTACTAGCAAATACTCTGCGGTGCCTACATCACCGTTACTTAGAGAAATGTTTGTGTGTGTGTGTGGCTCAACGGATTTGGCCATTAGATTAGCATATATACTGGACATACCCTGCGTCCCACGTGTTAGCCGCGCTTTTCCGTAAACCGCGGGTAACACCGTGGGACGCAGCTAGTAGAATAATAATTTTACTAATACCGTTTATCAGAATTATTCATTATGAATGAAATAATGGTTTAATATAATTTCATTACTATAACATCCTTAGATACGTGTGGAACTTTATCAAATCCACATTTGTGGCTAGCCACTACGCTACAAAGCCCTCGTTCTATTTTTCATGAAATCATATACATATATCAGGGGAATAAAATCTCATTATAGCCAGACTTGTATCAGACACTTCAATCAATATCCAATTACACCATGCACCCCATAATTATATGTTGGTTTATGGATGGTATAAAAGGACAGGGAGATGGGAGCATTTCATCAGTCAGCTTTCAACTTTGAGAGAACAACGCTTATTCTTGAATAGTAAGGGCTCTCTAATCATAACTTTTTTAACACCAAAGATCCAAAAACTTTTTTTATATATTTATTGGGTACGGCAGTGCTTCCAGGAACCGTTCTAGTTATTTTTCCACGGCGGGATAAAATATAATGTTTATAGTAATAATCATTCAAAAACAATATCACAGGATTCAAGTGATTAATAATAGGCTGATCAAAGAAAAAAACGTGATAAAGGTTGCTAAATTAAAATGAAACGTATTTATTTCAGATCATCCAAGATGCGTGCGATCCTACCAATCTTCTTTATCGTGGCAGCTTTCTGTCTGATTTCGATTGAAGCGACTTACAGAAAGCCGCCATTCAATGGATCAATTTTCGGAAAACGAGGAAATGTTGGTTAGTCTCTTGCTTCTTTCACGACCACTGCACAATAAAATTCGTTCAACGACATAAGTTTCTTGGCTAATTTTAACAAACTTAAATTAGCCTTGGGCTAGGTTTTTAAAATCCTCTTACATATCCATGGTACTTATATATTTTGTGTTTGTATTACATAGGTATATTGTTTTGTTTTAAAATGATAACTGCTCAGTAAAACGAAACCTTTAGTTTGTCTTTGTGATACCAACTCCCCAAAAAAATTACCCCACATTTTTCACAAAAGTTAAGCCCTTTTTGTTAACATTAAACTGCGTTTGTACTTTAGTGGACATTAGCCCTCGTGAGATGATAAATCATAATTTAGCTCTATTCGAATTCCAGTTTTCAAAAAAATAAAAAAAGTCTGTGTGCTACACAGGATACTAAAATATTTAACCAGTCTTGTGTTGCGCTTATGCTTGGTATCATGGTATCAAGTTAGTCATAAAACCTAACCATTGGTACTGGAGAGACTATTTTAGACCAGATTAATATAGGAATCTTGGGTTTCGTAAATTAATATTATTAAATATTTTCTTTTCACAGAATACGATTCGACTGGTAGAGCACTCTCCGCTCTGTGTGAGATTGCTTCTGAAACCTGCCAGGCGTGGTACCAGACTGTAGAAAGCAAATGATGAAATGGTCCTACGGTTGCATTAATTTGTAATAATCTTAATCGAAATTATTATGCGAGCAAAATAAATAAATATTAACTTCATATACCCACAGTTTTTATTGCGAGACAATCACAACCATTACTGGTGTCTAAAATGCCCATCTACAATGACTATTCACAGTTCTGTGAGTGGCCCTAGCGTTAGGAGAGTTTAGTACAAAATAAAAAAAACCGATAACTTTTTATCTTATTTCGTGTATGTGGTTAACTCTGGTGTTAAACTTTTCAACCTCCAACGGGGCTTATCGGCAATATCTATCGACATATTAACGCACCTTCCAAAACACAGAAGCGCTGATTTCAAATGTCACCAACTATTTAACGGGCGGAACGGCTTAGATGAACTGTTTATATATTAGAGGGACAGTTACGGTTTCCTTTCTCTTTGGGTACGGAAATTTTGGTTATAAATCTTTCAGTGTAAAGGAACGTAATTTATTCTGTATGTTTTCAACTCCTATAACTTTGACATTTGGATAGTAAATTGTCTTGTCAGATTAGTCCACACTTGTAATTGGTTGTTAAGTAAAAATTTAGTTATCTACCAATACCTATGCATATATTGATACCACGTTTTAGTAATGAGAACGTTCATATTTAAGTGTAATGGCTGGGATCCTCTTGTGATCTAAGTGTGGTGTGGCAAATTTATAATTTATTCTGTCTAAACTCCATCCAATAAGCTGTCTAACTGTCCAGTATATCTATCTGAAGTTTTCATTCTTTATTAGAAACTTATAAAGTAATATCTGCCGAATTCATTGCAATTTTCTTGAAGAAAATCGGGAATCCTGCGCAAAGGTAAATTTTGAAACTTTACTATTATTTTCCACTGTACGAGACGAATCAGGTATGTAAATTCTTATTAGTCGTATCCGTTCAATCAGTTTCCTATGCGTTTCTTGTAAGTTTATGCGTTTTTATATTCGTTTATTATTTGGTTATCGACTTCGACTTTACACGGCAAATAACGTATTTATCAGTTTTGTGTAAACATTTAGAATCTAAAAACCATAACATCGCGTTGTACGTTTAGATAGTGTCACGGCTCCATACATGGTAGGATATGTAGACCTAAGTATTTATATGAATTGAAACAAAATATGATAACCTTGATTGATTGATGTACTATCTATAATGTAGGTAATTTTTGTGCAACCATTAGAAAATGTTTCATCAAAGTGTACAAGTCAATACATAGATATATTTTTTGTTTACATTTAAGTACTTTGTTATTACTGGAATATAAGTGTGTAAGTAATTGTTTTAATTCTTGCGTTACGGTAATGACAGTGTGTGATGAAAAAGTGGTGTTATTTCTGTTTTTTCAGCAAGAAATATAACAAAATGGAGGACCAAATCGAACCACCTGAGAAAAAAGCTAAGATGGCAGATGAATTTTCAATATTTATTCACAACATTGTTACATCTAAAACAAACCTGAGAGCTGTTGTAAGCAATGAATACACTGACAATATTCCCTGGGTCAAAGTTTATGCAGGATATGTAAAAGACCAACAATTACTATCCAATATAATTACAACACTGAACAATAGTGTACCGCTAAAACAATTGCAGCATTTGAAAAGGGTGTATAAATCTTGTGTCTTATTATGTCCAGTGCAATATCTGAATGAGATTGGTCATGATACAATCCAAGAATTCATAGAAAACCAAGTTCCAGAGCTGAAGAATGCTTTTGATTATTTTAAAGACATTGACGTACCACTAAATGCTCCCAAAACAAAATGTCAGTACTTTCAAAGCAGCAGGAAGTGGGCATGTAACTTTCATCCTGATAAATATGTTGAAAAACTTATAAGCAATTCCTTTTTCTCAAATGAGGAACTCGAAATGCATCGAAAGTTCATGGGTATGACTTTGGAAGTAGCAAAATGGTATGCCAAAATCAACCATGTTACAATGGACAATTTATTTAAATCAGAAATAAATATAGCAGTTGTTGTAGATCCGTCAATAGCAGGCGTTGTAGCTGTGGCATTTGACAACCGGCAGTCTCACCCGATACAGCATGCAACTATGATAGCTATTGACTATGTAGCTAAGTCTCAAAATGGCGGAGCATGGACTACAGAACCTCAGACAATACCAGGACTCCAAGACTATTTACTGTCACATTTGAAGTCTCTATATCCACACACTAGATTTGGTGCGAGGAAGTACCTAACCAAAGAAGAGATTGAAGATAGCAGCAAGTTTGCAGAAAATCCGTACCTGTGTACCGGGTATTACATTTATTTGTTAAGAGAACCTTGCGTTATGTGTGCAATGGGGCTTGTACATGCCAGAGTGAAAAGGACATTCTTTTGTTTCGACAATCCTGTACACGGAGCATTGAAAAGTAAAGCAAAGTTGCATTGTAATCCAATGTTGAACCATCGTTTTGAAGTGTTTACTGGATTTCAAACATAGCCTTAGCTATGGTTGAAATTATAGCTAAGGCTATGATTTCAAAATGTAAAATATTTTTAACATTTTGACAAATACATTGAATACAATAATTTGGCTGTTAATTACTTCATTCTCAGCTAAGAGATGTGACTTTGCATTACATTGGAGTTGTCTGAATTGGAATAACCTAGACCAGAATATTTGTTTTTTTTTTTAATTGTTTATAGCCAAGCGTTTGGCCCCCATCTCACCTGATGGAAAGTGAAGATGCAGCCAACGATGGACTAACTTAGCAAATTTAGAACAAACATAATTTTAACAAATAAAGACTGGCTATACAACTGTATTTTGACATATAAGTATGTATGTATGTTATGTGCCTAAGGAGCTCCTGTGACCTGTTACATGGGCAGGAATCCTGGCTTTGCAATCCTATTAATTATACAATTAATAGTAATAGTTATTATACAATAGTAAAGCTTGTTTAATTACTCATAAACTTAAATGAATTATTATACTGACAAGTTTTTGCTGTTTGAATTATTCCTTTAAAAAAGATTATTGTAATGTAAGACCGTTGGACGTCTACCTTTTAAGATTAATTACTATAAAGAAAATAAAATTCCTACAAAATGCTCTGTAAAATATCTTTAAATTAAGCTATTTTTTGGACTAATTGTTTACGTATTGATAATAAATAAATTATTTACAGTAAAGCTGCTTTTATAACAATTTATTCGGCTCATTAGTTTAATTATTAAGAGTCATTTTTTGGTACGTGGTTTTGCGCGGAACAACTCACAGTAATATATTTAAAATAAGTGACAAGTGTGCAAGCGGTCGCCCAACTACGCGACCGGCGCGCCGAACGGTCGTGGAAATTAAATATATCAAAAATACGCTAAGTAGGATGAACATCAGTTACGTATCTGACTTACGTACGACTTCTGCCATGACAGATAAAAATATAGACTTATAAAATATGCCATGCTGGACATGGGAAGTCGGGGCGGGTTGCTAGTTAATCTTAATCAACTAATCCTTATTATGTCTATTATTTGAGTCACCTACATTTTGAATTCACGACAATTTAATTAAATAGGCTTTAGGCATATTACAATAAAATTAAAAATTATCATTTTAGCACTAAGAAGTTTCGCCTATATATACAGGCTTTATCAAAGCATTTTGCTCAAACAGACTCTACTATCTATGTCCATACTAGCTGCGCCCCGCTGTGTTAGCCGCGATTTTCCGGGATCAAAAGTAGCCTTTGTGTTAATCCAGGATACAAGCTATCCTGGTACCAAATTTTATTCAAATTCGTTGGGCTGTTTTAGCGTGAAGGAGTAACTAAATACACACAGACATACAAACTTTCGCCTTTATAATATTAGTGTGGTAGCAATTTCTACCGTCTTTTAAAGGAGATTATCAATTCAGTAGATTTTTTTGTTCCTTACCGCAAAATTTCTTCATTTATCAACCGATGTGGAAAAACCTTTTTTTCGAAAAGATATACTCTCAGATTCCATAGAAATGTCACCATACTATACTTGATACTTGAGTCCAAACGATACTTGAGATCTAAAGGAATAAATGAGTTTGAGTTTGACTTGAGTATATATATGGATCTTGGCTTCGATTTTGCCGTCATGTTCATATACAGTTTTACCAAACGCAAAACTTACTGCACCCATCATATTTGAACTCGCAACCATCCAAATAAAGGTTGTCACTTGACCGATATGCTCCAGCTTATCTTGTCAAAAGATTACAATCTCTAATAAAAATCTGAGACAACTAGATAATACTGGAAATACAATTCATTTGTTCTGGAGTAGCACAAGGTCGAGTCTTGGCTCCGTTGCTATTCCTTACTCATGTAAATAATGTCCATGGTTATTTTTCATTTCATCTTCATTTCTCGTTAACCGGAAATTAATATCATACCTACACATATCGGTCCCAAGTCCTATACATACTGAGTAAAAGTGGCACTATCGAAATCGTGACAAAATATAGAAGAAATATCGTACAGCAAAACCATGTTAGGTTAAAATGGACTAAAAATTGTTTAAATGCTGTCTCTTTTTAACATCGGATACAGAGATGGGATAGACAATAATTTTTCATATCAAAGAGATTCACTGTTAAATGATATCTCTTTTTTACATTAATAATAATGTAACACACTTTAAATAGTTTACAGTAAACAAAACCGGGTCCATCTGACTAGTGAATTAATCAATAAGATCGTGTGATCCAAATGGAAGACTCCTCTACTTAGCTCTCATTTTGTTCCCAATTGTCCCCTCCCATTGGCCATCACAATATATTTCAACTTTGAGCATTGCACTTGCTTGCGCGCGTTTGAAAAAGAGATTGAAACTACAAGCATTTTTTTTTCGTTTGGAATTTTGTTTGTATTTGTAATCATGGAGGAAGCGGTCTTTCTATATTTCGGCCTGTACGACGGTTTTTGGTGAGTTTTTTTTCTATATTGTCGATATATCGATGTAACCATATGTTTTGTAGTTCTATAATTTAGGATTTTGTTTTAATGATTGTTCAGAAAATAACCTTGGAATGCAATTAAAAATTTCTAAGCTTTTGCTTATCCAAATGAAATATTTAATTTTCTTTTTAATATGATTTGGTATCGATTGTAAATAGATAAAATAACATAATTATTCAATTTTGATACACATTATAACTAAGTGTATTCGCATGTTCTTGGTCTGTTCTGTAACGTCTAATTTTAAACAGATTATTTTATTTTAATATTTGCTAGAATTTTGGCATGGGTGTGGAGTGTAGGGATCGCGCCAGTCCAGCTAACGCCAGTCCGAACTGAATTGAAACTGGATTTAACACAACACACCATACGCGGGCACTCTTCATTCACGTTCCATGGTACCAAGCTTGGCATTTTCATCATTTTCATTATGACTAGATCAATATCCATCGATAGGCGAAGTGTATTTTCAGGGGGTTATCATTCGGTTCAGTTTGCTCTTAAGTAGATTTTAAAATCTCTTCTTCATCATTTTCATATACCTTATTAAAATAAGAACCGTGTTTTAAAAAAAATTATAATCAAATTGAAATTCTGGTGCAAAAGTCTGCCCTTTTCGCTTTTGTTACAATAAGTTCAATTTATAAATCAGTATTATTGTCGTAAAATAAAGAAGTGTTTATTTGCTAGCGGAAGTTTTGCACTTTTTCATGTACTCATTATTACATGAAACTTTCAGAGTTGGCTTTAATTGAATTTAATGTATCATCACATCGGGCTCGAGTAGGGCCCAGAATACATCCGCAATTATTTAATATTATATTATATTTGTATCTCTTACATAACCTCTTGATTGTCTTTTGACTTAATCTTACTAATGTTTTAAATGCAAAATATGGATGGATGTTGTTAATCAATCACGCCGCACGGCTCAACGGATCTGGATAAAATTTGAGACAGATAGTAGTCAGGGGTAGCACATAGACTTTATCCCGGAAAAATTTACGGTTCCTATAGGATGGCCAACCGGGCGCAGCATGATATAATATAAACTAAATTAACAAATTTAAAATGAAAATTTCACAAAGATACTAGATTAGAAAATACTCTCAAGGATACTAGACCCCAAAAGATGCAAATTTATTTCAGTTCAAGTTATTCAATGTTCAGCTTAGTAACCTTTTTAACCCCCAACGAAACATAGTGCTATATGATTAAAGTGTGTAGCTGTGTATGTATGTGTGTGTTAGTCTGTGCCATCATTACTCCTGAACGGATGGGCCAATTTTGATACGGTTTTTCCTGTTTGAAAGCCGACATCATCGAGATGGTTCTTAGCTATGATTTATATCTGTTCAGGCGTGAAGATCATCAGCTCATCACCATACACTGTCAGGGCTTTACTTTGCGTGAATGAACTTGCAGACATCCTTTGTACCCTTCCCTACTTCCTTAGTAAGGAACGGTATGTTGTTTCTTCGCGACATTTTCAACCGATGAAAACTGGTGTGTCCGATACACACCAGTTTCCATCGGTTGAGACCGATTACAATATATGCCACTTAAAACTGCCCATCTCCAGCCGTCATGAGCACTGCAATTTGTAGCTTGCCACCTAGAAATAAAACTCAATCTTCCATACCCATGGAGCTAATTTGCCTGTCGCATGTAACAGCGCGATTTATACCCTATTACGGGGTATTAAGGTCGATTTAGTTGTCGCCGGTAGTAATTTGTGGCGTAATTTTAAAACGACTGTTTCCTTCACGTGGTTGCTGGTTTGCTGGAGTCGTATGATGATGACCTGGAATAAGCAATAAGAACCGATGCGGTCCTAGGATCACTATTCTGGAATACTGATATTACTTTATTAAAATGAAAAAGGAGCTGGGTAAAATTCCGCTGTTTTTTTTATATTTGTTACACATTTTCTTCGCCAATTGTGGATCGATTTGGATGACTCTTTTATTAATAAGATAGGGATTTCCTCCAACGTTTTCAAATTTCTTTTTGGAATTTTGGAAACTTTGGTACATCCAAGAACATAAAGACAAAATGAGGTCCTCCTCCTTGGATTTAAAAATAATAATGATATATTAATATTTTATCAAAGTTATTTTTATTCTGCGAATAAGATTAGATTAGCGTTGTAAAAAAATTGCCAGTCTTTGGGATTATACCCGTGAGATTGGGATTAAACCCGTGAGGATTATATACGTGAAGAGAAAACACGAATTGATAAAAAACATCGAAAATACCGACTTCAATGTTTTAATCCCTTATTTTTTTAAAAGGCAGGTATCCCACCTCCGAAAAATAACATCCCAATCGATATACAACGGGCGAAGACGCCCAAGAAAGTGTCACGGAAGCAAAATACGCAATTTTGCTTGGATGACATATTTTTTCCAGTTATTGATAAACGGTTCATTGCTTATTTCGCAACTTTCCTTTCATAAAGATTTTGTAATCGTGCTGGTGCGATAAGTAGGATTCAATATTTTTTGACAGCTCTTTTATTTTCTAAGAACGTGACATCAATAAAAAAAAAAGTGACTGCTTTGGGTGAATATATCTTGGACATTTCCCGTACCTATTTGGGTTTAAAAACCCTACCAGTATTTGTATTTTTCTGGTCTATTAACACAAATGATTTTAAAAGATTTTAAACCATGCCACTTGTTTATTTACAATAAAACGACAAAAATCGGTATTTGCCAAGATATTTGACAAAAGGCCAAGGAAAGAAGGGGATGGCTTAGGGCGCGTTACAATGGTTTGGGATGTCCTCGCTTTTATGGTAGCCCAAAGGCAATCATCAAATGGTAGCTGGGCCATCATGCTGATGACCTATTTCAATCATATTTTTGTCCTACTACGTGTCAGTGTTTGACTTTACGCTGACTCAATGCACTTCCCGTATGCGTTAGCGCATTATGCTATGTTGACTAATGTGGACAAGAACTGGAGAGTTGTTTATGTTTTCTGTATCACAAACTTATGTGAGAGGTCTACTTTACCTTAGGACGTGTTGTATCTTGGCAAGACGAGAAGAAGTAATCTGCGCTGGCTTACTCGTGATATCTGATCAGTACGGTGACTGCCGAATCCAGTTTTGTTCACATTGGGAACGAATCAACTCTTTATTTCCTCGCTGACTACATCTCTAAGCAAAATTAAGTGATATAAGGTCGATCTAAACCTAACTTCGCTTCTACATACCGTCCAGAATTATCCACCAGAGGCTGACGTTGAAATTGAACACTAAATGGCACCAACAGGACTCCCGAACAAAACATTTTGTCATCTATCAATTAAATCGCATATTAAACGTGTAAGACAATCATTAAAGTGTATCTCATTTAATTGCAGATCAAGGGCGAATCTATCAGCGCTAGCAAGACGGAGAGAGAGGGCGAGTCGCCTGCCTAAGTAAGAGGGAGACGAAAGTTTTCGCTGCTTCGTAGCCAACGGAACTTTTCAATGAATAAGCTCTTCAGACAAATTGACTGATACTTGGAAATCATTTTGGTCAACGGCTTGTGAATGGTAAGTGTTTATTAATGGTATAAAGGCAGACAGACTGAATAGCGGTCAAAATGTTATGATGATAGCTAATGTACAGGCTGTAGTAGACAGGGAACTGAAATAAGTCTCCAAACAGGGGACTGAAGTCTTTACTGGGCTAGCTGAAGCTAGTTTATACGCAAAGGCAAACTTTCAGAATAGGATTTAAGAGTGCGTTATTCCAGTGTTTGAAGATAGATTTTGCGCTTCCCACGAAGTTGTTGACAGGGATAGCATTAGTGGATACTGGGGCGTGCGAGCGGGACAACGCTAGTGAGCTAAGTAATAGCCAAAGACGTCGAAAACACAAATCAAATAGTACTAGTTATTTAGTTATATTTAACTGTATAATCAATTAAAAAATTGGAAACAAATAGTTATTAAATACATAACAAAGCAAAAAAATCATCATGAAATTCCGCAGGGATTCGGAGATCATGACGATATGTTTTCAAAACAACTATTCTTCATATTTTTTTTTATCGGGAATTTTTCCTTTAACCCGTTTTTTTACAATTACAGAACTGTAGCAAAAATGTTAAAGTTTATTTATTTATAAACATAAGATTTCTAACACAATCTTTAGTTCTGGTTGTCAATTTCAGCTACCATGAACTCTTAAATTGATTGGGATTTTTTTTACATAGCGCTGATGATGTAGACCGAGGCTACATATTATATTCTTATCGTAATGACATCTGCGTAGCCGCGTGAACATGCCACGTGTGACATTCTTAATTGACTTATGATGACCAATGTGATATTCCCCGAGCCTTTAAGGCCAGACGGCCGCTTTTAATAGGTATTACAATAGTTGGTAAAGATAAAACATGTTTTGAAATATCGCAAACGTCCCATATAAAGATTTCACCAAAATCTTTATATGGGATCAGCGCTGGTGGCCAACTCGATCCGGTTTTTGTCGGCGGCAGTAGTAGAGGAAACAATATTGCAGTGTTTTTATCCCAGGGGGTCGCGACCCACACGTTAAAACACTTCTATACTCACTCACTTCTATAGGGGAGTTTGCAAAATGTTGGCAAAGCTACTGCAGTAAAAAAAAAATGTGTTTTACGTACTTATTATGTATATATGAACCCTAATTATGAAAAAGAATAAATATGTTGGATTGAATATTTTTCACAAATTAAAATACATAAAAAAGCGCAGGGGGGTTGCGAAATATTTCTTTATACTGAAGCGGCCGTGTAAGGTTGGAAAACACTGAAATATAGGAATCAAAATGGAGTCTGCGAAAAAGTTGGCGCATACTAAGCGGGGGACCATGTGGCTCGAGCCCGTAGGTCCTTCAGAGTCTGCACGTGTCCCCCAGACGCCAAGGTAGTTGTACCAAGGTAGTCCGGAGTACTGCCGCCAGGTCGCTTGGCACTATTTTCCGGTGGAAGGGCGTGGGTGCTGGTGAAATTACAGTCACTTGAAATGTTAAACTCGCGTGTTACAACGCCTTGTAAATTCTCTGAGTATTTAAAAACGTGAATCGTATTTTCGATGCTTATAGTAAACCCTTAAAATCAGGTGAGGTGTCAGCGAGTTCTTTCACTTTATTTGTATTCAAGAGACTATAATTTCGGCGGTAGTATAACAATCAGTGTTCGTTTTTGTCAGTCGTCAATTGAGCGAACGAGCGAAGTTTTCTGATTGAACGAGAGAGCAAAGTTATAAGCTTCAACTTGGAGGAATTTATGTAAATTTGTCCAACCGCAACGTCCAAATTGTGAAATAAATCGATTTCATGCTTCTCATGGGGTCCAAATGAGAAATATATCATAGTAATTATCAGTTAAAAGATATTATTTAGAAATAATTATTATAAAAGACAAGAACTTAGAACGATGGTTTCTGGCGTGTTTGTTACAAATAGTGAAGCCATTTCCAGCAACTTCAGTCCTAAATACAGGTTGCCTGGAAGAGATTGCTTTAAGCAATGAGGCCGCCCATTGTATTTCACATTTATTGGTAGTATTCTAAGTAATTATGTTTTTATATCAATGTGGTGTACAATAAAGAGTTTTCTATCTATCTATCTAAATACATTAATAAGTACGCAAACTCTTATTTGGTGAGTGGCCATCTGTTGTCAGAGATTTCGAGCCGCCTGAAGGCCTCCGACAAGACGGAATAGGACAAGAACGAGAAATATATATAATGTTCAAAATGGTTCCGAAATCTAATTACTTAATTCTGTATTCGGTATTAATTAGACTCAAGTACGGGCCAAACCTCTTAATTAAAATCTCATTTCGCGTTTACTGATGTCACGATCAAAGCGGATTGTAGTAGTGTGCGTTTTCCATAGGCGCGGCACAATCCAAATTAAACCTTGAATATCGCTATTGATGGTATTATTGTATTGTCAACCCATTGGTTCCCTTTAATTAATTCCTTTCCGTATCCGACTGCTACAGCTCAGTTGGTAGTTCTACCTTCTGCGCGTCAGCTGGTGTTCGATTCCCAATCTTTCTTGCTTGTTCTTCCCCATCGAAGGTCAGATAGGGTTTGAACAAGCGCCAAACAGAGTAATAACGATAATGTGGATACATATTTAAAAAAAAATGTTTTTATATTTGAGTTAGTGACGGAACCAGCTGAGGGCCCACCTGTAAGTAGCGACCCCCGCCCATGACAACAGTAATGCGATTCAGTAAAATTTGGATCTTACATTGAGTCGCAATCATCCTGCTGCGTCCATCACCTGGGACGGGGATGATGCGTCTCATGCTCATGTGATATTAAGATTTGTATTTTAATAAAGAGTTTGGAGTTGTATGGAGTTGTATGGAAGTAGAAGAAACGATCTTAGAGTCCGTAACAATTAGCCACAATCAGGGGTAATGAAGGAGCACCCACAATACAATGACTTTAATTGATATATATTAAAGGCAATTAGTGTGTGGTTGTCTGTGCGATTTTTAAGTGTTGTGAGATGGCCGTCTCAATAATCAATCCGTATCCGTATCTTTGAATGTTCCCACTGCAGGGACACCGGCCTACTCTCGATAACTGACAGTGAATGGGTCTTGATCGACCACGGGAGCTCAATCCGGATTGGTAGATGTTGTATCTTCGATTTTTTTTGGTTCTAAAACATGCCGGTTTCCTCACGATGTTTTCCTTCACCGTTTGGAGAACGTGGTACGCACATAAAGTCGTGAAAGTCGGAGTCTGTGTCCTTGGGCCAATACTCAATAGTTTATTGTAATCCACAATTAATAAACATTAATAAACACAGAAACACAAGACAAACACCCAAGACCCGAGAACAAACTTCATGCTCACCACACAAAGTGTGCCCCGGCCGGGAATCGAACCCGATTCGAAGGCAGGGCTACTAACAACTAGATAGAGGCTAGATAGCGTTCTGTGAAATGTCCATGATAATAACATAATTTCTTGTCTAAAAACTCAAACTTTTTTATACCTTTAGATTCTAAAGTTCCAAAATTGGATCTTAGACCAATTTTATGTTGGAAAAAGACATACGGTTTCGCGAAAAAACATTAAAATCCATCAAATACGCTATATTTTTATCGACAAATAAAGAAAGTTATAATTACTTCCCTCTTGGTATCTTGGCTTTTATATCTCATGTCCTTATTTAAATAAAACGTTCTGTGTCGACGGCCATGCAGAATTCCCAAAGCTTGCTGGTAAAATGTGGTTAATAGATAGTGAATGTTTACTCAGGATTGTGAAATCCCTTGGTCTATCAGTAATGGATTCTAGAGAGACCCTAAACTTGGTGTTGATCTTGAAGACCGCAGATTGTGCCACGCCCATCTGCGAAGGAGTAGGCAGAGCTTTAGAACGGCCGCATTTCACCTTCACCGCACCCACGACCAACAGCGTAGAAGGCAGAGCCAGGTAAAAAAGTCAATATTAAAAAAAAATATTCTTACGTCCATTTTTGATCTATTTAGGTCCAATCCTCAATGGATCTTAAAATATCAGGTACCTTATAATTATAATAGTTTCCCGAAACTGATCCTCTACGAACCGTGCGAAGCCAGGGTCGCAAGTCACTACATAGTATAAAACAAAGTCGCTTTCTTTGTCCCTATATCCCTATGTATGCTTAAATCTTTAAAACTACGCAACGGATTTTGATGCGGTTTTTTTAATACATAGATTGATTCAAGAGGAAGGTTTAGGTATATGTATAATACACTAGCAACTCACCCCGGCTTCGCACGGGTAGTTTCTGATACGACACTGATACTTTACTAACCGTGCGAAGCCAGGGTCGCTAGTAATTAATAAATATGTTTATAATGTATTGACGGCTCCGTGGTGTTTGTTTTGTGTTTGTCCATGCCGTCTGCGACACAGGGAATCCTAGTGCAGAGGTATGAGTGTGTAAACTTTTTTTTTTATTATTTTAATAAACACTCAGTGTCACATTCTTTAAATTGGGTATCATTCTCGTAAATCTAACTTTAATGATTAATCTTCGATGGGAGCCATGTCTGGATTGATATGGTAAACGTCATACCAGTGTTTTTCTCAGGAGTTATCCATCATCCTCTTGAGAACGGCATCATCCAAATGTATATTTTGATATCTGAATATTGGGGGTTCGTGCAATTAGACCTCTCTCAACTTTGTTCCATACAAACCCACAGAACCAACGCTCGTTTTGTCCAGTACTCGGATGCCGTCTTGACCCTGCGATCAAGTGGTCCTAATTCCTCGGCCGTCCACACATGCCCAGCTCGCTCGCGATTGGTCGGCGAATTAATCACAATACATACTTCATTTGACCGTCTCTTCACCATCAATTTAGCAATAGACTCTGCCAGACCCTGGCGATTCGCGTATCCTTGCCAATTCCAATCGTGAATACCAGAACGGAGCTAGATTTGCCCCAGTTTTGAAGGATTCTGAGTTTTAAATTGTTAACTTCGTGCTCGAAATCATCCATATTTTTTAAGTTTTCGGAAGTTGATTTCGCGGTGAAATCTGCGCGCCAAAACCGGGAGATTTTTTGAAGTTAACTAAATCCCATAAGTCCCAGGAATCTGAAGAATTTTGAAGTATATGAACGTCTAATTCTTTGTGCAGTAATTTACTAGAGCTGGTTACCCTGATTTGCTCTACAATGGTGGATTAAAATGATTTATATCAAAGACGGTGACGGCAAAACAGTGTTTCATGAGGTTCGCCAATACGGCTTAGTGGTGATACACTGATAAGAATACTGGACTTCTTAAGGAGGACAGGCTAAGGACTCGATTGAAAGGTGAGGCGGCTCTGCTGGTTCTGGACTGCAGGTGAAATTTTTACCGATCAAAGCGTGAAGTGTTTTAATGTTGACGGTAAATGATGTTGAAGCTTTTTTTTAAGTGTGGATCTTGATTGGAATTTTGTTTAGAATTCTCTTAACGTGACATATGTGACCTGGCGTAGTGGTTCGAACAAGGCAGCGAAAAATATTTGCCGTTCGATTTTCCAGAATATGTTCGCTATTGGATCTGGATGTATGATATGGTTACGAAGTTAAAAGTTGACTACAGTATAGACGCTGAGCGATTTTGAGCCTATATACTTGTACTTATTGGAGACTAGCTGTTACCGTGACTTCGTCCGCGTGGAATTTAACTTTTGCGTGGTACCCTTAATAATAGTAGCCTAAGTTACTTCTTATAACATCAGCTATTATATCTGTTAGTGAAAGTCCCGGCAAAAACGGGCCAGCCGTTTCGGAGATTAGCCGGAAGAAATGCAGTAATAATTTTTCGTCTGTAAAGTAGCCTTTTCAAATTATTGTGTTCAGTCTGGTACCTAATTGTGATTTTATCATGATGTTGCATGAAACGAAGTAAAAAAATATATTATCCATTAATGCCAATAATATTGGAAATATTAAGTTTTTTGTTTAAAAGTAAGCAACGAAGTATTATCACGATATATTATAAAACACTGCACATTTATTTGTGCGGTAGACGCGATAATTGGCGTTGGAAGATGCAACTGCCAGCTGGTTGTTTGAATAAATGTTTTGAATCCGTGACGATATACTGCGCATGCGCATACCGTCTCTCTCGCTAAACATTTGTATTAAACTACGCATACACTTGAATAATCACAACGTGCGATACTCATTAGTTTTCCCCTCGTTTAATTCTCATGGCCCTTAAAGACAGGCGAATAAGATGGCTGACTTTTTGCTCGCCAAAACGCCACCACGATAGTGGTGCCACAAAGTTTGTGTGGAGCGCAACACAATCTTCATGAAGTTTAAATATAGTACTGTTTAAATATGAATGTTCCGTGGCGTAGTTGGTAGTAGCCCTGCCTTCGAAGCGATGGGTCCTGGGTTCGATTCCCGGCCGGGGCACACTTTGTGTGGTGATCATGAAGTTTGTTATCGGGTCTTGGGTGTTTGTTTCTGTGTTTGTCCATACCGTCTGCGTCATACAGGGAATCCTATTGCAGTGGTATGAGTGTGTTAACGTTGTTGTTGTTTGTTTATTTTAAAAATAAGTAATTATTTTGTAGTGAAAAATGTATATAAAATGGTATATTAAAAAAAAAATCTGTAATAATGCCATCAAGTTCCCCATGTACAAAGAATGCGTTCTCGGCAACGGTCAGGATACTGTTGGTAGAATATTTAGTTGCAAAATGTGATTTCTAGATTGCCATACGCAAATAACAATACAATATATCACGATCGCTGTAACTTGATCTATATCAATAACACAATATGAGAAAACTAGTGTATGTATTACTTCGTATAAGGTCGCATACATAGAGGCACGCCTATATTCTAAGGGTTATTAAGAGAATTAGAAACAAAAAAAACAGTAGAATTCCGAGAGTGCCGACAGAAGTGCAAACGAAAGCAGACAACATTACAGATAGTGTCTGTAACTGTACCAGTAACAGTGTAGCGAGATCAATGGTTTTTTCCCATCTCGAAAAATGCCCAACGCGCCTATAGAAGTTTTCACTTCAAAAACAACACACACCCACCCCGACACAACCAATCATTATGAAATTTTGCATACACGTTGTTAGGGGTATAGAGAAGGACATAGGCTTTTTATCCCTAAAAAGTAAAGTTTTTTTTTATCATCGTCATATAGTCTTTTTATTAGCGGGCAACACCACGGGGCGCATCTAGATCTAGAACATTGATAAGCAGAACTAGGTCATTGGTACAATACTTATGCGGTGCTATTTTTGTAAATAGAATAAGCTACAGTGTCTGTTTATAATATACTAGCGGTCGCCCGCGGCTCCGCCCGCGTGGATGTCGGTTACCGCTGCAAAAAGCCTACCCAGGAAAGACACGGTCAGCAAAATGATTCCCAGGTCAATTCACAGACACCGACAGTAACATTGACGACGCAGTCATTATCCGCAGGCTGCACAGATTGTCTTTCTGTGTATGTTAAGTTGTTAATGATGAAAATATTTAAATGTAATAGATTTAAACTCCCCTCCCGCACGCGCACCCCCGCCTTGGTGACGCCCACTTCGCAACGGGCCGTGCAGCAGAAATCGTAATATTTTAATTTCGCCATAACTTCAAAACCAAACGTCCAATTTTAATCATTCAAAGACCAAATATTATCTCCATAAACTGTTCTTAGTGATGAAATCATTTATTTTGATAAGGATTAATAGCATGAGTAAAATAAACGCGTTTAAATGTAGTCCAAAAAAAATTCAAGATTTTTAAATAAAAAAATGGTTGCTGTGCCTCACTCGACATAGATGGGTATAGTGTGTCGCGGACTTTTTTGTAGATATTTATAAGATCTACAATTAATTAGAACATTTTATGGTTCTATCTTTTATAGTATAGGCAGCGTACGCAAAATAAGTAACTTTTCTGGTTGATTTTTTACACCTTGTGTCCGAAAAACCCAAATATCTTACGGAACCCTATTTTTTTCCAAAATAAAATATAGCCTATGTTACTCGTGGATAATGTAGCTTTCGAATGGTGAAAGAATTTTTAAAATCGGTCCAGTAGTTTTTGAGCCTATTCAGTACAACCAAACAAACATACAAACAAAGTTTTCCTCTTTATAATATTAGTGTAGATAATATAATAAATAACGGTGTATAAAAAAAACATTATAAAATTTTTGTCTGTCTGGTTGTTTCCGGCTAATCTCCGAAACGGATGGACCTAGTTTGTCGGGACTCTTTGGCCGATAGCTGATGTTATAAGAACACATAGGCTATCGTCTGCCCTTTGTGCCCTTCCACCTGTACGGGAGAAGACCTCAATAAGGCTACCTGTAATGCCATTGAGGTAGCCAAATTCTACAAAAACCTAATTTAAGTTTGGAATATTGACTCGAAAGAAGAAGATAGGCTATTTTTATTTGAAAAAAAAAAAAAAAAATAAATGATGTTGCGGGAAACAGATAATACATAATTAATGCATATTTCAAGCTCAAACTCATTTATTCCATTAGATCTCAAGTATCATTTGGACAGTCAAATTTTACACATACAAGTCAACATATTCGTTGTATTGTACATTACATGCGCAGATATGTCAAATTACAGTCAGTTTTCATGTTTTAGATGTATTTGTTAAGTTTACGTCTGTTCCAACCCTATTATTGACACACAGACAGGACAAACATCGATCTATCTCCCATATATCTCCCATAAATGATCTATCCGATCTATTCCCATAAATGTTGTCCTGGGAAGAACCCACGACCTGCGCGAAGGCAGCTCTACTACCAACTGAGCCGTGGCCGTATGACGAAAGACCTCGTGTGTATGTAACTTGATCTTCGTATTCCAACGCATTACTAATTTGCTACTACCTTTCGAAGCATCGTTTAGCCTAGTTTACTTTTTCTTAGTCACGTGAGTGATCCTGAGATTGGCGGTAAGGTAATTCAATTTCTTCATTGTATTAAAACGATTGTCTAGTTTTGTAAAGTTGGATCCTACCCATAGGGAACGGGATTTCTGTTAGGGTTTTTTAAGATTGGATGGATGTTTGTAACTCAATCACGCCAGAACAGCTGGTCGGATGTGGGTGAAATTTGGCACAGAGATAGATTTAAGTCTGGAACAGCATATAGACTTTATCAACCGCGGGTAACACCACGGGCCGTAGCTAGTAAAGACAAATAGATATACGTTGCTGTAGCGCGAAAGACAATAGTTTTTACCCCTGTATTGAATTTGTTCATAAACTCCAATCCCGTTGTATGTGAAGGCAAATTATGTGCGTGCACGTAACAGCGTGGTGGCCCAGGCCATAGACGGCGACTTTAAATCTGAAGGTTGCTGGTTCAAACCCACACGAGCACCAACGAGTTTTTTCACTTGTAAAATTTATGTGCGCAATAACCACGTTCTCAAAACGGTGACGGAAAACATCGTGAGGAAACCGGCATGACTTAGATCCAAAAATTCGACGATATGTGACATCTACAAATCCGGATTGGGCTCCCGTGGTAGATCAGAGCCCATTCACTCTCAATTATCGAGAGTAGGCCGATGTCCCTGCAGTGGGAACATTAGAGGCTGGTACGGCACGTAAAAGCGGTCCCCAGGCGAGGAGGTAGTCACCTATCGTGTAGATTTTAATAATATCGTTGTGTATATCCTATTTGTTAGCTGGTTACAATTGAAAAATTGTCCATCACAGCGGATGGTGACGGCTAAATCGACGAGTACGTGCCGATAGAAACGTACGTGATGGTAATATTCAAAATTAAATGATATCAATCTAGGCTACCAGGCGTAGTCCGCAAAATTTAAAGATTAGCAACTCGTACGAAGAAAGCAGCGCCGTGAATTTTTATTATTGTACTTGTCAATCTTTGTCGTGTCGCCCAAAGTATCAGAAATGTTATGGTAACTCGATCTGATAGTCTGATCTAGTTTTAGTTGTAGTTGTAGAGCGGACTGTTTTCCGCAACTAGACCGCCAGTGAGCCCGTTTTGCGTGACGGGTGGAGGATGTCACTCCAGCCACCCGATGTCCTCCAGGAAAGCAAACAGCTCACGGTCTGATCTATTCAAAACGACCACACAATCTTTGTTTATTGTATTTTTCTTGTCTTATTTCAATTCTTGTACCACAATGTTTGGCGTCAGACGACCTCGTATCTACGCCCTAGGTGCACCGATAGGACAAATCTATGCCTATCGCCTGCTACTTCGGTCGCAGAGGATAGAGAGCAGCACCTTGCAAAACCGATACTCCTCTTCCTCTGCGGCCCAACCGCTTCCGCCATCGAACGTTGGCGTTGGCGCGCCGTGGCTGCGAAAGAGAGATAGCTGCATACCGCACCACCATCCGTTGGTTGAGTTAAGGTTACCCTAACTAAACCAGCTTATCATCTCGTAGTTGCTGAGGTCTCTGAGTTCTGGAAGGCACCCCTTAGCTCCGGAGCTTGTGCAGAAAGCAGAGTCCAATTAGCCGCTAAAATATATCTCGGGCTTGGCTCTTTCAATAGATTGACCTTGCTTCAATGATGACGACATGGTCCATCGTTATTGAACCTTTTTACAATCCCGTGCACTTTCCACTTTGAACTTCCACTTCCAATATGGTGTTGACTCATTGTATGCACTAGGGTTTGACCCCTAACCTGCAGATCTGAAGGTGTATCCTCCAGAAATAAGTTCAGTAACTTCGTACGACTACTTTAGTCAATTACTGAATACGTAAACGTGACCTCCGCGGACAATTGGTGGAGTCACGGAAAAAATTATACCCTTCTGAATACTCGCAATGCTTTGTCAATCAAATAGTTTATGTACACTTAAATAACACTTGATTTTCCTTCTTTCCAGGAGCCATAGCCCACATTGAGAGCAGAGTTAGAATCGTCGTCGGTTCACACCCTTCCCGTGGGGACAGATGGAGACCATTTGCAACTCGCGCACATATCTGATTGGCAACCGCTTCACGAACAAAATCCTCCCCCGCAGAATCTACACACAGTACCATCTCTGCCGCTCTAACACAAATATGCTGCTTAAAATCGAGAACGAACTGCTGCAAAGCCATCGCCAGAGAGAGACAACGGGCATCAAGAAGCTCTACAACTCATTTTTCGTCCTCTTCTAACTCTCCTGTGCATCTATATCTGGCTCTTCAAGCCATCTAAGACTATAGTGTAGTGTAGAAATGTAATGGAATTTTATGAGGAGTTGATTATGAATGAGTGCAGAAAAGAGGACATTGGTTGGGAATCCACTGTGAGGTTAGCATTGCTCAGGGAAGACGACATTGACATGTATCTGGAGGAGCGAGACGGCAGGAAGAGGAAGTGGGACGGCAAGATAATGAGGAGGGACGAAAGCGAGGAGCGGGAGCAGAGGAAGGTGCCGCCGAAGAAAGTTATGGGTAAGCAGGCTTTATTTTGTTAAGATAATTGGTATAAATGTGGCCTGATCTATTTAGGCTACGGGAATAATAAAGACATGTAATCAGCCTAAAATATGATAGAAAGAAACAGGTAATTGCTCCGAGCGCTGTCTTCGAAAGTGTCCATGAAAGCACACTAAATATACAATCCTATTTTACAAAAAACCGTCGTTGTCAGGCTGATATACGACACAGGGCGCTTGCTAAGTATTAAGGTTGTAGGTAAGGGATTCAAAACAGGAGGATGTTCCTCCAGCCATTGGGTTTGAATCTGAAATTGATTCAATTTATTACAACCAAAGTTCGATATTGATTTTTTATCACTGTTAAAAGAAATGTGTATTTTAGTACTGCTTCTGCTAGAGCCGGAGAAATGATGTGACGCTAGCAAAAAGCCGATAAAAAGGACGAACGCATTTAAAAAAATCCGGCCAAGTGCGAGTCGGACTCGCGCATGAAGGGTTCCGTACCATTATCCATCCTAAAAACGGCGAGCTATACAAGTGGCGCCATCTAGTTTCTTAATTTGGAACTATATCATAAAAATCACGTTTTTGTATAAGAGCCCCCTTGAATATTTATTTTATTGTGTTTTTTTAGTATTTGTTGCTATGGCGGCAACAGAAATACATCATCTGTGAAAATTTCAACTCTAACTATCACGGTTAATAAGATACAGAATGTAAAATCAAAAAATTCTTTTAAGACTCCGTAGCGTAGTTGGTAATAGCCCTGCCTCGGAGCGAGGGGTCCCGTATTCGATTCCCGGCCGGGGCACACATTGTGACCATGAACTTTGTTCTCGGTTCTTGGGTGTTTGTCTTGTGTTTCTGTGCTTGTCTGAGGTATGAGTGTGTAAACGTTTATTTAAAAAATCAGTTTCAATTTTAACTAATAAGACTTTTTAAACTCTGAATTTTATATTTATTTTAGATGTTCTTCAAATGAGTTTGAATTCTCTTTGTGGTTCATAAATCTTATTAATATTGTATCTTAAATACTCGCATTTCGTATGATTATAAGTAAGCTTTGTGTCTAATCACGAAGGTCGTTTTATTATTCATGTATTCGATTTTAATGAGTTTAGATTTTTTTTAAGTCAAAGATTTATAATTCTATATTAGATTCAAGGCTTTTATTGAGCCAAAAATCTCTTAGGGAACTCAAACTCATTTATTTCTTTAGATCTCAAGTATCGTTTGGACACGTCAAATTTTACACACACAAGTAAACATATTCGTGAGCATATAACGTGTCACAGGAGCTCCTTAGCACGTTACATGGACACCGTACCAGCCAATTGAGAGTGAATGAGCTTTTGATCTACCACGGGAGCCCAATCCGGATTGGTAGACGTCACATGTCTTCGAACTTTTCGTTCTTAGACATGCCGGTTTCCTCACGATGTTTTCCGTCACCGTTTCGAGAACGTGGTATTGTGCACATAATTTTTTCAAGTGAAAAAACTCATTGGTGCACGTTTGGGTTTGAACCAGCGACCTTCAGACTGAAAGTCGGCGTCTATGCTCTGGGCCACCACCTACATTTACACAGATACGTCAAATTACAGTCAGTTTTCATAGTTAGTATTATTTGTCAAGTTTACGTCTGTTTCAACCCTAACCCCTAGGAGTCAGTATTACATATTCGCGAATATGTCCTGTGGTCTAAGCTTTTTGTCATCTAGATTATCTCATATTTTATAGCAAGCTTTTTAAATAGGTTTAAAAATTTGAATAAATTTTTTGACGGTAATTGTATTTCGCTCGGGATTTTGTTAAAAAAGCGTACACATTGACCTTTGAAAAACTTGCTTACCTTATGGAGCCTAGAACTGGGGGCGAGTTTATTTTTATGCCTAGTGTATACATTATGGTTGCCAATGTACTAGGCATAACCACTTTTTTTTATACTTCCTCAAGTTGTGAGACGAGCTGAAGGCCCACATATATAAATATATAACAACAGCAATACGACCTAGGTCCTCGGACCCAAGTCTCATCCCGTTGCGCACGTCACCCGAGACGGGGTCTCATGCACCTGCAATTTCACCGGCGGCCACACCCTTCCACCGGAACAAGCAGTACGAGTGCATCGCTGCTTGTCAGCAGGTTACTAGGCGTGGACGCAGTGCGTCTCTGTATGAACTTGGCACAAGTTCTACTGCTACTTTTGGTGGCTTCTCTGGCACCACCCAGGGGGTAGGGAGGTTCTCACCTACGGACGCGGGTAACTGGATCCCCCACTTTACAACAGGCTGAGTCTCAGTGGGTCCCAGCTCGACTGATATCGCATAAAATTTCGAATCACTACGTGGTTTGAATCATTATCATATATTTTGAGTCTGTAATCGAGTTCTTTCAAAATTGATGCATTTATAATTTTGTCGATAAGAAACTGGTTCGTGTGATATAATAAAGTTTTTTTAAAATTTTAGTTCAATTTTGTTGATTCGGTTTGGTTTGGATTAATAGAGTTCTGCGTTCAGATGGTAAATATAAAACATAAATAAGCGTTTTTGGGGTAACTGCTCCGTTACCCCAGCAGGTCAAAGTAATTTATTCCTTTAGATCTCAAGTATCATTTGGACACGTCAAATTTTACACATGCATGTACACATATTCGTGAGCATATAACGTGTCACAGGAACTCCCCAGGCACATTACATGCACACAGATATGTCAAAAAAACCAGGTAAAAGCAACGTGATTAAAACGGCTACGCTTGAAACGTCTATGCTATCAATCTTCTCAAAATCAAACATAGAACAAGATTGTACGTTTGTCACACAAATGTTTGTCTTTTTTGGGAATCAAACCATTGACCTACAGCGCAGAAGACAGACACTACCAACTGAGCTGTGAGACTAGTTAAAGTAACTGACTTCAAAGTAAGTCTGTCTTACTGATGCTTGTCTGAGGACCTGAGACGTATTGCAACTGTTATAGGCAGCGAAAACTGAGAAGGAAAGAAGTCACTCTTGTAAAAAAACCGGTCAAGTGCGAGTCGGACTCCCGCGCCGAGGGTTCCCCACGAACTTTCATTTAAACGTGTAACTTGTAGAATTTGTGTATTTTCTTTGTGATGTAACTACAAATTTAGTGTTTTCGTGTTTATTCCTTTACTAGTGTGACATGATGTTGATTTGTGCCAGATCTCATGGTTCTAGGTCAACGAGAAGTGCCCTATAGGTATTGATACTCTTGAGTCAACGGACCAAAAACAAAATCTTTTGATTGCGTTGACTTAGAATTTTTTTTTTTTTGCAGACTATTCAATTTTTTTTTTTAATGTAAATGATTGACGGAACGAGCTGAGGGCCCACCTGATGGTAAGTGGTGACCCTCGCCCATGACAACAGTAATGCGCGCGACTCAGTATGAGATCCAAATCTTTACTGAGTCTCATTCATCCTGCTGCGTCCATCACCCGAGACGGGGATGTATCATGCGCATGTGATTTCACCGGCACTCACACCCTTCCACTGGAACACAGGAATGCCACCACTACTGCTTGGCAGCAGATTCCAGATGTGGTGGCAGTACCTCTCCGGACGAACTTGGCACAAGTTCTACTTCTACCTTGATACCCCCTGCGTCCCGTTTCTTACTTATGCAGTACGGGACCCCAATCGTTGGAGTCTAGACTGTACACTATCTAATCTTTACTGCCTATCTCAGTAGAATTGCCCCAGCGCCTAACGATAGTGCCATGTCTGTCTTACATAATCTATGTCAATAAATTGATAGTGACGTAGATATATGAATTTTGTCATGAACTAAACAGTTAGCACGAACGCGCGGTAATTATTCGACGCGTTGTTCAATTATCTTAATATATATATAAAAGTATAGTTTTGTATCAATAATACATGGTTATTCAAAGAGATACGATTCAAAAATAAATTGGAACAATTTTCATCTATGATAACTGGATATTTAGCCGATTTTAGAATAAAAACTCGTGTTTGTATTAGTGTTTAGTGCATACACGTGCAGTGATAGTGATGGTAGGACAGTGCATTATAAACAAGCATATAATATGAAGTATGTACAGTGAAATATTGATATCGTAAATGCAGAACGAAACGTAGAACAATCTATTTAGATACAAACGTAGAACCAGTCTCATTATGTTAATGACAGTGTAACTCTCGACAGGCGAGAATAATTAAACATGGGATGAGAATAACAGCGCCATTTAACCCCTAAGCATAACGGGAACCAAATAACTATGAATACTTATGTAGTACTTTGTTTTGTAAATAGACAAAAATATATATGTTCCAACATGTTTGTTCGTCACAAATGTTTGTTAAGGCTGGGAATCAAACAGGTTCTTAGTGAAGGCTAGTAACTTTACTGACCCGTCGATTACACTTTTAAGATGCGACTGAAACCCAAAAGTAAACTCTAACAACGAAAAATTTCTATATTGACGTTTTCGTTTTCACTTAATAAATAAATAAATAAACGTTTACACACTCATACCTCTGCACTAGGATTCCCTGTGTCGCAGATGGCATGGACAAACACAGAAACATAAGACAAACACCCAAGACCCGAGAACAAACTTCATGCTCACCACACAAAGTATGCCCCGGCCGGGAATCGAACCCGGGACCCCTCGCTTCGAAGGCAGGGCTACTACCAACTAAGCCACGGAGCCGTCAATCCAACGCTGGCTCAGTGCAATCCAACTGCCACAGTGCCCCAAGCAATCCTTCAAATGCTAGCTACCTCTTGTACTTATGTGCCTATCCTATCTTTTTTAGTATACATTTGTGGAATTTGCAACATGATGTGCATTATATCTGTGTGTGATTTAAGACTCGAAAAACGACACGAGAGAAAGTAAAGCAATTTTAATAAGCAGGTTAGATATATATATAATTATATTTATTTTTATCTTATTTATTTCTTTTCCAAACTTTGTCTATAAATATATATATTGTATTTTAATTGTTAGCACGCCAACCTCTATCTCGACCGGTGAGGTTGGCTGGTAGAAAATGCTTTTTAGCGTTAAGCCCACCTTTTGTATATGTGCAATAAAGTATCAAATAAATAAATAAATAAATTGTACTCTTCATAGAATTAGAGACTAGTCTTAACAAGTTGCGACATGTTTCATTTGAGGCGTAGGAATTTTCACATATGAAAACCGACATTACTTATGAGACACCCCTATATATTAGATCGATCCCGATCTCGTGGGATCTCGATCTCGCGGGATTGAGATCTCACGAGATCGGGATTGCATTTCCTAGCTACTGCCTGTCAGGATAAATATTTTCAAAGTCAAGTTCACACACGGAAGGTACGTGATAATTGCTTCGTGGCGACATATGTGCTAATCGGCCGGTAAGATCCGGTCTGAAAACGCCCAGATGCCAGATCTATTATAAAAAAAGTGGAGAGGTGTCAAGGGACACCCGGATGGAACGAAGTCGGAAGATGGAACGGATGGAACAGACAATAATAAATGCTTTTGTATTATTATTATAATATTATTTATTATGTACAAAAAACCTTTATACACTCAACAAAAATAATCGTCGCGACACCACACTGTTCAATGCGAAATAGAAATGAAAATATCTGGCTTGCTTTCTATATGAGAGAGAGAGACAGACAGAGAAACATGCGTACGCCGCACGGCTTACAAAAAGTGTAGTTACAACTTTTTGTGAGATTTTTTTCCGTCTACCCCCTTTCACAACGCGCGATAAGGAACTTCGTTCCAATAATGTATAGGGGTGTCTCATAAGTAATGCCAGTTTTCATATGTGAAAATTCCTACGCCTCAATCTAAGGTCATTATAATTATAATTATAATGACCTTGTAATTATAAGGTCATTAACATAATAGTGAATTCGTCACGTTAAAATGAAAGTGACCTAAGTCAAAAAATGCAGTTTGTCGGAAATCAGCAATAAAGTTTTCAAAAATGTATATAGTTGAATAAATTTAAATATATCTCTCCCGTGTTTCCGTGGCAATGAATGATTTTGATAATGTTGACATATTAATGTATTTACTTTTAATTAACTAAGTATTATGTTATTGAATTTGGATGCTGTTAACAGTTGCTGTAAGCAGAAGCATGGTTGTGCTTCTGCTTACAGCAACTGTTAACAGTTAAATTATGTTCTAAACTGTAACCTATGTCTCGAGAATGAATGATTTAAATTTGAAAAAAAATGCGGATTTATATTGATATTTTAAGGTTATAAGGTAAGGCCTTTTAAGGTTACTTTATAGCAAAATCAGAATTTACAGAAATTTTAGGTCACTTTCATTCAAAATGTGTGTATTGTTAAGTAATATGGTTGCATTTAAAATACCGTTCACTGTGTAATATTCTTAGGGGACCGGCAAAATTTTCTATTTGCTGGTTGTAACAAATTGGTCCTATAGAAATTGTTGAAACATTTGATAGTATAATCAAATTTATAGAAAAAATATGTCATCCAAACGAAATTGCACGAAATATTTGCTTCCCTGCTACTTTTTCTTCGCCCATTGTATACGGATTTTAATATTTCTTTCTTTTATCCACTAGGGGTGAGAAGTGAGGTTTGTTCGATTTTTAAATCAATCCCTTGTTCTCCATTCGTTTTGCACACGTATTTCTTGTTAAATTAAATGCAGGAGTAGATACGAAATTGACCCAATGAACCTGGCTTGTGGGCAGAACTAGTGATAACCAGCAGTGCTCCTTCTATCAGTGACCTCAGAGGACCTTAGAAACAGTTATTGCCAGAAGGTGATAAGTGCCTGTGACTTTATTGACAATATAAATTTTAAAACTATCATGGTTATGATCATTATTATTCGTGTTACCGAGACCATTTACCATGATTTGTGAGTTTTGTTGACTCTTCGACGCAGATCTGCCCGGACCATGACGCATGAAACTGCGTCGAAATATCGGGAGTGGACAAAACTCATTAATCGTGGTAAATATCTCAGTGAATCGAATAATTATATTGAAAATTTGACTATATTCTTTTGTAATGATGTTTGTCTGAACGATCAATGGCTAGGTTGCCCGTGTCGAGGTTTAGGCAGAAATTAATGTGATAAATAATATTAATGGATATTTCACACAGCGCCATCTAGCCCCAAACTAAGCATAGCTTGTACTATGGGAACTAGATTACTGATGGTATACTTATGAAATAATTTTTTTGGCACACCCAGACACAAAACAAAAAAATACACTTTATAACTTTGGGAGACACTTTGTGTGATGAGCATGACGTTTGTTCTCGGGTCTTGGGCATTTGTCTTGTGTTACTATTTGTCCATGCCATCCGCGACACAGGGAATACTAGTGCAGGTATATGAGCGTGTAAACGTTAATCTTAATATTGAGCACAAGAACTGACTGATACAAAAAAAAACGGTCTACAATAGGCTCAGAAAATATCGAAGAAAATCAAATTCGCAATTTCGTTTACTCGGATGAGATATTTTTCCAGTTATTTTGATTCAAAAACCTTATTGAACCGAGGCTTAGTTGGTAGTGGCCCTACCTTCGAAGCGAGGGGTCCCGGGTTCGATCCCCGGCCGGGGCACACTTTGTGTGGTGAGCATGAAGTTTGTTCTCGGGTCTTGGGTGTTTGTCTTGTTACTGTGTTTGTCCATGCCATGCGACACAGGGAATCCTAGTGCAGAGGTATGAGTGTGTTAACGTTTTATTTCATTGAACCGATTTTGATGAAATTTCTCTGAAAGTATATTTCCAAATCGTTTGATAAATGACGCAGTTCTAACGTAACAAATACATCCGTATTGATAACCTTACCATTGGAAGTCTGTAAAAAAACTGTCTTGTCAGTCTGTTGTGTCTGGGGGTCTGTAATTCGCACGGCTCCCTCCGACTAGGGGATCTCGGCAATATCAGGGATCCCTCTCCACGGACGACGAGCCCATACATAGGGCAACTTGTCGAGACAGGATAGTGAATGCAAGTCAGAGATACCATGACAGGGGACGGCAACCCACGGGTTTTTAGTGAGTGGGGGTCTGTAATTCGCCAATTTGGGTCAATAATAGGCGTGATTGAGTGAAATAGGCAAGCGGGCTCTGGGGCAAAAATCCAATATCGACGAGACATTGTTATCTGATCTCTCAGAGGCACGTCTCCCACTTAACCTAATTTGGTCATATTATCGTGGATGTGCTAAATAATGACAGACATGCCTTATTTATCTATCGGCCGGCATGGTCGGTTAACGACAGAACAGACATAATAATAAAAACGTTTACACACTCATACCTCTGCACTAAGATTCCGTGTCGCAGATGGCATGGACAAACAGAAACACAACACAAACGCCCAAGACCCAACAAACTACATGCTCACCACACAAAGTGTGCTCGGCCGGGAATCTAACCCAGGACCCCTCGCTTCGAAGGCAGAGCTAGTACCAACTAAGCCACGGAGCCGTCACAATCTTAACAAATAAGAGTTGCACCAAGTTAGATTAAGTATAACGATAACAAAAGCTTACTCAGCGAATTGAGGGATACAATAATTAAAATGGCGTCACAATTAAAAGCTTATAAGTCTGATGGATTTTATGATAGGAAAGATAGGAGGTTTTTGTTTCCACCTGTCATCCTTTGCGTGAGACACAATTCAACTATTTTACCATTTAAATGAATCTCCAACGAGAGAAGTATGTTTATAGAACGAGATGATTCTTAGGTTTGCAGAAACTGTGATAAGAGCCATTTAGATAATTTTAATCACCTTGTTTATTCCACATGTAGCATTTTTTAATTCGTCTATACCTACAATTATTTATGTACTTAATTTGAATTAAGTACATAAATAATTTTAGTAAACACTAAAATTAGATTTGATAGTTTTTATTCAGTTAAGATGCTAGGCGCTCATGGCGATGCTTGCTTAGATGTTCGTTACAGATCATCTAAGTTAAGCAACTTTCCGCCCGGGTAATACTTGGATGGATGACCACTAAGTGGCATTTGAACTGAGAGCTTCCGTGCTTCGGCTGACAGTTCCGTGCACGCTTAGATGTCGGTCCCGACTGTACTAGTCGATAAGCTACGTTGGAGGCCTTTAGGCGGCTTGAAAACTCCGACAATAGAGTTGGCCACTCACACGAAAGAACAAGTTAAGAAGCAGTAGAATGTAATTAATCATGTGCAGTTTCGCCGGGAAAGCATTGCCATTGTGCCCAGTTCTCCCGTCATGTTGTATTTGTATTGCTGTGTTCCTATATGATGGCGGTGGTTAGTAAAATTACAGACACATGAGACGTTTTTTCTTGTCTCACAGTCACTAGCCTTCGCTAAACTACATCTGGGTTGATTGGTTAAGAGTCTGACCTACCAATGACACTATCATATAATTCAATGCACCAATATTACGTGAAACATAAAATTTACATCCCATCTCACTCAAGATTATATTTCAGTCCAGGACAAGCATTTATGTGATATGGAGGTTTTTTTTTTCTGAAAGCGAGGTGGCCCCGGTTCATAAACTTTCAATCTGAAGGTTGCTGGTTCTAACCTACACGTGCAACAATGAGTTTTTTCCAATCCGGATTGGGCTTCCGTGGTAGATCAAAGCCCGTTCACTCTCAATTATCAAGAGTAGACCGGTGTCCCTGCAGTGGGAACATTAGAGGCTGGTACAGTATGGATGTTTCTTCTGTGTCTGGGTATTAGTAAATATTATAGGAATTTATTTACAGTATCAATTCTAATATTAAAAAAAAACAGGTTGTTTCTACTTATGTCCGTTATACTTTGAAACCGATTTGCTCCAAACCGGTTTCATTAGAAAGGCAATAATACGAAGATGGTTTTAGACCACTTAAACGATGCATTAGGCACAAAATGCGTAGTAGCACATGCCGGGTATCCGCTAGTACTATATTAGTATAATATATTAGTATTCTATCAGTGATCATGTTCCCATATTACAAGTTATGCATAGTTTGGGGCTAGATGGCGCTGTGTGAAATGTCCACGAATATGGTTGTTATTTTCAGTTTTGAATACATAGCCCGAAAGTGAACCAAATTTAGTTACAATCCACAATACAATGAATGCAAAAGCTCACGGAATAAAATCAGTAAAAATACTCCAATGCGTATGTAAACAATCCCATATTTGGACGTTCAAGTGTTGGTGTTTCTGACAGCGAATGAACTTACGGGACTTATAAACAACGCCATCTAGTCAGCAATAGATCAAACTTTTGATTTTATGTGCAATCGCCATTGCTCGCGTCGCCAACCAATCAAAGCAAACAATTTCATCAAAAACGGCCATTAAATACTGTAAAAAGTACGCAAACTACAAAGACTGCAAAGATCTCAAGTCAACAAGGAGAGACAAGAAGACTGTCTTACACATTTAATCTGCTAGGGAATCCCCTCGAAGAAAGTTATCAACGCCATCTGTTACCAGTACTGCAACACTATCAACAATCTATCAAGGAAATCGAGCGCCAAATTTGGATAAGCATCATCTGTTGGCGGTTATATCAACTCGCATTATCAGGGGAATCCCTCGATAAGAATTAATATCAGCGCCATCTATTGGCGACACCGAATCAACCCTCCAAACGTCGTGCTGGATTGGTGCACCGACGATACAATGGTGGAGGACACGTCGCAGACGCAGGAGCGGGTCTCTGCGGCTGCCGTGCTACAATTCGCGGCAAGGGAAGCACGGGAGGGGAGGAGGTTTACAGAGTTTGGCGCGCATGCGTTCGCTAGCATCACCTACAATGCTTACGGTAAGATGTCACCACAGATTGAACAAAAACCTCGTAGCTTTTCATTAAACATTTACGTTCGACTGCATATCACGACATTATTGCTAAGAAGAAGCACCGTGAAATTTTTGGGAACGAAAATTGTAATCCCTTTTGCATTGATCAAATCAAAACATATTGTTTATTTGCTTCGTTTTTAAGTTAGAAGTAGTACTAGTAGCGGATTTTCCTTAAGGCAAACTAATCACAAGCAAGGGCGCAAGGTAAAAAGTCATATCATATCATAGTTATGAATATTCTTTTTCGAGTTAACGAGAAAACCACCTGGCAAGACTTCACACGGATTCATGACGCATGAAACTGCATCGAAATATTGTGTGTTAACAAAATGTTTTATGTTATATTATCATAAAAACTTGTAACATTGGTTGTTTTAGATTATTATTGAAAAATCTGTATTACAAAAACCATGAGAACCAGATAATTTCCGGGCTAGGATGATAATAATAATAATAAACGTTTACACACATACCTCTGCACTAGGATTCCCCAGATGGCATGGACAAACAAAAAAACAAGACAAACACGTAAGGCCCGAGAACAAACTTCATGCTCACCACACAAAGTGTGCCCCGGCCGGGAATCGAACCCGGGACCCCTGGCTTCAAAGGCAGGGCTACTACTAGTTAGCCAGGGAGCATGATGGATGATGATTACTGGTAACGGAGAGAGTTAGTTCGTGGCAGTACTGCATGTACCTATTTATACAGCCGAGTCTCAAGTGTCAGTAATGTTTGTATGATAATGCTATTTATGTATGTAGGTTTTACAATCGCGTGTACTCTGACCCCAGAGGCCGGCAGCGGGGCTCTGCTGTCTAGTTGTTTTTAGGGTTTCGTACCCAAAGGGTAACGGGACCCTATTACTGAGACTCCGCTGTCTGTCTTTCAGTCTGTCTATCCGTCTGCCACCAGGCTGTATCTCATGAACCGTGATAGTTAGAGTTGAATTTTTCGCAGATGATGTATTTCTATTGCCGATATGACAACATATACTAAAAAACAGAATAAAATAAATATTTAAGGGGCTCTCATACAAAAACGTGATTTTAAGGATATAGTTCCATATGAAGAAACTAGATGGCGACACTTGTATTTTAGCTCGCGCTATCTTTGCGTTTCGGTATCGACATGACGACTAGATAATGGTACGGCACCCTTTGTGCGCGAGTCCGACTCGCACTTGGCCGGTTTCTTTTAATATGTCAGTTTCTCTAACCCACACGTCGCCAAAATGTTTTGTCTCGTAGATCACTTGCTATGTTTTTCGGTTTTGGGTAGACCCCCTGCTTAGCTAGTTTATTATAACTAAAGCTATATTATTAAGCTTGATTTATTGTACATTTGTACAGATCAAAAACATAAATGTGAAATGAAAGGCAAGGTCAATATCTCACTATCCAACTAATATTATAAACGCGAAAGTTAATTATGGATGGATGTTTGTTACTCAATCACGTAAATTTACTGAATGGATTTTAATGAAACTTTACAATAATATAGCTTATACATCAGAATAACACATAGGCTACAATTTATAAAGATATTGTGTGAATTTTCCAAAATATTAATTAACTAGGGAAAAATTACTCGAAATACTAATCCTACGCAGACGAAGTCGCGGGCACCAGCTAGTTATGATATAAATGCCTTGGTGGTTTCCTTCAACGATAAAAGAAGTGAGATTTAAAAGGGTGCCGAGTCCAATAGTCAGTCTGAAATGGATTTAGAGGAACATAAAATATTTTTTCACACCTTAAATATCATTTATTCTTCAAAATTAGGATAATATATTAAGAAAAATTTTATTCTCGCAAACTGTAAACAAAAAATCATAATACATAAAAAATTAAAGTAATAATAAAATAACACTTAAAAAAGAACAAAAAAAAGTCATGCCTTGGCGGAACGCTGCCGTATTAAAGCCTAAAGTCTGACTTGGCTAGTTCCAAGTCACTCTTAACGTACCCTAAGCACGGAAACGCTCAGTTCAAAGGCCACTAAACGGTAATCCAACCAACTTCTGACCGGAACAAGAACGTTAATTAAGTTTCGCATCGAGCGCTTGTTTTTTTTTCCGTGCCAGCCTGTAATGTTCCCACTGCATGGACACCGGCCTACTCTCGATAATTGAGAGTGAATGGGCTCTGATCTACCACGGAAGCTGTCGAATTTTTGGTTCTAAGACATGCCGGTTTCTTGTTTACCGTCACCGTTTCGAGAACGTGGTATTGCGCACATCAATTTTTCCAGTGACAAAACTCATTGGTGCACGTGTTGGTTTGAAGCAGCGACCTTCTGATTGAAAGTCGGCGTCTGTGCCCCTCGGCCACCACGCTTGTTTCTTCGGTTGTTCGGTTAATTACTAACTCGAGCAAACAGGTATTATCTCAGGTCGTTATGATAATTGCCAGCAAACCTCTTCGTGTAATTATCTGTCGAAATGTTTGTTCTGCTCAAGCGCCGGTTAATGTTAACCGGGACCGGCATGAATGTTATGTGATGCTGATATGGTAAAATATGGTGGCCCAGGGGCATATATGCCGACTTTCAATCTGAAGATTACTGGTTCAAACGCACACGTGCGCCAATGAGTTTTTTCACTTGAAAAAATTGATGTGCTCAATACTACGTTCTCAAAACGGCGACGGAAAACATCGTGAGGAAACCAAAAATTCGACATGTGACATCTACCAATCCGGATTGGGCTCCCGTGCTTGATCAGAGCCCATTCACTCTCAATTGTCGAGAGTAGGCTGGTGTCCCTGCAGTGGGAACATTAGAGGCTGGTACAGGATATGGTAGACAGTATAATTTAAGATCTATTTTTTCCTGTTACAGCTGCCTTGGGCGATATGGGGGGCAGCGGTACCAGCTCCTCGTCATCCCACATGTCCCCGGGGTGGCAGGTCAACGACCTCGACCTGGACCTACCCGGGGAACTGTCCATGAAGTGAGTATGACTTACAGCTTTAAGGATGCCTAAAGTTAGAAAGTTGCGAGTCGCGATCGTTCATAGGATTCACGGAGTGTATGCCTCTTACAATACTATAAACGTTTAAACGTTTACACACTCATACCTCTGCACTAGGATTCCCTGTATCGCAGATGGCATGGACCAACACAGAAACACAAGACAAACACCCAAGACCCGAGAACAAACTTCATGCTCACCACACAAAGTGTGCCCCGGCCGGGAATCGAACCCGGGACCCCTCGCTTCGAAGGCAGGGCTACTACCAACTAAGCCACGGAGCCGTCTTACAATACTATACAAATATACTTTAATGTACATCAAACATATATTTATGAACAAATAATATAAGTCAAAAATAATATAAATGACGTCTCTTGTGCGTAATCTGTAGTCTTATGATCAATTGAAAAAAAAAACAGACTTCAATACTTTCATCAATCATTTCTCGTTCACACCCTATCATTTTAACCAACTCGGTCTGCAACGGGTGTACGCCCTACCATTTTAACCAACTCGGTCTGCAACGGGTGTACACCCTACCATTTTAACCAACTCAGTCTGCAACGGGTGTACACCCTACCATTTTAACCAACTCGGTCTGCAACGGGTGTACGCCCTACCATTTTAACCAACTCAGTCTGCAACGGGTGTACACCCTACCATTTTAACCAACTCAGTCTGCAACGGGTGTACACCCTACCATTTTAACCAACTCAGTCTGCAACGGGTGTACACCCTACCATTTTAACCAACTCGGTCTGCAACGGGTGTACGCCCTACCATTTTAACCAACTCGGTCTGCAACGGGTGTACACCTTACCATTTTAACCAAATCAGTCTGCAAGGGGTGTACACCCTACTATTCTAACCAACTCACTCAGTCTGCAAGGGGTGTACACCCTACCATTTTAATATATGTATATTTATTTTCGAATCTCTAGGCGACAACAAGGGATGAAAGTATTGAAATCGGTTCTTTTCGATTTTATCAGTGGCTTGTTATTCGAATCTACTATTATGTGCTTTAATGAAAGAGAAAACATACACAAGAAACACTACACTCAACACACAAATGAGGCAGGGGGGGTTTCCCCACGCGTCCCCAAGGCGTGGGGTATACGCAAAGTATACCCCACTTGACAAAAAAAAAAGGGGGGGTGGTTAGAATCGCCAAAATCTTCCACTTACTTACCACTGAGCTGAGGCTAGGCGTAAGTAACCGTATCATTAAACATCCAACCCATAGATCACGTGTTCCAAGTACATTTCTCTTCCAGCGAGGCTCTCCTATCGCTGCCATCGTTGGTGTTCAAGCAGGAAGCGCCTTCGCCCACCGGCGCCGTGCTGTCACCGCCTCGCCGGGCCTGGCCGCACCGCCGCCCCGAGGAGAGACAGGTAAATCAGCCTCGACTGGACTCAGGCTGGGCTAGAGGGAGGAAGGTTAGTCAAGTGACGACAATACTGGGTGACTATACTTATCATCCCCGTCTCTTTATTGGCATGGGTAAGTGGGTACCCCCGCCCATGACAACGGTAATGCGACTCAGTATAAGATTTAGATCTTACACTGGCATTCATCCTGCTGCGTACATCACCCGAGACGGAGACGATACAGCTCATGCGGATGTGATTTCTCCGGCACCCCACACCCTTTCACCGGAACACAGTAATGCAGCTTGGCGGCAGATTCCAGGTGTGGTGGCAGTGTCTCTCTGGACAAAGCTGGCACAAGTTCTACTGCTACTTTTGGTTGCTCCTTAAGAACTACCCGGGGTACGTGTAGGGAATCAAAGGGTACACACCTACGGACGCGAGCAACTGGACCCCCCAAAAATTATGTATACTGGAAATTCCGTTCCGTTTGTCAGATCTCCAGCATGGCCATTGACAACCGCGACTCGATGGACGAGACTGGATGCCACGAGACATCTCCGCATAACGGTGCTATAATGGCCCAACACGGTGAGTTTTAACTTTTTTTATGCGATTATAATGACGCAGACTGTACCTCTGATGTTCCCACTGGCACTTGCCTAATCTCGATAATTGAGAGTGGATTGGTAGATGTCACACGTCTTCGAATTTTTCTCACGAATTTTTAGTTTCCTCGCGACGTTTTGCTTCACCGTTTCGAGAACGTGATATTGAGCAGATACATTATTCAAGGGAAAAACTCATTGGTGCACGTGTGGGTTTGAACCAGGGACCTTCAGAATGAAAGCTCGCGTGTGTGCCTCTATTCCACCATGCTCTTGACATCGTTTAACTTGTCTGAAACATTGATATAAGAAGGTTAATATATATGTATTTGTATTGTCTTTGTGTTGACAGGGAGTCCAGACAATATGCAGTGCCAGTCGATAATGGGCAATGGGATGATGCCAATGACCGGGTACCATTCTCCCACTGGACAGGAGAATAAGAGTAAGTCACCCCCATAGTTACCCCCAGGGGTTCATGTCAGTGAAACAAAAATGGGACATTTTTAAGATCAACGAGAGTAGATTTCATGTAGGCAGGTCCATAATTCAGTTTTGGCTTTTCATGAATACAGATAAAATTTGATTCGTATAGAACATTCTAACAATACATACAAATGTAATTATATGTATATATTCACTAAATTCTTTATTAGCTAAAAAGGGGGTTTACCTAAAATCGTGAAACAGCAAGCTTTCGGTCAACGAGACAAAACGTTTGGAGGTCTGCGGTCTAACATATGGAATATGGTGGATGGGTGTGGGTGCCGGTGAAATTACATACGCATGAGAAGTATAATCCTCGTTTTGGGTGATGAACGCAGCAGGATGAATGCGATTCCGTCTACGATCCCAATTTTATACTGAGTCGTATTAACTGTTGTCATGGGCGGGGGTCGCTACTTACCACCAGGTGGGCCCTCAGTTCCGTCACATATTCACATTAAAAAAAACGGAATTGCCTGTTTGCTACTTTGAAAGTATTAAAGTCGGTTCTTTTTCGATTTTTTTAAACGCATACTTGTTTGAATGATGTGTCATGTTGTTTTGCACAGACGCGGGTCTTCTCATGTGCTCGCCTGTTAGCTCGCTCGAGGGCTACCTCCACTCACCAGTCCAGCGGTCCGAGGCCAGCTTCAAGGACGACACTAGGTAAATATATCTCTTTCAAATACAGACCTAACTAATATGTGAATTATATATATGTACTATCTGACCCGGCCATGCGTTGCTGTGGCTAACGTTTTTGTCATATGATATTATAATTTGCAATAAAATAATATTGCGATCATAAATTGAGATGTGAGCTATCCTATCTTTCAAGTTGGATCAAACTGCACACGGTGTACAAATTTGATTAAAATCGGTTAAGTAGTTTAGGAGTCCATCGCGGACAAACATCGTGACACGTAATTTATATATATTAAGGTGTAAAATAATAGCTTTCGTTACACAACATTCCATGCAACTAAAACTCTGCATTATAAAGCCTATACGAAGATGGTTTTAGACCACTAAAACAATGCATTAGGCACCAAATTTTGTTATACCTTTGTGATCAAAACATTAAGAGCAGTGGGGGATTTACCAGCAGGCTGAGTAGGCTCGAGCCTAGGGCGGCAGATTTTGGGGGCGGCAAATTTGGGGAACGATTTTTTTTTATTATATTAAATTAATTTATGTGCAATTTCAACTAAATTGTTGCATTGTAAAAATAATGTATGATATGACAATTGTTGAGGCAAGGGCGGCAAAAACTATTCAGCCTATAACTTGAAAATTGCAATGTATGTTTGTCCGGGTGGAATCTGAACAACTGAATTTTAAATCGATCTTTAACCGATTGCGCTGAAATTTGTTAATACACGCTTATTTTGGATAACAATGCATCCTTAGCTATGTGACGTCATTCCAATTCCAATATGGCGGATCATCCAAGATGGCGGACTGGTTATTTTTTCTGCACTACCACAGTATGGGTATCAAATGAAAGAAAACACGAAAAAAAGCTTGTTAGTAATAATAATAATATCTTCATTTTAAGGCAACAAGAACTTAAAAATAAGTACATTGACCCATAGATAAATACCTTAATCTAACATACATATAAGAAATATATTTATAACTCTTAAAACTACGCTAGCTGGGAATTTTCTTCTTAGGCGCGTCCCGGAAACGACGGAACACGACCCCGATGGGCCAGAAGTCGGGAGCGAGGAACGTCTCCTTGTGTTTGGCTGGAACTTCCAGTGTGTAGTAAAAATATTTTCTTTGCCATTAATTTATTAGCCTAGTATCCGCTAGTAATAAACTTTAGAATGCTTAATTCCAGATTTCAATACGTCCTGGCGGCGGCCACCTCCATAGCGACCAAGCAGAACGAGGAGACCCTCACATACCTCAACCAAGGGCAGCCGTACGAGATCAAACTGAAGAAATTGGGGGATCTGTCCCACTACAAAGGGAAGATTCTGAAGGTACCACCATTACTAACTGTACCAACTAAGAACTTGATTGGCTCCAGCCTGTAATATTCAGCCGGGTTCGTGGCTTAGCTGGTAGTAACTCTGCCTTCGAAGCGGGTCCTGGGTTCGATTCCCGGCCGGGGCACACTTTGTGTGGTGAGCGTGAAGTTTGTTCTCGTGTCCTGTGTGTTTGTCTTGTGTTTCTGTGTTTGTCCATGCCATGCGACACAGGGAATCCTAGTGCAGAGGTATGAGTGTGTAAACGTTTATTATTATTGTACCGGCACCCACACCCTTCTACGGAACACAGCAATGCGAGTGAACCACTGCCTGGTGGCAGTACTTCTCTGGACGGACTTGGCACAAGTTCTACTGCTAGTTTGGGTTGCTCCTTTAGTACCACCCGGGGGGCACGTGTAGGGACTCTGAGGGTATAACGACGGATGTAATATTTTTTTTTGTTTAAACGTAGTTTTGTTTATGAAATTTCCTTGCAGTGTATGAATACAAGTTACTCCTTATAAGCTAAAGATAGTGAAAGTCCTGTCAAAGTAGGTCCAGCTGTTTTTAATGTTAGTCGGAACAAACAGACAGACAACAATTACAATAAATGTTTTATTTTATTGTATGTGCCGTCTATACTTTCAAAGGAAGTACTAAAAAGTTTACTAAAAAGATGTTATTTAAACACTTCAATTTTATTTATTTGTATAGAAAAATTCCGTGACCTTCAATTATTTTATTTTAATAATCATTTTCATTAGCGTGGTGGCCCAGGGGCATAGACGCCGACTTTCAATCTGAAAGTTGCTGGTTCAAACCCACATGTGTACAATGAGATTTTTCACTTGAAAAAAATTATGTGCGCAATACCACGTTCTCGAAACGGTGACGGAAAACATCGTGTGGAAACCGGCATGTCTTAGAACCAAAAAGTCGACGACATGTCTACCAATCCGTGGGCTCCCGTGGTAGATCAGAGCCCATTCACTCTCAATTATCGAGAGTAGGCCGGTGTCCCTGCAGTGGGAACATTAGAGGCTGGTACGGTAATAATCATTTACATGGAATTTTCGTTTCATTTTCATGGAATGGAAACTTTGAAAAAGTAGTTATTATTTTTAAATTCTATTTTCTTCTTTTCCAGAGTGTGATTAAAATCTGCTTCCACGAGCGTCGCCTGCAGTACATGGAGAAGGAGCAGATAGCCCAGTGGCACGCCGAGAGGCAGGGGGAGAGGATCGTGGAGGTAAACGGCTCATTGTAATAACTACCTGGGCGACCGAGCTTCGCTCGTTTTATATGAAATTATGAATATTTCAAGTAACAGTAGATTACCAATCAGGTACCACAAAAATTAACGAGATGGCGCTGTATTCAATTTTCTGCATAATTTACTAAGTATAAAAAACCTTTTTTTTTTGTATTTTTTTTATTTTATACAAGAAATCCTATCTAATCATAAAACTTCATCCAAATCGTTGGAGCCGTTTCCGAAATACATGATTTATATATACAAGAATTGGTCGTTTAAAGATCTAATATCTTTAAACGAGCAATTCTTGTATCTTTAATTATTAATAATATAATGTATCTTTATTTCATTCATAAAGAACCTAAAAATAAAAACATTGGTCCATAGATTAAGAAATGTAATAATTAGTTTAAGGGCAGGGCTATTACCAACTAAGCCACGGAGCCGTGTGTGAAATATATTATTCTTTTGTGTTCAGGTGGACGTCCCCCTGTCGTACGGCGTAATCAGAGTGGAGCAGCCGACATGTCTCAACGCCCTCCACGTATTCTGGGACCCGACCAAGGATGTCGGCGTTTATATCAAGGTATTTACATCAACATATCTTCAAAATGAAATGGTTCTACTGTTACTTTCGAGTTACAAGTTCGTTCGCATACCTGGTAATCTGCTGCCAAGCAGTGGTGCACTCGCATTGCTGCATTTCGGTGGAAGGGTGTGGGTGCCGGTGAAATCACTTGCGCGACGTCCCCGTCTCGGGTGACACGCAACGGGGTACGACTTGTGTTCTCTTATACTTTCGTATCGCTGTTGTCCATGGCTCTGTCCAGTTAAAGAACGTTTACACACACTCATACCTCTGCATAGGATTCCCTGTGTCGCAGATGGCATGGACAAACACAGAGACAAGACAAACACCCAAGACCCGAGAACAAACTTCATGGCCACGACACAAAGTGTGCTCGGCCGGGAATCGAACCCGGGTCCCCTCGCTTCGAAGCCAAGGAGCCCTCAACACGCCAAGTGTTATATGTGGGCTGTTAGCTCGTACCGTAACATAAAAAAGTTCTTAGTAATAAAATAATATAAGTTGTAATAAAATAATATAAGTTGTAATAAAAGCGGATCTTGTAGGATACTTATATATCATCATCATCATTTATTTATTCACTCTAGGACACAATGCACACTTAGTCTCGTTAATATAACAGTTTTTTGTAGCAGCTGTACATAAGCCTTGTCAAATATGAGGAAATATCTCTTCATGTAAAAATAATCAAATTATTTATTATATCTAGATAAGTACAATTGAAAATAACGTAACATATCCAAGTAATTTGTAAAGAATTCAATGGAAATAAAGTATTTTTGACTTTGACATTGACATTGATTGTTTAAATTATGTAATAGAGTTGTCTTCCCCAGGTGAACTGCATATCGACTGAGTTCACGGCCAAGAAGCACGGGGGGGAGAAAGGAGTGCCCTTCCGCATCCAGGTGGAGACGTACCTCGCCAGCGACGAGCACAGCCGCCTGCACGCAGCCGCTTGCCAGATCAAGGTAATTAAAAAAAAACGTTTAAACACTCATACCTCTGCACCACCACCTCTGTGTAAACAGAAACACAAGACAACACCCAAAACCCGAGAGCAAACTTGATACTCACGCAAAGTCCCAGCCAGGAATCGAACCCCTCGCTTCGAAGGCAGGGCTACTATCAACTAAGTCACGGACAAACATACAAACTCACTGTACATCTTTTTCATTGGGGTTCAAATAGGAGCTTGCTATTGTCCCTCTCAGGGCCTATCGAATATAATTATAGACCTACTTCCGTACCAGTCTCTAATATTCCCACTGCTGGGACACCGGACACTGGGAAACTCATTGGTGCACGTGTGGGTTTGAACCAGCCACCTTCAGATTGAAAGTCGGCGTCTGTGCCCCTGGACCACCACACTCTCTTAGAGCTTGAATATACCTAAGAACCATTTCAATGACGTCAGCTAACAGAAAAAAACTGCATCAATATTGGTCCATTCGTTCAGGAGCTAATGCCACAGACAGACACAAAGATACACACAACCCCTCATTTTCGTCGATGGTTAAAAAGTTTCCCAGTAATTTTCAAGGTACGTTTGTATGTATGTTTGTTTTTTTTTTTTCAAATTGTTCACTATTGGCGACGATATCGATTACATGTGGACCAATTATAAAGGTTTATAAACATTTACACACTCATACCTCTGGACTAGGATTCCCTGTGACGCAGATGGCATGGACAAACAGAAACACAAGACAAACGCCCAAGACCCGAGAGCTAACTTCATGCTCACCACACAAAGTGTGCCCCGGCTTGGAATCGAACCCAGGATCCCTCGCTTCGAAGGCAGGGCTACTACCAACTAAGCCACGGAGCCGTCCGGATATAAAATAGTTTGATTTGCCCCCAGGTGTTCAAGTTGAAGGGAGCCGACCGCAAGCACAAGCAGGACAGGGAGAAGGTGATGCGGCGCCCTCGCTCTGACATTGAGAAGTACCAACCGGGATGCGAAGCCACGGTCCTTACAACGGTAACCACCCACAACCTACTCTCGTTTGGGGTCCAATTGTTCTCAACACGTACCCCAGCCTCAAATCCCACTGCAGGGACACCGGCAGTAGGCCGGTGTTCCTGCAGAAAAAACATCTATCGGGTCAGTTAGTTTTATTAAAAATCTAGTAGGAGTTGAAATACCTGGAATTAATGATTGATAATACCAATATACCGGCGAATTATTGTACTAAAATTATTAAAATATAGTTTTAAAATCTAAAAGCCGACTATTAAATCTTAAAATTTGTCTAGAAAATTGAGTCCGTACCAGCTTCCCACTGCAGGGACGCCGGCCTACTCTCGGTAATTGAGAGTGAATGGGCTCTGATCTACCACGGGAGCCCACGGATTGGTAGATGCCGCATGTCTTCGAATTTATGTTTCTAAGACATGCCGGTTTCCTCACGATGTTTTCCGTCACCGTTTCGAGAACGTGGTATTGCGCACTTTCCTTTTTTAAAATGAAAAATCTCATTGGTGCACGTGTGGGTTTGAACCAGCTACCTTCAGATTGAAAGTCGGCGTCTACGTCCCTGGGCCACCACGCTCTCTCCCACCCCCTGGGTGCTAAAGAGCAACAAAAAGTAGCAGTAAAACTTGTGCCAGGTTCGTCCGGAGAGGTACTGCCACCACCTTCACATATTCTGAAATTCAAAAAATTATTTGTGGTTGGCAACACTGTTCCAGCATTGCTGCCAAACTCTTTCGTGTGAGTGGCCAACTGTGATTTCGGAGTTAACATGCTTACCGAAGGTTTCTGACGTGGCTTATCGACTACTATACCTGGGGCCGACATCTTAACGTGCCCTCTGAAGTACGGAAGCGCTCTGTACATGCCATGGCCGTGAGTGTTAATATTAACACAAGCAGAAGATGAAATCCAAGACTCGAGATCAAATCGTGCTCACCAGACAGTGTCAAAGACCACCAGACAACCTTCGAACTATAGTGTATTAGATTTATAAACGAGGCACTTGTCCGCAGTTGTCCAACGATGCACTGATGCCGCCGCCGTCTCTGGTCACCGCGTCGCCGCCGTACTCACCTGAAATGTGGTAAGTTTACAACTGATCTCCAAAGGAACAAGGGGGGGGGGCAGTATATTTCTACCTAAATTTTAATTTTTATCTAATTTCACAATTTATTTTTCACAACCGAAAGTACCCTCAATCTTCAATATGTTTATTATAATAATAATTTATTTATATCAGACATAACATCCATTAATTAATTAATAAATAAAAATAATAAAATAAATTATGCACACACTAAAAACAGAAAAATTTAAAATAAAACATTACAAACTCTAATAACCTCTAACTCTCTTACTACAAGACACTATTGCGTTACGAGTTGGGTAATGGGCCAGTGGACTTTTAGCCAGTGTCCCATTTATTGAATTCACATGGTGCATTAGGTCTTTTACATTGATACTTTCACATATGAACCCTTACAATATATAGCAATAGGTTGGTCGACCGATATTTTAAACAGTAACATTTGATAGTAATATATAATTTCTGTAGTTATCCAATCGAAGAACTGATGAGTATAAAATTCGGCATATTATGTTAATTAATTATTTTTATTTAAATTTATGATTAATACCCTATTTATGGATGTCCGAGCTTAATTGCCTATACACAGTCCAACTTCCCAGATAAATTTCATCTTACTTTAATTACCTTAACATCACTAACCATGGGCGTACCCAGCTTCTACCCCAGGGGAAGGTCAAGTCAGATTTTTTAAGTCGAATCTTTTTTGTCATATACACTACACAAACACCTACATGAAACATTAGGCATATGTAGTGTGTAGGGCAAACAGCCGCAAATGATCCTGCTTTATGGGTAGTTAAATAAATATAGGTAAATTTGACTATGCATGCATTTTTTCCATTTCCAGGGGGGGTAGCTGCCTCCCCTGGATACGCCCATGTACTAACAATGAGGTTTCGTTGCGCTGACTTATGTTGCACTCTAGCGGTAATACTTCACTCTGTGGCATCATAGTATCTGTGGATAGATTAAAGGAATGACACATGAAATGGCCTCGCTCTAATCTGCCTCGTTCACAACCGCGGTCCCTACGGTACATCTAATTGCATTTATGAATTGCGCAGTACTATAATACACAGATGGATTTTTTGTATCCTCGCAGCTTCTTGCAGAGTGTAGGTCTTTACATAATGGTAGAAAATCATAAACATAATTTCTTCAGTTACTAACTTTTTTTGTCTATGGTCCAAGGTCGCCAGAATTTTTCTACCTGTAAAGGGGTCGCGTATTCATAGAGATTGAAAAACACTGCTGTAGAAGATCGAAAGGTATCTGATTTTACGGCATTGCTCGAAACTTTGGGTCTTACTCTTAAGTTGCTGGTCACCAAGCTTTACGTTCTATTGAGTCTAAAGTTGCAAGCTGTTTTGTCCCAAAGATGGCAGCAATACTCCAAACCTGTCCGGACTTGAGCTTGGTTAGCATTGAAGCTGTCAAGGTGTAAAGTATCGCTTGACTATTAAGGATTCCTAGCTTCATAGCTGGTTTAGCTTTAGACTCGATGTATGCGCCGAAGTTGAGAGTCTGCCTAAAAGCTTCAGTGGGTTCTTCTTCATTGAAGACAGAACTTGGAGGAACGGACATTTTTTCGCAGAGAAAAGACATGCTTGCGTTTTGGAAGCGTTGAATTTGACGAGATTGACATGTCCCCAATCGGAGACAGCTTGTAGAGTCGAGGTCAAGCGTTGCAGCATCTCTTTCTCTCCAAATGTCGTTCTGACTGGCAGAAATATCTTTCCATAACTGTGCTGTCGTCTGCGTACCCAATTATACCGGGCCTGAGCAGATTCTTGATGTGCATCAGAACAGTGTGGGGTTCCTCGAGGGTCCGTACCTTATACCCCGGCGTTAATAGAGTCATCATCAGCCTATTTCAGTCCACTGCTGGACATAGGTCTCTCCGAGTAAGCCCCATTTAGACCGGTCTTCGGCTCTTTGCATCCAAGTCGCAAGTCGTCGCTCCACCTGGCTGGGGGGCGCCCTACGCTACGTTTGCCTAACGCGGTCTCCACTCAAGAACTCGTCTACCGTAGCGGTTATCGGTTCTTCGGCATATATGACCAGCCCACTGCCACTTCAGCTTGCTATTGGTTTTTAATCGAGTAGCCATCAATAACTATCCGAATGGACCGTTCTTTTAAAAGCTCGGTAACCAGAAACAAAATTCGTAGACCATCCTACAGCTTGCTAAAAGAGGCAGCTTGCTTATATAGTGCCAAATCCTATCAAAGGCTTTCGAGAGATCAAGTGAAACAAAAGTAGCAGTAGAACTTGTGCCAAGTTCGTCCGGAGAGGTACTGCCACCACATCTGGAATCTACCGCCAAGCAGTAGTGGTTGCATTACTGTGTTCCGGTGGAAGGGTGTGGCTGCCGGTGAAATCACATGCGCATGAGACGTATCATCCCCGTCTCGGGTGTTGGACGCAGCAGGATGAATGCGACTCAGTAAAGATTTGGATCTCATACTGAGTCGCACGCATTACTGTTGTCATGGGCGAGGGTCACCACTTACCATCAGGTGGGACATCAGCTCGTGCCGTCAATCATTCACATAAAAAAAAAAAAAACAACGAATGATTTATGTTTCTCGATTGCCTCGCTCCATCTTATAGCCAACCTCAGGCGTAGCTAGGAGTAATATATTTATAAAAAAAAGTATACATGATTATTCTGTCTGTAATCCAGTTTCCATAGTACAAGCTAGTCAGGGATAAGATACCGCTGTGTGAAATGTCCATGATTTTTTTTTATTATTATGCGTTTCGAAACCCATTAGCTAAATGTAATAAAAATGCTATCGCGTATAATTGATTTCGTTAAGACATGTCACGCTTAGATTAAGAACTTATTATGACTCCGTAGCTTAGTTAGCAGTAGCCATGCCTACGAAGCGAGGGGTCGCGGGTTCCATTCCTGGCCCGGCCAGACTTTTTGATGAACGTATTTTGTGTTAGCATTAGCTGTACCTTGGAAGCGAAGGGTCCCGGGTTCGATTCCCGACCGGGCAGACCTCGTGTGATTAGCATAATGTTTGTTATCTTGTGTTTCTGGGTTTGTCTATGCCACCTGCAAAGGGAATCCTAGTGCAGGGGTATGAGTGTGCAAACGTGTTTTTACTTTAAAAAAAGTCATTGTGGTCTCGCTTTGATTTTACTAAGACACGTTTATCTTTGAAAGATAAAGATATTATTTTTTCTATTTTATTTGCTTACATGTGTAAATTACATTGCATGCAAGATGGTCATTTTGATTCGACACAGCACCTTTTTCCGATTCCGGTGTGCCAAATTTGTAAGGAAAGTGAAGTCGAAGTCAAAATACTTACTTTCCGTAGAAATCGTCTAAAAATACTAGAATACATCATTTTTTTTAAATGAATATATATCTACAAGAACATGCGTTTCTTATTAAAAAGTTTAGCACCTGTTCAAACCCTATCCGAGAATGTCAGCAAAAACAATATAGCAATTATTGAACCCTATTGATAAATATTTAAATTACGCTTTGACTTTTACTATGGTACGTAGATGGTAAAAGTAAAAAATAATTATTTCCATTCATTTCTTATAAAAATGGTTGGTAACCACACTTTTTTAAATAAGGATCTGTCAATGTCAATGTCAAAAATCGAAATCAAACACTTTCCTTTATTTAAGCATGGGTGTACGCCATCGACTTTTGAGTATGTCGATGAAATGACAACACTAGTTTTATTACTCGCGTTCGAAAATAAAGGGACAAACTACTGAACAATGCTATGCTAATTGCGTCGATTAAGGCCCATTTTAACGGATGTATCAATTGAACTGTTGTTGTACGATCTATTTTTGTTACACCATTCCGTCTCCTTCGTCTTGAGTATTTGGTGGATGTATTATATATTGTTTGACACAGAGTTCTCCTGTTTACAGACATAATCGTAATAAATAGATCTAGCTAATTGACTGAAAATTAATTGTAATTGTAATATTTGTGTTCATATCTATTGTATAATGTCATGTAATGCGCCTAAGCTTTTGTGGGACGTTATATAAGCACGAATATGTTTAATTGTGTGTGTAACCTAAAATGACCTAAGTGGAATACAAGTGACTGATTTTAAAATGGAAAAAAACCGGCTCTCCGCTTTCATCACTTTTTTTTCGCCCTCAAGGGAACTTACCATTATAAAAAAGAAACATCCAAATCGGTATACAACAAGCGAAGAAAAAAGTCACAGGAAAGCAAAATATGCAATTTCGTTTACTTTGATTACACATTTATTCTAGATATTTTGAGTACTACATAACCCATTTTGATAAAAAAATCATAGGACCAAATAACAAATAAATTTTCAAATTCGTTTCGTAAATGTCAGAGAACTAAAATAACAAATAGAAAAAAACAGTCGATTTAATAACCTCCTCCGGAAGTCGGTTGAAAATGTATTGAGTTTTGAGCATAAACATTGCTGCGTCGCCAGCCCTTATCAATCTATTCAATGAACTAGTCTTTGTTGATCGCGTGACATGGGAATCGTTTCATTCTATTTATAGAGCAACGCGGCTATTTTCCTATTAAGCTCTTAGCATCATAATTCTCTCACATCCTGCCCGCATTCAGTTCTGTTGTAGTCTTTCAATCTTGTTTGAAACTCATCCATTCTTCCCCTGTCTGTTGAGTTAGTCTATTTGAATTTAAACGGCAAAGGCTGTAATTCGACAGACCTGTATGTGTAATAAGCTTCACAATTTCTCCTTGAACACGCGACATGGGTGGGTATGCGTGTGTTTAATTATAGAAAAGAAATAATATGACCATCAATTACACAACAATTTGAGTATTTTGGTACATACGGCAGTTTTATGCGGGATGCCATTTCTCATGACTTAGAATTATTTATTAACTTTAATGTCATGGCGTGTCATTAAAGGCCCTAAACTAAGCATAGTATGGGAACCAGAATACTTGTATAGTACTTTTAAGAAATACCTACTTTACGTCTAATACATATACGCACCCAGATACACAGTAAATATCTAAGTTTCTCGCATAAATACGAGCTCAAATATTTGACAAAAATTTCCTTAATGGACTGTGAGAGGGACCAATGTCAATTAATTAAAAAAATCGAGTAACAGCTAAAATTATTTTACTGATCATTTTGTTTGTTTGATCATGAGTGATTAAAGTATTGTAGTAGGGATTTTCGACTTTTTAACTTCACTTGTTACTTGTTTCTAGATACTAGATACAGCTAGATCTTAAAAGTACTAGACGGTATAAACCGTTTGCTCTTGTTAAAACAAGTTTTCATTGTGTCTCTGGCCTGTGCCAGACGATGAATTTAATAGAAATTGTAAACCGCAGCACAAGGCATAAATAGTTTATTTACGGCCTCAATGTAGGCCTTAGGCTTTCTAAATATAATTTATACTCGGACAGCTCATATTCTTTTCTGTTTATATATAATATTTTTAGATATTTTTTAAGATGTCGTCCAAGTATCAGTAATCAGTATCAGTATCTTAGCATACTTACTTTCACAAGAAACCGCAAAGTACATACAAGTGATTTTGCATATAGTAGCTGTAAATATATATAGTAGCTGTAATTGTATTCTGTATAGCTATAGTAAATATAGCTATAGCCATAGTATTCCAGAATATTTAAACTCCTGATTCACTCACCATTTGACCAATGATGTAACTTTAAATTGGACTCGATTGCCATCACATCCTAAATACGATTAGATTCGTCCTGGCGATGGCGGACAGTCTCGATATACGTCCCTGATATCATTTGCACAATTCTATAGTTAGATTTGGACTGCGGTTCTCGTTCGCAACCTGTTTCATGCGGTTTTGATGTTCCGACGTGACTTGGTATAGTTAAATAATTAAACTACATGTAAAACTAAATGCTGATAGATCTGGGTAAACCAGTTTTTTCTGGACTCAAGACTACAATCGAATTGTAGTGTCATATTATCATTCAGCTTCGGTGTCATTGCGTTACGAATAAGTTACTCTGATCTTGTATTATAATAATATAATAGCATAATTATCAATCATATCTGCCAAATCTCATTCCCGCCGAAATAAGAAAACACATTGTTGTCGAACTAATGATTCTTACAGAACAATCGTTTTATATGATGCTATATTGCATAATACAAGATGAAATCTGAGAGTGGTCGGTTTTGCAGCCTATGTAGAATGCAGGAGACTAGGGTCGATGACTTACTATGTCAATCCTAACCGTTAGAGTATACTTAGATGCTGGCTTAGTGAGTTCGTTTTTGTTCAGATAAAATAAAGTGCTAATCTTAAAGTTTATTTACTTTGTATATCGGTCTAAGTATTGAAGATAGTTAGTTATATCATATGCTGCCTGCATTATCACATGATTATGATATTATCTTCATATGATTGTATATCAAAATAATACTCGTATATCGGCACATAACACATAACACAGTAACCAATAACAGTAGATGCTATAATTTAGAGTTTAAATAAACAAACAAGTGCTGCATTACTATTGTATGCAAAATTAACTTCTGTCAACTGTATTTAGTCTGAGCTTTGACGGGAAAGCACCAAAATCATTACCTACTGTACATTTTCCGGTGCGTCGCCTTGATATTTTATTGATATTGTCTACCGTTATCAAAATCCATGAGTCCCGTTAATCCGCTTGCAGTCAGTTGTCCTTTATATGTTTCTAATGTGTTGGTTTAATACATGTACGCGATTTCAAGTAAAAAACTGTTATGCCCATGTAATATTGATCCATAGAGACACGTCACTCTATAAAATAAACTAATAGCAAACAGTTTTTAGTGTTATGACTTCCTGATCGTGCGAAATCTATAACTATGATATTGGCCAAATAGTCTGATCTGATTGTTTATTGCACGTGCTTAATCTGACATTTATTTATTGTTATTTATTTATTTATTTTTTCTGTTCCTTTGGCGCATTGATTAACTTGTATCATCACCATTTCGTGCTATATCGTCTTTTTATGAGAATATCTGTGTTTTTTTATAAACGTAAATAAAATAAAAAATTATCACATAGTTGTGAAAAGATCTACGCGGTTTTTATTAATCTTTTGTTATGTTCCATATTTATGTTATTTATTCATCCAAATATTATACTTTATCGTTAGGATTATACAATCGTATAAGGCTAAGAGATTGCAAACAATTATATAGATAACTGCGATACGACATTATAATGTATGTATGAGTCAAGTAAAGTGAATTAATATCGTCGCTGTGATGACGATACAAATCTTTTTATAATGTTGTCTAAGGTCTGGAGCAAGCAGCTTGCGTAGGTATGGTTTTATTTGTGTATGTATGAGGGTTTTCTAGTAGTGATGTGTGAATGCTGAATCATATTTTAAAAGAGTCTAGATTTGATGTCAAAGTTGTTTTAGTTGAGAGTTCGCTGCTGTACGAAACTTTAGATTAGCGAGTTAAACAATAATGATACCTATATGTATTTTATTTAATATAAGTAGGTGGTAATGCTAGGAACTAACGTACTATTGCCACCATCCAGTGTGCTATAGTTCAGCAATGCCATTCTTAACCAATGTGGCAATGGTTTAATCATTGGCGTTGTTACGGCACCCTCGATAGTAGCGCCATATAACTGTAAAACTAAGTTCTCCCTGATGTCTCTCATTGATCCCAGTTATAACCAGGATAAATTGCATAGAAATGCAGTATTATTACCCTTTTGAAACCGGTGCGTTAATTCGCTGTTGCTAGATGAGAAACGAACAATTTAGTAACGAACAACTGGTTCTATCTGGACATGGATGCGGCGAATGACACATAATTGGACCAAACCGCACCTAGCTACTATCGCATCCGGTTAACACATGGTCAGTGCAATCCGCTGTTATATTAATTTATAAGTAGTTTTGCCACAGATGACTACGTAAAACCGAATGTCATAAGTCGTTCCAATATTTTTACAACAAAAATATCGATATTTGTTACTTCTTAGATATGGCACAGCACTATGGCTATGACGCGCGGGCGCGATGCTCTGATCGGAGCCGGCCGCGGCCTCTACAAACCGACTTGAACCGGTTGCGGACCAATCAAAACGCGCGCCTCGCTAGCCGTAATTTATCCAACCAATCAGCTCCCGCCGCCGTCATTTGCTCGCTCACCGCCCTTGCGTTGTGATCCAAATTTTGTTTACGAAATTAAAATATTTCGCTTTGCTAAATAAAAACCACAGTCGTTTCGTTTTCGTTTTATCTACATTACGATTTATTTTCTTTTGTTGGAATCAACCGCGATCGGTTATAAAGTGTGCATCGCGTCGAAATATGTTGGATAAGTGACTGTCCATTGAAGTTTTTCGTTTAGTGCATTTCGATTCACAAATGGTTGTTGAGGAGTTGATCCGTGAAGCTATGGTGGTATACCGCGGGCGTTCCTACCGCCTAGGATCCGGTGCGTTCATCTTCTTCAACCTGACGAGACAGGATTACAGCTGACGAGAAGTAAATGATGCTCGTTTTCGAGCAGAGACTTAGTGCCCGCCACAGAGGCCGAGGGGTGAACCTCGAAGCGCGTTTTTTGCACGGATTGGAGGCCAAGGGTTGGCGGATGAAGTTCTCCCTCCTCAAAGCCGAGGTGGAGATAGACGCTGATCCAGCCACGTACACGGAGCTAGCTCGGAGATTTCGCGCGGCGAATGTCTTGGTTCGGTGCCGCCGGTCTAGTCGGTGAGAATCTGGATTGTACTGCTTTTTACCTGATTTTTGTTGTCGACTCTAAATGGGAGCCGATTATTTTCGTTTCGCGATTTAGTTTTCATTCAGTAGTTGATTTGAATTTAGTTTTGTAGCTGAATATTACAGGTTTGTTTTGCAATACAGCTGTTTGCAAACAGCTGGTTACATAAACAATTAATTTAATAGCTATTCATGGACATTTCACAAAGCGCCATCTAGCCCCAAACTAAGCATAGCTTGTTGTACTATGGCATCCAAGTTACTAATAGAATACCTTACATAGTACATTTTTTCTAATATTATTTAATTTGTTGATGAGACTAGCTGCAGGCCCATCTAATGTTTAGTGGTTAGTGGTTTAATAATTTCTAGTCAGGTTTATCTTACAAGATTAGTTAGTAAATGACATTAAACTGATATTCAGATGACCAATAGTAAAGTAAGTAACACAGATGTTTCCACATACTGACATTGAGCTATCGCACCAAGGAAACCATAAACTGACTCAAAAAACATTTCAATTCAGAGTAAGCTGTAGAAAAGTAGATCAGACTGCACACAAAAGCTATGTTCATCTGGGTAGAATGAGTTTGTCGGTAACAAACTAAAGTTCACGTCAAAGTATATTTTTTTAGTTGATATAAAATCTATATATATAAAAGAAAGTGTTTGTTACAACACTTATAGCTCAAGAACGACTGGACCGATTGCCATGGTTTTTGATTTGTTGGATTTGTTTCCGTCCCGAATAGCAGTATAAAAACACTGGAAAATTAACGAAAAAATAAAATCAATTTATCCCCATATTCTCCACGGGAACGGGAACTATGCGGGTGAAACCGCGGGGCGCAGCTAGTAGTGAAATAAAAAAAATTAAGATGTAACTAATTCGTTGAACATTAAAGGTTTAATCAATTATCATACATATTAGTTATATGGTTTTATCATTAAGAACTAATTTAATAATTAGCATGAAACTGTGTTGCAATAAATTACATACTTGCTACTGAAAATAGCATTAATCGAACGGGAGAAATTATCTACAATTTGTTATGTTTTTGACTAACTGTTATATTTTGGTTATTAATGTGAGCTGAATGACCAGCTGATGTTAAGTGGTTACCACCACCCATAACGATTGTAATATGACTTAGGTCCCGGACCGAAGTATGAGAAGACCCAAGGCACCATTGCACGTCTTACGTCTCAAGCGCATGTGATTTCACCACCTCCCACACCCTTCCACCAGAACACAGCAATGCAAGTGCACTACTGCTTTGCGGCAGATTACCAGGTGTTGAGGCAGTACGTTTCCAGGTGAATTTTGCTCTAGTTCTACTGCTACTTTTTGTTGCTCCTTTCGCACCACCCAGGGGGTACATGTAGCGATTTCAAAAGTATTCACCTATGGATCTGAGCAACTGGACTGCCTTTACATTTTTGTTGTCATTCTACAGAGCAAGCTTTCTAACCAGTCTCTTCACCCAAGTTTAGATAGTAATTTATGTCAATTGTATAATTGTTATATTACCTATTCCAGAGTGTGCTAGCTGCACAGACATGTGATGCAGCTATCATACTTTATAGGTCTACATTAAAGCTGGTCCAGGGCGCATAGAAGCATAAATGGAGTGACCGATGGGACTGGCATAGTCTTATGAAAGACCAAAGTCCCATAAAAAAAAAAATAGAGTAAAAAAAAATAAAAAATTTAATAATAACAATAATAATTGTTATATTAGGTGGCTCCGTAGCTTAGTAGGTAGTAACCCTGCCTTTGGGTGGATTTTGATTTGATTTTACGTTAAGTTTGTCAGGCCTAGGGTTTTTGTCTGTCTCCACCTGCAACACAGGGAATCCTAGTGTAATTATAACTTGTCATCTTTTATATAAAGAACCTGGGTGACCGAACTCCTTTTGGTTTCTTAATTTAGATTATCAGTCTGTGCACAATGAAATATTTATTTAGTTAGAAATATTTATTTAGTTTAGAAGTTACAAACATTTTTCTTTGTTGCAGTGTTGCTCCGAAGCCTGTTTCAAGTCCCATGGTGGTCACTAAGTCGCCTCCAGGTAAATATATGACATAATAGACAAAATGTACCTATGTATGTGTGTGGGTGGGGGTGTTGGTGTGTGAGAGTAATGGACCACTTAGATATCTGAAACACCAGCCACTATTTTGTTACCATTTTCTTTGACTGAATTTAAAATTAATTTATGTTTGACTTGTATAATTAATTATGGTGACATTATTATGGTTTTAAATATTTTCAAATGTATATCAAATAATGTATTATTTTCTTTTTCCAGCGATACACGCACCGCCTACACCAATGAAACCACTTTACAATGAGTGAGTATACATACAATATAATTTTCATTTTGAACTAGTAACCATAATTTGCATTTAGTGCAAATTATGGTTATTTAATACTAATTTCTCTGCATTGCAAAAAGCGGTTTTGCTTCATGAACAAGACTCATTGCAGAGTACTGAAAGATAGATTCGCTTCTTGCTATGCACCAAACGAATATCCGGTATCCGGCTAAACATCTATGAAAAGTAAATATTCATTAATATATTTCACACAGCGCCATCTAGCAAACTACGCATAGCTTGTAATATGGGAACTAGATAACTGATAGAATACATATAGTAATTTTTTTGTAACTTCCGGACACAACAAACATTTCTGCTTGCACACGAATTCTTGTCCTGGGTGGGAATTCAACCTATGACCTGCGCAGAGAGCAGAGCTACCAACTGACAGGCCAGTCGAAATCCGTTTCATCTCTTATAACATTCCTCATTTTCGTGGGGTTTAAAACTGGATGTGTTAATGGTAGCTTGGTCATCAGCAGCGGTAACGAGATGAAAGTGAACTCCCCGCCGTGCCACTCCCCCGGCGCCATCCTGCCCGACCTGCCGCAGCCGGCCGACGAGCCCGACAAGGTATTCTTTTTACTAGCTGCGCCCCGCGGTGTTACCCGCAGTATTCCGGGATCAAAAGTAGCCTTTGTTAGTCCAGGATATAAGATATGTTTTCCGGGATCAAAAGTAGCCTTTGTTAGTCCAGGATATAAGATATGTTTTCCGGGATCAAAAGTAGCCTTTGTTAGTCCAGGATATAAGATATGTTTTCCGGGATCAAAAGTAGCCTTTGTTAGTCCAGAATATAAGCTATCCTGGTACCAAATTTTATCCAAATCCGTTGAGCCGTTTAATCGTGAAGGTGGTACAAATATATATACACACACACATACGAGTACATTCAAACTTTCGCCTTTATACTATATTACATGTATAGTAGCTGTGCCCCGCGGTTTCACCCGCGTTTTTCTAGTTTTTTTTTTTTAGTTTTTTTTTTAAATACGTAGCCTATAGCCTTCCTCGATAAATGGACTACCCAACACTGAAAGAATCATTCAAATCGGACCAGTAGTTCCAGAGATTAGCGCGTTCAAACAAACACTGCAGCTTTATAATATTATAGTATAGACTAGATGTTTTCCTGTCTTCATTCACAATTTGACGGCTGTCAAACGGCATACCATAGAAAAATATGGTTCCTGTTTTTTCTCAATTCCGACATTTTAAGTTTCCCAAAAGTTTTCTTACAACAAGGATTGTAAAAAATACTCGCGATGTTAGTCAAATGGGTGCAGCATCGACATTTGATTATTATTATATAGAGGATGTTATATAGAGGATACACGATAAAAACATCCAGACTTAAAAATATTTGTTTGTCCTGAACCTGTAGCTGTAGGTAGGGAGATCATGTCCCGTAGGTACCCTCAGAGACTGGGGTCTTTCAGACTATAGTCCTGAGGATTTTTGTTGTATATTGGCAGAGCTACAGTAGCTTGGTAATACGGAGCTATGAGGCCAGTCTCACGAGCCGTTCTCGTTTGTTGTACAGAACTACGGGCTGTCGAAGGAGGCGTCGTCCGCGGACACGCAGGCGTGGCTCGCTCGCCACAGGTTCTCGCAGCACGCGAACACCTTCGCCAACTTCTCTGGGGCCGATCTGCTCAGGTAACATTTTTGAGCTTAATTTATCAAAAACTACAATATAATTTTTTTTATGTGAGTAAGTGACGGAGCGAGCTGAGGGCTCACCTGGTGGTAAGTGGCGACCCCCCATGACAACAGTAATGCGACTCAGTATAAGATTTTAATCTTACATCCTGCTGCGTCCATCACCCGAGACGGGGATGATACGTCTCATGCGAATGTGATTTCACCGGCACCCACACCCTTCCACCGGAACGCGAGCACTACTGCTTAATGGCAGATTAGTCTGTGTTCATTTTTAAGGTCTCATACTAATGAATATTTTCTTATTATTGTCTTATTCGGTAGATTAAATTTTAGACCAAAAGATGTTTATTAATCTAACAATTTATGTTCCCAGACTGTCCCGAGACGATATCATTCAAATATGCGGTCTGGCAGACGGCATTCGTCTGTTCAACGCACTGCATGCCAAGTAAGTCAATAAATATATATTCATGGACATGTCGCACAGCGCCATCTAGCCCCGAACTTAGCCTTACCATAGGAACCAGATAACTGATAGGAATGATAGCAAGCTCCAAAGTTATTTTTTTTGTAAACAATACATATTAACGCCCAGATACAGAAGAAACATGCTCGTGATACATATGCTTGTCCTAAGTGGGAGTCGAATCCACGACCAACACCGCAGAAGGCAGAGCTGCTACCACTAAACTATGAGGTTTGCCATGTAAACCATTACCCTCCTAATCTAAACTCATGTATTAGAAGCTAAAAGCGCTTGTCTGCTGTGGCTCTGAATGTTTTAAATTAAGTACACTGTTCGGACATTATAGTTTATTATTTACTAGCGGATACCTACGTCTGATGCGCATGTGATTTCACCGGCACCCACACCCTTCCACCGGAACGATTTAATGCGAGCACTACTGCTTGGCTACAGAGTCCAGGTGTGGTGGAAGGATGGATTCGTATGGATTCTATACTTTTTGTGCCTAATGTATTGTTTTAGTGGTCCCAAACAATCTTCGCATTATTGCCTTTCTAATGAAACCCTTTTGGGGCACATCGGTTGGTTTCAAAATCTATAACGGACATCAGTAGAATCAATTTTTGTGCTTTATATATTAGGATTAATTATTATTGTGTATGCTAAGCAATGTTTATGTTCCAGACGCATCGAGCCCCGGCTGACGGTGTACGTGTGTGGGGCCGGGAACAACATCTACAGCGCCCTCTACTTGCACGCGTGCCGCGCCGCCGAACTACTCGCCAAACTCAAGTGTCTACACAGCGAGTGTGCGAAGGTACTAACATTGTACTTTTTTGTATTAAGTGGTTGCTGCCGCCCATAAACAACAAATAGATGTTTTTTATACTTAGAGTAATAAAAATAATTGTATTCTAATAAAACCGGTCTAAAAACACATCACATTTCTACCTAAGGTAGAATCAATTTTATATATTAGGTTTTTTTTGCGAGACTAACGCAGTTTACCTTCCAGGATTGCGAGACGGTACTGGTGTCGGGGCCAAACGGAGCCCGAGTGAGGCTTACCGACGAGCTGGTGCGGCATCTTCCAGACAACTCCACGTACCGCCTGGAGCGGTTGGACGACAGCAACGCGCTGTTGCTCTGCGCCACCAACAACTAATCACCTACGTAGACCTATGTAGACAAATCATCTTTATTTTGACCCATGTAAAGTTCATACAAAGGGCTCATACATTTTTTTACCAACGTTAACCTCCCTGCTTGGAAGGGTTGGAAGTCAAAAAAAATTATTTGTGTGTTTGTTTCGATTTTTTATCTCGGAAGAAATTTATATTTCACTTAGAGAGATAATTAATATAACATATATTTTGTTTGATTTCCTCCAAGCGTAAAGAAAATATTTCTATTTAGTAGAAGCGCTTGCAGATCATCTAAGTTAAGCAACTATCCGCCTGGTTGATATTTGGATGGGTGGTTTAGTGGCATTGAAACAGCTTCCGTATTTTGGATGCCATGTTAAGGTGTCACCTCGGCTATACTGGTCTATAAGCAATGGTGGAGGCCTTTGGGCTGGTTGAAATACACCAGAGTTGGCCACATACACTATAATAATGACAGTCTACACCACCAACAAATGATGAAAACAGGAAAGATAATACAAGATGAGATATTGATATCGAATTTTCTTTTATTATATTGTGTGTACATAAAATGTATGGACTTTTTGAACTTTCAGTTTGTTTATTGCCACCTACGACACAGGGTATCGTAGTACAGGGGTATGATGTGTAATGCACTAAGAATTGACATTACAGGCAAACTTACTGTCAATTTGCGAGAGTAGCCACGTCTAATACTGATATTAGTAAAGTTGTTTGTTATGTACGGGTGAAATTTTTACTGTATTTTATATTATACTATATACCCGATTGCGCTAGGAGGGTTGTGTCTGTGTATCTATGTATATTTCTTTGGCCCCCTGTAGTTTAAACGTCTTGATGGATATTAGATTGCAATGATTTATCGAAAATGTATAGGATTGGATCTGGAAAAGGTGAATAATCATATTTTGAGCTAAATGCGGACCAATATATCTTTTGATTTTAATAACTGTATTTTTTATATTGAGTTTTTTCAGCCAAGTATTTTCCGTTGTATCTTTAAAAAATACTTTGATGTACAGTTCCTGTTCCTAATATATTACAGTAGTACAGTTCCTGTTCCTATATTACATTGAGTCGAGTAAGACTCACAAATTTTTGGGAAAAAGACCTTTGTGTATACAACATTGCTGTGGATTAACTAAACATAGTTAAGTATCGTATTAAAGCGGACTAATTTTAGCCTTCAGTTATCCATTAGTTGAATATGGGAACTGAATATAAGGCTGGGTTTACAGACCTTGCATAAACTACAAAGTCGGATGTCTGTGTTATATGCGAATTATTTATAAATACTATTTTAGAGTTATTTTTTGTTCTTGAGATATTTTTAGTTATACTATAAAAATATGTATATCTATAATAATAATAAATAATAAAATTAAAAATATTTACAACTTTTTAATATTATCAGACGGCCATGTGCCCAAAATGCTGGCTGCATTGCCATGTTGGATGGCAAAGCTTATTCGCTGTGCAAAATATTAGCCAGCACTTTGGTCAGCTGTTGCTTCGACCAGCTTATGTGTTAAAAATACTACCGATAGGTAGTTTTATATTATAATTATGTATTTAGCTTTATATGAAAGAATTTTGTTTTGTTTTATGTGTTAAGTATAGTCATATTTTTGTATAGAAATGGTATTTTGCGGATGACAGTAATCTCCTACCGCTTAGAAATTGTATGTTTGATTAATAAATAGATAAACCAAATGCCCCTTGTAAAATCCGTTACTTCTTGTCCATCCAAGGTTGTCTGTAAGAGATCGCTCTAAAGCGATAAGACTGCCCATTGTCTCATATTAAAGTGTAATTTGTATTATTATGATTACTGCTATTTTGTTTGTGAGCACTAAAGTGTTATATATCTATCTATGTGTGAAAAATATTTTTCGAATTATACATACAAATTCAGTACTTTAAAACTCATATTTGCTTCTAAAAGCACTATTTTTCGATATTTCCATAGCTTTAACATTGTCATAACTTCTAGGCGATTATAAGATTACAGAAAGACCTATTGATATTTTTTATTTATGTTTAGTTATAGTAGATATTTTTATTTGTAATTATTTCATACACTTAATATTTTTAATATAGGGATATTCAGATGTTTTGCCCAATTGTAGCGACACTTGCCTTTCTTTCTGGAGACAGAATGAAAATGCCTAGCGAGTCGTTCCAGGCAGATATAGGTTTGGAAACAAAGGTCGCGAGTTCGGTTCCCAGACGTCATGTACATTTGTTACACGATATGGGATAAGTTTGTGTTTTTTTTAATACATTTTTTGAACTAGCTATAATTTGTCTGTATTGGTTATAAGTTATACAGAACTTGTTTGTTATTGCAACTTATAGAGTAAGTTTATTATAAGTTTTAACCTTGTAAGGTTTTTTTGTTTAGCTTATTTTTGTGCCTTAAATGTGTCTTAGATGGAGTCGCGGAGTTGCATATACGGAGTATTAAATATTAGATTGTTTATAAATGTTACTACTGCATGTGCTAATGTGTATGGATAATAAAATAAATGTATATAAAACCTATACTGTGTTTTAATTTGTGCCCACGACTGTGAGTATATGCCAATAACCACAAAGGTACATAGGGTCGTGTAGCGAACTGAATAAAACCAACAAAAACATTTAACATTTATTTTCGATTATATATCTTACTTAAATAATACAACGATAACAACATTTAGGTTACATACACGTAATTTCCCAGTAGTCCCACCGGTAGACTAGCGATAGAACGACTGGGAATAGGCCAAACATTTATAAATAAAGAAAAAAAATTAAACTTAATTTCAACAATTTATCACATGCATAAATAATTTAACAATGCTTAAGCAATTGTGTTATTAAAAACAAAAACAAAATACGATCAATTGTTATATTTTATTAAGTGCAGTATTTAAAATACTAAATATTCGCTATAATATAATACTCAACAAGCTAAGGATACATTAATTACCTATAATATAATTTATATGATACATTCGAATATAATTATTCTTACAACCTGAGCTCGCCGGACTTGTTGGGACACTTTTCGTCCGGTCCGTCGGATTGTAAAGGAATGACTTATCTTAGTGGAAGAAAATAGCTAAAGTATTCATGGGAATACAACGGTTACACTATCGTGGGAACAGTTAGGTATAGAATAGAATAGATTACCACTTACTTCTATTCTATACCACTTGTATAGAATACAATAGAATAGATTTTTAATTTATCTTCGCGATAATCACTAAAAACAATAGGTAGGTGCTTACTAAAAAGTTGGGCAAACAACATTTGTGCTAATTTTTAATATTTAGATAAGTGCACATGAATATTATAATATTTTGAGAAGTGCATATTCACTTTAGATAGAAATGAAAACAAAAATAGTTCAGTATTCCCACGATAGTGAATCCCATAAGTTGAAAAAGCCTATCGGCGCTGTACCCAAACGTGCGCTAAAAAAATGATGAATTTATAAATATATTTAGTTTTAGTAAAGTAGCATAATAATAAAACTTAAAGACTAAATTACATTATATTACATGCTTGTCACACACATTCAATCGCGTCCCCGATGGCTTAGCGCCATCTAGGAGTGACAATACTAAAGTAATAACACGTTGGATCGCGTCTCCGATGGCTTAGCGCCCTCTATGAGTGACAATACTAAAGATATTGCACATTGAATCGCGTCTCTGATAGCCTAGCGCCATCTATGAGTGACAATACTGAAGATATTGCACATTGAATCGCGTTTCTGATAGCCTAGCGCCATCTATGAGTGACAATACTGAAGATATTGCACATTGAATCGCGTCTCTGATAGCCTAGCGCCATCTATGAGTGACAATACTGAAGATATTGCACATTGAATCGCGTCTCTGATAGCCTAGCGCCATCTATGAGTGACAATACTGAAGATATTGCACATTGAATCGCGTCTCTGATAGCCTAGCGCCATCTATGAGTGACAATACTGAAGATATTGCACATTGAATCGCGTCTCTGATAGCCTAGCGCCATCTATGAGTGACAATAGTAAAGATATTATACATTGAATCGCGTCTCCGATCCGTCGGCCAGCATTAGGGTAACGGTGCGTGCGTTGGTCCATACCAAGCGAGCGAGGCGAGCGGGGTTGAGTCTCGCGACGTCTGCCATCGGCGCGGTGCTGTAGCACTTCACGCAGCGCGTCTGGGCCGCGCCTAACCCGAACATACCTACAGGAAAAAATATTGTTTGTTTATTTAAATATTTTTAAATGATCGTGCTCGCGATGGAAAGCAAAGTCAAAATCAAAGTCAAACTCATTTATTCCTTTAGATCTCAAGTATCATTTGGACACGTCAAATTTCACACATGCATGTACATATATTCGTGAGCATATAACGTGTCACAGGAACTCCCCAAGCACATTACATGCACACAGATATGTCATTTCCATAATTATTATGTATTCATTTTCTGCTTGTTTGCTTATTCATGCTTTTTTTACTGTAGCTTCCAAGCTTTTTCAATTCCCCTATATAAATAGATTATAAAAACGATCTCATAGATTTTGTATATTGTATAGTATTTTAATTTGAAATGTTGTTTGAACACGTGTATTTCACTGTCGTCGCACGCTGTCACCACGGCGCCACAATACCAGCGCTGTATCAGTCCACTGACGCAGCACATGCTGAGTTGTACCTTACCATACCTTTTTTTGTTGTTACATATTCATAAACGTGTAATTTTGTTTTTAATTTTTAAGAGAGTCCTAATTATGTAATACAAAATAAAGTTTTTCTATCCATATAGAATCTTCACGACCCCCTAAAGAGGCTTGGACCCGTTGGAAGACACTGATATAGTATTAGTGGAGGATGTACTGACCGGCGGTGGACTGCCAGAAGGAGAGGCGGTTGTCCGCGGTGGCGTAGGACACGAGGTACCTGCCGTCGGGGCTGAAGGCGCACGCGGTCACCGGCCCCTGGTGCGCCGCCAGCGACTGGCACCGCCCCGCGCGCAGCTCGTACATCGCCAGCTGCCCCGTGTGACTGCCCACTGCCCCCCCCCCCCAATACAACACGCATTTTGTTTATGCAGAATTTACTTTAATTCACTCTAACATAGATATTATTTCAATTCTCATCGCATGTTTGTCCAAATGTTTTCTTTTTCTCGCATGTATTAACCTATTTTTTCTTATATTATATATTGAACATTTTTTTTAAATGTTGTCTAGTTGTCTCTATTAACACGCTGCGACGCCCTATAATTGCGGGACCACTATTATTTAAGACCTTTGATTATTTTAAGTTGTATGTTCAGTGTATCTTGTGTTGGGAGTCCTTAATAAATAAATAAATAAACACTCAATTGATGACCCAGACACAGAATAAACACTTTTTCACAAATAAAAAAAAACAACGTTAACACACTCATACCTCTGCACTAGGATTCCCTGTGCCGCAGATGGCATGGACAAACACAGAAACACAAGACAAACACCCAGAACGCGAGAACAAACTTCATGCTCACCACACAAAGTGTGCCCCGGCCGGGGATCGAACCCGGGACCCCTCGCTTCGAAGGCAGGGCTACTACCAACTAAGCCACGGAGCCGTCAATATAATAGTAGTAGTATATCCTTAGTCCTTTTTGTGTCTGCTAGGTTAAGTTTTTGTATTTGTTTTTCTTGTTTTTTTTTTTTTTCTATAATTACTGTGATGTTTAATAGTAAGCCTACATTATGTATTATACACTTAACTACAGTATCGGTTATATTGGTATATATTATAACTGAGGTATATTGGTACATATTGGTATATATCTGAGGTAAATTGGTATATATTGGTATATAACTGAGGTATATTGGTATATATTGGTATATAACTGTGGTATATTGGTATACTGACCCGCTATCCGCCGCGTGGCCGGACAATGTGAGACCTGGTTGTACCGACATATCGCCGGGAACACCTCGTTGAGGCCCTTGCTCTTGAGATGCGACTGGTCCACGCAGTGCAGGATAATATCCATCACCTGACACAGATTTACAATATAAACTACAGGGAACAAATTGTGGGATCAAAAAGAACTAGTATAATTTCTTTTTGAAATAAAACGGGAACAAATTGTGGGATCAAAAAGAACTTGTATAATTTATTTTTGAAATAAAACGGGAACAAATTATGGGATCAAAAAAAAACATATAAATTATTTTTGAAATAAAACAATATAAACTGCAGGGAACAAATTATGGGACCAAAAAAACTTTTTTTTGTAGGGCCCATACCCTACAAAAAATTGCAACCTTCAGATTGAAAGCCGGCGTATATGTGAAATTACAAGCGGTGCAACGCGTTACGACTGGGGTTTTTCATACTTCATTTCGAAAGGACTGGAGACGTATCGCTGTTGTCCATGGGTGGCAGTAACCAGTTAACTTTAGCCATATAAACAAGTGTACATATAGTTATATTACCTCAACCAGGAGCTCGGCTAGTTCCGCATGCATCCTATCGATGAGGAGTTCGATGCCGCGCAGCACTTCGGCGCGGCCGCGTTGCAATGCCAAGTACGCAGGTGACGGCACAGCGCCACTTGACAGCGCGGCGCAGCGCGCCACCTCGCGAGCCATCGTGGTAATGAATGCTGCAGGCCTGCGTATTTATATACACAAATAAATGAAATTGGATGTGTCTGTTTGTAATGGCAATATAACTGCTTTTTACTCAATGCTTTTGTATTATTATTGACGGCTCCGTGGCTTAGTCGGTAGTAGCCCTGCCTTCGAAGCGAGGGGTCCTGGGTTCGATTCCCGGCCGGGGCACACTTTGTGTGGTGATCATGAAGTTTGTTCTCGGGTCTTGTGTTTCCGTGTTTGTTCATTCCATCTGCGACACAGGGAATCCTAGTGCAGAGGTACGTTTATTTATTTATTTATTTATTATTATATATATATAGGACGTGGTGAACCATGGGTACTGACGCTGACTTTCATTCTGGAGGTCGCTGGTTCAAACCCATTTTCCAAACCCCCGGGGATTTTAACATTTTAAATTCCCCACGCCCGCTTATCGCTTATCTTAACATTTCAAAGACCAATATAATGTATTATTCTAGATTGGCAATTTATTATGTGAGTGTATATGATGATGAAGTGGGCTGATGATGATTTTGCCGTGTCCAAATGATACTTGAGATCTAAAGGAATAAATGAGTTTGAGTTTAAAGTAAGTGGGATGATGATGGTGAAGTGGGCTGAGGATGATGAAGTGGGTTGATAATGATGAAGTGAGTTAATAATGATGAAGTGGGCTGATGATGATGAAGTGATTTGATGATGATGAAGTGGGCTGATGATGATGAAATGTGTTGATGATGATGAAGTGGGTTGATGATGATGAAGTGGGCTGATGATGATGAAGTGGGCTGATGATGATAAAGTGATTTGATGATGATGAAGTGATTTGATGATGATGAAGTGGGCTGATGATGATGAAGTGGGTTGATGATGATGAAATGTGTTGATGATGATGAAGTGGACTGATGATGATGAAGTGGGTTGATGATGATGAAATGTGTTGATGATGATGAAATGTGTTGATGATGATGAAGTGGGTTGATGATGATGAAGTGGGCTGATGATGATGATGTGGGCTGATGATGATGAAGTGGGGTGATGATGATGAAGTGGGCTGATGATGATAAAGTGATTTGATGATGATGAAGTGATTTGATGATGATGAAGTGGGCTGATGATGATGAAGTGGGTTGATGATGATGAAATGTGTTGATGATGATGAAGTGGACTGATGATGATGAAGTGGGTTGATGATGATGAAATGTGTTGATGATGATGAAATGTGTTGATGATGATGAAGTGGGTTGATGATGATGAAGTGGGCTGATGATGATGATGTGGGCTGATGATGATGAAGTGGGGTGATGATGATGAAGTGGGGCGATGATGATGAAGTGGGTTGATAATGATGAAGTGGGTTGATAATGATGAAGTGGGCTGATGATGATTATGTGGGCTGATGATGATAAAGTGGGGTGATGATGATGAAGTGGGGTGATGATGATGAAGTGGGGTGATGATGATGAAGTGGGGTGATGATGATGAAGTGGGCTGATGATGATGATGAAGTGGGCCGATGATGATGAAGTGGGCTGATGATGATCCACGTTACCTGGCGGTGGCTATGAGCGTGAGCGCGTGGCGGGCGGTGCGGCACGAGTCCGCCTGCGGGGTCAGCGGCAACCCGTACGTCATCGAAGGGACCAACTTGTCAGCATCAGAACACATCTCTAGCAGACCTAGAAATAAAACAGGGAAATAGTTACTCGCAAACTGTATACAACACAAATCACATAGAAAAGAAAATATAAAATAATATGACTTATGGAAGAATTTTGGGTGGTCCAGTTGCTCGCGTCCGTAGGTCCCATTGATTCCTTACACGTATCCTGTACATCACCCGAGACGGGGACGATACGTCTCATGCGCACGTGATTTCACCGGCAGCCACACCCTTCCAGCGGAACACAGTAATGCAACCACTACTGCATGGCGACAGATTCCAGATGTAGTGGCAGTACCTCTCCGGGCGAACTTGGCACAAGTTCTGCTGCTACTTTTGGTTGCTCCTTTAGCACCCAGGGGGTACGTGTAGGGAATCAAAGGGAACACAACTGGACCCCCCAAATGTGTGTATGAACAGGAGACCACACTCACCCAGCAACACCTGGCTGACGTCCAGGTAGGGCTCCCAAACGGTGAACCCCCGCCCGAGCAGGTCCACGGCGGCACGGCGCAGGGGTGTGTGCGCAGGCAGGCGGCTACTCGGGGGGGACACCAGCAGGTGAGTCAGCGCGAGCGCAGTCAGGCGCGCGAGGTTGTTGCTGGAGCTTAGCGTGAAACCTGGCAATAGGATATATGTTTTTCAACCTTTGAAAACCCGGCCCCTTTTGTATGAAGAAATATTTCGCGACCGTTGCTTTTTTTCATGTTTTTTTTTTGTGAAAAATATTTCCGTACCAGCCTCTAATGTTCCCACTGCAGGGACACCGGCCTACTCTCGATAATTGAGAGTGAATGGGCTCTGATCTACCACGGGAGCCCAATCCGGATTGGTAGATGTCACATGTCGTCCAATTTTTGGTTCTAAGACATGCCGGTTTCCTCACGATGTTTTCCGTCACCGTTTTGAGAACGTGGTATATATACGTGCGCACATAAATTTTTTCAAGTGAAAAAACTCTTTGGTGCACCTGTGGGTTTGAACCAGCAACCTTCAGATTGGAAGTCGGCGTCTATGCCGCTGGGCCACCACGCTTATACACACCACGATTTATAAATGAGGGAGATCAGAGGTAACAAACTTAAAAAAAAGCACTCGCGCTCTAAAGGTTCCGTACCATTATCCATCCGTTTTACCCTTTGGGTACGGAACCCTAAAAACAGATGTTCAAGTAATATGTACACATTTAATATGGACCCTGTTGGGCACAACAATAAATAAAATATGAACGAGAGAAGAGGACGATATTTTCGCAAACATATTAAGTTTTAATTTATCTAAACAGGTAAAAGACATTTAATTAAAAGAAGAATTGATAACGTAATTAAAAAAAATAGTTGTTATAGATTACAATGACATACCTAGACAGGCGAGTCCCCGTATCAGCCTCTAATGTTCGCACTGCAGGGACACCGGCCTACTCTCGATAATTGAGAGTGGACAGGCGAGTCAATGTGACAAAATTTTAGCAATTTGTCATGAATCGGTTTTTCCACATACCTTCGACTACAGAGCTCTTGCGGCTGTCTCCATCCTTGCGCCGCTTGTTGCTGGCTGCGCCTGGAACAAACCCTTCCTGCAGGACTCCTCAAACAAACAACATGCCCTTATATGATAAATCTTCACCTGGTCCAAGATATGATTTCTAAGGAGCATTGGACAATAGCTACTACGAACAATCGGCAAGTTAAGGCTTAGTCAAAGGCCTTAATAATAAGTACCTAGCGCGAAATTAAGGCGTTTCACCGTCGCATAATTTGGTATAATAAAATACAACTTCGCGACCGATCATTGCGTACTAATAGCTCTGCATTATTATGCAGTACGTGTAGCTTCAACAGTTGACAACACGTGTAATTAAATATCAAAACTATGGCCGTAATTATAAGGTTTAACTTGAATGATTTAAAAAGGGGGACAACTGAACCCAAGCTTTAGTTTTAAGAATGAAAATAGGCCTCAATTTTAGTGTCCCTCAAGGTACAACATTAGGTCCCTTATTGTTAAGACAGTTTACTGTCTCTATTTTTAAAATATTATACGAAGATGTAAAAGTGACAACAGTCTTACCCTCACTGGTGATATCTTGTCCAAACTCAGCGCCAATAACTCCGAGTAAAACAACAGCGGTCGTTTGCTTGCGTTTCAGTTCGGCCATCGAAGAGGGCTTGCGTACTATCTCCTCTTCTTCCTCTTCGAACTCCTCTTCTTGCTGTAAGACGAAATTAAAAAATGCCTCTTAATCGGAATTTCTGATGAATGCCTATTGATGACTGGAATGACTTTAGATTTGCTTTTTTTTATTGCAAATCCTACTTATTCTTCTTATTGGAACTATTATAAGAATCTTTCCTGATGCTCACAAAATTGTTGAATTCAACAAGCACTTTACTTTTTTTTATACATTATTGAATATTAGCTGCAGCAAAATTTTTGTATGTGTGAGACGAGTATCATGAAAGAGGTAAATTACCAAGAAAATTAATTAAATAAATAAATAACTTAATAGTATTCGAAGGAGATGACATTTGTCAGGAATAATCACTCATAATTTGGATGTCTTGGTTGTTCTACCTGAGGCTTCAGGTAATAATAGGCTGATCAAAATCAATCAATCGAAATCAATTAAAAAAAAAAATAGAAGAAACCGACATCTATACTTTTATGAGTTATTTCTCGCCCTTACCATTTTAAAAGGAAAAAACCAAATTAGTCTATATTAGAAGAAGTAAAGGCATACATAGGGTAGCAAAATACACAATTTCTTTTACGTGGATGGCATATTATTTCCAACTAGCAGTGTTTCGCGGTATCACCCGCGTTTTTCTCGTTTCCGTGGAAACAGCGCACGCAAAAATAGGTTTTCGATTTTACACCTTGTGTTACAAAAAAGCAATTTTATGACGGATCCCTAATTTTGAAAAAAACATAACCTATAGCCTTCCTCGATAAATGGACTACCCAACACTGAAAGAATCATTCAAATCGGACCAGTAGTTCCAGAGATTAGCGCGTTCAAACAAACAAACAAACAAACTCTGCAGCTTTATAATATTAGTATAGATTAGTATAGATTATTTTCATTGCAACAACCAAACTATTGAACCAATATCCAAATTGGTTGACAAAATGGCTTCTGAGAAAACAAACATAAAAAAACAACTTTGTACTTCTTAATTTGGAAGAGCACAAAGAGAGACCTCTTCCAAAGTAAGAGAAAAGGGAGTTAAAAAAAACATGTATTCTCCGTTTAAGCTGACCTTTTCGACTGGTTCCTTGGGCACGGCGTGTGGGTTCAGGCTTTCAGTGTGCGTGTACAAAGGCAGGTACTGCGCCCAGTTGTCAACCAACGCCTTGCGCCCCTTCGGCCCCAGTCTGGAACCATAATCACAAGCATAAGAGTCGCTCTAGAACCAATTTGCGACAAAGCTTCTTTACAGCCGCTATTGTCATTCTATTGACTGATGGTTAGTAGCTGTGCCTAATAGAAGAAAATCTTGGACCGAAATATTAACGTGGCGCCTGCAGCACGAAAGTGCTCAGTTAAAATGGCACTAAACGGTCACCCATCCAAATAAAGACCGGGCGGAGGTGTACTAACTATTATGGTGAACAAACAAAATAAATATTTTTTATTCGATTATTCTCAGGTCTTGGGTGTTTGTCTTGTGTTTGTGTGTTTGTCTATGCCATCTGCGACACAGGGAATCGCAGTGCAAAGGCATCAATCTGTTAACATTGTTTTTTTTTGTAGAGTACTGACCTCCCTAGTTCTGCCAGGAGCAAGGCCTGCGCGGCGTCGCGGACCTCCAGGCAGTGGTGCTGCCACCTCCTAGCCAGCATCTCCACCTGGGGACGCTTGAAGCTCTTTGCACCTGGAAATGAGTTACAATTCAATTAATCGTACATTTCAACTAATATTAGAAACATAAAAAATTGTGTGTGTATGTTTGTTAGTCCATCACGCTTAAACAGCTCAACGGATTTGGATGAAATTTAGTACCTGCTTTTATTCTATTTATGGGCGGAGGTAACCATTTACCACCAGGTACCATCAACTCGTTCCTTCATTACAGCAGTATAAAAAAAAAATATATATTGTTGAATTAGTAAGTAAGTTCAAGTTACAAAATATGTTCCTCTACACCTTGAAAATAACATAACATACCCGTGGTGGTATAAAAAAAATTCCATGGACATTTCACACAGCGCCATCTGACCCAAAACTAAGCATACCTTGTAAGATGGGCACTAGATAACTGATAGAATAATCAACTTTTTTTATTAAGACCTAGACACAGAACAATAATTTATGTTCGTCGCACAAATCCTTGCCCTGGATGGGAATCGAAGCCACGACCAACGTAAAAGGCAGAGCTACTTCCAACTGAGTTCTGAGGCAAGTCAATAGTTTTATGACAATAGCGGCTGTAAAGGAGTTTTGTCGGAAATTGGTTCTAGAGCGACTCTTATGCTTGATTCCAGACTGGGGCCGAAGGGACGCAAGGCGTTGGTTAACAACTGGTTCCAAAAGTGGAAGGTCATACCAGCAGCCAGGACCTTATCCGGCAGCAGCACGGCATGGAGAGTGGCCAGCAGCGACCAGCCCTGCTTGATGTGCGCTTGCTGCGCAGCCAACTGTTCTTCCCTCTCCTCGTCACCCGCCCAGGACTGGGAGCTCCTCGTTGACGGTCTGGAAGATGGCAAATTGTAGGCCGTGAATACCAGATCAACTTACATTAATGAAATTACAAAACAGGAAGCTGTGTATAATTAGAACTTTTTGGGGGGTCCAGTTGCTCGCGTCCGTAGGTGTGTACCTTTTGATTTCCTACACGTACCCCCTGGGTGGTGCTAAAGGAGCAACCAAAAGTAGCAGTAGAACTTATGCCAAGTTCGTCCGGAGAGGTACTGCCACCACATGTGGAATCTGCCGCCAAGCAGTAGTGGTTGCATTACTGTGTGTTCCGGTGGAAGGGTGTGGCTGCCGGTGAAATCACAGCTCGGGGCCTCAGCTCGTTCCCTAACTTATAAAAAAAAAAACTCATGGTGAAATTACAAGCGCATCTTCGTCTTAACGTGATGGTTTCAATGCGATACGACTTTGGTTTTTCTCATAATTCAGTAGGAGAGGGCTGGAGTCGTATCGCTGTTGTATATAGGCAGCAGTAACCATTAAAAAGCAGGTGGGCTGAGATCGCCCCATCACTTTAGTCGCATAAGAAAAACTAAAGCTCTCGTTAAGACACTTGATGAATCGGATCTTTGCCGGTCTACCTATCTCCCCCCTGCCTCTGTAGAACGGCTAATATACACAGCGGAAGGCAAATTTACATCACAAATGTGTCATTGCTTTCATTGTTCTAGAAGAATCATACTTCTAGCTGGATGAATGAAAAGCTTGGCTATCAAGTTTTCCATTTCGCTAGAGCCCTGAGCTTACCAATAGTTGAGCTTTCGGTGAAGGAAGACATTATGAGAGAATGAAAGTAAATAACATTTTTCAGAATAGAACAGAATAATTTCTGTGAAGGCAAACATCGTGAGCAAGAAACTAAACAACCAAAGTTAAAAATCTGCCACTAAGCATATATTGATAACTTTCGATGACCTCATTAGAGTCTCAATCATCATTTCTAACCTAGACTTTCCCGTGTCACCATCGGCTACAAAGTCCCTAATTATTTGCTGGCAAAGCAGCAAATTCAAGTAAAAAGAAGGCGGGTGATTGCCTGCTCTTATGCTTGGACTTGGCGATTCTCGTTGCAGTCAGACTTACCTATGCATCCTCCTTGCCATTTCCTGTTCGGGCACGAAGCTGGCATTGCTCATAGACATGTGAGTGTTCGCAAGAGCCACGATGGACAGCAGGTGGTTAGTCGTCAGGGTGGTGGACAGCTCCCAGTGGAGTTTTGATGAGAACAATCTGAAAATTCCAATTGATTGGATTTGTGACCGGTACGATAGGTTTTTTAGGTGAGAAAGGGAGAGATCGAGCTGTTGGGCCACCTTTTTTGTAACGAGGTATTATCGGCGCACAGCAATACAACAAAATCTTGGGTTACCTAAAACTTAAGCTGTATTATAATGGGCTCACATTAGTATGATACATGTTACAAAATATATGAAAATTCTTAAGTTTTTTTCCGAACAAGAAAGTTTCGGAATGAATTTGCTCCACTCTTATTGCAGGACCATATTCGCGACTGTAGAATACTATCTCCGAGGGTTTCTTGTCTGTTTCATCCACTCGTGTTGGTCGGTTAGGGTTGGAACAGACGTAAACTTAACAAATAAGACTAGCCAAAACATGAAAAATGACTGTAATTTTTCATATCTATGTGTATGTAATGTGCCTAAAAAGCTCCTGTGACACGTTATATGCCCACGAATATTAACTTGTACGTGTAAAATTTGACGCGACCAAACGATATTTGAAATCTAAGGGAATAAATGAGTTTGAGTTTAATGGAACCTGCGAAGAAATTAGACAATTAACACGTTACATAGTCTATTTATCAAGATATGGCTCTGTAACCAGTCATCAGAAAATCCATCTCTAAGTGAAATCTATCAGTTTGCAAAATAATTTTACCTGGTCAGTTTCTCCTGACGCAGCAGTTCTGGGGGTAGACCGGACGTGGTGAGCAACGGGTCGTCGGGAGCGGAGGCGTAGGCCTGCTCCCACCCCCCGAGCCACGTTGGGAGTTGGACCGACATGTGGCCGTGGCGGGAGACAACGCCAAAGCAGATTGGCACCTGAGGACATGATTTGAAGGTTGGATATGAGTAATGGTTTGAGTCCTTAAAAATACTGGTTTGAAAATTCCAAGATGGTCTACTGGTTTCTTGTCACTTTGCTAAATCAATGTAAATAAAAATAATATTCGAAATATTTGGATATAGCTATTTTTTCTTTACCTTAGTGACGGAAAGGAAAATGACCTTGTGGGGTGTGTATATAAGTTCCAATATATTCCATTTTTATTAATTTCAATTACTAACTTATGGAATTGAGTCTCGCTTTGGTAAAGTCAAAGGTTAGTCAAAGTCAAAGTCAAAATACTTTATTTCCATTGAATTCTTTAAAAGTTACTTGGAGTCATCACTGTTTTAAATAAATATGCACCTGCAAGATCATTCGTTCTTATTACTAACTTTAGCACTTTTTCAAACTCTATCCTATCCTCCATGGGGAAGAACAAGCAAGATATGGGAGTAATGGTAGGTTTGAGGTCCAGCCTCTATGCGTGAAGAAAGGGTATAAGGATTTGTGCTGATCGAATGTTACGACTTATCAAACAAAACAAAGATCAACTTACCATAGGTCTAAGTAGACCAAGCTTAGACTCGCAGACCCTGTCCAGGTCCGGGTCTAGACCCCAGGCGTGGAGCAGGGATATGAGGATTTGTGCAATCTCCATCGTGTGTGGGGTCTCAGCAAGGGCCACATCACGGGGACGGTTGCGCTTTTGGGCCGGCTCTTCTGTCAAAGAAAAGTTAAGTTAAGTTTGGGGGGTCCAGGAGCTGGCCGTCGGTGGATACTCTTAGAGGTACACGTAGCCCCTGGGTGGTGCTAAAGGAGCAACAAGTAGCAGTAGAGTTTGTGCAAAGGTTGCCCGGAGAAGTACTGCCTCCACACCTGGTAATCTGCCGCCAAGTGGAGTCATATGCTGTTTCGGTGGAAGGGTTTTTTTGTACACTTAGAACAAATATTGTATTATAATGTTGCTACTGCTAGTTTTCTCTTGAAACCGAGAAGTCCCGTTCAGAAACAAAAAAACTTGATCAAGACACATAATAACAGTAACCTTTCCTGAGTACCAACTTATGCTAATCTACCATTAGGCCAAGGCGAGGTAATGGAGTTGATATTTACGTGCCCAACTAAGCCTCACTCATTGATCTAATAACAAGAAGCTTATTCAAACAAACAATGTTACACAACGATTTGATATTACTGCGTGGCTTAGTTGGTATTAGCCCTGCTTCGATGCCCAGCCGGGGCACACTTTGTGTGGTGATCATGAAGTTTATTCTCGGGTCTTGGATGTTTGTCGTGTTTCCGTGTTTGTCCATGCCGTCTGCGACACAGGGAATCCTAGTGCAGATGTATGAGTGTGTAAATGTTTTCTTTTTCATTTTTTTATATTGTATAAATGCGTTTTTAAAGAATAGAATATATGCCAGCTCGAAATTCTCCGACATGGCTCAACGACTTGTATAGCCGGGACCGACATCTTAACGCGCCCTCCGAAGCACGGAAGCACACAGTTCAAAGCCCACTAAATGGTCACCCATCTACTTCTGAACGGGCCTTAATAAATCCTTAATAATAGTGAAAATATACAATATTATATTTTAGACTTTAGAAACATGAATACCGTTCTCGCCTTGTTGCGCCACGAAGGAATCACGGTTGGAGCTCCGTTCATTGTGACATACTTATTCACACAGTACAATATAATCACGCGTTTCGTTTAGGTATAGGCAGATGGACAGACTGTATAGGACACTAAAGAATCGGATGAGCACCCAAAGATTTTCGTTTAGGCGTAGGCAGATGGACAGACTGTATAGGACACTAAAGAATGGGATGAGCACCCAAAGATCCAGGGTCCATTTCAAAGCCAAATCTAAAATCTTTAGAATTCGTAAAATATCTCGAGAATATATGGGTAATCACGATATTTTGATGAAAGTTTGACGAAATTCCTCCTCTATAGGGAAAAAAGCAATTTAATATACAATATATATAACTAGCTACGTCCCGCGGTGTTACCCGCTGTAGGGTATTATGTTTTGTTGATACTAAGAAGTGATAGATCATTTCCATTTATATCAGATTCCATATTTATTGAGTGAGCATGAAAGTTTGTTCTCTGGTCTGGGGTGTTTGTCTCGTGTTTCTGTGTTTGTCCATGCCATCTACGACACAGGAAATCCTAGTGCAGGGAGGGAGACGACTATCGCCACCAGATAGTTTCTACAATTCAAACGGCTCCGTAGCTTAGTTGGTAGTAGCCCTGCCTTCGAAGCGATGGTCCAGGGTTCGATTCCCGGCCGGGGCACACTTTGTGTGGTGAGCATGAAAGTTTGTTCTCGGGTCTTGGGTGTTTGTCTTGTGTTTCTATGTTTGTCCATGCCATCTGCGACACGGGGAATCCTAGTGCAGAGGTATGAGTGTGTTAACGTTTATTTATTTATCGAGTTCAGCAATTCAGCAAAACAACTATTCTGTAGCGAGCCGCTATACCGGGTCATTACAATTTGACTGGTCTAATAGCTCAGTTGGTAGTAGCTCTGCCTTCTGCGCTGTAGGTCGTGGGAACATAAATATCGTGTAGGAACATAAATATTTTTTTCTGTGTCAAAAAAAAGTACTATATGTATTCTATCAGTTATCTAGTTCCCATATTACAAGCTATGCTTAGTTTGGGGGCAGATGGCGCTGTGTGAAATGTCCATGAATATTTATTATTATTATTATCATTATAATTTTGGTCAGATAATCCGGAGCGCGCCACCGGTGTGTGACTGTGGAAGCGTGACTGTTCAGGATCTCGTGGCATGACTATTTCTAACAATGTGCCTAGTTGCAACTCAATACCACGATGTATAAATCTATACTAATAAATAAATTGGAAGTCTGTTTGTAATGTCAAAATAACAGCTTTTTGCTAAATGAATTTGAAAGTATTACGGACTTGAACGAAAATACCATATGTATATTTTTGTCTGTCTGTTTGTTCCGGCTAATCCGGCAAAATTTTGATCGTGGTGTAAGGTGCCAACAACACTGGCTGCATTCCCGCGTTGGACGGCCAAAGATAATCTTTGGGCGAGGAACGGGCCAGCTTTCTTGTTCCCAGTGGCATCACATATCATATATGTAAGATATTTCTATAAGACATTTACGACCCTATACTTTGATAGCACATACAAAAGGTTTTGAGAAAAAAAAATTTTTTTGAAAGTATAATAATGGCACCAAAAATCGATCATTTTAATTTAGATAGACCCAGTGTCACTTTCACAATTAAGAATATTCTAACGACACCTCTCAAGCTAAAATTCATCAAGACGTTTATGCTACAGAACGTGCCAAAGAAATATACATACATACTCGAAAAACATAACCCTTCTGGCGCAGTCGGGTATAAATAAGCTACACATATAAAAGTATCAAGTGTCAAAATTATCGTTTGACTTGTGGTCAAAACACGTATAATTTGACATGTACTAAATATATACAGACGGAACCGAATGATAAAGTTAGTCGATCTAAACTGACCCAATCTAGACTGTCCAAGGCTGGCCACGCCCACTTAGGTAATAACAGCTTTAATATAAGTCTTACAACATATTATAATTATATCCTAGTTAGCTTTTGTTTCAACTAACAAACAAAACTTCTGTTAGCTATTACCGATCACCAACTGGCAGAATTTCTACGGACAAATATGGCAGAAGTTTAAAGTACTATCCAATACAAAAATACTTTATTGTATACCAAAAGCAAGAAATGTACAGATAATGTATAATGGGCGGGCTTATGGCTTAGAAGCGATCTCATCCAGGCGACCTTTGGATGTAGAGGAATGTGTGGCTTGGAAGGTTGGTCGGCGGTGTACATATCGCAAAGAACTTTAATTATGTTAATAAAATGTGATAAAATATTTACTAAGGGCTAACTTACGAGTAGTATATGGACAGTACATAAATAAATAATTTATTAAAGTACCCGCGACTTACGCGTGGAATTTAATAATAGGTGTGTGAATATGACTCCGCCCCTTTTTGTCAAAATAAAACACATTTGTTCGCTTACAAAATTAAAAAAAAAATTATTGAAAGTATGCTCCATCTGCAGCTACAACCTTCGCCCATCGTTCAGGTAGTTTTCGTATTCCTTGCTGGAAGAAGTCCTGGTCTTTTGAGCTTATCCAGTTGTCAATCCAAATTTTGATACTTTCACATGAAGTAAACTTTTCTCCAGTAAGGTCTGTCTGCATCGTCCGGAATAGGTGGTAATCCGAAGGAGCTATGTCTGGTGAATATGGCGGGTGGGGTAACACTTCCCAGTCCTGTCCCTCTAAATATCTTTTTACGACTTCTGCGGTATGCGGTTTGGCATTGTCATGCTGAAGAACTAATTTGTTATGTCTATTCACCCATTCTGGTCGTTTTTCTTCTATGGCTCGCTTCAAACGCATTAGTTGTCGTCGGTAAACTTCTCCATTAATAGTTTCAGAGGGTTTGAGCAACTCATAATATACAATACCTTTCTGATCCCACCAAATACAGAGCATGACCTTGGCACAGTGAATATTTATTTTTGGCTGTGATGGGCCTGGTTCGCTTGGTTTCACCCAAGCTTTTTTGCGTTTAGGATTTTCGTAGTGTATCCATTTTTCGTCTCCTGTGACTATCCGATGCAAAAATCCTTTTCTTTGCTGTCTTTGAAGCAGCATTTCACAAATGGGTGATTCCATTATCGCGGGTGCAACATTTTGACGCATGTTAAGTTTCATAATAATAAAACAAAAAATATTTTAAATAAAAATCTTCTTGTAAGTGCTACGTTTCAACAAGTTCACTTTATATTTCGTGAAAAGAATTTTATTGAAATATTTAATATAGTCAGGAATGAGGTTCAAAGTCCTATCGCGGGTGCAACAAAGTTGGCCGAACCTTTCTAGATCATTAAACAAAAACACAAAAGTCTGTTAATTGTGAAACGTTTATTATGTTATGCCTTCGTATTTCGTAAGGCGTTAAACTAACTAAGTAAACAAATATATTTTTTTATAGGAAACAAAAATAAACACAGAATTATTCACTTTTAAAGCAATCGCGGGTGCAACATCAAATTATCGAGGGTGCAACCCGTCTAACTTAAGTGAATACAAACATCAATAAAACTTTTACAGGAATAAAATAAGAGATCAATCAATGTTTATTACTAATCAGAACACTTCTTTGTCACTTATATTAATTATTTCTTTTCAAATACGTCAATATTCGCCGAAAATTCTACATAATTAATGTAATTTGAGTGTATCGTACACACGCATACATTATGAGGAGTATCATTGATAGGCAGAATGTGAGCAGGTCTCTCTTTATAAAAAACTGTCTTGACAATAGATGTTTCGGGGTTACTTTCTTTAAAAAGTTCGAAGGCTTCACGAATGCTCATAATCATTGTTCTCTTCTGGATTCGGGACTTCGTTCCAGTATTGGACTTGATTGATTTTACGTCTTTCGTCCCAGGCATTTGTCTACTAATATCGTCCCTATTATAGAAATTACATATCTGTTCCTTTACTTCGTTCGTCAGTTTTCAAAGCACTGCTTTAGGGGCATTTTTGTCAGATGCAGCGGCTTGGAATTCTGCAGCAATTTTTTTTACAACCTCAACTGCCTTAGTGGGACTAGCTGGTAGATTACGTTTTACTTTTGCCACAGCCTTTCCCAATGTGCGAGGACTGCTGTATCTCGTACCTGTTTGTTGAATTTGTTCTTCTCTACGACGCTTTCTAGTTGCCTGCATTCTTTCTTTTGATCGGATCCTAGCCAGTATTTTCAAATCTTTATCTACCTCCAATTTCCGTTCTTCTTTTCTTCTCTCCGTTTTGAATCACGAGCCCTTTCTTGACAGAGATGGTCTGCATAAAGTTCAGGGTTTTCTTTTAACTTTCGCCTATATTTCTGCGAAGCAGTCTCTTTCCTTTGCTCTTCTGTCATTTTAGCCGATCTTTCTGTAAAAAATACGGAATATAATATAACCACACATTAAATATATGTCACCAATCATGCACACCATATTATTATTATTTAAAGCATAACAAAAGAATAAAATATGTGATAAATCAGGCAATACGGTTACTTGTTAAAGAGTTGCACCCGCGATCCTAACATCACGATCGCGGGTGCAACCAATTTAAGTTTAAGTTAATTTCAATTCAACTAACATTATACTCCTAAAAACGATTGAAATACGTTTGCCTTTGATTTTTTCTTACTTTTACAAAGTTTGAAAACTATAGGATTTCATTTCTGTGAAAAACACAAACTTTTATTTCTTTTGTATCGCGGGTGCAACAAGCTAACAGTGACTTTTTATATTCAATAATGCTTAAAAAATAACAACAAGTACTTACATTTTTTGGCACATAAGAATAAAACAATATTTTCACTACACATTCAGCCGGTAGAACATAACTTCAAACTGTCGGTAACAGCTCTTTCGCGCCCGTCTTGCCACGTTGTGATTTTGCAGATTCAGCCAATTCTTCGAATGATAATGTTTCCAAGCGCGCCAAAAATTTAAATGTGAAATAAAATAAAAAATAAAAAATGTTTTAATAAATTTATACCTTTTTCTTTGTACCGATATAAAAAAAAGTAACAAATAGCGTGATTTAGAAATTCATGTCAAAAATCGTCTATAGCGGAATCGCCCATATGGTTTTCCGACGTTCCATGTCTCTTTCTTTTAAATCATGTGGAACCCAGTAACCGGCTTTTTGAATCATTCCCATCATTTGTAAACGCTTTGCAACAGTTGAACGATCAACATTTAATGCTGCAGCTAATTCTGATTGAGTTTGGCAAGAATCTTCCGCCAATAATGCTTCCAATTCAGCATCTTCAAATTTTTTTGGTGGTTTTCCATGTTCTTTATCCTCAGTACTAAAATCGTTATTTTGAAATCGTCGAAACCATTCCTTGCAAGTTGTATTAGACGGAGCATGCTCACCATAAATCTCCACAAGCAAACGATAAGTTTCCGCTGCAGTTTTCTTCGCAATAAAATAATGTAATAACACTTCCCGCAAATGACGTTTATTTGGAATAAAAACCGACATTTTCGAAAAGGTGAAAACAATTGTTGCTTACACTTCAACCAAATATCATAAAATGCGTTAGATAGCTGACATTCAGTACTATCGAATACAAGTATGGTCATTTATTAGTACACGTAAACAATACTAAAAACGACATCTGTTGAGAAAGGGCGGAGTCATATTCACACACCCAATACTTTTTTGTGTGGAACCATAAATCTTTCTTTTTCTAAAATAAAAATAGTCTAAGCTACTCCTTATTATATCAGCTATCTGCAAGTGAATGTCTCGTCAAAATAAGAGATTAGACGGAACGAACAGACAGACAGAGAGACAGACAACAATTTTAAATATTATTTTTCGTTGTACCGTATACACTTTCAAATTAATTTAGTAAAAATCTGTTATTTTGATATGAGTCTGCTGATGAGTAAAATCTTTTTAGACAAACTTTGAACAGCCAGTGATTGAGCTTGTCTGTCTTATTGGCTTATTTTTTCCCTTTCTCTTAGCGCTTATTGGCTTAGCTTGTCTTGTGTCTTTTAGCAATCTAAGTAGCTGTACTAATGTACTAATGTACAGCACCTTAGATTGCTGTTTTCGCAACACCCGGCAGCTACGTTCGTTTCTGGTCAAGGCCCTCATTGTCTGTAATTGCACTGATAACATTCACGCACAAGGTGAAATTACATAATTAAGAACGAGTGTTTTTGGTCGAACAACCTTCGTATTAAACGGTCTTCAAACTAGGACCTTGGTGTCTTGGACCTTTGGGAATCTGGTAGTCACCGTCTGTCTGACGGGGTGGGTTCATCTGCGATCGCTCGCCAGCAGTTGGATGGATAACCGTTTAGTGGCATTTGAACTAAGCGCTTCGGAGATCTCACGTTAAGATGTCGGTCCCGGTTATTAGTTGCTAAGCCATGTCAGAGGCCTTAAAGGAAGGACATATTTATCTCATAGATAGAAGATACATAAGTCCTTCTTTTTGGGTAAGTAGCCAACTCTGGTGCCAGAGATTTTAAGCCTGAAGGCCTTCGTAGATCTTCTATCTACGAGATACATATGTGCTGCGAAAGTGGGACACATCGAAATCCAGAGCCAGGAGCTGAGTGCCAACATTATAAAGCGCTAGGTGTATTGAGAGTTTTAGGAAATATGAAGCCAAATTTACAGAACCTCGAAAGGAAGTTTCATATCCAACCCCACCATTTTCTTCTAAATGAGGCGTTGACTAATGGGTCTTTAAAATTAACAAGGCCGTTAAAGTAATATACGTCCACTTAATACAACAGACCATTAGTAAATCCATTATTAACCTAATGAATACAATACATTCACTCGTATTTTAATATGACCAAATTAAAATGTCACTATTTGTCATGTAGTTAATGTGGACAATGTGCATTATTTTAATCAGTCGTGCAATATGACACTTGACAAGTAATTCGGTTGGGTTTATAATAGCGTTCACTGTGTAATATTGTTCTATTTGCGAGGTGATTTGTTAGTGTGTTTTCGAATGATTTAAGAAATTGAAAACAGAGATGTCGAAGAAAACACGTTGGACGAACTTTTCCTATAACGAGAAGGATTCTTATCCATCTGATCACCAAATTTAATGATTTGGTGGAGGATACAATAACTGATGCTGTAACGACGGTTACCAAGAACGAAAGATGGGAGAAACTGGCATAAGAGTTTATTTCTAAACTCAAGATCATAGAGAACTCACAATAAAACAATAAAATATATTCTTATTATTATTTTAGAAATCGCAGGCCTCTACATTTTCATTTTGACTGCAAATATTTTTTCATAAAAGAATGCTTTTAAATCGTAGTATCTATTAGATGAGTTAGCGTAAAGTAATTGCCACACTATACAGACAGACTCAAAGCACAATAACACCCCTCTTTTCAATCAGGGTTTGTTTTTGAAGAAATGCCACAGACCACGAAATACCCAAGCATGTCGCCCTCACCTTGACATTTGAAGGTGCTGGTTCGAAACCGGTGGGGCGACGTCATATGTGACGTGCGCACGCGCATTATTCATGTACGCGAGGTATTGCATCAATTAGCTTTATAGGGGTTTATAAAGTTACACTTTTAGCGGATTTCCGGGTATATTAGTGAGTCAGAACTACGAGTAGACATAGGCTACTTTTATCTTACAAAAAGAATTAAGCCTTCGCGCTAAAGAAAATTATTAAACTCCACGCGGACGAAGTCCAAATCGGCGGATTTGAAATAAAAATCTTCACGTTCATCGTCTTCATTTATACGCATAAGCATTTGTTTTATCTCAACTTTACCAAAAATTGAGCAGTCACGAGACGCCCGACAGATGTGAAACATGACGGCATAGGAACGTCATGCCGTTTGCCGTACACGGCATACGACCCATTTTACTGTCAAGGCACACCATAAGATATTCTTTATCAAGAATCGGACACTTCCTCTCCGAACATGTGACAAAATAGCCGACGCACCAACCATACCAGCCTCTAATGTTACCACTGCAGGGACACCGGCTTACTCTCGATAATTGAGAGTGAATGGGCTCTGATCTACCACGGGAGCTCACGGATTGGTAGATGTCACATGTCTTCGAATTTTTGGTTCTAAGACATGCCGGTTTCCTCACGATGTTTTCCGTCACCGTTTCGAGAACGCGGTTCTCGAAAACCGACGCACGAAGATTAAAAAACTCTATATTTCATAGATACTCAATCTGTCGGCAACGTCCGCCTCTAAAGAACCTTGCCCTTAGGAAAGTGACTTTACCAGTAGCTGTAATTAATTCCAGATAGCGTAGAGTGCATGGAATTTACCTTATAGTCACTGCTTTGGTATTTTTAAGGTCACGATCCTTTCACAATCCCACTGGAGGACAGGCTACCAGATCCAGAGCAGACTTAACGAGCGAGATTATATAAGCAAATGCCTTTGGCGACGTACCATACAATAAAAAAAACTTTATTTATCAATAACATAGATTCCAAATAAAACATATGATTACTAGTGGTCCCCGCACTAGACGAAGTCTGTGTCGCGGGATAAGGAACTAGAAGGCACACATAAAAAAAAATAGGTCATATCACCCTAATAGGTCAACAAATGGCATAGATTTTCTATGAAAAAACTTCCAGCCGAATCTATGACTACTTCTCTTTAATTCGGTTGACATCGAGATGAACTATAACTCCGTACCAGCCTCTAATGTTCCCACTGCAGGAAAATCGGCCTCGATAATAGAGAGTGAATGGACTTTCTACCACAGGAGCCCAATCCGGATTGGTATATGTCACATGGCTTCAAATTTTTGGTTCTAAGACATGCCGGTTTCCTCACGATGTTTTCCTTCGCCGTTTCGAGAACGTGGTATTGCGCACATAAATTATTCAAGTGAAAAAACTCATTGGTACTCGTGTGGGTTTGATCCAGCGACCTTCAGATTGAAAGTCGGCGTCTATGCCCCTGGGCCGTCTCGCTCTCAAACTGAACTATATATCAAACGGATATTGTTCTGGGTGTTATAGCGTAGGCGAGATAGACAATAAGGCCCTGTTTTAAAAAAAAATCTCCCGCCCCCTTTCTCTGCGGGATAATTAGGAAAAAAATTAGCGTAAATAAGTGGGTATGCATACAAAAAAATATGTTTTTCGCGCCTTTTTGCATTTCTTTCGCATAGACGCCGTGAATTTCTTTTTTCCAAAAATATATTCACTTATTTCTACTAAAATTGTAATTTTCCAATTATCCCGCAGAAAAGATGGGCGGGAGATTTTTTTTTAACAGGGCCTTATTCTTTTCCCCTACTCTATAAAGCCAATGATATCTTCATACCTTAATAAATATAAAAACACCGAGATTAGATTGAACAATAAAGCTTTTCACTATTAATATTAAGATGATGTATAGTTGTATAGGTTAATTGTCTAGATTCGTCTCGAGATTACCTGGGTCGCATGGGAACAGGCCGCGAGGTCTTATTTATTAGTTCACACGACCTATAGTGGTTACATTACTGTTGGGGGGGACCAGTTGCTCGGATCCTTAAGTTAGTACCCTTTAACTCCTAGGTAGTGGGAAAGAAAAAAACCGTGATTTGAAAATCTAAAAAGAAACCGACTTTTATACTTTCTATACTGAGTGTACACCATATTATAAAAAAATGACATCCATATCGGTATGCAACGAGCGAAGAAAAAAGTCATGGAAAGCAAAATACGCAATTTTGTTTACTTGGTTGACACTTATATTTATATTGATGTTAAATCAAAATAAATGAAAAAAATTTGGCATGACAAAACCTAAACTATACAATCGATTTTGTTAAAATTTATAAAAATATTTTTTCCAAATCTTTTAACAAATGACAGAGTATCGAGGTAACAAATATATTTGAATCAAATAAAAATAAACACTCGAGACAAATAGAAGAAAGGTTGAAACACGAAATGAAAATAATTTCAGAATACGTCGAAACACAAGATGAAACAAAAGCAAAGTGAGATTTTCCAGAGCACACACGCTTAATCCAACAACCAAACATTTTAGCTATCGTGACTTTGACATTACTACCAATTTTGTGTCAACCGACGACAAAACAGAATCATCTTCGTATGCAAGCCTAACGTAACGTGACGTTGGCGAATTTAATAGTTCCAAAAGCCATAAATCAAGTACCAAAACAAAACAGAATTATCTAATTTTTTAATACATCAGTATAACCAAACATGGTGTGTCATTTGTTTCCCCGAACATTTTTATTCACGTGTGTACATATATTTCAAATAATACAATACAAAGTATCTTTTTTTTTAAAGTGGGATCAGTTGACGAAAGAAAAATAATAAAATTAATTATTTAGTCACCTCATCCCGCGGGATGAGTTTAGAGCGGGATGAGCTGACTAAAGAGCCATCTACCCAGCCAGTGGGTTTTTTTTTTCTTTTTAAATCGAAAATGACAAGCCCTCATTATGTATGCGGACCTCAGTTTACTTGCATCATACATTAAACGCATTTCGGTCCAACAAAGCTACAACTACTGTTTCTCACAACTGGTTGGTGTAGTGTGGGAGATGTAACCACAAAGTATACTTTGTAGGTTTCAGTAGGTTTTAGTCGGTTATAGTGTTAGTGTTAAACACTATAGTGTTAAAAGTAAAACTCGACTAAAACCCACTGAAAGAACGAAACGTTCTAATACAAGTATATTCTAATACAAGTTATACTTAAAAGAAGGTTTCCATAATAACTGTAACTGTATATAAATTTATAGAAAAAACTATTTGTATTTTTTTGTATTAAACTCGATTACGCTATATCCGTAAACGAGATTAATTAAAATTGAGTAGTCTTTTCTGATTAATTAGTGTGAATTAGGTTTAAATTTACTACTCAATTTTCAAGACAAATTTTAAGATTTAGTGGTCGGCTTTTAGATTTTAAAACTATATTTTAATAATTTTAGTACAATAAATTGCCAGTATTTTGGTATTATCAATCATTAATTCCAAGTATTTCAACTACTACTAGATTTTTATCAAATCTAACTGACCCGATAGATGTTTTCCTGTCTTCATTCACAACGTCTTGATTTCACAAATTTGACAATCGTCGTGATGATTTCAGTTTTTCTTAATTTCCGACATTTTCTGAGAAATTTCCAAAGAAATTATATTATACAAACCTTGTATTGATTATTACACAACAAAATAAACATCAGCTAGCTATGATTACTGGATATTTGATAATAATTGTTGTACTTTGCAAGTTACTTATTTCAAAACGCTTCTACCACATTAGTCAGATTATAAGGTATAGCTTAGAAGTTATTGCATTTCATTTCATTTATTGTCGTTTGTGAACCTAGGTACATAATTGAGATGGAAAACTTAATATACTTAGATCACAAGGCTCTGCCATTTGAGCATACAAACATTCATTAACTTAGGTAAAAAAATATCAAAATACAATATAATTAATAGGATTAAATGAATCAAATAAATTAAATAATGCACAGTCAATAAATTAAATATAATATTAAGTGTCAAACAATGTCGAATTATGCGGGAGCAAATTAATTTATAATAGCTTCACTGTAATCTGAAAGGTAATAAATCGGCGGTGGGCTCCTGGGCCACGTTTGGCAATAGGTGGTAGCCGCACACTGAGTGAGACAAACCAGGAAATGACTAGAGGGATAATGAAAGGAATTTACTGGACTGATTGTATGCTCAGAGCGGTGTCAATTATGTATCGAACTTTCGAGAAACAGGCCCTTTAAATTGTACTTTTATTGAACCTCTAGTCTAGGGAAACAGGCCTTTTAAATAGTACTCTTATTAAACCTCTAGTCTAGGTTTGTGGTTTGAACTGAGCGGTTCCGTGCTTAGGAGGGCACGTCAAGATGTCGGCCCTGGCTAGACAATAAGGCATGTCGGACTGTTAAAAGTAATTTGGAAGCTGGCAACACTAAGAAATCAAAATACAATTTTTTTTTTGAGAAAATTTCATACTCAAATTATGCAATGCCACATATTACTTGTCATGTCCAAAAAGTAGTAAAGATTCTAATCTGTAACCATATTGGCAAACGGTAAGAGATACTTAAACCTTATTAGGCTAGCGTAACTGTGTTGGGAATATTAAAGACTCGAGATAAATAATTACAGGCACGTATGAGTACCGAAATAGGAGCACCAAAATGCCAAAAACCAACATTGCGAGTTATTTTCTGATTGTCCAATTGATATGTTAAGTGGTTACCGACGCCTATAAACATCAAAAGTACAGGTCCTTCCCTACAGAAGTATAAGTAATTATACATTACATGGACAGGGTAAGTCTATGTAATGTATATCAAAGTAATGATCGCATTACGATGCGACATATATATTTTTATACTTCAGTACTATGATTCCTACAATAGGAACTGTGTGGTTTTGCTGTTGTTTATGGGTGGCAGTAACCATTAAACAACAGCTCGTTTTCACTTTGCAACATAAGGCAACATAGGGCGAGATATGGTGGCCCAGTGATTCGAAGATCAGTGGTTCAAAACCATGCGTGCCTTTACTGTAGCAAGTCTAGAGTAGGTCTGTTTCAGCGAAGTATTAATGTAAACTGGTTTTGAAAATGGCACCGTGGGTATTAGAAGTATACACAGGCATCGAGCTCAAGGTAACAGCTTCAAAACAGTTTCATAATAATGATACATCTGGTTAATTTCTTTGTGTTGACTAGTATTTAATCTCTATGTCAAGGTTATTTTCACAAACCTATTGTATAATCCTATGAGTAATGATAAGTAATTTGTCATTACAATTCGTAGGTTTTTGTACTATAATTCGTACAATTTCAATGATGTGTAGTTTAACAAGTAACTGATCAAAAATTTTAAAAAACAAAGCGTAATCTCTACCTTCGTCCCTTATTAGGTACACCCTACCGTTTTACAAAAGAAACATCCAAATCGGTATAAAACGGGCTAAGAAAAAAGTCACAGGAAAGTAATTTACGCAATTTCGTTTCCTTGGATAACGTATTGTTCCAGTTATTTTGATTTAACAGCCAAACTATAGAAGCGATTTTGATAAAATTTCTATGGCACTAATCTGAAAGCATATCCTTTAAAATACAAAAAAACTTTCCAAATCGTATCATAATTCACGGAGTACTAAAACATTAAAAAAAAACGAATTGATAACCCCCTCCGTAGTTGAAAAGAAAAAGATGTTCATCGTCAAGATAGTAAAAGGGAGCTAGACAGTACGGTGGTTCGTACCCACCTACAAAATCACTAGATTACGTAGAACTTAGACTTTCGCGCCAGAATACGCTCCAACGCCGAGAGAATCATAAATATATATATTCATGGACATTTCACACGGCGCCTAGTCCAAAACTAAGCATAGCTTGTTCTACGGTCATCGAATACACAGAAGAAACATTCTCCTACAGCGCCCTATAGCTTAGAAGGTAGAGCTGACCAACTGAGCTATGAGGCAAGTCGAAATGTCATCATTATCCTACGTCATATATAAAACTGGTGGTGTACTGGTGAGAACGTGGTGGCCCAGGGGCACAGACGCCGACTTTCAATCTGAAGGTCGCTGGTTCAAAACCACAAGTGCATCAATGAGTTTTTTCACTTGAAAAAATTATGTGCGCAATACCACTTTCTCAAAACGGTGACGGAAAACATGGTGAGGAAATCGGTATGTCTTAGAACCGAAAGTTCGACGACATGTGACATCTACCAATCCGGATTGGGCTCCCGTGGTAGAGCCCATTCACTCTCAATTATCGAGAGTAGGCCGGTGTCCCTGCAGTGGGAACATTAGAGGCTGGTACGTATATACAACTAGTTCTCAATGAAATCGATCATATACATTTCATCGGCATTGAGACACCGGATCTTGAGTACCTACTTCCCTTCCTACACCCCAATAACCCATTCTCAACCCTAACCCTCAAACACAAAGCTCTGTTTAGCGCAATGAGAATGACAGACTTCTGAAAGAACTGACAACTTTTCTCGGCACCTGGGAATGTGTATAGGTAATACTGATAGCTCTTATTGATAGAGGAACAAAGGTGATATTTGAGTGAGTTTAGGGACTTATTGGCCGGTCGGTTGTAATTATATGTGGTGGACAAAAAGTCTGTGTCCCCGCCGAGGCCGAACTAAATTATATCATTGCGTCCAGCAAGGAATGCGGCCCGAAGGCGAGTGGCTAGTGAGAGGCGGAGGCGGATTAAATCCTTCCATTAGGGGTTTCTTGCTTGATCTTCCCGACGGAGGGTCGAGTTTGGTTTATGTAAGTATTTATTTATTTAAAAAAGTTACAAATCCTTGATTAAAAAAAAAATTAACTGAAATTATTTTGACTTTGACTTTGATTCAAGTCTAAGAAATATTCTTCTAGGAAGTCATTGCTTGAGACCTGATGCTTACTCTGATTTTCAAATCCAAAGGTTTGCGGAAACCAAACGTTACTATATACATTTAAAATTAAATCTTAAACTTATGTACATTTGATATTCGACAAGAAGTGTAAACAACTGTCAAGTATTCTCTGTACAATCAAATCATAATCCTTGATTTGATTCCATTTATCATTATAAAAGTGTTACATTCACTTGTTTTATACTATTGAAGTGACGAAACGGGCTGAAGGCCCACCTGATGGTAAGTGGTTACTTCCGCCCATAACAGCTACACGGCCTAAATCACGAACTGAGTCGCACCGCGTTGCGCCCGTCACTTTGAGACGGGGATGTTACGCCTCAAGCGCCTGGCACCCACACCCTCCCACCGGAACACAGTAACGCGAGTGCACCATTGCTTGGCAGCAGGCTACCAGATTTGGAGGCCGTACTGATTTGGAGGATGAACTTGGCACAAGTTCTACTGCTACTGTTACATCGGGTTTTGTGATTGATACACATCAGCTTATCAACAAGCCCTCTACATTGCGTCTAGTATCTCGAGTGAGCGGCGAAGGCGTGACGCACAGACAACAGCGTATCTATCGATCTTATATATATCTGGATCTGATAACCGAGCCGCGAGCGATTTCATGCAAATCCTTTGTGATGGTAATAGTTTTGCAATAAGCTTTTACAAGTAACTGAAGTATAGATTGTTTGATCGACTTTGGATCAGGCCATAATTACATTCCATATTAAACGTTTACACACTCATACCTCTGCACAAGGATTCCCTGTGTCGCAGATGGCATGGACAAACGCAGAAACATGAGACAAACAGCCAAGACCCGAGAACAAACGACATGCTCACCACACACAGTGTACCCCGGCCGGGAATCGAACCCGGAACCCCTCGCTTCGAAGGCTACTACCAACTAAGCCACGTTTTACCATTAATTTCTTATAAGTAAACATACTTAAAGCTCACTTATTAAGTTCTAGATTAGTAAATTGTACTTTTGCGAGCCGGGCCGTAACACTTAAATATTAATTACTTACTACACAATAACTTTTAAGTTGGCTTGTTATTAATTTAAACATTAAATCGTTAAGTTGGCAGTATATATTGTTGGTCAAAGAATGGAATAAATATGTTTTAATTTACTGTTAATGTTACATTACCTGTTATAAAATCAATTATATTATATTACATTATTATTTTATTTGATTAAGTGATAGAACGAGCTGAGGGCCTACCTGGTGGTAAGTGGCGACCCCCGCCCATACCAACAGTAATGCGACTCAGTATAAGATTTGGATCTTACACTGAGTCGCATTCATCCTGCTGCGTCTATCAGCGACGGTGATGATACGTCTCATGCGCATGTGATTTCACCGGCACCCACACCCTTCCACCGGAACACAGTAATGCGAGCACTACTGCTTGGCGGCAGATTACAGGTGTGGTGGCAGTACCTCTCCGGACAAACTCGGCACAAGTTCTACTGCTACTTTTGGTTACTCCTTTACTACCATCCAGGGGGTACGTGTAGGGAATCAAAGGGTGCACACCTACGGACGCGAGCAACTGGAACCTGTTGATATAGGTTGAATATCAGCCGTAACTAAACAGTTAACTACATAGTTCAATAAAGGTCAACCTAAGTTACCAGTACTATAATCTAGGACCAATCTAAGATGACCGTGGTACACTTTCGCAATGTTGATATTTGCCTCTGTCGCTCGATATTGTTTTATAAACGTATGGCTCATGATTTATTGAATGTGGACACGCGATTCGACGCTTATGGAGAGTACTGACCTCAGGTTACCACTTAAATTTGATGATTAGAAGTACATCCTACTATTATAAAGACTCCGTGGCTTAGTTGGTAGTAGCCCTGCCTTCTGAGCGAGGGGTTTGATTCCCGGCCGGGCACACTTTGTGTGGTGAGCATGAAATTTGTTCTGGATCTTGGGTTTGTCTTGTGTTTCTGTTTGTCCATGCCATCTGCGACACAGGGAATCCTAGTGCAGAGGTATGAGTGTGTAAACGTTTAAAAAATTATAAACGTATATTTGGATGTATGGATGGATGTTTGTTACTCAATCACGCCAGAACGGCTGAACGGACCTGGATGAAATTTGCCAATCTGCAGTCTGGAATAGCACATAGGCTACTTTTTATCCCGGAAGAATGTACGGTTCTCGTAGGAAGTCCAATACCGCGGGGCGCAGCTAGTTAAGAAATAAAACAGTCCAATTCCTATACAGATCGTTTGCACGATCGCTAACTAGGCCATAACCAGCAATATTAAAAAAGTTCCCACCATGTTTGGCAACTGTCAGATAACGTGACAACCTGACGTTTGACAATAACTGCAGTGTGAAGGTTGCTGGTAACAGTTCTCATGGTGTAATCCTTGTCATCACGTACCCTTTTTTTTTTTTTTGGCATAGGGGAGTCTGCAACTTGTGGGACTTTTACCCGAAGTAAAACCCTCCGGTGGCCGACCTCTGCACATTCGAGGGCTCTCTGGTCTCTGGGCTCTCCAAAGGAACTTCACCAGTGACCCTCTCGCACGTTGCCAGGAGGCCCCTTCCCGGGGAAGGGTGTAAAGAGCCCCTCCCCGACTTACAAACAGACGCTTCTATTTTATTTATTGCATTAAATATTACATATAATGGTGAATTCACAGAAAAATGAAATAGTACTGTATAAATATTGTATCATTAATCTGGTTCCCATAGTACAAGCTATTCTTATTTCGTGGGTAGACGGCGCTATGTGAAATGCCCATGAATAATTATGGAATTTTCACACAGCTATTATTTAACATTTGTTTTGTCAATAAATTTTAACACCCAGACACAGAACAAACATCTGTGGTCGTCACAAAAATGTTTGTCATCTGTGGAAATCGAACCCGCAGCGCTGCAGTGCTGGCTTCTGCCACGCTCAACTGAGGCGTGAGGATAGTCGATACCATATAAAAAAATTGTTTAATTTAGATATGTTAGTTTGCTTAGCTCATTCAAAAAAGCATTTTATCCCAATTAAAAAAATTAATTAATTAAAAAATACGAATTTATTTTCTATTTTCAGTAGCCTTTCAAGACAAGCGTAGTTATTTTAATTTATATCTCGAAACAACGAAAATTTCTTTATTTTACATTAGCTGGTTAAAATAATAATAATCATTTTTATTTCAGATAAATTAAAAACCATAATCAATATATCAATTAAACACAAATATACACAATGTTCTCAAGCAATAATATGAAATTAACACACAAATAAATAAATCATGTCAATTAAATGTCAGAATCAGAAATTATTAATTGAATGATTATAATTAAATTGAATTGAATTTAACCGTGGCTTAGTTGGCAGTAGCCCTGCCTTCGAAGCGAGGGGTCTCGGGTTCGATTTCTGGCCGGGGCACAGTTTGTGTGGTGAGCATGAAGTTTGATCTCGGGTCTTGTGTTTCTGTGTTTGTCCATGCCATCTGCGACACAGGGAATCCTAGTGCAGAGGTACGACTGTGTTAACGTTGTTTTTTGTTTTGTTTTTTTTTTAAGGAAATAAATAACCAGTTATATGGTAGACGTTACGAGATTTATTACAAATTATTTCCGCAAAGTATCTTCTAATTTAATTACTATAATTGCCAACTAAAACGAAAATGTTATCGGTTATCAATCATATAACAATTATTTATAGACTTAAATGCACTGAAGTAAAGAGTTGGGAATTTCCGCATATAGTTGCAGCACATTATGCTATGTATTTTAGATATAACACGTAGAAAATTTTTCTTTTTTTTCTAGCCAATGAGTAATTTTAATCTAACTTAAGCTATGCTATATATGTAGGTGTTTATGATATGACAAGTGTAGGAAAAAGTTTTTTTTTTTAGCTAGTGAGTAATTTAAATCTAACTTAATTTGCTATCTAGAATATTTCCGAGAATGTGACAATTGGCACTTTTCTCACGGTCTCTTGTTAAGGGGAAGACACTTTGCTCATGCGTTCTTTGTTAGTTTGTAAATTGTACATCTATCACTCTCCCTGCACTTGTCACTACACTAGCTCTAAAGGCTTAATTCTTAGGAAAAAGTTGACGACGAGATAAACCAATATTTATTTTTGACCGCACCTTAAAACTAAAAGCAACTTTTCAGAGCGGCTGAAAAAGATTAAAATTTTACAAACAAATTAAATGAAATCTTGCGTAGAACAATGGTCGCATGAATTGCATTGTACGTAAAATGGAATCGAAAACAGGTTGCAAATAGCACAATGAACTGTTACAGTGTCAGGTCTTGCTTACCCAGCTAAGCTTGAGACCTAAAACCTGTCTAGACTTTAGGTCTAAAGTTATATTCTAAATCTTACAGACATACTGTTTGTACTGTCAAACATAGTTTAAAACAAAGTCGCTTCCGCTGCTTAGATCTTTACTACGCAGTTTTCAGATATTAAACGTTTACTCATTCATACCTCTGCACTAGGATTCCCTGTGTCGCAGATGCCCAAGACACAAGAATAAACTTCACGCTCACCGCACAAAGTTTGCCCCGGCCGGGAATCGGCCGAGACCCCTCGCTTTAGAGGCAGGGCTACTACCTACTAAGCCACGGAGCCGTCAGATCGAGATAGATAGAATTATTAGGGTTGGGTAGGAGTTATTAGGGTTAGATAGTCAGTGTTGGAACAGTCGTAAACTTAACAAATAAGACTACCTAAAACATGAAAACTGACTGTAATTTGACATATTACAGTTTGCATGTAATGTGCCTGGGGAGTTCCTGTGACATGTTATATACTCACGAAAATGTGTACATGTGTAAAATTTGACGTGATCAAATGATACTTGAGATCTAAAGGAATAAATGAGTTTGAATTTGACTTTAAGAGTGATTCAAGAGGAAAGTTTCTACTTCTAGCGATTTAAACTCGATACACTTAATCAATCAATTTAATTAGGCGATATTTCATCGATGTGATGACAAGGAACCCCCGTAACTGTAAACTGAATAAACGATGCAAAATAAATGCAAATTGATACACTGGAAGCACATAATGCATATATTACAGTCATTTATGATAATATAATCATCTCGTAATATATTACGAGCCATCTTTAAACCATAACCGAGTGTTAACAATGATGATTCACCGTTTCATTCATTAAATACAAACTGCGCCTGCAATTATTATCTACATACTGTCTCCTATATTTATTAATGATTGTGCTTGATATTTTTTTTGGAAATAAATTATTATTATTATTATTATTAATTGGCCTCTTAAGGGAACTGTATGTTTTTCGGGATAAAACGTAGCCTATGTTCTATTCCAGACTATAATCTATCTGTGTGGCAAATTTCATCCAGGTCCGTTCAGCCGTTCTGGCGTGATTGAGTAACAAACATCCATCCATACAAACTTCCGCATTTATAATTGTAGTAAGATTAGCGCGTCTTTCACAATACCTTGAAGTTGTTAAATAAATTATCCAAATTAATACCGACTTTCAATCTGAAGGTCACTGGTTCAAAATCACAAGAGCACCAATGAGATTTTTCATTTGAAAAATTTATGTGGCAGTACCACACATTCTCGAAACGGTGACGGAAAACATCGTGAGGAAACCGGCATGTCTTAGAACCAAAAATTCGACGACATGTGACATCTACCAATCCGGATTGGACTCCCGTGGTAGATGAGAGCCCATTCACTATCAATTATCGAGAGTAGGTCGGTGTCCTTGCAGTGGGAACATTAGAGGCTGGTACGGAATATTGTATTATAAATACGAAAGTAACAGTCTGTTATGTTTGCACGCCTAAATTGCAGAACTTTGATGGAAATTTTGACGGATTTTAGTAAAACCTCATCACCTTCAAGTTTCATGGTAGCGATTGAAACTAGCCTAGCCTCATTTTCCTAGGTCTAGATAGTTTCTATACCTTCTATATTTGGATCTCATACTGAGTCGCGCGCATTACTGTTGTCATGGGCGAGGGTCTCCACTTACCATCGTTCCGTAACGCATTCACATTAAAAAAAAATATCTAAATTCATCAGCAGTTAAGGTTCAACGGTAAAATGTACTTTCGCATATATAATATGTTTGGTTACAAAACCTGATTTAATCGGTGGTTCGGATCCCGGATACGGAACCCAATTAAATAAGAAATAAAGATTTGATACTGATTAAATTTAAATTAAAATGCAACCAATATCAAATTTTACAAATCACATGTCAATCAAAAGTTACATAGAAAGGAATTTTAGTCGTTAGTGAAATTTAATTAGTTGATTTAAATCATCTAGATTATCTAAACAGACGATCTTGATAAAAATACAATTAATATTAATACGGTGTGATAATAATAAAAATATATAATGCAATTGAAAAAAAAGTTGATAATAAAGAAGGTCGAAATTTACGTAGTGATTTTTTTTACTGATATGCTATCCGAACTTTTTGACACTGATGTAAAATTAACGAAAACTTGAGATAAATTCTCATTTATTTAAATGATGATTTATCTCATTACTTAGTTGAGATAACCAGATTTTAACCATGATTATAAAACCCGAAGCCGATATGTTTTCGTAATTTTGCAATAAACTTCTATCAAGTAATTTTATCAAGGCGGGAATATCTTAGAATTAATTCCAAAGCTTAGTTAAAAACAAGATATCACAGAATAATCTTTTGTCTCAACAAAAACTCTACTTTATATGTGGTAAAATTATCTCAAACAACCAAATTTCTAGATTCGGGGCTAGATCTCGTAAAATCGTTCTTTTCTCAAGGTGTGACTGCCAGGCCGACGGCTCCAGACATGGCCGTCAAAAGACAAACGTCAAAGTCAAGCAGCTGTCAAAAATTGGCGGGCTTCCTGGCACCCTTCCCGCCCTTGAATCGGCCGCTTACTTTTTTCACGCGTTCGCACCGCGTTCACTATAAAAACGGGCCGCGGCGAAATGAGAGCAATCAGTAGCTCCCGAGCAGTCAAACAGAAGTGCACGATGAGATTTCTGGTTAGTTTAAACTAATAAACTAGCCATTACAAACAGAATGTGCGGTGTGCTGCGTAGTAGGCGAAACTGGGCCATCGGATCGCGGATACTGTTAATTCAAAGCATTGCGGTTTTAGTTTTGACATTAGTTTAATACTAAGTGCGATCACAATTGCCTTTAAATGTGCAGTGAATTCTGGATAAACGATGGATTGCAAAATTGTTCTTTATTCAAACTTTGGGGTTGTTTGATTCTGTGTACAGTGAAGCTTCGAACTAGTGTTCTATTCTTCCAAAGTGTAGACGATTTTTTGTGAAATGTGTTTTCTTTGCAGATTGTCGCCACCGCCGTCCTCGCCTGCGCCGCAGCAGTACCCTCGGGCCTGCTGGGAGCCCCCTACGGACACGGGCTGATCGGTCATGGCTACTCAGCTCCTTTAGTGGCCCACGCCCCAGTGGTCCACGCGGCGCCCGCTCTTCCCACCATCTCGCCCGGAGACATCGCCGGAGCGGCCATCGACGCTCATGTGGAGCAATCCGACCACGTCCGCGCCGCCGTCGACTCGCACCGCGAACTCCACGACCAGGCTTCCGAGCTCCAGGGACAGGCCATTAACGCCGCCGAAGACCACTCGTGGCAGGCCGTAGATGCCGTCAAGACCGCTGAGGCTCAACTGGACGGTGCCGCGGCGGGTGTCGCCCCCGTGTTGGCTAAGCAGCTGGTCGGCCACTCTGCCTACGCCGCTGCCCCGGTACACGCTGCTTACGCCGCCGGCCCAGTGCACGCTGGTTACGCCGCCGGCCCAGTGCACGCTGGTTACGCCGCCGGCCCAGTGCACGCCGCCTACGCCGCCGGCCCGGTACACTCTGCCTACGCCGCTCCCGTGCACGGCGCCTACGGTGCTCCCTACGGAGTCGCCGCCAGCAAAACCGTCGTCTCCCAGTCCCTGAGCCAGACCCACCCCGGTGCCGTATACCATGCCGCCCCCCTCGTCGCCCACGCTCCGCTCTCCTACGCCGCCCATGGCGCGCACGGATGGTAAACTGTGATATATTTTAGGTAAAGTCAATACTCATGTTCGGAAAATGTAAATAAATGTAAATTATATAAAAAAATGAATCTACAGGCAATAAAAGGCGAGGATGTGTGTGAATAAATGAAAATGCTAATTTACTTCATGACTTAATCTTCCCCTATTTGCTTTGACATCCATAAGAGGGCTTGACTTAAGTAATACCAAAAGCAACGTGTATAATATTTCATTGAAACTAGGTCACTCTTGAATAATAGCGTAACGATTTCGAGCCACAAATGCACTCGTATCCGCATAGTCACTTAAACAACCAAACAGTGCAGGCCTTAGAATTTATTGGTTGACTTAATCTGTTTGTCACGAAACGTCAAAACAATATTTTGTCATGGCAATGGAATGCTAGCCATTCGCCCAACATTAATATTAAAAAAAATCAGTAACTTCCTATAAATAAGCAATTATATCATACACAAAGGGTAAACAAGTAAAAACGATTGACAAAAAAAGCGGAAGTGACCGTGTATTGACTTTGGAGACCTTGAAGGTACTTTTAAATGTTACATAAAAATATCACGCAATTAAGAACTGGGTGTGACTGTCAAAGTCATAAAAACCTACTGTATTTTATGCACGTATCTCCTAACTTAGATACAACTAGCTGATCGGGCCACGCGTTGCTGTGGCTAACGTTTTTGTCATATAATATTATAATTTGCAATAAATTAAAATTGCGACTATAATTTGAGATTTAAACTATCCTATCTCTCAAGTTGGATCGAACTGCACATGGTGTGCGAATTTTATTATAATCGGTTAAGTGGTTTAGGAGTCCATTGAGGACAAACATTGTGACACGAGATTTATATACAATATATTAAGATTATTTATAGATCATCATTTCAAAGCACCTTAGCCGCAATCCCTTTCAATTTGAAATCGAATAAGCGAATCGTGTGAAGACATGATCGAGAATTAACGTATGGCAGTATGAACAATAGCCGTTACTAATGAAAAAAAAAAAAAAAAAAAGAATTGGGAAATTCAAAATGGCGTGTTCTATAAAATACCGCGAAAACGTGTAGATTATGTGAGAACCATAGGCCAAGGCTGGCCGTGGGAAACGGCGGATGCATCGCGCGTTGCACAACGCAGCTCGTCATGTCACGACACCGTGTGAGATCTTTGTTGAAACGATGGTAAATAATGATAAAAAAATTACATGCTCAGCAATAACGCAAGAAATTACGAAGGATCATCTCAATACTTGAAAGTCAACCTTATTATCATGACGAACCTAAGAAACAAAGAAAATGTAGGTCTCTTTTAACGATGTTAAGTTAAAATAAATGTATGTCAAATGTAATTGATAAGTATTTGACTTATAATGGCAGACGGGGCCCATTTACAACAAAAATACGACTCAGGTCTTAACCTGCTAAATCATGAGAAGACCCAAATCGCATCGCATTGTCGCTCGTCGGTCTGAGAAGGGTGCCTGTAATTTCCCCAGCACCCACACCCTTCCACTGGAGTGCACCACTGCTTGGCGACGAATTACCAAGCGTGGAGGCAGTAGGTACTTTTCGGGATGAACTAAGCACAAGTTTTACTGCTACTTGGGTTTGCTCCTTACGTTCCACCCGGGGGACACTAGTACGAACTCTGAGGGTCTACGGACGCGAGCAACTTGGTCCCCCAAAGTAGACTATACAGATAATACTGGATATCGTAAATAGCTTTAAAAGCACAAATTTTAGCAAAATGCTAGTAATAATTTGGTAATAGCACTGCCAGTCTGCAGTATCTGGCAGTGAAAGATCCGGTCAAAATCGATCGAGCCGTTTCGGAGATTAGCCTGAACAAACAGACAGACAAATAAAGATACGGACAGAAAGACAGATAGACATAAAAAAAGTTTTATAATGTACTTATACCTATACTTTCAAATGCATACGCAAAAATGCATAAATGCAATTTTGTTTTATTTTAAATATAATCCAACTGTGCACTTGCGAAATAACTTTCCCACAATACCCAAAGGTTCAACTGGAAGAGAATGCTTCCTAGCATTAAGTTCACCTGTGTACTGTGTATCTAATCATGAGGGCCTTCATGTATGTATTGTCAACAGCAGATAGTGACAGGTGCTCTTAAAATCTGAGTCAATATAAAATCAAATGTTAAATAATCATTCAATTAATAATTTCTGATTCTGACATTTAATTGACATTATTTATTTATTTGTGTGTTAATTTCATATTATTGCCTGATAACATTGTATATATTTGTGTTTAATTGATATATTGATTATGGATTTATATTATTATTTATTTGAAATAAAATGATTAATACCATTAAAATATTTTCTATCTAAACACGGTGTATTTGAATACGAATCCGGTCGTAAATTTTGTTGAGTATATACTTGAATTCCTTATACGCAATTTCCGCGACTGCGCAATCACTTCCTTGCAGCCAAAAGGTCTTGTTATTGAGGCGCCTGGCGGCACTCAATTATTAATTTCATAGAATTTAATTAATTTACCTCACTGCTTAGTTGATTGTAGCTCTGTCTCCTGCGCGGGTAGTGGGTTTGTATCCCACCCAAGGCATTGTATGGCGTACCAGCGAACTTCAGATTGATAGTCGGCGTCTGTGCCCCTGGCCACCACGATTTTCAATTCTATTGTTGAGTATTTACTCAGTTATTAGAAGACTATTTATTCCCCGTACTTTTTTGTAACTATATATTAACACCCTGACATAGAGTAAACATCTATGTTCGCCATGCAAATGCTTGTCCCGAGTAGGACTCGAACCCACTAACTCAAAATCAAAATATTGGGTGTGTGAATATGACTCCGCCCTTTCTCAACAGATGTCGTTTTTAGTATTGTTTACGTGTACTAATAAATGACCATACTTGTATTCGATAGTACTGAATGTCAGCTATCTAACGCATTTTATGATATTTGGTTGAAGTGTAAGCAACAATTGTTTTCACCTTTTCGAAAATGTCGGTTTTTATTCCAAATAAACGTCATTTGCGGGAAGTGTTATTACATTATTTTATTGCGAAGAAAACTGCAGCGGAAACTTATCGTTTGCTTGTGGAGATTTATGGTGAGCATGCTCCGTCTAATACAAATTGCAAGGAATGGTTTCGACGATTTCAAAATAACGATTTTAGTACTGAGGATAAAGAACATGGAAAACCACCAAAAAAATTTGAAGATGCTGAATTGGAAGCATTATTGGCGGAAGATTCTTGCCAAACTCAATCAGAATTAGCTGCAGCATTCAATGTTGATCGTTCAACTGTTGCAAAGCGTTTACAAATGATGGGAATGATTCAAAAAGCCGGTGACTGGGTTCCACATGATTTAAAAGAAAGAGACATGGAACGTCGGAAAACCATTTGTGAAATGCTGCTTCAAAGACAGCAAAGAAAAGGATTTTTGCATCGGATAGTCACAGGAGACGAAAAATGGATACACTACGAAAATCCTAAACGCAAAAAAGCTTGGGTGAAACCAGGCGAACCAGGCCCATCACAGCCAAAAATAAATATTCACTGTGCCAAGGTCATGCTCTGTATTTGGTGGGATCAGAAAGGTATTGTATATTATGAGTTGCTCAAACCCTCTGAAACTATTAATGGAGAAGTTTACCGACGACAACTAATGCGTTTGAAGCGAGCCATAGAAGAAAAACGACCAGAATGGGTGAATAGACATAACAAATTAGTTCTTCAGCATGACAATGCCAAACCGCATACCGCAGAAGTCGTAAAAAGATATTTAGAGGGACAGGACTGGGAAGTGTTACCCCACCCGCCATATTCACCAGACATAGCTCCTTCGGATTACCACCTATTCCGGACGATGCAGACAGACCTTACTGGAGAAAAGTTTACTTCATGTGAAAGTATCAAAATTTGGATTGACAACTGGATAAGCTCAAAAGACCAGGACTTCTTCCAGCAAGGAATACGAAAACTACCTGAACGATGGGCGAAGGTTGTAGCTGCAGATGGAGCATACTTTCAATAATTTTTTTTTTAATTTTGTAAGCGAACAAATGTGTTTTATTTTGACAAAAAGGGGCGGAGTCATATTCACACACCTATTACTTTATTTCCATTGAATTATATATGTATATCTACACGATCATGCGTTCTTATTACTAACTTTAGCACTTGTTGGAACCCTATCCTACCCTCCGTGCGAAGAACAAGCAAGAAACCTCTAATGGAAGGATTATTCTCTTTTCGCGAACATGATGCTATTCACAAACAATCTAATATTCCTTATGTCTACGTACTTATTTATACACTACTTGTAAGAATACAGAACTACAACCAACCGAGCAGTGAAGACAGTAAATAGTGAACACGTAGCGACATCTCTTGGCATTGAAACGGAAACAAAACAATCTAGATGGCATAGCTTTTGAACCTTCAATCTTTCGGTATGGTAGTCTTTTACATTATGCAATTCCAGTATAAATCGTGAGAGGGCGCTACGTGGCTAAGCTGGGAACGTAGACCTCAATGGCGTAGCAATTGCAACCGACATTGAAGTGATTACCGAGGGACGAATTGGAAATAAGCGTGTGTACAATAGTACCAAAAATTTTTTTGAAAAAAATCACCAATTCTTTTCTTAAATTTTCCAATTTTCCTGGATATATTATACCAATTTTTATTTTTAGGAATTCAACAAATATATGTGAAAAAAATACCACTTAATATCATCAGGTTGCATTTACATATAAACAGAGGTTTCTCGATAAAAATAAGATTACGAAAAATCTTAAAACTTCCTCTAGTAAGAGATTTTTATTTCGACGTACGTCACATGGAAGAATAGGGCCCCTGACGGCGCAAATGATATTAAGCGATTACCACCTCCCCTAATTTTTATCTTTATAATATTTTTAGGGTTCCGTGCCCAAAAGTTAAAACGGGACCCTATTAATAAAACTCCGCTATCCGTGATAGTTAGAGAGTTGAAATTTTCACAGATGATGTATTTCTGTTGCCGCTATAACAATAAATACTAAAAAACACAATAAAATAAATATTTAAGGGGGTTCTCATACAAAAACGTGATTTTTATTTTTTTGTTCGATATTGTAGATAATGATACGGAGCCCTTCGTGCGCGAGTCCGACTCGCACTTGGCCGGTTTTTTGTCAATCAGGAAAGAGTACGGTGGCAGTACTTCCTCGAGATCTGCTACCCGGAAGATACCTGTCTCCCTCTATGTAATTAGCTAAAATGTCCCATGCATAACTTGACCACTAAGAAACATTCAAGAAAGCACACTAACACAAACGTGCAAGGTTCATTTTATAATAAACATTTATATTTTTAGGTGAACAAGTAGATACATACGTTGTCAAGAGTCCAAAATAATGTATATTGTATATAGTTTGAGAGTCAGTGACAATAAACTAACAATTATAAGGGTTCATAATTAAACTTAAACGTCTAAGTCTGTCTGTTTGTTTCCCGTATAAAGGGCAGTTTCTTTATTTTTGATGTGAAAAATCTATTGGCGCGCTTTGGCAGTAAAACATAAGTAACGTAAGTATACAGCTGCCATTATAGTTAATAAGCATAGTTAAGTTAAGTTAAGTTAAGTATTTATTGTTTTCTGATGTATAATATCTTTATTTTTAGTTTCACGATTTCACTTTTGATACAGAATTTAATGATTATTGTTATTTTTATGTTATCAATGTGTTTTAGTATTTTTGTGTTTTCTACCTGTTTCTGGTCTCATAAGACGACTTATTTTATAATTAATTTATATCATTGTAATTGTCTGTCAAATGAAATACTTTACAACTTGACAAGTCTTTTCAACACAAAGACGAAGAAGTCTTGCTACAATATCATAACTAAAAAAAAATCTCACTGGCTCCCGGACTATAATTGACATTTCGTAAATCTATAACAAGTGTATAAAAAACGCCAGCACTTGACATTTACCGATTATTTGCGACGATATTAAGAATAGTGAATACCTGTACTTGCTTTTAAGTACCAATGATCTATATAAAACGTTGTACATATTGTCTTACTGTCTGTAAAATTAATTTAAGCACTAAGTTTTTTTTTATTCTAGAGCAAATTTCGGTTGGAAGAAGAGGATTAAAGCAACTCTTGCGGTTAGTCAGATTTACTACCATACAATTTTTTGATGATGATTGGTTATTTTTGAAAATATGTTTCTAAACAACTACGACCCTACCCACACACTACTTAAGTCCTACTTTCTAACAAACGCTAAGGGACTCACATTTTGTCAACGTCAAACTGTCATCTGTCAAACTGACTGAAGGTGAGGGGGCGGATCTCACGCATCATCATCGTTGGAAAACCAATCTGGTTCTTGCTAAGAACATAATTAAATGAATCCAAATGAACGAACATGTATTACCATGAAATATGATGCAATTACGAACAATGAACCGAACGCATATTACCATCGGATCGCCATGAATATGGCGGCGCCTGTCAAAAAGCGCGCGCTTCCTGCATTCTTCCAGCTACACTTTTTCTTTTTTCTTTTTTACGGCAACGGCCATCTCTCGCGTTCATCCAGTTTGCTCTATATGACAGTACGGTAGGTATAAATACAGTTTGTAAGGAGATGGGAACTATCAGTAGCCATCAGGACCATCGTCGTAGCAAGATGAGAGTACTGGTCAGTGCAATTGTTTATTAAATATATTTTTTGTGTTATGTGATGTGATCTTGTAGTACGGAGTGAGGTTTTGTGAATCTTAACCTTTTTATGGACTGAAGTGAAAATACTTATTCCACTGTTTCTCGAATATTCTATGGATATTATAATAAGCGCTGTGCTTTGAAAAAGCTTTAACCACTGACTATAAGGAGAGTGTTGTAAAATTTTACTGCTGGGTATGTCAGTGTTTATGTGTGGTCAATTCCTTGACTACATGGCTCCAAAAATGAAGGCCCGATTAAAAAGCGCTGTTTTAAATCTAAAGATGGTTTTTAGCTATTTTTGGTGGATATAAGTTGAATATTATTGACTTTAGCAACTACTACAGGCTTACAAGTTTTGAAAACTTACATTAGAATCTACATAAATAAAAATGAAATGCTGATCGTAAGTAATTGTGTAACTTGAGGACGACTGTATTTTGGCGATTTTAAAATGATATTTTTACGGAAAGATAAATTGGATAAGTTTTCTGGTATATGGGAAATACTTGGAAGAACTGAAAGTTATTTTTCTATGAGATTTTTGTCACTACGTGTGCAAATTTTGATTGACAGGTAATTTTTAAATTATTAATCAAGGACAGGACAACGTGTGTCGGATCAGCTATAAAATATACATAACAAGGTTTTTTTTTTTGTAAAATTAATTTGCTGTAGGTAAGACTATGCCAGTAACGAATATAATTAAACGGTAGCATATTGTTTTACAGCATCCTAGGTTAACCTCCTGGTTAACCTACGATGCTGTAAAACAATATGGTCGTCAAGGCTCTGGGTTCGATCCCCGGCGGTGGCAAATTGTATGCCGAGTAAAGTTTGTTTTCGGGTCTAGAATATTTGTGTTAAGTCTTCTAAGTTTGTCTTGGGGGTTTGTGTCATACCCCCAGCAATGTATAAAAACTGATTCCATTAATATATATTAAGAATTTGGATACAGAATTTGGGAATAGTTATAATAATTAATGTGTAATTAATACCGCGACTTCGTCCGCGTGGATTTTTTTTTTACGCAGAATCGTAGTTCTCTTTTCTTTTTCTCAAATTAAAAGTAGCCTAAGTTAATCCTTATAATATTTGCTATCTGCAAGTCTCATCCGTTAAAATCGGTCCAGTCGTTTCGGATATTAGCCGGAACAAACAGACAGACAAAATATTAAAAAAATATTATTTGTGTTACCGTATATAATTTCAAACGCATTTAGTAAAGCTTTTATTTTGACATTACGAACAGACACATCAATTTTATTTATATAACTGACACAAATGGTTACAGACGTCAATGTTAGCAAATATGAATGCATACGAAAATATAACAAGTAATTCACCTTCAATCAAGTCACAGTTCAAGTATGAACTTGTAGTTGTAGCAAATTGTAGTTTGAGCTTACACATTCCTCATCCACAAGCACTCCAATCGCAGTGGCTTTGCCAACACAAGCACATACCACATACATCCAAGACTACACAAAAAAGTATTATCACACATATCGCCGCGGCCGGATATTGAACGCAGGACCCCTGCTTTGTTTGACTATCAACTAGGCTAAGGCGTCATCAAATTCAACATCGAATTATTTGATCATCTTCCAGTTTATAATTGTTTGTAATATTATAACTACCATTGAAATATCACTTTAAAAAAATACATCGTTTTGTTTAAACTAATTATTTGCGGGTACTTGTCTAATCATAAGTTATAAAACAGCTTTTAAAATTTAAATATAAAGGCAAGATCGGCCGCAAATTACAAAAGAAAATAAAAAAAGATGCCATTTGACTTTAAAAGCAATGAAATTTCTTTTTACAATCTAATTATACCTGGGTCGAGGTTGAACACAGCAAAAATGTTCCAGCCTCATCTATCTGTGAATGACAAAGATGCTCATAATATATTTCTTATTATCTCCTAGTTCGTTTCCGCACTCCTAGCCTGCGCGACGGCAGCGCCATCAGGGCTCTTAGCCCCAGTGGCGGTTCCCGTCGCCTATTCAGCCCTGCCCACAATCTCCCCCGGGGATATCCAGGCAGCCGCCATCGACGCTCAAGTTCAAGCTCAGGACCAAGCCATCGCTGCAGTGGACAAGGCCAGGGAGCTGACAGAGCTGGCTGCGGAGAACCTGAACGAGAGAGTAGTCGAGTCCAACGATGAGGTAATGATTAAAAGAAAAAGTTTTTAAATTGTTAGGGTCTATACAATGAATATACAGAAGGCAAGAGAAGACAATCCAAGGATAGGAGACGCTAGTGTACTAAGATGAAGGATCGCAGTCAGGTATCAAGATCTGTGGTATACTACTCAGGTTCCTTCAAGTGATGACAACCAAGCGGCGGCCATTAACGCTCAAGTTCAGGCTCAAGACCAAGCTATAGCTGCTGCGGACAAGGCGAGAGAACTCTCGGAGCAGGCGACGGTGAATCTAAACGATAAAGTCTTCGAGTCCAATGATCAGGTAAGCAAGGACAAATGATAGTTTTAATTTGCAGACATCAATGCAGCTAATAGCACCGTGGTACGAGAAGGTCGTCAGTTTAATGATAGCGTCATGATTTGCAGAGCTGGCATCTTAAGTTTGTTTTATACGTTTTAATCTTAATCTAGATAGATAGCACATGGAGCATAAAACCTTTTGTGTCCACAAAAAAATGTGGACACAAAGAGGTTTTTTAGGAATGGAAAGAAAATGAAGATTGTCTTGAGACTCGCATCAATTTATCTCAACATTTTTAACCTATGCATTTAGTGAAAGGCCATTTTTTTCAGTTTGATGTATTACAGCTATGATAATTGTTTTTCCTTAAAAAAATAACACTGTTTCATTTATGTTCCAGATTAAAGAAAAGGTGGTTGAGCAGTTCTGGTCTATCGAAGACAAGAAATGGCAAGCACTTGACGCTGTGAAGACCGCCGAAGCACAGATCGACGGATCAGTAGCCAGCAACGCTGATGCCTTAGCCAAGAGTGCCGTCGCCGGCCGTTACTTCGCACTGGCTCCTAATGTAGCCCTTGCAAACGTGGCCGTTCCCAATGCCATTGGCATCGCACCCGTAGCGCCAGTCTCCCCTATCCTCTACACGCCTGGCTTCGTAGGACCTGTACTCAAGGCCACCGAAGAAAAGAAAGAAGAAGCCGCAGTACCCGAACCTGCTCTCAAAACTGAAGAAGCCAAACAGGAAGAGAACAAAGATTCAGTAGCCGTTGAGGCTGCGAAACCCGAAACGGCTGAAGCAAAGCCTCTGGCCGCGGCGTCTTTCGTACCCCTATTGGCGTACAATGCACCCAGCGTTGGTGTGACCCCAGTATTGGGAGTGGCACCAGTTCTGAACGGACTGCAGACGATCGGTCTGCCCGCTGTATACAACGCCCCTGCGGTGTACAAGAAATGGTGATTAGGAGAGAGAATGCAGAACCAAAAGAACTATAAGAGATGAGAAGACAGACGAGACTGCAATAAAAATCTATAGTCAATATTATTTGTTTGATACCTTGTTTCCCTTATCATTTATTTTAAGGCTAAACCAAGTACACAAAATCCCCGAACCCTTCGGAAAATAAGACTTGAGTTTACGTTTCAAGCACTATGCAAATTTGTTTGATCTCTATTATTCATAGATTCCAAGTTAATAATTACACAGGCATGTGTCGCAAGGTCAAACGTAATCGAATAGTAATTCAATTTAAATTGAAATACCAACCACTTATTCGTATGCGTAGAATCTACATATTAAAAAAAAAAACAATTAAAATTCCAACATGAATATGGTCATTGCAAAAAATTATCAATTATTTGGCAATGTTTTAAAATAGTTTAATAGTTCCTTGTGTCAAGTTCGTTCAGAGAAGAATGGTGCATTCGTAGAAACAGTTTTTTTTTATGACACTGGTGACTGGTGGGTGTGTATTGTGATTGTGACTGACGTTTTTCTTCGCCCGTTGTGTATCGATTTGGATGTTTACTTTTTTAAATGGTAGGCACCCACTAGTATTGAAGTTGGTTTTTTAATCAGTCAGTTGAGTGACACAGTTAAAGACTCTAGTACCAATAATAACTTTTAGGTTACTCCTTTTATACCACCGGGGGGTACATGGAGAGAAGGCTACAAGATCTGTCTCCAATAAGGCGCTTGTAAGATTAATTATTATGTTTTATATAAATTATGTATTAACATCAGAGAATGGTGTTATCGCTTACAATAACGATGATTAATACACCAGATGTACTTGAATTGTGATTGGTCAGTACACTCATATATATGGGATGTTATATTATACTATCTGTAGAACTGAAATAGACTAAATAAATAACAGCGGTAATAAAGTAATATACTCGTAATTAACGTTCGAGCTTCGAAGCGAGGGGAATACGATTCTCGGCTGGGGTAACAACTTAATTATCAACAAACTTTACGCTCATATCAAGATAATGTATTGTAATATCTTAATATATATAAATTACGTGTCACGATGTTTGTCCACGATGGACTCCTAAACTACTTAACCGATTTTAATCAAATTTGTACACCGCGTGCAGTTTGATCCAACTTGAAAGATACTATAGCTGACATCTCAATTTATAATCGCAATATTATTTTATTGCAAATTATTTGTCTATTATTTGACAGTCACAATTACAAAACGTTAGCCACAGCAACGCGTGGTCTGGTCAGCTAGTAATGCATAAAATATAGTTTGCCGCGGCCAGTGATTGAACCCTTGTTCCAAATGCAAGTACTACATAGCTACGTCAAGGCTACGCAGTGTGTTATCTTATCTGTATGATTGGATCGAGCTATTGCCATATCAACAAGCACCTAAGAAATTACGGACAATTCTTATCCGCCGCCAAACGTTAGAGCAAATGGAATGAATTTTAGCAATAGGGGCGTCTATTTATTGTATATCTTTGTACACAGTCGAACTTCTGGTTAAGATTAATATTCGAAGTGAGATTGCCTACTGCAATTTTCAAGTAACTTAAACGCCTACAATAAACACTACGATCTATTCATAAAACAGATAAATTAGATCTTTGTTTCCGGTTCAACACAGGTACTACGTGGCCTGCTTCCACTGGTAGATTGCACTGTTATGAGGTTGGCAAACTCACAGCGAATATTATGTATTTTGGTCTCCAAAGACCAAACAAATTTTTCATTTACATACATAGTGTTATGTGTATATAATTTAGTTTAAAAACAAGCGAACGATTAATTTCGGATTAATCAGCAAATATTATTTTAATTAATAGCAGTTTTTTTTGATGGGCACCTCGGCAAATATAATTACCCTATTCATCTTACTCCTAACTAATATTATAAAATTGTTAATAAAAATCAACATTAATGAGAGAAAAGCCACGGGTAAATTATAATATTGGGGGGTCCAGTTGCTCGCGTCCGTAGGTGTATACCCTTTGATTCCCTACACGTACCCCCTGGGTGGTGCTAAAGGAGCAACCTAAAGTAGCACTAGAACTTGTGCCAAGTTCGTCCGGAGAGGTACTGCCACCACATCTGGAATCTGCCGCCAAGCAGTAGTGGTTGCATTACTGTGTTCCGGTGGAAGGGTGTGGCAGCCGGTGAAATCACATGCGCATGAGACGTATCATCCCCGTCTCGGGTGATGGACGCAGCAGGATGAATGCGACTCAGTAAAGATTTGGATCTCATACTGAGTCGCGCGCATTACTGTTTTCATGGGCGAGGGGCGCCACTTACCATCAGGTGGGCTCTCAGCTCGTTCCGTCACGAATTCACATAAATAAAAAAAAAATATAAAAACAAAGATTTGTATTAAAAACTCGATAAACGTAGTGTTATTGAAGCAGGATCTCAGGCTATATGCGATTAGATTCAAGCGATACTTTATATTACAAATTAAAAATGTTTTGCGTACGGTTAGCCGGGTGTTTGACAAGGCCTTTATAAACCGCAAATGCCAGCTCACTCTCAACATGTGAGAATGTGTTCAGCATGCAAATTTTACGTCGAAGGAAATAATTTTTGGTCATTGTTCATGAAAGTTTCTAACATTTTTTTTATCATAAGCATTCTGTCGTTTCGGAGATTAGCCGAAACAAACAGACACACAGACACAAATTTGAATACTTGCTTTTTTGTTATTTATACCGTATAGCGTATACGGTATAAATAAACGCATTCAAACGCATTTAGTAATGAGCTGAAATTTTGACATTACAAACAGACACTTCATTTTATTTATTTGTATATATAAAATATCTTACTACACTCTGTATATAAACAAGTGGCAAATGTTATAAAGAATATAGCCATATTAATTAAGTAAACTTGAAACTATTCAATTAATTCATATCACATTTCCTATACCTATAGCGGCAGAGACTACAGGTTCGAATGGTAAGTGAATGTATGTTATGATAGCACCCGCGCTTGGGATATAACTACATTAGGTATTTTACAGATCATAAAGTTAACGCTGATTATTAGTTCGATCCCGCGTTCAAAGATAAAAATAAAAACAACGTTAACACACTCATACCTCTGCACTAGGATTCCCTGTGTCGCAGATGGCATGGACGAACACAGAAACACAAGACAAACACCCGAGACCCGAGAACAAACTTCGTGCTCACCACACAAAGTGTGCCCCGGCTGGGAACCGAACCCGGGAACCCTCGCTTTGAAGGCAGGGCTACTACCAACTAAGCCACAGAGCTGTCAAAAACCAAAAATCTTCATTATATTCTTAACAATACGTGGAAACGTCACTTTTTATAATATTGATGGACATACCAATTAGATTATGCGTTTTTTTAAAGCCTATCTATCCTCCATGGCGAAGAATAAACAAGAAACCCCTAATAGCCCTTCCAGTAGAGGTTTCTTGGTAACAAGAGCAAAAACTGTTGATTTTTAATTAAATCAAAATCAAATCAAATTTGGAAAACTATTTTGTTTTTTGATATGATTTACTTTCAGATTGAAATTTTATCAAAATTGACAGTATGGTTTAAAAAAAATTGTTCTCCAAGTCAAAGAGATTGCGTATTTTGCTTTCCTGTCTTTTTCTTCGCCCATTAAAGACCGTTTTGGATGTTGTTTTATTTTTTAATTGATTTAATTGATTGACAAGATGTAATGGTTGTATTTAATTGATTGACAAGATGTAATGGTGAAAATTAAGGGAAGAAAGAGAAGAATTCGTTTTTTTTCTTAATTTTAAAATCAATCAATTATATATCTTTCTTATATCAGGATACCTTGGAACAATACGGTGTCAGAACTCGATTACCCAGTGCTGATGAGTCAGTGCACAATGTGACCTTGATGGAATGAAACAGTGGTAGGCCTCTTTTGTATTCCGTCAGCAGATCAAAAGGAGGTGACCGGGACACGGTTATGCAACACGGAAATTACCATATACATACAGAGAACTGCTCTCTTACTTTGTGACATACAAAGAATATATGAATAAATATTCATGGACTATTCACACAGTATTATTCGTGTCGCCGAGATATTTAACATGATTTGTGAGTTTTGACTCCCGATATTTCGTCGCAGTTACATGCGTCATTGTCCCGGGCAAACGCATATAACTGCGTCGAAATATCGGGAGTCAACAAAACTTACAAATCATGGTAAATATCTCGGTAACACGAATAATGATTTTCATAACCATGATAGTTTTAAAATTTATATTCACACAGTGCCATCTAGCCCCAACTAAGCATGTCTTATACTCTCATTATCATCATCATTTGATCTTTACATCTACAAAAGGTGATATGAAAATCAGCGCTGAATTAGCGACAGCGCTGATGCAGCGCTAAGTGGTAGCGTCTTTTGGGGTTACGAAGCCATATTTTTCTACCAGTATATAAGTTCCATACCAGCCTCTAATGTTCCCACTGCAGAGACACCGGCCTACTCTCGTTAATTAAAAGTGAATGGGCTTTTAATCGGCGGTGCTCAATCCGTTCTTGATATTAACACCCAGACACAGGACATACATTTGTGTCACACAAATTCTTGTCCTGGATGGGAATCGTATTCACGACCTACAGCGCAGAAGGCAGAGCTACTAACAGTCAAGAAGGAACGATTCAATTCATATATTTTCTCCGTTTTGGTACATATAATACTAAAATTACTGTAGTACTAATGTCAACATAATTTTAGATAGTATTTATTAGCTATTATTATCATTAATTGGTCAATATGAAAAAATAGAAGAGCGTGGTGGCCCAGGGGCATAGACGCCGACTTTCAATCTGAAGGTCGCTGGTTCAAACCCACACGTGCACCAATGAGTTTTTTCACTGGAAAAATTTATGTGCGCAATACCACGTTCTCGAAACGGTGAAGGAAAACATCGTGAGGAAACCGGCATGTCTTAGAACCAAAAATTCGAAGACATGTGACATCTACCAATCCGGATTGGGCTCCCGTGGTAGATCAAAGCCCATTCACTCTCAATTATCGAGAGTAGGCCGGTGTCCCAGCAGTGGGAACATTAGAGGTTGGTAAGGATGAAAAAATGTCATAATAATTGTACAATAAAAAGAATTAACAAATTAAATTACCTTCCAATTTTAGAAAAAATATCGCATACAATATGAACAGTCACAAAACTTAATTAAAGATCATACTAGCCAAACAAAAAATACAATATAAGGAAACATAAGATACGTAAATAACATTTTTTGTAAGTCATTTTATAAAACCTTATACTTTAACAAAAAAACTCGAAAGGTCTGAAAAAAATTGAAGATATAATATGGCGCCAAAACCGGCCATTTTATTGTTATAATTTTACAATTAAGACGATCTCAAACTATCATCCATCAAGCCGTTTAGGTTACAGAGCGTGAAAAAGAAATATACATACATACACTCAAAAACACAACCTTCCTTCTGATGCAAAGAAAGGGCGACACTAAAAAAATATATATAAATATTTAGGGATAATAAGATTAGGTAGGTACCTACAAACGGACCGGAATGCAACTTCATAGCAGCATTGTCGAAAACAGGGCGAGGTCTGTGTAAGGTCGACTGGTATGATGAAACCTCCACTAGGATTGCTGGAGTGGAGGCGGTATTGTGGCACAAAATTGAAGCTATTTGTCAAGTAAGAATACAGAAATAGTGCGTCCGTATCCGCCTCTAATGTTCCCACTGCAGGGACATCGGCCTACTCTCGATTTTTGAGAGTGAATGGGCTTTATCACGGGACCCCAATCCGGATTAGTAGATGTCACATGTCATCGAATTTTTTGTTCTAAGATGACGTGGCGCACATAAATGTTTCGAGTGGAAAACTCATTGTTGCACGTGTAGGTTTGAACTAGCGACCTTCAGATTGAAAATCGGCGTCTTAGCCCTGGGCCACCACGCTCTCACGCGCTCACAGAAATAGTACTTTCTCCGAATTCAACCATCCAATGGCAAAAATAAAATATAACAAATATTCACAGACATTTTTACACAGCGTCTTCTAGCCCCAAACTAAGCATAGCTTGTAATATGGGAACTAGATCACTGATAGAAAACTTAATGTACTTTATAGGGCTCCCCTTCTTCACAAGTAAAAAAACGAACCATGTAGTATCACTTCGTCTTCTGTCTGTCTGTTAAGACTTTTTTTCTCAGAAATATGTGAAGGTATCAAGTTTTATTTTTTATTTTATTTTGCTTTATTAAGTTGAAATTAATATGAAATTAAGTCAACGCAATTAAAAGATACGACCGTTTATGCGGCATATTTTGACTCTCGCAAGGGAATCAAAACCTATAGGGTACTTCTCGTTGACCTAGAACCATGAAATTTTGCAAGAAGCAATGTCACATGGCTTGTGCCATGGACATTGTAAAGGAATAAATCCGAAAACCGTACAATAATCGGCAGGGGGTCAGATCAGGGGATGAAACCGGAATAACTCGTACGTTTGTAGTTACATCCCTAAAAACTACATGAAAAAACAAACAAGTTACACGTTTACCTGTAAGTTCGTGCGAAACCCGCGATTTGCGAGTCCGACTCAAACTTGACCGGTTATTTTATTTTTGTAAATATATAATACAGTTTAACACCCAGACACAGAACAAACATCTGTGTTCGTCACACAAATGCTTGTCCTGGGCGGGAATCGAATCCACGACCTGGAGCGTAATGGAGCAGCAAATGAGTTTAAGTTCATTTCAACGCAACTTTGAGCATAAAGTGGATACAGAGGAACGTCTGCGTGCTACGCGCCATAACTGCGCACGCGCACCTCTACGAACGCACGTTAAGCGTTCGATCAACTCCACACACATCCTCGCGCAGTTTTCGCGAGTTCCGCGTGATCGCTCCCCTGTACCTATTATCTTTGTACAATGTACAATATTATGTTGTCCCCCCCTCCTAAACGTCTATGAGAAGACCTAGTGGATATTCCATGGCTTGGCAGTGCGAAAGCAGTAAGACCTGGTGGCCGAATTAGAAGAAATAATTTCACCATCGTTAGTAGAAAAGCGTACGAATTTATTGATCTTTTGGGTCCTGTTTGTCATACTAGCAGATATCCTGCGTGTGCTATTACGCTACAAAATTAAATACATGAGTCTTATGCATTGTTTTAGTGGCCTTTTAGTTACCTTTTTAATCAACTTGGGATATATATCATAGCATCGTAGAATGAATTTCTGTCGCCAATATCAACAGGATATATTCTAATATCCAGAGTTGTGACCTACACGGCCACAACTAGAATTTTCGTCCGAAAGCAATTTGGAAATTGATCTGAAAATAATTGTATTTTATAAAAAAGATTCAGCTCCAAGATTAATTAACTAAGTAAAAATATATATATGTATACATGTAATTACATATTACCGTAATACAATAAGAAATATATAAAATGTCCTTTATATCATACATCTACCATATATAGAGCAGATTAAAATGTATTGAGGTAAACAATGCCCTTAAAATATACTTAAGTGACTAAACGATATTTTAGTTCAATATGGTATAAATAATACGATCAAATGCCATACAGACTCACGCTCATAATATGATTTTATTTATTAAGTTATCCGGTACTAATTCTAACACGAGTTATAACAATAAATGAAATATTATAAATAGTACTAGCTGTATATTTATAAAATTTCATTTATAAATATATTTTCATCCCTAATTTCTCGTAATTAGCGGGTACAGCCTTTTTTTTATACGTATCATCCCTCCCGGGGGGGAGGAGTATGTCGGACTCAGCTTCTAAAGCTGAATGCCACTACCAACTAAAACCCCATGATGCTCTCTCTTGAGTACGACGGGGCTACGGGAATCGTGATGCATCTATCCGCGGCCCCGTCAGTAGCGGGTACACACTGCCATTTAAGAAAAAAATCCAAATCACAGGAAAGCAAATTACGTTTATATAACTGACATATTTTTTCCAGTTATTTTGATTCCAAAACCAAACTATTGAACCGATTTTGAAGATTTTACGGGACCAATCAGAAAGTAAATACTTAAAAAAAAAAAATCTTAATCGGTTGATGAATGACAGAGAAAAAAGAATTTCAAAAAGATGTTAGTTATTGTTAATTGCTTATAAATACAGGTTGTTTTAAAGCGCGGTTCCGCCTTCGTTGTCACCGCGTCGTCGTATAGTATTATTTTATCTGTGGCGTCGATAAAGCACCTTAAATGTCATTGCACGCATTGTGACAGTTTTTTTGTTTCGTTTAAAAAGCTTCCTGCTCCGCCCTTGTGATCATACGCTTTGAAAACATCGGCGTAGAGCTTATAATGTATAGAATTGACACTTTTTAAAAAAGCCAATATAATAGAATAACTTGGCATTTATTTTCGCACACACATACTAGTGGTGGTAAAAAAAAACTTACTACTTTAACATCAATATATAGCATTGAAGTGATAACACTCACAGTGTTATCACTTTAATATCAATTTTAACTAATATAATTTTTGAGTTTTTTATTCTGATACAATAGATAATTTTATATCTGATTTGTTTTTATAATACCTGTAATAACGATTACCAATTAATAACTATTATGGTTATTAGTCTTAAATATTACGGTGTGGTAAAAAGGTTATTAGCTTAAGCTTATTATTAGTTTAAGTTTTAATAACTTAAACTAATTATTATTATTAGCTGTTATTAGCTTAAGTTTTTCTTTATAAACATGTGTTTTAAGTCAACCGTATAAAATATCTTCAGTCCTAATGCTAGATTACTTAAAGAAGCCCTAACAGCGCAAGTTCGGTTGTTGAGCGTTAATCATATTGTATGGTTGCACTAATATCTCGCCCCGGTTTTCTACAGGTATACTAGTGTGTAATATCCATATAACGACAAATACATAACAGAGAATTTAGTTTAATCAGAATTGGGTTTAATTGTCGGAATCAAAGACTGGGAAACACGCAACTACTATATAAATTTTAAAACTATCATGGTTATGAACATTATTATTTGTTTGCCCGGGATCATGACGCATGTAACAGTGTCGAAATATCGGGAGTCAACAGAACTCAAAAATCATGGTTAATATCTCGGTAACTCGAATAATAACGCAACTACTATTCCATTTTTTCATGTAATATATTTCTTAACTAACCAAAGATAGTTACTTTAGGCTACTATTTCATGTAGACTGTGTTCCGGTGGAGAGCGGTGCCGGTGAAATGACAAGGAAACGTTACATCCCGTCTCGAAGCGACGGGTGTAAAGAGATGCGATCAGGTGGGCTGTCAGAAAATGGGGAAAAACCAAGTGGGGATCACTTGGTTTTATAAACAAATCTTCTACACATATCCAATTCGCTTTGAAATTGGACCGAGATGATGCAATCTACAGCAAAATTAAATACAGACCCATAGACTGAAGTCAAATGATTGACACATGTTTTATTCGAAGGTTTTAAAGGGCAACAGTGAAAATTTAAACTTAAAAACTTCATAATCGAAATCAGGACTATTTTTAAGTTATCATATTAATAACGATACCGACACTTAATCCCAAAATCCTTGCCCCAATAATCACTTCTATCCATTCGTAGTCCTTTGTAGACTGATATTGATAACACTCGAAAAGCAGCACCCCTATTCCAAAGTAATACGGTCTACAATAACCCCCAACATTTCACCAACATTCTGCCAACTAAGGGTGTGTATAAAAGCGACACGCGGATAGGTAACAGCATTCAGTAGCTATCGAGCAGTCTACAAGAAGTGCACGATGAGATTCCTGGTAGGATATAAAAAAGTTATTAAAAAAAAACAGTGATAAAGAAAAAGGATAATGGAAGGACCATACTGTGCCCGAGAAATAAAAAAGAAATAGAAAATCCCGCCAAAAGTGACAGCGCGCGCTCGGAAAATTGTGTTTTTCACTTGGATTGGATACAATTTCATTATCTGGATCATTGATTTTCTTTCTCATAGTTACATAGCAATAATGAAATATGTAATATTTATTGAAAACATTCATGTTTTTGTCAAAAATCGTGAATCTATAAACCCCTATAGTGGCCTATGTGACTGGCAAATTTTATTGAATTAAACAGTTTTAAATAAATCCACTTTTATGAAAATAAATTTCCGAAAGAATAAGTTGTTTACATACTATTATTGCAACTTATGAATAAATAGTAATCATGTCACTGTCAAACTAAAGTGGCGCCAAAATTAATGAGAAGAAATGGCCCAGGGCATTCCACATTCTTCCATTTCCATTATCAGTTATCACTTAATAATGTGTGTACAGCCTTGCAATATATAAAACAACTAGAGATATCAAATGAAAAAAATATCGTTGCTATAATTGAAAACGACAAGGTTGTAAACGCATTAAATAGTTATTAATTTGTTAAGCACATTAATAATACATTTTACACTGCTAACTCTAATTAGAACTGTAATACCGTAGTAGAGCTGTTGAAAGTGAATGTTTTAATTTGTATGGGCAGTCATACATCATACTCATGTCAGTCATGCATTGTTGCTTCGTAATATTTGTTCGTGCAAATATAATAATTAAAAACATTTTGCCAAACGGTGCGAAGAAAGAGCGTTATTTGTATTAAATGTTTTTTTAGTACCGTATATAATTTGAATTTCGATATATTCTTAATAAATTACAGAAGGGTAAATTAGGTACTGATTGGTTTTTGAATTGATTAAATAGTAAATTATTTTTCATTAATATTACTACAAATTGGCACTTTATAGGATCGCTGCGAACCTCAGGCCATTCAATCATAACGCCATATACCCCTATCTACGGAAATTCGTAGAAATCAGTAGAATACGTTCTCGGCAGTTCTGGGTTGGACGTTGAAAATACGCTGCGGTCCATCCATCAAACCTGATCTAAACCTTATCTAACGAATTGAGTAATGTGAAATTCCTGCATATTTCAAGTAATTTTAAACCGATATATCCTAAACCTTCTATCAAGAAATAATTGACAAAATATTAATTAACGCGGGCAAAGGCTTTGCAATTCATAAAATTTAAAAAGAAAATTGTCGACAAAATTTATTAAAAGTTATTGAAATCCCTTCAAAGACGTATTCAGAAACCTAAGAAGCTCCTACGATTTCACAAAACATGTACTTACATAAAGGTTTTTGGAAAAAGGTTGATCAAGATTTGACCAAAAGACTACAGACAGACAAACACAGCCGTCAAACTCACCGTTAAAAATGATATACACCATACAAAACGTTTGTAAAGTCAATAATAGGTTAACAATAATAGGTAACGTTACGAAATCGAAGGTCACCCACGAATGGTTATGCTATACGGTCGGACGTGATGCGCATGAGTCGACCCAAGAGCACGATAAACAAAGGTTTCATTCCACATTTGGAATCCCAATGGACTTGATTTGTAGCTGTAGAAATGTTCGAGCCGTGTCAAGTTCGTAAGAAAAGTACTGCCATCATGCCTATGTCTGACTCAGCGAGTTGCTTCTTGAAAGCGGAAATCAATGCATTTGAGTCCATCATTTGTCACGTCTACGTTCCGATGGTAATGTGACCCACTAGGTGAACGGTCCCTTGATGATCTATCTGTTGCTTTGGGGAAATAGGGTGTATCGAGAGATATGTTGGTCACACTGGCTTTTTTACCAGCATTATGTTGACCATGTATCTGTATCTGGCACTAATCGATTTTCCGATTCAATTCGACGGCTCAAGGTTAAGTCCATATTTTGGTCTTGTCATGAAACCAATCCCAAGCTTCATTGTCAACATGTACGCAAAAACCGAACAGGTTCCAATGTTTTCTTAATGTACAAAATAATTTAAAATATAAGACTAATTCGTGGGAATTTGATAAATAAATTTGATAAAAAAGATTATTTCAATATCTCTCAAGTAAAAAGAAACGCTATTGTTTAGATTAATTTGATAATCAATGGTATAATAGTGAGAAAGAATATACGAGACGAATCGACTCGAAAAATCACACGCGAAAATTATTTCGTCACGAATTTCACGCGCTACCTAATAAGCAAATAAACTCTAATTGAGTGTTGTCATCATAATGCGGGAGTCTTGTGTAAAAGTTGCCAGAACAATTATGATTTTTTAATTACAGACTGTGTGTTTGTTTACTCGTACATTTCACAGATGGCTGGGCAGAAGGAAACGATATAATTTATACTCGTGGTTGATAAATAATGCATATTTTGCAGTCAAACGCCGAACTTAGGCGCAATAAGTGATTATCTAGCTATTATTATCATACTAATGATATAAATGCGAAACTTTGTCGATATGTATGTTTGTTACTCCTTCACGCCTCAACGACTCAACGGATATGGATGAAATTTGTTACGAAGGTAACTCATACCCTGGATTAACACATAGCCTACTTTTTATCCCGAAAATGTGAATTATTGCCGTGGGATGGAACCGCGGGTAAAATTTTGGCATACAATTATTATCGTAGAAAAATGTTTATTTTCAGCATAATAATTGTCACTCTTGCCGATTTTAGATTTTGCATCACGGTATTAATGACCACGGTTCCCCAGGATTAACATACTAGAAAGTTTAAAAAGATGACCAAAAATCAATTAAGAACAATTTAGATTTTAAACTTGCTGTGTCAATTGTACTTAAGGTCCAACGCCATTTGCATCAATTTCACGCTACCCTATCGTTAACTTTCCAATGTAGTCTAAACTAAAAATAACTTTAAATATGTGAAGGTTCGAATTCCCGCGAGAATTACAACTAATCGTCAAACTTATAGCAATTTAAACTATTATATATTTTCTTTGTTCCAAAGAAAGTGTTTTAAGTAACGTGCATTCGAACACGCATCATTGAAAGAAATGTATGATTAGGTTGTTAAACTTTTTGTATACTCTTCATTGCATTTGAGGGATTCTCATCAAAATATTCCTTAATTCTAAACTAGATTTTTATAATTGAGATTTAAATAGTTTTAATTAAATGAACCGTTTTATTCTTATAACTTCTATTCTACTTGTATTTTCATGTCCGTAATTCGTTTGTAGATCGCTTTCGCCGCCGTCCTCGGCTACGCCTCCGCCGGGCTAATTTCCCCCCTAGTCCTGGGTGTCAACCACGGAGACGCCCAAGCCGCAGCCATCGACGCGACCGTCGCCGTGCAAGACCACGCACGCGCCGTAGGAGAAGGCCAAGCCCGCGCAGCCGAAGCAGCCATTCAGTACAACACTGAGGCCGTCAGACAGGTGAGAACTCATTCCTGAATAAGTGTGAAGTGCCGTTCTGTCACTGTTCCTCTGGTAGGTGCTAGCTAGCCTAGCAACATCTAGCCTAGCCTACCTTCTAGTTAGTGCCAAACTAGAAAGTAATACGGCACCATTAAGACCGTCATATTGATACTTTGTATGATATCGATAGTCCATATTTCAACTGTATTTGCTACTTTGGTGTAATCCCCAGTCCATTTATTGCTGTTTTCTGATCGAACAACCCTACAACATTTCAACGTCCACTATATAGCCGATTATATTCGCCAACAGGTAGCCGAAACCAACCGTGACCTGAGCCAGAATGCGTACTGGAACGGCGTAGCAGCTTCCCAGAACTACGTCGCTGCCGCTCAATCGCAGGCCGCCGCTATTGACGGAGCCGCCGCCGCCGTCCGTGCCTCTCACCTCGCCGCCGCGCCCTACGGTGCCGCCCACTTGGGCGTCGCCGCCTACGGAGCTGCCCCCTTAGGCATTGCCCCTTACGGTCTCGGCTACAACGGTCTCGCTTACAACGGTCTCGGCTACAACGGTCTCGGCGTCCACGGACTCGGTCTTCGCGCTTGGTAAACTAGATCCGACAAGTCTCCCATAACGGTTACGGTTACAATTGCACTGTAAACTGTTACCGTCATCGTTATGGGTTTACGGTTTCGATAACGTTATCGACTAGTGATAACTGGTTGGCAATGTTATCGAGGGTCGGTCTTGTCTGGCAACGTTGCCGCAACGTTGCGAGATAACGTCGACGGTTTTGCTCATGAACGGTAACGCTCATTGTAAATCAAACGGTCTCAAAGATGTAACTCTCTTTGTAAATAAAATGCCATCACTGCCAAAGTGTAAATAAACACATTTAAAAACATATGTCTGTGTATTTTTTACTCCGCATCAGCGTTTTACTTTTTCACACAGGCCTACTCTCGAGAAGCGAGTGGAGTTGGATTTTACACATCACAATCCGGATTGGTAGACAACACAACAAAATTATGATGATGGTGAAAAAACCTTTATGACTGGTTTTAAACCAAACTTCGGACATTTAGTATTGCGTCAAAATATTAAAAGAATTTAATTATAAATCACAGACCCCACACCCTCAGTTCAGGAGATTTGTGCCAGTGTACATGTTACAACTAGAATTTATTTTCAAAACACCTGTCTGATAATAATGGCACGATCTGATTTCGATATGGAACTTTCGTTTCTTCGGAGCCCCGTCATTTATTAAACGATTAGGAAAAATCTTTTTATTTGAAAGAATATACTGTCAGAATGGTTTCATACATAAATTTTATCGTAATCGATGCCATACTTTGGTTTTTAAATCAAACTAAGTGGAAAGATATGTCATCCACATAAACAAAGTTGCGTATTTTGCTTTGCTGTGACTTTTTTCTTCGTCCGTAGTAATTTGGATGTTTTTTTTTGAAGCGCTCGTTCCAAAGCTTGCTTAGCTGGTCTTTACAGATGATCTATGTTGAGCACTCTCAGCTCGGTCAGTTGGATGGGTGACCGTTTAGTGGCATTTGAACAAAGCGTTGTATATGGACGGCGGTAACCACTTAAAGCCAGCTAGTTCCGTCACACCTATCGCATAAAAACACTTTGTTCAGTTTCTACTTTGTACATATACAAGCCTAATTAAGATTGAGATCTACCCTCTATAATTGTTTCCTACAACTGACATTTATAACAAAGAACCAGCGATAACCAGACTAATAATCTACACTAATATTATAAAGAGGAAAGATTTGTACCTATTTTTGTATGTTTGTAATGAATAGGCACAAAAAGTACTGGGCCGATTTAAAAAATTCTTTCACCAATAGAATGCAACATTCTTCCAATTTGACATAGGCTAAATTTCATTTTGAAAAAAAATTAGGGATCCTTGGTAAAATTTGAACAATGTAACCGAAGGTGTAGAAAAATGAGTCTTAAAATGTCTTTCGTCGAATGAGCTGCCGAAACTATTAGCGATAGAACAAAATAATGTACAACAATATTGAAGAACATCATAATGTCTACAAAAAACTCCGCGGTAGCATATGTCCAACAATTGTAGTTATGTCACTACCCCGTGCGAAGCCGGGACGGGCTGCCAGTACCTATATATAATGAGGAATCAATTTGCATGAAACTGTAATAATGCATAAGTTGCATTAATATAGCCCTTGATTGATACGAAAATTGATTGACTGAAACGAAAAAAAAGGAAAAATAAAGAATGATTTAAAAATATCACTTTCTTTCTACCCTTATGCTTCTTAATTTATTACTAGCTGCGCCCCGCGGTATTACACGCGTTAAGGGCCGGATATACGCTATTGACCTTGCTCGATTGGACGTTACCGGTGAAAATGCCACACACACGCGCCCCGAACAGGTGTGGAGGCAGTACTTCTCCGGCCGAACTTTGCACAAGTCCTACTGCTTTTTGTTGCTCCTTTAGCACCACTCAAGGGGTATGTGTAGGCATGTTCACCTACGGCGAGCCTCGAGACCCCCCTTAGTTTTAAGTTAATTAATATTAATTAGAAATTATTTGAAACATCATTTAATTTGAACTAGCTTTTGGCCGCAGCTTTGTCAAAACTATAATTTATTTCGGAATGAGAGGTAACCTATGTCTTTCTCTGTACCCCTAACAACGGTACGCAAAATTTCATTATGAAAGATTGAGAAGTAAAAGCGTGAAAGCGCAACAAAAACCAAACAAACAATAAACAAATAAATAATTTCCATGCTAACCTGTCCATTTGGTTGTCTGGAAGAAATCGATTAATAGTGATAAGACCGCCCTTTGTACTATTTTTATGTAATAATGTTTTTGTGAACTTCATCATCTGGTGTACAATAAAGTATTGTCTATCTATCTTTTATTTCACTCACATTTATAATACTAATGTTTTCGTTAAAATATCTGCAATCCTTTGTCAACAAATGTCAAAAGGGAGACTGGGGGAAATGCGATGATCTTAGTCAAAACTCCAAAATGGCGTATTCAAAACGGCAGCCAAAAAACAATGTTATCCCAGAAAGTCGAAATTTTGCATCTTACAATGTTTGTGGATGGATATCCACAAACATTGTAAGATGCAAACAGAACTGCGTTTTTAGTTTTTATATATACAAACTATAAAGGGGGATAAAGTGACCCTTTTGCGATAATGCCTCATATCTCAGAAATTTACAGAGCTAGCGCAGTAATGGTGAAAAAAAATGTTTTTCTCTACTCGTTCTATAAAATGGCATTCAAAAAATTGATACTTCCAAGCAATGGCATTCAAAAAATTCATACTTCCAAAAAAAAAAATAAAAACAAAGCGTGAAGTATGCCGAACTTCCTAATAAGCGCAAAACGGGTGTAGCAAGGCCTATAATTGGCATATTATTATTCTTCCGGTAGTCGAAATAGTACTGAGAAGTACTGTTTTAATTAAGTTCATGATTTCGACGCCAAGCATAATATTATTTCTGACATTCAGCATAAAAAAGTCAACTTCTCTGTTACATAAATAAAATTACAACGTTAACACACTCATACCTCTGCACTAGGATTCCCTGTGTCGCAGATGGCATGGACGAACACAGAAACACAAGACAAACACCCAAGTTTGTTCTCGAAAAACTTCATGCTCACCACACAAAGTGTGCCCCGACCGGGAATCGAACCCGGGACCCCTCGCTTCGAAGGCAGGGCTACTACCAACTAAGCCACGGAGCCGGCAAACAAACAAATGTCATAGGGGACACTAGAGGAGATCCGATAGTGGTGATAACAAAACCAAAATAGAGCCCTAAAAAGAATTTTATTCGAGGAAGTTGAAATTTTGTATCTTATATAATAAGATTAATTGCTAATTAAAAGTAGCAATTAGTTAAGGTTCATACCATTTTGGAATCCAGACTCAACGCGCCATCTTTTAAAGTTACTTATCAAAATAGTGTAGTACATTTTTCTACAGTACAGTCGGCTAAAATTGGGTGATGTAATATTTTGAATTCAATGTTGGGCAATAGTCTAACATTTTATTTAAAATTGAGGCAGTTATGTTTTAACTTTTAAGTGTAATTACAGAAAATAACCCTTCTGGTTCTGAAAATAACATGGTTAAATAACAGAAAAAAATTTACGAAAAGTTACATTTGTAGTCAGAGAACTTGAAAGATCAGTTTAAAAACTTATTTTTGAATCCTTAAAATTTGTAAGATCATAACCATAATAGTTTAATAGTTTTCTATAATAATAACTTTCACGACTTAGCCTATTGCCCGTTTCCGGCTTGACATTGATTTCTGGGACAGACTGTACATTTTAATAAAAAATCGATTAGGGTTACGGGTAAGAACTTTATCAATGAAGCCAAAGGAACAACTATCTACGCCTTAAATCAATGGTGGTTATCTTCAAATAATATTTTACATTATGAAACTGAATTACTCAGAAAGTATATCACTTAAGACATTTTGCCAAGGAGTATTTTTTATTTGTAATAATTTTCACATATGTTTCATACAGTACACCAAAAAGCGACTATTTATCTACTTGCAACTTTAGGTATTTAGGCTTCATACAAAAATGTTCGAACCCCTTATAAGTAATAATATTAATAACGATAACGACACTTAATCCGAAAATCCTTGTACCCACATGCCCCAATAATCACTTCTATCCATGCATAGTCCTTCCCGAACTGATATTGATAACACTCGAAAAGCAACACCCCTATTCCAATGTGATACGGTTTACAATATTTCACCAACATTCTGTCAACTAAGGATGTGTATAAAAGCGATACGCGGATAGGTAACAGTATTCAGTAGCTATCGAGCAGTCTACAAGAAGTGCAAGATGAGATTCCTGGTAGGATATAAAAAATATTAAAAAACTGTGATAAAAAAAAGGATAATGGAAGAACCATACTGTGCCTGGAAAATAAAAAAAAAGTTGAATATCCCGCCTAAAGTGACAGCGCGCATTCGGAAAATGTTGTTTGTCACTGGGATTGGATACAATTTCATTATGTGAATTGGATCATTGTTTTTATCATAGTTACATAGCAATGATAAAAATTCGCGAATCTATCGCTATTGTGAACTACGTAACTGACAAATTTAATTGATTTTTAAATCAATCCACTTTTACAAAAAAAAGTCGGTCGGAAATATACCGCATAAAGTACTTCACATACTATTAGTGCAACACCTTATTAAAACAGTAATTATGACACTGTCAAACTAAAGTGGCGCCAAAATTAATGGGAAAAAACGGCCCACGGCATTTAACATTCTTCCATTTTTATTATCACTTAGTACTACGTGTACAGCCTTGCAATACATAAAAACAAGTAGAATAATCTATTGAAAAAATATTGTTGTTGTAATTTATAACGACAAGGTTATAAATACGTTAAATAGTTACTTATTTGTTAAGTACATTAAATTATATTTTACACTGCTAACTCTAATTAGAACTGTAATACCGTAGTGATAAGAGCTGTTGGAACTGAATGTTTTCATTTGTATGGGCAGTCATACATCATACATGTCAGTCATACATTGTTGCTTCGTAATATTTGTTCGTGCAAATAATAAAAGATTTTGCCAAACGCTGCGAAGAAAGTACGTTATATGTATTAAATGTTTTTTTAGTACCGCATATAATTTGACTTTCGATATTTTTGTATTTACTTAATGATAATAAATACCCTTCTGGGTATGTTTCATTATCATTGATTTTCATTGGTTCCAATTAATTGCAAAGCATACCACAATCTCAACTACTTATATCTTTCTTGTTTCTAAAAAAAGTGTTTGAAATAATCTCTATTCGAGCACGCATCAGTGAAAGAACTGTATGGTTAAGGCATTAAACTTTTTATATACTTTTTATTATATTTTAAGGATTTATCGTCAACATATTCCTGAATAGTATAAATATATTTAATTGAATTTTCAACGTTTATAAAAAATTAAGTCATTCCTTTATTTCTTAAAAAATGTAGTAGATGTATAATATAATTTAATTAATAGTACTTTGAAATTATGGTAAACCCAAGCAAACTATAAGGCATACAACATTTTATTTTCGCGTTACTTGTATTTTCATGTCCGTAATTCGTTTGTAGATCGCTTTCGCCGCCGTCCTCGGCTACGCCTCCGCCGGGCTAATTTCTCCCCTAGTCCTGGGCGTCAACCCCGGAGACGCCCAAGCCGCAGCCATCGACGCGACCGTCGCCGTGCAAGACCACGCACGCGCCGTAGGAGAAGGCCAAGCCCGCGCCGCCGAAGCAGCCATTCAGTACAACACTGAAGCCGTCAGACAGGTGAGAATTTATTCCTGAATAAGTATAAGTCACTAGATTTTCCTCATTCTCTAACTCTTGGTTGCTCTAAGTTGAATCCTTGCGATGCTCAGGCTATTCTTGTCTTCCCATCATCAGTACAACACTGAGGCATTTGGACGGGTGACAACTGATTCCTGAATTAGTATAAGTCAGTGTCAAGTTCCGAAGTCCTGGCTGCCCTAAGTTGAATCCTTGAGATGCTCAGGCTTGCTTGCGCCACTGTTCCCACCATTCAGTACAACATTGAGGCAGTCGGACAAGTGAGAACTCATTCATGAATAAGTATTAGTCGCTTTCGTCGATCTGACAACCCTACAACATAGTTGTGTCGTTTCAACAACTACTATAAAGCAAATTATATTCGCCAACAGGTAGCCGAAACCAACCGTGACCTGAGCCAGAATGCGTACTGGAACGGCGTAGCAGCTTCCCAGAACTACGTCGCCGCCGCTCAATCGCAGGCCGCCGCTATTGACGGAGCCGCCGCCGCCGCCGCGCCCTACGGTGCCGCCCACTTGGGCGTCGCCGCCTACGGAGCTGCCCCCTTAGGCATCGCCCCTTACGGTCTCGGTTACAACGGTCTCGCTTACAACGGTCTCGGCTACAACGGTCTCGGCTACAACGGTCTCGGCGTCCACGGACTCGGTCTTCGCGCTTGGTAAACTAGATCCGGCAAGTCTCCCATAACGGTTACGGTTAAAATTGCACCGTAAACTGTTGCCGTCATCGTTATGGGTTTACGGTTTCGATAACGTTATCGACTAGTGATAACTGGTTGGCAATGTTATCGAGGGTCGGTCTTGTCTGGCAACGTTGCCGCAACGTTGCGAGATAACGTCGACGGTTTTTGCTCATGAACGGTAACGCTCATTGTAAATCAAACGGTCTCAAAGATGTAACTCTCTTTGTAAATAAGATGCCATCACTGCCAAAGTGTAAATAAACACATTTAAAAACTTATGTCTGTGTATTTTTTACTCCGCATCAGCGTCTTATGTTTTCACACAGGGCTACTCTCGAGAAGCGAGTGAAAGTGGATTTTAAGCAACAGGATCACAATCCGGATTGTTAGACAACAAAAAATGATGATGGTGGAAAATCCTCGTCCAAAAAGGTTTAAAAGGAACGCTTTCATTTTTGAAAAAAATCAAATGATGCGTCTGGTTTTAAACAGGCTCTCAGAAAGTTAAATACTTTCAAATTTTAATATTTAAATTATATGATAAAATTATATATCAGATTTATATACCAGTATATACTAACAGGTGTTATTAATTAACAAATTAATAAACAAATGCCAATATCTGATTCGGGAACTTTTATATATTTACTTCCTTAGAACTTCATCATTTATCAACCGATTTGGAAAAATCTTTTCTTGGAGGGCGTTGTTTATGGACGGCGGTAACCACCTAAAATCAGGTGTACCGCAATGAAAAAAGTTGTTAAGCTTCTACTTTTATACAAATACCAACCTAATTATGATTGAGATACAGACGCCTAAGTACCCTCTATAATTTTCCTACAACTGACATTTATAACAAAGAACCAGAGACAACCAGACTAATTTTACCTACGCAATCGAAAACAATTTGTATGACACTGTAATAAAGCACAAGTTGCATTAACATAGCCCTTGGCTATCGATACGAAAGGTGTTGTAATACTAAAGTACTAAAAAATTCACTTCACAAAATGAAGTGATTTTAAAATATCACTCAATTTCATACCATATTTTTCTTCTTTCATTTCTTATTTTTCTTAATCATACGAGTCTGAATTCTACGGTGTTACCGTGTTCTAGGGGATAGAAAAAAACCGTTCTACACGGTACAAATTTAAAAAAAAATTCTTTCGTTCTTACCTTGCTCAGACAATTACAAACTTAACAAGAAAAGAGTTATCCGAATTGATCCATCCGTTCTGGAATTTTGGGCTTAGCTACACATTTACATCCATTTTCTTTTTATCGATGACTAGCTTTTACACGCTGCTTCGCTCGCGTTAATATTGATTTTGTCAATTAATTCCGCTTGTTTTATACAAAGTTCCCTCTTCTATAAGTTTTTAGTGAGGAGAAGTAGCCTATAGATCCCCAGGGCCCCAGGGACTCTATCACAGTCTTTATCTAAATTAATCATGATCAATTGTTATGCGAGAAAGCGTAACAAATAAATATACTCACTTTCGCATTTATAATATTATAGGATTAGGATTTTGTATACGATTGTATGGAATCGTCTCAGAATTGAATCCGTATGAGAAAGGAGGTGAGAAAGTAAAATCCCAAAATAGGAGTAGAACTTGAACCATAGCAAAACAACGTGACATTGTTATTATGGTAACGTCAAGGACCGGTGCATTCGCATTGCCGTGTTCCGGTGGAAGGGGCTGTCGGGGAAATTACATGCGCATGAGACGTATCATCCCCGTCAGTGGTGTGGATGCCGGTTATAATACAGGCCTGGTTATGTCTGTAACGTCTCTTACGTTACAGACCTTGTAGAGTGAATGGCGAAACAACGCGACTTGGGACTTCATACTTCGGTAGAGGAAGACCGGAGTAATTTTACGGTTGTTTATGGATACCTATGTATCTGTTCTGTTCTGTTTATGTTTTTGAATTGTGATGTGACTAATTTGTGCTTTTGATTGAAAATAGACTTAGCCAAGTGTATACTAAGGTTCCTACAGGTCCCAATAAAAGAGTATGAGTAATAACCACTTAACACCAGGTCCGTCCCTTCACTTATCACTACATAGTATAAAACAAAGTCGTTTTCTCTGTCCCTATATCCCTATGTATGCTTAAATCTTTAAAACTACGCAACGGGTTTTGATGCGGTTTTTTTTAATAGATAGAGTGATTCAAGCGGAAATTTTATATGTATAATACACTATCAAGTCACCCCGGCTTCGCACGGGTAGTTTCTGATACGACACTGATGATTTACTAACCGTGCGAAGCCGGGGCGGGTCGCTAGTAAATAATAACTCTAGAAAAATACTAGTATTACTACACATTGTTGACACGATGTATCAGAACAGTTTATTATACACAGAACAAACCTAGCCCTTTATAAATATAAAACAACAATGACCTTTATTAAATGGTAATACGGTCCAATTATGGGTGTCAAGTGAGCGAGATACTTGATATCTAGACTGCCTTGGGAGGGCGTAGGCTTTTGATACACACGGTCTAAGAATATAGACAATGTTTTTCAGTTACAGACGAATAACTGATAACTGCAGTAATCTGCTTCAGAATACAATTTTTTCCAATATTAATATTATACATTTCAAAAATCGTTCGTGAAACAAATATTACGTTTACAAAATATGAGAAATATAATATTATAACAAAACGTAATATACAATATAACAAAGGGGGACAATACGCAAACGTGGTACATCACTGCAAGCCTAGTCACCCCTAGAATATAATATTTCAACGCAAGAGTTGCTGCCACCCCTAAGTTCCACAAAAAAACTAAAAAAAAAGGGATGTCGTCCCTTCGTCTTTTCCAATATTGTTGGACGGCTCCGTGGCTTAGTTGGTAGTAGCCCTGCCTTCGAAGCGAGGGGCCCGGGTTCGATTCCCGGCCGGGGCACAACCGTGAACAAACATGAAGTTTGTTCGGGTCTTGGGTGTTTGTCTTGTATTTCTGTTTGTCCATGCCATCTGCGACAGAGGGAATCCTAGTGCAGACGTATGAGTGTGTAAATTTTATTAATTTTATTTATTGTATGAAATACGAGTATATTACAAGAATAGAATAGAAAATCTTTATTTTGCGTAACATATTGAGGGTCCACTTAAAAATTAAAAACAAAATTACACGTTTCAGAATATGTAACAACAAAACAGGTAACTCAGCATGTGCTGCGTCAGTGGACTAATACAGCGCCGGAATTGTGGCACCGTGGTGACAGCGTGCGACGACAGTGAAATACACTTGTACAAACAACATTTCAAATTAAAATACTGTACAATATCTAAAATCTATGAGATCCTTTTTTAGAATCTCGCAACTCTGACGAGAAGAGCAAGCTCGCCAACATGTTCGCCGTATATTCCGTCCGTATACCCAAATAGGTACGTTCCGTACGAAAATAATTACCGAATGTAGATCACCTTGAGTGAACAGACATAATTACATTATATTATTTTGCATACTTTATTATGTACTTGCATTTCCTTACTGGGTACAATGTGGGTAGGGTATTACTCGGTTGAAATACCTAGACTAATTGGCTGGCACACCAAATTAAAACTATCTATTTTTTTAATTTTTGTTTATATGAATGGTGTATCAATAATCAATAATGCAAAATTTTACAAAAGTATATGTGTAAATGCCATCAAAATTTATCATTTATCTATCGATTTTAAGCAATTGAAGGGAACCATATTTAAATATAGACCGAAAAAATTCGGCTCCGTGGCTTAGTTGGTAGTAGCACTGCCTTCGAAGCGAGGGGTCCCGGGTTCGATTCCCGGCCGGGGCGTACTTTGTGTGGTAAACATGAAGTTTGTTCTCGGGTCTTGGGTGTTTTTCTCGTGTTTCTGTGTTTGTCCATGCCATCTGCGACACAGGGAATCCTATTGCAGAGGTATGAGTGTGTTAACGTTTATTTATGTATAAAAAATCTGATTACGTAATACTTGAACTGCCATTAGTTATAAAACATGCTTACGTACCTTTCTAGTGGCACCATACATTCTGGTACTCATGGCAACCCCGACCAGCGACCACTGAAACGGACTTACCTTTGTGCTCGACATTGCCCTTAAGTTGATCGGCTTTAGCCTGCAACTTTGTCTGCATATTTTCAGCACCCTCTTTCATTTTCGCTAGTATACCTGCCGAAGAAATATATACATATTCTAAAACTATTGAACATAAAGCGCCCATGGCGAAGCTTGCTTAAATTGCAATGATTATCTAAGTCAAGTTATTATTGAGTATTTAGTTTAATTTTTTTATTCGCCTAATACAATTGTTTTTCATTTTTTGATATTATATGAATAACTGGCTGTACCTCTGCGTTCATAGTTCATAGCTCATTTCATAGCTAACCAAAAAAACATCCAAATTAGAACAAAAATGCCCAAATTTTCGCATAATTAACAAATTAAAACAAACGACGTGACGAGAGCGTGGTGGCCCAGGGGCACAGACGCCGACTTTCAATCTGAAGGTCGCTGGTTCAAACCCACACGAGCACCAATGAGGTTTTTCACTTGAAAAATTTCTCGAAACGGTGAAGGAACACATCGTGAGGAAACCGGCATGACTTAGAACCAAAAATTCGACGACATGTGACATCTACCAATCCGGATTGGGCTCCCGTGGTAGATCAGAGCCCATTCAGTCTCAATTATCGAGAGTAGGCCGGTGTCTACAGTGGGAACATTAGAGGCTGGTACGGAATGTTTTGACGACGAATCCGCAATACCCACCATGTTTGTCCTTCTCTTTCAACATGCGTTCCATATCACCCGCCTTGTCTTTCACACGGCCGAAGAAATCTATCCATTTCGAATGCATGAACAAAAATTACACAAAATAACCTTTTTTGTTTATAAATTACGATTTATTTAGAGTAAGGTCATAATCATATGCGCATGAGACGTAACATCCCCGTGTCGGGTGACGGGTGCAACGAGGTGCGACCTGGTTCTACTCATTGCTGCTGTTACGGAAAGTAACTCATACTCATAATCATTTATTTTCACCGTAGGATCTTTATGAAAACTTGGTTATGACAAATTTAAATTTAAATTATATTATTACAATAATAAATACTAATTAGGTTGGTTATTAGTAATTAGTTAACATCAGGAGAGCCTATGATTTCACCGGCACCCACACCCATCCACCGCAGCGGACTACCAGGTATGATGGCAGTACTTCCACAGACGAACTTGGGACAAGTTCTACTGCTACTTTAGATTGCTCCTTTAGCACCACCCGGGGGACACGTGTAGGGTCCAATGGTCACCTACAGACGGGAACAACATAGCTCCCCTAGTTTATTACCCGTAAAGCTCACTGTAATTCCCCCCTTCCCCCACCACAGCAATGAAACTGCACCACTGCTTGCCAGCAATGGATATTTCTTTTATTTAACTATAGTTGCTGGACGGGCTCGAGAAACACTTAATATTAAGTGGTTGCATAACAAAGGCAATGCAATTTAGGTCGTCCCCGACCGAAGTATGAGAAGATTCAAGTCACTCGTAGCACCCGTCATCCGAGACGGGGATGTTACATCTCATGTGCCTGTGATTTCACCGGCACTCACACCCTGCCACCGAAATACAGCAATGCGAGCGCACCACTGCTTATCGGCAGATTGCAGGTGTGGATATGGTGGCAGTACTGCACAGGACGCAAGTCGCACACGCATGATACGGACCTGATATCCTTTTGGTGGCGTCGGGACTCGCGCTCTGCGTCAGTGCTGCCACCTTCATGTACTCGCTGGTGATCAGACCGGCTGCCTGCAACGGATTCAAACATCAGTACTGTGAAAATCATTTACTCACTTATAACTTAAGTTTGTACCACTAACAAGATGGCTAAGAAAAAATTGTAACTACTGGATTTGGAAATAATGAGGCTCATTATTATTATTATTATTATTAACCTAAGTTTTTTTTTAATGTGAATATGTGACGGAACTAGAACATCATGCTCACCACACAAAGTGTGCCAAGGCCAAGAATCGAACCCGGGACCCCTAGCTTCGAAGGCACGGCTACTACCACTAAGCCTTAATTTCTATTCTATTTCTAACTCCATCTGCCTCACACACAAAGAACTTTGAAGAAGTATGAGTACCTATCACAATTTGTACAAGGTTCCAAGATCATCAGCTCATTACAAATAAAACGAGACGGGGGTTTTTACATTTTCTTAAAATGAACTTGTTACAAGTTACGTACCTCCAAACTGGCTGGACTCATGGCGGAGTACTCTTCACTTAGCAGCTCTACAATGAGACCCTCGATGTCGAAGAACAGGATATGACTCTCCGGGTCTGCAGGATAAATAAATAAAGCATAGATAAGTAGACTTATTTTCAATCCAACATCTGTCCTTTCGTTGTTTTGCAATCCGTGTGATTCCGTAACAAGGGACGGAAATGTGTAACAGGAAGGAGGGGAATCGCGCGCTTTTTGGTTTGACCAATGAGCGCGCGCGGTGGTAGAGTCGCCAACCCTTTTTACAAGAGGGAACTGTAATCCAACAGTGTGTGTAACATAAAAAAATACAACTAACCCAAAAATGTTTCATCATCATCATCATCATCATCAGCCTATACAAGTCCACTGCTGGACATAGGCCTCTCCTAGTAAGCGCCACTTAGCCCGATCTTCGGCTCTCCTTAACCACTTCTTACCAGCCACCTTTCGCAAGTCGTCGCTCCACCTGGCCAGGGGGCGCCCTACACTACGTTTGCCTACTCGCGGTCTCCACTCAAGAACTCAAAAATGTTTATTAAGTGTATATTATGCCTATAACTACTTACCGTACACCGTTATCTTAAAGAGGAGCGGGGGAGGTGCACCAATCCTTTTCACCCAACAAAAAAGAAGTACCTGCAGGATTGGAGCGAAATCCCTGCACGGTCAGCGGAGCCCTGCGGCTTCTCGGCGGCTCCGCTAGCGGGCCGAGGTTGGTGGAGCCGGCGCCCGAACCCAGGGCGGCCAGACCGCGGGCCGTGGCTGCTCGAATCGCGTTCAAGTTCCTATGCCGAAGACCCCTGTAAAAAAACCTATTACTTAAAACGAGCAATTCTTGTACATATACATTCTTGCAGTTGGATCATACCCTGGACTAACACGTAGGACATTTTTATCCAGAAAAAATGCAGAATGAAGTTAATTTCTATTTTATTCTATTCTTAGTCAGTCTTTGCCCATCGTCTCTTGCTAACTTTTTAACTAACTAGTATTGAATACATTTTTTTGTATTTGAATGAGTGACGGAACGAGCTGAGGGCCCACCTGATGGTAAGTGGCGACCCCCGCCCATGACAACAGTAATGCGACTCAATATAAGATTTGGGTCTTACACTGAGTCGCATTAATCCTGCTGCGTCCATCACCCGAGACGGGGATGATACGTCTCATGCGCATGTGATTTCACCGGCATCCACACCCTTCCACCGGAACACAGTAATGCGAGCACTATTGCTTGGCGGCAGATTCCAGGTGTGGTGGCAGTACCTCTCCGGACCAACTTGGCACAAGTTCTACTGCTACTTAAATACATCCTAGGTTGCACACGATTTTTGAAGCGAAGCGATGAATTCTAGAAAACTCCAAGCGCACTCGCTCACCATTTTCCCGAAGAACTGACCTGAAGAAGTGTACTGCTGGATTGGCCAGCCCCTGCAGGTCGCTGCCAGCGGTGACGGAGCCCCCCAGGTCATCGGTCGAGTTGTCATCACAGGCCGACAAAACTTCCTCCGCGATCATACCTGGGAACCAAGGGGTTATGAAACTCGCGTCTGTAGATAACTGCCCTGCATCATTTAGTTTAATATAAATACACCCAATGACCCTAGTAAAATCCGTTACTTCTTGTCCATCCAAGGTTGTCTGTAAGAGATCGCTTTAAAGCGATAAGACCGCACATTGTTTCACATTACTTGTGTAGTTTTTTTTTATGATTTCTGTTGTTTTGTTATGTGAGCAATAAAGTGTTATCTATCTATCTATCTACCCACTATCTGGAGCCCATATTGTATCCCTCAAGAGGTTAAAACAACCTGACCTAATGTAGGGGGATCATGCCGCTCGCGTCAGTAAGTAAATACCCTCAGAATCCTTACACGTATCCCCTGAGTGGTGCAAAAGAAGCAACCCAAAGTAGCAGTAGAACTTGTGCAAAGTTAGTCCGTAATAGTGCTGCCCCCACACCTGGTAATCCGCCACCAAGGACCCTCGCGGTGCTGTGTTCTGGTGGAAGGATGTGGTTGCCGGTGAAACTACAGGCACTTGAGAAGTTACATAACTGTCTCGGGTGACTGGCGGGATGCGACTTGGGTCTTCGTATACTTTGGTCCTCCACCTTAGAAGATAACTTAACATCAGATGGTCCATCAGCCCATCCCGTCAGAATAACCAAATAAAAAAAAAACTTAGCCAAGAAATGGTGGCAGTACTTCTGCGGACCACCGCAGAAGTACTGCCACCATTTCTTCAACAAAAGATACATTGTCTGTCAGGACAATTAGAAACTTATCATCAACAATTCCAACGCCATCTAGACCCAAACTAAACATAGCTAAAAATATGGAAACCAGACTCCTGATCCTCTCAAACCTGGTGATCCATCGCCAAGCAGTGGTGCACACGCGTCGCTGTGTTAGTATATGGCAAGTCCATGAACTTACCATGTAGCACCCTGTCCAGATGGCCGGTCTCCATCTGCCACACGTGAACAGTGCCGTCGCTGCAGCCGACCACCATGAAGTCGTCCGCGGGCCGCCACTTGATGGCCACCACAGGGAACAGGTGGCGAGACGCGAGGGTCACACATTTGCGCTCCGTCAGACCTAGAATGAACAAGAATTTATGGAGCAGTAAAGCTTGAACATTGAACAAAACATCGAACTAGTTCCAGCTCCGTTCCCGATCATAAAGGATTCCACGGTCCTACTTTGGACCACGACAGTCCCACTTTGTATGGTCTGTTGGCGCATCCTGATAATAAGGTATGTTTCACTTCAAGGGGGTCCAGTGGATCGCGTCCGTACCCTCAAGAGTCTACACGTAAAGTAGATGTGCAACTATAGAAGCATTAAAACTTGTGCAAAGTTCGCCCGAAAAACTGCCTCTACACCTGGTAATCTGCCGCCAAGTAGTGGTGAATTCGCGTTGCTGTGGAAGGGTGTGGGTGCCGGTGAAATCTCATGTGCATGAGACGTAACATCCTCGTCTAGGGTGCCGGGCGCAATGGAACACGAATCGGGTCGGTACATTGATCGACATACTTCGGACCTAAATCGTATTGCTGTTGTGATGGGCGGAGGTAACCACTTAACATCAGGTGGGCCTTCAGCTCGTCCCGTCACTTTGGTAACATAAAATTTTATAGAAATGATAAAAACAGGACCCATTCTCAAATTACTTATGCGATGAAATAAATAACTGATATCTGAACATTCAACTTCATCGATATTTTTAGTAAACAGTTTGATTTTTAATTACTTACTAAGTAAAGTGACGCTGTGATCAGACGCAACAGAGCAGATGCATTTTTGGATGCGATTCTGAAACAAATTGATATTGTTAAAGTAATAGTTGTTTGGGAGATCCATGTTACTCACAACCGTAGGTGAATACCCTTTGCTAGGATTTGCATGGCAGCGGTTTCACCCGCCTAGGTCCCTTTCCCGTGGGAATACGGGGATAAAATATAGTCCATGATACTCGCTGATAATGCAGCTTTCCATTGGTGAAAGAATTTTTAAAATCGGTCCAGTGGTTGAGGCGTGAAAGGTTTACAAACAAACAAATAAACTTGCGCATTTAAAATATTAGTTAGGCTGAAAAGAAATATATAGACAAAATAATAGACAGCCAAAGACTTGAAATAAACGTTTACACACTCATGCTTCTGCACTAGGATTCCCTGTGTCGCAGATGGCATGGACAAACACAGAAACACAAGACAAACGCCCAAGACCCGAGAACAAACTTCATGCTCACAACAAAGTGTGCCCCGGCCGGGAATCGAACCCGGGACCCCTCGCTTCGAAGGCAGGGCTACTACCAACTAAGCGACGGAGCCGCCGGAGAAATAGTTGACTTACGCTGCAATTGTGGGGCGGCACGATGAGTTGTGTAATTTCACCGGCGTGCACGCAGAACCGCTGCAGCAGAACACCAGAGAACAGGTCCCAGAGACAAACGGCGAAGTCTATTCCACCGGACACCAAGTGTGCCTTGTCGTATCTGCCAACAAAATACAGCATGCATTAATACAGTGAAAAAATATGAGAATTTTCTGCCTTATCTTTACTCTACGTTTTCAGAACCGTTGGCAAAAGCAAGATATAGGCAGAATTTATCACACCTATATTATAAAGGCCAAAGTTTGTATGTATGTGTTTTAGATTTGGGTTTGGATGGATTAACACAGACTACTTTTGATCCCGGAAATCCGAGGGTTACACTGCGGGGTGCAGCTAGGATATTAAAAAGGGAAAAATATGTAATTTTTTTGCATTAATCAATCAGTCCTGTATGATAATTGTTAACAAAATAATAAAAAATAATAAGTCATCATTATAACAATTTTTTTATTGTATGACGTTTATTTGTAAATAAATTAACTTGTACTCGTTGGAAATGTAATGACTACAATTTCAAAATAAAATGCATAATATCTAATCTCTTTTGTAAAGAACAAAAGAAATTATGAGAGATTATGCACGTTGTCAACGTACGTTACGTATGTTAATAAATTATGGATACTTAATCCCTGCTATATTAGTCATATATTATACATTGTATACAAAACTAATCATCTGTATTTCGGGCGGTTTGAAAACTTCAATACCAGATTGACTGACATGAAAAGAAGATATCGCGATCAATTATCCCACCGGCTGCGCCAAATTACCTTTGATGAACATGATGCGGGTATAACAGACAGTTAACTCTTCCATTATGCCCCAGTAACAGCTGATGAGGCGGCCAATCTGAAAAATATTGTACATTGAATACAATTTTGCTATTAAAAATTTACTATTTAATACATTCTCCGTGTGCGAAGTGATTAACAGGATATATTAGTAAGTACCTCTTACTCAGGACCAGTTGCCTCAAAGAAGCGCATCGACAACAAACTGTGTCACAGTTGGACAATCTTTTATTTTTGTTACTATTAAATATATGTAAGTTTATATTAATAAAAAGAAACCTAGTTTTGGGAGGACCTAAGTTGTATTGCTGTTTTTATTGGCGTAGGTAACCATTTAGCATCAGGTGGACCAGTTCGTCCCTTCAGGAGTATAAGAAAAACTAATATTTTATCAATCAGACAACATACCATCCAATTGCTGATGCGTTCCGTGTAGCAGCTGCAACTTGACTGTGTGAGCGGCGTTTACAATCACTATGGATCCATCCTCGCGGCCCACAACCAAGCGGTTAGCGCAGAGCAGGTAAATAGAAGCGGTCAGCTTAATTTCTGCAACGAACGGATTACTTACAGAGTTACAAACCAGAAAACGGGCCATGATGACCTGTGGAGGTTCATGTTCATGACGGCTCCGTGGCTTAGTTGGTAGTAGCCCTGCCGTCCAAGCGAGGGGTCCTGGGTTCGATTCCCGGCCGGGGCACACTTTGTGGTGAGCATGAAATTTGGGTGTTTGTCTTGTGTTTCTGTGTTTGTCCATGCCATCTGCGACACAGGGAATCCTAGTGCAGAGGTATCAGTGTGTAAATGTTTATGGTTTATGTTTATATGGCTTGAGTCCGTTGGAGACCTTTCTCTTCCCTCTTTCATCACCTATTTTTGGGTTTTTTGGAGACAACCCTTTGAAAAAACGTCTGGGTCATTGCACCATCTCCGTCTGGGCCTTTCTTGCAATCCTCGTCCATCAGTTGGAGTCAATTTCTGTTGATATTTGCCCAGTCCTCTTTGCATACGACATTTCATTTGTTCTTCAAACTTTAACAATGACATTTAAAATTAAACATACCAGATTCCTCAGGATGGTTCAGCTGGTCCAATATACCAACCGGGCTTGGGTTCATTTCCGCCCACGCCATGTCCAAACTCGTTAACACTATCGGCGTGTGAGCTGGAAAGAATTTAATACAATTTAGAATTACATATTGAAGAGATACCTGTTTTACAAAAGTATAAAACCTAAGAGACTTGCGCCATGCAACACCTCACGAATTTCGTAGTGTAAAAGTTAGCAGCACAAGTTGCAAATCAAACTAGCAAAAACATAAAAATTGACTGTATTAAAATAATTTGGGATATATTAGGAGTACAAATAAGTTTCCGCCGTTTTTAACACAAATTAAATATTTATTGTAGAAGAACGGTAATATAAATTTAATCAAAATATTGCCCATCACTTGCAACCACTTTTTCCCATCTCTCAGGCAGCATTCGAATCCCACGTCTGAAGAACGTGTTTTTTTTACGTGTGTTAGTGACGGTACGAGCTTAGGGCCCACCTAAGTGGTGATCCCCACCCATAACAACAGTAATGCGATATATTTTTTATTTGATAAGTTGTTCAGATCAGTTGGTAGTAGCTCTGCCTTCTGCGCTGTAGGAAAAGGGTTCGATTCCCACCCAGGACAAGAAAAAGTAGTGGGTGTGTGAATATGACTCCGCCCTTTCTCAACAGATGTCGTTTTTAGTATTGTTTACGTGTACTAATAAATGACCATACTTGTATTCGATAGTACTGAATGTCAGCTATCTAACGCATTTTATGATATTTGGTTGAAGTGTAAGCAGTATCAGTTATCTATGCTTTGTTTGGGTCTGTGTGAAATATGTCCATGAATATTTATTTATTTCATAATTATATTATAATAGTTACATTGTTTGATATTCTATATCTTTGCCAATCGTGGTTGCTCATCGAGGTTGTAAAAAAAGGCAGCAGAATCGTTGGGATCGGTTCATTCGATCTTAAAATCACTTGCATCTTACTTACTAGGTATTTGATTGGGTATCATCGTGGCAGCCGCGTCTACGTTCCACAGAGACACGACACCAGCAGAATCTCCTCGAAGGAGGAGACGCCTTTGCTTCCCGCCACAAGACGTGATGATGAAACGCATGGCCGGAGGACAGGACAGTATCTGCGAAATTACAATGAAGTCATCAACATATAATACTTTTTTACAAGCATTAATTTAATTTGCAATGTATGTTTGTCCGGGTGGAATCTTGCAACTGAATTTTAAATCAGTTATCTTTAACCGATTGAGCTGAAATTTGGTATACTTATTTTGGATGACAATGCATGCTTAGCTACAATATGAGACGTCATTCTAACTCCAATATGGCGGATCATCCAAGATGGCGGACTATGTATTTTTTCTGCACTACCACAATATCAAATGATAGGGCTTGCTGATGAGAACACGAAAAAAGCTTGTTATTAAAAGGTTTTTTTACCATTCATTTATTTATACATAAAAGTGACGTAACGAGCTGTCGGCCTAACTGATGTTAAGTGGTCAACGCCGTCCATAGACAGCAATCTTAGGTCCTCCCCGGCGTGGCGAGAAGACCCAAGTGGTATCGCGTTACGCCCGCCACCCCAGACGGGGATATAACGTCTCATGCGCCAGTGATATCACCGGCACCCAAACCCTTCCACTAGAAGGGTTTGGTCCACAGCAATGCGAGTCCACCACTGCTTGGCGCCAGATTGCCAGGTATAGAGGCAGTTCTTCGGGCGATCTTGGCACAAGTTTTAATGCTACCTTGGGTTGCTCCTTTAGCACTACCCAGGGGTCACGTGTAGGGACTCTGAGGGTATCTACGGACGCGAGCCACTGGACCCCCTTGAAGCGAAACATACCTTATTATCAGGATGCGCCAATAGGCCATACAAAGTGGGACTGTCGTGGTCCACAGTAGGACCGTGGAATCCTTTATGATCAGGAACCGAGCTGCAATTAGTTCAATGTCAATGTCAAAGTCAAAATATTTTATTTGCCGTTAAATTCTTAAAAAATACTTGGAAATGTCACTTTATTTAAATAAAAATGTACCTACTAGATCATGCGTTCTTCTTACTGAGTTTAGCACTTGTTCAAACCCTATCCGACCCTCTACGGAGAACAATAAGCAAGAAACCACTAATGGAAGTACAATAAAAAAAAATTTTTTTCATGGACGAGTGACGACCCCCGCCGATGACAACAGTAATACGACGCAGTATGAAATTTGGATCTTACAACCCACACCCTTCCACCAGAACACAGTAATGCGAGCACTACTACTTGGCGGCAGTTTCACGCTGTGGTGGCAGTACCTCTCCGGACGAACGTAGCACAAGTTCTACATATTGACATATCGGACATCAATCATATTTAAAGAAAATTTGATTTAAATTTATAAGAGAGCATTCCGAGCTTCGAAGGACACGTCACAGGTCGTTCGAAGGACACAAAGCGAGTAGTTTAACCGATAAATGGGTCATCCAAGCATATACGAACGGGAATAAATAAATTAGTATATTACCTCAATACAATACTTACCAAAATATATTAACAAAGACAAGTAGGTACCATACAGTAATAAAATATATCACAGATGAATAAAATGGAAGTGCTATGCAAATAAATAAATACATAAATAACTCAACATATTATATATATACATAGTTATTTTGAGTCATAAATCTCACTTACAGTAGGTACGGATTTAGGTAAAATATTGAACTAAGTATTAAAAAATCTACAAAGCATTTGGACATAGTGCAAGCAAAATAAGAAAAAAATCTACATTGTCGTACTGCATACAAGAAACTATGAAAATTTCATTAAAAAAAACTCATGTGGCTGTTAATTTGACAGCTTACATTATAATTCGATGCGAAAATAAAATAAATTATTGCAAGGTAGCAGAAAAAGAGATCTAATACTTTTCGCACAAAGTCTACTTAAGAAGCCTTAATATCTTGGGTAACGTTAGTACTTAAAATACAAACAAGATGGCGTTACACGTAAGACTTTAGTACCGAAATTGCGACATAGATGGCGTTATATTAAACTTGTACTCCAGCAATGATTTTTACACAGTATTCTTGTAAACAGTACAACAACTAGCTACAGTAGACAGTAAACATTGTGCTGACCTACTGAGAGCCCGTCCGCGTAGCTTGCTATAAAGAGAAATAAATGTTATTTATGTTGTTTAGCTGTTTGTTCCATAAACTATGTTAGATATTTAGAATATGTTATTGTTTTAGCATAAATTGAGGTTTTTTGATATATTAAGCGAGCTATCAGATACTGGCAAACTTGTGGAGCAAAAATCATAAAGAAATTGAAGCAACGAACCGCATAAATTTATCTAATTATGGCACATAACACCTATATTTTGTCTGATCAACAAAAATAGGCACAACAAAAGCGTAGTTATTGAAAACTAGATGGCGCAAAAATATATTTTTTCTTACAAGATAATTGTTAAAAATAACTTTAAGCTTTGCTTTGCTGTTGAATACAAAAGCATTAAATGGTTAAATTTTTAGTATATATTTTATAAGAACAATTAAAATCACATTAAAGATTGATAGCGGCATTTTAAACCTATTTTTAACATACACATTTTAATTTATGAAACAATATCCAATAAAGACAATAGTATCCAATATGTAACATAGTTTATGGATGAAAATGGTCAAAAAATATCTAGAAACACATAGCCATTGTGCTCGAATGAGTATCTAATGAATTTTGAGTGTATGACACATGCCAATTTTAATCCCTGTACCCAATCAAACATTATTACCAAAATATATTAGTTTAAATTTAACAGTAGCTTATGAGTGTACTTTTAGTAATTGTTTTAGCCATTTTATACTTAATACTCTCAAATTTTTGCTAATATTATATCAATAATAAAAAATACAGCAAAATTTGACAGCATTTCCCAACATATTATTATATACCACAGAACCACTGAAACAGGCTTGTGAAACTCACTTGGCAGGCAGCTTGTAGAGGTACCCTTTGCCCTCAGTGGACCACACCAGGACGCGATCTGGAGCCATGAAATCACCAGACATCCATCGCTCGCCGGTCGGCGCTTGGATCGAGCAGAGTACTGAGAAATCGCCTGTAATACAAGTAGTTTTTTTAACCTCCATTAGGTTATGTAACGCTTTTGTTCCATAACCTAATGGAGGTTATGTAATAAAGCGGGACGAGCTGAAGACCTGATGTTAAGTGGTTACATATGCGCATAACAACGGCAATACGAATTAGGCCCCCGACCTAAGTATGAGAAGACCTTCGTACAGTCAAGTTTAGTAAGATGTGGATATTTTCGTAAATATTTCACGATTTTACTAAAAATGTACCTAAAAAACTACTAAATTTTATTTTATATTTAAAGTGATCTTTTCGATAGCAAATAATTGTCGATTTCCTGTGTTACAGACATGGACAAACACCCAAGACCCGAGAACAAACTTCATGCTCACCACACAAAGTGTGCCCCAGCCGAGAGTCGCACCCGGGACTTCGAACTAACTTAGCCACAGAGCCAAAATATAAAGAAAATACATAATCTTACCAGCATCGTATATCTGACAGTATTTGGCGCACACGATAAGAACGGTCCGCTGGTTGTATGCGCAGCAGTTAAGAGACAGCGCGTTCAGGCAGCGAATTTGCTTCGATTCGTTCTCGTAAATAGGCTCAGATTGCTTATTTTCGTGCCCTAGAAGTGACCATACCTGAAAAAATAATTATAATATGTCAAGAGTACCTGGGCGATCGAGCTGCGCCCGTTTTAGTACCACAAAAATTTACGAGATGGCGCTGTATTTAATTAACTATAAATAAGGTTATTTTTAAATATGCGTTTTTACAAGAAATACAGGTAAATTTATACCTGTATTTCTTGTAAAAAAACCGTCGTAGGTTGGATTAAACATTTATGTGATGGAACATAAAGTGATAAAATAAAACAAATACTTTAAAAATATATTATCAGTGATCTGCTCCCCATAATCCAAGCTATGCTTATTTTGGAACTAGATGGCGCTTTCTCAAATATAACTACATTTTTATTTCCTCAATAATTTTTTGCTTTTGATGTACTCACTTTGACAGTGCCAGTGATTGAAATGGCCAAGACAACATCATCTTTCCTTGAAGAAGGGCGCAAAACCTGTAAACAAAATTTGTGAGTACACATTTTAATATAGCAACACAGATAATATAAGTACAGAAATAACTCTTAGTCACAGAGTATATAAGGGCCGGGAAGATATTTCGCGAAAACATTCAAATAAATATATAATATAATCTAAACAAAGGGCAATTATTTTTGACTTGTTTAGGCTTGTATGTATTGTATGACTTTGCACAAAGTCAAAATATATTTATTACGGAATACATACATACAGATTTACTTAATTTTTATTTCTCTATGTACTAAAGCAATCATAGTAATATAATATATTATTACTTTTATACTGGTATTATTTAATTGTATTTTAATGATGATGTATTTATTTTAATTTAATTCGAATATTGCCCGCCCATAGGGTAGAATAAATTGGAACGGTCCCGGACCCACCCAGGATAAGCATTTGTGTCTGGGTGTTAATTTTTTTTTTTTTTTTTTTTTTTTTTTTTTTATGGTATTGAGTGACGGAACGAGCTGAGGACCCACCTGATGGTAAGTGGTGACCCTCGCCCATGACAACAGTAATGCGTGCGACTCAGTATGAGATTCAAATCTTTACTGAGTCGCATTCATCCTGCTGCGTCCATCACTCGAGACGGGGATGATATGTCTCATGCGCATGTGATTTCACCGGCAGCCACACCCTTCCACCGAAACACAGTAATGCAACCACTACTGCTTGGCGGCAGATTCCAGATGTGGTGGCAGTACCTCTCCGGACGAACTTGGCACAAGTTCTACTGCTACTTTTGGTTGCTCCTTTAGCACCACCCAGGAGGTACGTGTAGGGAATCAAAGGGTACACACCTACGGACGCGAGCAACTGGATAATATATATTTACAAGAAAAAAATACCTTGAAAGTATTCTATCAATTATCTATTTCCCATTGTAAAAGCTATGCTTAGTTTGGAGCGCTTTGTATGACATCCGTGAATTTTTTTTTTTATATTTTACCACAAAGACTCTATGACTATTTGTATCGACGCTATGCATAGTTTGTGGCTCGAAAGCATTTGTAAAAATTGCAGTGTTTTTTTTTTATTTATACCATATTATTATTATACCACATTAAATCAACAGAAATACTTACATGCAAAGCTGATATCCAATCAGGGTTCATCTTAGATGACAAACTGAAGAGTACTTCCAGTGAGAAGGGGTCCATTATCAGTATTTCTGCGTAATATCCGTTGCAGAACAGGCGCAGATCGTCGCTGTTACACATGTGGTAAGCCTGTAACAGTGCGGGGACAAATCAAAGTCACCGTCAAATTGTGCTGCCTTTTAATGAAGGAACTTAACCGCAATGCACCTACTGCGGCCAACAATGAATATCTTAAAGGTCCCATGTTGCTTGCGTCTGTAGGTGAGTACCCTCAGAATTCTTCTATGTGTATATAGTAGCAGTAGAACTTGTGCCAAGTTCGTACGGAGTAGTAGTACATTGTATCTGGTGATATGCCGCCAGGCAACGGTGCACTGGAATTGGTGTGTTTCGGTGGAAGGGTGTGGGTGCCGGTGAAATTACAGCCACTTGAGGTGTGTACAGGCTCAATGCAATGCAACATGAGTCTTCTCATACTTCAATAGGGAAGGACCTGAGTTGTATTGTTGTTGTTTATGGGCGAAGTATAAAAGCACAATATTTTTTAAATTCCATTCAAAAATATCTTATATAATACTTAACTATGAAAGATAAATTAATAAATTTGTCAAATACTACTGATTATTCCAAAACTCTGTAGATATTATTAATTTACTGACAAAAAAATCATTTATTATCAACAAATATTCATTAGCTATTGTAATTAAATCTAATAAGAGCACTATATATTTAAGTATAAATACGTATGCACGCGATAATAAAGGATTCATGTCTGTTCTTCCCTAAAAGACAAAAAAATAAGATGGGCAGATGTATCGAATTTTTATTTTTGTATTCTTATAAAAATTGCAGGAAATAATTTTTACTTTGATTTTACACTGTACAAGTACTATTTTAGATTTCATCTATCAGCAAGAGTACAAAAGGCAATCATAGTAAATAATCATTGCGAACGCAAATCACCGAATGTTAGGTAAGGTACAGCAACAACCAGTTTCGCTAAAGATTCAAGAGATGGCATTAAATCAAACTTTTTTACTAGAAATATATGTTAGAAAACCATATAAAAAACTTGTTATACTATGTATATATTTTGTTACTTACTTGAATGTTTGTGTGAACTTGAGTCAGTTTTACACTCTCTCTGCACTTTCCATCAACTAAATCCCAAGTGCACATTTCACCTGCTTCTGACGAGCTAACAATAAAGTTGTTATCCTGTAAACAATGGTATTTAATTATTAGATTTTTCATTTCACTTAAATTGAAACATAGTTAATATTTAAATTACAATAATAAAAATTATTTCTTTAATATTTTCGCCCGCTATTAGTATTAAAATACAAATTCAAATACATTAGCTTTTAGTTAATATTTACTATTCTTGTTCGAGATATAAAATCCTGTCAAAAATGATTGAATTAGATGTGAATTACTAAAACATTCGTTTTATGTAGTATTTTTGGATTTCCCTATACAAATAGCCATTAAATGATTGTATTTGATAAAAAAGTAATTATCCAAGTGTTAAAAACATTTGAATAACATATTTTTTTATGAATAATTGGTGCTCAATATTATTACTCTATATGTATATTAGGAGATTTATGAAGCCAAACTATTTATGAACAAAGTTATACCCAGGTGAAGCTGTTAAATCAGCTTACCATGCACGGTAAGCTAATTTAACAGCTTCATGGTGCCCCATGAGGCATGTAGCTATTTCTAAATATTGGAGCAATAAGACACACAAATCACTGTAAATATCTCAGTATCTCAAAAAGTGATATAATAGTTTAATAATTTATACATATAGCTTATATTTATACATGTTCATAGATTGAAGCTACTTTAAAATAATATTTTAATCTCAATGCTTGAAAAGTAATATTGATATATTACTTTCTTTCATATTAACAAGGTATTTTAGTTCTGTGATGAAATTAATTATTATTGCGTATTTTTAAAATCAATGTATTTAAAAATTTGTTCTTCTTTCTGCCTATGTATGATCTCATAAGAAAAAACTTTGTTCTTGGTTAAATAAAATTGAAATCTGACAACACCAAGTATCCAGTAAAGTTTCTATGGTAAATAAAATAAAATCATATGAATATACTACATTTTAGCCTCAATACCTGTATTATAGAAGCCCTAGATAGACAAGTGACGGGAGCTGTGTGCCCGACAAGCAGACACCTCGGGGTCATCTTCAAACTCTCTGGGTCAACCTGCCAAATGCAAATCTGGCCATCGTAGCAACCCGTCACCAGGGTCTTCTGGTCCCGGGAGAGGTAGACGGAGCAGACACAATGGGTTGGAGCATGCTTGCCCCATAACACCACGGGAACAATCAAATTTGTTCCTGGCATGGTGGCCTGTAAATGATCAGAGTATTCTTAGAGTGTTATATATAATTAACTATTACACACATATACAACATGTTTCTTCAACTATGGGCAGCCACATATACACCATATTTAATAGAGATTTGACAAGACAATATAGATTGTTAGATAATCAAATAAAAGTAAATCACTAGCTTAATAATTAATTAAAACTTAACTTATAATTAATACTACAAACGTTTACTGCACATTGCAGCGAATTGAAAGTGAGCCAACCCCAATAAGAATATTAGATAATTATGCGAATGACACTCCCGTAATCCGTGAGAAGTTAGAAAATATCTATAATAATTGTAGAGTACTTATACCAAATAAAATTGATTGAAACGTCACAAAATAGTACTTCGACTAATTAACATACACCTAATTAAGATTCAGGACACGATTTGCGTGAGTATATTGCTTTGTAGTATAGTAATAGAGCTGAATAACAAGAAAGCTAACCATGAAGATGTTTTGTTTGCCTAATATCCTGATAAAACATGATTAGCTTCACTCTTGATTATGTACAAGGACGAATCTATTTAGCACTTACCTGGCGCACTTATGAGGTGATAAACAACTGTATTCTAAAGGCACTATATTTAAAGACCATGGGTTATTGTAAAAAGGTGAGCTATTGAAGAAAATAATGGAAAAACTTAAAGATATCAGACACTGAAACCAAATCGATCAGCAGTCCACAAACAGCTGATCGACATTGACAATTTCTACTTTTGACATTTTGAACTAGTCAATTTGGTCCATCATAGTGATTTTAGCAGTATCAAAACAATATTTAAGTGCGTTCAATTATAATTATTTGGAAATTCATAATTTCGGATAAGACCGGTTTTTAGCAAAGAGAATCTAAATTCAAATGAAAAGTGTTTGCAATGTCAGTTTAAGGTTTTTGCATGGTTTTTCCTTTAATGAAATAAGAATTTTATATTGAGCATTTGAAGTACAGACTTTATTAGGAAAATTTCCACAATGGACAAAACTAAAAACACATCGTCAACGAAGGTTAAGTCTAAGCCAAACGTGAAAGAGGAAAAGTTAGGTGATTTAGCGGCAAAAATTGATGAGACCGATGAAATGAAACTGAAAATGCTTGCAGCTCTTGAAAAACCTGAACCTGAGGATGCTTTATACCCTGCTGAGTTGAATGCTCATCTTATTGAGCAATTAAAGGTAGATACATCATCTTCATCTGCTCATAATACTATCAGCACCTCTTTAATTAAAAGTGCTAGGTAAATTTACATAAATATCCAATAACATATTGTTTCGCGCCTTTTCCCTCGAAAAGTTAGACAGAGTTTTAATGGACCATTTTTCACCTTGTGGTTTCATTGAAACCTAGACGTGCCAAATTGTGAGCTTATCGCCGACATTTTTTTCTTTTAAATAGTAAAACAAACGTATGTAGGAAACAACTAACCTTGTCTATTTAAAATTAACATCCACTTCAAGAGCTATAAAATGATTGCTGCCACTTTTACTTCGTCCATAACAGAACGAGATGGTTGCCGTTCAGTTTAATTTTAGTTTTATCTGACACCAGCAGAATTGTCACTGCTATCTGCAATCATCCTGAGATTTGGTTTGTTTTTTAAAGTATCCATGCTTTTTTCTTAGGTAATGACTTGCGAAAACAACGAATTACGAAAATGCGTGTTCACAAAAGATCAAAATATAAAAGAGCTGAACAAGACCATCGGTGATCTAAACCAGCGTATTCGCGATATTATCTCTGGAACAGGTCCAGCCATTTCATCAAAATCCGCTGGCATCATAAGTGCTAAAATCACAGATCTCTGCAAGCAAAACCGACACTTGGTAGCCGAAGTAGAAGGCTATAAAACAAAAAACGCAGCTTTAGAAAGAAAAATAATGCAGCTTGATGTGATAAACAAAGAAAATGAAAAGCTAAATGCATGTCTATGCAAAGATGAACCAATAGATGCTAGCCCAGATGAATTGAAAGAGTTAAACACCAAGCTAGCTGTTATAAACAAAAAGTTGTATGACAGTAAAAACAGAAATCTTGAACTGAAAAACGACATTCTACTAGCTACAAAGATCTTGCAGCAAGAGTTAGGAGATAAATTTACTAGTATCAAAGAGCTACAGAATGATGTAGCTGGGTGGAAGGGAAGAGCACAGCAAATTGTGCTTTTACAAGCTAAAGTCAATGACTTGGAAGAGAAGTTGACTGGGAAACATAAGAATTTGTTTGAAACTAAGAGCAAGCCACCGACTGAGGCTAGTTCCTTACTAACATTTTTTTTAATAATCCTAGCTATCACAGATATTTATACATTTAATAATACTTAAAATATCTTTCAGGTTATCAGGGAGTTGGAATTAAAAAGAAAGAAAGAAGTAGATCTCGCTATGAAGGAATTGGAGGCACTCCGAGAGGACAATCAAGAATTGAAGAAAAAGTTGGACGGAGCAAGATGCAGGATTCGGAACTTAGAGTGCGACTCGACAACAATACGGCAAAAGATGCAGACTCTATTAGAGAAGAGCAATCATGACGATTTGTTGATAAATGAACAGAGAGTAAGTACATTTGATTAGTATCAGCAAGTATCAAATTATTCCGCAGGCATTTTAATAAATGAGCATACCTACAATCCATCACCCTTCACACTCAAACTTTTCTTTTTTCCCCAGAACCAAATAAAGTCGCTAGAAATGTATTATCAAGAAATTTTAAAAGAAAACACTATAAAGATGAACAAATTGAAAAGTGAGGGAGAAGAATATAAAAAACTAATTTCAAATACAGACGCAAAAATTGAAGCTTTGATGAAGCAATCTGCTGAAAAAGCTTCTAAAATTGAAGAGTTACGAGCACAACTTTTGAGATATGAAGAGTGCTCACTCCAAAGTGTATTTTTCACTCCAATGAAGACTGCAACTGATAATGAAATCAAAAAGCTATCTGATTTAGTTGTTATATTGAATGGTAGGTTGGATACAGAAAGACATAAATGGGAAGAGTTGGAAGTTAATAACAGAAAATTAAAAGAGAAGAAACGGCGGCTTGAACGAAAAGCTACAGCATTGGAAGAAGAGCTTAAGGTTTACAAAGAATCCAAAAGAGGCTCGCGAATGTCGAAGACTTCCTTAGTCAAAGAAACACAGTATGAAATGTTTGGAGGAACTTCGGTCAGCAAAAAACAATCGTCAGTAGCTGCGGTAGCCGAAAAACCTAGTGAGACTACGTCATCTGAGTCACAACCAACCGAAGGATATGAAACTTTAGATAAAGAAGATTTACGGTTCAAATTGGAGCTGTCTGAGGAAAAACTCAAGATAATGGAGGACAAATTAAAAATGATTGAAGAAGAAAAACAAGACGATTATAATCATCTTACGGATATGATCCAAACGTCAAAGCAATTATTCAATGAAGCACTTGCTGTGCTTCAGCGAGAAAAATGTATGTGTTCTTAGTTAATTTTCTGTTGTATAATGTTTTAAATAATAAACGATTAGTTGTCCATAGGTATTTAACGATTTTCATATCTTTGAACGTGGCGTTTTTAAAAAGAAGTCATTGTACCCTTTGGTGGTGTAAGAATAATTTGTACTTTTTCAATAATCGTCAAAATATTTACACGTGTAATAAATAGAATGTAGGTCCATCCCACCATCCAATCCAAAGTCTTAGGTTACGTACACCTAAGACCGCTTCGAAATTTGCTAGCACACTGCGGTCTGCGCTGCGGTAGTCAAGTGTGGTCAGGCGTTCTCACTAGTGCGTTCTGGAATTCTACTCGGCGATGTCGCCGCGCGCACTACCTAGCCTATTTTTTCTTTATCGTTTCAAATATGTATACCTAGGGATAATTCGCCGTACTGTGTTGGAAAATAGTTGTTTTTTTTTTAATTCATAAAAATAGGCTTTATATGAAATGGAAGGAAATCGATGAATAGTTCTTGGTATACTTTTTATAATTATTGTGGGGAAACACAACAATATTAAATTATTTGTCTGTGGGAAACACTAGCCGCCGCCATTTGTAATTGTTTGTCATTTACTTTATTTTCTGGCATGCGCGTTAGGAGATGCGACGAAGATTGTGCTCCTGAGTGTTTCTCATTAAAAGTGAATTCGAAACTTTATGAACAGTGGAAACCTGTGTGCTCTGTGAAATATCAGTGTTGTTTTATTTCAGTGTTTTTGTGTGACAGACATTCATCATGAATAAAACTTGCGCAAGGTGTGAGAAAACAGTGTATCCTACTGAGGAATTGAAATGTTTGGACAAGGTAATTTTCACTTGCATTCCAGAAAACTATATACAATGCGCATGCGATGTAATTATTCTTCTTCCCTGTAAAGTTTATCATAGGTTCAGTGAACTTTAAAACTTTTGAGTTTGGATTGAATGCGAGCAACTTTTTCGTCATAGGGCCGGCACAATAATACACATACGGCCGGACACGGGTGACTCACAAAATTATTAAATTGACGCTGATATCATGCACTGCCCCGTATAATACCATATCGGTACATACGTCGACCTTTTACCTAATTATAGTCCTCTGAAGTAAGTTTCGACCTTGTGTTTCATTCAGTATCGATTGTATTCAAATGCGGCTATCTCACGGTTGAATGCAGCTGTTTTCCATTGCCATAAATTATGGTAGAGATAGAGGAATGTTTGTTTTTTTGGTGCTATCATAAATAATTTGATGATAGATAAGAGTTTAGATTAAACTACATTACCGATAATGTGCCAGAAAATGATTATGTAAAATACTTAATTACTTGTCTATCTACCCCTCATCGTAAAAATATTATATTGACCCTTCTGATTTTAATGTATACATAACTTATCAATTGCTAAGTTAGTGCAAATATTCAGGCTCTATCCGATCTTTCATGGAGACAAACAGACAGTAATAACTACCTACTAAGAACATCTAGAATTAATTCTAGACTCATTCAGACTCACTTTGTGATGTTATTTAATTGCCCTTGTTTATCTCTTTACCTTGTTAGGTTTATTAGGTCACCACTTGTTGCATTGATATTTCCTTTGTTAGTTTTGGCCACATAACTTAGTTGGCAGTAGCTCTACCTGCTGTGCCGTAGATTGTGGGTTTGATTCCCACTTAGGATAAATATTTGTGTCACGAACATAAATCTTTGTTCTGTGTCTGGGTGGTAATATGTATTATAAAAATGAATATACAAAAAAAAAATGAATTGGACTTAACCAGTTTGTTTTATGATTTGGTTAGGTTATCCTGCTCTAGACTAGACTTAATTAAAGGTTACTTTTTTATGTCCACTTTGGGTACCCTAAATATAAATTGATTGAGTTGTGCACTTCATACGGTGGTTGATATATTCTAAGAGTATTTAATTTGTGCAAGCGGCCAGTAGTGTCTGTGTGTTAGAGAGGGCCACATCTAAAAATGTTAAATCATGAGCACAATTTAAAAAAAAAAAAAAAACTATTTATGTATATGACTATATAGTTTGATTTAATAATAGTTATTAGTCAGCACTGATTTCCAGTCATAACCCATGACTATTGACAATAATATTCCTTGAGTGACTGTTTGAATGCTACATGAAAATATAGGGTTTGCTTGAGCTTGACATTTGAGGAAAAACAATTTTAACCATATTAGGTACCATCCATACTTAGTTCAGTTTTTTTAGTTTATGGTTTTCGGAGGGTAGTTTAATATTCCCCAGCAGGATCTGTTGTAAATTAGGTTTTTTTTCTGCCTCACAGCTCAGTAGGTAGTAGCTGTACCTTCTGCACTGTAGGTTGTGGGTTCCTGGTCCATTAGTGTGATAAACACGGATTTTTGTTTATGGTCTGCGTGTCAGTGTATGTTAACATCTTATAATTATGTATTTAAAAAAGTAAATCTAGTTTCCATAGTTCCATTTTTTGCTTTGCATGAGAGATCGCAACTTGTATGTATAATATTTTTTTGTGGACAAATTTGGATTTTTTGATTTTTTTATTTGATTGCAACTCTGAATTAGTCCCATACAAATTTTATGGCAAAATTTTACCCTGAAGCAAGAACAATAGGGGTTGAAGTCAGATTAAATGATATCAACATAAACAGCCACACCCTATTATCAAGTAACAGTTGAAGATAGGTTGCCATAGCAACGTTTGTCTAAAAATTTAACAATGTTGTTATGGTAACTTATCTCCAAGATTCTATAAGTAGATTTTTGATAAAACCCTTATTGGTTGTAAGTCATTGTATATCTGAGCGCTACCGTGCGTGGGAACGTAAATTTATTGGTTTAAACTTAAAATTAAATTACTTTAAACTTCAAAGTAATTCAATCATTATTGAAGCTACTTGGGTGGCCTGATTTGATTCCAACAAGAGTACGAACTATACAACTTGCCTTGCATAAACTAGCACGATCACAACGATTCTCACAGAATAAACATAGTAGACATTACGTCATGGTAATGCCGTGGGCGAACGCGATGCTAAATTACGATCATCACCGCAGCGGGTTCCGTGGTGTAGTGGTTATCACATCTGCTTTACACGCAGAAGGCCGCCAGTTCGATCCTGGCCGGAATCATATGTTTTTGCGTTTTAATTTTAAAATCTTTTTTATTTTTCTTGTTAATCGAGTTATCTTATGAATATTTTGTAGATAAGATAAAATGCATCTATTTTTATCATGTTTCATTTTATGTTTTACATTCGGATACTGACGGCTTCTTACTACTTTTCCGCGTTATTACATTATGTACATAATGAAGCGCGGGTCGAACTCAATTTTTTTTTTTGTATATATATTATTCACATACCTACCATGTATAAAGTGAATTAGCAATATGATTTGTCTATCTTTACTGCAGTTTTCGGCAGTCTTATCTCATTGGCTGAGTGGAGCGGTAATCCTAAGGTCGCAAGATGTATAGCTAGTTCTGAAATTGTTTTTTTCGTGGATACATACTATATGCGTACGCTTAATCTATAAGTACTGCCACCATAAACATTTCTGCCACAATTCTATAATTAAATGCCTACTCGAATTGGTCTGTCGGTTAAGTGCCCCAGTGAAATTACATGGACATGAAACGGTCGATTAATCTAAGGGTGACATGAGAAAGGCGATAAGACTAGTCTTTCCATCGATAACAGCAATGCAACTCTGGTCCTCCTCGACGAAAATATGGGGCTGTAACGTCTCATGCGCCTGTAATGCACACTTGGCCGCAGTTTAGCAGGTTGGCAGTACTTCTGCGAAAGAACTTAGCATAGGTTCTACTGCTACTTAACATAGACGGTCTGTGTTGCTGCCTCTCTCTGAGATACCATATAAGAAATAGCGAGGAAATAGCGAAAGTTACTTATCAGGTAATTAAGCTTGGCCACTTAGAGTACTGCGTTTTCACTTTCCGCATTCGATCTCGAACATTTCATTAACAGTTGAGCAAGGGCGGCCTTAGATATTGCGAGGCTCCGGGCGAAAGATATTTGTGAGGCTCTTGGCGTATGAGGAATTTAGGTGAGTTGGAAGTGTACAGGGCTCCTGGTAATCAGTCAGCATCCTGTTAAAGGCAGCTGCAGTACATCAAAACAAAAAACGGGTTGTTCTGCGAAGGTGCGAGGCCCTACAAAAGCGAGGCCTCGGGCGGTTGCCCTGCTTGCCACCCCCTAGGGCCGCCACTGCAGTTGAGAAGCAATTTTTTGATTTATTGACGAAACACATGTACAATGTCTTACAGCCATAGCTAACCATAGCATTGATTGTTTGTCGGCTCCCCGATTAGTAGCCAAGCCGAGGTCCGTACCTAAGTGCCCTCGGTTTGCTGCTACAATATTTGAATTTAGTTTTTAAGTCGGTTGAGAGCCATCTGCCCTCACCCAAAGCCCGTGTAAAATTGCCAGTCAGTCTGCAGTCAACAATGCATAGACTACTAAAAAAAAAAATTGTCAATCAAAAAGGTCTAATACTTTATTTGACAGATATCAGTTACGCCATTGTTATCTAACTATAGTAATCTGTTGTTATAGGCTGTTAGTGACTGCGTATGTTTTCGCACGTTGTTCTGTGCCTTTTACAATGCAGCATTACGTTTGCTAGGAGCATTTATCTAGACAAAGCTCCTGGGCTTGTAGACTAGACTAGAAAGCCAGCCAATGCCCTGCTTCGCGCAGATGGCGCCGCTAAGGTCACCGAGGTTGCCATAAAGAGGTTAGCTCGCCATCTGCTTACGTAAGAATAATATAAGTATAGTTAGAGTTGGTAACGTAAACAGGGCTTAAGATAATTACTTTGCGAAGTCGTTAATTTGAAGAAATCTATGTAAAGATGATTAGTTTAGGCGCAGCCTTCGACAAAGCAACATCTCACGCCTTGTGGAGACAAAACACGTGTTGATTCTATTGTTGGGTATTTACCATTTCAATACAGTCCGTGCTTTGCGATCCTGTTACATTACATTAATTAACCGAATTGGAAAATTATATTTTATTTGAAATGATATATTTTAAGTTTAGTCCCATAGAATTTTTATTAAAATCGGTTCAATAGTTGTAGTCAAATCAAAATAACTGGAAAAATATAATATGTCGTCCAAGTAACTTAAATGGCATGCAACTTGGGGTACAGAATCCCAAAAACAGGCTCAGTCGTCGTCCATTAAAATGGCCGTGTGCACATTTAATGTACACTCGTTTATCAATAGTTCCATGCGATTAGTATGCATAAGCATATGTTTTAACAACATCCACTCATTCGGAATGATCCCGAATTGAATTATTGAATCAATCGGTCGGGAGTGATTACTAGGGTGTTCATAATTATTGGAATCTTTAATCAGGCGTTTGTTTGAAGAATCATCAAACGTAGAAAAGAAGACTTGAATATCTTTCGTATTCGTAGAACCCGTCCTAAAAAATTGGATTTTATAATTTTGAGAGCTGTTTTGTCCTGTGGTTTAGGAATTGGTTAGAGAACGTTTTTCCAAAAGGGATGGTTCGGATGCGTGGTTCTTAGCGGTTTAAAGCGGACATAAAAAATAATGCGGTTCTCAATTCGACTGTTCTTTTATGTAAGGAAAATTCTTACTTTGGAGAAGATTTCTTCTCCAATAGAGGTCCAGTTGCTCGCGTCTGTAGGTGTGTACCGTTTGACTCCCTACACTTTCCCCCTGGGCTAAAGGAGCAACCAAAAGTAGCAGTGGATCTTGTGCCAAGTTCGACCGGAGAGGTATTGCCACCACACCTGGAATCTGCCGCCAAACAGTAGTGCTCGCATTACTGTGTTTCGGTGGAAGGGTGTTGGTGACGGTGAAATCACATGCGCATGAGACGTATCATCCCCGTCTCGGGTGATGGACGCAGCAGGATGAATGCGACTCAGTGTAAGATCCAAATCTTATACTGAATCACCAGGTGGGCCCTCGGCTCGTTCTGTCATTCTTTCACATAATATCTGTGCATCTCTTGTGCCAAATAAAGTCCTGCGCAAAGTCAACGGATGGTGACCACGTCGTCACGCCATCCGATTGGAGCACAATGACTTTGGCCGGTTCGCTGCACAGGAATGTACAGCAGAATCACTACCATTGAATGCTGCGCCGATATTATTAGGGTACCGTATCTCATAAGTAAAAAACGGTAACCCTTATCGTCACTTCCTTGTCCGCCAATCAATACCCTTTTTTTCTCAGGAACGTGTGGTGTCAAGTTGAAATTAATATCGAATATACAAGATCGTACGGAACCCTAGGTGCGCGAGTTCGACTCACACGTGGCAATTTTTTTTATAATCTTTTCCTGCTGCTTTTCCTCTCACTTAATTGCCATAATTCACTCTCAATTATCTAGAATAGGCCGGCGTCCCAGCAGTGGGAACATTAGAGGCTGGTACGGTATTGCCATAATGTGTCCAGTAATCTGCTAATTAAAAGTAATTTGTGGGACCATGTTGCTCGCGTCCGTAAGCTAGTACCCTTTGACCCCCTACCCGTGTCCCCCCGGGTGGTGTGAAAGGAACCCAGAGTAGCAGTAGAATTTGTGCCAAGTTCGTCAGTCTACACAACTGGAACTCCCTTTAAAATAAAATTATTTCTGCATTAACTCACTTAGACTTGTTTACATGTGCAAAAGTGCATGACTCATGGTGTTACGTTGTGTTACATTACCTCGATCTTCGAGGTCATGTGACTTCGGGAATTCCACAAAACTTGTTATTAATTTATCAGATTAATTTGATAGGATTATGACTGGCACAGTTCTACTTTTTGCGGTTAAATTACCACCCAGGAAAAATTGTATGACCAACATTGATTGTATTGTATCGCGGTTTTTCGGAATCAAAAGTAGGCTGTGTATCCAGGATATAGTTATCCTGGTGCCAAATCATCCAATCCGTTGAGCCGTTTGAGCGTGAGTAAACATCTCATACATCCAAACTTTCGCCTATATAATATTAGTGGGGAAAAGATATTCAAATCGGTATACAGCGGGCGAAGAAAAAAGTCGCAGGATTGAAAATAACGCAATTTTGTTTACTTGGATGACTTGGATTTCCAGTTATTTTGGTTTAACAAAACTATTGGATCGAAAAACCAACCTGAAAGGAAATCCATTGAAATAAAAAAAAAAAACGAAATATGCAAACAACAAACAAAGGATTATTATTTGTGTTACCGAGATATTTACTATGATTTGTGAGTTTTGTTGACTCCTGATATTTCGACGATGTTACATGAGTCATGGTCACGGCCAAAAATTTATATAACAAACAAAGGAGGCAATCAATTCGGTAGCACTATTTTTAATAATGAATTGATACCTCTTTTGGAAGTCATTACAAAACACAATTTTGAATCCCACACATGATGCATGCTGCCCTACTTTCCATCATATGAGATATCTTTGTAACAACGTAAGAAAACAACATTCCAACTGGTATCACAGAATAATAAAGATGGTGTACGATATCATGATGTAGAGCGATTACGAAAAGAAGGACGATTCTCCCCACGAATCAGGTTTATTGTAACGTAACGCTTACACACTTAAATCCCAAGGATTAGCATAGCACTAGGATAGCACTTGGATTCCTTGTGTCGCAAGTGGCTTTTAGCGATAAGACCGCCCATTGTGCCACCTATTTGTTTTACTGTTATATGTTATGGTGTAAAATAAAAAAATATTCTATTCTATTCATAGATAACACAAACACCCAAGACCCGAGAACAAATTTTACTCTCATCACCTGTATTCTATCGTTATCTAGTTCCCATATTACAAGCTATGCTTAGTTTGGGGCTAGACGACGCTGTGTGAAATATGTCCATGAAAATATGAGCGTACACCCCTGGAAATTTAAATTAAAAAAATGTACTTATTTTTATTTAACTACCTATAAAGCAGGATCATTTGCACTACATATACCTAATGTTTCATGTAGGTGTGTTTGTGTAGTGTGTATGACAAAAAAGCTGCAGACGATCCGACCTAAAAAATCTGACGCCCATGCATGAATATTTAAACAAATGTTATAATGTTTATAGCCCTAACCTCCCATTTTGTTTCAGGTGTGGCACAAGGGCTGTTTCAAATGCCAGGAGTGCGGGATGACCCTGAATATGAGGACATACAAAGGCTACGGGAAGCTACCATACTGTGAATCGTAAGTGTTTGCTTTTCTTCTTTGGTGGCCTACTCTGGTGACGCGGAGTTTTGCAGCCACCCGAACGCCTCTGACATGGCTTAACGTCTAGCCGTGACGAAATTTCATCTGTGTCAACTCAGTGTACTGCGAATCACGGAAGCGCTCAGTGACGGCTCCGTGGCTTAGTTGGTAGTAGCCCTGCCTTCGAAGCGAGGGGTCCTGGGTTCGATGCCCGGCCGGGGCACACTTTGTGTGGTGAGCATGAAGTTTGTTCTCGGGTCTTGGGTGTTTGTCTTGTGTTTCTGTGTTTGTCCATGCCATCTGCGACACAGGGTATCCTAGTGCAGAGGTATGAGTGTGTTAACGTTGTTGTTAAATGCCACCCATTTCCATATATAACATAACTTGTGACTTTTAATATACTTTATCCGGATAATACTGGAATCACATTTTTCGATGGGATCCCCTGCATTTGATACCTACCCTGGGGAATCAGTTTTATTTTATAGTTCTTTACCGCTACGTGGTTTGACAGCCGATTGTCAAATTGTCAATCAAGACAGGAAAATATCTGTCCGCTAGTATTTTATTAAAAGTAATATTGTCGTTTTAATTATTGTTTTAACAGTATACATTAGTCAGACTTGCTAGGACTTGTTCAGTCAGCCAGGCTTACCCAGTGAATCACAATATAGTCATAACATTGTCTGCCGATTGACCTCACCTATACTATAAAATATGACATACACCTCTAAAATATGTATGCGCATCCAAGTTACACCATTGTGTATTCATCGCCGCGCCAAGTGTATACTTGTTTACGTTGTTTACGGGCATCGGTGGCCACTTAACACCAGGTGGGTCGTCAATACGACATCCTCAAATCCTTTAAAGTATAAAGAGATATATATAGAGAAAGAAAAGTATAGAGAAAATCAAAATACTTTGTTTCAATTAAATACTTAGTTACGTAACTTATGTAATATAAACACATTTTAATACAAACGCTCTCATCACTAAGTTTAGCGCTTGTTCTAACCCTATCCAGGGTATAAATGCAGAACTCATCTTTTAAAGTAATCCTTGCATTACAAACGCTAAACATAGTAACAAGAACACATGATCTTGTAGGTACATATTTGACGTTTCCAAGTATATTTTTAAGAATAAACTGGAACTATATATATGTATTTTGATTTGACTCGAATTCAATCCCGCCGCGGCCGTCTGTACTGAAACCCTCCTTTGGGGGCATCGAGTGCCAGTCTCCAAGGGCGGCCTTAGATATTGCGAGGCTCCGGGCGATAGATCTTTGTGAGGCACTTGGGGTATGAGGAATTTAGGTGAGTTGTATGTGTACGGGGCTATTGGTAATCAGTCAGGATCGACTTAAAGACAGCTGCAGTACATAAGGACAAAAAACGGGTTGTTATGCGGGGGTGCGGGGCCCTACAAAAGCGAGGCTCCGGGCGGTTGCCCTGCTTGCTATCCCCTAAGGCCGCCACTGCCAGTCCCCTTACGACACGCCAGGTCGAGGCGCGGAGCGTTCGCCATTCTTGGGTGCTGCAGGGCCTCCCAAGAGTTGAAACAATCACCACGCGGGATTGACCCACAAATGGGCGCACAGTCTAATGAAAGTGAAATTATATAATCGGGTGTTCGCGTTGACTCATTCGCTTCATTGTTGTATCAGGCACGTACAGAACTGCTTTGTGTGGAGTTACGCCACGAAACGAAGGTCATTTGGATGTACTTGCCGTATTTTGTAGGAAATCATACTAATATTATAAATGCGGTAAGGTTGAGGAGTAGGTTACCGTGGTATGGACATTAATGCGGAGGGATGAATGTCATAATACAAAACGAGTTTTAAATATGGATGTGGAAGTATATAGGCAAGAGGTAGGCCAAAGAAAAGATGGATTGTGTGAAAGATGATATGAGTAAGGACTGAGCACTGAGATAAAAGTGAAGTCAGTTTTTCCCATCGTCTCATGTTGACCTTTTGCCGCGAGGTATAATCATAGAAACTCACAAAATATAAATCAACTAGCGACCCGCACCGGCTTCGCACGGTTGGTAAAGCATCAGTGTCGTATCGGAAACTACCCGTGCGAAGCCGGGGTGACTTGCTAGTGTATTATACATATAAACCTTCCTCTTGAATCACTCTATCTATTAAAAAAACTGCATCAAAATCCGTTGCGTAGTTTTAAAGATTTAAGCATACATGGGGATATAGGGACAGAGAAGGCGACTTTGTTTTATACTATGTAGTGATAAATTGTTATTGTAATTATTTAGATGTTTGGATGGGATCCATTTTGAAATCGGACGCTTTTTCTGTAGAAAAGTAATAAACCATCTATGAAAAAATTCACCCTAATTACACCATGTTTGCTATCACAATCAAAAAGCGCATTATCGAACGATGTTAATGAGTTGAGTTGATTCCGATTGTTAAGACAATTTAAGAGTTAACGTCATTAAAGTTACATCAGATTGGTGCATTAATGGTTTGATAATTTTGCTAATATCAGTTTTCAGATACACTTGTGTCACGAATGCAATTTGCAGTATATGTATAAAATGTTATAAATATATCTATACTAATATTATAAAGCTGCAGAGTTTGTTTGTTTGTTTGAACGCGCTAATCTCTGGAACTACTGGTCCGATTTGAATGATTCTTTCAGTGTTGGGTACTCCATTTATCGAGGAAGGCTATAGGCTGTTTTTTTTTTCAAAATTAGGGATCCGTAATAAAATTGCTATTTTGTATCACAAGGTGTAAAATCGAAAACCTATTTTTGCGTGCGCTGCAAAAACTATTGACAATAGAACAAAATGATGTACTACGGGTTTGTAGATCCCGTTAAGACCTACAAAAAAGTCCGCAAGAACATAGATCTAGCTATCATGGTTTAATCACAATAACCAATTTTGTGTTCAAAATAATTATTAAATCATCTGAAGAAAAAAAAACTAGAAAAACGCGTGTGAAACCGCGGAGCACAGCTAGTAATACCTTATAGGATTATTGTGGAAAAGCAATATAACTTAATTTTATAACATTTTTAGAACGAAGCACTTTCATGGCACCAATCTCCAGCTGGTTTAATAACTTTGATTTACCTTATTAGGACCGCGCATCTTAAGAACCCTCATCAATTAATCTCGTAAATTGCCATCCAAATTCCGCAGCATTACCTCTCCTTAGTCAAGTTTCAGGAAGATTGGATAAACGCTGCAATACTTTGATCGAATAAACCCACACAATGCCGACTCGATAAGTACGAGGAGATAAAGAACCTTTTTCGTTCCTTAAATTATTTTGAAGATAACTCTCTTAACAACACATTTTCTGCGAAAGTTTTGATTCAATATTAGAGCAGCAACTCTTCAAGGTCATAAATAATATGGCTTATCTACATCTTATAGAACTGTTGTCTGAAAAATACAAAATAATTTATTTTCCACAGTATAACAGTATATATAGTAGTAGCTATGTCCCGCCGGGTTACCCTCGGTTTTCCGGGATAAAAGTAAGCCTTTGTCTTAATCCAGGATATAAGCTATGCTGGTACCAAATTTCATCCAAATCCAAACTTTTGTCTTTATAATATATTGGGTGTGTGAATATGACTCCGCCCTTTCTCAACAGATGTCGTTTTTAGTATTGTTTACGTGTACTAATAAATGACCATACTTGTATTCGATAGTACTGAATGTCAGCTATCTAACGCATTTTATGATATTTGGTTGAAGTGTAAGCAACAATTGTTTTCACCTTTTCGAAAATGTCGGTTTTTATTCCAAATAAACGTCATTTGCGGGAAGTGTTATTACATTATTTTATTGCGAAGAAAACTGCAGCGGAAACTTATCGTTTGCTTGTGGAGATTTATGGTGAGCATGCTCCGTCTAATACAACTTGCAAGGAATGGTTTCGACGATTTCAAAATAACGATTTTAGTACTGAGGATAAAGAACATGGAAAACCACCAAAAAAATTTGAAGATGCTGAATTGGAAGCATTATTGGCGGAAGATTCTTGCCAAACTCAATCAGAATTAGCTGCAGCATTAAATGTTGATCGTTCAACTGTTGCAAAGCGTTTACAAATGATGGGAATGATTCAAAAAGCCGGTGACTGGGTTCCACATGATTTAAAAGAAAGAGACATGGAACGTCGGAAAACCATTTGTGAAATGCTGCTTCAAAGACAGCAAAGAAAAGGATTTTTGCATCGGATAGTCACAGGAGACGAAAAATGGATACACTACGAAAATCCTAAACGCAAAAAAGCTTGGGTGAAACCAGGCGAACCAGGCCCATCACAGCCAAAAATAAATATTCACTGTGCCAAGGTCATGCTCTGTATTTGGTGGGATCAGAAAGGTATTGTATATTATGAGTTGCTCAAACCCTCTGAAACTATTAATGGAGAAGTTTACCGACGACAACTAATGCGTTTGAAGCGAGCCATAGAAGAAAAACGACCAGAATGGGTGAATAGACATAACAAATTAGTTCTTCAGCATGACAATGCCAAACCGCATACCGCAGAAGTCGTAAAAAGATATTTAGAGGGACAGGACTGGGAAGTGTTACCCCACCCGCCATATTCACCAGACATAGCTCCTTCGGATTACCACCTATTCCGGACGATGCAGACAGACCTTACTGGAGAAAAGTTTACTTCATGTGAAAGTATCAAAATTTGGATTGACAACTGGATAAGCTCAAAAGACCAGGACTTCTTCCAGCAAGGAATACGAAAACTACCTGAACGATGGGCGAAGGTTGTAGCTGCAGATGGAGCATACTTTCAATAATTTTTTTTTTAATTTTGTAAGCGAAGAAATGTGTTTTATTTTGACAAAAAGGGGCGGAGTCATATTCACATTACGTGTGTGTTATTATTACGTGTGATAAAACTCAGCCTTCCTTACGCCAGTTCCATTTTATTTAGATTAAAACTGTCATTTTATCAAATAATTCGGACCAGTAGTTAAATTTTTACAAGTGTTTATTTGGTACGCTGTAATGCGCGAAATACTCAGGCTATATATCTTTCAAATGATTGACTATTTGTTTGACAACGCCCACTGATGCAACACGCGTGACGCGAACGCCGCGCCACCCGGTCGTGGAAGAAAGTTAATAAAAAAAACGTGAAATAGGATGAACATTTACATTTTAGATATAGATGTTATTAAACCCATACTTATGTGCTCTAGAAGATACCATGACAAATCCGTCCATTTGAAATCCTTTTGTATCAACTCCAAATATAGTTGAATTTACTACGCTTTCACACCAGACTGAGCGTGTAAAATTGATGTATATATGCATGCAGCGCATCGTAGTATTTCATTACAAACTAAGATTGTATGCTAATTGCTATTGACTTTTCGCTAATTGTCGGCCACAATAGGCGCTGAATTAATTAGCTATAAGTATGATTCGGATAATATTTTCTCTTTATAACCACCGACTAAAGAGGCCGTTTGTGACCTTATAGCTCAAATAGATTGTCCGATTGCAAAGCTTTTTTTTTTTTTTTAATAATCCGTTGGTATGGAACATCGTAGATAGATTTTCCTGCTCCCGTATACTGCTACATTAAAAACGTACTAATTCAAATGATATTAAATTTAATTGAAAAATTCCCATACAATTTTATCAAAATCGGTTCAATAGTTAAATCAAAATATATGGAAAAAATATGTCGTCCAAGTAAACTAAATTGCGTATTTTGCTACTTTGAAAGTAATGGAGTCGTTTTGTTTTTCGATTTTTCAATCAGTTTAGTACATGTGTTAAAAATACAGTGTATTCTTACAAATACATTTAGTAAATGCCGATATTTTGACATTACAAATAGACACTTAAAATTGTATTTATTCGTATAAATAGATACATGCATAATATAGTAGAGAAAACCCGAGAATATTTATGATTTGTAATGATGCCATAAAATAAATACATTGCTTATGCGGCTAAACCTTACGAGATGAAATGATGGTTTTTTTTAATGTTATTAATAGGCAAATAGGCTTACGGCCCACCTGATGGTAAGTGGTCACGTTGCCGGTAAGTTGCCTACCCTGCAGATTATTTTTTCTTAAACCTACCCATGTCGTATCGCACGGGGAAATTGTACTACGGAAATTGTATTACGACCTACGTCATACAACCATGCGAAGCCGGGGCGGGTCCATTGGCGGATTTACCAGCAGGCTGAGTAGGCTCGAGCCTAGGGCGGCAGATTTTGGGGGCGGCAAATTTGGGGAAAAAAAAAAATTTGTAAATAGCATACATACCCCGCCCATACATGATCGAGCTTCGACTAACTCAAAAATATACCGAATAATTATTTTACGTGCAATTTCAACGAAATTGTTGCATTGTAACAATAATGTATGATATGACAATTGTTGAGGCAAGGGCGGCAAAAACTATTCAGCCTATACCTTGAAAATTTGTAAATCCGCCACTGGGCGGGTCTCTAGTAATATAAGGTCTAGTAGCTCTTAATTAATCTATTTCAATATAAAGACATCCATCAAACCAGCGAAGCGAGACAATTCTTGTTTGCTGCTAATTGTAACGCGAAAACGTACAAAAACTCATTTCCTCGCGGGTAAAAGCGATAATAATTGCTAAAAACTTTCGTTTACGTTTTGGCCTTTTCACACGCAAGCCAATGTGGCCGTCCCTTTCGTTTTTTTTACTGATGCGGATGTTTATAATTTATAGGCGAAAGTTTGTATGTATGTTACTACTTCACTCTCAAACGGGTGGATGACATTTGGTACCAGGATAACTTAGATCCTGGAACACACAGGCTACATTTGATCCCGGAAAAGTGCAATTGTACTGTATGAATTAGAGACTAGTCTTAACAAGTTACGACATGTTTAAATTGAGGCATAAGAATTTTCAAGTATGAAAACCAATATTACATATGAGACACTCTGATTTCGTTACTTACTAGCTGGTAACCGACTCGTTACTGCAGCAAAGACTTAAAAACCAAAACAGTAACTAAATGCTAATACAGTAGAATTTCACTAATCCGGCACTTCAATAAAACGATACGTTAAATAAATCCGGCACCCTCCGCCCGCGCCTCCCTCGCCCCACTATTCCGCGTTCCGTCGCCGCGTCTAGCAGTGTATGAATGTATGAATGAATACTCGTTATTGTACACCTAGATAGAAACATACATAACAAAAATAAAATTAACAAAACAGTCACAAAAAAAGAAGAGGTTACAATGGTTACTTATCGCTAATAGCGATCTCTTCCAGGCAACCTTTAACCAAACCAACCAGTGTAACCAAATTGATTATGATTTTTTTCTCCATAACCCAGTAATCCGAACATTCCAATAATCCGGCATGGTTTTTAATAGTGCCAGATTAGAAAGATTATACCGTAATTGTATTATGCCTATATTATACAAAACCTTTGCGCAAATGCAAGCAATAATATTCATCGCAATTACATAAATGGTTGTTATAAATTAGATTTAATAAATTATTTCGACAACAAATACATAATTCACTTAAGTTATTGTAAATGGAACAATGTGTTTTGTTTCGAAGTACTTGCTACTTACAGGCGTGTACAACATGCTTGAATGAAGAGGACTTACTTATTAACAATACAGATAAAAAAACCATGATATAATAGACAAACACATTGATTTTAAATATTAAATATAATTAACTTGCTGACCCGGCCACGCGTTTCTGTGGCTAACGTTTTTGTAATTGTGACAAAATTTGCAATAAAATAATATTGCGATCATAAATTGAGATGTGAGCTATCCTATCTTTCAAGTTGGATCAAACTGCACACGGTGTACAAATTTGATTAAAATCGGTTAAGTAGTTTAGGAGTCCATCGCGGACAAACATCGTGACACGTAATTTATATATATTAAGATTTACAAGAGAAGCAGTTCCGTGTTTCTGTCTTAAACGAAGGCAGGCTGAGACCAAATATGTCTAGCTTATCGTTCAACTTCAACTGTCTATTCCAGGCATGTGCCAAAAGCGAAACACACGACAATGGCGGAAACGCCAGAGCTGAAGCGGATAGCTGAGAACACCAAGCTGCAGAGCAACGCCAAGTACCACGCGGACTTCGAGAAGAATAAGGGGAAATGCACACAGGTATGAGTGCTTTTAATGATGTAGGGGCAGACAGCATACGGGCCTCCTGATGGAAAGCGGTCACCGTCGCCCACCTGCAACACCAGAGGCAATGCCGATGCGCTGCCGGATTTTCATGTAAAGATTATCCTATATGAAGCTCTGAGTAAACCCCGCAGAGGGAAGTTCGTTCCACAACCTGCGTGGAAAGCCAGCCATCCAGGTGGTGCGTGGAATCTGGTTTTGCGGTGTGTGATGCGATGGTGGAAATCAGCCGCCGTCTACTCAAACAGTTTCCTAGAATACTACCCATTGTACAGACGATAGAGTACACGTCACTCCGCTGACGTAATGATAAAAAAATGAGTTTGATCTCAGAACCACGCACCAATGAGTTTTTCACTTGAAAAATTTATGTGCGCAATACCACGTTCTCAACACGGTGAAAGAAAACATCGTCAGGGAACCGGCATGTCTTAGAACCGAAAATTTGAAGACGTGATATTTACCAATCCGACTTAAGCTCCCGTGGCACTCTCAATTATCGAGAGTAGGCCGGTGTCCCTGCAGGAACTAAAAGGGAACTAGTATTACTTAAAAATCCTTGTACTATGGGTACTTGTGTCTAAACGCTTGCAATAATTTTAAATACAAGTATTGTTATTCCAGGTGGCTGATGATCCTGAGACCCTTCGAATCAAAGCCAACACGCGGATAATATCAAACGTGGCGTACCACGGTGATCTAGAGAAGAAGGCGCAGATGGAGAAACAGCGGCAGATCAACGAGAATGGAGAACTAGTGGGTGAGTGGAGAATAATATAATTTTGCTGTTGGTGAGCTGAGAAACTGCAACGTTCTAATAACTCTTCAGTGTCTCCTGATGGGTGAATATTAGAATATTTATATTCTTCAATGGATTCTAGTGAGTGAAGAAACTGGAGAATATAAGTATTCTTGTCTCTGGTGAGTGGAGAATATTTATTTGGTGTTTGAATATTGGTTGTGGACGTTGGTTTTATTGTGGTTATGCAATATTTAGTTGGAAATGACTTTAAACTTTTTAATAATCTAAAAAAATACTGCTTCGAATTTGAATCCTGATTAATCTTTGATTAGCTGTGGCATAAAACTAAATACTGCGTTCTCCATAATAGTGTACCTAAATGTTTAAATTTAATATGGAATGCATTATATTATTTTATATCAATAACATTCGTTTGTCTGCCAGTCCGCCTGGAAAATATAATCAAATTAAAAAACTGATTAATTCAACTTGAACATTTTCCTCAGAGAAGAGGTGAAATTTCTATAGGAACCAATTCAGATGTAATTAAAAATATATCATCAAAATCTTCCCACTTGGAAGCGAAGAGATCGCATAACAAACATACAATAAAAAAATACAGCCCAATTGAGAAATTATTTGTTTTATAGTCTGTTGAAAAATTATCCGTTTCGAATTTCGAAACTTATTGATGTATATAAATGCGTAATATTGAGTCATTTCAAACTAAAATCTTGCTTTACAAAGGTATTCTCAAAATATCCTTGAAACTGAGATTTTTGTGTGTGAGAACATCTTTGTAACAAATTGTTGCACATTCATCCTATTGTGTTCACATTGTGTGGGAATGTGGTGAAATCAAAATGCCTTATGTTCATGCGATGTGGTCATTATGTGCTGTCTTGTTTGGTTGATCGTTACACGTGGTTGGGATGTTTTGTCCGGCTATTGCAGATAGTAAAAACTTACATAATAGTTGAATCTTCTATGGCCAATCATCATGTAAATAAATCCAAGTTTAAAACTGAATACTTGTTCGAAAGTGACTTAAATTGTGATAATTCCTGCCTCAATTTCTGTATGAGTAGGACTCGTGCTTAAAAACTACCTAGTAATCCTATTTCTATCGCTGATATGTATTACACTCGCATTTATTACGGTGCCGGTGAAATAACAGGCACACGAGACACCCCATCGTCACATCTCAGGGCGACAAGTGCAATGTAATGCGATTTAACTATTTCCTTGCATAGAAAAGGGACTGAATTTTATGACTACTATGAACAGAGAATACCGCATAGGTATTCTCTGTTCTATATTCTCTCTTCCTTAGACTTACAACCTGAATATCTTAATATATTGTATATAAATTACGTGTCACGATGTTTGCCCACGATGGACTCCTAAGCTACTTAACCGATTTTAATCAAATTTGTACACCGTGTGTAGTTTGATCCAACTTGAAAGATAGGATAGCTCATATCTCAATTTATGATCGCAATATTATCATATGACAAAAACGTTAGCCACAGCAACGCGTGGCCGGGTCAGCTAGTATAATATATATTCAACTCACACAGACTTCATAAATCACAAAAAAAAAAAAAAAAATAAGCCCCCCAACTATGTATGGGAACTAGATAACTGATAGAATATTTATTAAAACCCAGATAAGAGTCATCAGTTAGTAGAGTAGTCACACAATAATCACATCATACCGGACAAAAAATCCCCAACACTGAATCAAACAAGCAATCAAACTTCATTGTGTTCTAATACCCATCCGTTTGTCCATTAAGATGTACCGACAGATTATCACCAGCAAATCGACAGCTACGCCACCGAAATGTTGCCCCCACCCCATCTACCGCCGAAGAATCATTATCAGACGCCCGTCACGTCATACCAGAGTTACAGCTATCAGCCCCCCAACCAGGGCCACAATAGTCAACCGCAGACTCACCCAACGCACCCGGCTACCCAGCCTATTCATAGACCAAACACATCACACCTGTCGCAACAAAACGTGCAGAACCACCAGCAGCATCACAACCACCAAGCGCAGAACTCGCAGAGGTACCAGGATTACAAGAAGGAAGAGTATTACCAGTACGACTACGGTCAGGATTATCAACAGAAAATTGGGAAGATACATGATTATGATCCGGTTGAGGATGGGCCCAGGGCGCCTTTGAATACTCAGAGGGCGTCCTCGACTGTGGTTTATTCCAGTACGAATGACAGGCGAGGTGAGTTCATCCGTCATCTTGTTACATCTGTGGTTTTTGTTCATCCGATACTGACATTTGTATTCTGCAGCGGAAATGTGGGGAAAGTTAATGGTGTTGATTTTGTTTGCAACTAACTAAAATCGTCTTTGAGATCTAAAAACATTGCTCTCTTTTGGTTCGTATTAGTCCCCACACTGTAAACGGCATTGTATCAAGAACATTTTTGTTAAAAAGAGAAGTATTTTGTCCTGCTCATACTTGTGCAATACAACCGCCTGCGCCAAACGTAGAGGATAGACAGAAAGCGACGCTGATTCATACGTACAACTATTTATTTAAATCAGTGAAGTTTTAAGTCTTTTTTTTTATCTTATAGCCTAGCGCTTGAAAACTACCTGAGTTGATGGTAAATGATATAAATTATAGAAGATTTTTGACATTGTTTTTTTTTTAATGTTTTTTCAGGGGCTCACCAATCGACTCAAAACCAGCAAGCGAAGCCGATAGGTCGCGTCACGGACTACGATCCGATGGCCAACGAAGTGCCCCGCGCGTCCAACAACCACCAACCGCCTGCGCCAGTCCCGGTACCCAACCAGGTTTGTAATTAACAATAATTATAGGCCACAATAATCTTAGATAGATCGATAAAAAACTCTTAATTGTACACCACAGTGACATAAAAACATACTAAGTTATGTGAAATACAATAGGCGGCCTTATTGCTTAAAGCAATCTCTTCCAGGCAACCTTTGGATGGACTGGAATATACAGAAATTATATAGGACGGTGGCGTTGAATAAAGAAAACATACAATTATAATATATTGCTGCTATAGATCCGAAAGTTTGGATGTATGGATGTTTGTTACTGTTCTTTAAAGATGAGAATGACTAATTGTTTACACTGACAATCGTGCATACGCAATCAATTGAAATGACGAAATTCATTAATTCTTATTTATACAACACACTAAATTAAACAAACAAACGTTTACACACTCCCCTGCACTAGGATTCCGTGTGTCGCTGATGGCATGGACAAACACCCAAGACCCGAAACAAGTAACTGATAGAATAAATATTACTTTTTTTTACTGATAGAATATTTTTTGTAAATACATACTTATGATATTAACACAGAAAAAAAATTTTTGTTCGCACCCAAATGCTTGTACTGTGTGTATCTTCTGGAGGTCGTGGGTTCGATTCTCACCCAACTGAGCTGTGATGCCAGTCAGAAACAATAAAGAGATATGACTTATTATCCCGAATGTAGTTACTAATTATATTTTCGTTGTTTCAGAAAGTTTACATCGCAATGTACGATTATGAAGCCAACGATAACGACGAGGTAGGACAGTTAGCCTTATTTGATATAATTTTACACTTAGACCTTTAATAAGATACTAGCGACCCGTCCCCTTAAGCGAGTACCCCTTGAGTCCCTACACGTACCCCCTGGGTGGTGCTAAAAAGCAACAAAAAGTTGCAGTAGAAGTACTGCCTCCACACCTGGTAATCAGCCGCCAAGCAGTGGTGCACTCGCATTGCTGTGTCCCGATGGAAGGGTGTGGGTGCCGGTGAAATGCAAACGTCGGGGCAGCTGCCTCCCCCTGGAAATTGAAATTTAAAATGCATGCATAGTCAAATTTACTTATATTTATTTAACTACCTATAAAGCGTGGTGGCCCAGAGGCAATGACGCCGACTTTCAATCTGAAGGTCGCTGGTTCAAACCCACACGTGCACCAATAAGTTTTTCACTTGAAAACATTTATGTGCGCAATACCACGTTCTCAAAACGGTGACGGAAAACATCGTGAGGAAACCGGCATGTCTTAGAACCAAAAATTCGACGACATGTGACATCTACCAGTCCGGATTGGGCTCATCACTACATATACCTAATGTTTCATGTAGGTGTGTTTGTGAAGTGTGTATGAAAAAAAGCCACGAACAATTGGACCTAAAAATCTGACTTGCCCCCCCCCCCTAGGCCAGAAGCTAATATGATTACTGTCCTAATGACATTCCCTATTCCATTTCCAGGTGTCGTTCCGCGAAGGGGACCTCATATCGAACGTGTCCAGCATAGATGAAGGTTGGATGACGGGCCAGGTCCTCCGCACGGGCCGGGCGGGCATGCTGCCAGCCAACTATGTAGCCGAGTGTCCGCCGCGGAACCATCAGTATTAGGTAACGTCAGCAAAAATGATACGAGCTGTCCCAACAAATGTTTTGTGGATTATAGAGCGGAAAGTTTGTATGTGTATAGATGAAGGTTGGATGACGGGCCGGGCGGGCGTGTTGCTAGCCAACTATATAGCCGAGTGTCCGCCGCGGAACCATCAGTATTAGGTAACGTCAGCAAAAATGATACAAGCTGTCTCAACAAGTTCGCAAAATGTTCTGACGCTTCCAAGTAATTTTTGAAGAATTCAACGGATATAATGAACGTATGACAGATAGAGGCTGTTGGCTTAATACTGCCTTTTTTATGTGAATATTAGATGGAACGAGCTGAGGGCCCACCTGGTGGTAAGTGGCGACCACCGCCCATGGCAACAGTAATGCGACTCAGTATAAGATTTGGATCTTGCACTGACTCGCATTCATCCTGCTGCGTCCATCACACAAGATGGGGATGGTGTGTAGGTACTGTAAGTGTACCCTTTGATTCCCTACACGTACCCCCTGGGTGGTGCTAAAGGAGCAACCAAAAGTAGCAGTATAACATGTGCCAAGTTCGTCCGGAGAGGTACTGACACCACACCTGGGATCTGTCGCCAAAGAGTCGAGTAAAGCTCGCATTACTGTGTTCCGGTGGAAGGGTGTGGGTGCCGGTGAAATCATATGCGCATGCGACGTAAAATCTATAGTGACGGGCGCAGCGAGGTACGACTTGGTCTTCTACTTCGATTGCTGTAGTTATGGGCGTCGGTAACCACTTCATCAGGCGGGCTTTCAGGTTGTGCTGTCACTTTTCATACATTTAAAATCACGTTTTATGTTTCAGGTACTTCGCGTTTACCTGTCCGCTGTGAGTTTATGCCTATGTAGGCTCGACATTTTTTTTTAAAACATCAATGTTGCATTATTTACACATTGCCACTAGATATAAATTACTATATTATAACACTGTGTATTTTAGATTAAACAACGACAAAAACCTGGTTTAATTTGTAACAAAAACATATTTATGGGAATATACTCGAGTTACGAAATATCGAAATATCATATATTTGAGATTATTGACTATGATTTATGAATCTTAGAAATGCCGTTAGATTTTCATGTGGCAGGTTTTTTTTTTAATAAACTTGGACCATAATGGAGGCAACAATAGCCATTAAAATAATCATCCAAAAAATCACAATTGGCGTAACAAACATACAAAAACAAACAGCTTCCTTTTTCCAAATGATACTTGAGATCTAAAGGAATAAATGAGTTTGACTTTGACTTTCCTTAATGAGATACTTGTAATATGAGAATGAGAAAAAAGACATAATTTTTGTGTGATAAACTTTTTGAATTTTCCCCAAAATTATACTAACGATTATTGTGGACCAACTCAAAGATCGCATTTATAAAATATTCCATATTTCCGCCATTTTATAATACATATATATTTGAGCTTTCGTGATCAAATTAGATAGACACAAACACAAAACCAGTTGGAGAAAAAGATATATGACATTTCTCCAGTGTGAATTTTAATGTGAAATTAATATACGGAACTCTACTTTTGTGTTTATCAACAAATTTACACAATATTGTTGTGTTATTCTACTTTATATATTAATAAGTATTATAAGCTTATGATCATTGTAATTATGTACACATCAGTTTAGGTGCTCCCACGCAATCTTTTCAATATACTATGTGTAATAACCGATCCAGGGTATATATGTATTACATTACTAGATAAAATAAGAAACAAAATATTCATGAAAGTATATAATATGTATATCAATTTTAATTTTTAATCTGTCCCAATAATAGTATTGTATTTTTTTAAAATGTGGCAACACCATTAATGGCCGCCTCAAGTTTGACCGTGACGATTTGTCGCGCGCTGTCAAAATACCATAACGTTTATCAAAACAGTAATTGCCAGTCACACTTTTTGTGGTAAGCATGAAGTTTGTTCTTGGGTCCTGGGTGTGTTTTATTTCTGTATCTGTCCCTGCATTGTATTTCTTTGAAGCAACGTTAGGGATATATTGCCAGGAAAGTATGGTTAAGGATTACGATTTTTGAGCGGCAGTTTTTATTTAAACCTGGTTTTACTACTGAACTACTTACCATCAGGTGGGTCTTCAGCTCGTCCTGTCACATTTGTTATATTAATAAAAAATACTGAACACAATTCTACTTAAATTATTGTTATAATTCTGTATTTGAAACAGCATGGGAGTGCCTTAATATATGAGTATCCATTGTTGTGAAATTTCATATGAAAAACTCATTTATCTTGATGTGTACTAAATATTCCTTGTTATATTGTTATTTTAACATTTAGATCAAATAATAAGGCCGCAGAGCCTATTGTACATAAACTATGATTAAACATTATTTTCATATGGAACTTCCATATTTTACAAATAAGGTAAAATTCTATTTTTTACTATTTTAGTAAACTATTTTTGTAACTAAGGCTTTTCGAAAACTATTTACATTTGATAAATATTATATAGATAGTAAAAAGCAATATTGAATAATGATAATAATATTGGTCTCCAAAAACATTCCTTTCATATATTGTTGCATTTTTATGGAGCTATTCTGATAGCCCGGTTCATAGGATGTATGTATCACTAAAATATTAAATACACTGACAGTTTATAATGTGATTTCTCCAGCTTAGTTGCTAGTAGGCCTGCCTTCAAAGTTCCCTGGTCCCGGGTTCGAGTGCTAGCCGGGGTCACACTTCGTTCTCTGGTTCTGGGTGTGTTGTATTTCTGTATTTGTCCATGCATTGTATTTCTTTGAAGCAACAGTTAGAGATATGTTGCCAGGAAAGTATGGTAAAAGAGTACGATTTTTAAGCGGCATTTTTAAATTAAATTTGGATTTATAGAAGCTGGTTCATAGCCATGTTTGGTAGAAATCGTAGCCGTACCCAGCTCTGTACTTTTTGAAGGGATTTTGATGATTGTAACTGCTTAAAACGTTAATCTTTCTTCTAAAAATACAATTTCATGATTAAATTATAACGCAATGAATAATACCCGGCTTATTTTAAGTATTGTTTAAGTAACGCTTAGATAAATATTTTTTACCTATATCCAAAAAATTCTGTGCCGTTTTTTCACTATGGTACTAAGTTAAACAAGACTTGAACATATCAAAATAGTTATCGACAGAGTTTTAGAGGTTTAGCAAGACGAACGAACATCAATTGCTTTTTATGTACATTTAAAGGTATTTTTAAAGAATCTGTCAGTGTTTAAAATTTTTTGGTAACAACTACATCCCTACTTCTAGTTTCTATATTCAACCCACAGTTGACTTATTCATTTACCAAAAAAGATACTAAAAATGGTAATCTATCTCCAGTCGTCTGTTTGTGAATATAGGAACTGGATGCCAGTTTTCAGTACCTTGAATAATTCATCATTTGCATTCATGATAAAGGCGTTTTCATTTTATATATTTTCTTTTCATATTGGTTAGTCTAACATTAGACCTTAATGTAAGTTATAGAGCATAGATTTATTTATTTCTCAAATAAATTGTTAATTCATCACAAAAGGGATACCGCATGGTAACAGTATTTGTCCGTGGTTACGTGCCTTTTTACTGTTTAATAAATTTTATAAGCAATTCATTATGACTTTTATTGAAAAACCCTGTACACTTTGTAACAAAAATATTCTGCCTAGATGCAACGCCACCTGCGGCCAACAACAAAAAGCCCAGTCAATAATAGACTGATATAAAAAATTTAATCAACAACCTAACCTCCTTTTTGAAGTCTGTTAAAAACAATTTATGTACACAGGCCAATAAACTACGCGTCGCTAGTCTGGCACAAGCGTAATACGTCACAAGCATGTCGAGGTTATTGGTGACGCAAACTCATAAATTTTCCCCTACCAAAAATCGCTCAAACGCGGCTAAAAAAGTTTCCAATTCAAAAAGAATCATCCACAAGGGGCGAAGAAATCGTAATAATCACCAGCGTTCAGATTTTATGTATATTCAAAATAAAAAGAACATGGTCGGCCCAGTTGATCCTATAACCTTGTACTTGCGCATAAGCGCGTACATGGGCGAATTAACTTAGCGGCCTGGTAATCTGGTAACCACCACCGTTCTCAGGTCTTAGGTATTTTTCTTGTGTCTGTGTTATACCACGCCTTTTGGCGACATAGGGAATCCTAGTGCTATGTAAATAGGTCGAACATTCGACTATTAGGTTAGTCGAATGTTCGACATAAACCGGCCATAGATGTGCGTTTTTGTGTACATGCGCATAAGTTTCGCATGTTATACGCAGCGGGCCTATAATTGGAACTTTTTACATGGGCTACCAGTAATTGCCAGATTTGAAATAATAAATCGAAATTAAAATTTTATCGCATCTGAATACAAATACAGAAATAGAAATTGGTATGTGAACCACGTTTGAACGTTGGGATGCTCGATCAATCCGTTTTTCATTTCTGCCGCCGGCACAAATACAGCCTTTTGTACCTTCTCAGCAGATTACTTATCGTAGGGCTCGTCGCTATGTCATCTGGCATCACTGATCGATTTTTAACCGGCATTTCTTGGTGTTTTGACGAAGGAAAGTAAAGTAAATTATTGATGTGGAGCTTGCAGTTTTGTTTAGTTTATCTTTTATTGACCTCCTATTACGATAGTGTAATCCTTTCCGATCAAAAATGGATGGAAAGATGCATAAAATTACTGTTTTACACGTCCATAATCCCCATTTAATTTGGGTTGAAGTAAATCATGTAAAGAAAAGTAGTGGTCTCCGACAAATCGGCTTGTTTGGCGTTGTCCCGAGGAATTCTGAAGGCAAGCTAAGCACACATTGGGACCTACATGCCTGTGAGACTGTGAAAAAGTTTCTGTATAAACTTGAAAAGCTCTCTTTCAAAGTCACATATTGTGATGATGATAACGGGTACGTATTTCTGCCTCGAAAATTAAACTTCTTGGCGCATTGACCAATCTAACAGATGGCTTTTTAGATAAAATATATTATCTTAGGAAGGTTCATTATGCATATCAATCTAAGAATTCAACATTAAATATCTGTGTCTATTTTACCGGCCTTCATATCTAACTCTTATTTGTGGTGGAGACAAGACTGATGTTCCGTATCAGCTTGTATTAAGCATTGTTCTCCATAAGAGAATATTCTTGTATCTAATGCTTTTTTTAAACAGTTTTGTGGTGTTGGCCCTATCCTTGAAGGTATCGGAATACTGGGTTCAGTACCTCTGAGGCATTGTAAAAAGCTCCTGACTCTATTGTACCCAGAATAGAGAACATTCTCTACCCAGATGGCAGCACTATGTACAGCTATATTATTAATACATGAAAATAGTACTACTTTAAGGTGAATTACATTGTTAACTTACCTCAATACAGAACCTCAATATTTAAAGACCAACCCCACATCTTTGGTGATGTACTCGGATACCATAAGGGACAAGTGTACAGTATGGCTTCTTGTCTTCAAGAATTGGAGTATGTCCACTATAGCAAGAAGGAGTTCATCAAAATGCTGGCGAGGGGTCAAATCCAAAAGGCCCTAAAAGAGACAAATGTAATAAGCATTTTGATGAAAATAGTCCAGCATTACCAAGAGAATGGTAGGTTCATATTAGTGTTGTAATTTGTGTTAATGGTTACCTTTTATTTATAATACTTAAGGAGGGTATAAGCTGAAGGCCCACCTGATACCGCCACCCATAACAACAGTAATACGACTTAAGTCCTCTACATAGTATGAGAAATCAAACTAAGCATACCTTGTACGGAACCATATTGTTCATACAATATTTATATAGATTTTTTTGTTAATCTGTTCATATTTTTCATACACAAAACACATATTTGTTTGTCACACTAATATTTGTTCCGTGTGGAAATCAAACCCAAAAACTACAATATTAGTAAAATATTGTTTTATAAATTTAATTTGAGAAAAAAGTTGGATTATGATTACTAATATACCTTTTTAAAAATATATGTTTTGGTTTCCAATTTCTAACTTGGTGAATGAAATAAAATATTATAGGTAATTGGGAAGAAAAGAAAGAGATGTTGTACAACCATCTCACATCGGCACAAGTGAGGGGATTCCAGAAACAACAAGCCGAGACACTCACTGTAGAGAACCTAGAACTACATCACAGAATAACAGCCAAACACCAGTCTAAACCAGAAACTGACTCCAAACACTTAGTACGGAAACTGAAAGCTGTTCCACATAAAAAATACTATGATTTCAATTGTGACAGTCACAAAATGTCACCGGTTGAATTTGTCGAAAATACTTTGAAGAAACTTACTTATGTTGACCCTCTGGTGGTACACTCGGGGAGGAAAGAATCACAATCAGCAGATAAGAAATACATTTGCTATATTGAAAAAGATTCAAGGTCTAGGATATCTGATAGTATTGCAGTGTATTACGATGAGATACATTCAAATGATGAAACTGGAGGGGTAGAAAATTATGGTGAGCACTTTTTATATTAGTTCATAGCTGCGCCCCACTGTTTTGTAGGATCAAAAATATCCTATGTGTTAATCCAAGATATAAGCTGTCCTAATTTCGATATTGCCTCTAGGGAGAAGGGCATCTGGTATCGTACCATGCAATGTGAGCCTCCTCATATTCCATGGTTTTCCAACATAAGGCTGTGTAGGAAATTGATTGTGGTTGCCCACAGGCTGCGCTCCGGTCACATGCCACTGAACAGTTTTAAGTTCCTTATGGGAAAGGTTAATAACCCAAATTGTGAGCAGTGTGGAACAAAGGAGGATGTATATCACTTTCTAGTGGAATGTGTCCGGAGCGGTCCTTTGAGACTTGACTTGTCCTCTAAGATTAATGTGAACCGGCTGGATGTGGGCCTGTTTCAGAGTTTGTTAGCTTCACAGACCTCTGATGAAGCTATCATGCTCTACAGGTCTGCTTCCAGACTGGTTCACAAAGATTGTTAAATATTATATTAAGAATCCATCATGGGACTGACATGGTCTTCAAAAAGATCCAAAGTCCCCAAAAAAAAAAAAAAAGACAAAAAAAAAAAAGCTGTCCTAGTACTAAATTTCTTCTAAATCCATTCAGTTTTTAGACATGAAGGAGTAGCAAATATACACATATAAATACAAACTTTCGCCTTTATAATGTTACAGTGATTAGATTTCTGTACCCAAAGGATAAACCTTTTTATGTGATGAAAACAATGGCCCAATTAATATTATGTGGTTAACGCCGCCCAGAAACAGCACCAGTATGACCCAGGTCCTCCCCAGCCTTAGTATGATGTATCATAGCATTCTGCCCCTGACTCTAAGACAGGGATGTCTCATACGCTTGTAATTTCACTGGTACCCACATACTTCCTACCACTAAAACAGTGGCACATGTATATGAGCATGAGTGTTCTACATCTAGCATGGATATCTAGGTGGTGGCTGTACTTCTCCAGACGAACCTGACACAGGGGGTTCTACTGCTACTATAATTAAGCGAATTATTTGGTCATTATATAAATAATAAAACTCCATGGTGTGATATCGCTATGCTCCACGACAAGTAAAATATTTTGTAATATCTGTCAAAAAGAAAGTAATCCTTCCATGAAGAGTTTCTTGCTTATTCTTCCCTAAGGAGGCTCGGATAGTTTTCGGAGTTTGAACAAACGTTAAACTTAGTTTTAAGAACGCATGAACTCGTAGGTACATGGTTATTATAAGAAATTTATGTTTCCAAGTACATAATATTTAAGAATTTGCATTGTACCTTTGACTTTACTGATGAAACAATTATATTTCACCTGGCAGGCTCAGAGAAACCGATTGGTCGAGCAAATAGCCGAATGAAACTGAAAGCGGAGAAAGTACGAGACAAACCCGACCCATACAAAGAGGCCCAAAAATTAGAATATCTACTAGAACTCAAGAAAACGAAACTTGGAACTAAAATAAAACCCAAGGAGCATCCAAGAGATATTGAAAAACGAAATGATGATGAAGATAGTTGCGCACAAATTCCAGAACCCGAGACGAAATCATGTTCTAGAAGGAGAATGGGAAAAAGATCCAGAGGGAATTCTCGGAACGAAGAATATGAACTTATTAGTAATGGTGGTAAGTTGATTATCACAGTTCATGGCTTTTCACACAGCACTACTTGCCCCAAACTAAGCATAGTTTGTACTATGCAAGCCCGAAAAGTACCAAACACTTTTTAGGGTTCCGTACCCAAAGGATAAAATGGGACCCTATTACTAAGAGTCCGCTGTCCGTCTGTCTGTCCGTCCGTCTATCTGTTTGACAAACATGATTTTTAGGATATAGTTCCATGTGGAAAAACTAGGTGGCGCCACTTGTATTTTATTATTATAGACACAAGCTGTCCAGGTTCCAAATATTGTAGTACGGAACCTTTCGTGCGCGAGTCTTACTCGCACTTTTTTTTTCGCTTTTTCTAATTACATACTATACATTATTGACACCCAGAAACAGAACAAACATTTATGTTCTATGAATGTATCATAATCAATAGTCAATGACTCAGTGAATCCTAGTGCAGGGGTATGAGTGTGCAAATGTTTATTTTAATGTTAGTTAGTTTCAATAGTACACTTAAGGTGTCAGCTGACAGGCCACACATTTCCTTGCACTGGGTATCAAAATTAGTTTACCCTTTTTGGTGGTAGCATGTTGCTCGCGTCCGTAGGTGAGTACCACAGAGTCCCCCGGATCGTGCGAAACGAACAACCCAAAATAGCATTAAAAGTTGTACCAGGAAGCATTGCCTCCGCAGCTGCTAATCTACCGCCAAGTAGCGTTAGCTGTGTGTCAGAAACCAGTTCCTTGCTTTACAAATATAGTCAATAAAAAAAAGGGTCTTAATGAATTTGCTAACAAATGTACGCCTGAATGTTTTATATTTCAGCTTCGAACAAACAGAACAAAACTGAAAAAAGGTTCATCGCATACGGACCACCGACTAGCGACTTGAAGTCCCTAGTTGTCAAGAAAGCGCCTATAGAACCACAAGTAGTTACACCAGCAAAGCCCACAGATGACACTATTACACCATGGAACGAAGATGATATCGATTCGAACGTCGCAATTGATATAAGCGATATTAAGCCAAAAAAGGATGATTATAGTAATAGACTTGTCATTAGTACGAAAGATAAGCAAGATGTAGTTACAGATAGCGTAAAACTAGTACCTCCAACTAAATCAGATGAAGAGAATGTAGAGATAAATGATAATAAGGAAGACACTAAAGAAAAATTTAGTTTGAAAGATGACAGTGACACTAGTTTGAAAAATGGTAGGGAAAATAATGACCAAGTTACAAAAAGTACACTATTTGCTAAACTGCAAAAAATTTATAGCAATTCAGGTAGCGAGGATAAATCGTACGATCCGTTGTCTACAGAAAGTTCACAAAGAGAAACAGAAAAAGATCCTTCAACAACAGATGATGATTTGTCATTTGTACTAAAGAAATATGTGTCCATTAATCGTCAGAAGAAATATAACTCCGACACTTTGTCGTCAATAGAAGCTACCAACTCGTCGCTCGTCGTCCAAGATTCTGACGAAGAAGAGTTCGCGGAAATAAATGCTGAACTAGCTAAAAAGTACAAACCAATAGTCATTGAAAACCCAGCGAAAATCGACGTGACAGACAAAGCTGTAATTAACGTAAACCCTTTCAAGAACTTAGACGGGAGCCAATCTGTGTTCGTTGAAAATTTGGTAGCTCCTTTACTACTTGCGCACACTAAAAACCAAAATAAAATTTTGCCTAGAAGCAATCTGAGAGATATACCGTTTAAGCCTGAAATTCATTGCACGCTGAGAAACATGCAAGTCAAAACGCTGTCGCGGTTGCAATCTGTCTCCTGGGCGTATATTCTGCGGGGTCATAGTGTTTTCATGGTTGGATCTGCCGGTAGTGGAAAAACGCTTGGCTACCTACCTGCGGTATGCAACTTAGTTATAGACTATAATTTTGAGATCTGCGGTCAAGGCCCAATATGTATAATCGTTTGCGCCACAGCTCAATCCGTCGCAGATGTCGCTAGGCTATGCAAAATGTTCCTAAACCATCAAAGAGTAGTGCCTTGCTTCCCCGGGGTCGACAATGCTCGTCTCGTGACAGACTTGTTGAATGGCTGCGAAATTTTGGTAACCACACCATCTATGTTGTGCCGATTTCTGGGAGTGGATATAGGCGTTGATTTGCGACGGGTGACTACCGTAGTCTTTGATGACTGCGAACGGCTATCGCAAGCTTACGAATCCGAAGTCAAATCCATCCGATATCACGTGAAACAAATGCTCAAAACTCGAACGGATAGACAGTTGAGAGTACAGTACATTCTCGCGTCGAGGCAGTGGTGCGATTTTATGCTCCCACTTGCTAAGAAAGCGCCGGACACTGTTGTGACATTTGCCGCGTTTCCCGAATGCGTTCTGTATTCCAGAACTAAGACTTCAGTCAGTTATGTGATGAAGGATAGGAAAATAGACGCAGTAGTCGAGTTCTTGAAAGAAACCAATGAATCAAAATTGACTGTAATAGTTTGTCGTTCGGACGATGAAGTTGAATTACTCGAAAACACGCTGAAAAGACTTTCTTATTCCGTTGTCGCCTGCAACAACCAAATGACTTTGCACGATCTATACAAGTTGAGAACGGAAAATTTGAACAATTCCATACTCATTTGCTGTGACGGAAATTTGAACCATCTTAACGTCACGCGCGCGAATTACCTAATCCACTTCTCGATGCCGGCTCTATACTCGCAATTCTGCGCAAGATTTTCCGTTCTAAACGAAAACTATCCATCAATATTTGAACCCCATAACGTCGATGTTAAAATAAAGGTCTTACTAGAAGAAACTAATGTAGAACAACTTCCCAAGATACTGAATTTCGTCAAACGATGCAGCGCAGTGCCAGCTGCTTTGGATGAGGTGGCTCGCAAGGTTTTGGAGCAGAAAGACCTCGCAAAAGCTCAGAGATTTGTGCCTATATGTGATAGTTTATTGGCCATGGGAGAATGCGTTGACATGATGTCAGCAAACTGCCAAGAAAGACACGCAATTTTGGAAGGATACGATAATCCAAAGGGTTGGGTGCCACGCCACGGTGTAATAACATTTAAAATTATCCACTACAATTCAGCAGTGTCTTACTCCGCTAGACTATTGACACATACGACTGATGAAGAAACAAAAAAGTATCCAGAAACATACGCGACTTTATGCATGAAACTTGGTCTTTTCTACAGCAAAGATGAAAACAAGAGACTACACGGTGAACCGAAAGTTGGTGATATTTGCGCCGTAGCTGTAAAACAAAACTTTATAGCTAGATGTCAAGTTCTGAAAGTTTTGACCTACGAAAAGGAGAAAGCCAAAGAAGTCGTGATTAAACTGATAGATGAAGAGCAACTAGAAATTATAAGAGCAGTCGATCTTTACCATTTACCAGATGAATTTAGAATCGTGGAGACACATGTTGTGAAAATTCGACTGGCAAACATCCAACCGCAGGATAAAGACGTAACGTTCTCAGATCTCGCTAAAAATATACTGAAAAGAATAACAGATGCAGATGAACAGTTATATCTCAGAAGTAAAGTCAGTATTACGATCGGTAACTCCATTTTTGTTGATACTCTTGAAGCGTGCCAAGATCTCTCCGCACTCCGCGAAACTGTCATTAAGCACGATTTAAAAGCAATTTTACTTGAAACGCATGCGATTCCAAACACTGATCACATCTGTAAATTGCAAAAGCTCTGCGATGCGGGGAACCTTAAAGTGACTTATGAACCAAAAAGAGACTGTGCACTCAAAAAGAGCGTTATCAAAAACGAGACCGAGCACCGATGGGCACATTTAGACAAAAGAGATTGGTCCGAAATAATCTTTTCGAATACGATAAACGCTGGTCAATTCTTTGTCCGTCTCGAAAAGTTCGACAAATGTGTCAATTCTCTTGTATCAGACATAAAAAAATACGTTGATGATAATCCAAACCCGATTCAAAATATCGCTGTCAAGGACATCGTGCTGGCCGAATTTCCAGATGATTGTGTGTACGAACGAGCAATAATCGAAGAGATTATTGATGAAGCCAAAGTTAAGTGTTTCTTTGTTGATAATGCAGATTGGAGAGTGGTACGGACTGATAAACTAAAGCCCATAACCCAAAAACTTATCAAACAAATACCGTTCCAAGCCATCGAATGTCGCCTAATAGGCATTAAACCTCCAGTTGATAGTTGGTCAGAGTTCAGTTCCAACTGGCTACATGATAATTGCTGGGAAGATAGTTATGGTGAATCTAAAATAATGTTTGTCAAATACTTCACAAAGGAAAAGGCTGAAGTTACAGGTGGGCACAAATACGGCGTTTTACTAGTAGACACAAGTGGAGAAGTCGACGTAGTGATTAACAAGAGATTGGTTGAACTAAATCTAGCAGCAGTTAAAGAAGAAGAATTACTATACCTCGAACAACCGATAGACTTTACACGAGAGAAGAGTACAGATTCATCGACAGACCTTGAAGAAGAAATAGATATAAATAACGATAAGCGACGCGTTAGCAAAGATTTGATACCAATCCCGATAACACATATACCTAAGGACCGTGAAAATACAAATACTTATTCCGGCAATAATGAAAATAGACCGCATAAAGAATATATTCACGATAAAATAAAAGCATTAAATCAAAGTGAAAGTATTGAAGAAAAGACATACATACCAGTAAAGAAAATTTTCGCTGAACCAATACGTTCTGTCCCCTTAGTTAGCGACAGTGATGAAGATTCTGATAAATGGGACGTATGTATAGGCGATAATTTCAAGGATATTGTCGAACCCTTAGGCATTAAGTGCTGTCAGTTAACAGATGTAAACAAATTAAATGAAAGCGAAGGTAATAGAATGACAGATAAAGCCGCAGTGCCAATTCATACTGAAAGCAAATCTTTGAATGTAAGTGAACATGAAATAGCCACAGGAGCACCCGTGAAATTTAAAGAGATACAGAGTGAACAAGACCTCCAAAACCGTAATAAGTTTGATGAAAAAAATGAGCCTAATCAAATTTATCCACAAGAAACGGATCAAAATCGTAAAGCTTTTCGTAATATGCAGCTGAATCAGAAAGGAATTTCTAAAATTCTGAACACCAGTGACGTATCTGAACTAAATGAAATAGACATTCTGAAAGACGGAATCAAAAACGTGTCAATTTACGATTCTGATGATACATTTGTATCAAACGACGATCCCGACCCTGTCGTATGCGACAAGATAAAAATGATTACCAATAAAATAGCAAACAACAATAATGCCGTTTTAGATTCAGACGATACTTCAACAGGAAGCGGTAAAATTGAGATTACCGAACAACATCCAAAACTATTTATATCTGAAAGAAGTATTGATTCTGATGATTTAGGCACTGAAGACGAATTGCTTACTGGAAAAACTAAACCTTTTGACACCATAGCGGCTAACAGTGAATCTCAAATTGCTAAGATTACTGCAGAAGTTGCCGCGAACGAATTTTTGGACAAATCCGAACGGTGCAGCACATTGATTGAACACACAGATACTGAATTGAAACCTAAAAATGTCAAAATAACTGGAAGCGTTCTAGAGATAAGAACACCACAGTTAGTTTGGAGGCAAGACAGACTGACGATTACAATAAAAATAAAAATCATAGGTGTAGAAGATTACACGCTTAACAGCGGAAACCGGTCCCTAAGCTTTGAGACATGCCAAAACGATTGTAAATACGCCTTTGATGTCGAACTATACGGCATTATAGAAAGTGACAAGACCACGCATTACAATAAAGGTCAATACATATTAGTAAAGTTGACGAAATTCATGAAAAAACCTACAAAATGGTTGAAATTGACGAAAGATATCAGAAATTGGATTAGCTATGATGTTGATTCGCTGGACACTTCGTCTGATGAAGAGAGTACCCAGAATGATGACGCTCTCAAAGTGATTTTGGATCATCACGAAAGGTCTTTGGAGACAGATGATGATGATGATAGGCCTGATGATACTGTCCTCTATCGGTACAGAGACGATTAGTAAGTTTCATGAGTTTAAAAAATCCAAAATTCAGACTTATCAATTTTATCCCCTATTTTTCTATACACTGGAGGGTGGTTTATTACTTAAACAAGTGACTGATTAAAAAACAATTACTTCTATAATTTCATCACTTATATCTCCCTCAGGGGGTACCTTAAAAATACATCCATATCGGTGTACTTGGGCGATTTCACAGAAAAGCAATTACGCAATTTCGTTTACTTGGATGTCATTTTTTCCAGTTATTTTGATTTAACAACCAAACCATTGAACCGATTTTGATAAAAACATTTTGACACCAACATAAAAGCATATCCTTTCAAATAAAAACACGCGGATCGTTTAATACGATCTGCGGCGTTTTGGGGTTGTTTGATAATAAATCTGTCTGTATAAAAATGCAATGCTATTCATTAGTACGCGTCACTGTAGAATGGCAAGACAGATTTGGCTATTTCATAACCAAAATAAAAAGGAAGTGCTCATTAACCTAGGTCAGTACTGAAATAATGAAACTTCTTAGTTAACGCAATCAAAAGATACAGCTGTTTATATGCTATTGCCGCATACTTTGCCGCCGACTTCAACTGAGCTATGGTTGTCATGGTAACACAAGTGAATGATTTAAAAATCTAAAAAACCGACATCAATTCTTTGGTCTCCTAATAATAATCTTCCAAAAAAAGAAACATCCAAATCGATATACAACGGGCGAAGAAAAAAGTTTACAGGAAAGCAAAACATGCAAATTCCTTGACACGGATGACATTTTTCTAGTTATTTTGATTTAACTATCAAACTATTGAACCGATTTTAATTAAATTTCTATGGGACCAATCTGAAAACATTTAATTTCAAATAAAAAAATAATATTCTTAATCGGTTGATACAGTGTTACCAACTCTCAAAAATATTTATCCCTAAAGTTTGTGTCAAAAACCCCTAAAAACGCCTAAATTATTCAATTGTCCCCCTAAAAAAATATACAAATATAAATTCATAATGATTTAGAAATAATATGCTGTAATATGTTTCAAAAGTCTTTTTATTACAAGTTATTTAATACATAAAATATTTCGTCTTCATCTGAAGATTCAGCGTTTTTGAAATCATACATGTTGACATTGAATAAATTTAACATTTTATTGGATGGATTAAATGTTGTACAAGATCCACCATTTCGATTTAATGTAAATCGGACCATCATGATGCTTTGCAACATTTTAATAGATAGTCTATTCCGCAACTTATTTTTAACGACATTATAGACAGAGAATGCTCGTTCGATACTCGCGTTTGAAATTGGAACAGTGGCAAATGCTAATCCGAATTTTGAAATATTTTCAAAACGTTTACAGCCAGCTGCGTCACAATCATTATAAACTTCAAAATAAAAATCTGCTGAAGAAGAGGTATTCGTCCATGTTTTATTACTTAATTGGTGCCACTCAGACTCGATGTCATTTTTCTTTCCATATATATGAGTTCGCTGAATGTGGTTCAATATTGGTTTTATATCGGGTTTGACTTGAGATGTAGCAACCCTTGGGTGCAAATCAGCAACCGTTTTCAACAGTGATAAATTATCCGGAAGCCTTTTCTGAATCTGCTCGGCCAGAGAACATAAAAAGTTCTTGCATCGTTCCCTGACATCCAACAGATCCTTTTCTTCAAGTTGTTGTGATATGGTATGAAAGTCAAAACCAAAATACATTGATGCTGTATGCAGGTTTCGTTTTTACGTCAGTCATTTATCAACCGTTGATAAATGACTGACGTAAAAACGAAACCTGTCGAAAATCGTCTCAAATTGTTCGAAATCTGTTGAAAACGATCTCAATTTCATTAAAAGATATTTGATTCCATTTGAACTTAACGGTTATTCATTAATTACCTTTTGCCTTCGGCTTCGCTCACGTTAATATAGTTTTACCAAATTTATTTGAGGTGCATTCGGCGATATAGCGCCATCTAGTAAGAAAAACTATAAAAGAAAGTGCGTAACAGCGCCATCTAGTTGCCGCCCCGCGGTTTCACCCGCGTAGTTCCCTTTCCCATGGGAATACGGGGATAGAATATATAGTCTATGTTACTCGCTGATAATGCAGCTTTTCATTGGTGACAGAATTTTTAAAATCGGTTCAGCAGTTTATTTGTGAAATCGTAACACAAACACAAACTAACTCACTTTCAACTTCAATATTTTTATTTATTTTACGCCCATCGGTGAGATTTCTTCGCGAAGAAATTGCGTAACAAACATCCAAAAAAATGTAACGGCCGAAGCAACTTACTCCTTTTTTGAAGTCTGTTAAAAATAGCATAGGTTAAATATTTAATTGGCGTTTGAGTATTAGGTATTGATAGAGCATGTTACCTTATTAGAAAATAGCTGTTCTCTGCGATTTTTTTGCGAGGAACCCTAAATTTTTCTATTTCTAAAATTAAAGCTACAGTTATTCCTTATCACATCAGCTATTTGCCAGTGAAAGTCCCGTCAAAATCGGTTCAGTCGTTTCGGAGATTAGCCGGAAAACCAGAGAAAAAAAAACGTTTTATAAACGTATTTAATTTCAAACGCTTGTAATAAAAAGCTGTTAATTTTTACATTACTAACGGACACTTTAATTTTATATATTTAAAATGATGTAGATTAAGAAAATGCCAAAATGTTTCGAAATGCCATTGGGAGATTAAATCTCATTTACGCCAGCTAGTATTTTTAAGACTATTTTTGTTACTTTTTGTTAATTACCTTTTAAGAGTGTACTACTTAGGCGTGTCCCCGAGAAAACAGACGCTACAATTTTTTTTTAATCCCCCTGTCCAAATCTTGTATTGAAAGTCTGCCGTTCTCTCCCTTAGAATGGAAACTGGAAAATGTGAGACAGTTTTTACTTCTGCATCATCCAGTCTCCAATTATATTGTAAACCAATGAAACATACGATCAATTACCAATTTTGTTACCTCCTTGTAAAATTTAGAAGCGTATTTATAAATGTATCTTTGACCTTTATGGTTGCAAATGCTACGTTTTTATTTTTTGATTTGATTTCGTAAATATTTAACTGTCAAACATAACAAAATATATCAGTTATTCTATTCTTTATGTTAGTTGCCTATAAATATTTTTTTAATGTCATCTGCTACTTTTTAACTAATTGCGCCGTGAGGTGTTACCCGCGGTGTTACCTTCTGTTGGCAATCCTACGAAAATCGTACATTTTTTCCGGAATAAAAAGTCGCCTATGTGCATATTCCAGACTATAATCTATCTCTGTATCTGTAGATTGAGTAACAAACAGGGAAGGCTGGATAGATGACCATCCAAACTTCCGCATTTAGTATGTAAGATTTAAATTGCCAATAATTCAATGTGTCCGAAGTTACTATAGAATGGCGGGAACAGACACAAAACTGGGTTAGGTATTTGGCGTTTATGCGGTGGCAGTTTAGTGTACTCCAATGTTTTAATGTATATAAAACTGTAAAACATTAAACTAACGCATTTAATGCTATCGACGGGTCTGTATTTATGAAGACTTCTATGTGCCAAAGACGCGATACAGTGTTTTAAAATATTTCGCTATACCCGACCTGTGCTTGTATTGTTTAAGTATTACTAAAAATATTTAGAAATATATTTATCGCATTGACATAGTCAATTTTGTAATGGTAAACAAACGTCTGTCCAGGTGGGAATCGAATGGAAAAACATGTTTGCGTTGTAGTAAATGTCTGATATTATTGATTTCACGTGAATTTGTCTTTGAATTAACTTTCATTCTACAGTTTGATGCTGCAGCTACATATCTGTGTCTTAATTACACCACTCGATAGCTAAAGGATCAAAGAATTCGTGACGTTGAGTGAAGACTGCTAGGGATTTTTGTAATTTCTCGTAGCGTATTCACGTAATACTCATTTCTGTACTGTCAATGTCACTGTCAGCCTTAACTGGGCAAGGGCCTCGCCCATGTATGCCAGTTATCACGTTCTAGAGCTATTGTAGTTTACTGAGATTATTTGTAATTTTTATTTTCCCTTTGGTTCGGCGATTACTAGAACCATAATAAACAAAGTCAAAAATCTTTATTTTCATTGAATTCTTATGAAGATACATGTCACTTTTTTTAAAATAAATATGTACCTGCAGGATCACGTGTCTTATTACTAGGTTTGACGAGTTTTAAATCCTATCCTACCCTAATATATTTTTTACGAGTTCAGTTGAAGGATAGAAAAGTCCCCTATCTGTCATTTGTTAGAGAAAAAAAATCGTTTGCACTTATACCTCTGCATTAAGATTCCCTGTGTTGCAGATGGCATGGCCAAACAGAAAAACAAGCCAGAGACCAGAGAACAACTTCGTATTTATCACACAAAGTGTACGGAAATCGAACCCGGGATACCTAGCCTCGAAGGTTACTACTAAGCCACCCAAAAGAATGAGACCCTTTACGAGCAAATGTTATAATAGTACATTACGTGAACACTTGTCAGTCACTAGTAGAAACGTTCTGTTTTACGCATACATATCAGCACTAGCAGCCTACTGGTCATAGTTCGTCGTCGCAAATTATATTTGTTATGTAAAATGGAATGAAAAAAAAAAATGTCGGCCGCATGAATTGTGTTTGTCAACATTCTATCGATTTCCTGTATTCTGAATTTGATATAGTAAATTGAATAAATATTCATAATAATTTCAAAACTAGTTTATTTATAATATCATAGATATGAATAACAACTATTTTGTTAGATTCTCTATAGCTGCCGATAAACATTGATCTGATTTATGAACAAGTGCAGTGCAAATCTCGTTTTAAAGACAATCTCTTGTTAATTGTGTAACTCTTTATATTTACAATTATAAGTTGAAAGTGATTGATTCAGTGCTTCATGTTACCGTTTTGGCACCGCATGCAATCACCGACTGTTGCCATAAGAGACGCAAAAATCAATAATAACTGCATTGTGACGATTTCCGTGTTTCTACGGCACAATGCCCTAAATATGTTTAAACACTCTTGAAAGATGATGGAAGCAATCATGACGCATCGAGTTACGCCTCTGCTGAAATGTTTCGTCTTGTTTCTCTTTATATTTACGGCAAAGGTTTTGACTTCTAGACCAAACGAAGCTCACGACTCCCGGAACGGAATTCACCACATAAAACCTTCGCACTACGTTAGAACCTTTACGAAATACCACCACAGAAGGACAATACAGTGGAATAATCATGAGCTGCAAAATTACTGGTCAGTAACACAAGATCAGCCGAAAATTATTGGAAAGAGGAGTGTTAGCTACTCTGATTGGCCCAAGAAAAATCGTAAAGGGAGCCTAGGAATTCCAAATTCAAATTATTTTAGAAGAAACAAAAGAAGTGTGCCTATATCTGAAAATGAGTTTATTGGACCAAACATTCAGGATTCAAATCAATTTAGTTCCGATTTGGAAAATGCTGTGAACTTTCAGAAAACTGCTATTAGTACAGGCAAAGAGGATCATAGTACAAAGAATGTGCTAGTAAATGATGTCAGGAAGTATAAAGTGAAATCTAGAATTGTTGTGACTGATCCTCCAACAACTATTGGTCCTACAATTTCTTGCATGTACAAGATTAACAAAATTGCGAAGAGTATCACACCATCTTACAGTGAGGAGGCTAATGCGCAATTCATGGTTGAGAGTGATAATTATGGTAAATGTTTTTAACTTCATTATTATAATTGTATTTTTCTAACATAATTTTTCAATTTTGGGTATAAGATATGAATGGTGTGAGATATGAGAGTGGTCTCTCAGATCAGCTGGTAGTAACTGTACCTTCTGTAGTCAAAGTCAAAGTCAAAATATTTAATTTCCATTGAATTCTTAGTAGGTCAGGTCATAGATTGGATCCTCACTCAGGACAAACATTTCTGTTAAAAACATATATGTTCCGTGTTATTGTTTATTTGTAGGTATTTATCTACCGGTGATTGTTTTAAAACAAAATAATAATTAATATGACTTTCATTGCTTATTTTATGCTCAAGGAGTGAGATTTCCTCATGAAAGCGCTAAGGGTAAACCTTAGAGGTAAACTCAAATTAAAAATAATCAATTTCATTTTCCTAAGTTACTAAGAGCGAAAAATAAGTGACAACTACAAATATAACAATGGTGACAATAAAATAATTGCCATATTACTGGATTTGCTGCCCATCAGTGATTAAAATCTGTCAGATAATTATAAAATGTCAACACTTTTAGACACCGGAGAAATTACGGACACAGAGCTACCTACAGGTCCGGCGCAGATTGAGAATTGCACGGACCCGCGAGCCACATGCTACACTCTGTGGCATCAGGATACTGACGGGAATATTACTGTGCTTGGGCAAGGTGCGTACATATACCAGCTATTGGTCAGACTTTAATAATATTTATAATAGTTGATGTTGTTTAAAGAGGCAGTAGAACATGTGCCTAGATCAACTTAAAAAATTACTCTAATCAAGCCTCAAAGTCTGCAACAACACAACATAATATTGCAATTAATGTATTGTGCTAAGTAGCGTAACAAGACTGAATGAAGAGTATAAAAAAAAGTAAATCTACCCTAAAAACCTGCCTTATTTAATAGACAAGAAGGTTTGGCAAGTAAAGTACCCTCATTATTACATACAACAATAACATTCCATAACAGAAACAAACAATTAGTGAGACTACTGTAGTTTGAAAAATATAAAATACTGTGCATTTATGTGATTTGTTTGATTTAGGTTGCTGGCGTTCCTCTAACTCACAAAGCGAGGGGCGGAGCTCCTGTGATAAGTGCACTAGAGTGACAGCCAGACTGCCCGGCATACAGAAGTTCTGCTGCTGCACCAAGAGTCTGTGCAATGCTGACTTTTGTAAGTTCCAAATGCACATCTGATATATAGCTTAGTCGGTATTAGCCCTGCCCTCGAAGCGAGGCTACATCCTTACATGTACCCCCTGGGTGGTGCTAAAGCAGCAACAAAAAGTAGCAGGAGCACTTGTGCAAAGTTCGTCCAGAGAAATACTGCCTCCACATCTGGTAATCTGCCGCCAAGCAGTGGTGCACTCGCGTTGCTGTGTTCCGGTGGAAGGGTGTGGGTGCCGGTCAAATCACCGGCCGGTCTTCTGATACTTCGGTCAGGGTGGACCTGAGTTGTATTGCAATTCGGCATTTACACGAAAAGATGAAGACTTACCTAGACACTAAGACTGCTTAGGTATAATGGTATTTTGTATCTGTCCCCAGTGTCTATTAAAGAAGAAGCAATTATGATAAAAGCGGAATCTACCATGGAAGCCACCGCAGCACCAAACAAATACTCCAATCTGGTCGCTTCAGCAGTCCTTGCTTTGGTCGCTATCATGGTGATGGCAGCATTGGTACACAAGATGTACTGCACTCGAGAACTGGAGCCTGAAGATGTAGAGAAGGGTAAGTTCTGGAATATTTGAGATGAGTCTAGAATGTTCCATAAGATCCGGGAATTCAACAGTTATGACCAACTAACTTGTGCAAATTTTACTATCAATATTGAATATTAGATGGCATCCATAGTTGTTTTAACCTATTAAATAACCAATTCAAATTTGATAGAGATTATTCTGTTCGGGCTGTACCCGTCCCAGCCTCTAATGTTCCCACTGCAGGGACACCGGCCTACTCTCGATAATTGGGTCTCTCGAGCCCAATCCAGATTGGTAGATGTCACATGTCGTCGAATTTTTGGTTCTAAGACATGCCGGTTTCCTCACGATGTTTTCCGTCACCGTTTTGAGAACGTAGTATTGCGCACATAAATTTTTTTTTAAGTGAAAAAACTCTTTGGTACACGTGTGGGTTTGAACCAGCAACCTTCAGATTGAAAGTCGGCTTCTGTGCCCCTGGGCCACCACGCTCTAGTACATAAGTTTGCATCTGGTAATTCTAAGTTATTAACATTTATACTATTTGTTTGCTCGTTACTTCTAGATTCTAGAAGTTGTAGTGTACAGCAATATTTAGCACACATGTATAACTATTTGAGATTGGTTATTATAATCTTTTTAGTTAACCAATTTATTTTATTTAATACTTATTAAAAACAAAATGTAATTTTAAATATATATTTTTATCTCAATTAAAAATAAATGAATATTAATTGGAGTACAAATAAGATTCCGCCGTTTTATTGTAGATGGCGCGGCACGGAGTTTCGGTTAGCTTTCGCAGATGATAACCGGCTTAAAAAATAGTTTGGACATTCAAGAACAACATAACCTATTAATATCATTGATTTTATATTGGTAAACTATAATTTTTATAAGTTGAAAATGTCAAAATTTGAGCCAAGTAAGCGTCATTTGCGGGAAATATTAGTTTACTTCTTTAATTTAAAGAAATCTGCTGCTGAGGCGCATCGATTGCTCGTAGAAGCATATGGTGAGGTTGCTTTGAGTGAGAGAACGTGTCGAGAGTGGTTTCAAAAGTTTAAAAATGGTGATTTCGACGTAGAAGACAAAGATCGCAGTGGAAGGCCAAAAATTTACGAGGATGCAGAATTGGAGGAATTATTGGAGGAAGATTCATCTCAAACACAAAAAGAACTTGCTCTAACATTAGAAGTCACTCAGCAAGCAGTCTCACATCGTTTAAAATCATTAGGAATGATTCATAAACAAGGAAATTTGGTTCCGTACGAATTAAAGCCGAGAGATATTGAACGCCGATTATGCTTAAGTGAAATGCTGCTAGCTAGATATAAAAAAAGGGTTTTTTACATCGTATCATAACTGGTGATGAGAAGTGGATACATTATGACAATCCAAAAAGAAGAAAATCATGGGGATTACCTGGCCACGCGTCAACATCAACAACAAAACCGAATATTCACGGAAAAAAACTTATGCTGTGTATTTGGTGGGATCAGCTAGGTGTAGTGTATTATGAGTTGCTTAATCCGAGCGAAACAATTACTGGAACCCTCTATCGAACACAATTGATGAGATTGAGCCGAGCTCTGAAGGAAAAACGCCCTCAATACTATTCTAGACACGAAAAAATTATTCTTCTGCATGACAATGCTCGTCCACATGTTGCGGCTCCCGTGAAAAAGTACTTGGAAACACTTGATTGGGAAGTGTTACCCCACCCGCCGTATTCACCAGACATTGCACCGTCCGATTATCACCTGTTCCGGTCCGTAGCACATGCTCTGACGGCGCAGCGGTTCACATCTTATGAGGATACCAAAAATTGGGTTGATTCGTGGATAACCTCAAAAGACAAGGAGTTCTTCAGACGTGGGATTCGAATGCTGCCTGAGAGATGGGAAAAAGTGGTTGCAAGTGATGGGCAATATTTTGAATAAATTTATATTACCGTTCTTCTACAATAAATATGTTAAAAAACGGCGGAAACTTATTTGTACTCCTAATATTATTATAAAATATGCTTCCGTTCAATCAATAATAATTAATAAGTAATTTTTTTGAGATTATTATCATAATAAGTTTTCCCTTCGTTCCTTAAATATTCCACTAGGGTGTTTTCTAGAATCTAGAAAATTACCCTAGTCTTGTGCCTGAAAACTAGATGGCGTTTATAGAGGCGCAAGTTTCTATGTATGTGTATATTTATTACTCTGTTTGGGTCTTACTCCGCAGTCGGTGGTCCTCCATTTTTATATATTATTACTACAATGTTTTTAAATTGTTTGTTTTACAAATAAGAATATAACAACAACCCAGAGTCCTTGTCCGATATATAAAGGAGTTGGGATGGCTGGGGTAGGGTTTAGTTAACGGGGGACAATGCACAATACACCCCTATGCGGGACGTCAGTGCAGGCCTTGTCACCCCCACCCAGAATTAAAATTATAATTAGAATATATTATTTGGTGGTGAAATATGTATTTAAAATGAGATAATAAATAATGTATTATAATAATAATAATAACATTACAGGTGGTGAGGTGATGGGAAGCGGGCCAGACGCGTTGGCTACTGGTTTGCTGTGCGTCGACAACCTAACTCTAATTGAACATATCGGTAAGCTAATCGTAGGAAGGTCCAGTTGCCATAGGTGGCCCTAATCCCCCCTGGGTGGTGTTAAAAGAGCAACAACAAGTAGCAGTAGACATGACATCACCGTCTGAGTTGCGGGCGCAACGCGATGAGACTTAGGGGGCGCAACGCGATCAGACTTGGGTCTTTTCACACTCCGGAGTCGTTTTGCTGTGTGTGGTTTTGTTCATGGGCTGCAGTATCAACTTAAGATCAGGTGGGCTGTCAGTTCGTCCCGCCACATTAATAATTATCTGATTTAAAAATCTTAAAAAAACTGACTTCAATACTTTCAAAGTAGCAAAATACGCAATTTCGTCTACTTGGATGACATATTTTTCCAGTTACTTTGATTTAACAACCAAACTATTGAACTGATTTTGATAAAAATTCTATGACACCAATTTGAAATCATATCCTTCCCAATAAAAAAATAATTATCAAAATTGGTTGATAAATGACGGAGATCTGAGGTAACAAACATTTTATTTAATTATTTATTTTATGTGAATTATTGGCGTCAATAATGGTGGTAAGTGGCGCCCCCCGCCCATGACAACAGTAATGCGACTCAGTATAAGATTTGGATCCTACCCTGTTGCATTCATTCTGTTGCGTCCATCACCCGAGACGGGGATGTTACGTCTCATGAGATAAACATAAAAAACAGTCGAATCGAGAACCTCCTTATTGAAGTCGGTTGAAAAGCATCTATCTATATTCCAGGTCAAGGCAAATTCGGTTCTGTTTGGCGCGGTACCCTGGGTTCTACACCTGTCGCCGTCAAGTTGTATTCTAATGCGAACGCGTGGCAGAAGGAGGCGGCTATATATGCGCTGCCGCATCTGTCCCACTCTAACATACTGCGGTATTACGGTAAGTTTGTTTGTATACCCGCCCCGGCTTCGCACGGTTAGTAAAGCATCAGTTTCGTATCAGAAACTACCCGTGCGAAGCCGGGATGACTTGCTAGCGTATTATACATAAAAACCTTCCTCTTGAATCACTCTATCTATTAAAAAAACCGCATCAAAATCCGTTGCGTAGTTTTAAAGATTTAAGCATACATAGGGATATAGGGACAGAGAAAGCGACTTTGTTTTATACTATGTAGTGAAGTCACTTTAAATCAGTAATAAGTGATTTTTACAAATGTAACGAATTAGAATTCTGTCTGTAAACTTATGTTTATTTTAATATAAAGAATTTTCATTTTTTAATAGTTCAATGGAAATGTAGTATTTTGACTTTGACCTATATATTTATTTCTCTGTAAGACGGCTTCGTGGCTTAGTAGCCCTGCCTTCGAAGCGAGAGGTCCCGGGTTCGATTCCCGGCCGGGGCACACTTTGTGTGGTTATCATGAAGTTTACAGGATTTACGACACAAGTCTTTATGACTTAGTGTAGATTCTGTATATAGCTCTGTGTCTAAAACCAAGCCCTTATCTACATACTGTCTCCTATATTTATTAATAATTGTGCTTGATATTTTTGGAATAAAAAAAAAAAAAAAAGTTTGTTCTCGGGTCTTGGATGTTTGTCTTGTTTCTGTGTTTGTCCATGCCATGCGAAAGGGAATCCTAGTGCAGAGGTATGAGTGTGTAAACGTTTATTATTAAGAAAATTTGTATTCTTTGTTGAGAAATATATATCTGGCCCGTAAATCAATCTAAAATACAGTGATCGAACTCCGTGGCTTAGTCGGTAGTAGCCCTGCCTTCGGAGCGGGTCGTCCCGGGTTCGATTCCCGGCCGGGGCACACTTTGTGTGGTTATCATGAAGTTTTTTCTCGGGTCTTGGGTGTTTGTCTTGTTTCTGTGTCCATGCCATGCGACAGGGAATCCTAGTGCAGAGGTATGAGTGTGTAAACGTTTATTTATTTCAGGAAGCGACACGCGACCGACCCTCACTGAAGGATCGATGGAGCATCTTATAGTATTGGAACTGTGCGATTGCACATTGCGATCGAGACTCGAACGGGCGCCTTTGACTTGGATCGAGTTTGCTGCGCTTGCGCACGGAATCTCATCCGCATTGGCGCATTTACATACCCCAAGTAAGACAACATACCCATTACATACCCAAGTTTTGTGGCGTATACATACAAACTAGGTTCGCAACGCGGTGTTACCGTACATTTTCTCGGGATAAAAAGTAGCCTATATGCTATTCCAGACTATAATCTATCTCTGTGCCAAATTTCATCCAGGTCCGTTCAGCCGTTCTGGCGTGATTGAGTAACAAACATCCATACCTACAAACTTTCGCGTTTATAATATTAGTAGGATTTATATTCATGGCCGTTTTGTACAGCGCCATTTAATATCAAACTAGCATAGTTTGTACTATGGAAATCAAATTGCTGAAAGAATACTTTTGTAATATATTTTTTTGGGAAATCTCTTGACCAGACATTGAATAATCTACGTTTGTCTCACAAATGATTGTCTTGCGCGGGAATCGAACTCACGACTATTTTGATTTTATTTGATAGGATATACCTTGAGCCCATAGGAATGTTGTTGAAATCGGAAATTTAGTTTTTAAATCAAAATTGCAAAACGTATTTGCATCCTTTGCTTTCCTGACTTTTTTCTTCGCAAATTGTACACCAATTAGGATGTTTCTTCTGTAAAAATGTTAGATGTATTGTATTGTACAAAACCTAATTTGAATCCCGACTTAAACCAATATTTGTAATTTTGTTTAACAAGAACAATGGTTGAGATATTTTTTTTAATGTAATATAATTCATTGTCATTTAAAAAAAATTCTAACGTTGTGGAGCTTAGCAGTGGGAACAGCGAGTTGTCTCTGCCTACACTATGCAAAAAATAAACTCACTACTAATATTATTATAGTTCTAAGGGCCAGAAATAAAGGATGAAAGTGATTTTTCGCTTTTCAAATCAATCAATTATTTGTATATTGTTCAAATGGTACTTGAGATCTAAAGGAATAAATGAGTTTGACTTTGACTTTCAGTGGGAAACAAACCGTGCATCGTCCATCGCGACGTGAACTCGAACAACGTGCTGATATCCAGCGATGGTACGTGTCGCCTGGCGGACTTGGGTCTGGCGCAGACCCACCGCCCGCGCCCCGCCAACACCGCCCCCACAAGATACACAGAGGTAACTCAAGTCAATGTCAAAAATCTTTCCACTAACCTCTAATATTCCCTGCAGGGATATCGGCCTACTCTCGATAATTGAGCGTGAATGGGCTCTGATCTATGACAGACGGGACGGGATCCCAATCCGGATTGGTAGATGTCGCATGTCGTCGAATTTTTGTTTCTAAGACATGCCGGTTTCCTCACGATGTTTTCCGTCACCGTTTCGAGAACGTGGTACCACTCTCTCACCACAGAACTCTCCACCACTCTCTCTCACACAAAAATCTATATTTCCGTTGTATTCTCCAAACCTTGATGATGAAATAATATATATACTTAGATAAATATGAGAATGTACAATAACTAATGGTTGTTCAGGCGGGCACGCTGCGCTACCTGGCGCCGGAAGCGCTGGAGGGCGCGCTGGACCTGAGCGGCGCGGGCGCAGCGCTGTGCGCCGTGGACGTGTACGCGCTCGCGCTCGTGCTCTGGGAGATGCTGTGGCGGACCGCGCCCGCGCACGCGGCCGCGCGCGCGCCGCCCTACGCGCCGCCCTACCACCCGGCGCTGCCGCCCGCGCCCACCCTCTCGCAGATGCAGGTGATAACTACGGCGCAATGAGCTCACAGCTCAGTTGGCTCACAGCTCAGTTGGTAGGCGCTGGTCATGAGGATTCCCACCCAGGACATTTGTGTCACGAATATATCTCTCCCAGATGCAGGTGACTACTGGGGTGCAATGAGCTCACAGCTCAGTTGGCTCACAGCTCAGTTGGTAGGCGCTGGTCATGAGGATTCCCACCCAGGACATTTGTGTCACGAATATATCTCTCCCAGATGCAGGTGACTACTGGGGTGCAATGAGCTCACAGCTCAGTTGGTAGGAGCTGGTCGTGATGATTCCCAGGACATTTGTGTCACGGATATATTTATGTATTTATTTGACACTTTATTGCACATATTCAAAATATATAACAAAAGGTGGGCTTAAAGCATTTTCTACCAGCCAACCTCACCGCTCGAGATTACCGTTGGCGTGCTAACAATTAAAATATATATATATTTATAAAGTGACAGACAAAGATTGGAAAAAAAAAATTATATACATATATCTAACCTACTTACTTAATACATAAAAAAACACACAAATAGTATGTATTTACAAAATCTATAATAATAGAATTCAAGTGGTGCCATCTAGTTTCTTCATATGGAACTGTATCCTAAAAATCACGTTGTTGTACGAGAGCCCCCTTAAATATTTATTTTAGTATTTGTTGTTATAGCGGCAACAGAAATACATCATCTGTGAACCCTTTGGGTTAGGAATCTTAAAAAAGTGCTATATATGTATTCCATCAGTGATCTAGTTCCCATATTACAAGCTATGCTTAGTTTGGGGCTAGATGGCGCTGTGTGAAATTTCCATGAATTTTTATTTAAGAGTGTGTCTTCCACAGAGTCTAGTGTCGAGGAACAAAGCCAGACCCCCGCTGCCCAAGGGTCCCGTATCAGAGATGCGAGCGTTGAAGATAGCTTGCGATACTTGCGAGGAGTGCTGGGACCATGACGCAGAGGCCAGGTAACCCACGTGGCCAGGTGGTCGGTTGGAACAGACGTAAACTAAACAAATAAGATTAGCTTAAACACGAAAACTGACTGTAATTTGACATATCTGTGTGCATGTAACGTGATAAGGAGCTCCTGTGACACGTTATATGCTCACGAATATGTGTACATGTGTGTGTAAAATTTGACGTGTCCAAATGATACTTGAAATCTAAATGAGTTTGACTTTGACCCACCGTACCAGCCTCTAATGTTCCCACTGCAGGGACACCGGCCTACTCTCGATAATTGAGAGTGTCTGATTTGATGTACCATGGATGGCAATCGGGATTGGTAGATGTCACATTTCCGAATTTATGGTTCTAAGACATGCCGGTTTCCTCACGATGTTTTCCGTCACCGTTTTGAGAACGTGGTATTGCGCACATAAATTTTTCCTGTGAAAAAACTCATTGGTGCACGTGTGCGTTTGAACCAGCGACATTCAGATTGAAAGTCTGCGTCTATGCCCCTGGGCCACCACCAGGTAACCCCCGTCTCAGTGCAATGAGAGGAAGAGAAACTCAGTATGAACAGTGATGCGGAAGAAAGTGGCTTCCTAAAGTTTGCGGGAGTACCAACTTCATCATGGCAATTTCTGATAGTCTGATGGGCCTCTGTAAACAGGCAAGAGGTTTTCTTGTAAAATTCACTCATTTTTTTATATAAAAAACGTTTACACACTCCTACTATGCCATCTGCGACTAGGATTCCCTATGTCGCAGATGGCATGGACAAAGAAACAAGACAAACACCCGAGACCCGAGAAAAAACTTCACGTTCGGACCCCTCGCTTCGAAGGCAGGGCTACTAACAACTAAGCCACGGAACCGTCAGTTGCTTTATTGTATTATCTTTGTCCACAGACTGACCGCGGTATGCGTGGAGGAGCGAATGAACGAGTTGAAACATGTCGTGTGCTCGCAACCACCGCTCATTCACGACAACAAGTTTTCTCAACCACATCCACCAGGTAACTATACCACATCCACCAGGTAACTATACCACATCCACCAGGTAACTATACCACATCCACCAGGTACCTGTACCACATCCACCAGGTACCTATACCACATCCACCAGGTAACTACCATATACCAGGGTCTCTCAAACTGTGTGTTGCAGCAACACCATCCCAGGACTCAAATTCTCAGGAATATGGTCCTGTGCGTACCTATTATTTAATAACTGTTTTATATTTCAACAGACCCCAACATATCGGAGACGGACAAGAATTCGAACGTGCAAAACGGCGGGACCTATGACGTCACAACACCCCTCCTCTACCCGCACCCACACATCGGCCGCAACGCGTGTATCGAACGCAACACAAACACAAACACCCAACACGCGGTCCAACTGGTACACAAAAGCCTCAAGGACATAACCATCAACACGGAGATATCAAGACAAAATTTCGACGAGAACTGCCTCTCCGTAGCCAGAATCACAAGGATACCTATACAAGAAAACAGTTTGAACGAGATCCGTTCGTACCAGCGTCCGTTAGAGTATGTACAAAATGACGTATCTTCAGACAGAGCGCCTAAGGAAACCAATTTGTTACACGACGCCAAAGTCGAGAAACCCAAATGGGGCATAAGAAAATTCTTCGAGAAACTCAACAGAAAAGAAACAGAGGTCAAATTGGTTCCAGAATGCTCGCTGCGCACCAAAACATCAATAGTCGATAAACCAATGAACGTAGCGTTCGATCGACCATCCAACCTAGTGCTGGACGAAGGGAGATATTACGAAGCGCCTTGTATCTCACCCCCAAACAGAACCCTGTCCCCAACAATGATGGAAAGCAAAGTCTTCAAAGAACTACCCCCGAGAGAAACTGACAGTTCCAATCAAATCTTCGCCGTAATCGTACCCAAAGCGAAACTCCTGATCAGGACCCAAAACTCCAAAGGCAGCACAGAGAGTATCAACAAATCCGTTAGAACATCAATGTCTTCGCAAAGCATGTTTAAATCTGAGTCAGAAGACTCCACAGTGAAGAAACGACTCAGTTCTGATAAAATCATAAACAGCGCAAGCTCATCTCGGGCCAGTATAAACCTAGAACTCCAATACATAGACAATTCCGAATTCAGTCCGATATCTCCGTTCGATCTGAACACGGACTCGTCGAGCAGCGAAGACGAGAACTTAATGTTGCTTTCTGAGAATGATGGCTCAAAAATCACCATGCAAACTATACCTAAAGAGAAGGACATACTTAAAGAGACCACTAAAACAGATTACACCATAAACAAGCTTAATAAATACACGAATTTCGATAACGAACTGAGCGATCCGAACGACAAAGAAAATGCTTACAGCGTTGACAATCCAGTTTACCTGGCCGCTTTCAACGAGATGGCCACAGATTTGAAGGACGACAAACCGAAGCCGTGCTTGAAATCGCTGTCGATCAAGCAGCATTCTTTGGAGCATGTGTCCGATTTGTTTTCTTCGGCTGGCGATGTGAACCTCTTAAATCCAGCTGGTAGGGTTAAAACTCCTGGGGACCTGCCGGTGGCTGTGAGACGCGCCAGGAGTCGCGCCCTCCAGAAGGGTAGAGCGAACGAGGCAAACAGATTAAGCTTGTACGATGATCGAATGATGTTCGGGAATAGTCTATAGTGAAAACTATCATTGGAACTGGAAAATCAAACTATTAATAGTTGATGTATACTGAATGTTACTTCTGGGCCTTTTTTGGTGGCGGAGGGGAATCTACAACACCACCGGTTGCCCTGGTGGGACAATCGAGTTATGTGGGTACTACCCGAACTAAATCCCTGCGGTGCCGACCTCTGCGCATTCGAGGGTCTCTGGACTGGAAAAAGGACTTCACCAGTGAACCTCATTCTGGGTCTGTTTCGACAATTCTCGATATCTGTATCTTGATATTGCCGTCTCTTTCTGACGCTGACAAGAAGACTCAAGTTAAATGAAGGCCGTTGTGGTAGTTCAGTGGTTTCAAAGCCCGGAGCGCTCGCGTTGTAGCATGCCTGGTCTTTACAGATTATTGGCTAAAGCAACTCACCCTCCGGGTAGTAATTGTTTTTTTTTAATGTGAAACAGTGACAGAACGAGCTGAGGGCCCACCTGGTGGTAAGTGGCGTCCCCGCCCATGGCAACAGTAATGCGACTCAGTATAAGATTTGGTTCTTACACTGAGTCGCATTCATCTTGCTCCGTTCATCACCCGAGACGGAGATGATACTGTTGCGCATGTGATTTCACCGGCACCCACACCCTTCCACCGGAACAGTAATGCGAGCACTACTGCTTAGCGACAGATTCCAGGTGTGGTGGCAGTACCTTGTGACTTGGCACAAGTTCTACTGCGCCTTTTGCTCTTTTAGCACCACCCAGGGGGTGTAGGGCATCAAAGGCATTCGGGTGGTTTGAAAACTGACACCAGAATTGGCCAATATTGACAAGAAAGGAAAAAGATGGCCAGTGAGAGCCTTCCGCCCTCACCAAAAGCCCGCGAAAATATGTCTAGGCCATCAACAATGTAAAAAATAGGCCCTCTCAATTGAAATGTCAAATGTCGTATTTTATTCTAAGTCTTGTGTTAAGTGATACTCAATCCTAATAGGTGTTGTAAACTCTTAATTAATGTCAGTGACTTTTAGGCTATGATATGACAGATGATTAAGTTAACGATATATTTACCATGTTTCGTTGACTTCCATTATTTCGGCGCAGTTTCATGCGTTATGCTCGCGGGTTACTGGAGTCTTTACTTGGAGCGTGCATATGAAATAAAATTGGTGGTATGGTGGTAAATGAGACACATTTCTTTTAAAAAATTATTGTCAGAATATAAAAACAGAGATATTTTCGCTCGCGTTACATTTATGTATGTAGTTTTAAAAAAATCGACGTTTAATGATTTTTTTTTTATATATCCACCTCATTCATATGTTTAAATGTGATCTTACTATAGTTTTGTATAGTTATAAGTCTCCGCTGAGTTATATTGACGCCATTCGTGGCCAATGGGTTATGAGTGAATGTTTTTTTTTTAATTTTTGTTGTATTTTTTTTACTGGGAGAGATTTTATAGTAATCAGTCTTTTGAATGCCAAAATAACATATGAAAAACCAAGTGCTTGTACAGAGGGTTTTGTACCAGGGATTATATTTTTACCAGATCAAAAGCAGATCTCGATTCTTCTGTATATTTTTTTTGTGTTTGTTACGCTATCCGTACCAGCCTCTAATGTTCCCACTGCAGGGACACCGGCCTACTCTCGATAATTGAGAGTGAGGCTCTGATCTACCACGGGAGCCCAATCCGGATTGGTAGATGTCACATGCCGTCGAATTTTTTTTTCTAAGACATGCCTGTTTCCTCGCGTTGTTTTCCGTCACCGTTTCGAGAACGTGGTATTGCGCACATAAAATTTTCAAGTGAAAAATCTCATTGGTGCTCGTGTGGGTTTGAACCAGCGACCTTCAGATTGAAAGTCGGCGTCTGTGCCCCTGGGCCACCACGCTCTTGTTACGCTATATCAATATCAATTGTGGACCGATTTGGATGGTTCTTTTTTAATATATATAATGCACTCGCATACCGCCCTGCCACGGGGAGACAGAGCGGTTATGTGGGTCTAGACCCACTAAAACCCCATCGTGTCCTCTGCCGCTTAGTGGTGGGAACACGCAGTGGCGGCCTTAGGGGATGGCGAGCAGGGCAACCGCCCGGGGCCTCGCTTTTGTAGGGCCTCGCACCCTCGCAGAACAACCCGTTTTTTGTTTCGATGTACTGCAGCTATCTTTAAGAGGATGCTGACTGATTACCAGGAGCCCTGTACACTTCCAACTCACATAAATTCAACGCCAAGAGCCTCACAAAGATCTATCGCCCGGAGCCTCGCAATATCTAACGCCGCCCTTGGGAACACGGGAACGTAATGGCTACAGAACCCTACGTAGTACAAGTACCTGTGCATTTTTAATCATGTCTAAATCTATATTGTCTCTCCAAGGAATTACGGTTATGTGATATAAATAGAATTTAAGTTGTTTTAATTTAAACATTGTTCAACGTTGAGTTTTTAATTTTTGTTTCTAACATTGTTTGGATAGATGTAAGTGTAAATAAAACTATTGTTTCAATGTCTATTAGGCCGTACAGGGTCTCATAAGTAAATTATGTTTTCATATGTGAAAATTCCTACGCCTCAATTGAAACATGTCGCAACTTGTTAAGACTAGTCTCTGATTCTATGAATACAATTGCTTTACTTACTTTTAATCATTCTCTGTTTATTGACGACGCAGTACGTTTTTATAATAAATAGTATGGAAGCGAATAATGTCTTAATATTATAATACACGAATTTCATATTTATCGCATTCCATACTATCACTACATAGTATAAAACAAAGTCGCTTTCTCTGTCCCTATATCCCTATGTATGCTTAAATCTTTAAAACTACGCAACGGATTTTGATGCGGTTTTTTTAATAGATAGAGTGATTCAAGAGGAAGGTTTATATGTATAATACACTAGCAAGTTTTTTTTTTTCTGATACACTGATGCTTTACTAACCGTGCGAAGCCGGGGCGAATTGCTAGTTTATTATAAAAACGTACTGCGTCGTCAATAAACAAAGAGAATGATTAAAAGAAAGTAAAACAATTGTACTCTTTGAATCAGAGACTAGTCTTAACAAGTTACGACATGTTTCAATTGAGGCGTAAGAATTTTCACATATGAAAACCGACATTACTTATGAGACACCGTAATATTAAGATGTCGCTACTCTGTGCATTTACTTGCGTATTCTCGGAATTCGGGAATAATATTTTTAATGGAATGCTTGTTAAATCAATTTAGGCTTAGGCAGACAAAACTTACTCAAAGTTTGAGTTATGAGGTACTAAATCTCAAACCAAATTTTGCTGATTGGATTTCATCTAAACACTAGCTGTGCCCCGCGGTTTCACCCACGTATAACTTAATAAATTTAGCGTAATGCTTAAAGTTAATAGTCTTGCTGATGAATGTGGCTAGCATAAACAAAAATAGTTTTTCAAATCCAACTACTTCCAGAGATTAGGGCATTCAAACAAACAAGCCTTCATTATAAGAATGTTAAATATTAATTATATGTATAGGAACATTGTAACAAAGGTTCAAAACTACACGTGCACCAATGAGATTTTTCACTTGAAAAATTGATGTGCGCAATAGCACGTTCTCGAAACGGTGACGGAAAAACATCGTGAGGAAACCGGCATGTCTTAGAACCATAAATTCGGAGACATGTGACCAATCCAGATTGGGCACCCGTGGTAGATCAAAGTCTCACAAAAGCCTCATCAAAATTCACTCTCAATTATCGAGAGTAGGCCGGTGTCTGCAGTGGGAACATTAGAGGCTGGTACAGATAGGAACATTGGATTGACCTTAAACTTAGTTGACCAGATATCCGCATGAGATATCTTCAGATATTTTATAATGAAACTAGTTTTGAGATACTAGTCTGTCGTCTGCGTTAGGCCTTATTTCAATGTATGTACAATACAATATTTTTATGCATTCCGTGTTGCTATTTATTTAGTATTTATGATCAAAGTCAATTCTATAAACGTTTATTATATTTGCATATGACAATCTACTTGAATATGACAATCTACTTGAATATGACAATCTACTTGAATATGACAATACGCTTGAATATGACAATCTACTTGAATATGACAATCTACTTGAATATGACAATCTACTTGAATATGACAATCTACTTGAATATCTTTTTCTAAAATTAAAGGAACCTATGTTATTCATATCATCAGCCATCTACCAGTGGAAGGTCCAAAAAATCGGTCCAGCCGTTTCGGAGGTTAGCAGGACCATCAGTCATCGTCGTTCCGCAGATGAATAGCATTTCCATTTTTTTTTTTATCAAGCTGATACTATCTCCATCGCTTCTCAGCGCTTTTTTAGGTTAAACAATTGTCGTTTCAGTCTTGCAATAACTTGAAAATTATCGATTTGCGTATTTTTTATTGTTTTGTTCGCTTTGATACCGGTTGTTTGACAAAGAGAAAATTACGAAAATTTTAGTGCAAACAAAAAATCGAAAAGCTGTATCTGGTAATTTTGTATGGGAATTACCTCTGCTAAATAGTAGGTGGTGCGAAGTTCATAGCAGGTGGTGCGGGTCTGGTTTAAGTACAATATATAAAAATGAATCTCTATTTTTCTTTTATTCATTATAGGCCATCGTTTGACCGCTATCTCACCTGATGGTAAGTGATGATGCGGTCGAAGATGTAGCACGGTGGCCTAGATAATACCTATTCACTCTTTTCTTGAATAAACCCAAATTGTACTGCTCGGGAAAAAGACACGCCGGCAGCGAATTCCACTCCTTTGCAGTTCGGATTAAAAAGGATTAAAAATTATTTCTCTTGGTCACGACATCACGCGTGAACGGCTGGACCAATTTTACCAATTCTTTTTTTGTGTTTGTTATTGTCAGAAGGTTCTTATGAAAGAAAAAAATTAAGAAAGTTGCGCGGAAAATTCTCAGAAAATCGCGCGTAACACCGCGGGGCGCAGTTATCAATACTTAGTGATCCGACGCAGTACAATATAAACCATCATTTATCCCGTATTTTATATACATTCACTTTGAATTCGAATTTAATTGACTAAATACTTGCCTTGATATATTGTTGGTATACAAATAAATTATTAATTATATGAACACCTTTATAGATTGTTGCGAAGTTCAAAGTTTTGGGTAGTTTTTGTGACAATTTTGTATGAATATGTTGAACAAATTACTTGTAACAGAAAAAATAGTGTAAAATTTTCAATTAATCATGCATAAAAATAAAACGTTATATTTCATACAAAATTGCCATGAATGTGGGAGTAAATGTACAATTCTATTCATTAATCTGGCGTTTGTGAATAAAATAAGAATAGAAAAATATGGAATTAAGTGTTGTCTTGGGTTTTCTTTGTGGCTTCCAAATTTCGCCTTTAAAACATTTCTGAGTGTTTTTCGAGATCTGTTAAACTTTAGTAATAAACTTAAATTAAGCTATTCGCTACGAATAAAATAAGTTTTTTAATCATTTTTATTGTCAAAGTAAACCTGGATATAACTTCGTGCAAAATTAATTTCCATATTTGATTTTGGTTGTTGTATAATTTGTAGAAAACAACAAATTGTATTAGTATCGGAACAAAACAGTTTCAATGACTTTCGTTAATATTTTGGCAACATTAAACCTTTAAGGAGTTTAAGCCCTCGCATACATTCGTTTTTATGATTGGATTTAGCAAAAGATTTTTCGATAAGGGCTCGACGAACGCAACAAATCTTTATTTATTTAACAGATTATGTAAACGTCAATTTCTATTATAAAATGTAGTTACAAGATCTCGTTGGCTTATTGCAAAGTTTAGGCCCTCGATAGGAAACATTAAAGACCAAACATTTGTTTCGAATACATTCCCTTATTTTCCTTCCAGAAACGATCTCATACAACAATCAAGAAACTAATGTATGTCAGAGCTTCAGATAGAGCATCTTAACCATGAATATGTACAAATTTGTCGTAGCTTTAGGCTTTTTCGTAATGACTTAAGAATTTGATAGAAAAACTACCTACTCCCTGGCTAACGCTTGAACGAAGACTGTTCAAACTCAATAGCAAGCTTATTTTATTTACACTCTGAAAATAGAAATATGGATCCTTATGACAGTAATAGCTAACTGCTTATTCGAAATAGTTTAACGTATTATTTGCGTTCGTTATTCTCATGACTTTGTAATTGTTTTTTGTTAATATTTTTTTGCAAAGCCCACTTTTTCAAGCTCATTTTCTTCGTTAGAAAATTGCCTGCTAGCCGAAGCGGGTCGCTAGTAAGACACAGAAATCATATAATTATTTACTTTAGTCGGTTAAAGCAGGTAGTTTTTCTATCAGAGCCAAACGTAGCTTTGTTGATATTGTCGAAATATGTATATAACGAGTACCTATCACACGAAATATATAATATGTTTAAATAAATATGACATGTCTTTTTTCTAACATCCCAATTATGTTATAAGAGGATAGGGGAAGCGAAAGGGAAGGGGTTGACGACAAGGAAATACAGCCAGAAGTCTAATACATTAGAAAAAAAATCGAACTGTACATATTTAATTAAATAAAAAAGAACGGAGTAGTTTGAATCAATATATTGTCCTCTATCATTCAAACTCTAAATAGATTACCATATTAACATTATATAGACCTTTTTGAATAATAATAATAGACGAGTTCTAGAGCAAATAGTATGTTCGAACATTATAAATCTTCATATCTCCTTGTAATATATAGAAAGTCTAAAATAACTTTTAGCACCTATACTATAAAAAAACGTATGAAAGTAGAAAATAAACGCATCCTCTTTACCAAAAGTCGAAATCATTTAATGTTACGGCTTATATTAATAGATGGATAAAATTATTTATAAAATATTGCACGTTTAATTTTTTTTATATTCTCATAAAATGATTATAAACCGCAAAATCATGAAATTCTCTCACCCGCGTTCGGTGCGCTATCGGGTGGCTCGGGCAACACCTTAAATAATTCGCAATATGAAGAACAATTCCGAAATGGACCTGCCAAACCTTAGAGTAGGTATATTAAAATTCCACATGCATAAAAGTAAGATTCGCAAGAAAGTGAAATGTCGCTCGCATGCAAAGTGCATTTCACTGTGAAAGTAACGAGTTATTATATTACCTATGTCCTATGGGGCGAGGCAGAATTAACAGTAAGTGAAAATTATTTTCAAATACACCTCATCCTTTGGGACTATTTTCAATTTCTTCTCTAACAGGAAAAGCAACGTTTTCCTGTGAATTTAGTCCTTCGAGCCAGGGAAAAAACTGCAGACTACAAACTATTTTAACTACATTTTATTTTATTTTATTAATAATACACCCAACACAGGATTCATGTATGCAAGCGCATCAATTCAGAACGGTTGCACTTTTTGCCAAAAAATTCTTTCTTTCTTATGTATAATACTAAGGATCCATATCTCAAATAAATGTTGTGTACCATAATAAAAAAATCTCAAAAAAGTGCTTTGCGAAACTCGCGTGAAAAGTTGAAAAAAAAAACTAGAAACATATTTCTATAGGATTTTTGTCGCTACGTCATTTCCGATTTTCAAATTGTGAATCAAGCCAGGGAGACATCTCTCAGGTCAGCTAGTAGAACTTTTAAAGGGTTTTTTTTTTCTATTTCGCATCGCCGGTACCTACAATATATTTTTAAATCTTTGTTAAAGAGCTTAATCTTATGCAATTATATCGCTCTGTTTAATTAACAATAACAAATCGACAAATAACACTAATTCTAGGTAAACATTGGCTGTACCTAAAAAAAAAAAAATGCCGTGCTATCTGTCACACAGGATTCCCTGTGGAATCGAACCCGGGACTCTTCGCTTCGACGGCAGGGCTACTACCACTAAGCCACGGATATACTAAAACTACAATGCAGGAACTAACCTACTATTCTTTCCATAGTCTATTCAGAACACACATTTAGCAATTCAAACTTTCTCAATGCAAATTCATCATGGAGCCCCGCCAGCATTATGCAAAAATTCTAAGTAAAGGTTTGTCATGCTTTTCGTACGAAAAGTATTTATTTATGTAACTTTAGAGACGGAGCTGATGGCCCACCTGAAGTTAAGTGGTTACCTCTGCCCATAAAAATTTGTTATACGACTTGGTTCTTCCCCAAATCGCAAACCGTTGCGCCCGTCACCCGAGACGGGGATGTTAGGTCTCAAGCGCATGTGATTTCACCGGCACCCACACCTTAATTACATTAACTTACTAACTTCACTTAGTAACTTTAATTACATTACAAAAATATAAGTCGGTTATGAACTTTGTAGTCAATCTCTTGTTCCCAATACGGCTACAAATGAAAACGAGATTTCATTTTTTATAAAAAATTTAAGCCGTATTGAAAACAAGAGATGAATTATTATTGTTCTAAAGTAATTACAATCTTGTTCACATTTTCCTTTCAATATACCTATATTATTACCTAACCTGTGACGTAAATAGTGTGCTGACTTTTCAGAAAACGTCAGACATTAGTAAGCTATAGTAATGTCACCAATCTGACGTAACGCATACTTTCACTGACCACAGATAGCGATAACACGACCATAATTCTAATAAATACGTGAAAAACCAACTTGTTTCAAATTACCGCTAAATATTTAGGTTTACTAATTTATATCTCAAAAGAATTCAAAAAATTCACTTACAGATAAGATACATAAATGTTTAGGTAGTATAAATTCGCCGGTATGCGTACCAAGTAAGTTTTTTCTTGACATAATCTTAATCTGTGTTTATAGGTTATAAAATTATAATATAAAAATAATATTAACAACTTTCTTTGATTACCGTCATGCGATCTTTTTACCGAACGAGTAAGCAAACTCTCCAATTTGAATTCGGCGAATTTGTTTTTAAATAATACTTGCGTAATTATCTTCTGCTAGCGACCTGCCCCGCCGTCGCAAGTGTGCAGTTTATAAGAAAACGCGGATAAAAAAAAAAAAAAAACGTTTTTTACATCTTTTTAACGTGATTGTATTATGTAATAGTATTATGTGTTAATTATTATTACATGTCACACATGTAATAATAAATTTATTTAAATACTAATTCCTTATCGTAATTTGAAGACTTTTTTCTTTATGATTTTCCGTGTTATTTTCTCATGAAATGTTCTGAGTTGGCGCAAAATATACTACCCCTACCCCTTACCTAAATAAATAGAACTATACTAGAATTAACACTGACACACATAAAATAGGAACAAAATAATACACAAAAGGTAGGTTAATAAGAAACAGAAACAGAATACAGTTTTGATGCTACCAAAATATGCGCCGAAAAGGGGTTTGGTTCAGCATATGCAGGGAGAACCTCACACAGCACTGGATTTCAGCAAAAAAAAAAAAAACTTGAACCTGTTAACATGTATGTATGTGTGTCTTTGTGTGTATGTTTGTTACTTCTTCACGATCAAACGCCTCAACGGATTTCAATGTAATTTCGTAGCAGGATAGCTTATATCCTGGATTATCGCATATTCAACTTTTAATCTCAGGAAACCACGGGCTACACCGCGGGGCGCAGCTAGTATGCTTTAAAATAGAGTCTTTAGCGGCCGTACCACTCCAAATTAGGCCCACCAGTTCCACCTGGATAGGTATTTCTAGGTAACTAAATATCAATCTGATACCTAACACCATTAAATTCATCGCTCCACATCAATTGCTGATCTTCTAGAAAGTGACTTTCACTTGATACTCGATAATTCCGCCAGTAACAGTGCACTGAAATCGCAACCTTCGACAACCGATCGAGCAATGACCTTTTGTCGGACAACATTCAAAAGTAGCAGTAGAACTTGTCCCAAGTTCAAAGTCAAAGTCATTTACTCCTTTAGATCTCAAGTATCATTTGGACACATCACATTTTACACATACAAGTAAACATATGAGTATATAACGTGTCACAGGAACTCCTTAGCACATTACATGCACACATATGTCCTGAGCAGTGCTTCTCCAGGCGCGTGAGTGGAACAGTTGCAAGGAAACTTCGGTAAACGTGCTTTATCAGATAAGCAGAGTCCGTTTGGGTGGTGCTAAAGGAGCAACAAAAAGTAGCAGTAGAACTTGTGCAAAGTTCGCCCGGAGAAGCACTGCATCCACACCTGGTAATCTGCCGCCAAGCAGTGGTGCACTCGCGTTGCCATGTTCCGGTGGAAGGGTGCTGGTGAAATTACATGCACTTGATGCATTCTCGTCTCAGAGTGAATTTATGTGCGCAATACCACGTTCTCGAAACGGTGAAGGAAAATATCGTGAGGAAAGTACCAGAAAAGGAAACCAAAAATTCGAAGACGTGACATCTCCCAATTCGGGTTGGACTCTCGTGGTAGATTAAAGCCCATTCACTCTCAATTATCGAGAGTTGAGTATACTTAAGTATTATCGCAACATTTATTATAATCCAGGCTAAAATAAACAAAATACGGCTCCGTGGCTTAGTAATAGCCTGCCTTCGAAGCGAGGGGTCCCGGGTTCGATTCCCGGCCGACACTTTATGTAGTGAGCATGAGGTTTGTTCTCGGGTCTTAGGTGTTTTTCTTGTTTATGTGTTTGTCCATGCCATCTGCGACAGGGAATCCTAGTGCAGAGGTATGAGTGGGTTAATGTTGTTTATTTTTTGTTGTTGTTTTTGTCTTTATTGAATTGAACTGAGTTGGCTTAAATTGAGCGTAATATATCTTGTAAGATCGGGTATATAACAGCCTATAATTGCCTCAAATATGCGGAATCTAGACGGATTAAAAATAATTAAATAGGCTTTCAAATTTATAATATCGCCTTGACCAGTGGCAAATATTGTTTTAAATAGTTAAAAATTACAATTTTATAAATACAATGTTACAAAAATTACAAAATTACAGTCCAAATGATACATGAGATCTAAAATAAAAAATGGATAGTCTCGAACAAATACTTACTAAAAGCGTGAACACAAATATCCTCTGAAACCGTAATCCGATTAGCAAACATTAAATAAACCCGCCCAAAACCACCACTCATTGAGTCATCATAAAAAACATTCACAAATAAAGTCTACATCTAACAAGTCAATAAAAAAAGAAACTATTTACCTTTTCCGCAGACAGTTCACAAACTTTCTTTTGTGCTGTCAGAGAGATTGTAGTGGATGGTAATGCAGTATACCAGCTGACACTCTAGGGCAATAAAACTGATGCTAAACTATCAGTTTTATTGCCCTAGTATATCAGTTCATCAGCTTTTATACACCAGTTTTTTTTTTTTTTTTTTTATATGCCTAGGATAATTTGCCTCGCAATTATTAATTTAAACGTGTAATAAGTCCAGTGTCTACAACTTCGCACTCTGAGTACCAAGACAAACTTTTAACAAGCTTAGTTTGGGATTCTCTGTTAAATTACTGTGTTACATCCTATTTTTTGGCAAATAAAATTATTCTTATTCTTATTCTTAGCTATTCTCAGTTATTCATTATACACAAAGGTTACTATAGACCAGTGTTTTTCAATCTCTATGAATACGCGACCCCTTTACAGGTAGAAAAATTCTGGCGACCCCCTTGGACCATAGACAAACAAAGTTAGTAACTGAAGAGTTTATGATTTTCTACCATTATGTAAAGACCTACACTCTGCAAGAAGCTGCGAGGACACAAAAATATCCAGAGCTGAAATTATGTTTTTATTGTAGTATTTTTGCTTTTTTCCTTTTGCCAGCGACCCCCCAAGTAAGACCCCGCGACACATTCAATAAATTCCAATGAAGATTCATGTTAAAACTGCTCTATAGTAACCTTTGTGTATAATGAATGCCTTGGGTTTGATATAAATACATTCCGATGAAAAGTGATTAAATAACATTAGATGCGTCTTCAGCTCTTCCCATCACTTTAATAGGTTAAAAAAACTTCTGTCGCGGCCGGAAATCAAACCCAATATATCATGCGTCTGTAATTTCACCGGCATCCATACCCTTCCACAATGCAAGAGCGGTCGCTCGGCGGCGGATTAACGATTAAGATCATATAATTTATTTGAATAACCTCTCAGCTCAGTTATATTGTAATAGAATAGAAGTAGTAGAATAGAATAGAAGTAGTTATATTATAATATTGCTATAATATAGAAGTAGCTCTGCCTTCTACGCTGTAGGTCGTGTGTTTGATTTCCAATCGAGATAAGCATTTGTGTGACGAACATTAATTGACGGCAATCAATCAATGTAGTTCCCACAGTACAAGCTATGCTTAGTTTGGGGCTAGATTTCGCTGTGTTAAATGTCCATGAATGTATATTTATTAATTTATATAATTTAAAACAACCTTTTGCCTTTCACTGTATGACATAACAAATAGAAATTGATCAACATACTTAAAAATAATGGGCAGTGGAACATTGAATCTCATTTTTGACGTTAGTTAAAAAAATGGAGAGCGCGCGTTGAAGTCTTTTGTATAGAAAACTTTGGTTTTTGAATTATCAAGAAAAGTTTTTCTGCTAGGAGGCAGTTGTTTTTACGGAATTTACTAATATTCAAGAAGTAAAATTATACACTTTATTCGTGAAACAAGAATGAGCACACACCAAAAGAGAGCAAAATCACTCAAAAGAGCGGGAAAGCTAAAAACCTGATATCATAATGACAAGAGATGTATGTATCCGGCTCGAAGGACCAAATTGAGATGTATGGGTCCAGAGATAGTAGGTGGTGAGTTGACTTAAACCACGGATATCACGATTCTATTTAGTTTATTAGTTAAAAGTTACAAGTTATGTTTAGAATGCTAATCCGCGGTAGTCCGCTGAGGTAGCGTAAGATCAACTGATCTCGTAAGTATAAATAACGTATAAAGAAATGTATAAGTAAATATTAAATCTAGGTTGCGGCCTTGCAGCATAAATAAAATGCCTGTACGTGATCCGTACAAGTGACATTGACAGGTATAAAAAAACTCCTTCGCGTGAAGTGGCTAGCTATATTACAACATAGGTTATCAATGCCTATCGAAACACGGTCACGCTCAGTTTAAATACCACTAAATGGTCATTCATCCAAATATTGATCCGACAGAGTTACTTAACTTAGAAATATCTATAAACATCTTACCAAGTTACTTTTTACTAAAGAATTGAGATATCTTACTGTTACATTTGTACTGTGGCTTTCAAATACTATCGGTAATGGCTAGTGATGTGACCCACACGATAATTTGTGTCGATGTTTCGACTTGATTTATCGATGAGACCTGAATGGAGAAAACGCCACACCTGTTACGTAGCCGAAGTACATGTCTTATAAATCGCAGACAGTAGTACTAGAATAGAAACCGCATTATGGCATGAGCGGTGAGAATCGTATGAAGCGAGTAAAGCATTATATTTATTTATGTCTTGTTTCAGGTGAGCGTGGTGGCCCAGGGGCACAGACGTCGACTTTCAATCTGAAGGTCGCTGGTTCAAACCCACACGTGCACCAATGAGTTTTTTCACTTGGAAAATTTATGTGCGCAATACCACGTTCTCGAAACCGTGACGGAAAACATCGTCAGGAAACCGGCATGTCTTAGAACCAAAAATTCGACGACATGTGACATCTACCAATCCGGATTGGGCTCCCGTGGTAGATCAAAAGCCCATCCACTCTCAATAAATTGTGAGTAGGCCGGTATCCCTGCAGTGGGAACATTACAGGCTGGTATGATGATGACTTGTTTTAGAAAATAAATAACTACGATGCCAATGCTGAACTATTCACCTATTAGAATGAAAGAAAGAAAAATATTTTATTTGTGTCACTAGGCTTCCAATTAAACATCACAATAATTATAGTGGTTATAAAGAAAAAAAAACAAGAAAAAACAAAAAAAAAATACAAAACCCTAGCAGACACAAAAAGGATTGACTGAATGTTGATTGACTGGCAATCAACGCTGGTCTTCCGTTAGAGCCGTTTCAGTGATGAACACGCAATGAGGACGAAACTAAATACTACCTATGTATAACACATTATAATATAACACATTAAAATATAACACATTATAGTATAAGCCTAATATAACACATATTAGGCTTATTATTTTTTGTGTTTGTAATTGTCTGGACAAAGTTTAAAGAAGATATTTTTTTTGGAAAACTCACGTGAGACGTCAAATTGTGAATTTAGACAGAAAAACATCCGTTACTGTTACATCTGATACATCTTATGTACAATATATATTTATATTATAAAGGCGAAAGTTTGTATGTGTGTATGTATATTTATACCACATTCACGCTCAAACGGCTCAACGGATGAAATCTGGTACCACGATGGCTTGTATCCTGGATTAAAACAAGCTACTTTTGATCCCGGAAAACTGCGGGTAACTCCGCGGGGCGCCGCTGGTAATTAATAAATCACACCGCTGGTAATGTAATGCATTATTTTCCCTTATGCCCTTAATTTCTAATACTTCTTGTTCATCCAAAGGTTGTCTGTAAGAGATCGCTTTTTAGCGACAAGATCGCCCATTATGTCACCTTTTTATTAGTTAAGATTTCTATCATCTGTTTGGTGTGCAATTTATCTATTTTATCGGCGCCATCACTACAAGCTGACACGGCGTCGACCTTCAGTGAGAGTACAAACCTAACATTTGTCTATCCCTTTTATAAGTAAATAGTGTCTATAACTATGGACCTAGCTTTCGTAAAGCGCCCGCTATTCTATGCACCTTATCACATAGGAATAAGTGGTATTATGGTACTAGATTTTCGTTTTCAGTGACCGAGGTCATTATTAGCTTAATAGCATTCGTGAAAGTCTGAGATTTGCGCTATTCAAATCGAATAGCTTTATTTCTATTAACTAGACAAATCAAACTAAATAATAGGTTGTTCGGAAAGTAATTTCGTTTTTTCCCGTCAGAGGACTTAATTACGTTTTTTCGAAACCAGCTTCACACTTAAGCCGCATAACGATTATATGTCTTGAGAGCTGATATTACAAGGCTTGTGTGTGAAAAAGTTCTATTAATTCTACGCAGTAGTTTTTGGTTGGTGCCCTTTTAAATATGGAGAGCAATAAGCAGCATTTTCGTCATATTTTACTTTTTTACTTCAGAAAAGGTAAAAATGCTGTCCAAGCGAGAAAAAAATTGACGGATGTGTATGGAGAAGGCGTGTTAACAGTACGCCAGTGCCAGAACTGGTTTGCAAAATTTCGATCCGGCAATTTTGATGTCGAAGATGCACCACGGTCTGGAAGGCCGGTCGAAGCTGACAAAGATGCGATAAAGGCATTAGTTGATGCAAATCGGCGAATAACCACACGAGAGATCGGTGAGAGATTAAATTTGTCGAATTCGACTGTTTATGGCCATTTGAAAGGCATGGGCTTAACCTCGAAGCTCGATGTGTGGGTGCCCCATGTCCTTACGGAGCGAAATTTGTGTCGTCGCGTTGACGCGTGTGATTCGCTCCTCAAACGTCAAGAAAATGATCCATTTTTGAAGCGGATTATTACTGGGGACGAAAAATGGGTTGTATACAACAATGTTAAACGCAAGAGGTCATGGAGCAGAAAAGATGAACCGACTCAAAGCGTGTCAAAAGCCAACATTCACCAAAAAAAGGTGATGCTCTCCGTTTGGTGGGATGTCAAAGGAATCGTTTTTTTTGAGCTTTTGCCGGACAATACAACGATTAATTCAGAAGTCTATTGTCATCAGCTGGACAAATTGAATGATTCACTTAAAGAGAAGAGGCCCGAATTAATCAACAGGAAGGGTGTAGTGTTCCACCAGGATAATGCGAGACCTCACACAAGTTTGGTCACTCGCCAAAAACTTTTACAGCTTGAATGGGACGTACTGCAACATCCACCATATTCTCCAGATCTGGCGCCTTCCGACTACTATTTGTTCCGGTCCCTGCAAAATTTTTTGGATGGCAAAACCTTTACCTCAAATGAGGATGTCAAAAACCACCTGAACCAGTTTTTTGCCAGCAAGGACCAAAACTTTTATGAGAGGGGAATTATGTTACTGCCAGAAAGATGGCAAAAGGTGTTGGACCAGAATGGCCAATATATAATTTAATAAAATATTTATTCATTATACGAAAACTGTCTTTCATGTTCCCCAAAAAAAACGAAATGACTTTCCGAACAACCCAATAAAAAAATATTTATTCATGGCCATTACACATTAAATTGTACTGAAAGGGGTCCAGTTGCTCGCGTCCGTAGGTGTGTACCCTTTGATGCCCTACACGTACCCCCTGGGTGGTGTTAAAGGAAGCCAAAAGTAGCAGCAGAACTTGTGCCAAGTTCGTCCGGAGAGGTACTGCCTAAAATCTGCCGCCAAGCAGTAAAACACTCAGACAAAGAAAAAAATGATATCATTCTTGTATATTCCAAAGGTCGCTTGCAAGATATTGCTTTAAGCAATAAGGCCGCCCATTGTATTTCACATTTCTTGGATATCTACTCTTGGTATGTTTTTATGTCAATGTGGTGTAAAGAGTTTTCTATCTTGCTTCTATCTATGTCGATATCAGCAGTGGCGGCCTTAGTGGGTGGCAAGCAGGGCAACCGCCCGGGGTCCTCGCTTTTGTAGGGCCTCGCACCCTCACAGAACAACCCGTTTTTTGTTTCGATGTACTGCAGCTGTCTTTAGGAGGATGCTGACTGATCACCAGGAGCCCTGTACACTTCCAACTCACCTAAATTCCTCATACGCCAAGAGCCTCACAAAAATCTATCGCCCGGAGCCTCGCAATATCTAAGGCCGCCCTTGTCGATATGATAACATCACTATTACTTGATCGACCTCAGTGAAAGTTCATGGCCCAACACTAATCTCAAATATGATTAGTTGAAGTGATGCCCCATACCCGACACTAGTAAATGTGTATAATGACTTGATCGTAGGTATCAATTTGTATAAAACAATTACGTTTCAAAGAAATTTTAAATTCAACGGAAATAAAGGTTTTTGACCTTGACTTCGTTGGGTTAGAACAGACGTAAACTTAACAAATAAGATTAGCTTAAACATGAAAACTGTAATTTGACATATCTGTGTGCATGTAATGTGCCTGGGGAGTTCCTGTGACACGTTATATGCTCACGAATGTGTACATGCGTGTGTAAAATGACGTGTCCAAATGATACTTTGACGACTCCGTGGCTTAGTTGGTACTAGCCCTGCCTTCGAAGCGAGGGGTCCCGGGTTCGATTCCCGGCCGGGGCACACTTTGTGTGGTGAGCATGAAGTTTGTTCTCGGGTCTTGGGTGTTTGTCTTGTGTTTCTGTGTTTGTCCATGCCATCTGCGACACAGGGAATCCTAGTTCAGAGGTATGAGTGTGTAAACGTTTATTTATTATTTATTATTTATTTATCTAAAGGATCCTATTGTAAATGAATGTACGCGTGTGATTGGAAACAATTACATCAATAAATCATTAATCTATCTATTAAAGCCTTAGAAACTATCACTATCGATAAATCTCAAGTTTATCGCGGGTAGATTCAAACAGGTACCAGTTTAATGTGTCAAAAGGTCAGCCACCCCGCTGACACAGATGCTGTGAGAAATTGAAAGTTTTTAGTCACCGATGACACGGATATAGAGGGCCAAGAGTGTGGGGAATTGGTTTGAGGGTTCCGCCTGCTGTTTCCATACCAGCCTCTAATGTTCCCACTGTCTATTCTCGATAATTGAGAGTGAGTTGGGGTTTTGGAACCCAATCCGAATCGTGTCGGTTTCGAGAACGTGGTATTGCGCACATAATTTTTTTAAGTGAAAATCTCAGTGAGTTTGAACCTGCGACCTTCAGATTGAAAGTCGGTGTCTGTGCCATCACCACCACCACGCTCTAGTATTTTATCCTCTGTTTATTATTTTATTTTACAGTCAAGGCAACTAACAGATAACATACAATAAGTGACATAGATACAAAATGCCTATTAAAAGTTCCAGATAGAAGCGTGTCGTTGCTCGCATAGCTTCTAACGGACCCTATGAATCCTACACGTACCCCTGGGCACCACCCAGGGTACCTGGTACCACCCAGGTATACCACCCTTCGCATTATTTGCAATGGTACTCACGCGGTACCCTAAAATAAATCATTCTAAGACAGGTGTAATCTCTTTAGAACAATGGGGTACCTACTTATTTGAACATGCAATTTGGTATGACTGTGAATATCATATATTTCAAGCATTTTACGGAACTTTTACCAGATAACATTTTATGTTTGGCGTTGTTAACGCTTAGAAAACGTACGGATATGTTAATTATGATTTTAATTAATGAGACATTGTAAGAAATAAGTATTTAAGAGGAAGTTTGAAAGTCAGGACAGGACAGTTGAAAGGGAATTGAAAACGAAATTGCGTATTTGGCTTTTTCTGTGACTTTTTTCTTCGCCCGTTCTATACAGATATCGATGGTTCTATACGTTCTATACGTACTACAAAAATGTAGCTGCATTTTTAATCTACTGCGCTAGAAGGATGGTTATGTTTTTCGAGTGTATGTATATTTCTTTGGCACGTTCTGTAGCATAAACGGCAAGATGGATTTTAGCGTGAGAGGTGTCGGTAAATTAGTCTCAATTGTGACTCTGGCTGTATCAAAATTATAAAAAAAATGGCCGAGTTTTGGCGCCATATTAGACATCAAAATCAAATTATAATTCAACTTCAAAAAATGTTTTTCCTCAAAACCTATCGAGGTATCCAAATATAGGGTATTTTCGTACATAGCTTACAAATATTAAACTTATTAATGAAATTAAACTTAATCTTAATCTTAATGTAGTCTTAATGTAATTTGTAATTTTTCAGCAGTCACGTTCTTTTTCTAAATTCTTATTTTCAAGTGAAGTTTTCATGTATTATACATATTTTTCTTAGAACAGAAATCTTTTCAAGCGGTCGGGATTTTTTTCAATTATCTTGTTTTAATGACGTTTCCGTGTATTTTTCTTAGAATTCAATCAAAATAAATATTTTAGATTTTTAGTTAGACAGCGCTAACAGTGCCAGGTAGAGTTTAAATGGCATGCGAGCTCTATTTGAAATAGAATTTCTCTCGTAGATGAAACACGTTTTGACAGGTTTTTGTAATGTCATTCCAAGAATTAGAAAAGTGAGATCCGTTGAGTTTGGGAACTGATAATTTTGAAATGCTAGAGAACTATTTTTAAGAATAATATCTATTTCAACAAGGCATATAACTTCGAAAACTGAAAACCTTAAAAATGTAATATAAGAACTAAGATATATTATTAAAAGGAGTCCCTTTAGGCAAGGTTCCGAAGATACTAAAAAAAAAGATTTTTTTAAGTAAAGTATTACTAGAGAAAGAAATAATATAAATCTGTTATTTTTTAATTATGGACTGACTGTTCCTTGCGTGGAAATTATCTTTTGTTTTGTGCAGAAATAGTTTTTTTCTTAGCCTATTTTACTCCATAACATCTGCCAGTAAAGGTCCTGTCAAAATTGGTCCAGCCGTTTCTGAAATTAGCCTGAATAAACAGACAGAAAGACAAAAATTTTAAAATATAATACTATTCTTGTCATAAATACCGTACATACTTTGAAATGGATTTAGCAAATTGTTATTTTGACATTACAAATAGACTCCATTTTTTTTGTATAGTTATGCTTGATCTACTAAGTATTATAAACTTTTTAAAACCTAAAATAAAGGTGAGTAATACGAAATATCTTGTCACTAATGTAGCAAGTATAATTTACCTATATTATCTATGTATTATTGAGCAAATTTGAATACCTTGAATAACTTTCTTGCGACAATAAAGTTAGTAAAATGTAGTTTTCCTTCTAAAGGATACCATCGTATTTATTACCGCTTAACTTTATTACAAGGGTTCATAATTCTTGTGGTGAAAATATAAAAAGAAATGCCATCCATCTCTTTCTAACACGCGTGTTGTCTCTCACAATTTCTCATTTCACCGTTCACTTGTTTAGCAAGTAGCTACTAAACGTGACCGAGTTCCAACTACAAACAACACTGAGATAGTGTAAACCTTACTTTTGTACAGAATACAGTTTGTTTTGGATTATCCGGAGAAAGCCAAATGGAACTCTTTCAAAGTATGCCCGTCGCAGTAATATGTATGTTTCTTATTTTACATTGTTAAGTTGGTCAGTCGGCTAGTAGGCTCTTGACTGCGACTGCGAACGCACGTCTCTAGCAGAGCAAAAATAAATCGGAAAATATCCCGATAAATTAAAATGACGAGAAAACCTTTTCGCTGTCGACTATAAAAATAAAAACTTCCAGAAAATGTGCATAGATACCAGAACGCAGATATAATTTAAAAAGGTTTATTTGCGCGGGAAACTAAACGTCAAGATGACAGTTCGAAAGTGGTTTGAATTTGGAAATTCGATGTACCGTAGTGATGTGAAATTGTTTTTGATATTTGTGATTTTATCCATATTGGAAATACCACTTGCATGCAGTGGGGAATACAATGACAGAGGTAAGGTAATTTTTTAAACGTTTACACACTCATACCTCTGCACTATGATTCCCTGTGTCGCAGATGGCATGGACAAACACAGAAACATAAGACAAACACCCCAGACCCGAAAACCAACCTCATGTTCACCACACAAAGTGTGCCCCGGCCGGGAATCGAACCCGGGACCCCTCGCTTCGAAGGCAGGGCTACTACCAACTAAGCCACGGATTTTTCATATATTTTAAGGCAATCGAGTATATGCCTACTCATCAAACCTTAATTAAAGGTTTAAACAAGAGTATTGTAAAAAATGCCTATTAAATAGATAATAAAAATAAAAATTCACTGACATCATACATATTGCTATCCAACCCCAAACTAAGCAAAGCTTGTAGGTACTATGGGAACCAGATGACTGATAAAATACGTACATAGTACTTTTTTTGTAAAGACCCACATATAAAGTATATTAACACCCGAACAAACTATGTTTGTCTGACAAATGCTTGTCTTGAGTGGGAATCTAACCCGTAACCGAAACCGCAGAAGGCAACCTACTAAGCTGTGAGGCCTGATTGACTTATTTTCTCATACACCACTTTCAAAATTTAGCTGGTTCCGGTGGACCCCCTACATTTCTACCATATTCCCAAAACTCGACAAAAAATATAAGATTAGAAAATTACGTTGCGGCTTGGTTACAAATTATAAACCCCCATTTTTGGTCACGCTAATGTAGACCCCCAACGAGTCTCCCGTGGACCCCTGGGGGCCCATCTGGACCACCTTGGGTTCTAAGGATTTAAATCAAAGCAAAGCTATTAACGGACTATATAAGCATATAATGTGAATCAAGATTGCTATACTATTTTTCGGTGTCAACGAAATTCTGTGTTCCATTTCGAGGTATGAAAACCGGTAAAGTTACATGCACGAGAGACTTTCCATCTGCATGTCTCGATCACGGTCACTATGCCAAATTTATTTGTATGACCATTTTTTCATGTCAAACAGAAGAAGCACAGGAAATGAGTTTTAGCTTCAAAACTATTCAAAGAAAAAATAATTACGTGTTACCAACGCTTTCACACAAACCCTAGCTTTCCCTGTGTCACATGACACAACAACCAAGACCGGAGAAAATCATTGACCACACAAACTTTGCCCCGGCCGGCCGGCCAGACTGGCCTCATATGAGCTATGAGTTGGTAGTAGCTCTGCAAACTTTGCCCCGGCCGGCCGGCCAGACTGGCCTCATATGAGCTATGAGTTGGTAGTAGCTCTGCAAACTTTGCCCCGGCCGGCCGGCCAGACTGGCCTCATATGAGCTATGAGTTGGTAGTAGCTCTGCAAACTTTGCCCCGGCCGGCCGGCCAGACTGGCCTCATATGAGCTATGAGTTGGTAGTAGCTCTGCAAACTTTGCCCCGGCCGGCCGGCCAGACTGGCCTCATATGAGCTATGAGTTGGTAGTAGCTCTGCAAACTTTGCCCCGGCCGGCCGGCCAGACTGGCCTCATATGAGCTATGAGTTGGTAGTAGCTCTGCAAACTTTGCCCCGGCCGGCCGGCCAGACTGGCCTCATATGAGCTATGAGTTGGTAGTAGCTCTGCAAACTTTGCCCCGGCCGGCCGGCCAGACTGGCCTCATATGAGCTATGAGTTGGTAGTAGCTCTGCAAACTTTGCCCCGGCCGGCCGGCCAGACTGGCCTCATATGAGCTATGAGTTGGTAGTAGCTCTGCAAACTTTGCCCCGGCCGGCCGGCCAGACTGGCCTCATATGAGCTATGAGTTGGTAGTAGCTCTGCAAACTTTGCCCCGGCCGGCCGGCCAGACTGGCCTCATATGAGCTATGAGTTGGTAGTAGCTCTGCCTTCTGTGATGTAGGCCGTGCTTTCGATTCCCACCCAGGACAAGCATTTGTGTGTTAATATGTAGTATAAGTATCTATTTACAAAAAAAAAGTACTATATGTATTCTATCAGTTATCTAGTTCCCATATTACAAGCTATGCTTAGTTTGGGGATAGATGGCGCTGTGGGAAATATGTCCATGAGTGAATTGAATTCGGATTCGGAATTCGAACCTGCGATCGCTTCGAAGGCAATGGTACTAACCATTGTAACCGCAGAGTATTTCAATTGCTGTTTTTATGACCAGAAAAAATGTTAAGCCATATGTCTTAAAATTTATAATAACCTATTTATCAACATTAAATTACAATCCATATGTTCAAAAAATTCCATCTCATTATATTCCTGTAATTATATTTACAATATCCACTTGTTTTGATTTAACAACGAAACTCGAACCGATTTTCATAAAATTTCTACGGGACCGATTTTCATAATATTTCTATGGGACCAATCTGAAAGCATCCTTTAAGAAAATACGATCGAACCGATAACTTGCTTTGGAAGAAACACTGTAAATCAAGAATTCATTCCATCTAAAGGTTGTCTGGAAGAAATCGCTTTCAGCGATAAGACCGGATTTGTCCCAGATTGAGCACGATATTTTTATTAAGCTACCATCTAAGACTAATCTTTTGGTGTACAATAAAGTATTTATTCATTGATTCATACATACATTCATTTAACATTCTATATCTAGTTTTACGCTATTCACTATTAGTATTAGACTCATCCAGTGTCGGAGATTTTAAGCCACCCCAAGGCATCCGACATGGGTCAGCGTGCGCTCTAAAGAGTCTAGAGTCCAGAGCCGGGTTCAAATCCCACCCATCCAGATGCCGACTGTATCAAAAGTCACTTTTAAAGATAATTAGATCGCCGAGTGGTTCGGTACATAAATACAGGTTACGTTTTATTTAATATTTTGAATGCCAGGTCTTAACTAAAATTCCCCCCCGTGGGTTCCCGCCTTGTCGGGGCGGGGGGGCTTAGTAACCGTGGCCTGGTCACCCACGGTGAAGCTAAGAGGAACCCGGGAGGGCCGCTCCTTTAGGCTTTGCCTCTCAAGCCAACTAGGAGCGGCATTGTAGGTGGCGGTGCCTTATGGGGGGCACCGCAACTGAGGCGGGCTGCGGTGTCGAATGGGAGGCATCGCAGCTGAGGGATAGGGGCCGCGGTGGGAGAGGAGTGCCGGTATAACGGTGCGCCGCTCTCCCTACCTACCGCGGCCACGACGGGGTCGCCACCGTTCGATGGCGGACGCGGTGGGGCCGCAGGGGAAGAGGAGTGTCGGTATTGCGAGACGCCGCTCTCCCTATCCTCTGCGGCCGTAGTGGCAGGCGACGGGGCCACATATCTGACCCGTCGCATGGGGACCTAGGGCGTCTAGACACGGGGTCGTCTGACGCCCTTTCGCTGACCTGGTCCCCGAGGTGGTTGCGACACGCCATATGTCCTGGCGTGTCGCAAACAGAGGAGTGGCACCCGATGCCAAAACAGGGGGGTCCGGAAACGGACAGCCGCGGCGGGTTCGCGGATGTGTGTTTTAACGTTCCCGTGTTCCCGCCACTAAGCGGCAGAGGAGGACATCGTGGGGTTTTAGTGGGTCTAGTCCCACATAACCGCTCTGTCTCCCCGTGGCAGGGTGGTATGCGAGTGCATTTCCCCACGGAAAAAAAAAAAAAAAAAAAAAAAAGGTCTTAACTAAAATTAGCATAAGTACATATATATATTTTTTAAGTATCTTCTATATATATAAAAGAAAGTCGTGTTTGTTACAACACTTATAACTCGAGAACGGCTGGACCGATTGCCATGGTTTTTGATTTGTTGGATTTGTTTCCGTCCCAAATAGCAGAATAACTATTAAAAACATTGGAAAATTAACGAAAAAACAAAATCAATTTATCCCCGTATTCTCCACGGGAACGGGAACTATGCGGGTGAAACCGCGGGGCGCAGCTAGTTGTTAAATAAAATAAAAAATAAAATATCAATTATTGCCTGTTTATGGTTCAATGCAATGTTCTTTACGAATCTAAGAAAACACGTTGGTAGGTATAATTTACTTGGCTGTTCTGAACGGCCATTAAGTGATTACAATAATGTTAAAACAACTATATTTCGTGCTTTCTTATCTATATAACATTTATTGTTGATACGAGAATATAAAAAGGATACTGTAAATAAAGCTGGGTCATTTGTCTTTGGCATCAGAAATCTGCTAAAAGCAGAATAATATAATATGTCAATAGAAAAAGGTATCTAGTACCTTTTTACTTTTTGTCCTATTAGGACCACGAGATAAATGCTCTAAGATTCTCTGTGTCAAACAAATAGAAATACAAGACAAACACCCAAGATCCGCGAACAAATATATTCAATTATATGTTTTACTAAGTCAAAATCAAAATTATCTTTTTATTTACACATGAGAATTTAAAAAAACATAATCTTAGAGGCTACTTTTATATAACAAAAAATATATGTTTCTTCTGTGTTTGGATGTTAATACATATTATTTATTTATATTTTTTTTTGCTTTAATAAATATGTATTTACAACAAAATAGTACTAGTTGATCAGTTATCTAGTTCCCATATTACATGCTATGCTTAGTTTGGGGCAGATGGCGCTGTGTGAAATATGAATATTTATTATTATTGTTATTATTATATTATACACTTTCAAGATTCCTAAATCTTAGCGTTTAAAATAGCCAAGCCCATATGATTTACATGTTTAATCCCAGTCGATGGAAAGCAAAGTTGCCACATCAAATATTTAAATTTGCCAAAAGTTTATGCTGAGTATCACGAATAAAAGTGAAATTTGTGGAGCACATATCGCTTTATGTGCTACAGGTGCACAATTATAATTGCAAATGAACAATCTACTTTCTATCGATCACTGCCGTTAGATTTTCTTTCCGGATAAAAACGCAATTTTCCGTGTGCTGGCAACACCTTGTGGTTCTCGGAGATTTCAATTGTTTCCTGGAAACGATAATTTCACGATTCTGAAAAGACTTTTCTATGTGCGCTGTTAATTCTAAATTAATTCTAAAATTTTCTAAACTAACCATGTGGTACTATTTTGTTTATACCAAGTATCACAAAAATTGACGATATAAATAAGGTATTTTTGTTAAAAATATGCGTTACAGTTAAACAGGTAAACTTATATAGAAAAACCCTATCTAAACACAAAATTTCATCCAAATCTTTGGAGCTGTTTCCGAGATACAAGAATTAGATAACTACGTAGCTGAAACAACAGATTCTGTATTGATACACAATTTGACAATTCGTTGTCAAATTGTATACCAATTTTCGACTTTTCACCCATAAAAATTATTGATAATTAATGTTATTATAATAATATTAATTAAAATTATTCACTTCATTGAATTAATTTTTTAACATATAAAAATAATAAGATGACCTATTGCTGCCTATTTATACTTAACAACATTATAAAGTAGAAGATAATATGCATTTCCGCGTCTGTAGAAAATTAGATTTTTACAGATATATCTTTCAGATGTAATTGGTTGCAGTAGGTTTTTTTAATGTTGATAAGTGACGTAACGAGCTGAAGGCCCAGCTGGTGGTAAGTGGCGACCGCCGCCCATGACAACAGTAATGCGACTCAGTATAAGATTTGGAACTTACATTGAATCGCATTCACCCTGCTTGACGCAGCAGGATGAATGTAACTCAATGTATGTATTGACTTTTGACAGTCGATAAGCCATGTCTGAGGCTTTCGAGCGGCTTCAAAACTCCATCACCAGAGTAGGCCACTTAATCACAAGAAAGAAGAGTAACATTAATTTAGAGGTTAGAAAAGTTATTATAACACAGATAACCTATACCGGGATTTAAAAAACATTTGTATACAAACAATAAAATCAATACACTTCCTAGACATTGACTCACAGTCAATATATTGACTACAAATTTGAATATGGAATACCTGTTGTTGATCGGTCACTTTCTCCAACCTTGCGCATGCGCCGCCGCCGGCTTGCCATATTCTAACTTCGGAAATACCAGACAGTCTTACATAGACATCAAGGGTGATCGGTTTTTATCCGATTTCCGGATGTAGTTATTACTTTATTATTAATTCGATTGTATACTTTTGATTGTATTTAAGATGGATGCGTGGCTTATTTATTTATTTAATAATGACTCCCTACACAGGATACACTGAACATACCACTTAAAATAATCAACGGTCTTAAATAATAGTGGTCCCGCAATTATAGGGCGTCACAGCGTATTAATAGAGACAACTAGACAACATTTAAAAAAAGTAGAAAATATAAGAAAAAATAGGTTAATACATGCGAGAAAAACAAAACATTTGGACAAACATGCGATGAAAAAAATATCTATGTTAGAGTACAATAACTTCTAGTTGATAGTAGTCATAGGAATGCAAAATACGCAATTACCTATTCTTGGACGACATATTTTTTCCAGTTATTTTGATCAACAAACCAAACTATTCAACAGATTTTGATAAAATTTCTATGGAACAAGTTTGAAGGCATTTAATTTCAAATTAAAAAAAAATCACCACAAAACACCCCAATGTGGAATTCAGAAACCCCATCCACAATTAGAATTATTTATATAAACATTTAATTCAAAGTTGTACCACTGAAAATAAAGAATTATACACGCACAATTAATTTTGACTGCAGCTATTACCGTCATAATATTAAACGGTAAAACTTAACGTGTTTCTACAAACGGCAGATTATTACAAATAACTCTTAAAAACAATTATGGAATATTCACTTTGCGTTTATCGCCAACACCGTTTCATGAACTATTGGTACTGTAAACTTGTTATCTTTGTATTCCAGGTTAAGACAATTACAGATTTTTGAAACTCATACTCATACTCATTTATTAAATAAAGCCTTAAAACCTCAGGGTTATATTCAAAAGTAAAAAATTCATAAACACAAAACATAGATCCGAGGCATTTAAGATTTATAAAAATAGTTGCTGTAAAGGGGCATTGTCAGGTTACCTTATATTAGACTAATAATTACAATCAAATTTATACATGTCAGATTTTTTTTTTTTTTTCTTTATGTGAGTAAGTGAACGAGCTGAGGGCCCACCTGATGATAAGTGGTGACCCTCGCCCATGACAACAGTAATGCGCGCGACTCAGTATGAGATCCAAATCTATACTGAGTCGCATTCATCCTGCTGCGTCCATCACCCGAGACGGAGATGATACGTCTCATGTGCATGTGATTTCACCGGCAGCCACACCCTTCCACCGGAACACAGTAATGCAACCACTACTGCTTGGCGGCAGATTCCAGATGTGGTGGCAGTACCTCTCCGGACGAACTTGGCACAAGTTCTACTGCTACTTTTGGTTGCTCCTTTAGCACCACCCAGGGGGTACGTGTAGGGAGTAGGGGTACACACCTACGGACGCGAGCAACTGGACCCCCCAAAAACAAATAACAAAATAAAAACGTATTGTGTATAACTAAGATAAAAAAAAATTGCTGCTGTATAAGGGCATTGTCAAATACGATAATAATTATTATTTTTGACTAACCTCATAGCTCGGTTGGTTGTAGCGGTCGTGGGTTCGACCCCGCTTAGGACAAGCATTTGTGTCCAATATAAATATTTGTTCTGTCCGGGTATTATTATATCTATACTAATATTATAAAGCTGCAGTGTTTGTTTGTTTGAACGCGCTAATCTCTGGAACTACTGGTCCGATTTGAATGATTCTTTCAGTGTTGGGTAGTCCATTTATCGAGAAAGGCTATAGGCTATATGTTTTTTTTTAAATTAGGGAATCGTAATTAAATTGCTATTTTGTAACACAAGGTGTAAAATCGAAAACCTATTTTTGCGTGCGCTGTTTCCACGGAAACGAGAAAAACGCGGGTGAAACCGCGGAATACAGCTAGTGTATTATAAGCATGTATTTAAGAAAATACTATTATATATACTAAGGTACCACCAAGATACAGGCCACAGCTCCACTCTACAAAAGCTTATAAAATTTCGTAAATCAAACCTTCATTAGCGGTAGACTTTTATAAAGGCGGTGATTAAAAATCTCGCTACAGTTTCGATCATAATCAGCAATCAATACATCATTCAATCTGAATGCAACAGTAAAATTTACGAGTATACTTCAATATCGCAGTTTCGGGGAGATATTCCCAAAATATTACTCTTATAACTCGCGCGGTTAAACTTATAATAACTCTCACGGTTAAACTTATAATAACTCGCACGGTTCTGACGAAAACTCTGAAGTTTGAGGTAGGTGTTTTAAAAAGACATACAAGCTGAGTTTATAAGTCTATTAACGAGCAAAGCTTCGCCTTTTATATGATCAGTACAAGTACCTACTATTCACATTAATTTAGAACTTCCGAAATATTATTGAGACAGATATTTAGTTTGACTCTACGAAAATACATTATATATTCAAATTCTAATTCTAATTAAGTTATGACATGTAATAACAAAACATAATTTGACGTTGGCACATAAATTAACAAACCACTAATAACCAACTGGAAAGTAATGCAATCTATAATCTATTTATAAAATAAATAATATAGCATAGAAATTATTGTAACGTGAGGGAATATAATTAATCCTTGACTAATCGAATTTATGGTACTGTATTGACGTAGTAAGGCTGGTAGGAAGTTACTCTTTTAATATTGGATTAGACATTCTATGACTCCTCTTTTAATAAAGTATAATATAGGATATCTATCAGATAGTCCTTTAAAATCCTACTACTATTGTAAAGGCGAAAGTTTGTAAGTATGGATGTATGGATGTTTGTTACTCTTTCACGTAAAAACTACTGAATGGATTTGAATGAAACTTTACCACAATATAGCTTATACATCAGAATAACATATAGGCTACAATTTTTGAGGTTTCTATAAAATCTATATATATAAAAGAAAGTCGTGTTTGTTACAACACTTATAACTCGAGAACGGCTGGACCGATTGCGATGGTTTTTGATTTGTTGGATGTGTTTCCGTCCCGAATAGCAGAATAACTATTAAAACATTGGAAAATTAACGAAAAAAATAAAATCAATTTATCCCCGTATTCTCCACGGGAACGGGAACTATGCGGGTGAAACCGCGGGGCGCAGCTAGTTATAAAAATAAATAAATATCCCTTTGACTGTTGATTTTCTGAGTTTGTTTTAGGCGGATGATTTAGAATTTCATCACCCACTGAACTAGTATAAATGGTGTCTCAGTGAGCTTTAAGTTACTGCCTCGGATGAGATGACATAATATCATATACGAGATGAAATCCGAGAATTGGCACCTGGTAGGGTAACCAGGTCACTTCCTGACAGAACCTGTATTTTGGCTGCAACCAGTCTTACCAAAACGGGGTTACCAGTTTAAAGCGATTTAAAAGAATTTCGAACTGGATTTTTTTCTTTTGCCTCGTTAGTGATTCATTTATTTGATAAATTTTCTTTGAAGCATAATTTCCGTACCAGCCTCTAATATTCCCACTGCAGCGACACCGACCTACTCTCGATAATTGAGAGTGAATGAGCTTTGATCTACCACAGGAGTCCAATCTAGATTGGTAGATGTCACATGTCTTAGCATTTATAGTCCTACGACATGCCGGTTTCAAGACAAGCTTGTTATTTAAAAGTTTTTTTTACGATTTATTTTAAATAAACAAAGATTTAAAGCTTACAAGTCAGGTTTCAAGTTAGTTAAGAAACAGTACATTAATGAGCCACAATCGATGACCAGCCGAAATTCCTCCGTTATCTACCATTGTGACAGTAATGAGAACGATTTTGAGATAGGTGACATTTTTGGAACATTAGTGATGCTTTATGGCTTTGCTACACAGCGTCTGGGCAATGTCTTGGCTGCAGATGGCTTTGCCGGGCTCTTGGTGAGGGCGAAAGGCTCTCAGCTGAGCGACAAACTGTCTTTAGGCGGGCTTTTGGCGATAGCGGAAGGCACTCAGCTGAGTGACACACTGCCTTTTGTCCCATAGTCTCATGTTGACTTTTTAACTGCGGGTTACACCGCGCGTATCTATACTAATATTATAAAGCTGCAGTGTTTGTTTGTTTGAACGCGCTAATCTCTGGAACTACTGCTTAGATTTGAATGATTCTTTCAGTATTCGGTAGTCCATTTATCGAGGAATGTTTTTGTTGCTATTTTGTAACACAAGGTGTAAAATCGAAAACCTATTTTTGGGTGCGCTGCAAAAACTATTGACAATAGAACAAAATAATGTACTACGGGTTTGTAGATCCTATTAAGACCTACAAAAAAGTCCGCGAGAACATATATCTAGCTATCATGGTTTAATCACAATAACCAATTTTGTGTTCAAAATAATTATTAAATCATCCGAAGAAAAAAACCTAGAAAAACGCGGGTGAAACCGCGGAACACAGCTAGTTGTCTATTAAGATGCCAGCAGCTTCTCGTTCAATCAGTGAGTTATATCGACACCTATAGTCTGAAAGTAATCGTTCGAGACACACCCATTGGCATTTGAAACGGTACTATAAAAGATATAAGTTTCACTATCTTTGACCCTATACCGACCACTTTCTACAGTATTGTACGAATGATCTCACTGATGTAAGTTTATTTGTCTTATAAAAGCCTGTATCTTTATAAATTAATACACGGATATCTTTAAACAAAATTCGATTATATTTATCTTTAAACAAGAATTGATTTGGATTCGCAGATTTCTTGTTCTTTCTCATGGGTTGACCCCAAACTCAGTTATAAGAACGCGTGATCGTGTAGATACATTTTCTTTTTAAATATAACTTTTTTCAGTATTTTCTTAAGAATTCAATGGTGATAAAGATTTTTGACTTTTCATTGGCATTGGATTTCGATGCTCCAAGAGTTTTGTAACCGACCAAAGGACGATTTTAAATTGGTGGTATGCTACGCGATATTTTTTTGCCATCAAGCCGTTTAGGTTATAGAGCGCGCCTGAGAAATATATACATACACTCGGAAAACATAAACCTCCAAGCGCTGTCGGGTAAAAACTATACAAAGAAAAGTATGTGGAATGCTGTCCCGTACAGGCTTGTATGAAAAATTAAGCTAAGCAAGCGCTGTAAATAACATACAGCGCTAATTTTCAGCCCAAGGTTTTATTGACGTATCTATACAAAAAATACAGAACAGAAATGTTTTAATGGTAAACCACAGTAATTAGTAGAACCGCCAGTCAAATCGGATTTGTTGCAAATTATTATTTAAATAACTAGACTTTCACTGGCTGTTCGAGTAGCTTAAACACGCTGCGGTTTTCATTCAGCAGATATTATTTTTAAACTTTAATCTCTGGTTTGTGGTTTTCAATTTTAGCTCTTTAGCTCTTTAATTATATGATTATACTAATAGACGAGCTGTTCCCATCGAGGTATTTATTTATATATGATACACCATAATATACATATTAATCAAAATATAACAAAAACAAATTTTCTTTTTGGACGATATGCTATGCTATTACAGGCGTAAACAATTGTTCATCTGATATAATAACTATGACAACTATAATCAAAAACAAACAATATAATATTTAAAATTAGAAATTTAGAACGTTTACAAAATTATTACATTTAACTAAACATTTGGAGAGATCACAACTTATTTTATAGTTATTTAATTTTTTTTTTCAGCGGCACCCTGACACTCTTTTTTTCTAATATAAAAAAATCCTAAGTTACTCCTTATAACATCAGCTATCTGCCAGTGAAAGTCTTGTCAGAACCGGTCCAGCCGTTTCGGAGATTAGCCAAAACAGACGCACCGACGGAAATCTATTATTTTAAAACAAACAGACACTTCAGTTTTATTTATTTTCATAGATTTCGCTAGTTTTGATGAACATCTATTGGCGCCAAAACCAATTCTCATGATGGAAAACGGCATGACATTCTCTTATGCCGTCACATTTCATATCTGCCGTGTGTCCCATGACGGTCATTATTTTCACAAGAAAGGGAAATTAGTCGTGAAAAGGAAAAATTTGTAAATATATATGAAGCTGATACTTCAGAAATCTGTTCTGTAGGTTTCCGCTGTTCTATCCTCAGAACCTCTAGAAGTGACCCCGGGTAGTGACGAAGGAGCAATCCAAAATGGCAGTAGAACCTGAGCCAGGTTCGTCAAAGTCAAATCAACCACAAAGAAACTCGTGCGAATGTTCCAGTGGGAGGGTTTTTCACCCTTCCACAATATTAATATCAATTCGCGTGCACTGCTTGGCGGCAGATTACCAGGTGTAGAAGCCGTAATTCTCCGGACGAACTAGGCACAAGTTCTACTGTTATTTCTTGTTGTTTTTTTATCCTGAGAAGGTATGTAGGGACTCAAAGGGAATTCTTCTACGGACTCGAGCAACTGGACTGGACTTGCAAATATCTTCTTAAGTTAGGAAGAAACAGACAAAGCTACCTTTAAACTTGAACCTAGACACACAAAATTACGAAATAACAGTTTAATGGAGTCATGAAAGTGGAACGAATGGCATACAATCAGATGCGGAGAGCGAACTTGAACCACTTAGGGTAATACTATAATTTGGTTGGATCAAATGTTAGTAAAATCGGTGAACATACATAAAAAAGTATACAGTGGTACAAAGAACTTCCTCCTTTTTTGAACTCCGTTAATAAAATGAACCCCAGACATCTCATTCCGAAGGCATACCAACGGGTCGTTATAACTGAAAACGTTGTCGATAAAAGCCGATCAGAAATTGGCGATTAATAACAACGGCAGAATGCGTTTCTTGCACGCTCTGATTGTCATGGGGAACGCGGTTCCGTGTGTATACTAATCCACATTCCACATCATCTGCCGCCAAGCAGAGACAAGATTTGTCCATGATAATTATTTTAAATCTAGTACCATTGCTAAGTAAACACTCTTGCTTTTCCTGTATTGCATTTCATATAACTTTATTTATTTATATAACTACTAGGTGCGCCCCGCGGTGTTACCCGCAGTTGGCCTTCCTACGGGAACTGTACTTTTTTCCGGGATAAAAACTAGCCTATGTGCTATTCCAGACTATAATCTATCTCTGTGCCAAATTTCATCCAGATCCGTTCAGCCGTTCTGGCGTGATTGAGTAACAAACATCCATCCATACTTACAAACTCTCGCGTTTACAATATTAGTAGGATAGTATATTATTTACAATATGAATAGTTTAAGTATTTAATATTACAATAGTGAACATTTAAAATAGTTTAGTCATTCATAATCATATCATTTATTTTAGTTTACAAATATGACATAAATAATAGTTTCAGTACAGCTTTACAGCGTGCAAACATCAATAGGTCAATTGATATTGATAGTTAGATAAGTATTAATTTTCCAAATCGATAGATAATGGCGGATAAATTCATAAAAAATATAAATAAACAATAAACGTTTACACACTCATACCTCTGCACTAGGATTCCCTGTGTCGCATGGCATGGACACAGAAACACAAGACAAACACCCAAGACCCGAGATCAAACTTCATGCTCACCACACAAAGTATGCACCGGCCGGGAATCGCACCCGGGATCCCTTGTTTCGAAGGCAGGGCTACTAAAGCAACAGAGCTGAAACTGCCTTTTTGAATAAAAAAAAAAAATATATCCAAATAGGTGCAGCAGATCTGTAGTGATGCCAATTCGGCAATTGATTAAGCAGTTTTAATATATAGATTTTCACCAGTGGAAACCAGTTCTGAGTTTGTATTCCCAAATGTTTTCTACGCCGCTGTGATAACTGCATTCGAAAGCCACTGTTCACCCGTATAATGTCATAAACTCACTTTCTCGACATTTTAGCATAAACGTTAAAATTCTGTGTAAACAGCTACATTGATTGGCCAGGGTTGAGCTTAAGTCCGCGGATGTATGCATACCGCGATTCCCGTAGCCCCGTCGTAGTCAAGAGAGAGCATCATGGGGTTTTAGTCGGTAGTGGCACTCAGCTTTATAAGCTGAGTCCGACATACCCCTCCCCCCCCGGGAGGGACGATACGTAAACGTATTTCCCCATGTAAAAAAAAAAAAAAAAAAAAAAAAGGGTTGAGCTTAAGTAATTTTATAGCTAAACATTATGGTTCTACTAATAAAATGTTGTATAATAAATCTTTTTTTATCTCATTCATTGATTCACTTGGTTAACCTCACAGCTCCTTCTGCTTAGGTCGTGAGTTCAATTCCCAGACAGGACAATAATTTGTGAGACGAATATCTTTGTTCTGTACCTTGGTTAATATGCATTAAGCATATATATATTTTTAGTATAAAAAACTACAGTTATCTGGTTCCCATATTACAGGCTAAGCTTAGTTAGGGGCTAGATGGCCCTGTGTAATATGTCCATGAATATGCTGCACTTTTCCGGGATCAAAAGTAGCCTATGTGTAAATACGGGATATAATCTATCAAATATGCTCTATCTAACTATTCTTGGAACTCACCTGGAATCTGCCACCAAGCAATAGTGCTCGCATTATTGTGTTAAGGTAAAAATACAACCGAATTTGTAACCTCTTTTGTAAGGCATATGAAAACTCCTTTTTAAGGCGTTTGAAAACTCTTTTGGAAGGCGTATAGAAACTCCTTTGGAAAGCGTATGGTAAATCCTTTGGAAGGCATATGGAAACTCCTTTGGAAGGCGTATGTAAACTCCTTTTTAAGGCGTATGAAAACTCCTTTCTAAGGCGTATAAAAACTCCTTTGGAAGGCGTATGTAAACTCCTTTGGAAGGCGTATGAAAACTCTTTTGGAACGCATGAAAACTCTTTTGAAAGGCGCATGAAAACTCTTTTGAAAGGCGCATGAAAACTCCTTTGAAAGGCGTATGCAAACTCCTTTGACTCAAGTGGCAACCCTACGATTCCCATAGCACCAACATGACATCACATATTACGAAAGAGAAAGTCCACTTTTGTTTTCCTTGCGTCCAAATTCGATTTGACGCCGTTTTATAAGAAAATTACAACAATTTAACGCCACATTCCGCGATTTCTGTAACTATTTTCGATTACTTTCACCTGTTAGCGTTAAGTAACAACTCTACGTCATTTATCTATTACATTTATTGCTCACGACAATATAATAAAGATGAAATGGTCGTAGCAATTTATCTTAACGATTTCATTTAGTTTCACTGCTAGTGTAATCAAATCTGAGTAGCACAAAATCATGAACATCCATAGTATGCAACTATAAATGTTCATGATTTTGTTCAATTTTTTTTCTTCTCTATAATATACAAGCTCTGTATATTACATGGAGCCTGTATACTGTATGTTTAGACCCTGGCTTCGCACGCTTGTACACTGGGCGTGACGTATGTTCTAATACAATTAACCCTTTGATTCCCTACACGTATCCCCTGGGTGGTGCCAAGTTCCTCCGGAGAGGTACTGCCACCACACCTGGAATCTGCCGCCAAGCAGTAATGCTCGCATTACTGTGGTGGAAGGGTGTGGATGCCGGTTAAATCACATGCCTATGAGACGTATCATCCCCGTCTTTGGTGATGGACGCAGTACGATGAATGCGACTCAGTATAAGATCCAAATCTTATACTGAGTCGCATTACTGTTGTCATGGGCGGGGGGCGCCACTTACCACCAGGTGGGCCCTCAGCTCGTTCCATCACTAATACACATAAAAAAGAATTACACGATATCACCTACGGACGCGAGCAACTGGACAAAAACAATTTACGGCAAAAATCAGCACTGATTCGAAAGATTAGAAAGTGCCCCTGTACCCTAATTCACTGAATTACTATTCGGGCCGCATTCGGCCTCGATCCGGCCTCGATTCGCGCATCCTTTTCGGCCTTCCGGAGACGTGCATCCATTTTAGAAGAACCGTCTGAACGAAGATATAAACGCAAATGAGGCACAGAAACTTACAAATTAACATGTCTAGGACGATTTCCAAAGGAAATACATATATTTAAAAGAAAAAAGAAAGATTTCTTCGTTGCTTTTGCCAGTTTACTTTTTATCTAGATATCTTAAGGTGCCCTCCGATTTGAAAATAGAATAAAATGACTTCTTTCATTTCTGAAAATTTACCGCTAGGACGAAGTATAGCGGTATTTTTGTACCTCAGCTGCTATGGGACCATTTTATATATATATCCTACCTGCGTCGTATTTCGGTTATATTTGGGCAGCGGTAATCACTTAATATCAGGTGGGCCCTTAGCACGATCCGGTACATTAAACGCATAAAAAGTCGAATAAAAAATTATTTAAGGTCGGTTCACAAAGGTTCGAAATCGCGTAACAATCATACATACCGTACCAGCCTCTAATATTCCCACTGCAGGGACACCGGCCTACTCTCGATAATTGAGAGTGAATGGGCTCTGATCTACCACGGGAACCCAAACCGGATTGGTAGATGTCACATATCGTCGAATTTTCGGTTCTTAAAAATGCCGGTTTCCCTACGATGTTTTCCGTCACCGTTTCGAGAACGTGGTATTGCGCGCATAAATTTTTCAAGTGAAAAAACTCATTGGTGCACGTGTGGATTTGAGAATGAATCATACATAAAAATTATGAATTGACAATCTTCCTTTTTAAGTCTGTTTAAAAACTTCTCTGAATTAACTTACTACCTGATTTAATTACATTCAAGATACTCTGAACATTGCCTCACTGGATAGCCAAGCCGGGGGGGTCCAGTTGCTCGCGTCCGTAGGTGTGTACCCTTTGATTCCCTACACGTACCCCCTGGGTGGTGCTAAAGGAGCAACCAAAAGTAGCAGTAGAACTAGTGCCCAGTTCGTTCGGAGAGGTACTGCCACCACATCTGGAATCTGCCGCCAAGCAGTAGTGTTCGCATTACTGTGTTCCGGTAGAAGGGTGTGGCTGCCGGTGAAATCACATGCGCATGAGACATATCATCCCCGTCTCGGGTGATGGACGCAAGATGAATGCGACTCAGTAAAGATTTGGATCTCATACTGAGTCGCACGCATTACTGTTGTCATGGGCGGGGGTAACCACTTACCATCAGGTGGGCCCTCAGCTCGTTCCGTCACTTATTCACATAAAAAAATTTAAAAAAATCTATAAATCATTCTAATCCAACATAATACCTAACATGATTATGCCCAAGAAACTGCAGGCATTACTTTGCTGGATGGCAAAGCTTAATATCCGAGCCAGGAAGGTAAATTACGATCGATAAAACTATCTATAAATATCTCTAATAGCACATTTAATCTGGTAGTAAGTTCACTATTAGATCAATTGTGCCAAGACACCTTCATTGCTTCGCTGGATTGCTCTGTCAGACGCCAGACCTTGGGTCATGCATCGCTTCGACCAGGCGACGAAAGATCATCGTTTATTATATTATTATTATAAAATCATTATAATAACCGAGAAATTCAATATTACTGTAAAACGTTTCAACTTTCCCGTTTCTACAACTACATGACTTGCGATACTGCGTACGCTTTTCACTTACTCTCGTTACAGCCTCTTAATGGTGGAGAAAATAGATTTCACTTTACAAAGTAGGATTCAAAATTTGTTTGTGATGTTCCTGGATGAGTCAGGAAAATGTAAAGGTAAGACAAGACTTGTATAAAAAAAAAATGCTGTACCTTTGCACTAAGGCATCATTCTAAGTAAGTAAGGCAAACTTGACAATGCCCCTTTACAGCAGCATCAACTATTTATCATTATTTTTAATCTTAAATGACCTGTGTACTACCTGTGTAACTGTTCTGTTCTGTTTATGTTTGTGTTTTTAAATTATGATGTCAATTGACTAAGCCAAGTGTGCGCTAAGGTTCCTACGGTTCTTATAAATGAGTATGAGTATTGAAAACCAGTGCTACAACACCCATGGTTCTGTAGACAATGCTGATTAGCAGCCGATTTGGGTACACATCAATATTTCTCAATTATATTTTTATTCTCAATTATTTATTTATTATTCTCAATTACAGATTTTTTCTCATTTTTATGGGGTGGCCCAAATAAATATTGTCGTATTCTTTTTCTTTTTCTTTTTTTTTCCGAAACCGCCACAGAATTGAAGCAAACAAAATATTAACATAGTCGAGCCATTTTCTAATTCTTTTTTTTTCTAATTTGAAACTAACGCATGGCAATTGATTTATATAAAACTGAACACACAGACATAGAATATGTACCTACTTTTGTCGCTCAATTGCTTATCCTGGGCGGGAATTAAACCCACGACCAACTGCGCAAAGGGTAGAGCTACTACCAACTCAGCTATAAAGCTAGCAGCAACGAAAAATAAGAAAATTAACTCTCACTATAACGTTTACTAACTGCTACTATTTTGGGGAGAGAATATCGCTAGATTTAAACGAACTTATGGTTGTACTATTTGTGTCCCGCGGAGGCCAACCTAAGAGAACAATGCAAATTTTCGGGATCAAAAGTAGCCTAGGTGCTGTTCCAGACTATAATCTATCTTTGTGCCAAATTTCATCCAGCACCGTTCAGTTGTTCTGGCGCGATTGAGTAACAAACATCCATCCATCCAAACTTTCGCATTTATATTATTACGCAGTGTTATCCGCAGATTTTCGGCAAAATTAGCATATGTGATATCCAGGATATAAGCTATTCTGATACCAAATTTCATCCAAATCCGTTGATCCGTTTAAGCGTGAAGGAGTTACAAACATACACACTTTCACAGACACACATACATATAAACTTTCGCCATCATATAATAATATTAGTGTGATAGTATGATTAGTGTCACGTCACGTTTACGTGTCTCAACGACATGACATAGCAAAGTCCGTTTTTGCGTTAAATATAAAATTACTGTTATGATCTAGAACTAGCAACGAGAATCATATGTATGCTATTGCTCGACGGGTAATACCCGGCTCAGAATTCAAAAGAGGTTTATGAGTTTGACCGATATGTCTGGTAAAGTGACAGGTCCTGTCAATCTACTGCAATTTGACGGTTTCACATAAAAAATCAGAATCTCATTTTCTAACTACACACGAAGGGAACTTTTTCAGTGTAAATCGAAAGACAAAAAAATCTTCTTCTTATTTCGTGTGAGTAGAACTCTGAGTTTAGACTTCTTTAAGAAACTTCATGTCTCATTAAATAAGCGGTTTTCCAATCGTCTGAACATCGACAGAGTTTTCGTGCTTGGAAGGACACATTCAGATATCGATCGAGGCTATATTAGCCGATAAGACATGTTAATAGGCCTTAGGGCGGCTTATAAACTCCGACCAAAGAGTTGACCATTTAAACGAATCCAGATAATGATTTATTTTGATATGTAACCGAAAAATTGCAATAAGTTTACAAGACTTGTCACTTTATTGCAATTAGACTTTTATAAAAGGTCGAATAATTAATCAATTAGTATATTTCTCGGCGGCGGTACATAGGCACTAGACTAGGTATTTTGTTAATAGAGTTCTGTTGCTGCCTAATTTATAATGCTCAACTAGCTGCGCCCCGCGGTATTTTCGCAATTTTCCGCAATTTTCCTGGATCAAAAGTAAACTATGTGTTAATCCAGGATGCAAACTATCCTTGTACAAAATTTCATCCAAATCCGTTGAGCCGTTGAGCGTGAAGGAGTAACAAACATACACATTCATACAAACTTTCGCCTTTATAATATTATTATATTATATATATTATATTAGTTAGGATAACTGCATCTTGCTAATTGCCTATAGTTATAAAAACTCAACATTATCACATTAGTACACAGAGAATCTGTAACAGGTCAGTTTGCTTAGCATAGTTAGCACCGATCGACGGCAATGGGAGCTTGTGATGGTAATGTTACATTGGACTCGTAACCTCTTTGGAGGACCTTTCTATGATACATGGTTACTACCTCTTTAGATTAAGGCTTTTTCATGTAAATTTATTGCGTAATTACATAATAGTTAACAATACTACTGGACAGAAGAATTTCTCTTGAAAACAAGATTGATTTGAATAATTTAAAAAGTATTTTTTTCTCAGCACTCCGCCATTTACAAACATATTTAAAAATGGTCAGATGGCTCGTCAAAATCGGTTCAATAGTTTGATATTTAAATCAAAATAACTGGTAAAAAAATATGTCATTCAAGTACCTAAACGAAATTGCGTAATTTGCTATCCTGTGACCTTTTTCTTGGCTAATTGTAGAAATATGTTTCTTAATCGAGAAATTAGAGATGAAAGATTAATTAACTGTACTAAAACATACAAGGATCGATCAAAAAAAAAAAAACACGAAAAAAAGTCAAGATTAGGTAGTAAATTTAAAATTAAAATTAAAAAAAACGTCTCATGTAGCTGTTATTTTACCTATCTTCTCCAGAATATATCATTCAAACCAGAAAATATTATAAAACCATTTCGGTTTGTTCTATGTAGTTCTAAAAATCTAACATAGCATCAATCTTCTTTCCAGATTCAAGGAAACTCTTCGGGGGCTACCGGATAACACCATCATACTGCAAAGCGTCTCGAATGGCCAAATACAACCGCGGAAACACGATATGCATGTTCAACCACGAATGTATCCAAAGAGGGGGAGAAGTTGTAGGAACCTGCATGGACGGTTTCCTCTTCGGTGCCTGCTGCCAGCTCAAATCTGACAGCCAATCACACGTACCCAAAGGACCTGGAGTCGTCATGACGAGCTACCTCGACTACCCTGACCCGGAACTCGAAACAGTAGATTACGATGGAGACCAGCTTAATGAATGGCATAACAGCTTCAAACCAGTCGTAACTCCTGGATATAAACCTGCATCAGCAAGCACTAGCAAGCCTGAAGACCTAAGCACTGAAGCAGAGATCATTAATGAAGGTGTGAACCAAATCGCTAATACGCTCCTTAGCTCACCTCCTAAGCAAACAGACAATGGTATAGTATATATCAAACCAAAACCAGATTACTCGTTCAGTACGATAGACCATGGAAGCGCAGATACTATTTTGGTACATGCAAATGGTACTATCGTAGATACTGTAGTTAGGCCTTCGGACTTCAATGTGCAGATATCATCTATGCAGACGAAACCTACAGTAGCTCCAAGCACTACATCATCTACGCAAAAAACTGTTTCTACTCATCTTCCTGTTAAACCAGTATTCAAGCCTAAACCCACTAGAGCAACTACAGAAAACTATGTGATAGTATCGACCATTACCAAAGACACTCAAAAGACAGAAATATCTTCAATAGATTCTATTATGCAAATGTTGAATGATAGTACTCCGAGCATGAAAGAAGATGTGACGTCACCGGGATATGATGCAATGGAAACTAAATCATCACCATCTCCCTCGTACTACGGTCCATCATACAGCAGTTCTTTTTACAGCTCATCCTCCAGTTACTATCCATCATCAGGCCACTATGTGACATTAAAACCATCGTCATACTCATCAACAAGACCCTCCATTACTAAAAAACCAATTTACGACTACGTCCATACGTCTTCAAATAGCGTAGCAGATTACTCATCACCGAGTCCTAGTCAATCAACTAGTCAGGCTATAGAAGCCTTCAATAATTACCCAACAGATCCCAGTGATTTCGGAGACTCTATGACTACTTTCAGCTACGTCAGTACAAGTACTACGCAGAAACCAACTCTTACTACTAGAAAGCCACCCTCTACGAGCTATGTTACTGGATCACAATTTACTAGAAGACCAGTCACGCCACCTGGTATTGTTGACTCAATCTACGATTCATCACCAGACTCATTTTCAAGTGTGACCCCAACAGTAATAGTTCTAAGTGGCTTCCAAACTCAAAAACCAACCGAAGAGCCCCAATTTGTCGAAATATCCCAAGAGCCGTTCAAGAAACCTGTGAACTCAATCACAGTGAACAACCATATCGAGTCAACTAACAATATTTATATGAATAAGCCTCCGCCAACGTACGAACGCCCATCTTCACCTACAGTTGTAATTACTCCGAAACCAGCCCCTGTCACTACTCCTTATCCTGTAAGAGTCTCAACCATACCTTCCACGGTCAAACCAGTATCAATTTCAACTAGTAGACCAGTTTATGCTTCATCATCTACAGAACCAGTTTACGTATCATCATCTATAAAGCCAGTATATATACCATCGTCTACAAGACCACCCACGCCTGCAAGACCCGTTTCCACTACCAGTCCTACTTTCGACTTCACCGAATACTCTCCAACAACCTTCAAACCTGAACAACAGACATCCCCTGACGATTTAATCAACTTCCCACCAGTAAGAAACCCTATGTTAAACGCATCTGGTTCTAACACAGCGCTATACAACACAAGTATATCGATGGCTGAAAATGAACTCAGTGATTTGGACTTGATTCACCAACTCGAGTTCACCACACCTACCTGGCAGGAAGACGACCAGCTCAACGATAAAATGAGCGTGTTCGTTAGTAAAATTGTCGGTAGTCTTCAAGGCACTTTCCAGGAACTTCATGATATAGTGATTTTGGATAAGAAGCAGAACGCAACAGCGGTGAGGACGACCACAACCAAGCCTAAGAAGACGATAGCAACGACTAAAAGGCCGATCATTACGACCAAGAAGCCATCAAAGTTAACCACAACAGCGAAACGACCGACGGTGAAAACGACGAAGAAACCAACAAGGTTGACGACGCTGGCCAGGAGAACGACTACCTCTACGCCGCCTCCGACGACCACTACTAAGAAAACGGTATGTTGAAATTAATTTTGAATGTTATTACGCTTATAATTACTAAGTATGAAGGTTTAAAGACAAGTAAATGTAAAGGTTGCATGATAGAGATTGATTTTAGCAATTATTCCGGCAATAGAACTTCACATAGCATTTGATATACTTTTTTGTTTTTTATGCAATTGTCGTGTACAATTAAGAGTTTTCTATCTATCGGTGTAAAAATTAACTGCAATTCAATATCCTTATAAATTTCCGTATTGTTTGATGGTTTTTCTCTGTTAGGAATGCCTTGTATAGCAAATAAAAAAGTAGTAGGACACTCTGATTGCTAGCGAAAATTTAAATGTGACATGTTGGATGATAATTTTCCTCATCACGTTTCAGATCACCACCACGAAAAGAACTAAACCTACGAGGAGGATCACCACCACTACCCAAGCAGCCACCTCTACCACTGAGCTGGAAGAGGTCACAACTGAAGGATACTTCAACCAGCCTATAGATTATAATGACAAGCATTGTAAGTATTATTCTAGTCAGGAACTGGTCAGCAATAAACGCCAAAGTTCCCATAACTATTTCGTTTAGTATAAAACATTAAGTCAATATCAACGTTATCCAAATGTGCCTAAATTAGACTAGAGACAACCCTCATCAGTATTAAGTCCAGATAACTATAACCCCGGAATGCACAGGAAACTTTGAACTTAAAGGTCACCTTAAGGCGTATGAAAGGGGTCCGATATTGCCACATCTCAATATTTCTTGAATTAACATAATTATAGTTCTTCTATAAACATTACTTGATTTCTTCGGTATTTTTAGGATTTTGCTGTTTATAGGTAAGCAGGCATTATTTGCTGTAAATAATTAGCCTTATTTGTTAAGTAGTGTTCAATTTTCTTTTAGTAAATTGTAGTTACTTTTGTTATAAGAAAAATAAGATTTATTCGTTAGAACTTATTGTTTTTTTAGACAAATTTACCATTAAAAAAACACAAACAAAAACCATGGCAAACTCACTTTTTTATGTGTTTTTTTATTCTTAATGCGAATATTTACTCTGCAGGGATGGCAATCGCGAACAAAGTCGTGGCAACTAGTTAATAAATAAAATTATTTGATGATACGAATTAAAATATAGTTCGTAAAATTCCAGTATGCGGAGTGAAACCTCTATCGAAGTCGGGCCGTATCGTCGGCGGCAAGAACGCAAACTTCGGCGAGTGGCCGTGGCAGGTGCTGGTCCGGGAGTCGACCTGGCTAGGTCTCTTCACGAAGAACAAGTGCGGGGGAGTCCTCATCACCAACAGATTCGTGACCACTGCTGCGCATTGCCAGCCTGGGTGAGTACCGTATCAGTATTCCCAGTTGCCACCACCATCTCCACCACGACTGGTGGCAATTGAGAAATAAAATCGCCAACAGTGGTGGCAATCGGGACGTATTCCCGTCGTCCTATAATAGATAAATCTTTTTCGAGGATCTTTTCCAAATTGGGTACCTGCAAGAACGTGCTCATGAATTTTAGTTAGTCTTAGTGCAACTCCCTTGTATGTTCTACCAATGTCTGGACAAGATTCATCTTGTAGTTCTGGTGATTACAAACTAACATCCAGATTCAGAGTATTATATTGACTCCTTCCTGAGGTATCAAGATATTTTTTATCTTAATTTTTTTATATTTGTTATCTTATATATGTTCTCCGTCATTTATGAACCTATTAAAAAAAATCCCCGTCACGGGTGATAAGTACAGCTAGTCCAACTCGTTTGGCATTGGACCCAAGTCTTATACTGAGGATACTATGGATTGCTGTCATAGGCGGTGGTAACCATTTACTACCAGGTGGGTCTTCAGCTCGTTCCGTCAACTACTCACATAAAAAAGGACAACTATCTCTATAATCAGCTGTTTCTAGCTTCAAAGGTTTCTTAGAATAAAACGCTTTACAGGATTAAGTTCACCTTTGTACATATTTTATATACCTTGTGTAAACGTGTTTATATACAATAAATAGAATTATAAAAGAATAAAAAGAATTATAGAACCGCTATACTCCAAGCTCATTTGAATAAGCTAGGAAGCTATTGTACAAAGATGCTTGATACGCAGCCAGAAAGCCATCAAGTAAAGTGGCTTAACAGCAAACCACAAGATGGGTCATCTCTTATTGTCCCTTATTTGTGGTTACGGCTAAGGTTTTCTTATAATACAGTTATTTATACAAGCTGTGCCCGCGGTGTTTCCCGCGGTTTTCTGGAATCAAAAGTAATGTTCTAATCTAGGATATAAGCTATGCTGGTACCAAATTTTATCTAAATACGTTGACCCGTTTGAGCGTGAAGGGGCATCAAAGATACACACATAGACACAACTCTCGCCAATAAAATATAAGTGTATGTTGGTATCTATCTAGTGTGTAATAGTATCTAGTGTGTAGTTAATAGTGTGTGTGACGTAGGTCGTGATACAATTCCATAGTACATCATTTTGTTCTATTCATAATGATTAGCCAACATTAGCAGTGCAAGCGCTCAAATTTATGTTTCTTACGACATTATTACTAATCACTGGACTTATCGGTCTGTCAAAAGCGACTTTGCTTTATACTCTTTTTTTGTTGTATTTTCGTTGGTGATCGTTATACAATAGTTGTACATCTCCAACAGCGCCATCTAATACCTAACTAAGCATAGTCTTAATTGTTAAGTTTACGTCTGTTCCAACCCTAACCAACCAATCCGAGGGGAAGAGAAAACCTTTGACAAAACCTACTTGTTATTCCAGGTTCCTCGCGTCTCTGGTGGCAGTGTTCGGGGAAAACGACATATCAGGAGACAAGGAACCCAAGAACCCCGTATCGAGGAACGTAAGGAGAGTCATCGTGCACAAGGACTATGACGCGGCTACGTTCGAGAACGACCTGGCTTTGCTCGAGTTGGAGTCACCGATCAAATTTGACGCTCATATTGGTGAGTCAGAACTGGTAGATAAAAATCCACCCATCTCAATCGTAGACAGATATTTTTTATTCTTTAGAGATAAGTTTTTTATGTGAATATGTGACGGAACAAGCTGAGAGCCCACTGGTGGTAAGTAGCGACCCCCGCCCATGACAACAGTAATGCGACTCAGTTTAAAATTTGGATCTTACACTGAGTCGCATTCATCCTGCTGCGTCCATCACCCGAGACGGGGATGATACGTCTCATGCGCATAGTGATTAGTGATTAGTAGAACACAGTAATGCGAGCACTACGGTTTGGCGCTCCTTGCTCGTCCTGTTACTATAATTACATAAGTAAAGTCTATCTTTTACTTCTGCCCACAATTTCAGTACCAATCTGCATGCCGCCCGATGAATCTGATTTTACGGGGCGAGTTGCAACCGTGACGGGATGGGGACGACTCAAGTACGGCGGTGGTGTGCCAGCTATACTGCAGGAAGTGCAGGTAAGATAAATGGATGGGTGGCCATTACAGTTAACTCCTTTAAATCCGGATATTTAATCGTAACTAATATTATAAATGCGAAAGTGGTATTTGGTATGCTTTCACTTCTAAACTAAATCGATTTTGAAACACTGTTCGTTGGTAAGCGCGTCACTTCAGAAGGACTGGATCAATTTAGCTGGTTTTTATCTCAAATTATTCGTAATAGTCCAAATCATTAAAGAAAGAAAAATTAGAAAACTTGCCAGGAGAATTGAAATTATTCTAGCTATCATGAATTATTGGATTATGGACATTACATACAATATATTTAATTTCTTCCTGTGAATGATTTTTGTATTATTAATTATTGTTTTATTCGAAATCGAACCCGTGCAATCCCTAAGCAAGCCATCATTATCTTAAGTATGATAACCTGCTTTCAGGTGCCAGTGATTGAGAACAGTGCCTGCCAGGAGATGTTCCAAACGGCGGGACACTCCAAGAAGATTCTGAATTCGTTCATTTGCGCTGGATACGCGAACGGGCAGAAGGATTCGTGTGAAGTAAGTATTTCTCAGTCAGTTGTCTATAACTTTTTAAATGACTTCCAAGAGAACCGGTTCAAGAGTTGGGTTTTTAAATTAAAATAACTATAATAATATGTCATCAAAGTAAACGAAATTGCGTGATTTGCTATTTTTTTTAACTTTTTTCTTCGCCCATTCAATACTGATTTGGATGGTAAAGGGTTATTTTATCGTACACATATTTAAAATTTAAAATTAATTAAATTATAAAGTAAATACTTCTAGACTGTAAAGTTTATAAAGCATGCGACCCAAAATTAAGCCCTGGGTGAACCCTAACGAATTTTTTTCTTTTCCAGGGAGACAGTGGTGGACCATTAGTATTGCAGCGAGATGATGGCAAGTGGCAACTAGTGGGTACCGTCTCCCACGGGATCAAGTGTGCAGCTCCCTTCTTACCCGGAGTTTATATGAGGACTACTTACTACAAGCCTTGGTTGAAATCCATCACAGGTATACATTGATGGTATAATAATATTATAAATAGGTCATTTTGGAATTGAATTGTGGTGAGCTTTCGATAATATTTATATTATATAAATTTGTAAATGAAACCTAAATTGCATCAATATTTTTGAAGCTTTAATTTAGTTTTTATTTGAAGATTTTATTGAAGATGAAATAGGATTTATTAGAATTCAAAAAAATCGAAAGCCGTTTGTAAATAATGTTTTTGATATTTTGGCCACAATTACGTTATTTGCTTTGTTTATATTTGTAAAGCTTATGACATATTTAATAACTCATATTATTCATTATAAAATTCTAATTATAAATAGCTCTCTATTTAAAATGCTAATATTACTGAATGTATGAATAATGTTATGAGCGTTTGAATATGTAGATAATACAAAACGTAGTTTGTAATATTTTATAATAGATTACTTGTAAAAACAGATGCATTTATATTTATTGTTATTTATGTAAAATTAGATTTATGATTGATATTAATGAAATATTTCTTGCTTGAGGAGGCAGCATTAAGTATTGTTAACCACTAAAAGATACTGAATGCTCAAATACTAAAATAGAATAAGTAGCTAATTGTTGAAAACTAAACAGTTTAGTGCATTTATTAAAGTAATAAGTATTTTAACAGACTTTTATTTACTTGTGAATGTAAGCTCTCCGAAAAATAATTAAGTTTATCATGATTTTGGACAATTCTGAGTAAACTTTTTACAGAAATGGTCACAGAGGCACAGATTTTGGATGGAGAGCTAAAATTTGCGTTTTCATTCTCGTACTATTTACATTTTACATTCAGTAAAATTATTAATAGCAAAAAAATATTTTATGAGGTTTTTACGTTTACCTTCGGACGAGAGTTTATATATAAGTTTGACAGTATACAATTTTAGTTCATTCCCATATATTCGATTAGTTGGATCAACTCATCGGATCTCTCAGCTGGGACAAAAATCATCTTAGCTGACAGATGGGAAGATTGCTGGAATGTGCTCAGACGAGATATAGCTCATAACTTCAGAATTTGTGCAGTCGTGTCCAGGGTCATATCAGCCCTGAGTAATATTTTGAAGTACATGATGATTTTTGAACCACAAACAATAAATAATCATGGAAATAGAACCATCTCTATAAGCCCCAAACTAAGCATAGCTTGTAAAAAGATTAAAGATTCAATCAAAGAATATTCAAAATACACAATTGCTTTTTCTGGGTTGGAATTGAACCCACGGCCTAGCACTACTGTCTGAGCTGTGAAACTTTATTCTAATCTTTGAACTTCAATTTCAAACTCCTCCCTTGAACATAAGTATGATTACATTTATACAGGCAGAGGATAGAGATTAAACTTAAGTAGATGATATCATTTTTGGGGAAGCATGTTACATGCATCCGTAGGTGAATACGCCCCAATTCCTTACACGTGCACCACCCGGGCAAAAAGAGCAACCCAAAGTATCAGTAGAACTTGTGCCGAATTCATCCGGAGTAATGTAAGCTTTTATGTGTATTATTATAAATATAGTCAAGGGGTCTACTCGTTCTGATATTATAGAAGCATATAACCTTAGTTCTATAATTTCACTTCAAGAAAAAGTCGTATAGATTGATTCCATTAAACATTTTATTGCACGAAATTCTACATACTAACATGTGTACACATACAACATTTTTTTTTGTGGAATACATTTTGATTTGCTATATATTACTTATACAACGATATAACATTAAAGTTTTAATAACATTTAAATACAATATTTCAAGGACAAGCGATTTAGTGTTACATGCTCTTAAAATTTAAGGGTATTTTATTTCGGAGTGATGTGAACAGATGAAATATAAATAATTAACAAACTTGTTAATTATCTCATAATGTACTTTTACAATAAAAATAATTCAGAATAATAAGGACTGCAAGAGAATTAAGAAACAGTGACAAAAATTGCTATCTCCTAAAGAAATTACACTTGCCCTAAAAAATGCAATCTCATCTTATTAACATAACTAATAATTAAAATGTTATTGATAGTGCACAGCAGTTTTAGTAATTTATTGTACATTATAATTTTTATTTCAACAACATATAATTAATATTTCATATTCATATAATTAATTATCTCCAAAGCCACTAAAACAGCTAGTTGTGCATTATAATCTATTATCTACAACCCTAAGTCTACGAATAATTTGGAACCACTATTCTTATGTAAAATACTATTTGAACGTAAAGCATAATCATAATATCATTATAACATGTCATTATTCTTTTGTCGTTATCGTTATATTAACTTTTTGACGTGCATCAGTTGTTTACTTAGGGCCTTTGTAATGCAAACATTTCTTACAAATAGCTCCTGCCTTATCTTTAATAGTTTGCGATGACATAGCCCTTTCAGATTCAGGCTTCGGATCCTCTGCCTCAAAAGGACCTTCACTAAACTGTTGGATCAGCTTCTTGATGTAACTCCCAGGCCCACGAATAGTAAGTTTAGTGTTCTCATCGTTCTTTTCTACCTTATCTTCAACGGCTCTGTATTCGCTTAGCATCTGCAGTCCATCTTGGAAGTTCTCAAATGTTTGTGTTATTTTATCACCGATGTTCAATTTATCTTCTATATCACTGAACTGGACAGACTTCTCTGGTTCACCAATAGATTTGTTTCCAGTAGGTGTTATGGTAATCTCACTGTTTTTTACGTCGATGGTTATTTTGGCGTCGTCGAGATTTAAGCCCGTTAGAGATACGTCGACAGATTTCGAGCGGTATTGCCTAGATGGGGTTGCTGGTACGTTGAGTTGGTTTGAGTCTGCGTAAGACTCTTTCATGGCTCCAATAGATGTCACTGGGGATGTTGTGAGGGATGATCGTTCGCCGGGACTGGAACCTAAATATTAAAAGTATATATTAATCAAAACGATGTAAACAAGTTTCAACAGCTTGAATATGAATAAGCGTGTAAAATACGAAAGTAGTGATGATATTACTGATTAATAATCCATATATAGCATTTGGTTAACCAAGTACGTTTTGATAGGTATAATTATTTTCATATTAGAGTTTCAACTATAAAATATTTCCCATCACCACAGCTATATGGTTCTTTTTACCTTAAAGTATTTGGGCACCAAACGCTTCGTTGTTCATTCCTAAAATAAACCAAAACTTATTACATGTCAACATTTTAGCATACCATATTAAAATAAAAGACACACCGCACAATATTCGAAACGCAAACCAAATACACAATTAGCTCAAAAAAATCGAAATTAGCCGCTTGTAGGTTTTAGATATGCGCGTCAGATTTCATGCAGAATTTCTCGCAACATGTCCAGGTGTGGGCAGGAAATTGTGACGTCATCCATTATCTAGCTGCATCACGCAATCGTCTTTTATCTCCACAGAAATTGTATATTAGGCTATACTATATAAAACCTGTCAATATTATCTACCAAGTTAACACTACATTGCTGGCTACTACAACAAAAACATGCCAAGATCGTGATCGTGAAATGTGGAAAGTATGTTGTACCCTTAATCACAAGCTACCATTCCATAACACAGTACTGCCATCAATGGATAGCCTTTGTTAGTGTGCCTTTTAGTTTGTAATGGCACAGTAGTACTCGCTATGGAAAAAAAGCTCTACCACAGACAGTTCACTTTACACTAAGCTACCCCACCACCAACCATTAGACGCATCTTCCACATCCTCGGAGCAGAGCGGGAGAGGCTGTTCCACCATCATACCCTGCACCATATCCATGCAGGAGTCGAGAGAGAACTTCTTGCCAACCATCTTGATGCCTCGGATGCGCCGTCGCATTTCTGTTATTATGTTATTAAGAAAAGCGGTAACGGTGATGATTTTGTTAGATATTTTGATTAATACCATGAGAATTATGATCATGATTATGTAATGTGATAACAAGAACCATTACCATATTTTTTTTGTTAAATAATCTATTTCGTCTCTCCGCTGAGCAGAGCTATCCCCCCATCTTCCATATCCCGCATTTTAGAGGCTCTGATACAAATATACTTTATCTTATTTTTTTGTAAATACTTGTATGTAATAAGAGAGCATGGTTTAAGGGCACAGTCGTCGACTTTCAATCTGAAGGTCGCTGGTTCAAACACGCACGTGCACGTGAGTTTTTCACTTGGAAAATTGATATACGCAATACCTCGTTCTCGAATCGGGGAAAGAAAACATCGTGAGGAAACCGGCATGTTTTAGAATCAAAAAATCGAAGATATGTGATATCCACCAATCCGGATTCTGTGGTAGATCCAAAGCCTATTCACTCTCAATTATCGGGAGTAGGCCGGTGTCCCTGCAGTGCGAACATTAGAGGCTGAAACGGTAACAAGTATATCCAGACACAAGAAAATACATCTAAGTTTATCACCCAAAATGCTGGTCCAGGTGGGAATTGAACCCTGCTACCAACTGAGCTGTGAGGTCAGTCACCATGTATCCTTACCAGGACTGTCTTTAGGCTCCATCTTCAGCTGCGCGAAGGTCTGAGCACATGAAGTGAGCACTTGTTCATAGTCACAGATAGCGGCGTGGGTGCCATTCACAATCTTGGGGCTCATAGGGCTGTTGGCGAGCAGCAGGCTGGTCCCGAAGGTCGCGTTTAGTTCACGGGTTTCTGGAGGAGCAGTAGAAATGTATTTTAATATTCATCTTGAATGTCAGTAGTTTTATTAAACAGATTCAGATTTCAGTAAATGGTATTTTTATTTATTTTTAAACAAAATTTTAGTATCTTTTTTAACGTTAAAATACTTTAAATAATTATGTGTATTTTTTTTCGTGCTTTATACATATTACAAGCTATGGGGTAGTTAGTTGTTAGTTAACTAGTTAGTTTATAGAAATATGTCAATGAATATTTATATTTATTTATTCTAGTTATCCACTAAATAGATAAACCTTTCAGAGATATCCTAGGTTTCTTCGGCACGACAATGTTTCCGTTTTCAGACCCGAAAACTTCCACCAGAATCTCTGTAGCCACCTTTCTGATCTCGTTCCAGTCCTCTGAAATATTAATACATTAAGTAGTATCAATATTATAGGCCCATTGTGCTAATTTTGCCAGCATTTTAATCAAGCAATACATTCTTTTTTGGTATCTTAGTGAACGTAGTGTCAAGATTTTAGGTTTATGTTTTCCGTGTTTGAATGTCATGGAGGCCAACCAAAATATACTTTTGGTAGTTAGTTTTCTGGCAGATAACTTTATTAATGATAAGTCAGTAATGTCTTGGAAACCAGAAATTTCCAAAGCAGGTGCAACAGATAGAAGAAAATTAAGTTCAAGACAAACCATTTTTTACATAGTAACTCAATTTTTACATAGTCACTCAATCTAAAAGCGTGGTAAGCAACTTAAATATTGCTTTTCTAATGTGTCTTACCTATAATATCCTGGTTGGTAGTTCGCTGGGAGGTGACCGTGAATCTAATGACGTAGATACCCTTGAAGCAAGCTGGCACTGCGTGGATGAACCCGCGTCCGTTGAGGCGCTTGAGGAGGCGTTCAGTGAGGGCGTTGTCCCCTTTCAGACGGAAAGCAACCATTCCTGGAAAGAAGTCCGTTGTGGGTTCAATCATGATTTTGAAATGTTTAAACTACTCGATATGATACTACTTAAGTTGTATGAGTCCATTGCAATCTACGGTATGTGGAATAGATAGTATGCTGTAAATTTCATAAGAATGAGTTTTAATTATACCTCCAATAATGTTCTGAATATCTCATGAACACTTAGAGGTAGGACATATATAAATGCCTACACACTACCCCTGCTCTATACCCTGTAACACAGGCGGCATAGATAAATGCAGAAACACAAAATGTGTTGTTATTAACTACAAAAAGAGGGACCCGGCAGGGAATCGTACCTAGGACCCCTCGCTTCGAAGGCTGTGCTAAGCTATGGAGCTGTCAAATTATATTGGGAGTTGCTGTCAATAATAACGTATGGTTTCAATAACTTATTTGTAAAATATTATTTAAGAAAAATGACACTTGCCAGAATATTGAAACACCACGTCTCACGTCTCATAAAACAATAAATGGCGTCTTTTTTTTATTTGTATAATTTTATAATCTTTAAAAATAATAGTATAATATGTGATGTCTTTATACAAACCTAGGTTTCGTGGTTGAGGTATTTCGAAGCGTTGATCCGCCAGAACCAAAGCTTCAAACTTCTGAGCAAGGCGTACTCCCTGAATGAAAAAGAAGTATTGTAAATGTTTTCATTAAAACATTTATAAATGTTAATGATAATCAATATTCACCTCACGAATGTGCTTTTGGAGTCCAACTACTCCGTAATTTCTCAGCACGAACCAAAGTTTTAAGGCTCTGAAGCGACGGCTGAGGGGGATCTGCCAATGCTGTTAAAATACATCACTATGAGACTACGAATCCAAAAAAAATTTAGTTATCTTAAAGCAGAACAGAACAACAACAACAACAACAACGTTAACACACTCATACCTCTGCACTAGGGTACCCTGTGTCGCAGATGGCATGGACAAACACAGAAACACTAGACAAACACCCAAGACCCGAGAACAAATTTCATGCTCACCACACAAAGTATGCCCCGGCCGGGAATCGCACCCGGGACCCCTCGCTTCGAAGGCAGGGCTACTACCAACTAAGCCACGGAGCCGTCAACAGAACAGAATCACTGTTCCTGATTTCCTAGAACAGAATCACTGTTCCTGATTTGCTAAGACTAATGTTAATCTATTTCCTGCATACCCTTCCCATACGATTTCTGTATTAAATGTTCAAAATAAAAGGACAGACATGTATGAAATATTATGCTCACGCTAGTAAACATCATACAAGTGTAGGCACCTTCTTTTATGTACATTATTTAATTCACATTTATTTACAACTACAACATAAATAATAAGCTCGCTTCTACTTTCACTGTGCAAAGAACTTTCTATCTACTTTCCGCTTTGTTCTTCTGTCTATTCTACCGTGTGTGCTATCATCTCTGTGTTGAACTTCCCTGTGCTTCATGTGCTGTGAATAAATATTCCTTTGTTTTCAACCTGAACTGCATTATTTACCGCCCAGAACCGCTACAGCTAAAAGGTCACATACATCATAGTATATACCACAGCACCATCATACAAGCATTAAAATTAAGTGCAAAAACATTAATTTTTAGTTATTTATTCGTGTTAGTATCCACCACCTAAGGAAAATTCTTACGAGCAGTTCTTTTTTATTGGGATCTTCCAGCTTTATTTTATCGCCACAACCACCAGACATTTTGACATATCCATGGAGATTCGCGTCATCTTCATCATCGTTGAGATTACCATTGACGTTGTCTGGAACTATCTTCGTATTGTGACCGTTTACTTTGAGATCAGTGTTGTCGTTGTTCATTGCTTTGAGATCATTTTTGTTGTCACCACTTACGATTCCGTTGACAGGCTTTTCATGGACATTGTAAATTTGCTTTCCGTTTACACTCGGATCGTCGGCTTTAGTATTTATGTTACAAATTTTGGATTTTATATTTGATTTCTGAGATCCAACCTATATGATGATAAAAAAGAAATAAACAAAAATATGTATAAAAACACAAAGTAATAAAATAATTGCTATGCTAAAACATTATTTGCCGTAGCTTATACGGTAAAGCAGATAAAAAAAAATTGCTCTCTAATGTGAGATACTTCACTTTAAAAGCGTTAATACAATTTTAATTCTCCATTATCAAGACTTACCATGTAATCAATCGCTTTTCCTGAAAATCAAATTAAATTATAGTTACATTCATCAAAATAATAAAGGTATTTTTTATTGATTTAAGTAATTATCTTTACATGTATATATATCCAGCCTCTGAACCAAAAAAGATGTATATTCGTCACAAAAATGTTTGTGACGAATATGTACACATGAAAAAAAAAACATTAGGCGCTTGCGGCGAAGCTTGCCTGGATGATCTTCAGATCATTTGATTCAAGCAGTTCTCCGCCTGGTCAGTATTTGGATTGGTGACCGTACAGTAGCATTTGAACCGAGCGCTTTCGTTATCGCAGCGCACGTTTAGATGTCGGTCTCAGCTATACTATTCGATAAGCCTTGTTGGAGGCCTTCAAGCGTCTTGAAAACTCCGACACCAGGGTTGGCCACTTACGTAAACGAAAAGAAGAAGTCACATAAATGTTTGTCCTGGATGTAAATCAAACCCATAAGCGCAGAAGGCTGTCTTACTTTCTATTATCAATGGAGCTGTGATGTTATTGTTTGGACATCTAGTAGGAAGGAGATTTTTTTTATGAGAATGATTAGACTTACAAACTAACGGCCCACCTGATGGTAAGTGGCTACCGCTAAACGCTTGGAACATTCGAGGTGTTGCCAACACGGTGCCTAACAGATAAAAACTTTTTTGCACTCTTCTTAAATTTATGCATTTGAAACCCCATTGGAAACACCTCCATTCCGATTCTCATTCTTATAAAATAGGTGGTGGGTCTGGATGAATAGGTGTGGGGTGGTGGGGGGAATCATTTTGCCATAGATACCTGAATTCTCGTGTCTCAGGTAAATTGGATTCACGTTGAATGTTCTATGTAGAGCTGTGCTGTCTCTCACCCTGTAAAGGAATCATTAGTTCCATTAATTGCTGTTTTAAATGCACTATTATATCTATAAACTAATGTACGTATGTACATAGTTTTTTGTATTTTTAGAAGTACATAATTAAGTTAGAGATACAACAAAATTTCATTAAAAAAAAAAAACATGAACACTTTGTTAATATACAATATAACTAAGCCTTCACTTCATGGTAGCGTGCCCAAAATGCTGGCAGCATTGCCACGCTGGATGGCAATGCTTATCCTGTGGCCAAAATAAAACCCAGCATTTTGGTCGCACGTGGACTTTTTTATGTCAATATATAACGGAACGAGCTGAGGGCCCACCTGGGGGTATGTGGCGACCCCCGCCCATGGCAACAGTAATGCGACTCAGTATAAGATTCGGATCTTACACTGAGTCGCATTCATCGTTTACTTGGATGATATATTTTTCAACTGCAAACTCACAAATTATTGTAAATAACTGGTAGTAAATGGTAAGTGACTCAAATTATAAGATAAACTTACCACATGGCAGTGCAGTCAAAGTTTACCATCAACCATTTCGAGGGGTTGAAGGCGAATGAGTCAGCCATTTCGACACCATTCAACCAGTGCCTGAAATATATATAAATAAATGTTCATGGACATTTCACACCGCGCCACCTAGCCCTAAACTAACTTTGCATAACTTTTCTTTGGGAGCTCTAGATATGATCTATATATTTACAAAAAAAGTTTTTACATCTAGTATAAAAACTTTTTTGTAAATATCTTAATATATATAAATCTCGTGTCACAATGTTTGTCCTCAATGGACTCCTAAACCACTTAACCGATTATAATAAAATTCGCACACCATGTGCAGTTCGATCCAACTTGAGAGATAGGATAGTTTAAATCTCAAATTATAGTCGCAATTTTAATTTATTGCAAATTATAATATCATATGACAAAAACGTTAGCCACAGCAACGCGTGGCCCGGTCAGCTAGTATATACATATAATACATATTTGCACTCAGTATCAGAACAAACATCTATGTAATTCATAACACAAATGTTTGTTCTGGGTGGGAATTGAACCCACAACCTGTATCGCAGAAGGCTGAATACTTGACTGAAATAGTGTAGTTAATTTTTTATAGTACAATCGGTTAAAGTTATATGATGTACAATAATATTTTAAATTCAATGTTGGGCAAAGATCTCCCCGTACCACGTACCAGCCTCTAATGTTCCCACTGCAGGGACACCGGCCTACTCTCGATAATTGAGAGTGAATCTACCACGGGAGCCCAATCCGGATTGGTAGATGTCATATGTCATCTAATATATGGTTCTAAGACATGCCGGTTTACTCACGATGTTTTCCGTCACCATTTCGAGAACGTGGTATTGCGCAAATAAATTTTTCAAGTGAAAAAACTTATTGGTGCACCTGTGGGTTTGAACCAGCGACCTTCAGGTTGAAAGTCGGCGTCTATGCCCCCTATACCACGCTCTTCAAAATCAAAGATCTAACTGTATCTAAAATGTATAATCTAAAAAAAATTACTGTAATTTATTGAAGGGTTATTCATGTTACGTCACAGAAATATTATAAGAAACTGATGTAATGCTAGCATTTGTAGTCTGAACCTGAAATATCATCACAGGGTGTAATTTTTCAAGATTTGTTTTTGAATCCTTATTATTCGAAAAGTAGATGACCAAGATTTTTTTTTAATATTTTTCTTGAACTGTCATGAGTGAGTGCCAGTTTCCGGCTTGACGTTTATTTCTGAGAAACCCTGTATAACTCACATAAAAGAACTAATAAATATCCACATTTCAATTCTTAGAGCTTCCTCTAGTATTTTATTCTTAAGGAAAAATCATTCTGATAAAATATGAAAAGAATTTATTAAAACATGATCGAAAAGACCGCCTGAAAATTTAATTGGAATTAAAATTGAATTGAAAATGTATCGAAATTGAACCGACACTGAACCGTAACTATACCGAAACTGAACCGACACTGAACCGAAACTGAACTGAAACTAAATTGTATACCTGTATTCAGGGCATATAAAGGCGCTGCCAGCATACGCAGCATCCGCATGCAACCACGTCGAGTGCTTTTGGCAAACCTTCCCTATCTCCAGCAGGTTATCAAATGCCACTGTACCAGTAGTACCAAGTGTAGCGCACACCTGAAAAAACATTATAATTATATTATTGAGAAATCAATTTACTATCTTAAAGAGTCCCATTGAATCCACATCCCTCCCTTCACATGCAAACAAAACATCACACAAAGAACAAACATATATGCGTCACACTACAATTTGTGTGACGCATATATGTTTGTTCGTCGTGAGATCGTGAGATTTGAACCTACAACCTATAGTGCCAACACAATACTAAATTAATTTCCAAGCAAGCGTTGATTTATTAAAACAACTTTATAATATTCAAGAACTCCCCAGACACAGTTTTGAATGAAAAATATTCTAATCCACTCAAACTGTAACGTTCATTATAAAAAGATTTGTTCCCGTTGGTTCCAGTTTTAAAATAACAAGCTGCATTCCCATTGGGACCAATTTGTCGAAGACAACTAGAGACAGAGTAAGATTGTCCCCCGAGCTCGGGAGCTTGAGATGCTCGGTTTTTATATGTCAGGGTTCTAGGATTAAAATTTATCTAAGTAACATAAATCATTATTATTTTTACAGAGATACTGTCTGAGTTTCAGTTTAATATAAATTTGCATAAACTATTATATATTTAAGGAACAAAGTATTGTCTAGGTACCAACATGTCAGCATGTTTCTAGTTTTGATAATGGTGAATGGTGGTGTGTTCTCTTATTTTTGTTTTATGTGAATTAGTGACGGAACGAGCTGAGGGCCCAAGTGGTAACTCAAACTCATTTCTTCCTTTAGGTCTCAAGTATTGTTTGGACACGTCAAATTTTACACACCTGATATTCTAAAATATAAAATAATTTACAAATAAACTGAACCCTTGAAATTCTTGTTTGAACCGTACTTATCCGGTTTATATAAAATGCATCATACAACACATCTAGCTCACAACATCCAAGGGCAATCAATCCATTGGGGCGTTAATCGCTTCTTAGCATAGTTTTAAATTGGATTTATCGTATGACACGATAGGCTCTGTAAAGGAACGAACAGACTTGTCATTATAAGATGGCGGATAGAGGTGGCTAGGGAATAGTGAATAGTTTAATAGTTACTATAAGGGAAAAACTTCTCAAATCTCACGTCCCCTGCCAAATTTTTGGGTTTTTCGTTTCAATTTTAGACTTACCCAGAACGGCACCAGCCCCTTCTCCTTGTCACTGGTGATGGCTTCATCTAGTTTATCCCCTCTCATGCTCTGGTTCTCATCAGACTCTATGTAGCGCATCCTCACCAGACCTGATTGAGAAAATATATTGATTATCGACAAAACTAAAATACTAGCGGAATGTTGCACATTTGTACTGTTAGCGATTAGGAAGAAGAGTGATGGGCGTCTTTCTGAATGGCAAGGACACTTGCAGTACTGAAGATCTAACATTTTCTTTACTGAGCCTCATCTACACATATTGTCTCACCTATAAGTCCAGCTTTCTCTACGGAAGAGTGCGCCTGGTCGGAGCAGTAGCAGATAAGATGACCCAGTAGCTCTGACGACTGCAGGTCAGGGTTGAGGCTAGCCAGTTCCATCAGGGCTCTGGTGCGCGCTGCCAGAAGACTCACAAGGGTCGCTTCACTTGCTGTGGTCTAAATCAATAAGGTACTGATCTTGATAGAAACTCTGGTTATAATATGCCGCTACGGCACCACTGAATACCAATGCTACAGGCATGATTCTGTAGCAAATATACAAAAATTTTAATATTGTATATTCTCTGTTGTAAGACAAATATTTTCTTATTATAATTCTCAAAAGTGTAATCATATCAGCGCAGCTTTGGCCCAATAAGGTATGCAATAAAGAAATTTAATGGAAATATTATTAGCGCCCTAAAATTCGAAAGAGACACTTTCTATTTAAATTAACTAATATAGATTTTTCTCGATGTTCAACTATTCTTATGGGTTTTTTCTAATTTTCTTTTTGCCTAAACCACATCAGTATTGATGCAAAAAAAAATATTCAATTCATTCGAGACATTTCACGGTAATATACCAACTATTAATTGAATTATCCTTTATAAATATGAACATCATAATATTTCAAACGATCTATCAATATCTGAACTCTATCACACTGAATTTCAATGGTCAATTTTGTCCTTAACGAAAATAACTGACAACAAAACCTGCTTGAAAAAAACATTTACCTGTATAACACCGCCACCAGGGCTATCGTCCTTTTCATTGAGGAAGCAGTCAGGAAGACCCAGCAGTTTGCCCAGCCAGTTCATAGCAATCGTCTCCAGCTCCGTACCAGCTGGTGATGAAGCCTGGTGCAACATGACGAACCAAATATAGACTTTTAAGTTAAGTGACGGTACGAGTTGAAGGCTCACCTGGTCTTAAGATACCTCCACCCACAACAATGATATGACTTAGGTCCTCCCCAATCTAAGTATGAGAAGATTCAAGTCACATCCCATTGCGGTCGTCATCCAAGACGGGGATGTACCGTCTCATGTGTCTGTAGTTTAACCGGCCTCCACACTCTTCCACCGTAATGCAGTAATTCAAGTGTGCAACTGCTTGGCGGCAGATTGTCAGATGTGGTAGCAGTACTTCTCCGGACGAAATTGGCACAAGTTCTATTGCTACTTACCAATGGCCAATGGTGGATCAATGACTACATTATTTTAATCAAATTGCCAGGCAGGTTCGATGTTTAGGGCATGAGAAGCTGGTGAAATCACAGTCACATGTGTTGTTTTATCTTCATATCCCAAGTTGACTGTTGGGCAAAATTATACGAAAATCAGATTTGTAGCCGCTTTTTTAAGCTTCAGGTAATTCATAAAACTCGCATCTATGGGAAATTAACGTGTTTTTAGTTTAGATGAGCTGCATCCGAAATATCTTAGCATAGATGAAAGAACAACCATGTAAATTTCTCCCTTTATCCTTATAACCAGCGATGCCAGGTACACGGTCTTCTCAAACTCTTTGTCAATGCAATGCACCATTGCTTAGTAAGGAGCACCCTAAATACCATAAATGACCTTACCCATGTGAAACACAGCACGTTCAGGGCACTAGACAACATGTCCCCCATGATGGAGGGGTATGATGTCAGCGCTGGGAAATATGCGTGCATATGCGGACTCTGCCAGTGAACGATCTGTGGATAAAAATATATGTTTAATATGTTCTGCATTATGATAATAGGCGGGCTGCGAGACAAAGACGACAGGAGGAACTACGGAGGACACGGTTTTCCTGTTTAAAGTAAACAACCAGGCGCCAGGCTTAATACATCGACATCGAAATCTTTAAAATTGTCTTAGCTTTAGACAATCTTGAGAGATACCTTCAGAAGCTTTTTGCGGAAGTACCCTGGTTGTAAATTGGTCTTGGCATTTTTGAAACGAGAATGAATAAATTTTGCCTGAGCAACGTTTTGCCAACATCCAAACAGGGTGCCATATCCGATTCACATCAACAAATGGTGAGGCTATTGATCACTATTGATACCAGATGGAAATATTAAGAAATTTATGCAGTTTAACTTCCTGGTTGTGAAAGATATCCATTTACCCCCGGCATGATGTGTTCTTCCACATCTTTGAAGATATCGTCCCAGTTCTCTGGAGCTTCGGGAGCCACTTTAGGCAGCCGCTTATGGAGATACCCTGGCTGCACGCTGGGATACACGCGGCGATCACGTATGTTCTCCAGGTAGTCTGCTATGTAATCTACCATCTCCTTGGCTGGAACAAGAGTAGAATGATCGTGGACCGTTTAATTCTGCTGTTGCGTGAAAAGGGCGCAGAGCGAGGTCATAGGGCTTTCCATTTATATAAGTAAAAAGTCTCCTCGTTTTGCTCGTCATGAGCCCACGTAGCTAACCGTCTCTGATCCATGAGACACGTTTCATTTACTTGTAAGTTAATGAACTTCTAGAACTTTGGATCAACACAGTAATACTTGACGGTAGAATATTGCCATTTTGCTTGCGTTACGCATTAAAAAAAAACATCCAAATCGGTACACAATGGACGAAGAAATAATTCACAGGAAAGCAAAATACGCAATTTATTTCACATGGACGTTATATTTTTGGTAGTTATTTTGATTAAAAACCAAACGAACCGATTATGATAAAATTTCTATGCGACCAATCTAAAAGTATATTCTTTCCATTAACAAAATCCATATAGGTTGATAATTGACAGCGTTCTGAGGTAAAAAACATAAAAAATAAAGGCGATTGAAAATTGTGATATATTTGTGTCCACACGTGAAGCGCTCATGGAGGAACTTGCGTAAATATTCTTTGCAGATCATCCAAATTAAACAATTCTGCGCTACGTCGGTATTTGGATGGGTGACCGTTTACTGGCATTGAACTGAGCGCTTCCATTGCAACGTACGTTAAGACAGCTTGAAATTTCCAACACTAGAGTTGGCCACATGTCCATTGCTAGCAGATTGTAATAATTATAATGCCTGTCACGTGTTGAAGTTTTCCTGTGTTATTACATGTATCTACCTGACACAGGTCATTGCAATCCCGTAATACCTGACCAATTATTCATTAATTATCTGTAATAAAAAGCCTAATGCTATGATATCTGTATTAAGTAACGCATTGATCTAGAATATATAGAATAGAATATATAGAATAGATTTATTGTACACCATAACATCAAAAGTAATCATACAAAAATAAACACAACAGAAAGGTGGCACTATGGGCGGCCTTATCGCTAAAAGCGATCTCTTCCAGGCAACCTTTATATACTAATATACTTTATATATATATACTAAAAAGTTACAATGTTTGTTATCATTGTAACATTGAACAGGAGTTTTGTTACAATGAAAAGAGCATACCTATGTACATAGATCGGAATAAATTTGAAAAAAGACCGAAACGTAACAACAAGTTAAACAAGTGAATGATTTAAAAGTAAAAAAACCGTCATAATTGTTTTCTTCCCTTACTTCTCGCCCTTAGGGGGATACACCCCAACATTATAAAAAAGGTGGGCGTAAATAAAAGTCACAGGAAGGAAAAATAACTGTGTAAAATACCCAATTGTTTACCAATTGGGTATTTTACACAGTTATTTTTATTTAAAAATCAAACTATAGTCTATGGTAACAATCTGAAAGTAAAAAATACAAACGAATTCATAACCATCTCCGTTGGAAATCGGTTTAAAAGTGTTGAAGTTAGATTTCCTTAATGATTTTTTTCTAAGACATGACTAGATTCATTTACATCTAGATTGCAACAATCGTACAAAGAGCCATGTGGACAAACGCACTGCAATCTCGCTTGAAAAGAACTACAGAATGTATTCGAAAAGTGTTCACTTCAAATTGTATTGTATTGCCACAGAATCAATAAAGTCTGTTTGCACTTAGTTTAGACTTGGGACCAGTGGGGGACTTAGATTTAAGACAAATTTACTGCCTATTATAATAAAATTTTAATTATAATAGGCAGTAAATTTGTAAGCTATTAATTTTTTTCCGCCCTACCAACTTCTACACGCAATAATATTAATTAAGAATAATATTTATCAATGTAATTGTAAGTTTATGTTTTGTGCACTATCGCCCTAATTAATCCTAAACCTCTTCCCGTAATTAATGAATTTAAATTTTAAATAGTTAGTTAAGACTGCTAAAGAAATAGTTTTTGGCCAAATTTCTGTTAAAACATAATTTTTGGCCAAATAGAAGCTCAATAATTCACTCCTAATTAAGGGTAGTAATACAACTTACTCAATAATGTACATTCGGTAAACGTACAATAATTTAATAATTTATTGCGCTTATTACCGTTTAAAAACAACATATTCCATTAGTATGAGGGTGAAATTTAATTAATTAACTTACAGTCTTACAATACCTTTTATGTGGTTTTCTATGCCTGTTTTTGCAGGATCTAATTAAACATATATGCATTCTTGAACTAAGTCAATCAGTCTTAAATTTTCCGCCCCAAATTTGCCGCCCCTTATATCTGCCGCCTAGGCTCCAGCCTACACAGCCTGCTGGCGAATCCTCCACTAATTAGGACTGTCTCAGTAGCAGATTATAGGACTTACTTCTAGAACTTAGAAGTGTCTTAGTAGCAGATTTGTATGAAACACTAGAGATTTAAAGTGCAATAACTGTATTGAGATATTCAACGTAAAATTTTCATATTAATTTCCGGAATAGAGTTTTAACTTCAAACTCATTGGGGTATATTTTTAACTGACTTCTAATGAGAGGAGGATGTATATTTTTTAACTTTATTTATTTGTGAACTAAATTGTTTTTTAACTTAATACAGTATCGCCAAATCTTCCATAGAAATATCAAGATAAAACCCACGGATATTAAATAAATTTTGAAATGTACAAACGTTACAGGTCCTGTCACCACTGTTAAATAAAAAACAATGATACTACGCTCAAAGCCATGTGCAGAGGCTAGTGACACATCACACCATTCTTTCGTATTAGCATATCAAACGTACAATATCCAGCGACATCCATAAAACGGATTTGTGCGTCGTATCCTGGATGAAACAGGATGGGATACCAAACGAGTCAATAAACTGTGATTTTCTTTTATTGGCGCGATTTGCGAGTCTCTTTATTGGGAGGCAGTGTAAGTTAAGGCTCTGTGTTTAATCTAACTATGTTTTTAACTTCAAAAAACTATCTTTGGCTGAATATAATATCTTTTACTAGCGACCCGCCCTTTTTTTTTCTCCCTCTAGTAAAAAAAAACTAGATTAGAACCGGCGACCTTCGCATCGGAAATTGGCGTCGTTATGAGCAATATGAACTACACAATTTCTCGAACTAACAACATTATGTTCGCCTTACCTTTGATACGGAATTCTGCGTGCTCCATAATGAAGTACCTGCAACATACCAACGGATTATATCAGCGGAAAATAATGACGTTGCTTAGTTGTTCTTTACAGATCACTTAACCAACTTTCGGCCCGGTCCGAAGATGGATGGGTTACCATTTTGTGGCTTTTGAACTGACAACTATGTTAGTAAGCTACAAAATGGTCACAAATGTCAGTTCGCTATGTCGGCGGCCTTCGGGACGCTTGAAATCTCTGACTCCAGAGATGGCCACTAACTTACACGAAAGAAGCGATTATAATATATAAACATTTATCATATTATGTTACTTTTGTTGCAGTTAAAAGGGTTTGGGGCCCATGGTGCTCCGTAGGTGTGGAAATAATTACCAAACTAATAATAGCTTGTACTATGGGAAACAGACAACTGATAGAATACTTATATAGCTGCGCCCCGCGGTGTTACCCGCAGTTGGACTTCCTACGGGAACCGTACATTTTTCCGGAATAAAAAGTAGCCTATGTGCTATTCCAGACTATAATCTATCTCTGTGCCAAATTTCATCCAGGTCCGTTCAGCCGTTCTGGCGTGATTGAGTAACAAACATTCATCGATGCATCTAAACATTCGCATTTATAATATTAGTAGGACGACGACTCCGTGGCTTAGTTGGTAGTAGCCCTGCCTTCGAAGTGATTCACACACGGGCACACTTTGTGTGGTGACCATGAAGTTTGTTCTCGGGTCTTGGGTGTTTGTATTGTGTTTCTGTGTTTGTCCATGCCATCTGCGACACAGGGAATCCTAGTGCAGAGGTATGAGTGTGTTAACGTTGTTTTTTTGTTTTTTTTTTTGTGAATACAGACTCAAATATACATCAAGGTTCGTCACAGAAATGGTGTTCTTGAGTGAAAATTGAACCCACAACCGGCGGAGGCGGCAAATATGTTTGAGTTGCTTTAAAAATGACTAAATTTCCAAGTAAATTTGGTTATGGCTGACCTCAATGTAATCCTACACGACCGTTGAAGCCATACTACTGAAACGTCGATCCAGATTAATGTAACCTTTAGCTACTTAATCGTTTGATAGGTAAAGTTCATTTATTATATTTTTTAAAACCCCTAAAAAACCCATTTACTTTTTAATTTATTAGCGACCCGCTCCGGCTTCGCTTAGCAAAGCATCAGTGTCGTATCAGAAACTACCCGTGCGAAGCCAGGGTGAGTTGCTAGTGTATTATACATATAAACCTTCCTCTTGAATCACTATATCTATTAAAAAAACCGCATCAAAATCCGTTGCGTAGTTTTAAAGATTTAAGCATATAGGGACAGAGAAAGCGACTTTGTTTTATACTATGTAGTGATTTATTAAACAGATGCTCCAGAACTTACTGTTGCAAGAACTGAAGCAGTATCAATTAATATTTCAGAGATGTGACAAATTATTTAAAAAAAAATGGCCAAATGCGAGTCGGACTCGCGCACGAAGGGAGCCGTACCATTTTTTATCTATAAAACAAAAAATATTATAATAATCACTTTTTGTATGAGAACCCCTTAAAAATTATTTTATTCTCTTTTCTAGTACTTGTTGTTATAGCGGCAATAGAAATACATCATCTGTGAAAATTTCAACTCTCTTACTATGAGTTCATGAGATACAGCCTGGTGACAGACGGACAGACAGACAGATAGACGGACGGACAGCGGAGTCTTAGTAATAGGGTCCCGTTTTACCCTTTGGGTTCGGAACCCGAAAATCCGGCCAAGCTGCATTGTCTAATTGTGCATTGCTGTTTTTTTATATATTTACGCTAGGTGTACCCCGCGACTTCATCCATTTGGAGTTAAACTATTTTTTGGCGAAACCTTAATTAAATTCGCTTAAATTACTCCTTATAATATCAGCTATCTGCCAGTGGAAGTCCCATCAAAATCGGTCCAGCCGTTTCGGAAATTAGCCAGAAGAAATACACAGACAAGCAAAAATTTTTGAAATTTTTATTTTAATTTTGAGTACCGTATATTCTTATTTTGACATTACAAACAGACACTTCAATTTAATTTATTTGTATAGATAACAAAATAGTACGCATCCCCAAAAAAGAGTCACGAATCCTTCCATTAGCCATTTCCTATATTAATCTAACAACCTTGTATCTGTCAAAAATGTTTACACATACGTCAAAAGTTGCTATGGTAATCTACGGACGTCCGTTCGATATAGGAACTGGACAGTTATACCTTCGTTTCACACCTTCCTTATGGCTTTTGTGTACCAATACCGTTACTTACAAAACAACTATACATCACACTCTATCATAGAAGTCTTATAGTAAAGGTTATTCGGTTCCCCACTATTTGCTTTGTTGCTATAAAATGGCCGATGCACGGGGGACGTTACAATCTGAACCTAAGATGGATCGTTTTCAGGTGTACCCAAAGGGTAGATATATGAAAGTGGAAAAAATATTTTCTTTCCACTTTCATCTCAGTATTTTTTGATATACTAGCTGCGCCCCGTGGTTTCTAAAGGTTACATTTCGGGATAAAGGAGTTACCTTCCTTAGAAATTTTATCCAAACCCTTTAAGCCTTAACGTGACGGAGAAACAGACTAACATACATACCGTTAAATTTTCGCATGATATTAATATTTGCGTAAAATATACTGTTTGCTATTATATAAGTAACTGTGAAATTAATTAAGTATTGTATTTATAAGTCTGTTAGCTGAAAGAATTCAACATAATTGAATCATTTGATTCAGAAGTCAAATAATTCAGTTTCAATCCTTTCGTCACTTATTTGACGGACTTTGAGATAGAATTTCGCCATGAAGTTTCTATGGGAATGCCTCCCATAGACCTATACAATAAGGCAAATCATATAATATATAAATTGACGTTCTTATAAGTTACCAAATTTAGAAATGGTTGCCATAGTAAAGATGTATTAATTAAGTAGTTAAAGTATGAATTGAAAGATACAGAACTAATGTTCGAATGGACAGATGGTTTCGGCTAAGTTGCAGGATTATTCACTCATTTCTAAGGAACCCAAAAAATTTAAAAGTTATAATATATTGAAGAGAACTACGAATATTATTAATGGAAATATATGTATGTATATATTCTATTGTGTAAATATTACATGATAAACTTTGCCCATAATGAAGATAATGATGTCCATAATGTTTTATTAATCTTCTGTTATCTATCTAAATAGAACTAGCTTGTTCCTAGACTTAACATGATCTACTTCTACGTTTTGTTTATTTGTTCAATTTCTAGGCTATGAGGATCAATCACTGAATTGGTTTTATTTTTACCTAGTAAACGAAATTACGGTTTAACTATTAAAGAGAAACTGTAGTCAATAACAAAATAAATTACGTTGAATTTTGAAATTATTCTTTGACAGAATTATCCAAATAGTAACATTATAAATATTATAATCGTTTCCCTTTTAATATAAATCATTACCAACAACTGAAATGATTCAACTTGTATTCGAAATTTTATTCCGGAAGTGATTTTCTGCATAAAGTGAATTAAAAATAACATATTTTTTTATTAAGAAATAATAACCTAAAATTGTACTAATTGTTTTGTATTTTTTTAGAAAAAACACCCTGAGATATTAATGCGCAGACAGGGGTCGAACCAGTTATAAAAAGAATAATCCAAAAAGAATAACAATTACGTAGTAAACAGCAAATATACCATTTTTTGTTCATGGTATTATTTTATTTTTAATTTTTATCTTTACTATATATCACGCGCCCATTAATAAAATCTGAAATTAATGAATTAATGTGTTAATCATTATCTACTTACGTTATTAAATATTGGGGAAACTGACACAATTGCGCAAACAATACTTCTTGTTATGTGCGGGCAAACAATACAGCACGTTCAGACTACACTGTTGCTTCAGATCGTAGTGTAACCTTTATATAGGGGGTGGTAACGATGGATCGCCCGAGTTGTCAGCGAACGATAAGGGAGGAATTGGCTGCGCGCGTTGAGCGGGTAGCGGCGAGGGTAGCGGCGCGTTAGAACATACCTTACGGCCCCCTAACGCGATAATATGAATGAATTATTGTTAATATCTTTATTTAAAGAGCTTTTTCGCGATGATATTGCTCTGTTTTACAATGTTCTTAAATTTATTACATTACTAACATAATACAATACTCATTTATTCAGACTTAGGAACATTACGGAACACTGGGTTTTGTCAATGATGGCTTACATATCCTACAATAATAACAGGCAATAAGAAACTGGGAAAAGACAAGACAAATTATAACAACGTTACAAAGTTAACACACTCATACCTCTGCACTAGGATTCCCTGTGTCGCAGATGGCATGGACAAACACAGAAACACAAGACAAACACCCAAGACCCGAGAACAAACTTCGTGCTCACCACACAAAGTGTGCCCCGGCCGGGAATCGAACTCTCGCTTCGAAGGCAGGGCTACTACCAACTAAACCACGGAGCCGTCAAATTATAAGCTTTAACAATATGTTTATAAAAACATAACAACAATATATAATAACAAGAGCATACATGTTATTATCTATTTTTAAGTGCGTGTTTTACGTTTTCTAATATAATTTGTCAATTATACAATATTAGAAAACGTAAAACACGCCCTTAAAATAGATTATTACATTATTTTCATATTACATCATATTACATATTACATTATTTTCATTACCTCACTCAGAAGGTAATGAAAATAATGTAATATGTATGAATAAGCAATTAAGCTGAATAAGCAGATTAATTGCATATTAAGTTTAATACATTAAGATATATTTATATTCACAATTCCCTACGCAAAAGAAAGGAGTAAAGGCACCCTATTTACAGCCAAATCCTATAATCAACGAGAAGAACCAGAAACAATTGAGAAAAAAGTCTCAGAAAAGCAAAATACGCAATTTCGTTTACTTGGAGGACATATTTTGATTTAACAAGTAACGATTTAATTTTTTTTTATGGGACCAGTCTGAAATCATATTCTTCCAAATAAAAAAAAGAATTTTCATATTCGGTTCATAAATGCAGGAGGTCTAAGGTAAAAAATCATTAAAAAAAATATACAATTGAATTGAGATCCTCCTCCTCATTTAAAGTCAGTTGAAAAAAATACGACTACATGAAAATCCAAATTTCATTTAAACATAAGTTTTACGTATTTTTGTAAGCTATTTCTACAAACCTGTATTTTGATACCACACAAGATAGGTTTTGAGGAAAAATATTTTCTAGAAGACCTAATATGGCGCTAAAAAGCTGCCGTTTTAATTTTGATACAGCTTGTGTCACTTTTAAAATTAAGACGAATCTAACGACACCAGTCAAGCTAAATTTCATCAAGAAGTTTATGCTACAGAACGTGCCAAACAAATATACAAACATACTCGAAAAACATAACCCTCTTTGTGGCGCAGTCGAGTAAAACGGAACAGTTGCGTGGAAATAGATTTCCATACCAAAATTGTTATTTTTTTATAAATAGCAATGTTTTAGTTTTATGGTAATTTATTTCCAGTTATCTGTCAGTAGATAGTGTCTGTCTGTCGTTTAAGGTTAAGTACATATTTTGAGAATAAAACTTTAGATGGAAAATTTTCACAGAATATTATTGTGTGTTATTGTGGTAGAATTAAACAAATGGTGATACGGAACCATTAATGTGCGAGTATAAATGCTACTTTCCCGTTTTTAATGAAAATAAGTGATACTATATCTGTAACGTAGGTAAAACAATTTACAAAAAAGTATTAAAATTAGAGAGAAAAAAGATATGGTTCATACTTGATGACGAAAATCTGGCAAGTTTAAATGGAAGAGATGCAAGGAAACTTCGGTAAACGTGCTTTAACTAATTAGCAGAGTCCAAATAGCTAAGGTCAACAGTACCTAGTTGGGTGGTGCTAAAGGAGCAACAAAAGTAGCAGTAGAACTTGTGCAAAGTTCGCCTGGAGAAGTACTGATCACCTGGCAATCTGCCGCCAAGCAGTGGTGAACTCGAATTGCTGTGTTCCGGCGGAAAGATGGTCAAATCACATGTGCATTTGACGTAACATCGCCGTCTCGGGTGACGGGCGCAACGGAGTGCAACTTTGATCTCATACTGCGGTCGGGGACGACCAAAGTTGAATTGCTGTTGTTACGGGCGGAAGTAACCACTTAAAATTAAAACTTTGTTCGAATTACAAGGAATTTTTAAAATTTTTAAACGCCTTGTCATTCTAGTCATCAATTGATGCGTTAACCAACAAATCGTATTATGATGTATATACTTGTTTCGTCTAACTAGAATATCGCTACCTTTTACCACTAAGTTACCTTACAATGGCTTGAGGACACAAACTAGAAGATTTTGCCTTTGTAAATACTTTTAATAGATTTTCCGGCTAAATAGTGATCTTTATCGGCAAGTTATAGCAGTAAATATGATTTCAATTGAAGGAAGTTTGACTTGGAAATATACTCACTTAAAATTCGTTCAGAAGCATTGACAAAAGTTATTTTACGCTACAATTTTTGTGACGTAAACTTAACAATAAGAATAGGCAAAGACTAAATAATTAAATCAATATTCGTGGACATTTCACACAGCGCTATCCAACCCCAAACTGAGCACAGCTTGTAATATGGGAACTATTTAACTGATAGAATACTTATATGTAGCTCATTTTGTAAATAGATACTTATAATACACATTAACATCCAGACACTGAACAAAAATTTATGTTCGTCACACAAACGCTTGTCCTCGGTGAGAATTGAACCCACAACCTTCAGCGTAGAAGGCAGAGCTACTACAAACTAAGCTATGATGTCAGTTATCAACTGAAATCTGACTGTAATTTGTGCTTTTAATGTGCCTTAGGATTGGGAGGATCAGGTAGCTAGCGTCCTTGGGGGAACATGGCTCTCTCCCGGGTGGTGCAATCTAGCAGTAGATGTGCCAAGATTGTCCGGAGCAGTATTACCACCAGACCTGGTAATTCACCGTCAGACAGCGGCGCACTCCTGCTGCTGTGTCGGTAGGAAGGTGTGGGTGCCGGATATTACAGGCGCATGAGATGTTACATTACGTTTGATCCAAATCCGTTGGCATTTGGCGAAATATGCCATCACAACGTATTATGCTGTAGTCCTTGTATCTTTTTCGCATTTAATATTAAATTAAAATGTGTATGTTAAATAAAATATTAGAAGGAAATCTTAATTATTTTAAATACATATTAAAAGTAAAGAAGCTTATTTTATAACACAATTTTGTATGTTGGGGAATATAATTTTTGTGTGTATACAGTTTGATATGCTTCCAATAACCCTGTTTCCGTAACCCTTATTATAAAAGATTTTTTGTATGTACTCACACAAATGATATTCAAATATTTTCGATAAGTTTGACAGTGTGCATGTAATGTGCCTAAGAAGCTCCTGTGACACGTTATATGCTCACGAATGTTTACGTGTCACTTCGCTTCTGTCTTCATAATGAAAGAAGAAGAAAAAATGATTTATTATCTGAACTAAAATTATAAAAACTAGTTTTTCAGTAGAACTAGTTTTACTGAAAAAAAAAAAGATAAAATAGTCACATTTCATTTGATAGTTGATATAAATAGCCCTTCTGCATTGCTGGTGGGAAAGCTAAGGATTTTTTTTCTGAAAACTATATTTTCAGAATAAATAAACAGGCCATAAATATATGCCTAATAAACCTACCTCATCAATTCATGGCCTCTTAAATTATTATAGTATCATCCATTCAAGTCAAAAGCTATGTCCGTTGAAATTCTTAAAAAAATTACGTGGAAATGTCACATTTTTTAATTAAAATTTGATATTAACATTTAATTAAACTCATTCGTTCCTTTACATGGCAATATACCTCTACACCAATTTGAGAACGTGGCTACACCGTTCTCAATTTACACACAAATATATAAAATCTATGTGTATAAATAGCATATACGAGTAATTAATGTCATATTTAAAAATGAAAAGTAAAACAAAACACAAGATCTTTGATCAGAGCCATTCAAAACAGATAATCATAGTGACGTTGCTATGTTTATCTGTTTTGAAAAGCAAAATATAAAAACAAAATCAAAATCAAATAGGTATATTTAGCGATACCATTATGCAATGACAAAGGATGAGTTACTGTAAGTATTTCACTTCATAAAAATGAATCTTGTAAAAAAGTGATGTTAAAAATAGTTCCGATGATTCATAAAACATAATTGTTGCGAAATACGCCACGTATTTTTCTATTAATAACAAGTTAAAAACAAATCATAAAGAAACAGGATCAATTATTTATAATAATTGTCATATACATAAATATTTCAACTTTTCAAAGAAAGATGGCCTTAAGATTAGACTGTTTACGTCATGATTAAATTATTTTTACAGTAAATGGCGTTTTATTTATTATGGCTTTTCCGGGGTACCTCAGCAGTTAGTTCTAATTTTCTAATCTATCTATCTATACATATAAATCAATTGCTGTTCGTTGGTCTCGCCAAAACTCGAAAACGGGTGGACCGATTTGGCGGATTTCTGTTTCTTTGTGTACATAACAGTCAAGACAAGGTTTGTATGATATAATATCTTAGGAAAATACATGGAAATTTTTTGTTACATTTTCGTGTGGGGTTTTTGCCACATGTCACAGCCGATTATCAAATCGTGAATTCAAATTGTGTATATACATAAACTAGCGACCCGCCCCGGCTTCGCACGGTTAGTAAAACATCAGTATATCAGAAACTACCCGTGCGAAGCCGGGGTGACTTGCTATACATATAAACCTTCCTCCTGAATCACTATTTCTATTAAAAAAAACCGCATCAAAATCCGTTGCGTAGTTGTAAAGATTTAAGCATACATAGGGACATAGGGACAGAGAAAGCGACTTTGTTTTATACTATGTAGTGATTCACACCTCTCTCGAATGGTTAGGTAGATCCTTAATAGCTAGTTCATGTGGCAAGCGGTGAGCCCATAGCATTTATTATTTTCCCTCCAGTAAAAACTATTTTCCGACATAAATAATACCGATTGCTTGTATAAGAAAATGAATGAAGCTGAAATGTTAAATTCAATAGCTAAACATCTCGTAGGTACATATTTATTTTAAAAATTATTGACGTTACCAAGGTAGATTTTTTCATTATTCAACAGAAATAAGATGTTTGACTTTACTTGATAGATTGATGTACCAGACGCGCAATTCAGTGCAGAGAATTTCGACACGGAAACAATGTAGTTGCAGTTTTCGAACTGCAACACCGCCGCAACTCTACATTGTTTTCCTAAACTTGGTGTCTTTGGTATGATATTAATGTAAATATTAGGCTCAATATGCGATTTACCATTTGTTATAATACTATACTAACAAGAGATCAGATCTCATTCACTCTCAATTATCGCGAGTAGGCCGGTGTCCCTGTAGTGGGAACATTAGAGGCTGGTACGGTATAAATTATTCAATTGTTTCGTTAATTTTGGACACGTTTGGTTCTTTATTTGATAGGGACTGATTATTCAAGATATCGAATTTAATATTGATAGCCTATAATAGCCTTCTTCGTGAGCGTAGATATATTAGTTCCAGATATTCAAACAAACTCTTCAGCTTTGTTATATTAGTATAGATCTGCGAGTACTAAAGTACAGGGTTTTATAAAAGGCTTGCAAAAATATATACAACTTAAATGTTTAAATGTAATTTGGAATTTGTCAACACTTTTCTTGTTTTATAATTTTTATCCGTCTCTTATGAATTAATGTCAGTGAATGTGAATTAAAGGAAATTGAAATAAATTCAATAAAAAAACTAATTACAGAAGGTTTATGTTTTTGAGTGTATGTTTCTTGATGGATTCTAGCTTGAGAGGTATCGTTCGTGTTAATTGTGAGACACATTTTTGATACAGCCAATCAAAAATATGCGGGTATCAAAATACAGCGTTTTTATTACAAATATACAATTTATATGTTTAAATGTAACTTGGAATATTTCACGCATCTGCTTTTTGGTTTTGTCAATAATTTCTTGTTATACGAATAGTAATTATCAGTGTCTTGTAAGTTAATGTGAGCGAATGTTGTCAGGAAATTCCTATTTACTCGTTATGCTATTTACTGTTCGACCAAGCGATAATATGATTGATTGAGTTCGTTGATGAATCATACAAATTTATCTGATTTTAGATTTAAATATCGGAGTTATAGAGCAAGCTATACATCAACATTGGAGAGCGTGGTGGCCAAGGGGCACAGACGCCGACTTTCAATCTGAAGGTCGCTGGTTCAAACCCACACGTGCACCAATGAGTTTTTTTACTTGAAAAGTTTATGTGCGCAATACCACGTTCTCAAAACGGTGACGGAAAACATCGTGACGAAACCGGCATGTCTAAGAACCAAAAATTCGACGACATGGGACATCTACCAATCCGGATTGGGCTCCCGTGGTAGATCAGAGCCCATTCACTCTCAATTATCGAGAGTAGGCCGGTGTCCCTGCAGTGGGAACATTAGAGGCTGGTACGGTTATACATCATTTGACTTTCCTCGCTCAGTTGCTAATTGCCTTCTGCGCATGTCATGTATTCGATTACCTGTGACAAATATGCTCACGACTTACTTTTGATGTTTGCTTTTGTGTGTAAAATTGACGTATCCAATATTCTGAGATCTGAAGAAATATATGAATCTGATCTGGGTTTGAGTGAGTGAGTGAGTGATTCCCACCCAGGACAAGTATTTGTGTGACAGACTTAAATGTTTGTTCTGTCTATGGGTGGTATGTATTATACGTATGTATATCCAAAAAAACACAGAAACAATAAAAAATTAAGAATGTGAAGAGCTTTAATTTTATTGTATTTTTGTGTTTCTGCATGCCACCTGTGACACAGGGAATCTTAGTGTGTGGATATGAGTAAGTAAACGTAATTTAATTCACTTAAGATCATTATTTATTTCAAAATTATTAATTATATTAAGTGAATTCTTCTCAATATATTGTTTTGAATTTCGTTCTAAAGTTTACAATAACTTATAATTGTTATACGAAATTTAATCGTATCAAACGTTGGTACATTGTTATTAGATTTTTTTATTGAATTTATTTTATTTTCCCATAACATCTTCTAACAAGTCTCATAGTGACAGGCTCAATACAATGAGATGATTAACACTCAGACTTTTTTCAGATTACGAATTATCTATATATTATACTAGCTGACCCCGCGGTTTCACCCGCATAGTACCCGTTCCCGTGGGAATACGGGAATAAAATATAGCCTGTGTTACTTGCTGATAATGTAGCTTTCCATTGGTGAAAGAATTTTTTAAATCGGTTTAGTAGTTTACGCGTGAAAGCGTAACAAACAAACAAATAACTTAGGATTTATAAAGCTTGGGTAAATTCCAGAATATCAAGAGAAGAATTCCAGAATTTCCTTCTCTCTCAGACAACGTTCATACTCATGCGTTCATACTCGTTCACATCACCTGCTATGATTACTCCAACATTTTTACCTAGGAATAAGTAATTGAATAGTGATTTTGCACTAAATAAACTAAGAATTCGATTTTCTAATCAGGAATTGTACGTTTTTTGCTGGGCATAAGTTTTTTCCTTTCAAGGTCAGTTTAATGTATTCGTATTAATTGCAGTTTGAGCCCAAGACCTACAGCTTCTGTGCTACCAACTGAACCGTGAGGCTAGTCTAGGTTTCTTTAATTCGTAAAAAAAAAAAAAAAAAAAAAAAAAAAAAAAAAAAAAAAAAAAAAAAAAAAAAAAAGGTTTCTTTAATTCGTAAAATAGAATAAAATTGGTATAATTCTTAAGTATAATTTAGTAAGATTTTATATAGATGCACCAATGCTACTCATTTCTAATACTTCTTGTCCATCCAAAGGTTGTCCGTATGAGATCGCTTTATAGCGATAAGACCGCCCATTTTCACCTTTTTATTAGTTAAGATTTGTATTTTTAAGCTATTGTTATCTTATCTCTTTATCTTCGCTCTGGGCGAGTCTTAGTCTAAACTGTGGAGACCCATCTGCTCTCACTAAAAGCCAATATGTTGTTGATCGCAGATGACCTTGAATACCCGGGGTTTGGTGAGAGATTGCTCTCAAACGAATTATTTTTTTTAAACAAAGCGAAGCTCCACATTTTTTTTTTGTGTATGAGTGACGGAACGAGCTGAGGGCCCACCTGATGGTAAGTGACCCTCGCACATGACAACAGTGATGCGCGTGACTCAGTATGAGATCCAAATCTTTACTGAGTCGCATTCATCCTGCTGCGTCCATCACCCGAGACGGGGATGATACGTCTCATTCGCACGTGATTTCACCGGCAGCCAAACCCTTCTACCGGAACAAAGTAATGCAACCACTACTGCTTGGCGGCAGATTCCAGATGTGGTGGCAGTACCTCTCCGAACGAACTTGGCACTTAGGTTACTGATCGAGACTCTAGTCTACGTACTCTACTATTTTCTATTGTATAATTATACATAATTAATTAATATATTATATAATTATACTTAATCAATAAAATAATCTATTTTCAGTCAATTAAGCATGCGCAATCAAGTAATTAGGAAATTAATTGCGCACGCGCTTGTTCATATTGCGCCTCTTTTCTAACCAAACATGAGGTCCAAACTGGACAAGCTTTTGTATGTTATTTGTAGACGAATAAAAAAAAACAGTTGTCGCTTCGGTGGGTACCCGTTAAATCCCTACACGAACGCCCTGGGTGGTGCTAAAGGAGGAACAAAAGTACTGCCTGTAATCTGCCGCCAAGCAGTGGTGCACTCGCATTGCTGTGTTCCGGTGGATGGGTGTGGGTGGCCGGTGAAATCATGAGACGTAACATCACCGTCTCGAATAACGGGAGCAATGGAGTGGGGAGCGACTTGGATCTTCTCATGCTTTGGTCAAGGAGGACCTAAGTCGTATTGCTGTTGTATTGGGCGAAGGTAACCACCTAATATCAGGTGGGCCTTATAGATATAAAAAAAACTAATTTTAAATTTGAGTCACAGCTCAATATTATTTAGTTCTGCGTTCTGTGCAATAAATCGTGGGTCCGAGACCCACTATTTAATCTGTCTGGGTGTTAGCAGATATGTTAAGTATTTATAAAATAAAAACAATATAATATTCTATTAATTGTCTTGTTATAGACGCAGTTCAAGCTATGCTTAGTTTGGGGCTAGATGGCGCTGTGTGAAACATGTCAATGAATATTTTAAAAAGGAGATAAATTTTATAATATTACGAGTATAATATAGTGTTTCGATTGGGTTTCTTCAAAACCAGAACCAATACAGAAACGGTGGCGCCTCTACCGGCCAAAATGTGATTCACGTCACAATAAAAGACCAAGAAACATTTAAATTAATTTGTTTGAAACCCAAGCATGCTATGTAAGTAGTTTGCGTTAAAGATAAGAGATGGCGCTAATACGAGAAATGCGGGGTACGATGACTATGACTGGAGTTTACACATCGGCACAGATATATAATACTTTAACGAATAAAGAACCTGTAATTTCTCAGAGGTCTCTGTAAGGTCTCAGAGGGTATTTATCAAGGGGGATGAGCAACATGATCCCCTAATTCAATCCATGCCAGTTTAACGAAAATAATCAGCTTTTTTTGGGCACCGTTTGCGTTTAAACTTTCGCCATACATCTCCCGTGAGATTTACTCTACATTATTATAATGTACTGACCTTGAAAACCATAAAAATTACAAAAATTGCTTCCATCATTAACTTGAAAAATTTACGTGCGCAATACAACGTTCTCGACACGGTGAGGGAAAACTTCGTGAGGTGTCTTAGAATGTCTTAGAACCAAAAATTCTAAGACACGTGACATCTACCAATCCGGATTCACTCTCAATTATCGAAACAAGACCCGGTGTCTCTGCAGTGGGAACATAAGAGGCTGACATGGTGGATTTTATACTAGCGGATACCCGACGTGCTACTACGCTAAAAAACGAAATACATTTTGTGCCTAATGCATTGTTTTGGTGGTCTGAAACCATTTCCCATTATTGTCTTTCTTTTGAAACCGGCTTCGAGCACATCGGTTGGATAGTTTCAAAGTGTATACCAGACATAGATAGAAATAATTTTTAATTTTATATATTAGTAGTAAGTTTCGCCAACAATATTCAGCATTATTCAGCAATATTCAATATTCAATATATTTATTGCATTCACATTGTACATTACCTATTTTAAATGGATAATATATGTACTAGTATAGTATTATAATATCTGTGATATATGAACCCTTACATAGTGTATAGCAATGGCTTCGTAGATCGATATGATATACGAAGGCATTTGTATTGTAAGTAAAGCAGTAATTTAAAATTTCATTAAGTAGGTATTCAATGTCAAAGAAATAATGAGTATAAAATTTGTCAGAATGTCAATTAATTATATTTATTTAAATTAAATAATATTTTACGTGTCAGGTACATAATTGTGGTCTCCCTATCCTCTGCGGTCGTAGTGGCAGGCGACGGGGCCACAGATCTGACCCGTCGCAGGGGGACCTAGGGCGTCTAGACACGGGGTCGTCTGACGCCCTTTCGTTGACCTGGTCCCCGAGGTGGTTGCGACACGCCATATGTCCTGGCGTGTCGCAAACAGAGGAGCGGCACCCGATGCCAACAGGGGGGTCCGGAAACGGACAGCCGCGGCGGGTTCGCGGATGTGCGTTATAACGTTCCCTTGTTCCCGCCACTCAGCGGCAGATGAGGACACCGTGGGGTTTTAGTGGGTCTAGTCCTACATAACCGCTCTGTCTCCCCGTGGCAGGGCGGTATGCGAGTGCATTTCCTCACGAAAAAAAAAAGGTACATAATATGTAAATGTCTAAGTTTGCGGTACGTATTCGTAAATGTCGTAAAATCACTTTTGGAGTATTCTAACCTATTCTATTCATGAATGTTTGTCCTACAGCGCAAAATGCACAGCCTGCTATCTGAACTGTGAGGCAAATTGCCTAATTACTGTAGTTTTCCACATTGAGGGCAAATTCAAGGAGAAAATTATACATTGCAATGTATAATGTCGTATAGTATGATCTGTGGTGATTGGGTCAAGGATACTCAGCCGACCGTGTATAATTACACTATCTTATTATTTTTTTATGTTACAAAGCCCACCTTAATAAGTGGCTACATCCGCCCTTAATAATAGCAATATAACTTAGGTCCTTCCAAGTCGCACACCGTTGTGCCCGCCACCCGAGACGGGGATGTTCGCTTGCAGCGGAACACAGCAATGCGAGTGTACTGCTTGGCGGCAGATTGTCTGGTTTGGAGGCAGAATTTCCGGACGGACTTTGTACAAGTTCTACTGCTACTTTTTTTAATTTATATGCGGAATTTTTGCATACAAACAAACTCACTTTCGCATTTATAATTTTATATAAGTTTGGATCATATTATCCTAACAATTACGAACCTAATAAAATCGATCAAGGATGATCCAAATTTATGCAGCATTGGATTTTTATTTATTGAGATAAATAAAACATATTTTTATAATATAATTTGTAATGGTACATGAATAACGGATTGTTTTTAATAAATAAATAATTAAAATAATTATTCATAACTAGAACGCCATTTAGAATTAAAGGCTTGTAGTCTAACCTGGTATAACATAGATAAACTACCCACATTACGAACTGTGTCAAACATGCGTTTAGATAACGCTATACAAAAATACATTAACATATACACCCCCAGCCCTACGATACCCTGCGTCACAGGTGGCGTAGACCAACAGAAACACAAAACACAGCCGAGACCCGAGAAAAACTTTACGTTCATGACACAAAGTCTGCCCCGGCCGGGAATCGAACACGGGACACGCTTCGAAGGCAGGGCTAAGCTACGGAACTATCGATAGATAAACTACCAACTAACAATAAATTTTAAAACTATCATGGTTATGAACATTATTATTCGTGTAGTTTGCTCGGGACCATGACGCATGTAACTGCGTCGAAATATCGGGAGTCAACAAAACTCACAAATCATGGTAAATATCTCGGTAACACGAATAATAACTAACAATAAACATTGAAAACTGTGTAAAAGATGCGTAGGTAAACCATTATGTAAATACCGCTACTTACTCTACTTTTACCATTACATACGCTACATTGTAGTAATTTCTCGAGTACAGACTTTTCTTTGTTACAAAAAATGTTTATAAAACATAATTAGTACAAACAGAAACAGATAATTGATCGATTTTCACTTATAGAAGTCGAATTTTAAAGCTATAATATATATTTCTATGTCATCACCAACATACAAGTAATCCAAATTATATACTATTAATATATATTAATGCTAGGCCGGCCATCAATGAAATGAAGAGAAAATATCACGTCATCTCTGTGTGTGGTAGCTTGATATAATATATATTATAGTACGGTATATTAGTAGAGTATAAGAAGTATTAAATATAGTATTAAATACTTCTATATGTATTTACTGATTTTCTTCTAAAAAATACGAGTGACTAATTTAAAAATGGAATATCCCGACTTCTATATACTCATCCCTTATTTCTTGCAGTTAGAGGGTTCACCGTACCATTTTAAAAAAAAATTCTAATATATAGACAACAGTCGAAGAAGCAATATACGTAATTTCTTTACTAGAAAGAACGATTTTTTTCTAGTTATTTTGATTTAAGAATCAAACTACACAGCAGATTTTCATAAAATTCACTCGTTGTAATCTATTAAAATCAATAGGTTAGCTTACTTTACGAGATAGAGTATTTTGCCATCATCACAATGTTCTTCATTATCTAGCCCTTTTCGCAATTGACATAATAATGTTATTTTCTAGAATAATCTTTCACCAATAGAAAAAAACTACATCATAATATCTGTAGAATATTATCCATTTGTTACGATATATTTCATTTTGATATTATATTATTTTACGGGCTAAGCTAGGGTTATGGTACGCTAAGTCGAAATGTCTCAACCCGAAGCAATGCATTTGAAATTACTAATGTAATAACTGATTCTACAAATTAAAAGCATTTCAGATGATACTTTAACAATCCTGAAGTTGGTTGCTAACGTTCAAAATATATTCGCGTCTCTCTCGTTATTTCATTCATAGTAAGAGACAAAAACTATTGCAGCTAATTTCTAATCAGTCAACATAATTACGTCATCAGAAGTATAGATAGCCACTCTAAGTGATACTGCAATACAATCTAAATATAAGTTAAAAACCTTTATTCATTAAATGTTTTGTCCTTTGAAGTTTTGATAGCTATAAATCAACCGGCCATCATCAAAACCCCAAGTAAAAGATGGATAATTTTCAAAAAGTGTTTATCAACTTTTTAATCATATCAACAGAGTCGTTACGTCCAATTTTCTCAATATACGCCGTTGCCTTTTTCGCGTGATCTTCGTACAACATCTTTGTCTTATCAACCGCATCAGTCTTCAGTATATTAAACTTTAAATCCTCGTAATCTACATCCTTTACATCATTTTTGGCTTGGTCTATAACCTTATACAAATCTGGGTTACCTTCTAAAGCGAAAAGTACAGGTGCACTGGCTAAGCAGAAATTCTCTTTACTATCCGAAGTTAGACGCTGTAGTTCTGTAGCTGCCTGCCAAGCTAGACCTACGTGACACCCAAAGTGATAAGCATAATTTTGAGTCATCTTATCTTGCTTTTTGAGAACCATAGCAGATTGACACCCTCGCCCCAATAAACTGACGCCATTGTAAACTGTTCTGGCCGTCCACTCCTTGATAGGCTTGCCTAGAATATCGTCTACAGTCATTGAATTAGTATCGAATGTGATTTCGAAATCATCTTTGCTTGTTTTGGGTTTGCCTGGTAACGGCATGTTTTGCTCATCTCTGTCTCCAAAGAATTGTCCTTCAGACAAGTCCTTTAGAGCTGATGATATGATATAAGAAACGTCAGAGTTCCTTAGCCCAGCAAGCATTCCGTTAGCAGTTACAAGAAGATAATCGCCTAGTAATATAGCAATTTTGTTGCCAAATATTGCCGTTTCCGTATCCTTAGACCGCTTTGCGAAGGGGACGTTGACAATTCCTTTGTGGATGAGATGTCCCGTCCTGATCATTTCGGTAAGTTCAGCTAGGATTCTGGTTTCTTCTTCGGTCTTCTTAACTGGAGTTGCGGTCTTCACTGACTTGGAGAGGAGGAGGATGATCAGACCCCAGGGTTGGAGGTTCTTGGAGTCTCCATAGAGGACATTCTTTGCTGTCTGCATCACCAGATGGTTGCTGCCAACCTGAAATAATATTATAGAAATCATATTTTAGACTTCAAATGCGATGGCTCTATTGCTAAGTTGATATGTATCTAGTACTGGCTTCGAAGCGAGAGCTCCTAGGTTCAATGCCCAGACGAGGTAACTATTTGCGTAAGCATAAAATTGTCTGTATACACGAAATACATATTCTTTGTTTGAAATTTTGTTTGTTCAAGACAACTAGGACGTGATGCAAAAGACTACATACTGGGATTGAAGCTCTGGTAGACCCTGTTGGGAGTCACTTCTAACCTGGGGAGCTGTAACGCTATATTTCGCTGCATAGTCACCTATATGCGATGTGTACCAGTGCAAAACGAGCATTGCAACGGTAGAATTACCCATCAGCGTCACCTCAGCACCCAAATTCCATAGAAATACTTATTCCCAAATTTACCTACATAGGACGTTTTTTTTTAAATTTTTTAAAAACAATAATTTAACCATTTACTTTTGTTTTTTTTTTTTTTAATTTAACTTCGCACGGTTAATAGAGCAACAGTGTCGTATCAGAAACTACGCGTGTGAAGCCGGGGTGAATTACTAGTACTACATATAAACCTTCCTCTTGAATCACTCTATCTATTGCTGAAAACTGCATTAAAATATTGGGTGTGTGAATATGACTCCGCCCTTTCTCAACAGATGTCGTTTTTAGTATTGTTTACGTGTACTAATAAATGACCATACTTGTATTCGATAGTACTGAATGTCAGCTATCTAACGCATTTTATGATATTTGGTTGAAGTGTAAGCAACAATTGTTTTCACCTTTTCGAAAATGTCGGTTTTTATTCCAAATAAACGTCATTTGCGGGAAGTGTTATTACATTATTTTATTGCGAAGAAAACTGCAGCGGAAACTTATCGTTTGCTTGTGGAGATTTATGGTGAGCATGCTCCGTCTAATACAACTTGCAAGGAATGGTTTCGACGATTTCAAAATAACGATTTTAGTACTGAGGATAAAGAACATGGAAAACCACCAAAAAAATTTGAAGATGCTGAATTGGAAGCATTATTGGCGGAAGATTCTTGCCAAACTCAATCAGAATTAGCTGCAGCATTAAATGTTGATCGTTCAACTGTTGCAAAGCGTTTACAAATGATGGGAATGATTCAAAAAGCCGGTTACTGGGTTCCACATGATTTAAAAGAAAGAGACATGGAACGTCGGAAAACCATTTGTGAAATGCTGCTTCAAAGACAGCAAAGAAAAGGATTTTTGCATCGGATAGTCACAGGAGACGAAAAATGGATACACTACGAAAATCCTAAACGCAAAAAAGCTTGGGTGAAACCAGGCGAACCAGGCCCATCACAGCCAAAAATAAATATTCACTGTGCCAAGGTCATGCTCTGTATTTGGTGGGATCAGAAAGGTATTGTATATTATGAGTTGCTCAAACCCTCTGAAACTATTAATGGAGAAGTTTACCGACGACAACTAATGCGTTTGAAGCGAGCCATAGAAGAAAAACGACCAGAATGGGTGAATAGACATAACAAATTAGTTCTTCAGCATGACAATGCCAAACCGCATACCGCAGAAGTCGTAAAAAGATATTTAGAGGGACAGGACTGGGAAGTGTTACCCCACCCGCCATATTCACCAGACATAGCTCCTTCGGATTACCACCTATTCCGGACGATGCAGACAGACCTTACTGGAGAAAAGTTTACTTCATGTGAAAGTATCAAAATTTGGATTGACAACTGGATAAGCTCAAAAGACCAGGACTTCTTCCAGCAAGGAATACGAAAACTACCTGAACGATGGGCGAAGGTTGTAGCTGCAGATGGAGCATACTTTCAATAATTTTTTTTTTTAATTTTGTAAGCGAACAAATGTGTTTTATTTTGACAAAAAGGGGCGGAGTCATATTCACACACCAATACGTTGCGTAGTTTAAAAGATCTAAGCGTACAAACAGCGGAAGCGACTTTGTTTTATACTATGTAAAGATAATAAATATTCGTGGACATTTCACACAGCGCCATCTAGCCCCAAACTAAGCATAGCTTGTGGGGACTAAATAACTGATAGAATGCTCACATATAACTATTTTTTCTTATAAAAACATACATATAATACATATTGGCTCCCATACATAGAACAAACAACTATGCCACACAAATGGTGACTGATTGTGAGTCGAACCCAAGACCAACAGCGCAGAAGGCAGAGCTACCAACTGAACTATAGCAGTCCTTTCTCAGTGCACGCACCTACGATTCCCTGTGTCGCAGATGGCATGGACAAACACAGAAACACAAGACAAACACCCAAGACCCGAGAACAAACTTCATGCTCACCACACAAAGTGTGCCCCGGCCGGGAATCAAACCCGGGACCCCTCGCTTCGAAGGCAGGGCTACTACCAACTAAGCCACATATTTCCATCATGCAAATATTTAATGTTTTAATGGAAAATGATCCTTGAATCATGTATGTACAGCGTATTATCGCATAGGTACTAATATCAATGAGGTATCGTGAAAGTAGATAGTCAAGTTACTTTCTAAGTAGTTTTTTCATGATAACTTCGCGATTTCCTGCCACAATTTTAGTAGCAGTAGAACTTGTGCCAAGTTCGTCCGAAGAGGTACTACCACCGTACCAGCCTCTAATGTTCCCATTGCTGACACTGGCCTACTCTCGATAATTGAGAGTGAATGGGCTGTGATCTACTACGGGAGCCCAATCCGGATTGGTAGATGTCTCATGTCGTCGAATTTTTGGTTCTAAGACATATCGGTTTCCTCACGATGTTTTCCGTCACCGTTTCGAGAACGTGGTATTGCGCATAAATTTTTTCAAGTGAAAAAACTCATTGGTGCACGTGTGGGTTTGAACCTTAATACCTGCCCAGGTGCTCGCGTCCGTAGGTGAGTGTGTATACCGGTGAAATCACATGCGCATGAAACGTAACATCTCCGTAATATCCCCGTCGGGAAGGACTGAACTCGTATTGTTACGGGCGGGGGTAACCACTTAACATCAGGTGGGCCTTCAGCTCGTCTCGTCACTTTTAATAATAAAAAATATAGGTATTAAATCGTGGGTAAGGATACCTCAACTGAAATGAAATTTTTATGATCGTTAAGATTGAAATTAAGTTTCTTTTACATGAAAATATTTTAGTAACGGTATTTTAGTAACATTGAAATACAATAATTACTCACCAGTTTTCTCAAATATAGCGCCATGTTAGCAAACTCATCGCTCAATAGGCACCTGAGATTCATAAAAGAGGTTGGATACCCAACCACTTTCTCAGCATCACGGATGATATTACTCCAATTCGTGAAAGGAGGTCGCAACAGGATCAATATCTCATCTTTCGTCAAACTGGCCACTGTCGATTCGTATCTTTTTTGAAAAAAGAACGGCGACGCGCGCCTCAATACGCGGGAAACTGACATGACTTTGACAGTTTTATTATTTTCTCTTAATGTTGGTTACAACCGGCGCGTATGCGATGCTATGCGACCGCTAGTAAAATGCTATGGTTCTATGGGTTCAGTGTTGCCTGATAGAGGTGTTAAGTGGTTGATCATATTTAAAGTTGGACAAGGTGAACGGAAACGGCATTGAGTGAGAATTTCAGGACAAAACATTAGCCTATATTCGAATAAACTCTTGTAATACAGAACTATGATTATAAGTGCTACTAATAAGTACCTACTGATATGTTGTTACAACAATACAGTTATTTATTATTCGGGTAAGTTGTAATAAGTTATGTAATGTGACATTAATATTTGCCTTAATGAGAATAATAAATTTGTATAAAACGGTTCCCGTTCCTATATAAAAAGTTGTCTTTATAATTAGGGTCTATTACTAATTACCTAAATATAACTTTAAAGTAATTAATTTAAATTGTTTTATTATTTTTATATATTTCATGTATATTGCAATGGGGAAAAATATTGATGACACGGGCTTATAACTTAATTTCCCTAGCTAGTTTTCAGCTTTTTTATAAATATCTATTTATATACTCCTTGTGAGTCTAGGAAATAACGCTCATTAAAACCTCGTTTAATAAGATAAAACTTCCCATTAAGTAGGGTAAAATCATAAACTGGCAACACCCATTGCTCTTGACCGTGAAGTGGAAAGCTGCATTTATCCAGTACATAAACACAAATCTAACTTTTCACATTATTTCTACTCTGAATACAATTTTGAACCTTACCATCATAAAATAAGATTAAATATCACAAAACAGGTAGCACACATGACTCGGTAAAGATTTCTACTTACTACTTTATGAAGACCTCTTACAGTTATTACTTGGTATTATATGGCGGACCTAGTTAAAATGGTTATAACTGGGGTTCTTTTTTTTTCGAAAGCACTTTTTGTCTCAATGGTATTTGGAGTAGGTACATTCTAGCGGTCAAGTGGTTCTTTAGAGAAATACATCTTATAGAAATGAATTTATTTATTTAAGAGATATCGACGGGGTTCCCAAATACACGGAGGACGCGGGGGGTTTTGGTCCCTACGAGAAGCAATAGTGGAGGCCTTCAGGCGGCTGTAAACTTCGACACGAGTGTTGGCCACTTCGTATCCTGTCTTTTAAAGCGAGAGGACTTTCGTTTAAGCAAATAACTTTGTGAGGAACATTAAGTTTGTTCTCGGCCATATTGTGTGATCGTATGTCTATGACTCCTGCGACACAGGGAATCCTGATATATTTATATGTAATTTTTTTGTTTAGCAAATGACAATTTGACAAATATGGTATAAGTATCAAGTCTTGATTATCCGCTACCAATTTCCGGAAATTAACCAAAATGACAGAATTGATTCGAAAATCCAGTTCGCGTCCGTAAAGGTACAACAAAAAGTAGCTGTAGAACTTGTGCCAAGCAGGCCTGGAGAGAACCAAAGAAGCTGCGTAATCAACGGCTCCGTGGCTTAGTTCGTAGTAGCCCTGCCTTCGAAGCGAGGGGTTCCAGGTTCGAATCCCGGCCGGGGCACACTTTGTGTGGTGAGCATGAAGTTTGTTCTCGGGTCTTGGGTTCTTGCTTTCTGTGTTTGTCCATGCCATCTGCGACACAGGGAATCCTAGTGCAGAGGTATGAGTGTGTAAACGTTTATAATCATTCAACACTACCTTCAGACTCTATATGTATATAATGTCCATTAAAATTTTCAATCAAGTTCCCTGAGTTCAAGAATATGACATTTTATAGATAGTACACGTAAACAATACTAAAAACGACATCTGTTGAGAAAGGGCGGAGTCATATTCACACACCCAATACATTTGACGTGACTTGCTGAGAAATGTTTTTATATAATAATATAAACGATTTTTTTTACTATAGCTTATAACTTTTTTTTATCTTTTTGCCATGTCATCCTTATATTTTTACTATTCTTTTTTTGCATTGCTTTTGATATATTAATTATTTTAATTTGACATTACATATCACTGCATAGTATAAAACAAAGTCGCTTTCTCTGTCCCTATATCCCTATGTAATCTTTAAAACTACGCAACGGATTTTGATGCGGTTTTTTTTAATAGATAGAGTGATTCAAGAGGAAGGTTTATATGTATAATAATACACTAGCAAGTTACCCCGGCTTCGCACGGGTAGTTTCTGATACGACACTAATGCTTTAATACTAATGCTGGGGCGGGTCGCTAGTATATAATAAATTTCTTCGTATTCACATGCCTGTAGGGGTAGGATTTGGATGATATATATATTTATAAGACCTTATTGTATTGTACCTAATTCCTGGTGAATAATAAATAAATATGAATATAAATATGACTTAGGTTTGTCTTTGCGTCGACGTACTTTAAAAGGACGAAAAAATTTGACTACACCTCTGATTTTAACGGCTCCGTGGCTTAGTTGGTAGAAGCCCTGCCTTCGAAGCGGGTCCTGGGTTCGATTCGATTGAAATCGCGAAACAAACAAACGAATACTAATAAATTTATACCCTCCTCTTTTCTGTCTCGTATTGGCATAACTGTGTCACGGTTGTCACAATTAATGCTATCTTTATCTTACCAGCAAACCGTATAGATTACGGTTAGGTAATTACGGTATCCTAATGTTGCTCAAGAGTAATTTGTGCTGGCAAAATTACAGGTACCTTGGGCGTTTCATACGCATTTCCTAGTTCTATTTATATCCTACTACTATTATAAAGGCGAAAGTTTGTAAGTATGGATGTATGGATGTTTGTTACTCTTTCACGTAAAAACTACTGAATGGATTTGAATGAAACTTTACCACAATATAGCTTATACATCAGAATAACATATAGGCTACAATTTTTGAAGTTTCTATAAAATCTATATATATAAAAGAAGTCGTGTTTGTTACAACACTTATAACTCGAGAACGGCTGGACCGATTGCCATGGTTTTTGATTTGTTGGATTTGTTTCCGTCCCGAATAGCAGAATAACCGAAAAAAGAATAAAACATTGGAAAATTAACGAAAAAAATAAAATCAATTTATCCCCGTATTCTCTACGGGAACGGGAACTATGCGGGTGAAACCGCGGGGCGCAGCTAGTTTATTCATAATTGTAAATGTGGTGTACAAAAAAGTATTTTTGCATTGTATTGTATGTTTTTTCTGTCGGCTCTTTAGCTATTTGTAGTAACGTAACACTACCTTATTACGGCCAAAACCTATAATAATCAGTGGAAATTACCATGGCAACACTGATATTTGTCAAAACGATGTTACCAGCGTTAAACATTCAACATCGTTTGAAGTTTGACGTGTACTGTGTAAAAACTGAAGTTGTGTTTTTGGAAGTCACTAAAAAAATTACATGTGTACTTGTGTTTTATACCATGTATGAGATACCTTCATAACAATTTTCATCCAAATCCGTTCGTTAAGGCGTGTAGGAGTAACAAACATACATACATACTTTCGCATCAGTATTACAATGATGATGATTTTTTTTATTATTAAAGGTTTTTCTTCTTAAAAAACATGAAAAATCTTCTTAAAAAATGTTGCAATGGTAATCTAAAGTTATCTCTTGGATGACTCTGTAGTTTAGTTAGTAGTATCCCTGTCTTCGAAGCGAGAGGTGCTTCAATACCGATATGGGCACTGTGTGGGCAATCACGAAGCTTGTTATCGGGTCTTGGGTGTTCATAAAAATACACTGTTACCATATTTATAACCATTTTTTACAAATAATAATTTAATTTGAATTAAATAAATATAAACACAGCCTTTATTACTAAAGTGATAATTTTATTACCTTTGCTATTTTTGTTTCTTACTGCTATTTGCAACAATAGCTTCTACTAATAGCTTGACTTAATTATTTGTTTTTTTATACTAGCTTTTACCCACGGCTTCGCTCACGTTAATGACTTATCAACTAATTCTGGTTGTTTCATACAAAGTTAAAACCTCTCACCCACCCCTTTTAAGATTTCAAATCTATCTCTATATTAAAATTTGTCATAATTATTATACAACAATTTAATGTTTTAAATTTGTTGTACTTGGAATGGCATAAACCACTTAATTAACCGGAATTGGTTGATTAAATCAGCATTGACGAGTGATTGACCGACCGATAAAAAATGTAGGTGATGATATGGTGATAATGAACTATAAAATTTCCAACCCTTATTTATCGCACTTAAAGGTGAAGAAGAAGAAGGTGAAATTTTCTATGGGACCAGTTCGGTTGTACACAATTTCAAATAAAAAATAGTCATTAAAATCATACAAAATATCAATAAAAAAAAATGCAACCTCCTTTTAGAACCACCTTTCACAGATATGCGGTAGCGGTAAACAAGAATGCATTAGGAACGCTTTTTCGTTTTCGCTTTTTTCGAATCCACCAACTTTTCGTGGAACAAACTGCCAATAGGCCACTGGAGGAAGTAAAATATCATGAACATAGCTCCTAGAACCAGATGTAGAATGAGGAAATTGATGGTACCCAGGGTAACTTTGAAGATGGGGTACAGCCAAACACCCTGTTCGAAATAAGTGTAGTACAATCTGGAAAAAACAGAAATTGTATTAGCTCTCTCTCAATTTATGTAACTCAGAACTTTTGATGTGAAATGTCAAATGGTGCGGTATGGGAGGCCGACTCTTGGCGTGGCGACGCGTTCCCTAGGTGTGGCGACGTGGCGACCCGCCGCTTGTGGCTTAATCCGCCTCAGATCGGCGATCCCCTATCATTGGGTGCTAGCCATTAATAAGAAGGGATTTTGACAATTTTTGAGCTTTCACAAAGAAACGCTTAATTTTTTTTTTATTATACACAGCACCTAGCTAACTTAGCATGGCTTGTACTATAGCACTTAGACAACTGATAGAATACTTATAAAGTACTTTTTTTTAAAAACCCCTTTTTTTTTTTTTTTTTTTTTTTTTTTTATGTGATATTGGGCAGACGAGCTTGCGGGCCACCTGATGGAAAGTGGTCACCGCCGCCCATGGACACCTGCAATACCAGGGGCAATGCCGGTGCGCTGCCGACCTTTCAAATGCTGATTAACCCGCCTCTTCTCATACACATACATATTTAACACCCAGACACAGAACAAACATCTGTATTTGTCGCACAAATGTGAGTGGGAATTGAACCCATGACCTACAGTACAGAAGGCAGAGCTACAACCAACTGAGCAGTAAACCTGGCTTCAGAATACTTACACACACAAATATATGACTACATGCAAGTACATGTGCGTTATATTGGTGATATGGGACGCTGGCCAGGGTCGTCTTCTGCAAGCCACTTCCCACACCACAACTGGTATTATAAAAGAGTGGATGATGTGGTTGGAGACCGGAGTAATGAACTGGTCCAAGAAAACGGGGAATATCAGGCTTCTGTCGTACAGGAATATGGTCCAGAAGAATGTGCTAACCACCTGTAATTAAAGAGAACAATTCACTTGTATTTGTATTTAAATAAGAAACAACCTACATACTTGCATCCTTCACGAGCAGTCTAGAACATGAAATTTCTTTCAAGAGCGATTGCCGTAGAGTCTGACAAGCCCCCCTGTGCTACCCGACCAGGGGGAAAGTGGGAAGCTTTTAGCCATCGTTAAAAAGGCTTAGTTTTGGGCGATGCATATTTCAGCTCCATTACAGGTCTAGTCACCCCCACTACAACTTGGATTAGAATGGGATCCTACTCATATCAGATAATGACTGCATCAACTTACCAGAGCATAGGGCCAGACGACAGCCGCGAACATCGTATTTCTGCAGAAGACCAACCACCGGGGGAGTTGAAACAGGCCTAGGATATGCACGAGGTCACAGCAGAACCCAAGTCCCGCGTATATGATTTGTGTCATCTGAAATTATCAACGTGAATCAAGGAGCGTCGTGGCCCAGAAATATAGCTGACTTTAAATCTGAATGTAACAGGTTCAAAGAGCACCAAGGAATTTTTTACCTGAAATATTTATGTACCACGTTCTTGAAACAGTGACGGAAAACATCGTGAGTAAGCTGGCATGACCAAGAACTAAAAATTCGATGGCATTTGATATCTGCCAATCAGGATTAGGCTCCCGTGGTAAATCAAAGCCCATTCAAAGTCACTTATAGAAGTAAGTAACTTAATTAGGAATTACGTGAATTATCCAAGAATTATCAAACGTTTTGTAATCAGCCAGATGAAATTGGTAGCAGCAAAAATCCATTTTACTTTCAGGTTAGTCAATTTCATTTACATTAATGACATGTTGTTTTAGTTATTTTGATTACTACCAAACTGTTGAACCGGTTTAAATAAAATTTATATAGAACCAAAATGAAATCAATTTCAAATTAAAAAAAAACCGAATTGGAAGTCTTTTTAAAATGTGCTTACCACCGTCCACGTAGTGAAGTATCTGTATTGATTTGCCCCGAACACGGCTAGATTGGGGTCATTAAGTTTTTGTATGTCCCGACCCCCATGTTGCATGTATGAGAGGTTACCCACGTGAATGGCAAATGTAATGGCATACCCCACCATCCGTGGTAGAATCCTTGCATCGTTCAAATTCGTACTGAAATATTGTACAAAATTAATTGATTAATTTTGTCCGATTGCAACACTCGCATTGCTGTCTTCTAGCGGAAGGGTGTGGTTGATGGTGAAGTTACGGACACATGAAACGTTACATCTCAGTTTATCTACTTACTAGCTGTGCCCCGCGGTTTCACCCGCGTTTTTCTAGTTTTTTTATTAGTTTTTTTTGTTAAAAAAACAGCCTATAGCCTTCCTCGATAAATGGACTACCCAACACTGAAAGAATCATTCAAATCGGAACAGAAGTTCCAGAGATTAGCGCGTTCAAACAAACAAACACTGCAGCTTTATAATATTATAATATAGATTAGTTTTTCTTTTTATTCCAGGTATTTTGTACAATGTTAACCCCAACCCTCACCCGACCCCCTATAAGTTTTTATCGTGAAAAAGCAGCCTATAACCGTCTCCAGGATCCCATCTACCTCTAAATCAAAATTCATCATAGTCGATTCAGCGGTTTAGGCGTGAAATCGTAACAAACTCACTTTCACGTTTATAATATTATAAATTAATGATAATATAGGTATAAATTAATATGTATTATAGTTGACCCGACAGAAGTTGTCGTGTCTTGATAATTTCGAACGATGCGCGCGCAGTCTGTCAATCGCTGACAGTTATGTCAAACGCTATATGGTTACATTAGAAAATTATAATAATATGGCCGAAAAGTTTTCTTAAATTTTGTAATATTTCGCGCTGCTTTATTTTTTTTTTCTTTCGTAAAAAGTTTCTCTATTTTTTTCTTTCGTAAGAACCTTCTCCTGACAGTAACAAACAAGACAAAAAAATAATTTGTGAAATTGGTCCAGCCGTTCACGCTTCATGTCATGACCAAAGGAAATAGAGTTTTTCATAGATAGAAGATAGATAGATAATATGATATATATAAGTTGGATTTGTCAAGTTCAAGCGCATATAAAGTAATTAAAATTAATCCATCTTACCTTTTATTCATTGCACTAAACAGTTTATTACTGAGTAAAAAATACACAAATACGTACAACCACTGGTTATAACAATCTCCAACTGACCGCTGCCGAGAGAAAGTAGTCCAGTAACATAAGACCCTTGGTCGCAAACATTACCCATGTAAAAACCAGTCTCCACAAACTGGACATATACCACCAAGATTTTAAGACCCGTAGATGTGAGTAACTTGCATGTAAATGAAGGTCACGGGAAATGGTATGACTAGTTATTATATATAATGAAATGACTATAAACGTCAAATGACCATTTGTAAGGTTAAAAGTCGAGTTAGTTGCCGTAAGTGAATACGGGACGTAGAGATTTCTTGTTTTATATAAGTAACATTTTATAAATAAATGCAAATAAAAAAAAAAAAATTAAGACGTTTCTGTTTTTAACTCTTACTAAAATATGTATTGTAATTATTACAATACATATTTTAGTAAGTTATTTACTTATTAAAATATGTATGAGGAAATTAGTTGATGTTACAGACGCCCAGATAAAAATATGCGGTCACGACATACCCTGAGTCGATTTTGCAACTCAAATGTCAAGCTTTCGCTCGAATGTTTAAGGTTTAATTTAAAGTACCTAGGTGACCAAGCTTCGTTCGTTTTATCTGAAACTAGCTGTGTTCCGCGGTTTCACCCGCGTTTTTCTCGTTAACGTGGAAACAGCGCACGCAAAAATAGGTTTTCGATTTTACACCTTGTGTTACAAAATAGCAATTTTATTACGGATCCCTAATTTTGAAAAAAAACATAGCCTATAGCCTTCCTCGATAAATGGACTACCCAACACTGAAAGAATCATTCAAATCGGTCCAGTAGTTCCAGAGATTAGCGCGTTCAAACAAACAAACACTGCAGCTTTATAATATTAGTATACATTATAAATTATTCAAGTAACAGTAGATTATCAATCAAGTTCCACAAAAATTACGAGATGGCGCTGTATTTAATTTTCAGCATAGTTTAATGAAAATCCGTTTTTTCTTTTAAATATGCGTTAAAGAAATACAAGTAAACAGGTAAACTTATATAGCAAAACCCTATCTGAACATAAAATTTCATCCAAATCGTTGGAGCCGTTTCCGATATACACGAAATATATATACAAGAATTGCTCGTTTAAAGATATTAGATTCATTTAGTATTCTTCACTTTTATCTGGATTGTCTATTACGTGGCATAAATTAATACCCTCAGAGACCTTACACGTACCCCCCCGGGTGGTACGAAAGGATCAATCCGAAGTAGCAGACCCATGTACCCAGTACCATACCTGGTAACCCACCGACAAGCACTCGCATTGCTGTGTTCCGGTGGAAGGGTGTAGGTGCCGGTGAAATTACAGGCACTTGAGCCGTAACATCCCCATTTCAGAGTGACGGGAGCAACCCGATACGATTTAGGTTTTCCCCTCTAAAATATGACTTTAGAGGGAAAGACATGAGTCATATTTTTATTGTTTATGGGTGGCGGTAACAACTGCATATCAGGTGGCCCATCTGCTCGTCGTCAAATGCTTGTCCTGGGTGGGAATCGAACGCACGACCTACAAAGCAGAAGGCAGACTTACAACTGAGCTGTGAGGCCAATATTATTGTAATTTAAATGCAAATTAAATGTGCTAATATTAGTTTAAATAATTTAAACATTAACCAGTTAGTATTTAAATTATAAGCCCACAAAACGGGTTTGCGTTTTTTGGACTCATACTTACATAACATACTTATGACGGTGGATCAGTTAGTAGCCTTCGAAGCGAGGGGTCCAGGGTTCCCACTCACACTTTGTGGTCAGCATGAAGCTTTTTCTCGGGTCTTGGGTCGCCTTGTCTATATTTGTTTTTGAAGTGAAAACTTCTTTAGCGGCGTTGAGCACTTTTTCTGTAATGGGTATAAAATCTTAAACTCGCGTCAGGACACGTGACCTGATCGAAAAAGCGTAAGACGGATGGAGAGTAGACAGCTATCCCCTCTCTACGGCGCGGCGAAAATGTAAGCCTGGGCCTACTGTTTCGTTTAGGCAGCGCAGGGCGCTTGCGCGAATGTTCGTGTATGTTACAGCGTGCCACGCGCATCCATGGATGGTGACAGCTGATGGCTCCACCGTCTGTATGCTCAACGTTAATAATCAAGTTTTCACTTCTGCCGGCACTCCCGGAGTGCAACCCGTCTTTTTTTTTTGTGAATTAGTGACGGAACGAGCTGAGGGCCCACCTGATGGTAAGTGGTGACCCTCGCCCGTGACAACAGTAATGCGCGCGACTCAGTATGAGATTCAAATCTTTGCTGAGTCGCATTCATCCTGCTGCGTCCATCACCCGAAATGGGGACGATATGTCTCATGCGCATGTGATTTCACCGGCAGCCACACCCTTCTACCGGAACACAGTAATGCAACCACTACTGCTCGGCGGCAGATTCCAGATGTGGTGGCAATACCTCTCCGGACGAACTTGGCAAATTCTACTGCTACTTTTGGTTGCTCCTTTAGCACTATACAGGGGGTACGTGTAGGGAATCAAAGGGTACACACCTACGGACGCGAGCAACTGGACCCCACAAAATTTGTCCATGCCGTCTGCGACACAGGGAATCTTCAATATGAGTGTGTAAACGTTATTTTTATTAATTGAACAAGCTAGACATATTTGATCTCAACCTGCCTTCGTTTAAGATTCTCTCGAAAAACTATTTCTATCGTAAGTTCTATTTGGTATTAAAAAAAAGTCTACATTGTTATTGTTTTTTAATAAAAACTGTGTCTATGTGTATGTCTGTGGCATCGTAGCTCTTAAACGGGAGAACAGACTTGAGTGCGGTCTATTTTATTTAAAAACAGGTTTTCAAGTGGTGGTTCTTAGACATGTTTTATTAAAATCGGGTCAGTTTTTGTAGTGTGTATCTGTATGTCTGTCTGTAGCGCCGTAGCTCCCGAAATATCGGGTAATGGGTGTAGATATGGATAAATCATTCATGGTTTACTTCTAAAAGTATTAATATTTGGACAAGTCAAACGAGAATAAATGTATGAGAAATATAAAGTCTCCAAACGAAACTTTTTGCTAGGTATAAGCGGGTCCGCAAATGGAAAAGGTACCAAACGGGGAGTAACCGAACGATTGGACCAATTTTTATACCGTTTTTTCTATTTGAAAGCTTACGTCATCGAGATGGTTCTTAACTATTAATATACTGGCTGTGCCCCGCGGTTTCAACCGCGTTTTTCTAGTTTTTTTTTTTAATTCTTTTTTTGAAAAAAAAAAAACATAACCTATAGCCTTCCTCGATAAATGGACTACCCAACACTGAAAGAATCATTCAAATCGGACCAGTAGTTCCAGAGATTAGCGCGTTCAAACAAACAAACAAACAATCACTGCAGCTTTATAATATTAAGTTTAGATGAAGATCTTTTCAGGCATTTGTAGAATAGAATAGAATAGAAAATATTTTTTTTAACACACACACAAAAACAATATACAAACAACATGAAATAAACCTAAATGCTAACATAAAAGAAACAATTAAAAGAAAAACAATATAATAAAAGTTAATATAAACATAATATTTAACACTGTGTGGTCAAAGGACACCGTCTCAGCTTGAAGCTGTTCTTAAACTTATCCGTTTAAGAAGCAGCGCTGGTTTTCAGACGGCGCCTATGGAATGGTTGACATCACGGACGGAACATCCTCACAGTAAACAAAACAAATAATAATATTTTTTTGAAAATTTGCATTTGAAGATCGTCAGCTCATAACATTGCACCAAATCACGGTTTCTTACATGCAACCTAGTTCTGTAAAAAACTTTGTTCTAAGCTGCGTGCCTATAAACAATGTCTAATGCGGAAAAAAAAATTGAAACACCAAATGCATAAATTCTATTTTTAGGACGAACTTTAAAATAGCGGAATAGAATAAGACTAGTTATTTTAATTAGCTGTAGGTATTATATCTATTACGTAATAAAGATTAATCTAGGCAGAATAAAATTGGCATGTTAAGAACCTGATTTGTTTTCCTTGAGATTCCTTGTGATTCCTTGAGATTTGAGTGCCATCGATTTCTCTACTTCTTGTAGAATTGTAAGAGCCAGCACAGCACGGTTAGTAGACCATCCGAGAAACTACCCGTGCGAAGCCGGGGTGACTTGCCTGTACATATAAACCTTCATCTTGAATCACTCTATCTATCGTTGAAAACTGCATTAAAATACGTTGCGTAGTTTAAAAGATCTAAGTGTACAAACAGCGGGAGCATATTTTTTTTATGTTTATGAATGACGGAACGAACTGAGGGCCCGCCTGATGGTAAGTGGTGACCCTCGCCCGTGACAACAGTAATGCGCGCGACTCAGTATGAGATCCAAATATTTACGGAGTCGCATTCATCCTGCGTCCATCACCCGAGACGGGGATGATACGTCCCATGCGCATGTGATTTCACCGGCACCCTTCCACCGGAACACAATTATGCAACCACTACTGTTTGGCGGCACATTCCAGATGTGGTGGCAGTACCTTTCCGGACGAACTTGGCACAGTTCTACTGACACTTATTTACCTTAGGTACATCATACAATACAAGAAAAATAGTTAAAACATTATAACACAGTTATGTTAACTGTTTAAAATGCTTTATGGCTTTGGTGATGTGCGAAAACACAAACTCAAAGTTGCCATATAGATGATATAAAATAATAAAATAAAACAAATTTGTATGAGAATACAAATTCATGTTTTAATTAATGTATGTCTGACAATGAACCATCTTCGTCAATATTTATACCATTGAAATGGTTCACAATGTACGTATGGTATTATAAAATAATATTCTCAGCGTATAATATTATTTTAGATTTAAGAATTTATTTCGCAAAAATATTCAAAAAATTCACTTACAGAGAAAATACATAAATGTTTAGGTAGTATAAATTCGCCGGTATGCGTACCAAATAAGTTTTTTCTTGACATAATCTTAATCTGTGTTTATAGGTAATAATTATAATATAAAAATAATATTAACATGAAATTAAACAAACCAAAAGAAACTCCGGGCTTCGCGCTCCTTTCCGTCGTATGGTCGAGTCCTACAACACTTTGTTTAACTCAATTGACATATTTTCATGTTCTGTATCTAAATTTAAGGAGCTGTTAAACTTGCCTCTCAAATTTAATTTAAACTTACTGTAAGCTAGAATTTGCTCTACATTTTGTCTATTTTTTTTTTATTTTTGTTACTTGTTTTTTATTTTTCTTACTTTATATACTATTTAATTTTATTTTTTCTTGTACTTACTTATGCTTTAACACTTTGATTTGTATAAGTCCCTCTTGTGGCAATATAATTTTTCATTTGTGAACTTTCTGTGACAAATATGTGGATAACGCTGTGGGCTACATAATTACTAAAACCTAGTTTTAAGCATCATTTGTTGTATCAATATATATTATGTAGCCGTTTGTTTTCCCGAATAAATAAAATAATATAAAAAAATATGTCTATATATTTTATTATTATCTCTATATATGTATAAAGCGAAGTTTCGGTTTTCGTCTGTCTGTTTCTCCATTAATTTCGTGCAACATAATTTGATATGGTTTTCACTATCATTTAGAGAATTTATTTTAATATTTTTACAGTATTATATTATATAAATATATTTGATACACTATTCGAAGTGTGGATATAGAAAGCCTTAATTCTATAAAGGAAGTTGCAGCACCCATCTTGAATGACCTACTCTCTCTCAATTATTAAGAGTGAATAGGCTTTGATCTACCACGGGAGCCCAATACGGATTGGTAGATGTCACATAGCATCGTCATCGGTTCTAGAACATGTCGGTTTTCCTTCACCGTTTCGAGAACATGTTTTTGCGCACATAATTTTTTAAGTGAAAATCACATCGGTGCACGTTTGGATTTCAACAAGCGATCATCAGATTGAAAATCGGCGTCTGTACCCCTAAACCACCACGCTCTACGAGACGTTGACGTTAATACTGCATAAAGATTTTTTTCTTTTTCTTGTCATTTGTAGCCAAGCGTTGGACCGCCATATCTCCTGATGGAAAGTGAAGATGCGGCCGACGATGGAGCACGCTTGTCTTGGAGAAACCTATTCACTCTACTCTTGAAGACTCCCAGGTTGTAATGGTCGGGGTATCACAGACTCAGGCAAAGCATTCAACTCCCTTCCACTTCCATCACGCACAATAAACGTTGATACCTATATATATACAACATTGCGTGCTGTGGAGTCCACCATACGCCTGTACCTCTCCCGTTTGGATCGAAATATCGCGTGAAGAAATTCTACGCTTCATTAAAAAAAAGCAAATGGCGTATTGAAGAACCAATTTCGATACAGCGGCTACAATCCTACAGGACTGCAAATTTTAAGTCCTTCCCTCGAAGTTCCAGTACAGTACAAGAATTTCCTCGCTCCCGAATTCTGGACCATCGGGGTTAATCGGGCCAAAATTGAAAAAAAATCAGACAAAAGCTAAAAAAGAGCAAACCAAAATTTTTTTCAAATTATCTTCAATGTACAGAATCGGACCTGTTTTATTAGTATATAGATTGATAGACTTTATATCATCGCATACTTTCGTAGTAGATAGATTGATATACTTTATATCATCGCATACTTTTGATGGGTAATATACTGAAAGTCTGCTATTAATGCGGATAATATTATATTATAATACCCAGATTATATCATCGCAGTCTATCGGTAGGCAGTCATGAGTAATATAAGTATGTACATCGTTTATATTGTATATCATCTTGCAGCTGGATATGAGGCTATATAGTAAGGTCACACTTACCAATTCAAATTCGTCAACTTAAACACAAGTAGAATCGAAAGATCGTAAAATGACATCATTGTTTAATAAACGTACACTCGATAACACACTAACACCTCTGCACTAGGATTCCCTGTGTCGCAGATGGCATGCACAAACACATAAAGACAAGACAAACACCCAAGACCCGAGAACAAACTTGCTCACCACACAAAGTGTGCCCCGGCCGGGAATCGAACCCAGGACCCCTCGAAGGCAGAGCTACTACCAACTAAGCCACGGAGCCGAGAGTAGTGGTATACACTGGTGTAGCAAAACGGTGTGACCACGAGTCTGCCTTCTTCTTCTTCTTGCGAGTCAATGGTTCATCATTAATATTTTTAAAGAGAGTTAAGATAAAAGTGAGCCATGACTATGGCGTTGGCCGAAGCCGTGGTCAGGTCAGCACTTGTACACTAAATAGGACAAAGTGGGCACTCCACTAAGTGCTGCATGGTTTGAGATGTCCTCTTTTCTAAACTAAAGAGAGATAGAGTCTGCCTTGGAAAGTAATAACAATTTTAAAAACGTACGTATATGAAAAATTGATGTATCAACAAAAAATAAAAGTAAATATTCTTCTTAGCTATAACTTATGAAGATCTGTTTAGGCGTTTGAAAATTATCAGCTCGTCACCATTCACCGATTTAGAAGTTCTCACATTTTGCTTAAAATTAACTTATTGTATGTGATCCGCGCGAAGATATAGAAGGTGGAGAAATTTTCAAGGTTTTGCATATATAACGCACATCAATTAATTGTTAAACTACGCAATAACTTTGACTGTGTGTGTCTGTCTGTGGCACCGTAGCTCTTAAACGGATGTGTGGGAGCGGTTTTCTTTTTAATTTAAAAGCAGGTAATGTATAGGCGGATCCTCGTAATGTTTTATCAAAATCGATTCAGCCCTTACAAGGTCATCAGCTGTTTAGTTAGCTGCTGTAGGGTTCTTAAACGCATAATGTGTATTGATTTTACTTTCAAAAATATGTGACCTAAAATTTTAAACACCAATCCTATATAGATTTTATTGTTAAAGACCAAATGTTTTTGTCTGCAACGAAAATTTTATCGTATCGAAGCAAGTTGGTCGAAATTGCTTGTAATTAAAATAAGATAATCCATTACATGAAGCAGTATTAGCAGCAGTATTGCTTGCATTGTGTTCAGGTGGAAGGGTGTGGGTGCTGGTAAAATCACATGCGCATAGACGTATCAACCCCGTCGATGGACGCAGCAAGATGAATGCAACTCAGTGTAAGATCCAAATCTTATATTGAGTCGCATTACTGTTGTCATGGGGGCGGGTCGATACTTACCCCCAAGGGGGACCCAGCTAGTTTTTAACATTAAAAAAAAATGTATAATATATTAATTTGAAAAGCTTAACGATAGGTATTATTTTTGACTTTTTAAATGACTGCTTATACGATTTGTGACTTTTTAAAAATTTTAACATAATTTTTATTATTTAAATAAGATAAAATTGTGACGCAAATTGAATAACTGAAATATACTAATTTCCTGGTTTCTGTATCGCTTCAACTTCCTTTGTATAAGTGAGCCTTTATTAATCACTATAAATAACAAAATTACGTATAAGGTGGTGTTCGATCTTATACACATCCAGTTGCAAATTCATTGTTGCTCAGTGCGAACGAAACGAGTGTTGACCAAATATAAAAAATAGCATTGAAATATCAACTTGTTTGAAATACGTGACGTGTTTTCAGGTATTTATTTATATAGTACTAGATATAATATATTGATTGATTTAAAAAATCCAAAAATCCGTCTTAAATTTTTTCATCCCTTATTCTCGTTGGGGTTGCACCCTACCATTTTAAAAAGAAACCTCCAAATCAGTCCTCAATGTTTTGTCTATTGCAATTATAAAATTCTACTTATATAATTAGTGTAATAATATAATTTGAATAAATTTAACATTACCACGTGACAAAATATATGAATGCGCAAAAAGTCACAGGTAGGAAAGATCGTTTTTTTATGTTCTAAAGACCACCTGGTGGTAAGTGGTCACCTCTGCCCATAAAGCAATACGACTTAGGTCCGACCGAAGCATAAGAAGACCCAAATCTCACCTACGATCGTCACCCGAGACGGAGATCTTACGTCTCATGCGCATGTGATTTCACTGGCACCCACACCCTTCCACTGGAACAGCAATGCGAACCGTTCTACTGCTGTTTTCTGTGGCTTAAGCACGCCCCAGGGGGTACGCGTAAGGATTTTTATGGTACTCATCTACGGAGCAAGCGATTAGAAAGTATACGTATTATAATTTAAAAAAATCCAATTAGGTTGATTAATAACAAGTTACAAAGTAAAAAAAAAATGATAACCTTCTCTAGAAGTCGGTTAATAATATATATCCAACTATTACTTTACAACCTCCAACTAAAAATAGGTTTCAAAATTTTATTCTGGTTACTTGTGGCATGTTGTCTTAGTAATAAGAACGCATGATCATGCAGGTATATACAATATTTATTTTTATAAAAAATAAATGTTTCCATGTTGTTTTTTAAGAATTCAATAAAAATAAAGTATGCTGCACTTGACTTTGACTTTAAAAGTGTCAGTGACCTCCGCTTCTAACCAAGTGAAAAGGGTTTTAAACTGGAATATTGATATTAAAGGTTGCCTGGAAGAGATTGCTTTAAGCAATAAGGCCGCCCATTGTATTTCACATTTATTGTTAGTATTCTAAGTAATTATGTTTTTTATATCAATGTGGTGTACAATAAAGAGTTTTCTATCTTCTATCTATCTATTGATATTAAAATTGGTTTCTTTCGCAGCCATGTTTGGTAGGAATTAGATAGTTAAAAAGAAAACAAATTTATTGCACACGAAAAATAGAAAAACGTAACTGTTATTACTAGTAGCTAAGTGATATTTTCTATGAAATCTTTGAGTTTCTTTCAGTGCAGACGTTTCCTGTATTCATGCAATCAATCATCAATTCAATTCAATCATCTAAAGCAGAGGTTCCCTGACTTTTTTTCTTGTAGACCGCTTTCAAAAGCTGGTTCCGGTGGACCCCTACAGCTACATTTCTACCTTATTCCCAAAACTCGACAAAAAATGTGAAGATTAGATCTAACTATATAAATTTGCGTCGCGGCTGAGTTCCAACCACGAAAGGGGAGTTATTCATTTTTCCAGTTTTCCAGTTAGGAATTTGAGAGCTCAATGAACATGGAATATGCAAGTTTTTACAAGTAACAGTCGCTGAACTTCTTAAAATAATATTCAATTGTTGTAAACTATTGATCTGATTTTGATACTCTATGGGACCAATATGAAAGGTTATCCTTTCAAATAAAAAAAGGATTATGTAAATCCGTCATATATAACGGAACTATGCCCGAACATACTTAAAAAATATACAATATATATAAACATCCGAATTGAATCCTCCTTTTTGAAGTCAAGTAAAAAGAGATGAATAAATTTTAGGTTTATTTTTTATACCATATCTTCTCCAATTATATTTTTATTGATATATTGTGACTGTATACACAGGTATACTGTGAAGCACTTCAAAAGTGGAAAATAAACGTTTTTCACACTCATACCTCTGAACTAGGATGCTCTGTGTACCTAAAGTATAAAAATCCTAAAACGGCTTAGTGGTAGAAACCCTGCCTTCGAAGCAAGGGGTCCCGGGATCGATTCCCGGGGCACACTTTGTGTGGTGAGCATGTTTGTTTTCGGGTCTTGGGTGTTTGTCTTGTGTTTCTGTGTTTGTCCATGCCATCTGCGACACAGGGAATCCTAGTGCAGAGTTATGACTGTGTAAACGTTTGTTATTTTTTTTTTAAATCAATCAGATCTTAATACAATATAAAAATTGTCACTTCTAACTACGTAAAATGTGGGATTGTATGTATTGACGTCAGATTATCCCGTTATTCAATAATTCACTCTGTAAAAGTCACTTGTTATGTAAAGTATCAAGTTTTTTAAATATTACATTTACATATACATATTTTATTTATTTAAATATTATTATTAGACTTTTGATTATGAAATCAATGCTATTTTAGTACATTATGATGCAAGTGCGGTAAGTTGAAAATTACAGCCGAGGCGATATTGCTAGAAGAAGATTGCTACAAGAATGCAGATGCTGTAATTATAAAAGCGCACGAATGTCATACGACGTTTTATAACATATTTGCGAGGAAATAATTCATCACTACTTGAAGACATTTTCAAATAAAAACAATACAGCGAAAAGAAAAAGCGCGCGGAATAATTTTCACTTCTTCACAAATTAGCGATTCGCGCGCATCAGCGCTTTTTTAAGGCACCAAAAACAGCCATTATTACCAATAAAGTAAATAAATATTTTTGTGTTTTTGTTACAGATAAATGGTTGGTTATTAAATTAAAGAATTAAATGTTTATTTATTATATTTTATCTCTATTAGCTATTATTTTTTTATGTTGCCTAAGTAAAGTCAACAATACAGAAGAAGTTTTTGGAAGAACAATATTTAAGTGAATAATAGTCCTGGTTTTTTTATTCACGTTCATTAAATATTGAGATGTGACAATATTTGACTCATTTGCAGTGATCTGACTTTGACAATAGATAAATTATCTAGAGTAAAGTAGTTTAGATGTAGCGTAAAAAACAAAGAAACTCACATTGACATTTAGAATTTTAAAACATACTTTTGTAAAATGTCTTCGCCAATTTTAGACCGGTTTAAAGTATTTATTTATTTGGTTATGTAATTGGGCAAAAAATAGAGGATTAAAGACGGTTAGTTCGATTTTAAGGTTCCGTACCCAAAGGTAACCGGAACCCTATTACTATGACTCCGCTGTCCGTCTGTCTGTCTGTCTGTTTGTCCGTGTCACCAGGCTGTATCTCATGAACCGTGATAGTTAGAGAGTTGAAATTTTACAGGTGATGTATTTCTGTTGCCGCTATAACAACAAACAGAATAAAATAAATATTTAAGGGGGCTCATACAAAAACCTGTATTTTTAGGATATAGTTCCATATGAAGAAACTAGATGGCGCCACTTGTATTTTGGCTCGCGCTATCGTTGCGTTGCGTTTCAATCATTATCGTTGAAAGGGCTTCCATGCAACAAAATGACTTTTTTGCCTCCCTCATATATTATAGATATAGGTATGGAACCCTTAATTTTCGAGTCCGACTCGCACTTGGCCGGTTTTTTTTTTTAAGTTTTTTAATAATCTTCCAGCCATGACCAGTTTAATATACTGCCGGATTTTCGGCAACGCCGTTGCACTCTCGATGCACTCCGTCAACTCCATCGTCATGCTGTCCTCGTTTCAAGACGAGATGATGCTGAAAGACCCTGACATCAGCAACGTGTCGATAATGCAGAGCAGATATTTTACCATATGGAACTTTGTGAGTATCCAACTTTGAAGAGACCCGTCCACACTAAAATTTGTGAGTATCCAACTTTGAAGAGACCCGTCCACACTAAAATTTGTGAGTATCCAACTTTGAAGAGACCCGTCCACACTAAAATTTGTGAGTATCCAACTTTGAAGAGACGCACGTAATACCCGTCCGCACTAAACTTATTAATAAGTACCTAACACGCGTTAAAGGGCGTGGTGGCCCAGACACAGACGATGACTTTCAATCTGATCGCTGGTTCAACCATTGAGTTTTTTCACTTGAAAAGATTATGTGTTCAATAACGCGTTCTCGAAACGGTGACGGAAAACATCGTGAGGAAACCGGCATGTCTGAGAACCAAAAATTCAACGACATGTGACATCTTCCAATCCGGATTGGGCTCCCGTGGTAGATCAGAGCCCATTCACTCTCAGTTATCGAGAGTAGGACGGTGTCCCTGCAGTGGGAACATTAAAGTTTGGTACGGTACGTTAAAGATTTCTAATTTGTTTTTTTTGTATGTGACTAAAGTCATGGGGCGAGCTGACAGTCCATCTGATGTTAAGTGGTTACTGCCGTCCATAGACAACAGTGAAACGACTCCGGTCCTCTCGTACTGAAGTATGGTAAAACCCAAATCGTATCGCGTTGCGGCCATCACGTTGAGACAGAGATGTAACATTTAATGCGCTTATAATTTCACACACAGTTCTTTAAGAAGTCAACGGAAATAAAGATTTATTTGACTATGCTTCGCTACATAGCACTGTGTGAAATATCCATTAATGATTGTTTATTTTTTAGACATTCCAAATGATATACGCTGCTTTAGCATTGACCTGTGACGTTTTGACTGTTATGAAGAAGGAACACCTACTTACGAAGCCGATCAAGAAGTCTAGGGACTACCTCTTCTCGACTTTAGTGTTCCCAGGATCATTGGTTAGTATTATTACTCATACTCATCCAAATCGGTGTACAACGGGCGAAGAAAGTCACAGGCAAATTACGCGATTTCGTTTACTTGGAACATATTTTGTCCAGTTATTTTGATTTCCTATGCCTTTTTTCTTCGCTCTTAGTATACAGGTTGGGATATATGTATTTAAAAATAATAGAGATTAAGGACATAAGGGCCTTGCCATTTTGAAATCAGTCTCTTGTTCTTCGTAAAAATCAAGAGTAGAGTCCCGAATTTGGAAGTTTTTGTTAGGTGGGTCGCGGTCCAGACATCTTTGGGAACCACTGCTGTAGATCGTACATGGTACAATAATAATATACTACTAAATTAGTATTAACTATATTATTATATTAATTATTTTAATTATATTATTAATACTTTAATTATATTAATAATTAAAGTATTAATAATTACATACAACTGTCAAAATGGTATAGATCGCTTGATAAATTACGGAAGTTAAGAGTAACAAAAATAAAAAAAATACACTCACCTGTAAAATAAAAGAATTCAAATCAAATCAAATTTATTTGCTTATAAGATTAAGTTTATAAATACAATAAGGTTAAATAACAAATTATATAAACAATTATTGCGGCAGACTAACTATGAATGCGAACCTAAGCTTATTAAAAAGCTATTATATTATTAATTATTGTATATATTATATTAAGAATAAATTCGTACTCAGAGTCCCATAATAGGGACTCTGAGTACGAATTTATGAGAAACTCAAGGAATTAATTGTACTATTTTTATATAAAACAATGATTATGGCAAAGCGTGATATTAAATTTTATAATAAGGCATGAAAAGTATGTTTTTTAATCAAAAAAGTATATTTTCTTTTACAGTTCGTATTTACATTATTTTGGCCGATGTTCCTCATTGACCGAAGTATAATCTACCCAACGTATATGGATAGAGTAATAAGTGACAAGTCCAACTATATAATGCATTTTGCCATTCTCCCCTTCGCCTTGTGGGAGCTTGCGTTCCAACCCCGAGTCAAGCCGAAGGCGCACGCTCCCCTCCTTGCTATGGTCATAGCGACATATATTGTTTATAATGTCCAGTAAGTATTCACCATTAGGTGGACCCTCAGCTCGTTTCGTCATTCATTCACATAAAAAAACACAAAAAAAAAACTTAACGACCATATTAGCTTATATTATCCATATTATTAGCTTAACCTTACAGCTTTTGACATAACTGTCAGCGATTGACAGAATGCGCGCACCAAATATCGTTTACATAGATGCATCGGTCGAAATTATTAAGACAGGACAACGCCTGTCTTCTGGGCCCGAAGGCAATCTGAGTGGGGGCTCCTGCTGCTGTGCTTATCGGGCCCAGGGAAGGCTGCCCTGCACTGTGGCGTGCAGGGTACGCGGAGTCGGGGAGGGGCTCTTCGCACCTTTCCCCGGGAACGGCAACATGGCAACGTGCGAGAGGGTCACTGGTGAAGTTCCTTTGGAGAGCCCAAAGACCCTCGAATGCAGAGGTCTCATATACATAACTCGGTTGTCCCCCACAGGGCAACCGCTGTAACCGTTGCAGATTCCCATTCGTCAAAAAAAAATAGGACAAAGCCTGGCGTGTCAGCTAGTTATAATTTAAAAGTGTTGGTAATTATTATTTTTCTATTTTTCAGCCTCCAAATCACTTACAACAAGCTGGGTCTGTGGCCTTACCCCCTATTCTATGAGGTCTACGGATCAATCTACTTTTTAATATTCCATATTGTCATATTCACGTGGTCTATATCATGTTATTATCTACAATGGCCTATAAATACTCTGATTTGGGGAAACGATAAGAAAGTTAGTGAAAAAAGTTGTTAAATTTAATATAATTTGTAATATTATATGTTATTGTACTTGATAAATATATAATAATCATTTTACGAAAATGGTTACTGTGATCATGAAATGCCTGAACTATCTTCATAAATTGTAACTAAGAACCAATTAGTTTAACCATCAACCAGTCAATTAGTTTAGGAGCTGCAGTCAGACACACAGATGAAATCTGATATATTCGAGATGGTTCTTAGCTATAACTTATGAAGATCTATTGCAATGGCAACAAAACTTTTTTTAACATTTTCGTAAAATAAACTCGTTTGTAAATACATCATCTGTATTCGGCACAGAAACTGTCCTGTGAGATTTGAATCCACGACATGCAGTTTAGAAGGCAGAGCCAACCAACTAACCTATGAGTCCGATAAAAATATGAATAATAATTTGAACGACAATGTTATTTAAATACTGGGTCTTTTGTTCGTTAAAACAGCTGTATAACTAATAATTATGAATTTTAATATAACTCGGTACCATAATGAAGTTATTAGTAACATATTTTTACTGTCATTTAATACTAGCTGCGCCTGTTACCCGCCTTGGCCATCCTACGGGAACCGTATATTTTTTTGGGATAACCTAACTGCTATTCCAGACTATAATCTATCTCTGTGCCAAATTTCATCCAGGTCCGTTCAGCCGTTCTGGCGTAGTTGAGCGTAATAGAAGAGAATTAGATTTGCTATTCGTTCATAGAGTATTTAATGGTACAATTGCAGTGATCTGAGTTGTAGATTATTTATCAACGCTCCTTTTTGATTGCCCTGTAAAAACGCTTACAACTGTTCCTTGCCTTTCTCCAATATTAACCTCGGTAAACATTCCGTTCTGCCAAGACTTTGCAAGCATTACAAGACATTGTCTAAATATAGTAATTTGGACTTGTCCGATCCTCTACCAAAAATCATAAAATATCTTCGTGAGCTCAAAGAAATTGATTAACACTGTACTTTTTTTTAACTGCGGGGAAAGCATTTACGCCTACCCTTCAGGTCCGGGGGAACCTGAGGGGTTATGAGGCTCCCAGACATAGTGTCCGTCCTACTCACTAAAAACCCGTCGACTGCTATGGGGGGACGAGATAAGATCGATCTAGCATTCACTATTCCGCCCCTGCAGTGTAACCTACGATGGTGTTCTCCTATGTGGGGGATCCTTGGCAACACAATGATCCCCCTCAGACTTAAGGAGCCGTGCTAGCGGAATACGAGTCCCCCGACCCCTACCAGTTGGCTCCTAATTAACACTGTAGTGATGATTATAATAACATGTATATTTTCATTTTTAATTACTACCAAGATTCTTACAACTAATTTTGTTACCTTTAAACCTACTTCAAACTAGTACTAGCAACTTTCAAGTACTATCAACGTTTATACTTAATTATTTGTAATTTGTTACTTTAAGCTAGATTAAGCTATTTAAGCGATATTGTCCTGTGTCCTAATTATTAAATAAATAAATATTACTCATGTGCCTTTTTTTGTAGTTGATAAATTTACACATTGTATTTATTTACAACAAAAAAATGTATTCTATCAGTTATCTTATTCCCATAGTACAAGCTGTGCTTGGTTATGACGCTGTGTGAAATGTCCAATCACAATAATGAATCTTAATTTACTACATACAAAAATAAAAAGAACAACATGCAAAGTAACGAACGCCTTACGTTTATTTTTGGGCAAAGCTTTTGGGAATAATTAATAAAAGGCGCTTGTATAAAATTATTATTAAAGTTTAATATATAACATGCCGTTTATCTAATGCGTTGTTTTAGAAATACATATTAAAGACTAGTTGTTCGCCGCGACTTCGTCCGGGTTGCATTTAACAATTTTTTTTGCGCGGATCCCTATTTCTTGTTTTCTTTTCTAAAGTCAAAGTCAAAATCTTCTTCTTAATATCTAAAATCTATGATATCCTTTTTATAATCTATCTATGAAGTAACGAATAATAAAATATAATATAATAATAAAATATTAGTGAATACGCGAAGTATTCACTAATATATGCTAGTAAGTAAATAAATCTTGTAATGCGGTAGACAATTGTGAAACTAACCGTTCGAGATGAATTAAGAATAGACAATTCTTGACAAGTTTTTGCGTTAAACAATGTTTAAACCCTGGCAGTTCATGGTCACGAGGCTACTGGAAACGTATTTCCTCAATTCCATCAATTTTCCTCAAATATATACAAACAAACGATTCGAACCTAACCAAAAGTTTAGTACAACAATTTGTTTAACGTAACAACGACATAATGAACTGACGTTCTTTAACAATGATTCTTTAACAAAGACATAATGAACTGACGGCCCAATGTTAAGTGGTTACCGCCGCCCATAAACGACAGCAAAACGACTCCGGTCCAAGTACGAGAAGACCCTAATCGCGTCTCGTTCCGCCCGTCGCTCTGTAACGGGGATGTAACCTCATGGGTTTGTAATTTCACCAGCACCCCTTCCACCGGAACACAGTACCGCTGCTTGGCGGCAGATTACGACGTGTGGTGGCAGTACTACTCCGGACGAACTTGGCACAAGTTGTCAGCGTCGGATCAAGATAGAAAGATAGCACTTTATTGCTCATATAAACAACATAACAGACATCATACAAAAAATAATACTATACAAGTAATGTGAAACCATGGGCAGTCTTATCGCTGTAAAGCGATCTCTTACAGACAACCTTGGATGGACAAGAAGTAACAGATTTTACTAGGGCCATTGGGTGTATCTATATTAAACTCACTAATACAATTCGAAATTATTTAAAATAATATAACATGTATTAATAAACCTACATAAATATTATATTTATACCTAATATATATGCTTATATTTATATACAATAAATAAGACCGCGTAGCAAGAGTAGCAGATGCTACGGGCCCCTCGCAATAGGGCCCCGCGTATCCAAACCCGCACATCACAGCCTGAGAGTAATTTTTTGAGTGCACCCCCTCATCATCATCTTCCTGCCCTTATCCGACACTAAGTGGGTAGCACAACATGTATTTTTCTTCCATTTCCCTCTGTCAGACGTCATCTCAGTACTCACTCCTTACGCATATCATCTTTCACAAAATCCATCCATCTTTTCTTTGGTCCACCTCTTGTCTTATATCCTTCCACATCCATATTTAAGACTTGTTATACATTGAGTTCTCTGATACAAATTGTAGTTTGTCAAACATCAATATTATTAGTATAATAACATCAGAAAATATTATGAATATTTAAATAATCATTATTGAAATTCAACAAGCCAAAACAAAGTAGCTTTCTCTGTGCCTATATCCCTATGTATGCTTAAATCTTTAAAACTACGCAACGGATTTTGATGCTGTTTTTTTTAATAGATAGAATGATTCAAGAGGAAGGTTTATATGTATAATACACTAGCAAGTCACCCCGGCTTCGCACGGGTAGTTTCTGATACGACACTGATGCTTTACTAACCGTGCGAAGCCGTGGCGGGTCGCTAGTAAAATAAAAATTAAAGTTTATATCATTACTTGTTGTGCACAAACATCTTACATAAGAGATTTATGACAAAATACTTTAATAATAACAATACGTTGGTTAATACTTTGCCCACTAGCGTTTCACAACTTGTCAAAAACCCCAAGGACTATGGAAACACGAAATCTGTCTTGAAGCGGTGGTATTACAATAAACAAACGTTTATAAACGTTTACACACTCATACCTCTGTACTAGGATTCCCTCTCGCAGATGGCATGGACAAACACATAAACACAAGACAAACACCCAAGACCCGAGAACAAACCTCATGCTCACCACACAAAGTGTGCCCCGGCCGGGAATCGAACCCGGGACCTCTCGCTTCGAAGGCAGGGCTACTACCAACTAAGCCACGGAGCCGTCAAAACAATGGCACACTCTTAACATACTCGTATTTTGTATCTGATTGTCTGATGGGACAATCTTACGCTTATGCCTCTAAACTCAGTGAGCGAATAGATTTCAACGCGCAAACACATGAGACACGCTTCTATAATAATAAAAAAAAATTTAACTCACAACCAGTTTTTGTGAGAAATATTGACATGAAGTAACTTATAAATCTTAATTATTCTAATTAACTCTCATTTATTAAAATCAGTTGGCCAAGATTCTCTCTGCAATTGCTTTTAAGCAATTGGGAACCAGTTTTTTTTATCGTTGTATCACGGTGATCGAGGTAAGTTATTATTTCTGTATGTTGTAGTGGTAGAACTACCTATGTCTAATAAATGGTGATCCGCCGCATGGCTAAATTATTTATTTTTTTACTTGTGGTATATACTTTGCGTCTACCCCACGCCTTGGGGAGGCATGGGGTTATGTGTGACTCACCCCCAACACTACTCAGAAATAGCAGTGCTGGGGAAATACACACCAAAACCCCATTGGTGTTCCTACACTACGCCTTCACGCTGGGGCTACGGGTACGGTATCACTCTTCCGCGGCCCCAGCGGCGATGCATGGTTAGCCTTAGGTTCCTCATATGGGAAGGTTCTCAGGTGGGCCTTCAGCTCATCCCGTAATTTTAATCGCATGAAAAATGAACTTGTACCATTTCATCCGAAGAGGTTCTACCAACATAACTTTTATTTCCGTACGGAAATGCACTCGATACCTCCATGCCACGGGGAGACAGAGCGGTTATGTGACTAGACCCATTAAAACCCCACGGTGTCCTCTGCCGCTTAGTGGTGGGAACACGGGAACGTTTTTACACACACCCGTTTCCATACCTCTCTCTATTATCTACCAACACACCTGGTAATATGCCGCCAAGCAGCAATGTATTCCGGTTCCATTAATATGTTGCGGCGGGAGGGGTGGGTGCCGGTGTGGTACGTACGCATGAGACGTAACATCCCCGTCGAGACGAAGGGTGCAACGGGCTGCTACCACCAGACACAGACCAAACATCAATGTTCGTCACTCAAATGTTTGTCCTGGTTGGAAATCAAACCCGCTCCCTACACAAGACAGAGATGATGAGTTTTTCACTTGAAAAATGTATGCTCGCAATACCACGTTCTCGAAACGGTGAATGAAAACATCGTGAGGAAACCGGCATGCGTTAGAACCAAATATTCGAAAATATGTGACATCCGGATTGGGCTCCCGTGGTAGATCAAAGCCCATTTACTCTCAATTAAAACATTAGAAGATTAATAGTAAGACAATTATGTATTTACAATTATGTATGTAAATTATGTATTTGCCTCACTTCTTTTTAAACAATTTAAAAAGGGAGGTTTTTATAAAGTTTGTAGTGTGAATATGTCTGTCTGTAGCATAGTAGCTCCCAATCGGATGAAACGATTTCGATGCGGTCATTTCTCTTTGAAAGCTGATGTGGTCGAAGATGGTTCTTAACAATAATATTAAGACACTCAATATGGCTACCAGTAATGCTATTGAGGTACCCAAATTTTATAAAAAACACAGTTTTAGAAAATGTTGACACGAAAGAAGAAGAACTATAAGTTAATATGATAATTTAAACTTTTAAGGATATCCTTAACTCTTATTCATGGTCAGGTCATCTATACATATAATAAAACTGTAGACTTGCCGTGTCTGTACATTAAAGATTTTTGCAAAATAATAACTGGGAGACGTTAGGAATAAGTAATAAAACGTAAAAAAGCAATTTTTGTAATTTTTGTCTGTTTGTCTGTTTGTCTGTATGTTTGTGCGCACTTTACGCAAAAACTATAGATAGTTATAAAAATCTAGGTACTAACAAATGTTAAGCTGAGTCTCGAATAGTGAATAGGGTATATTTTATCAAAATCGATTAACAAAATAAAAAGTTATTCAATGTTTTATTCAAAAATGATTGTGCGCACTTTACGCAAAAACCATAGATAGTTATCAAAATCAAATTACTAACAAATATTAAGCTGAGTCTCGACTAATGAATACCGTTTATTTTATCAAAATCAACTCGCAAAATCAAAAGTTATTCAATGTTTTATTCGAAATTTAATATGGTTTCACGCGCCTGCCGAATCCTTCATGCTTGACTCGGTGTGGTGGGCGAGCAGGCGCTTGAAGGCAGATGACACGTTTAGTCGTAGTTTGGGTACTAACCCAAACTACGACTAAACGTGTCATTAACTATAATTAGGCAATTAGTTTAAAGGCAGTTTAGTTTTTCTTCGTTCTTTGAACTGCGAAAGGTTGATTAAGTTTGATTACGAGTTAAGCTGCCTGTCAAACGAGTCATTTACTTGATGGAGACCTACATTAAATTCTGCCGGGGCTACGGAAGAGTTCGAAAGCGTTCCCGCGGTCCTCGGCAACTAAAGCGTCGTGATGGAACACTGTTGGGTTTTTAGCCGGTAGGAGTCCGGCATAACTCTCTCGCTGCCCCCGCAACGAGAGAGTATCCATGAGGATTTCCCAACATAAAAAAAGACCTAAATTACACTGGAGTAACGCCATGGCCGTATATCCGGCCGAAAATAACTCTTCTTGAGGGTACATCATCATCATCATCATCAGGGGCGAAAGTACATAACCCTTGCGACATTTGTTATCGATTTTGCTGATATTATCTGGACATTCAGATGCAGCACATATATGGAAAAAGTATCATTATAAATTAGCGGAAGTCTGTCAAAGAATATGCAGCTCAACAATGATAACGAAACATAAATCGATGCTTGCTAGCTATCTTTTTTTTTCTGAGTTAGTTACGTATCGAGCTGAGGGCCCACCTGGTGGTAAATGGCGACCCACACCCATGACAACAGTAATGCGACTCAGTATAAGATTTGGATCTTAGACTGAGTCGCACTCATCCTGCTGCGATCATCACCCGAGACGGGGATGATACGTCTCATGCGAATGTAATGCAAGCACTACTGCTTGTGTGATTCCAGGTGTGGTGGCCAGTGGTGTGGTGACGAACTTGGCACAAGTTCTACTGTTACTTTTTAGTTGCTGCTCTAGCACCATCCAGAGGGTACGTGTAGAGGATCAAAGGATACACACCTGCGGTCGCGAGTAACTAGATATGGTACGGGGGACTTATTTCTCACCAAAGCCGTCTTGACCCACATATGCAACCGAAATAAAATTGCTTCCTCTGTCTCCTAATTGGGTAAAACAGCTATACACATAGTTACACGAAACTAAAACCGCCAACAAAATGTTTAAAATCCCAAAAACTTGGAAGTCTTGGAATCTGGAACTTGAAACTTGAAGCCCAGTTTGCAACATTTCTAGAAATAGCGTGTGTATTTGACACTGTTTTGTCACTTCAGGACTTATTTCATATGTGTATGATGATCTAACAACACTGATACAACATTGAGCAGTGTCCCAGGGAATGGCATTGAACACCATTCAACGCCATTAACAGAGTAGTGGAACAATAAGACGATTTTTTTTGTCAATGGGTATATACTTTGCGTATACCATGGGGAGGCGTGGGGTTATGTGTGACTCACCCCCAACACTACTCAGAAATAACAGTACTGGGGAAATACACACTAAACCCCCTTGGTGTTCCTGCACTACGCCTTCACGCTTGGGCTACGGGTACCTTAGCGGCCCCAGCGGCGTTGGTCCACGCGTATCGGGACCCCAACACGATGTGTAACTCCCTGTGGTGGCGTTCCCGAAACACGAAGCACGCTATCCTCCGGTGGGGACCTCATCCGTCGGACGGCTGATTCCCGGGATCTACCGTCCGGAGGTTCCCGTTAGGGTGGCAGGCGGCGCTCATGCGCCTGCCTACGCTGACCTAATCCCCTACGTCAACCAGGGTGAGGAGATTCTTCCTGCCTCACCCTCTCGGCTGCTTCCTTCTGCGAGATTACATCCTTGCAGAAGGACTGAGCTGCCAAACAAGATCTCCTGCTGTCTATCATGGATGAGACCATAGTTGACAGCGAAAGGTTTCTGCCTATAGCCGCGGTCAGGAGGGAACAATAAGATCCTACCAACTATCCCATTGAATGTTTAAATTTCTAGAGTGCATCTGGACTCCCATCACACAATATATTAAACTAAATGTCGGAGTGCCCATTGCTCTTTCATAAATTTAAGTCTTCCTAAAATATAATATGTTACGGCACCAAATTGAAAGTCAAGAGTTTAGAGAATTCCTCTCATTCCTATCAACTGTCCATTTAGTTTTAAACGTATTCAGTCTCCGGTGAGCCTATGTTCCGCAGTGATCAGACGTAGTCCTTATATTGAGTTGCTTTCTGCACAGTCCGCCTTAGCAATTCAAATATTTTTTATGCGCACGTTCCTGAAATATCCTGCAAATACGACTTCTATAGTATAGTTTACAGAGAAGCATTATTGTAAAATATATTATACATTTGCAATGGTTGCAGTTTCACTTACGTAGTTCATCATGCAATCAAGTCTTTAATCTTCCCAGTTAACAAAACCTAAGTAATATGGTAGGAATCCAACGGGAATAAAGTATTTTGAGATTTAATCATAACATAATTGTAATATAATAGTAACGAACAGACATAATAAGCATCTCATTATATTTCTATCCTCTAGGCTGGGATAGATCTAAGTCCACGCGGACGAAGTCGCGGGCACAGCTAGTCTTAAATATAAATTCTTGTATCGACAAATCTGAAGGTTTTACGCGTATATCGCTACTTCCTGACCTCGCCTTTGAGAGAAAAAAATACATACTTCCGTATGATTGTAGTGTCTTTGGCCACAATTTTTTTTTTAATGTTTATTAGTGACGGACCGAGTTGAAGACCCACCTGGTGGTAAGTGGTTACCTTTTTTTTTATGTGAATAAGTGACGGAACGAGCTGAGAGCCCACCTGATGGTAAGCGGTAACTTTCGCCCATGACAACAATAATGCGTGCGACTCAGTATGAGATCCAAATCTTTACTGAGTCGCATTCATCCTGCTGCGTCCATCACTCAAGACGGGGATGATATGTCTCATGCGCACGTAATTCCACCGGGACCCACACCCTTCTACCGGAACACAGCAATGCGAGTGCATCACTGCTTGGCGGCAGATTACCAGGTGCGGAGGCAGTACTTCTCCGAACGAATTTTGCACAAGTTCTACTGCTACTTTGCAAAGTCAATGTCAAAGACATTTATTCCTTTAGATCTCAAGTATCATTTGGACACGTCAAATTTTACACACACAAGTAAACATATTCGTGAGCATATAACGTGTCACAGGAACTCCCCAGGCACATTAATTACATGCACACAGATTTGTCAAATTACAGTCAGTTTTTATGTTTTATATAGTTTTATTTGTTAAGTTTACGTCTGTTCCAACCCCAAACCGACCAACCCGAGGGGAAGAGACAGACAAGAAACCACTCGGAGACGGTATTATTGTACATATAAGCGAATATAGTCCTGCGTCTAAAGTGGAGCAAATTCATTCCCAAGCTTTTTTGTCATCTAGACAATCTGATTTTTATAGTAAGCTTTCGAAACAAGTTTACGTTTTTTATTTTAAATATATTTATTAACAGTATTTAAATGTCGCTCGGGATTTTGTTAAAAAAGCGTACACATTGACATTTGAAAGAATTGCTAACCTTATGGAGCCTAGTAGTGGGCACAGCGAGTTTATGCTTATGCCTAGTGTTTACATTATGAATATCACTTTTTAAGTGCTCATATGTTAACGAGAATTATTAATTTTTATTTAAACAGAAATAAAAATATATACTAGAAGAATGAACCTAAAACTAAAACCTTAAAAATATAATATATTATAATAACTAAAATATATTATTAAAAGGAGTCCCTTTAGGCAAGGTTCCGAAGATACTGGCAGCGTTCCCCCTTTGAAAAGCTAGGTTGTTTACGAGTGTACATCAAATTCTCGTATAATTCTCATCATCTTGCATGTCAACACACATGAACCATAAGCACATGACAGCAATGGCGGCGTTAGATATTGCGAGGCTCCGGGCCATAGATCTTTGTGAGGCTCTTGGCGTATGAGGAATTTAGGTGATTTGGAAGTGTACAGGGCTCCTGGTAATCAGTCAGCATCCTCTTAGAGACAGCTGCAGTACATCGAAACAAAAAAACGGGTTGTTCTGCGAGGGTGCGAGCGTACAAAAGCGAGCGATGATTGCCCTGCTTGCCACCCCCCAAAGCCGCCCCTACATGGCAGTACCTATACAGTTTTAGTTACAATAACCGCTTTTTAGTCAGTGTAGGCAATCAAAACATGGTTCGTATCATGAGAATTAATCTTTATCTAATTCAATAGTTTCTTATTCAAGGTTGATTATGTAAATGTTTTAAATATCATTTTTTAAATTATTCGAATCGGAATTTTCGTTTATAAAATACGACAAGGTGTCAATATAAATGTCATTGTGTGAGCGAATCACACTTCATCATTCACACTTACTACACATTTTTAATCGACTTCAAAAAAGGAGTCTTCGAAACTTTCAAAAATTCTCCGTCTGCTCCGGAACGAGACGGCTCCATGGCTTAGTTGGTTGCCCTGCCTTCGAAGCGAGGGGTCCCGGGTTCGATTCCCGGCCGGGGCACACTTTGTGTGGTGAGCACGAAGTTAATTCTCGGGTCTTGGGTTTCTGTGTTTGTCCATGCCTTCTGCGATTCAGGGAATCCTAGTGCAGAGGTATGAGTGTGTAAACGTTTATATTCTCCGTCTGTTTTTTCTTTTCTTGTTTTATAATACGCGATTTCTTCATCCAATTTGATTCTTCAACTTCATGAAGATTTTCTTTTCTAGATTTTCTAAGAAGAATTGTTTAAAGTATTGAAATTCGATCAATTATATTTTTTGGAACCATTTCTCACAATAAAGTTACAACTCTGCACCCGTGCATTATTCGTTCATAATTAGCTAGGTAGTAAGTAATTAGTGAATCTAAAGCATAAACATAAAGCATGATCGAAATAAATTTATTAAAAATATACTAGAAATATTTTGATTACTAATTAAACTTAATAAGCTATGTGAACACGGATATCTACCAAAAATACAAATATAGGATATTTAATAGCTCAGCTGGAATAAATAAGCATAGATTAAGCTAAGGACTATATTATATTAAATATCAGTATAATGGAAAAGTTCCACATTAATTAATATAATAGTAATAACCGACAAAACCGAAGAACGTGGTGGCCTAGGGGCATAAACGCCGACTTTCAATCTGAAGGTTGCTGGTTCAAACCCACACGTGCACCAAAGAATTTTTTCACTTGAAAAATTTATGTGCGCAATACCACGGTCTCGACAACGATGAAGGAAAACATCGTGAGGTAACCGGCATGTCTTAGAACCATAAATTCGAAGATATGTGACATCTACAACACGGATTGGGCTCCCGTGGTAGATCAAAGCCCATTCACTCTCAATTATCGAGAGTAGGCCGATTTCCGCAGTGGGAACATTAGAGGCTGGTACGGGGAATAACCGACAGACAAAGATGGCGGAGAAGACTCTTTTGTTTTTTTTATTTTGTTGCGTGATTGACGACTCCGTGGCTTAGTTGGCAGTAGCCCTGCCTTCGGAGCGAGGGGTCCTACATTCAACACACATAAAAACATGTTCGACAAAAGCAAACAAGTATGTTCGTTACACAAATGTTTGTCCTGGCTAGGAACCGAACCCCCGGCCTACAACGTAGAAGGCCGAGATATAAGAAAGTCGAGATATAATTTTTCTTTGAAAGCTAGAAAAGGTATCTGTATTCCTGATAATGTATATGCAAAGTTTCATGATTATCGGTTGAGTGGCATACAAACAAACAAACTTACATTCGCATTTAGGCTGTTTATTTTTATTTATGTTTTGTACGTAATAATGAAATATTGACTAATTAACTAAGTTAATATGATAATTTATTATGAGATGTTAGAATTGTTATAAAGCATGAAAATTTTATATAATTTGTATTCGACACCGCAGTCCGCCTCAGTTGCGGTGCCCCCCATTAGGCACCGCCACCTACAATGCCGCTCCTAGTTGGCTTAGAGGCAAAGCCTAAAGGAGCGGCCCTCCCGGGTTCCTCTTAGCTTTACCGTGGGGGACCAGGCCACGGTTACTAAGCCCCCCCGCCCCGACAAGGCGGGGAACCCACGGGGGGGTTGTATCGACACCTACGTGATTAAAAATAAAAAGTTGACTACGCTATTGCATTAGGTTAAACCTTTTAAAATAGTTGTTATAGTAAATAAATAAATAAATTTATCATATTGTATTAGGATTCCCAGTTGCTTGTCATGTTGAATGATATGTACAAACTGACGAACACCTATTAGAATTTACCTAATTGAGTATTTCCGTGTGTTTATCCGTAAGATTATGTACAGTAGTTTATAGACATAGTAACAGATAGCAGTAGTAGTGTAGTAACAGATTATTTGCTTTTTATAAATATTGATACTAACATTAAATGTAGATAAAATTTGCACACCATATTATTGAGTCAATCAACCGATAGTAATTGATTTATAATAGAAAAATCTTATTTTATTTCAAAGGTATTTGAAAAATTCTCATTGCCATACAATTTTTATCAAAATCGGTTCAATAGTTTGGTTGTTAAATCAAAATAACTGGAAAAATATGGCATCCAAGTAAACGAAATTGCGTATTTTGATACTTTGAAAGTATTGGAGTCGGTAAAAGTAAAGAATAGATTTTTATAAAACAATTCAATCCTAAATTAATTTCGCCTGGATGCCATAATTTTGTGGAGGAAAGTGTTAGCTGAATTATTCGTGACAAAACTAGAGCGATAATCTACTAGTTGTCACGTCTGCGCTCAATACAATTCTGTTCCGATAACAGTAAAACAAAATACAAATACAAAATACAAATATCTTTATTAAGAAACAAAACATTAATTATCAGAACACTTGTAACATTGGATCCCGCACTAGGGCTAGCCTGTATCGCGGTAAACCAACAAGGCTTTATATATCTTTGTCTAAACCTTTGGGCAAGAAGCGTGAAATTCTGTACGTTTGTAAAAGAGCCTTTTCGTACCAGCCTCTATTCCCACTGCAGGGACACCGGCCTACTTTCGATAATTGAGAGTGAATGGGCTATAATCTACCACTTTTTGGTCCTAATACATTTCCAATTTTTGGTTCTAATATTGTACATGCCGGTTTCCTTGCCGTTTTTCGCCACCGTATCTAGAACGTGCTTAATGTAAACATAGATAACACATAAACTTTTTAAGTGAAAAAACTCGTTGGTGCACGTGTGGGTTTGAACCAGTGGCCTTCAGATTGATAGTCTTGCCTTAAGCCTCTTGCCTCGCATAAAAGCCATCACTATTAGCTAGCGTGTCACATCCAAGGCCATTTTCAGTAAAAAATAATTTATTTATCATAATTAAAATGTCGCCGAAAAACTGTAGACACCGGCATTTCATACAAAATCTAGAAAATTTATACCGTTGAAAAAATAATTAAGGCTTAGAATGTTACTATTTAACACCATTAATTTCAATAATTAATGGTTGTATAATTAGAGCATTTTCAAACCCCAAAAGTGAGAAATATAAACGTTTTCACACTCTTACCTCTGCTCTAGAATTCCCTGTGTCGCAGATGGCATGGACAAACACAGAAACACAAGACAAACACCCAAGACCCAAGAACAAACTTCATGCTCTCCACACAAAGTATATCGAACCCGGGACCCCTCGCTTCGAAGGCAGGGCTAATACTAACTAAGCCACGAAGTCAAACAGGCAACAGGTTTTCCTGTAAAATTGGGTAGTTTCTTATATAGTCATTATTAAGTTATTTATAATTTTAAATTTCTTATTCTAGCAAGTAGGTGCTAAATAATTAAATAATAAGATTTACTAACATTAGATTTAAAACATCAGGATAATAAAAAAATATTATTTTTATGGGTAGTAACCGTAGTAGGAAGATACTTATTAAATATATATACTTATACTTATTAATCAGTTACTTATTAAACAGTCAGTGTTTACACTTTTACGGTAGCTAATACGTTGCATATGATTCAAATCATCTATTAAATTATTATAATTCATTATAGATAATGTTATCACGTAGACTGTCTTGATTGCCTATCTAAATATATCTACCGATCTTGCGCTACCATGCCATAGGCATATGTATTAGAATTCAACGAGTTCCAACGTTCTGTAGTGTCTGCGTTTGTCCATGCCATCTGCGAATCCTAGTGCAGAGGTATGAGTGTGTAAAAGGTTTTTTTTTAAATTTCTTAAAAATTGTTCTAGCCATGGCCGATCTCATATACTACCGGATAGCTGGCAGCGCTGCAGTATTCTCGCTGCACGCTGCCAACTCAGTAATCATGCTGACCGCGATACAAGACGAGATATTGCTGAAGGACCCCCAGATCAAGACCATGGCTACCATGCAGAGCTGCTACCTCACCATATGGAATATTGTAAGATATCATTTAGAGGGTCTAGCTGCTGAAATAAAGTCAGTGAGCTATTTCAGAGTATAATCTATCTCTGTGCAAAATTTCTTGGAGGTTGTCGAGTTCCTCGCGTCCGTAGGTGTGTACCCTTTGATTTCCTACACGTACCCCCTGGGTGGTGATAAGGAAGCAACAAAAGTAGCAGTAGAACTTGTGCCAAGTTCGTCCGGAGAGGTACTACAACCATACCTGGAATCTACCGCCAAGTACAAGTTATCGCATTACTGTGTTCCGGTGGAAGAATCTGAGTGACAGTGAATTCACATGCGCATGAGACGTATCATCCCCGTCTCGGGTGATGGACGCTGGATGAGTGCGACTCAGTGTAAGATCTTATACTGACTCGCATTACTGTTGTCATGGGCTGGGGTCGCCACTTACCACCAGGTGGGCCCTCAGCTTCCGTCACATCTTCACATAAAACAACTCAGATGTAGGTACCCAAAGGGTTCTCATCTACGGACGCGAGCATCATGGACCCCTTAATGAAACACCTTAAATTTTCAGGTTTTCCAATTAATGTATGCTGCATTGGCCTTGTCGTGTGACGTTCTGACCGTTTTGAACAAGGACCACCTTCTCCCGAAACCTATCAAGAAACTCCGAAATGGATTATTCTCTACCATCGTGTTTCCTGTTACCCTGGTTAGTGGTTTCCTTGATACTGTACAGGTAGCGGTAACCACTTTCCATCAGGTGGTCAGCTCACCTGCCCCATATTACATAAAAAACACTATTCTAGATTACTGGACCTGTCTTTTGAGTTTACATTTAAAATTTAATTTTTCTAAGTCTGTTTTTTTATTATTGATATTGACGAGATGGCCCACTTCATGTTAAATGTTTACCTTCGCCCATAACAACAGTTACCACTTCCAAAGTATCAGAACACAAGACGCATTCCTCTTGGGCCCGTCATCTGAGCCGGGGAGGTGATTACAGGCGCTTGATCGGGGTCTCAAGTGCCTGTAATTACACCGGCACCAACGGCCTGCTGCCGGAACACAGCAGCGCGAGTGTATCACTGTTTGGTGGATATTGGTACTTTAAGTACGCCCGTGGTATACAGCGCTGATCTAAGTGCGGACAGGATCATTGCTTATCGTTCTGGGATTGGCATTAAGCTGCAGCGACCTATTTGATTACTTTGTAGTAAAAATTAGTTGTCAAGTAAATGTTCCTACTGCATCTTTTGTTAAGTTTTTACCATGTTATTTATAAGTCTGTTGTTTTCAATGTACAAGAAATGTTATATATTGTATATACACTAGCTGACCCGGCCACGCGTTGCTGTGGCTAACGTTTTTGTAATTGTGACTGTCAAATAATAGACAAATAATTTGCAATAAAATAATATTGCGATCATAAATTGAGATGTGAGCTATCCTATCTTTCAAGTTGGATCAAACTGCACACGGTGTACAAATTTGATTAAAATCGGTTAAGTAGTTTAGGAGTCCATCGCGGACAAACATCGTGACACGTAATTTATATATATTAAGATAAATTATATAAAACTTTATTTATACACTTTTTGTTTTTCTTTCAGGTGGTATTCTCAGTGTTTTGGCCACTATTCATCTACGATAGAAGCTTAATTTTCCCCGAATATATAGACAAAGCGTTTTCGTTCAAATCGAACTGCGTTATGCACTTGGCAATTGTCCCCTACGTGCTCTGGGAACTGGCCTTCCAACCAAGAACTGAGCCCAAGTCGCATGTGCTGAATATCGTAATTTTAATGGCATATTACGGTGTTTACTATACTCAGTAAGTATTGTTACGCGCTGGTGTTTTGGATATTCCAAAATGCAATACTATTCGGTTGCAGATGTATTTGCATCCAAAACACCTCTAGTAGGTACCAGCACAGACCAACAGCTGAAAATCTTAATAGCTAGCTATTATAAGCTAAAGGCGTAGGAACAGCAAGGGGGATCCTACATGCAATCTTACTACTATAAATGCGAGAGTATGGATTGATAGATGGATGTTTATTACTCAATAACGACAGAACGGCTGAACGAATCTGGATAAAATTAGGCACAGAAATAGTTTGAAGAAATAGTACATACGCTTCTATCGCGGAAAAAAATACAGTCTAAATTACGGTTTTATTATGATATATTCATATTATTGTATAATAAACTTATTTTATGTTCTTTTTTCAGCGTACATTTGGTATACAACGAGCGAGGAATATGGCCATATCCTATTTTGTACCAGCTATATGGAACAATATTTTATATACTAGGTCACATATTTATAGTTGGTTTGTTAATAAGTTTGTACTATGTACAATGGCCGTTATATACTTTGATATGGGGGAAGGCTGAGAAGAAAAAGGGAAAGAGTAAATAAGGTTTTGTTACCTTGTTTCTATAAAAATCACTGTTTTAAATAAATATTGATGGACAATCTTCACAGTCCTATCTAGCCGGAAACTAAGCATAGCTTGTACTATGGGAACCAGATAACTGATACTTATATAGTAATACTTATACAGTACTACTTTTTTGTATAATATCTGTAATACACATTAACACCCAGACACAGAACAAATATCTGGGTTCGCAACAGATGCTGAGTGGCAGTCGACCCCACGACCTGCAGAGCAGAAGGCAAACCTACCAAATGAGCTGTGAGATCAGTCAATTATAATTGTTATAAATGTTATGTGTCGATGTATTTTAAACCTCGGCTAGAGGGGTGTAGGTTTGACGGCTGGGTGTGTGTGTGTGGTAAATTTTAGGCAACAAACCTCCAAAGGGATGATCGTACTTTACGGGTTTTTTATTTAAGTATAATAATTAAAATATAATACAATATTTATTTCTTAGCCATGATTCTTGATAGAAATTGCTGGAGCCATTTTTAGAGTCATCTGTGAATACTTTTTTAAGGACTTTCGATTATTGTAGCAATTGAATACTTACGTTTTAATAAAAAACAGTTTCAATAGTACTCGTATAGAACTAGTTCAGGATAGAATATTCTAAAGGTTTTAACTTTTATAAAATAAAATTATGAGCTGTGAAATCTTTGTTGTTGTTTTCCATATTTGTAATATATTATCAATATTCATCACAATATATGTAAATACTTTTTATATTTTGTTTTTCATTTTAGTATTATCTCTCGTATTCAATTTTACGAGCATACAGCCAATGACCGTAATTTTTTTATAATATGTGACAGAAATCACAGGGCGATCTGAAGGCCTGATTGATTTTATAGATTATAAACATAATTCATTATAACTTTAATAAATTTGCCATACATTGCGCCCCAAAGCATTGCATTGCGATAAAAATAAAATAAAAAATCTTGGTTCTAAAATAAAACACAATCTTGCAAGTGATTCGAGAATAATAAAAACAATAACATTTATTTTCTATTGGTTCTCAAACTCCATAAATATGCTACTTTAGGTACAATGTTTTGTATTTTTTTATAAATCAACAAAGCTTATGTACATATTGCTTGAAAATTGTCACCCTAAATTACTTAATTCAGCAAAAACCGAAAACGTACGTTGGGTTTTCCAATATTCATTTATTTATAGAACAATTTTCAACCAATTCGTACATATAAAATATGTTTCTTTTTATATATATTCTGTTTTTTACATAGATAATATGATTCATTTGTTACTCAGGTAATGGTGTAAAAATACTTAATTATATCATCAACAAATCAATATTTTTTTACAATAAATAATCTTATAGAAAACAAGATATACAAAAGTTATTTCACTACATAACGATACCCGTTTTTCGGTACCTTTGTACAAAATAGAAAATTCATCGACGAAAAAAAAATAGAAAAAAAAAACACGCTTTCAAACATAATTCCTATGCACCTAAGGTAAAAACACTCATCAAATATTCCCACATATGCTTGCTTTCAAAATACTTTAGTAACGCTAATATTTACGTGACCAATCTATAATAATTATTTTTAGTGAAAATTTAGCAAAACATAGTACAAAATTTTAGAAATACTAAGACTACCCAGCAATTAATAAGTTTTACCCTATAGCTATCACTATTGTACTAAAAACCTTTAAGTGAATGACAAGCAGTCATCAGACTGTCACTCTTGACTGCGCCTGAGTCTAGGACACAGTACTATAGACAATAGATGTCACAAGAACTGGATAGTTTAAATAAATTCGTGTGAGACGGTAACAGATCGTCGGAAATTTACGAAAGTTCTAATGTCTTTTTGGGAATTGTCATAAGCGATAATATAGCAAAAAATTATGCGATTTAAATGACGGCACGAGCCGGCGGCCCAAATGTTAAGTGACTACCGCCTATGAACAACAAAAATACGTCTCTGGTCTTCCCCTACTAGAGTAGGAGACTCAAGTCGCACCGCGCTGCACCCGTGAGTCTGAGACGCAAGTGCCTGTATTTCAGTGATAATGTATCATCCCGTGAACATACAATTCTGTCCTGTTTTCCCGTAAATATTGTATGCAACAGCATCGAAATATTGCAAGTCAACAAACAGCAAATTATTTAAAATCATACTACTTATAAATGCAAAAGTTTGTTTGTATGTATGTTTGTGACTCCTTCACACATCAGTGGCTAATCGGATTGGATTAAATTTGTTATGAAGGTAGATAACATAACATAAGCTACTTTTGTATCGCGAAATCGTGAAGTATTTTCAGTGACTTGCGAAAACACAATTTCTCTGTTTTTTCCCATCGTCTCATGTTGGCTTTTTAACCACTGGTAACACTGTGGGATGCATTTAATCATCATAATAATCGTTCCACAAATAATATACATTAATAATAAACCCAAAAGTGTTAAAAAGGTTTTGTATTTTCCTTACAATAAAACTGGTATAGATACAATTTTAACTGTTTGCAAACTTGCTCTAGACCACTGGTACCCAAAGTGGTCTATATCGACCCCCAGGGGTCTATAACAAGAAGGGGTCCATGTAAGTGAAACAAAAATGAGATATTATCACTTTTGAGATCAACGAAAGTAACCCTCATTTAGGCAGGTCGATAATTTTAACTTCCATAAATGGAAGATAATACCTTTTAACATATATACAACTTGGCTAAAATATATACACATATATTTATTTACATAAATGTGCACAAAATCAATATTAGCAGGGGTCTCGCCAAAACCGAGAAACAGTAAAACGTTTGTAGACCTGTGCACTAGACCATGAAAATATCAAGAAACGGAAAACTGACAATGCAGCGCAATCAATCTGAAATCTATATATAAGAAGTCAAGACAAAAACAAATAGAATTTTAACATTTTAATGATAAATTACGATAACAACAATACAGTTCCGAAACCCAACAGTTCAATGCTAAACGAGTAGGCTAACCCCGGAACCAAAAAAATATTTCCTATCGTTAATTGTTTATTTCTTTCTTGTTTTTATTTTCCTACTAGTATATAACGAAAGTTAACTGATACCAGAGCGTGCTTCCGAATGATTATCAGTAAATATAACAAAAATTAGCATGCGCTTATGACAATTTCCCAGTCTCATTTAAAATGTAATTGAATGTTACAAATTGGAAATGGATCAAGGATGTTGTACAGATGAAGTCGCGTTTATTATAGCATTGTGAAATATTTTTATTTTTTTACTTTTATACAAAACCTCCTTACGCCTTCTGTCTCTTTTGAGATAGCGTTTATTGTGTTCAACATAAGTAAGGACCTCTCTAGGCAAATGTTTTCAGCCAATTTTTCAGTCTTAATCTTCTAATTCTCGAATACTTTTTAAATTTTCTTTGCCTCTTGCTGAAGTTGTGTCCAATATTCATTGTTTATAAGATACAGGAGAAATACTTGAGGCAGTATTTAAATAATATGAATTAAAAGTTCATACAAGATCCACATTTTAAAGGTCCTAAAATGTGCGCTCTAACATTAACACTTCAATCAATAATTAACCATAATATATTTTAACCATTTATATAAATAATTTATATGAAATGATATCATGGTTAAATTCAAATAAATATGTTATAATGGTCTCAATAATTAAATATGAGTTAAATATTGTATTATCATATGTATCCGAAATAAGTTAAAACACCCGTATTCTTGATGATCTCACTATGAAATTACAATATAAATATAATAATTTAAAAAAAGTTTAAATCAAAAAACAAAGGAACAAAAAATAAAACAAAATAAATAGACAATAACAGATTGCTTTATTTAACAAAAAATATATAATATATAGAAAGGAAAAAACATTACTTTTCACATGATCTTTCAAGATGTTATCTCGGAAACCAATATGAAAAATCTGTTTCCGTAATAGAATGTAAAATTAATATTAACCCATCGAACCTTAATATGACATTTAATATAAAATACATAATGATTAATTACTATTTACAAAATACGAGTTAAGTTTTTTTTTCTTTATAATGTACTTTAAACATTAATATAAACCAGTCTATAGTAAAGGCTATTCAAACTTAGATTAAGTGTTAGAAAATTGATAAATATCAATAGAGCAGGCAATTTATGTGAAGCTGATTGTAGCAACAAGCAAAGTAAAATATTATGCATTTCATTTGTAACTTTGATTATTATGCATTTTGTGATCTACGACGTGGCGACGTGGCGACGTCGTGCATAAAAAAATGAGATCAAATATGAAAAAAAATTGCCTGCTTTGTAGTACAAAATTCTTGTCCGCGTATGAATGTTTGATCCGAAATTTTGTTCACGCACCCAGTTACACAGCTTATATTAATTTTTATCATATTATTTTCCAAGATTTTCCAGCGATGTCATATTACGTAAAGAAAAACAACTAAAAATATAAAAAACGGGCAGTATCATTTATTTCCTATATTACAACTTATTGAATCTACAGAGAAGGGAAAAACATCAATAATATAATCATTTGAAATAAATAACAAGTTATTAAAAAAAACTGTTAAAAATAATTAAAAGAGACCTATATACGAGTTTCATTTGTTAACGAAACTTATGTGATCTTTACTTCACTACAAATTTATACTTTTTTATTTATTTCTTAATAAAAACTCTATTTCTATTATTATACTTTTTATAATAATAATTATTTCATTCATCAAAGTTAGATACATTTATAATTATATAAGTTCGAACCTTTATATAATACATAACAAAACATATTATAATGTATCATTATGTATTTATATGCAGGTACACAAGTCAGTTTTCGTAGTGTTCTCACAAAACATATATTATCGTAATGTAATATAATATAATATACAACATAACGCATCTATGAAAATAATACAAAACCGATAACTCTTCTAATATATTAATATCAAAACTAAACCCACTTGCACGATCTTAGATTCGAATTAAATAAAAATGTTTAATATATTGTACGTACGTACCAATACGTAAATATAACAGTCTCAAAGTACATACATACAATTATAAATAGATTAACAATAGTGCTAGTGAGTTTAGATTTGGTTACATAAAAAAATTACGAAAAAAAAAATACATTTAGCTGTCAAGTCTTTAAAAAAATATGCAGTCCTCCTCATCGCCACAACTCGATTTTTCGGGCAAAAATGAGATCGAACTTCAGTGAAAATAAATTTTGGGATATATTTTATCCGTGGGTATAGTCTAATACACTGTCTAAAGAGAATAATTCTTTGTAAAGTGCTGGGAAAACGTGGTGGGGGTGCGCTGCCTTGAAGCGACACAGCGCCTCCAGGTGAAGAAGAGATAATTCTCTGAAAAATTTATAAAAAAAAACGTTGATGTCGAAAAAAAATTATGGATTATGAAAAATGTTTTATTTCTACTTGATAATGTAATATACAAGTTACATTAGAATATATTAGATTAATAAGTAGAGATTTTAGCCAATATATATTTACAAATGATTCCCACACTAGGCCTGTATCGCAGGAACTAACTCGCGATTAACATATAAAGAAATATATGACTGAATTCCGTTTAGGTAAGTCTCTATGGAATCTGAGTGGTGCGAAAGAAGCAACCCAAAGTAGCAGTAGAACTTGTGCCAAGTTCGTCCGGAGGTACTGCCACCACACCTGGAATCTGCCGCCAAGCAGTAGTGCTGTGTTACTCAGATGATGGACGCAGCAGGATGAATACAACTCAGTCCAATCCAAATCTTATTCTGAGTTCGATTGCTGTTGTCATGAGTAACCACATACCACCAGGTGGGCCTTCAGATAGATCCATCGCTTGCTCAAAAAAATATGGAAAATTTACAGTTAAACTTAATTTTTTTTCTCATAAAATCAACAATTTAATTTCTTTTCTATTATTATATTATTAGATTATATTTCTTTTAACATATTTTTTTTACTAAATATTTTTTAACATAAATTATTTTATCAATTATCATACAAGTGAACATATTATAGTATACTAACCTGAAAGTAGGTATCTTAGTGAGCAGGGTGTCTAAGACTGTGACGTCCCCCTTTAGCGGCGCGTGGTTGGTCTCAATCTCGTGTCTCATCGCAGCCATCGACATATTGAACAAGCACTGAATTTCAGGATTTCCCCGAACACCGTGGCGTTCTGAAAAAAAAAAAAACATTTCAGGAGTGCAAAAAGTTTTCTTCTCTCGATGGGGTTCGAACCTGCCGCGGAGATAGCGATAGCTTGAATTTTATATGTAATTTTTTTTATCCTAAATTAAACAGATACTAGTGTCCAGAATTATCAGTATTATTCTACGCTGTGAGGTGTAGCTTCGATTCCCGCCCAGGACAAACGTTTGGGAGACATTGATTCAGTGTTCAGATGTTAATATATATGAAAAAAGGAACTACTTAAGTATTCTATCATTAATTTGGTTCCCATAGTAGAAACAATATTTAGTAATACTAGATGTCGCTGTATGAAATGTCCATGAATAATTTTTAACTAATTCTCATTAATTTGTCTTCTGGTTTACAAGGTCAATTTTTTTTTTTTTTTTTTATTTGTATCACAGCCTGTCCAATACAGGTTGGTGACCAAAAGATACTACACAGTACCTTTCAACGGTCTCGTCTTCATGTTTTCAAAGCTCGGATTCAGGCATTCAGATCCTGTAATTTTGAGGGCTATACTTTTTTATATAGAGTTACCAATTATACTCATAAGCTTTATTACCTATTACCATTGGAACATTACAGGAACATTAGTGATGTCATATTACTTTTAAATTTAACTACAAAATAAGAGGCGAATGACAGAGAAACTTAAAAAAAAAATGGTATAATAATACACCGTTTTGTAATTGCTAGGGTACATAATAAGAATTAGGGGCGCATTTATGCAGAGAAACTTGTCCATATGATTGCATGCCCCGTATTATATTAGTTTTTAAGTTGGAGAGCCTTCGGCCCTCACCTAAAGCTCTCGCAAAGGCCATCCGCGGCCAACAACGTATAACCCGGCTAAAAAAAGTTGACTCTACGTTTTCACCCTTCTAACGGAGATCCTACCTTTTTTATCACTCTAGCACCCCAGGTTTACTGGAAGGAAACGCTTTTCAGGGTTAAGCTCGCCTGTGTCCATACCTTTCTTCCATCTTTGTATATTAGTCTTTAAATGATGTACAATAAAGAATTATAAGAATTATAAGAGATTCCTTTTCTGCCTGATGTCTTCAGTCCAGCCGTGGATGATGATGATGATGATGAAGATGATGATAGTGGTGATGACTTATTATAATACTTACCTGGCCACAACAACACTAGACTCTGGTAGAGCGCCAATTCTGTCTCGGTGAGTTTAAGTCGAGCGATCGACTTCGCTGCATCGAAGATTCCCACCACTAAAGCCATATCACGAGGGTCGCTGAAAAGAAAGAAAGAAATAACATATATATATATAATCATGGACATTTCACACAGTCATCTAGCCCTAAGCATAGCTTGTAATATTTAAATCACTGATAATATCTTAATATATATAAATTACGTGTCACGATGTTTGTCCGCGATGGACTCCTAAACTACTTAACCGATTTTAATCAAATTTGTACACCGTGTGCAGTTTGATGCAACTTGAAAGATAGGATAGCTCACATCTCAATTTATGATCGCAATATTATAATATTTTATTGCAAATTATAATATCGTATGACAAAAACGTTAGCCACAGCAACGCGTGGCCGGGTCAGCTAGTAACCATATAGTTTTTTTTCACATGCGCCCAACCTAGTATGTCTACAACAAATATAAAAATGTTTAATTTATATTACATATAATAATTTTGAAACTTTTTTCCGGCTCCGTGGCTTAGTTGGTAGTAGCCCTGCCTTCGAAGCGAGGGGTCCCGGGTTCGATTCCCGGCCGGGGCACAATATGTGGTGAACATGAAGTTTGTTCACGGGTCTTGGGTGTATTGTGTTTCTGTGTTTGTCCATGCCATCGACACAGGGAATCCTAGTGCAGAGGTATGAGTGTGTAAACGTTTATTATTATAATGCTACTTACCGCGCGTGGACGCACTCTCTTATCGGTAGCACCACGTCTCCGTACAACACTTGGTCTCTGTTCACGTCGATCAACCGCGAGAGGCGCACTATGGCCAACTCAAATGATCCTGTAAAACAATGAGCCATCACTTCCTCTTCTCATCGTATCAATGTTTCTCCCAGCTGCTCGCGTCCTAGGTGTGTACCCTTTAATTCCCTAAACGTCCCTGGGTGGTGCTAAAGGAGCAACCAAAAGTAGCAGTAGAACTTGTGCCAAGTTCGTCCGGAGAGGTACTGCCACCACGCCTGGAATCTGCCGCCAAGCAGTGGTAGTTGCATTACTGTGTTCCGGTGGAAGGGTGTGGCTGCCCGTGAAATTACATGCGCGTGAGACGTATCATCCCCGTCTCGAGTGATGGACGCAGGATGAATGCGACTCAGTAAAGATTTGGATCTCATACTGAGTCGCGCGCATTACTGTTGTCATGGGCGAGGGTCACCACTTACCATCAGGTGGGGCCTCAGCTCGTTCCGTCACACATTCACATAAAAAAAAGGGTTAAATGATGTCTCGATTTTTGCCACCTCAATAGCTCTATTGGTGCTTTGTGCAGATCATCCAATGCAGGTCGCAGGGCACAGGGGGCATGCAAGTAAATGGGACACGGACAGAACTGGGGCTCCACAATCGCAAAGTTCAGGTGGAGTCTCGCATGCCCCATTACACAGGTCCTGTCTGCAGCGACCTGAGTCCGGAGTCTGTTAATGGACTTCCTAAGTAATATTATAAATGTGAAATTGACTTTGTTACGCTTTCACGTCTAAACCACTGAACCGATTTTGAAAATTCTTTCACCAATGGTAAGCTACATTATCAGCGAGTAACATAAGCTATATTAATATTATAAAGCTGCAGTGTTTGTTTGTTTGTTTGAACGCGCTAATCTCTGGAACTACTGGTCCGATTTGAATGATTCTCTCAGTGTTGGGTAGTCCATTTATCGAGGAAGGCTATAGGATATGTTTTTTTTTTTTTTCAAAATTAGGGTTCGGTAATAAAATTTATATTTTGTAACACAAGGTGTAAAATCGAAAACCTATTTTTGCGTGCGCTGTTTCCACGGAAACAAGAAAAACGCGGGTGAAACCGCGGAACACAGCTAGTAATAAAATAAATAAAAACTTACCAGACTTGAGCAGCAGTATCTGGTCGTCTTGGGACAGTTTCATGAACCCAGGAATGAGCTTCGCGAATTCAATGATGTTCTGTATCATGCCGGTTAGCTTATCAGCGCAGTCCAGCCACGTCTCTTCATATGTCATTGAGTTGTACAACAGAAGCCTGGAACAAACAATACATGAAAGAAAGAAAGAAAGACTTTATTGACAACACAAATAGTAGGTACAAATAATAAACATCAAACTATAAATGACAAGTGAAAAGAGAAAATAAATAAACAAGAAAAAATATATAATATTACAGTATATATTTCTGTAGACCTACTTTCCTTCCTACTTTCAAAAGGCACCTAACTCAGCATGTGTAAATAACACTTTATTCATCACCAAACATAAAAAGAGTGGTGGCCCAGGGGCATAGACGCCGACTTTCTATCTGCAGGTCGCTGGTTCAAACACAAGTGCACCAATGAGTTTTTGCACTTGAAAAATTTATGTGCGCAATACCTCGAAACGGTGACGGAAAACATCGTGAGGAAACCGGCATGTCTTAGAACCAAAAATTCGAAGACATGTGACATCTACCAATCCGGATTGAGCTCCCGTGGTAGATCAAAGCCCTATCAATTATCGACAGTAGGCCGGTGTCCCTGCAGTGGGAACATTAGAGGCTGGTACGGAAACATAAAAAATAAAAATTGTTAAACAATAAATTATTAATAATAAGGTAATACAATGGGCGGCCTTATCGCTAAAAGCGATCTCTTCCAGGCAACCTTTGGATGAACCAGACAAAGAGAAAAATAGAAGGGGCATAGATTAGAATATAAAACTAAGTAACAATAGTAAATTCTCAATATTACGTGTGACAGATATATATCTGTTGCCTTCAAAATTAACTATAATGTTAGTTTTTAACCGACGAAAAAGGAAAAGGTCCTGAATTCGTCCGTATTAGGCCGTTAGTATCAGCTGTTGCCCACGGTTTTCTGGGACATTAAGTAGCTTATGTGTTAATCCAGGATATGAGCTATCTTGGTACTAGATTTCTTCCAAATCGCTTGAGCCGTTTGACCGTGAAGGAGGAACAAATATTTCAAGATATTCAAGATTTCAAGATGATTTTTGGTTCTTATGAAAGAAGAAATTAAGAAAGTTGCGCTGTACATTAGAAAATTTAAGAAAACTAAACCACCATATGAACTTTTGTAATGCAACTTTCGTAGTGCTTTTGACGATATAAACTTTCCTAATGTAACCTTATAGCGTTTGACATAACTGTCAGCGACTGACAGAATGCGCGCGCAAATATCTTTTCACACAGATGCATCGTCTTCTTATTGGCCTTATTCTTATAGCTCACACAGAAACTTTTAAATAAACTGGCCATATTTTGTACAAATAACCCTAATGCAGACAAAACTTGCGAACGTACATTAACTCGGACACTGGCAGAATTTGTGTGGCATAAATCACGTAAAAGGCCAAAAATAAGAATACGAAGAAGCTCAAACAGATGCATCAGTCGTAATTATTAAAACAGGACAGCGTCTGTCGATACAAGTAGTGCAAAATATTTACTCACTTGGATACATCTTGCTGTTTCCGAAACATTTCCGCGATATACTCCAGCTTGGGGTTTGTATTAGCGTGCGCTTCTGCTAGACTCTTCACCAGCACCTTGCTGATGTCACCCTCGGCTGTAACAGAGAATATTTATATTAAACATCATTATTCATAGTCATTTAATATTCACCAGGAATTAGAATAAGGTCTTATAAATATATATCCGCCAAATCCTACAGGCATGCGAATACAAGTTTATAAATTTAATTTAATGTCAAGTTTAAATAATTAATATATCAAAAGCAATGTAAAATAATAGCAAATACAATGTTAAAAATATTAAAAAAAAAATATTACTGAATCTGTTCAGATCCGCTCGTTGGTGTCGGTCAAACATTATTATAATGTTATGTTAATTTTGAGAATCTAACTATACTAGATTAGAAGTGATTTAGTGGGATCTAAACGCATAGAATTTGTCACTGCCAAAATATTATCGACTTGCCAGCGTTGACATTAGCCAAACATTAATAATCTTTGTTCTAAGCCCTTAAAAAACCTCTGGAAAGTATGTCAATGAAATGGTAGCGAGTTCAAATCCTACCGATATCGTTTTTTTATTTAAGTATAATTCTATAATATGTAGCACCTACATATTGCACATGCAACAATAAAACTACTAAATACAAAATAAAATTGTTTCTACTAAAAATATAATACTATTGTATAATGATAGCGTACAAAATCTCATCAAGCAAGCCACATACAAAAACTAAAACACTTAAACTACAATTAAAATAATAATTACGATAACAATTAAGACATAAATGCTAATCATGTATAATTACAAAATAAACGTATGAAAAATTATAACAAATTATAGAAATACATAAATAATAAACTGAACGTACGAAATTATACTATTCTATGATGAAAAACTTTTTCTGAACATAAAAGGATTAACATTTGAAATTCGAAATTAATTATTTTAATGACTTCTTTGAACGCCAAAACAATGCAAAAGTTAATCAACTCGTGGGTACAATAATAAATTTCTACTTTATCACTTTTCCGTGAAGCATGGTGGGCCCAAGATATGATACCGATTTTGCAAGGTCGCTGGTTTTAATCCAGACTTCCAACATAATATACAAGCGCAAAAAAATTCTGAAAACATCTGTGTGTGAGATGGAACCAAGAATAAAGGCATCTGACGTTTAGACAAACGCTTTTGGCTCTCGTGGTAGATCACAGCCCAATTACCCACCTTTCTCGAGAGTAGAATGAAAACCGTAAAATAGACGTAGCCGTAGTCCTAAAAAAAATCTATGCTTTGACATTTGACATTATATAAATAGTGTAAAAATGTCATTTGCTCTGACTGAAGGAACTGCTTGTCATCTGTCATAACATGTCGACGACAAAATAAATTAGGGACTAATTTTTGTAAAAAAATATATATTTTATGAATGATCTTAGTAAATTTATAACCCATAAACCGCTATGGAGCCACTGACAGCATTTTTTCTAGGAACATGTTTAATGTCATGTTGGCGTAAGTTATTTTCTCACCCGGCACGCGTCTTCAAACCTGCCGTGGCATTAACTAAGAAAAGTGGTGAATAGTGGTATTAAAAGAGCGTGGCCCAGGGGCGCAGACGCCGACTTTTAATCTGATGGCCGCTGGTTCAAACACAAACGCGCACCAATGAGATTTTCACTTGAAAAAATTATGTGCGCAATACCACGTATACGAAAGGAAAACATCGTGAAGAAAGCAGCGTGTTAGAACCAAAACTTCGAAGACATGTGACATACATATCCGGATTGGGCTCCCGTGGTAGATCGAAGCCCTCACTCTGAATTATCGAGTAGGCCGGTGTCCCTGCAGTGGGAACATTAGAGGCTGATATGGCAAGTGGTGCATAGCTTGCAGCGTACGAGATTCAGGTAGCTGCCAAGTATAAGGACACATTCCTGGATCCCAATTTCTGATCAGCTGGTATCGTTTCCCGATCGAAACCGTTGCAGAAAAAGACAATTGTCTAACTTTTTGTAGTGCAGTTATCTTAATAAAACACAAAAATTGTTTCTACCTATGTCCGTTATAGACTTTGAAACCATCCAACCGATGTGCCCCAAACCGGTTTCATTAGAAAGGCGATAATGCGGAGATAGTTTTAGACTAAACAATGCATTAGGCAAAAATTTATTTCTATTTTTAGCGTATGCACACGTCGGGTTTCCGCTAGTAGAGTTTATTATGTATTTTAGTGTAAGGTATTTTTCATGGGCTATATTACTGTATATTTTTTGTACTGTAATATGTTGCCTAACATAAAGAGATAATTAACGTACCACGGGATCAATCAGGTTCGGATATGCCTTTTTATATCTCGGTTTGCTCTACGATATGTCAGTTTGTTCCCTTACCATTTTGCGAACGAGAAGATAAACTTTTCCAGGAATAAAATTCCTGTATCCAGATTTCAATTAGTGCCCTTAAAAGTCGAAATGACCAACCATAATTAAAGAAATTTGGTAGTAGATGATTTCGTTGTATTTAAACACCCCAACACAACACGATACTGAATTAAAATTTAGTTTCAATTAGGTATTTATAATATTTTTGCGCGGAACCCTAATTTTTATTTTTATTAAACAAAAGAAGCTTAAGTTACTTCTTATAACATCAGCTTTCTTTCATTTTTTTTTTTTTTTTTTTTTTTTTTTTATGACTGGACTATACGTTGTTGACTGCAGATGACCTTGACAACTTTACATGGGCTTTGGGTGAGGGCAGATGGCTCTAAACCGTCTTAAAAACTAAATTTAAATATTGTAGCAGCAAACCGAGGGCACCACTTAGGTACGGACCTCGACTTGGCTCGCTGCTACCGATCGGGACGTTTGGACTAAGGCTCGCCCAGGGCGAGCCGACAAAGAGATTCTTCGATCCCGCCGGCGGGTTTGGTGCAATGGTGGATTTCTGTCATTGAAAGTCCCGTCAAAATCGGTCCAGCGGTTTCGGAGATAAGGCGGAACAAACAGATAGACAAAAATTTACATATACTTTCAGGTGCATTTAGTAAAAAGCTGTTTGACATTACAAACAGACACATCAATTGTATTTATTTGTATATATAGATTATTTTGATATTTCAGCTTGTCTGCTGCCTCTTTGCGTAACTATACCAATAGTGCCACGATTTATAATAATTCCAGAACCCAAAGTTGAAGCGAGAAATAAATCCTACCAATTTACGGTAAATTATTATTAATTATTCATTAACATTTTTCACAGCCCCAAACTAAGCATAGCTTGTACTCCGTACCAGCCTCTAATGTTCCCACTGCAGGGACACCGGCCTACTCTCGATAATTGAGTGAATGCGCTCTGATCTACCACGGGAGCCCAATCCGGATTGGTAGATGTCACATGTCGTTGAATTTTTGGTTCTAAGACATGCCGGTTTCCTCACGATGTTTTCCGTCACCGTTTTGAGAACGTGGTATTGCGCACATAAATTTTTTCAAGTGAAAAAACTCATTGGTGCACGTTTGGGTTTGAACCAGCGACCTTCAGATTGAAAGTCGGCGTTTATGTCCCTGGGCCACCACGCTCTCTAGCTTTTACTATGGAATGGTAATTCGGGCGGGGATTACCCGTGGTTTTCCGGGAATATCATTTCAGGGTAGGCAGTTGTGGATGAAATTTCATAGTTTGCTCAAATTGTAATAGTTTTATTTTGGTTTATTACTGTTGGTAATTATTGATGATGTCAAAAAGCCTACCTATTGTAATTACTGATGAGTCTATGCAATTGCGACAAATTGTTCTATTTTTGATGCACTATTGCAGACAATAAATGAATTTTATCCTATTCTTTTTAACTTCTGTATATGTAATCTTATACGTGCCGGTTTTGAATGCAACTTTTCTTTTAAACATTAATTTAATTTGTTATTTTAATTGAATAACAAGTCGTTTTCTCTTTCAGACAATGCCAGAAAAACATAACTATAATTTATACAGCACTAAAAGTGGTATATATATTAAAAAGACTAAACAATAATTTGAAAACATAAACATTGTTTCTTTTTGTCAAATAAAACTACAGGCAGTTTATTCTCACCGCACGAGAGCTTTTACCGATGTAGCTTGAATTTTGCGCACTTTTCAAATATATAATAAAGTATAAAATTATAATAGTAATCCAAAAACTACGGAAAATCACTGAGTGATATTTATGTGAATTTTCCGTGTTATTATCTGTTTGTAGTTTTGAAATCCTGGGCGCAATTTTGAGTTTTTCGTAATTTTGGTTTCACTTAATAGTAATACAAATCCACGGAAATTTGCAGAATAATATTTATGTGAATTTTTCGTGTTGTTTGTAAACAAAAAATACTGATTAAAAACGTAACATTCACAAAAAACAAAATTTTCTACATATGTCTACAATACCAAAAAGTATACATGAAACCAAAAATTTAGTATTTGAATAACTTTTTACCCAATAGTAATTAAAATAGATAATATATCGGCGAGAGTTTGGGAGTCTAGACTGATAATAAACTAATTAAATCAATTAGTGTTTTTATGGCACCCTCATTACAACTATAGAAGAAAAATAGTTGCAGTGTCTTAGTTGGTAGCTCTGCACTTCAACTTGTAAGTTTTTTATATGCAAGTACCTGGGAGATATTGTAAAACGGATTTACAATACAGGTAAATTTAAACAGCAAAATCAAATCGTTAGCCGTTTCCGTGGCTTAGTTGGTAGCCCTGCCTTCGAAAAGAGGTCCCGGGTTCGATTCCCGGCCGGGGCACACTTTGTGTGGTAAACAGAAGTTTGTTCTTGGAACTTGGGTGTTTGTCTTGTGTTTTTGCGTTTATCCATGCCATATGCGACACAGGGAATCCTTGCAGAGGTTAAACCCGAGAGTAGAGTCAAAAAATCTAGGGCAGAACTGGAAAATTGGAGTGCATTGAACCTCCCCGATGTATTTTCTATTTTAATTACTAATGGGTAATAAAAAATAACAAAGCAATTACTTTGACCATTTCATTTGCTACAGTCTCTCTAATAAGTATATTAGCTCTTAAATTCTGGAAGGCAGATCATTTATTCGACAAATAAATTGAGTGATTATATCATTTTTTAATTGAGATTAAGACTTGATCCCTTCCGACTGAAAATACCCCCAGGTTCCGACTGAAAAAACCCCCCGCTTCCGAGTGAAAAAACCCCCGCTTCAGACTGAAAATACCGCCGCTACCGACTGAAAAAAAAACCCCCCGCTTCCGACTAAAAAAAACCCCAGCTTGCGACTACAAAACCCCCAGTAACGTCTTTATTCGTAAAAACAGTTCCCCTAACTTTTTTACACATTGTTTATTACGAGAAAATTTTCAGTAGAAATTCAGTAGAAAAATCTAAACGAAATTTATTTAGCTTTTAAATAATAAGTAACTGATTTAAAAATCGACAAACTGACTTCAATATTCACTATTTATTTATTATGGATCATCAAAGTTTCCATGTTTAAATGCCAGTGCAAATGCATTTAATGTTTAGTTACAAGATTCATGTAATTTAAATTATAAACATACAAAGATTATCATTGAAAATAAAGTTAAAAAGAAAATTGACGTACTGGTGTGCAATTTATTTATGTAATTTTTATGGCACCTCGGCGGTACCTATCAAATTAAAAGACTCATCCAAATAGGCTACAATTGACAAGCATACCAAAAAAAACATCATCATCAACCCCTATTTTGAAGCTATTAAAATGATCTGCCTTCCGGAAACCAGCCATACTGAACTTACAAGGAAGATCGTCAGACGCGCTGGCTTGGTGTCGCCGGGTGGTCACAACGTTAGGATTCACCATTCCCATCCCGCTCATGTTCATGTTCATCGGATCCATCAGCCTAGCGTGACTGCTGGACGTCAGGTCATCAGGGCTCAACTCCTCACTCGTCAAAGACACAGAGTTTTGATTGACCAGAACAGAGTTCTGTATGTCCATAGGACTCGACATCGAGGGGCTGTGGAGAAACGTGGTGGAGTCGACGTAGCTGGCGACCAAATTGTCAACGCCCATCGAGGTTTCTGGCTTGATCTCCTGCTTGATGTTGATTACTGTGCTGATGGTCGCAGGGGATTGGATCCTGTCTGGCTCGTAGCGGTCGAACTCCTGTACTCTTCGTGGCATTTCGGTGATCGTTGATCTGGTGGTTGTCGCTGATGTGGATGGCCGGACGATGGTTGTGGTCTTTTGTGGCTCCTCTAAGATTGTTAGTGTTACAAATGGTTAATTAGTTCTATAGTTATACTATCCCACGGTACCCGCGGTTGGAAATCCTACGGGAAAAAACCAGTCTTTCGGGATAAAATGCAACAAACATTCATCCAAATTTTCGTAATATACTCTATCACGCCAGAACGGCTGAACGGATCTGGATGAAATTTGGCACAGAGATATTATAGATTATAGTCTGGCACATAGGCTAGTTCCCGTAGGATGGCCAATCGCGGATAAGAACGCGGGTTCTTATATTATCATATATTTTAACCTGTTTTGAATGATTTGGGTTAGTGTGTTAATACGCTTACAAATTTATGTATTTGAATAATTTGAGACTAATTTCTTTTAAACAACGTATTTCTAAGATATCTATAATCTTTTATACTATTATTTGACTTCTTGCATTTCCCAAAAATGTGTTTTTTAACACAAAATCTCTCACCAGGATTGTAACGCAAAGAGACGGAAAATGACGTTTTATAATTAGCTTTTTCAATTTCAAAAGAAATGAATATTTCAAATCTGAATTTACTTGTAAGTATGTATGTTATATAATCCAGTTTGCTAACATTTGAAATTTAACTAAATTCCTTAATAGTCATAGTGTACATTATATTTTTTTAATGTGGCGAAACGGAACGAGCATACGGCCCATGATGTTATGTAGTTACCACCCATAAACAAAAGAAATACGACTCAGGTCCTGCAATACCGAACCCCGAGACCCAAGTTATATCGTATGCCACTGCTTGGCGGCAGATTACCAGGCGTGGAGGCAGTACTTCCAGAACTTGGCACAAACTCTACAGCTATTTAGTACACAAAATTTAGCTGGATGAAAATGCTACAGCAAGTTCGTATTTTCTTGTGCAATAAAGAATTTTCTGTCTATACCCTCTGGGTTGCTTTTGCACCTCCCAGAAGACAAGTGTAGAACTCAGAGGGTATTGTGTGAACCGACAAAAATTGAATAGTTCTTAAATCCTTACCTTGGCTGTGTATGAAGTCTGGATCGAGGAAACTGCCGGTGGCTTTGGGCTCGTATGCCGTGGTGGAGTCGACGAAATCGCTGGGCGTCTCGTAGGGGGGCTGGGTCTGTTGTGGCGGCATTATGTTCGATGTGAGCACAGGGCCAGTGTTGTTGTACGCGTACGGCGACAGCGGAGAGTTGTATGATGGGTAACTGGAATTGTTTTTATGGTAATTAGTTGAAAGGAAAATCGTGATGGCTAAGGAGCACAGACGCCGACTGTCAATCTGAAGGTTGTTGGTTCAAACCCACACGTGCACCAATGAGTTTTTCACTTGAAAAATTTATGTGCGCAATACCACGTTCTCGAAACAGTGACGGAAAACATCGTGAGGAAACCAGCATGTCTTAGAAACAAAAATTCGACGACATGTGACATCTATTAATCTCAATTATCGAGAGTAGGCCGGTGTCCCTGCAGTGGGAACATTAGAGGCTGGTACGGAAGTTGGAAGGCTTTTAAGACAAAAAATGCGGCTGTCTTTTCCTACTGATGTATAAGACAAGACGCATTTGGGGGCTCAAGTGTCTGTAATTTCACCAGCACCTTACCACCGGTGATCCACTGCTTGGTGGTAGATTAGTGTGGTATTTCCAGTGCCGGATTAATCAATTGCGACGCGTATCCAAACCAATTTTGTGACACTATTGTACTTGATCAAAATTAGGTACAAAAACACCAACAATTGTAACCTATAGATGGCAAATAGACGTATTGAGTAATTATTTTTTTTAGTAGCTAAAACTTAAGACCCCATAGCAGATTAGCTTGGTGGGAATTGAACCCACAACGTGCACCGCAAAAGGCAGAGCTGTGAGACCATTCGTTAGTAGCTTTTTAGTGAGTATAATGGACATTATCTATTGTAGTCAAAAGGGTACAGGAGATATGCACATAACTATTTTTTTTTTAACTTTACATACATTTTTTTTAATATATATGTAAAGTGACAGGAATTTTTCGCCTCAATTACATATATTTCTCCGGACGAACTAAACACAAGTACTAAGCTACCTTCTACTACAACATAGTTGTTGGAATAATATGCTAACTTTAATTCTCATGGCGTTAAAACACAGTATCCTTCTAAATTCGTGTCATCGCTGATAAATACAAGATCCACCGTTTACCGTTTGCAATCACAGCGAGACAATCGTGATTCCGCGAGCTTGCAAAAACGCCATCTATTCCCGCTAATAGGAAACATTTAGTACCGCTACCCGTTACTGGGTGGCGCTATTTCAATACCGTTAGCACCGTTGCTGTCTCGGATTCTGATGCACTTGACACGAATCTAAGTAATTACCTACCGAGAAAGAACGGTATGGATAATTTAACTATAAAAAGTAAATGATATGATGTCTTTCATATCACAACAAATGTTTAATAGTTTCAAAGTTTCGCGCACAGTAAGTTTGATTTAAAGTAGATTAATCTCGTCTTTGTCCAAATTTATACCAAAAGACACTCATATATTAGGTATCGTACACTTAAAAATTAATCAAAACTGATTTACTTACGCTACAGAACAAAAATATAACACAAAGTTAGTGAAATTTTTCGACAATAGATGGCGTTACTTACCCGTTATAATGTCCTGGGAACTGATCAACACTTGAACTCGGAGTTTGCTGGTCGTCATAAGTCATTGAGTCAGGCGTCGCATTGTCTTGAGACTGCATATGCCGACGGTACAGCAGTATTTGCTCAGCCTATCGGGAATCGTAACCATGATAAGATTTGTAATTGATGAATAGTTGCTGGTTGATGGCGCAAAAAACTAGTTTTAATGGCTTTGCTATTATCCATACGTGTCCTTCAACTCAAAATTTGAATTAGCACCAATATTGAATCTTATTCAGACAAAAATATTTGATAAATAATTTCTTTGGACTATTTAGTAAAACTGTCATATAATTTTTAGCAAATTTTCTTGTTTTTATATCTATAGCACAAATTAGACATAAATTGTGTAGTTTCATATGCAATGGGATTTTCTTATGCAAAATTTATTTCCAGCAACCATTCCTCCAACTTATTAAAAACAATCTTATCATGGAGACAGACCCTGACGCGGCACCAGAATTCATATGAACGAATTGTTTCGTCCTCAGTGTATCAGACTAACAGAAGACGCCATTCGACCAAAACAGAGCCATTTATGTACTTTCTTTAATAATACCCCAGTAAGGTTATTCTGTCAGTCAACACTTAATGTTATGTAAGCAACGACATCTGTTGTCGAAAACGGAAATGTTTAACAAAAATCGGTGAGCGGGATGTCAATTAATTTGTAATACCGAACAATAGATGTCGCTACTGTTCTGTTATGAGACCACAGATGACGTTACTTACTTAGTTGCCTGACTGGAACTTGGTAAGTGCTGAGAATCGGGCTCTTCCAATTTAACCATAGACAACTGGTTCACAACTTCGGCCATATCAGATGACCTCGTGTGGTCCATAGAGACCACACAATCGGCTATCTCTTCGCATTTCAGTTTAAAATCACGAAACACATCCGTGGGTATGCATCCCAGCTGATATTGGAAGAGCATCTAAAAATATCAAAAATGTGAGTGTGTATACATTTTTGTATTAACGCCACACCGGATTCTAACAGCATCACCAAATTCCACAGTTTACGGACAATTTTGTGTTCAATCTTTAAATACAACCGCCCAAATTTTCCCCATTGCGTAACATTTTGATGTTCTCTGCGATCTAACGGTTAGTAACGACATCTGTTGTCGAATTTCAACAGTAGTGACATATATCGAGGAATAAAGAGCGCTACTTACTTTGCCGACGTCACATTTCAATTCACGTTCCAATCGAATAGTTTCAATATCTACTTTTTAAATACCATTTTTTCAAAAAAAGAACTACAAATTTTCATTCAATTTTGACAACACAAAGCTTAAGCAATGGCGGTTGCATCGCACGTCCTTTCTTAAACACCATTTTGTATTACTTTTTTTCTCTTTATTCTAGCGACGATTCAACTTCATGAAATTAGATTCTATTGTACAAATTTAAAGACAATTTGGTCCAGCGAGCATTTGGTAAGGTCACATAACACATACTCAAAAAAATAAGAAGATTCTGAATTCGACTGTATCTTTTTGTTATTTTTTTTTGTTTATAGTGGAGCGAATTGGAAGATTTTTATTTTATAGAGTGCATTTTTTTTTCTATTAAGGTATTTTTAATCGATTTCTAAAACAGTCACTTGTTGCAATAAAGACAGCCTCAAGTTTTATATTTTATGTATCATTTAAGTATTCCAAATTATATTTATATAATCATTTATAATTATTTTGCACCTAAATACTCCCTATCGTTCTAATTTTAATTCTGACTTGGATCTAACCATTCCGCAAATATAAAGTTCTAGTTCATTGTTCTAATTTCAAATGTGGCAAGGACAAATGATTTTAAAATTTATTATTCGCGGCTTCCTATTCATTGTTCTTATTTCAAATGTGACAAGTATTCTTAATGTCCTCAAGTAAATAGTTCCAATGCACTGTTCTAATTTCAAATGTGACAAGTATTCTTAATGTCCCTCAAGTATAGTTCCAATGCACTGTTCTAATTTCAAATGTGACAAGGACGTGCGTCTGCAACTAGCCCATGACAGGCGATAGATAGATGTCGCTACCCTGTTTCTAGTCGACAATAGATGGCGCTCACCCGTTGTAATGTCCATGGAATTGGTCGCTCGAGCTAGGTGTCTGCTGTTGTTCGTACACTGAATCTGGCGCTGCGTCGGTCTGCGCGCGCATCTGCGCTTGATGGTAACGCACCTCGCTCTCCACTTTCTCCCTCTGCTTTTTGGACATGCGCCCGAACTTCACGGCTGGAATAGATCATAATTTTTAATTAGAAGAATGGAAACATTTATTTTGACACAAAATAACATAGGTACAGAGGACAAAACAGGTGACAGAAAAGTAACTGTAGCATCGTCTATGACATTGTAGTAGTATATGATAAGAAGACATTAGTACTGGGCAGGACTTTACTACCCCAGCCCTCTTGTTTTTATAATAATTAATTGCAATAATTAAACATACCGATTGATATATTTTAATTTACTTTTACAGCTAATTTTACCATTCTGCTCTGCCATCTTGTATGTGAAAGGGAGCTGAGTCAGAACAATTGTTTTTTTATGTACTTAAAGTAACGCGACAGTCTGAAGGCTCACCTGAAGTTAAGTAGTTACCTCCGTCTTTAAAAACAACAATACTACTTAGTTTCTCCCCGACCGACGTATGAGAAGACTCAAGTCGCACCCCGTTGATTTCACCGGCCTCCACACACATACCGGAACACAGCTATAGTGCATAACTGCTTAGCGGCAGTTTACGAGGGGGTACGTGCAGGGATACTAGAGGATACCTACGGACGCGAGCAACGGGACCCCCAAAATACACAAGTGAAAAATCCACCCCTAAGAACGAAAAATGGGGAATAAATTCTAATTCATGTCAAAATTAAATGTGCCTAGTTGTATTTAAATTAGTGCATGCTGTGGTCACCTGTAATTGAGGGAGCACATTAACCTAAATATTTGTAAATATATTTTGTAAGACTGTGTATCTTTCGTTGGTGATCCAATAAATAAATTGTTAAGTCGAACCTTCCATTTTTGAATCATTCACTTCTAATTAATTATCATTGTTGGCAACCCTACTGGCTAAAGGGTACTGGCATATTATATCACATAAATATAATTAGTACCGCTATTCACCGCTGGGAGCGCTGCAAGTATGACATAACTTGTATCAGTTTCAAGTTCTCACAGTGTAAAAAATATTGCATGAATCATTCTTGGTAATTGCATAATGCACTTGCATAAAGATCCTATTCTTACAATGATTTTTACAATAATTGCTATATCTTTCTAATTACTATAATTATTGTACAATAAAATAAATCCTATCCTACTAATATTATAAACGCGAATGTTTGGATGTTTGGATGGATGTTTGTTACTCAATCACGCCAGAACGGCTGAACGGACCTGGATGAAATTTGGCACAGAGATAGATTATAGTCTGGAATAGCACATAAGCTACTTTTTATCCCGGAAAATGTACGGTTCCCGTAGGAAGTCCAACCGCGGGTAACACTGCGGGGCGCAGCTAGTAAAGTTATAATTTACAAGTAAATTCTAATTTTTGAAACTATCATGGATATCAACATTATTCTTCGAGTTACCGAGATATTTACCATGGCTTGTGAGTTTTGTCGACGATATTTCGACGCAGTTTCATGCGTCATGATCCCGGGCAAACTGCGTCGAAATATCGGAAGTCAATAAAACCCACTAATCATGGTAAAATATGGCGGTGACTCGGAAAAGTAATTGTCAATGTCAAAATACTTTATTTCCGGTGAATTCTGAAAAGAATACTTTTAAACGTTACTTTTTTAAAATAAACATGTACCTACAATATCATTCGTTCTTATTACCAAGTTTAGCGCTTGTTCACTACCCGACCTACGGGAAGAACGATCAAGAAACCCCTAAGGGTTGCTTTGAGCATGATCCTATTCACAAACAATAATAATGCTCCTTTTGATATAGAACCTTATGTCTACGTATAAATCTTGTTGGTCAATATATTAAAATAATTTAAATGATAGATATTACAAGTTATTTTTCGTGTCGTGGAACAAAGCGACAACAGGTCATGGCGTTTTATCTATACATACTAATAAATAAAATTGAATTGTCCGTTTATAATTTACAAACGGACACTTAATTTTTTTTGTATATAGATTTATTAATAATTGCAATTATTATGATGATTGTTTAGGATTTTAATTAAATTAAAAGTTAAAAGTTAAAACGAAAAAACTCTAAATTGATAAATTTGGCTTTGATTTTGATACTCGTGAGGGATGTTTATGTAGTTTACACCCTCTCACGTAATTTCAGTAAATAAGGGATGGTTGTATTTTAAAACTCGGGGAGGAATACTAAATGAAAAAGCAGATATTTAATTAAGTTAATTAAAAAAAAATTAAGGCATACCTACCTAATTTTCAACATAGTCCCCATGTATTTCATAATTAGATATGATTGACGACAAAAATACTTGTAATCCGGTGGAAGGGTGTGGGTGCCGGTGAAATTATAAAGCGTTAATTCCCCGTCTCAAAGTGACGGGACGGGCGCAACGCATTGCGACTTAGTTCTTAGTTCTTCTCGTACAACGGTAGATAGAGGACCTAAGTCGTATTGCTGTTGTCTATGGGCGACGGTAACCACTAAAGAAGAGGGCTGCTCTATCGCATAAAAAAATAATATTAACTTGAAAACCAATCAACCCATAGCCGGCTGATAGAAAAAAAAACAAATCCTAGTTCCGTAGTTTTTGCATGTTGCCAGCACTTCACGCACACAAGCGAACGCGTTCGTGTGCGTGCAGTGCGCATGTGTGCGTTCGCTTAGGCCGTTGGCATACTGCCTAGTGGGACAACGACCTCTCGAACTATGACGTGTACTAACTATTGGGTAAACTGTGACTGTGACGTGAAGCGTTCGGAATCCCGTTGCAATTTTAAACATAGAACATTATTTAAAAGAAATCATGGAAATATAAGTTTTTAGAGCGAAAAGTCGATAGGAAGCACCTGGTAATTTTTTGGCAGTACGCGTTACTCTGTCGGGTATGGACTTCAATCAGACATTAACGGATCTGAACATTCTGTAAAAGTAATTTCTTTTATCAAAGTATTTTACTCGAGAATAAAAGATGGTTATGCATAAGTCGTTCGAAGCCAAAGAAAAAAAAAGTTTGTTTTTTAGCCAAGTTTGAGGTAACATCGAAAGTTTTCCTTTTATGAAATATTAGCTGACCTGACAGATAATTTCGACCGATGCATCTGTGTCAAAATATATTTGCAGCGCGCATTCTGTCAATCTCTGACAGTTATGTCAAACGCTATAAGGTTACATTAGAAAAGTTTTATATATATGGTCGTCAAGTTTTCTTAAATTTTGTAACGTTTGCGCAACTTTCTTAATTTTTTCTTTCATAAGAACCTTCTGCTGACAATAAAAAACACAACAAAAAGAGAATTAGTAAAATTGGTCTGTTACGCGTGATGCCGTGACCAAGAGAAATACAGATTAATTTTTATATAATATACAGATTAACTTTGACAAATCTTATTAATCAGAAACTATGATATTTACAGTTTAATCACTAAAATACATTTATGTGAAAGAGTGACGGAACGAGCTGAGGGCCCACCTGGTGGTAAGTGGCAACCCCCATAACAACAGTAATACGACTCAGTATAAGATTCGGATCTTACACTGAGTCGCACTCATCCTGCGTCCATCACCCGCGACGGGGATGATACGTCTCATGCGAATGTGATTCCACCGGAACACAGTAATGCGAGCACTACTGCTTGGCGGCAGATTCCAGGTGTGGTGGCAGTACCGGACGAACTTGGCACAAATTCTACTGCTACTTTTGGTTGCTCCTTTAGCACCACCCAGGGGGAGGAGTACTACATGAAGACTGAATTTTCCAGTCCTTATATAACAGTAACATAGTAACAAGTTTTCTAGACGCTGATAAAGTTCGATTTGAAACCTTGTTGCAACACGATAGAGTTGATTTATAGCCGTCTGTGTTACGTTACAACAAAAAATGCAACATGTTACGCTCTGCGTCTCAGTATTGCATAATAAATAGAGGCGAAACATATAATGACAGTTATATCGATGTATCGCATTAACAAAAAAAATATCGATTATACGCCCGTTTCAGACGTGAATCTGTACATACAATACATGCGTATTGTACTTATAATATACTTAAAAAAACTGTCGTTTATTTGCTTCATTCCAAGGTTAATTTTAAACGTATAATAAATTAATTATAATACAAAAGCAATTTACTCGTATCATAAGTCAAAATCAAAGATAATATAATAATTTTTTTTACGTTGAATTCGTAAAAAGTACTTAATCGTTACTTTTTAATAAATCTGTACTATTTATAATATTTGCTTTTTATATCACTCAACTGCAATACTATTTCTGCTTAGAGTTTTAATAGTATAGATACTTCAAAATAAAATTAATATAACGTTTTTGTTAATGTTATATTATATAATAATTATTTACAAGTGCAAAGGAAATTGATTGAAAATTCTTTATTGCACTTATACGTAGTACATAGGCGAACTTAATGCTTAGCATTTTCTTCCAGTTATCCTTTGCGTAACATGAAGATACATGTGGTAGTGGTTTTGATTCTAGAAGACTCAAATATAATACAAATTAGTGAAACCGGAAAATAGTGCAAACTTTAATTTTTAATGTGATGCTGTAGAGCTTAAAATATTTTAAGACTCCAAAAAAGGGTTTCAATTAGTATGTTTTTTTGTGTTTGTTTCATGATTTCTCATACAATATTTTCCCTTAAGGATATAAAATTAGAAATGTGATTATTGAAGTTATATTAGACTTTCAAATGTAGAGCTTCTCATAGTATAATTATATCACTGACTGAATATCTTATTAACTAATCACCCAAAAATAAATATTTTTATAAAACAAGAAAATAAAACGTTTAAAGAATTTACTGAGAATGACAAATTATGACAGTTGACTCGAGGACATTTAGTTGAATAATTAATAACTGAGATTTGGGTCACGGAAACATCGCGAAATGTTTTGTTGGGATATTAATGGGGCGTTCGTACCGTCACTGATATTTCTAGGACTCAACTAATAAATACGGGTTATTAAGTGGCTTTGTTGGTTGCAGTTCAATTTAATTATTGTTTTCACGGTTATTACTTTTAATGCGAGGCAATTTTGAAGCTTTCGTGGAAGAATTCTATGGTCCTATGACCAAAGAATTCTTCCACGAAATCAGTATGATTTAGGTATTATATGGGAAAACAAAATTATGTTTCTTTTTCGGCGGAGAGCCTGGCGGCCCAGGGGCACAGACGCCGACTTTCAATCGCTGGTTCAAACCCACACGTGCACCAATGAGCTTTCCAATTGAAAAATTTATGTACGCAATATCACGTTCTCGAAACGGTGAAGGAAACATCGTGAGGTAACCGGCATGTCTTAGAACCAAAAATTCGAAGACATGTGACATCTGCCAATCCGGATTGGGCTCCCGTGGTAGATGAAGCCAACTCACTCTCGATTAAAAGAGTAGGCCGGTGTCCCTGCAGTGGGAACAGCTGGTACGGATTGTCATTATAATTAATACAGCATAATTTTTGTTGCAAAACTGTTGTACATAAGAGGATGTTTAAATAAACACGTTAATACAGTTTTTTTTATTTCGGACATAGAATAATGATTTGACATCTATTATTATTAATCCTCAATAAAACTCGAGTCATATCATAAAATACCTTGGAAAAATAGATATTTCATTGGTACTATTCTAGAGAACATTTCATATAAGCATTGTTCTGTATAATTACAATATCTGATACCAGTTTCTTATACAACTGTAACAATTAATCGATATTACCGACACAAAGACAACTCGATATAATCGTTATATAATCGATAAAAACTCGATCCCAGCCCTAGTTACGTGCGTTACACAACATGCGTCACAGGCAAAGTGCTAATAGCGGAGTTTTTTATAATTTCCAGTTATTTAAACTAGTAGAGTGGTGGCCCAGGGGCATAGACGCCGACTTTCAATCTGAAGGTTGCTGGTTCAAACGCACATGCACCAATGAGTTTTTCACTTGAAAAATTTATGTGCACAATACCACGTTCTCGAAACGGTGACGGAAAACATCGTGAGGAAACAGACATGTCTTGAACCAAAAATTCGACGACATATATCATCTACCAATCCGGATTGGGCTCCCGTGGTAGATTAGAGGCTGGTACGTACGTACAAACTAGTACTTGTTAGATTTTTTTTAACGTTTACACACTCTGCCCTAGGATTCCCTATGCCGCAGATGGCATGGACAAACACCACCCAGGGGGTACGTGTAGGGAATCAACAGGTACCTACGGACGCGAGCAACTGGACCCCCCAAATAATTAGCCACTTCTCACCTTAAAGGTTACACCATCGTGGCAATGTAGACGTGACAAGTGTCATTGCTGTCATTGTTTTCTAATAACTCAGCTAACGCTATCTTTGAGTAAAATTAATCATTTCTTAAATATATAATATATAACCCGACGGCTCCGTGGCTTAGTTGGTAGTAGCCCTGCCTTCGAAGCGAGGCGTCCCAGGTTCGGTTCCCGGCCGGGGCACACTGCGTGTGGTGAGCATGAAGTTTGTTCTCGGATCACGGGTCTCTGCACTAGGATTCCCTGTGTCGCAGATATGTACAAACAGAAAAACCGAGAACAAACAAGCTCACCACACGAAGTATTCCCCGGCCGGGAATCGAACCCAGTACCTCGCTACTACCAACTAAGCCAGGAGCAAACCTACTCTCATTTCTAGAAAGGTCGAATAAGTGTTTTATTTATTAAATACTAGCAGCCCGTCCCGGCTTCGCACGGGGTAGACAATTATTAAGACTCATTTTTCTACACCTTCGGTTACATTGTTCAAATTTTACCAAGGATCCCTAATTTTTTTCAAAATCAAATGCAGCCTATGTCAAATTGGAAGAATGTAGCATTCTATTGGTGAAAGAATTTTTGAAATCGGCCCAGTACTTTTTGAGCCTATTCATTACAAACATACAAACATAGGTACAAATCTTTCCTCTTTATAATATTAGTGTAGAAATATCCTAATCGATAATAACTTCTCTTAATAAAAACAATATAGGTAGCACACGTGGTAATAGTACGAGGAAGCGGGCCGGGGTCAATGGCCTGTTATCAGCGCTGATAGCGGTTATGTACGCTCGGTAAAGGAGTGTTGTCGTTATGAGCGGCGCGATAAGCGAAGCGGTAAGCGAAGCGGTTTCAATAGCGTGGCGACCATTTTAAACAAAATATTAATATCACGTTTTTGTATGAGAGCCCTTAAATATTTGTTTTATTGTGTTTTTTAATATTTGTTGTTATAGCCGCAACAGAAATCATCTGTGAAAATTTCAACTCTAACTATCACTGTTCGTGAGATACAGTCTGGTGACAGACGGACAGACAGACAGCGGAGTCTTAGTCCGGGTCCCGTTTTCCCTTTGGGTACGGGACCCTAAAAATGAATTGTTCAATAAAGGTGTGTTATTGTCAAGCGCGACGCGATAAGCGAAGCGGTTTCAAAGCGTAAATGGCATATTCAGTATGCCATTTATGCCATATCATAAAATCTAAAGAATAAATAAAATTAACGTCTTGTAATGTCGAAATTACAGCTTTTTACTCAATGCATTTGAAAGTATATAAAAGTATGTATATATTTATGTGAATGAGTGACAGAACGAGCTGAGGGCCCACCTGGTGGTAAGTGGTGACCCCCGCCCATGACAACAGTAATGCGTGCGACTCAGTATAACATTTGTATCTTACACTGAGTCGCATTCATCCTGCTGCGTCCATCACCCGAGACGGAGATGATACGTCTCATGCGCATTTGATTATATACGGTAATCATTATTTTTTTTTGTCTGTCTAGAGGAAAGAAAGAAATAATTTATTCTTGCAAACTGTGTGCAACACAAATCACATTTTGTTTTAGATACGTAATAATTAATTAGAGATTCGCTCAAAAAAGTTGTCTCCACGCGGACGAAGCCGCGGGGAACAGCTATCAATAAGACTGTCAAAATCATGAACCATGTTGCTCGCGTCCGTAGGTGACCCTCAGTGTCCCTACGTGTCCCCGGGGGGTGCAAATTAGCAAAGAAGCAGTAGAACTTGTGCCAAGTTCGTCAGAAGCACTGCCTCCACACCTGGTAATCTGCCGCCAAGCAGTGGTAGGTACTGTGTTCCGGTGGAAGGGTGTGGACCGCAGAATTAATAACAGTCTCCTTTGGAAGTCGATTGAACAAGCCTATATCGAGATCACTCCTGTGTCCATGTTGTGGGGTATAGAAGCTGGTACGGTACGGTTCGATACGGTTAGGTACGGTTAAGTACGGTACGGTTAGTACGGTACGGTTAGTACGGTACGGTTAGTACGGTAAGGTTAGTACGGTACGGTTAGTACGGTACGGTTAAGTACAGTACGGTTATGTACGGTTAAGTACGGTACGGTTCAGTACTCACCATCGCGACTCATCCCCAGCTTGAGACACTTCTGGAGTCTGCAGTACTGGCACCGGTTCCTGTTCACGCGGTCCACCACACATGACTTGCTCCTCGGGCACTGGTAGTTCACCACTGAAACACGGGATTGCGTTAAATTTGTTTCATAAACATATTTTTTAATAATCTTGTACGATTCAATATGTGCCATCTGGCCCCAAACTAAGCATAGCTTGTACTATGGGAACTAGATAGCTGATAGAATGCTTATATCGATCTTTTTAATACGTTTTACAAGCATTATTTCGAAATAGTCTTCACCATTTGATATAATTTATAATTAAGACAATTTCATATATGTTGTAGGTAAGAGCTTTTTAAAAAGGATTTTTTTTCTTCTTAATTTGTTATTGATGTCTGTAAGATTGGCTGGCAGAAAATACATTAGCATTAAGTCCTCATTTTGCACATGTGAAAATACCCAGACACAAAACAAACATGTTGGTCAATCAAATGGTTGTCCTGGGTGAGAATCGAACCCAGGACACTCAGCGTAGAAGGCTACTGAACTGTGAGGTCAGTAAAATATACTACAAAAAGGCCTATCAAAAATTCCCTATGCGATGTCCTTCAAAACCAACAATTTTAAGGTATAAATACAAAAAAAAAAAATATATATATATATATATTTTTATCTTCCAAGTGTAAGTGTTAACGATATATAATTATTACGAATAGAGACATCGAAAATTCCTTTAAGATCTACTTATACTTTCAATATTCCCCCTTCAATATTTTTTTATATTGTAACACCACGCAATATCTTTTTTATACGTACCTATAAAAAGCCTTAAGCTACACGATTGCTCTACAGAGGAGTTTCGGCTCTAGGGACATTGTCTTAAGGTCCCTGACTGCAGATCCTGGGTAAGACGTGGTACTCTTAATTCCTCAAGAGAACTCCAACGTGCCTATACTTAACTTATACTTCAGATCGGTAGCAGCGAGCCAAGCCGCGGTCCGTACCTAGTGGTGCCCTTGGTTTGCTGCTATATTCAAAATTTAGTTGAGAGCCACCCGCCCTCACCAAAAGCCTGGCTTATACTTCACAGTGACGATCAGTAAAAGCGAGCCAAGCCGAGGTCCGAACCTGGTGCCCTTGATTATTTTAATATGTGAAGGAACGAGATGAAATCCCACCTGATGGTAAGTGGCAGTATAAACATTTGGATCTTACACTGAGTCGCATTCATCCTGCTGCGTCCATCACCCGAGATGGGGATTATACGTCTCATACGCACGTGATTTCACCGGCACCCACACCCTTCCACCGGAGCACAGTAACTGTTTGGCGACAGTTTCAAGGTGTAGGGCAGTACCTCTCCGGACTGATTCGCTGCTATATTATACTTCACACTGACAGATCAGTAAAAGCGAGCCAAGCCGATGTCCGTAACTAAGTGATGCCTTCTGTTTGCTGTCATATTATAATTTAGTTATTAACTCGGATGAGAGCCTTCCGCCCTCACCAAAAGCCCGGGCAAAGTTGGCAAGGCCATCAGCGGCCAACATTTAGTCACAAATAAAACAATCACACAGTGCCATGCCATTATACTGACAGAAATTAGCAAACGTGGATTAATGTTAAAACTGGCCAAGAAATCTATTGGAAAGAGACTTAGGGTCTTATTACAGGTTTAAACCACAAATATCCGGATATTGGTGGTTTAAACCTCGTACTAAAGTTAGTCCACGTTAATGACTGTTTATTTAACGATTAAGAATTTAATATTATAACTTCTACATAATCTAAGAGAGACCTTTAATTGGCTGTGACTACTTTGCAAGAAGTTAATTATTTAAGATTTTTAGCTGTTATAATTTTCAATAAAGAAAATAGAATTAATAAAACTTGAGCTAGCCATGCAATAAAAAAATCATCATGTTCGATTTTTTATGAATATTACGGAGTCTGTACTGTTTGAATACACTGCGACTTATATTTTTGGATTGGGTAGAACAGAGCATACGTTTTGGGATGAACGGGTAAAAAAAAAATTGGGTAGAATGGGTAGAAAAATTGTGGGTTGAACGGAGAAGCACTCGAAGGAATAAAGATGAAGACTTGAAAAGTTATGTATTTGAATAATTAAACATTTGCCCATAGATCATTAGCAATATGAAAGTTTTAAGTTAATATAAGCCACTATACTACCGGTTCTGTAAAGGCATATGAAATACTAGCTGTGTTCCGCGGTTTCACTCGCGTCTTCCTCGTTTCCGTGTAAACAGCGCACGCAAAAATAGGTTTTCGATTTTACACCTTGTGTCACAAAATAGCAATTTTATTACGGATCCCTAATTTTGAAAAAAAGAAAACATAGCCTTCCTCGATAAATGGACTACCCAACATTGAAAGAATCATTCAAATCGGACCAGTAGTTCCAGAGATTAGCGCGTTCAAACAAACAAACAAACTCTGCAGCTTTATAATATTAGTATAGATAAGAAATAATAGCATCACTCTAATATAAAATCCTATAATAGTACCGAGATGAATAAGCGTGAAGTAGTAACAAACATACACACACACGCATACATACAAACTCGAATATGAGTATGATGTTTCAATAAATATGATATATTCAATGTTTTTAGATTTCTCAAAAGCAGATACCATCAAAGAACAATATGAAAATAATAATAAAATTGAAAAAACATTGATGGTGTTTGTAAATAAATTAAAAAACATTGATTGTATTTGTAAATAGATAAAAAAACATTGATTGAGTTTGTAAATAGATAAAAAAACATTGATTGAGTTTGTAAATAGATAAAAAAACATTGATTGAGTTTGTAAATAGATAAAAAAACATTGATTGAGTTTGTAAATAGATAAAAAAACATTAATAGTGTTTGTAAATAAATAAAAAAAGCACTTTGTCGACGGTTTCCAGCCATTCTGTCTGTAATTTCAAAAGCCATGGAATGATACCGACCTGTGCTCTGGGACCTCCTGAAGAACCCCTTGCACCCCTCGCAGGTGATGACCCCATAATGCACCCCCGATGACTTGTCACCGCACACTTTGCATGGTATTATCTCGATTTGGGCTGCAACAATAAAAAAAAACACTGGTTAGTCTATGAAATCACTTCTTTTTCTTTCTGTGTCGAAGTTGTCAAGTCGCCCATAGACCTCCGACAAGCCTTATTGATTAGTACAGCCGGGAGCGACAACTTAACGTCACTAACGGTCACCCATCCAACTCCTGACCGGGCCGAGAGTTGATTAACTTAGATGATCTGGTAAAGAACAGCTTCCGATGTAATCACTGAAAACTTGTGAGTTGAGTCTTCTGGTACTGTAAGAGTGAGTTGAACCAAGGAGTACGTTAATGTTTTGGTTAAAATTAACTTTAGCAGTAACCCTTGTCCCCCTGGGTGGTGGATCACATCTGGAATCAACCGCCAAATAGTAGTGATCGGCTCTCTTACCAGTCAACCAGAAAAAAGTATTTGAACATAGAAACAAACAGGAACCCAACCGGATATAGTCATTAGATGCCAACACGAAAAAGGCTTGCCTATTTTATCGTTCAACAAAGTAGGGGTCCTCTAAGTACCGTTAAAAATGCTTTTATGTGTTTAAAATATCTTAAAATACAAAAAACAACATAAAACATTACTAAAACATCAAAATATGATGTATATTGTAATTCTAAGTTGAATGAATGTTAAAAATCGCAAAAGCGATCAGACGCTCTCATTTTGAAACGGACCGAATGCAAATATTTAAAAACAGAACACAGATTCGAAATATGAATATCCGCATTCGAATAAAACCAGTAAGGATACAGAGTTACGTAATTTATATTTGAAACGTAATCCCGCCATTTTCGTGAGGTCGTTCACCGCAAGGTCGGAGCGCGGCCATCCACGGTTGTGTGCGTGCCTGTACATTTGTTTGTCTGTACGCACTGTACGGTATTTATTCGTGACTGTCCTTAGTCTAATGAAAACTGGGTGGAATCTTATCTAAGGTTTTTTTTTTTTTATTTTCTATAGGCTTCGTACGTCTATGCATTCGCCATTGTCAAGTATTATTCTCTTCAAGTGGAATTATGATTTTCTTTCTTGATGATTTTGTATATTTCCAAAGACAATAGAGCATACTTTATTTTAAAATTGGAATTGTTAGGAAGTTCTTATTTGTGTATTTGCTATGTGGTGTCTTCGTCGGTTGGGAACATTTTTTCTTATATTTGTTAAGTGGTTATTGCCCCCCATAAACCACAGCAAAACGACTCCGGTCTTCCCTTACTGAGTATTAGACCCAAGTCCCATCGCATTGCGTCTGTCACTGAGTACTCACTTTAAGTATTTAATGTATATAAAATCATGGACCTATTATTATAAACTTTATAAAATACACAAAATATTTTAAAAAAATGTCAACAATTTCTATGGCACAATATTGCGACGCAAACCATAGCAATAAAAAAATGAATCTGTTATACCGGTCTACAATTGGCTAAGATTATGTAACATAGAACATACAATAAAGAAACGTAAACAGTGGAATTGAAAATCTCTTTTCTCCCTTCTGAGTCGGTTGAAGAAACAGGCTTCATAATTTAGTGTTACCAAGGATAGTGCTTGGAATTTCGTAAAATCTTTCTCATGGTGGAACAGAAATAGTCATAATAATATTTTTTTATTTAATAATTGCTTACGGCAATTTCACATATGGAAAATTTTTAACGAATAAAAATGAATTGTGAATTGAATTAATTGAAATGTCACAGTTTTTATTATCCGTCAAATTCCGAGCATGAATTTAAAGAATTACCTAAAATTTGAATAAAGATGATGAAAATAACAATATATTTTCCACAAAACAGGTTCCTCTCTATCAACATTTTTTTTAATTTTCACCAAACCGCTACTTGTAATAGGAAAATAACGACTTTGTTGACACTCGCTCGTTCTATTTTTAAATGATTGTTATACAGATGACATATTTTTTCCTTAGCTGGTTGAATGCATTAAAATCACAGCTCAGGTTGTGCTGCCTTCTGCGTTGTGGGTCTTGGGTTCGATTCCCACCGATTACATTTGTGTGACGAACATAGTTATTTGTTCTGTGTCAGGGTGTTAATATAATTATTGTATGTATTTACAAAAAAGTACAATAATAGGTATACATAATATAAGTATTATCTCAGTGGTCTGTTTTGTCGCAGTGTTTTGTTTGTTGTGTTTTGTTAGTTTAGTTTGGGGCTAGATGGCGCTGCGCGGAATATCTATGGTTTTTTTTTAATTTTATCACGGAGGTTTTTATTTTAGAAGTGCTTTCTCAATTTTGGAGCTAATTTAATTTCTATAGCTATAGCTGCCGATGTTGATTTTAGCTGAGAACATAGGTACTAATATGTCATTGTTTTTTCATCACTAGTCAAGATATAAAAAAATATATATTGATATATATTGTTTTATATTTAATATACAAAAATATATCATGAAACTGATCTTGACGAAATTTTTCATAAACGTTGTCAAGTACTATAAAATATGCATAAGCGAGTGATGCCGCGAGCAAAAGCTAGTACACAATAACTCTAATATTTTTAAAACTTTTTATTATTAAATCTTCGTTTCATTCTATACCCAAATATTTCAGAAAAAAATAAACAATTCAACATTCTAAATTCAAAGTCTCAAACCGGCCACATACAACAAGCTCCCCCGGCTTCAGCCAGCTGATTGTGACGTCACAGTTCAGCGACCCGTGACTATTACAGTATTCTGTGCAAGAATTGTATCACGTTTGGTGACGTCAGAACCTTTCGGAATGCACCGGCCCTCACTGTTATATAATCTATGGTTTTACCGTAGCTTCACGCTGGTGGGTCCGGCCCTACAAACCTTTTTTTTTTACGATTACGCGAATGCCTTTATATTCCGTATTCTTCCTTTCATCGTTGGTGCATTTCAATTTGTGACATATGAATAATTCATGCAACAAAAGTGTTTTTATAACAATATAGATTGGTAGATGTCTCTACATTTAAAGAATTTCACCATTGGATTATATTATACAAAGTATGAAACTTACAAAATTTGAATTTAGAATGTTATACGCATTATGATGTGTTGCCAAGCGCACGTACTTGGTAGAGTTGTAGATGATTTCATAATGGAAAAGGTGGGCGTGAGTAGAAAAATTCAATGTTTTTGTTTAATATGTTTTAAATACATTGTTATTTTTGCGCCAAAACATGATTTGGACAAAACACGCCCACCTACGTCACAGGTCAACGCCCGCACGAGCCTCGGAACAGGCCTTCCAAATTCGAATTTTAATCTAACGGCTCACGTCAGAGGTGAACGACCGCAGTTGTCCGAACCACAAAACAAAGATCGCTTCGCCATCCTCGCTACTTAAATAGGTTCTATTACAATAGCATAGAACTTAATTTTGTTTACCAATATAAATTACGAATGCAAAAATGTGTTTGCGAGTTTGAAATTCGAATTTGAATCCTCGAAATAGTTTTATGGCTGGGCGATAACGAAACGAAATTTGAAAAACTATTATGTAAGTAACTCATTTGAATATCGGTTCTACAACATGACACATAAATGCTTGGCAACTGGCAGATGAGACAAAACCAAAAAATACATGTGATTTGTAAATTCGATCAATTCAAACGAATAGTTTAAAATCAACAATCCGTATCATCTAATGTTCCCGCTACAGGCTCACCAGTCTGCTCTCATAAAGAAATAGCGAATGAGCTGTGATCTACCACGGAACGGACATGCCGGTTTCCTCAATGTTTCCTTCACCGTTTTATAATCGTGTTTATTTTATAACGTTTACACTCATGCCCCTGTCACCTGTGTCGCAAATAGCATGGATAAACACAGAAACGCAATACAGATACCCAAAACTCAAGAACGAACAAGTGAAGGGACTCGTCTCTCAAGGCAGGATTCCTGCCAACTAAGCCACCGTATTATGGACTTCATTTTGGCACCGAAAAACTTATCGCTCTCGTTTGAACTAGCGACATTCGGATTGACATTCAGCGTCTATACTCCTGGGCCACTACGCCAAAGCAGTATTATTGACATTTGGGAAGGGAGAAATATTGTCGTTCAAAAATGTGTCGCCACTACTCAGAAATAAAATCTATATTGCGAGGGCATTGTTTACATTGATTATGGGAACTAAATTAGATTTGGCTGAAGATCAGAAGTAGTTTAGCCTACAGGTTCATCGAACTTTAAATGTTTACTGTCTTTAATCAGCGAATGTCTCAAATATACTAAAACCAACCCCTCGTATTTAAATTAATCAAAATCAATTTTCAACATGCTTCAAAAAGATTTCACGAGAAAGTATTGAAAAAGGATTTGAAAACACGATGTCTGTTGCGTATTATTTTAGCCAATTTTATCAGTAGATAGTGTTTTATTTCATAGTGTCAACCTGTTGTGGTCCCTTACAAATTTTACCCCTACAGCCCCTACAGGCGAAAATACAAGATGATTTACAATTTACTGGAACTTAATGGGCATTCTGTATAATAATGTTGAAGAAAGAAAGTGCATGCATTATCCATATTGCATAAAAATAACGAAAAGATAACGTTGTATTTACGTTATCGCAATCAGTTCAAGGCAATGACTCTATATCGGTCATTCGATTATCTGCAAACTGAAACGTTGCATTCTCTGACGTATCGACATGACATCCCGAACCATTTTTATAAGCTTCCAAATTCAAATTATTTATTGCATTCATGTTGTTTTTTTTTCTCTTCCTCTGGCATCGCACTCCTATGCATTTGCCATAATGCCAATTTAAGTGTAAAAACACTATGTTGTTAACACGTACTTGATTTTGAATAAAAATAGGCTCAAAAATAAGCCCTAGGGTACAGCGATTTAAACATGACATGTATTTCTTTTGCAACTAACTACATCAATTAGTGTATTTTATCCTTTTTCATAATTAGAATACGTAAAAGCTTTCAAGATTTTTATCCACGAATTTGTTTTTGTTTTTTTTATTTGTTAGTGGCTACTGAAAGATTACAAATTTTGATGCTGCATGAATAATGAAGATTGCATCAAAATCCCTTGAAAAATTATTCAGAGCTAATGTTTTTGGAAATGCTTCACCGACTTCCACGAAACATAACTAAAAACAACTTTCTATTGAAATTATTATAGGAATTTTTTGTTAAAATAAATTTCTTTTATAAACATTAATTAACTAAGATATAACAGTGCAGAATTAACTTATGAAATTAATCAAGACCGATTTCGAGTCACGGCCATCATATCGGTCAATCAAAAACACTCGTTTATCTGCGATCGTTTTGAAACCGTAATACCTACTTATGACGTTATTCTGACATCACCGGGCAATGACCTCGATCTGCTATCGCGACCTTTGCGTATTACGGATACTCTGTGACGAATTTGACATTAGCGGGATGTCAATGTCAAACGGTTAAAACAAACCCACCGGAACTGTGTCGCTTTTATATCATTCTGGTTGTAACAATTCTTGTAACTTTTAAATAAACTGGGCATATTTTGTTACAATTAACCCTAATGCAGACAAAACTTGCGAACGTGCATTAACTCGGACATTGGCAGAATTTGTGTGACGTAAATCACACAAAAGGCCAAAAATAAGAAGAAGAAGATCTGTGTCGCTTTTGGAATATAAAAATGGCACGTTTTAATTGAGTACAAGGGACGGAAATAGATGATAGCTTACTTGATATAAAATGGTAAAGCCTTTAATTCTTAATATTAATTATTTGGGGTCTATGCTCGCGTCTGTAGGTACCCTCAGAGTCTACGTGTCCCCCGGGTGGGAAAGGAACCCAAAGTAGCAGTAGAACTTGAGCCAGGTTCGTAGAAGTACTGCCACCACCTGGTAATCCACCGCCAAGCAGTAAATAAATAAAATAAAAAAAATATTATAATAGTTAAAGGTACAAGACAGGTTTAAGCTAACATAGTAGGCAATAGTTAATAGACTTGACCTTGTAAACCAGAGGATACTGTGGTGGCCCTCGTTCTAAGTAGGAACTTGTATTTAGAGACGAGAGATCTCAGCTTCGGCTAGCTCTCGAGTGCAAACTAGAAACTTAATGTGTAATGCCAAAATGTATTTATGTAGTACAATTAATAAAAAATCTTAACCGCCAAGCAGTGGCGAGCCGTTAACTCTGTCTCAGTCACTCTGAGACAGAAGATCAAGACGCAACGATGCAACTTTGGTCACACAATCAGGGGGACTCACTCCTCACATTAGTCGCATAAAAAAATAGCCCATATTCCAACCTTTTAATTTGATAACAGAGGGCAATGACCTATGACGTCAGTTCAAAGAAATTGCAAGACGTCAAATTAATGACTAACGAAATTCTGAACATGATTCATTTTTGCTGTATAAGAATATATCCTATTTATTGCACAATTCCATTACATCGCACTGAAACACATTTAATATAGAAACAATGATTTTCCGAACCGTATTTTCCAATTGGGCTATGCGAATACTAAAAATCCATGAAAACTGGATAATAAAGCATAGAATTTGAATTCTTAGAAGTCTAACATCTTGTTCGCAAAGTGACACAGCCCCTAAGTCTATTGTGACTTAGTTGAAAGGGTGACCTCTAGCGTGTAAGGCCTTCTTCACTGCTAGTATAAAACAAAGCCCCTTTCCGCGTCTGTCTAACTAACTCTTCTTAAACCACGAATTAATTGATACGCTTTTAGGAACTGGACTGGGGGGGGTCCAGCTGCTCGAGGCTGTAGGTGTGTACCCCGTGTCAGGTAGACGGGGATGATACGTCTCATGCGCATGTGATTTCACCGGCCACCCTTCCACCGGAACAGTAATGCGAGCAATACTGCTTGGCGACGGATTCCAGGTGTGGTGGCAATACCTCTCTATACACTAATACGAACAAAAGTATCCCCTGGTCCTCCCCTACAGAAGTGGGAAGACCCTCTGTAGCATCTCGTAGGTAATTGGCAGCCGAAACCGGCAATCCTACTCCTTATAACTTAAAAGAGTTCTATTGTTACTTAAAATGGTGGTACAGTAATATTTCAACACATTAAAATAACAAGAGCTTAACAAGAGCCGTTGTGTTGATGAATAGATTGTTTATAATGAAAAATATTAAGTGTTATGGGGAGAAATATGAGAGCTTTGTTTAGAAATAGCATTGTACCATACTACCTCTACGCTGGTTTCTAAGCGGCTTCAAAAGACATGGAAATATATATTTTAGAATTCAACTGCATTTTTTTTATTGCTTTTGCGCTGTAATGTGTTTTTTATGTGAAAGAGTTACGAGCTGAAGGCCCACCTGATAAGTGGTTACCTCCGCCCATAACAACGGTAAAACGGTAAACGTGCATATTTATTTAAAAAAGTGACGATTCCAAGATTTTTTTTAGAATTCGATGGAATTAGAGGTATTTTGATTTTGACTAGGTTGGTCTGTCAGTATTTGATTATTTGACTATTAGTAGCCCTGCCTTTGAAGCGAGGGGTCCCGGTCGGGTTCGATTCCCGACCGGGGCACAATTAGTGTGGTGAGCAAGAAATTTATTTTCGGATCTTGGGTGTTTGTCTTGTGTTTATGTGTTTGTCCAAACCATCTGCGACACAGGGAATCCTAGCACAGAGATGTGTAAGAATGTGTAAAAAAAAATTAAATATCAGGTAGCGGCTGTACATAAGCCTTGTAAATGTAAATTCAATGGAAATCAATAATTTTGACTTTGACTTTGACTAGGTTGGTCTATACATAGCTCCATAGCTCCACCCCCTCCACTAATGAATACATCCAAAGCTTCAATTTCCCTCCAAAACCGGCGTGCCTGTCTTGTGTCTGTCATTTTGCACTCAATTTGGTCGGAGACCAATAAAAGTGACAGCATTATGACGTCAGGCTGATGTCACGGGTCAGTGACCCCGAAGGCGAGCGTGACGGAAAATTCGAGAATATATATTTGGAGGTGGTGTAATACAAATTTAGACTTGCTATATTTAGACGTATAAATTTTCCTGAGAAGTAATTTTAAGCTTAAAAAAAGATTAGTAAATTTTTTAATATAACGTTTTCGTAATTTTTATTAATCTGCCACAGATAATTAAAGACCTTATTCTACGGTTGAAAATTTTTACATTAAATTCAGTGCCAACCTACAATATTTACAGATTATTTATGAGACCACGGAAAAAACATATAATCCGATAGTATTTTATTAATATCTCCATACTACTGTGAATGAAAACATCGTGAGGAAACCGGCATGTCGAACCAAAAATTCGAAGACATGTGACATCTACCAATCCGGATTGGGCTCCCGGGGTAGATTAAATCCCATTCATTATCAATTAACGAGAGTAGGCCGTTGTCCCTGCTGTGGGAACATAGGCTGATATGGAATACCATAATCAAATTAATTTTTCTAGCATAGACTGCCCCATGACTAGACAAAGATCATCTAGGCGCTATTAAACATCGAATGAAACGACTCCATTGGCAACATATAAAATTCATGAAGAATATTCTATATCCATTACATCAAAAAAGCCAATTCGGTCCACAATTAACGAAGACCTGAGTCGTATTGCTGTTTATGGACGACGGTAACAACTTAATTATAAGAGCCTACCTCGTTTCGTACTTTTGATAACAAAACCAAGTAAGACTTAAGAACCATACAAAAAAAAATCGTTTAATAATATGATACTCCACTGCGTACTCTCGTTTCTTTGGCCCTATAGTGACAATTATGTATTCTGTGTAAGGTGAATGAATTCTCAAATCAGCAACCTTGAACCCGACGCGGTTTGAACTAATTTACTACATTTGAGATGACTCCGAAAATTGGGCTTACGACAATTTAAGTGGACAGTGTTGAGATTAAAAAGATTAGTAACACAAAAAAAAAATGATTGGTATTTTTTTTAAGGAATTAGTTTTAAAATGCGTTTACCAAAAGATAAAGAGAATTTTCTCAGCCGAAATTTAATAAAAAATGGCGGATATCACGAAAAATATCACGAAATTCAACTCTCAGTGTGCGAGTCCGAAACGGAGCCGGTATTTTTTGTATTTAAATGTATTATTATGGTTCTGTAAAATGACATTCTAAAAGATTGGTCAGCAAAATAAAACTTATAAATTGGAAAAAGACGAATGCAAACGTATGCGAAGCCGAAAAAAGAAAAAAATATACCTTTCAATTACGTGAACGCAGCATTCCATTTTCAAATTATGTCCAGATTACCACACCGTATATTCTGGCGCCATAATGTAACGCTAAAAAGTTCAAAACAAAAATGGTACTCGAACGAGTCAAAGTGCAAAGGCAGTGTGTCAAGTGCATTCACCCCAAAACTTACACGTGCTCGCTGACCTGAATAACGAAACGTCACAAACGACAGTGAAACTCAAATGAAACTACACTCTCATTCGAAAGTAGTGAGATCGAGATTAAAATAGCCAGAGTTTTAGACATAGGGAAACACATTAGCGATGTTTTCTGAGCATCCGAATTCCGATCATATCACAATGGCCGAGGCTTGTGTATCGTGATTGCAATGTTCAACCTAAATTTTTGTACAATTAACACTAATAAGGGACAAAGAAAAACTTGGTTAATTGCGGAAAATTATTATGTGGGGCACAAACATTTAAATGCAATTTGGAACGATGATAAGTGGGGCCTTCGGTTATATTTGGGGCGTTAGTTCTTAAAAGATAAATTCTGAGAATTACGCTATATGTATATGCTATGCCGAATCGAACGCGTGGTTCGAATTTTGAAAAATGACTATAACGGAACAGTCATGAAAACTCGCTCGCTCTACTAAGAAATAAATATTTAACAAATGATCATAAAATTTATCATGTTGACCTTGGGATTCTATCGTGTCTGGGGATCTATACGAACATGCTTAGAGATTAAGGGTGGGGCAACCCCCACCCACCCTCACCCACCCTGCCTTAGGTAGAGACGAAGCTAGACGTTCCATAAATATGAAGTTAAGCAACTCTCGGCCCGGTCAGAAGTTGGATGGGTGACCATTTTGTAGCGTTCAAAACGAGCGCTTCCTTCGTGCTAGTTAAGTTGTCCAGGTTAAGCCGTTAAGCCATGTCGGAGGCGTTCGGGTCGCTTGAAAACTGACAGCAGAGTTGGGCACTTACGAAATTACCGCAAGCGAGGCTTTGTACAAAAGCTAGTTAGCTAGACTTAATAATTAAAAACAGTACGTTAATATATTCATTGGAAGCGATAAAATTGTACCTATTTCAACGGTTTTGTTTGACAAATACATATAAGGACTTTGCATGTGATAGTATTTTTTGACAATATCGCTTTGATAGTTAAAATATTTTATTTAAATATCCTGTTCTGATTGCACGAGAAAAAGATTCCTTAGGGTTTTTGGATTCAAAATCACAGTAATTTTTAATTCCGTTGTATTCTTAAAAGATACACGACACTTTTGACCCGACTGCGCCAGGAGGGTTATGATTTTCGAGTGGGGCCGCGAAGTGATACCGTACCCGTAGCCCCAGCGTGAAGGCGTAGTTCAGGAACACCAAGGGGGTTTTAGTGTGTATTCCCCCAGCACTGCAATTTCTGAGCAGTGTTGGGGGTGAGTCACACATAACCCCAAAGGGTATACGCAAAGTATTTCCCCCTTGACAAAAAAGGAGGGTTATGATTTTCTAGTGTAATAACAAAATGGCCAGTTTTTATCACATTTTCAAAATTAATTTTTCTTCAAACTATCGAGTGGGAGGGATATCAAAAATATATACAAAATGTTTAAAAAAAATTTTGTTTGGAATTTTTCTGTCGGAATTTTTTTTATTCACTAATTTCTTGTTTAGAATGAATACGTACCAACATTTTTTGAAAAAAAAAAAAAAAAAAAAATTCACTGCGAATTGTGTTTGGAGGTCATTGACCTAAAGATGTAAAGTGTAAGTACACCTATATGACGGTTCAAAATGTTTTTTTTTTATGATTACTAATCAACAGTAAAATATTTAAGATAGAAACGAAATAAAGTTTAAAGTACTTTTGGAAGGTCATTGACCGAGAGATATCAGAATAAAAAAAATTCTCTTCATTAACTTTCTTCATTTTCAACATTTTAGTTAAATTTCTGCAAGTTCATTGACCGGATAAGTGATAACAATTAAAATCCGTAATAATAAAAATTATTCACAGACGTTTCACATAGTTATGCGTCTCACAAATGTCCCGAGTGGACCACGAACCCAGGACCTACAGTGCAGAAGGCAGAGCTACTACCAACAGAGCTATGAGGAAACAATTATTTACAAAAATTCAAAGTAATTTGTTCTAATCAAAGATTTAAATAGAATCTGTATTTGCAGGTCATTGACCTATAAGATGCCAATAGACTTCACTACAGTTTTTTTTAAAATTAAATTCTGACTTTACTTTGAGATTATAAGTCCAGTAGTAATATATATTATACTTTTACGTGTTTTAAACCAATGTCAAAAAAGACGCATTTCTCAATTTGTTATTTATATTTGCCAATTGGGGACCGACTTGAATGTTTTTTTTTTAAATTTCATAGTTTTTACCTTAGGAAAATCCCATAGAAATTTCATGGTAAAATTTATCTTGTATCGTTAACAGAGAAAGATAAAGTTACAAAAACGGTTAATTCGATTTTTTTAATATCTGCTAATTCTAATTCTAATCCCATAGTCCTCGCCGACCTGGTGGATGTGGAATGATATAAGACACGAGGTAGGCCAAAGAAAAGATGGATGGATTGTGTCAAAGATGATATGCGTAAGGAGTGAGTACTGAGATGACGTCTGACAGAGGGGAATGGAAGAAAAATACATGTTGTGCTACCCACTTAGTGTGGGATAAGGGCAGGAAGATGATGATGAGTCCTCACCGACCTCACAATAATCGAGAGCGGAAAATCGTGAACGATATAAAATTGCGTATAACATAAAAAAAACATCTTAAAACGAACAATACCTCGTATAGAATTCGCCGCTTTCTTGTCCATGAACATTCCGCTGATGGACGCCCCAAACATCCCCTCGTTATTGGGAGGGGGGGAGGTGCTATCGGCCACCGAACCAATGTCCATCCCCATTGGGTTCTGCATCATCCTCACGTCATGAGGCTCCTGTTTCACTTGGTGGCCCTGGCTAGGATTCTGATGCAGCATCGTCGGGGCCGAGGAGTGGCCCCCGTGCTGATCGGGGGGCCACTGCGACCCAAACAACTCATGAAACTGGTTACTGTTCATTATTGAAAATGGCTCAATTGGAGCTATTGTTCATCTTATTTTTGATAGTTTTATGACCACCAGAATCGAATTCTCATGGTAATATTTCGACTTTGTCGTTGGCAGTTTTACGCCATGAATTTGAATGGCACTGTTTGCAACTATTATGCCAGTGTCAGTTTTAACTGATATATATGTTTCTGCCGAGCGGAGAAGTAAGGTTTCTCTTTGCAAAGTTCAATTCGGGTATTAACTTTTTGAACAGTTGCAAGTTTTTTGGCATTTTGTCTCCGTCGTACTGTTTTGTTTTCTCTTTCTCGTATTAAAACATCATAAGGCACTGTTTCTATTTATTATTCACTTGTTCCCTTACGCTAATTTATCTCTTTATCATTTGCGAACAAAAATCTGTAAAGAGAAAATCAGAGCAGAAAGAAGAATTTATTTGTTTTTTTTTTTAGTAAAAGAAAACAAAATTTTAAATGCCAATTTAGAATTTTCGTGATATCCGATTTTAGGTAACCGAACGCACGCTCAGTTATCTAAAATCCTTTTCGAATTACGTCGAACACAAAATAACTAAATTTGTTTTTAAAAGTTGTCTCCACCACGTTCCATTTTCAAATTGTAAATTCCGGTCACTGTTCCACAAGGCACTGTCACTTGTAAAAATTGGACGCGATCACCTCACTAAAAAAATTTGTACGTTTCTTTGTACTATGGGTTGTGCACAACTCGGTCAGGAGACGGCGACTGGCAAGTTCAAAGATGTTGACGCCAGGGCGGCCCGATCGTGACTGACTGACGCATTGACGAATCTTCGGCCAGGCTCACGAAAAACTCTATATTTTTTCATTCCGGCCGAATAATCAACTTAGCTCATAGTGATAGTTCAGTCGCCCCGGCGCGCGTCGCAGACCTATGAAAAAAATTTCCTTCCTCCAAAATCAATTCTTAAGGGAAAATTCCTTCGCGGGCGCGGACATACACATCTGAACCTCCCGAAACGTCAATTTAAAGTAGAAAAATGCGAGTAATTACGGTGTAATTAAGCAACAAAATTGTACTTCGGATCGGGCTTGAGTGTGTGCGTGCGTCGTTGTCGTGTACGGATATAGCGGCGCGCGCACACAGACTAGCGGGCGTCACAGCGGGTCGTTGACCCGAGGACCCAAACAAAGTAGATTTCGGTGAAATGCTGTTGAACTCTAATTTTGAATGTGGAATCTGAGCGCTGTTACGATGGCTCTCCTGGCTGCGAATTTTTTGGCAACGCACCATTCAATATTTGAATTTCGAATGCAGAATATTATGTATTTTTTAATCAAAGAAATTCCTTTTTAGACCTGCAAAACCTAATATTTTAAATTTAAACTACAGTTTTTTAATAAAATTGCATTTGAGTGCAAAATATGCAACATTGTGTAATGCTACTTGCATTTTTAATAATATCAATACAGTTGTATTTTTTTCACTAGTACATTACTTGCTATTAGCGAGCAGTAGTCGTTGTCAACCGGTCATTCACCCCGGAAAATTGTGTTGTCAACCGTAAATAAAGCCAAACATATTATTTATATTCTAGTAATTTTTGTTTAGGGATGATAATGTAGTTTATACTTATGTATCTATTGTTTCAATTATATACTTTATTAATGAAACCCTTATCTACTTCAGATTACACTACCTACATATTTTACTAGCATTTTTTTATTACTTTGCATATTGACTCGTCACGGAATGTCTATTGACTCATCAATAGAATATTGAAGTATTATACGGATATTAGTACATATCTCTCATTTCTATGAGTGGTCAACCCTAGTGTCGGCGTTTTCAACTTACCAGGATGACGACATGTCTTGATTATCTTAGATAACCTAACTCAATGGAAATCTTAAAAAAACTGATATTGGTTTTTCTCTCGCACGTGGTTGGCCACATTGTCGGAATTTCAAGTCTCCGTAAAGTCTACAACATGGTTTATTGATCGCTTTTATTATTTATTTTATACTTATTATGTTTCTATGTACAAAATTTTAGTTCACACAATATTTTATTGTTTTGTTGGTATTACAAGCAGCCTCCAAACCATTTTTATTTGTTTTGTATATTTAAGCATTGCAATGTAATATATTCAGTTATCGAAGCAATTTAATCGTCAGAATTCCAATGAATACACAGCTGAAAATAGTTACACCTTTAACTTTTTTTTGGCTTCGAAAGTGAAAACATTCAACCCAAATTTATCAAACTTTTTAAACCGAAACTTCTTATATACCTCTAACCTCTTTTGACTATAAACTATTCTACATAGGAAGATGATCTTGGAAAACTGGAAAAGCAAATAACCTAAGGGAGGAGGCGCCGACCTTGCGTTAGAGCGAGAGGGCCGTGACGTCACCCACCCTCTCGCTCTAGAGCTAACGACCTATCGATTTTGGAACACGTGTTGTACTTTTAATTTTACCACATGTATTGTAAGTGTCATAGTCAACGTTTTCAGAATATAGTTAATAATAATAATAATCATAATCTTTATTTAGTTCTTTTTGTGCTTTGGTACATAAGGTTATTAAGAGTAGGATTTACACTTTTTTCTTATAGTTATATTGTATCTGAAAACATCCTTTTCAGAATATCGTTTATAGTGACTGAGTTGGTTTTGCCTTTAGATAGACTAGATTCTAGTATATGTAGACGCAAAATCCACTAAGAAATAATGGTTTTAAATTCTATATTCTAGTCACTAGAATATAAATGTTTCCATTTCTGCAAAGAACAGCCACGAGAACAAACTTCATACTCCACACAAACCCCGGGAATCGAACCCGGGACCCTGCGATTCGAAGGCAGGGCTAGTACCCGAAAAACCTTACCCATTAAGTTCAACCACCTAAATCCCACCGCGTAGGTGTCAATGAGTTTGACAGGTGTCATAATTGATCACTATGTAATTTGTATGAGTAATGTATGTATTACCGTAGTTTTTGTTCAATCATTCAATCGTTCGATTAATGATTAATTGATGGGTTCTTTCAAACCAGCCTGGTACATACAATTTGTATGAGATATGATCTCTTACCAAGTCTATTTCCCCAAGACTGAAGCCCATAAGGAAAGCGTGATTGGCGTAGCGTCCTTAGCTGTTCTTTACACAACATTATAAGTCAAGCAACTTTCAAACTGGCAGAAGTTGGATGGGTGATCATTTAGTAGCGTTCATTCATCATGAACTGAGCGCTTCCGTGCTTTGTGCACGGAGTGTCGGAGGCCTTCGGCAGGCTTGGAAACTCCGACATTGGAGTTGGCCACTTATTTATACCAAAGAAGCAAAAAAAGAGTGTTTATATAGGTTGCATAAATAAATATTCGTGGACATTTCACATAGCGTCATTTAGCTTAGTAGCCTTAGAAGGTCGTGGGTTCCATTCCCACCCATGACAAGTATTTGTGCGAGAAACATACACAAACTCATTTATTCCTTTAGATCTCAAGTATCGTTTGGACACGTCACATTTTACACACACATGTACACATATTCGTGAGCATATAACGTTTCTTAGCTCCTTAGCACACAGATATGTCAAATTACAGATAGTTTTCATGTTTTAGCTAGTTTTATTTGATAAGTTTACGTCTGTTCTAACCTATATCAAGTACGATTTAAGTTATGCTTAGTTTGGGGCTAAATAAATATTTATCAACTATCATCTTACATTAACAAAATTATAATATTCCGAAACAGAAAAAAACAACCAATTCTAAATTTAAATATTCATGCGTCTTCATAACGCTTCGTCAATATTTCTCAATTTGAATTTAGTACGGAAACTCAAATCAGCATTCGTTTGATTCACAATTTCTTAATTTGAATTTCGAATCACATAAGCATTTCAAAATCCCAACAAGTGAGCAAGCAGTTTCTACACAATGACACAAGTCATTGAACCTTTTCTTTTGACTGAAATATTTTATCGTCAGCATTATTTAATGGTGTCGATTCTGATAGCAACAAACTGAAACCAAATCGAATAAAATAGCGCTATAATTATTTGGTATCCATTTGTTTAGCATTTATCAATTTAGCGCTTAAAGCGCTCATGGCGAAGCTTACTTCTTTACAGATCATCGAAGTTAACAAATCTATGTCCGGTCTCTGTAACCGCTTAGTGGCTTTTAGACCAAGCGCTTTCATTAAGATGTCGGTTCCTAATTTGCTAGTCGATAAACCATGTCTGAGGCCTTGGAGCGGTTTCGAAATTTCGACACCAGAGTTGGAACCATATAGGAGAATCAAAAAACACCTATGGTTACGTTTATATATATATTTTACTGGCCTTGGAAGTAGCTCTGCCTTCTGCGATGGTCGTGGGTTTAATTCCACCCAGGACCAACATTTGTGTGACGAACATATTTTTTTTTCAATGTCCGCGTGTGTATTATATATGTATTTATAATGAGTTTATAAGTATTCTATCAGTAATATCGTTCGATTGCTATTTCTATTCTATTTCTTTAATTTAACAATTAGTATGTTCAGGAAATTAATTATCTTTTAAATTTATATTAAGTAAACCACATATTTTTTATCATTACAAAATTATACATAAGTATATACTATTGTGACACCGCCTCCCCTTTTTTTCTTTGTTAAAATTGTATCCATCCAAAGGTTGCCTGGAAGAGATCGCTCTTAGCGATAAGGCCGCCCATTGTGCCACCAATTTTATGTTCTTTTTTTATTTGTTTCTCGGTACAATTTCTGGTGTAAACAATAAAGAGTTTATCTATCTATCTATCTTAGTTCGGAGCTAGACGGCGCAGTGTGAAATAACTATGAATATAAATTTTTATTTTATTTATTTAATCTGTGGTAACTTACACAATAGAGGAAGGACTATTTTCTACGTTGCATAACCTTATTATAAATGCGAATGTTTGGATGGATGTTTGTTACTCAATCACGCCAGAACGACTGAACGGACCTGGATGAAATTTGGCAAAGACATAGATTATAGTCTGGAATAGCACATAGGTTACTTTTTATCCCGGAAAATAGTACGGTTCCCGTACAATGGCCCAACCACGGGTAACATTAAAGTTTAAATGACGAGAAAATCTTCCACAAGCTACTCAGTAACGGAGTACGCGGTCCGCATAGCGGTACCACAGCGCACGGTTCTGCTATTGCGTACGTGCAAATTGTCATGCGCAGTTAATTTATATTTTCGCATGGCCAGCACAGCCGGAAACCACTAGCGCCACCACAGAGTATTCACCTGTCACTGGCTGAAAATCTGACAGATTCTTTTTTTAAATACCGGCTGTGTATGGCTCGGATTCGCACTCCGACGAATCTATTGTAATTTTTATTATTTGTTAGTGTAATGTACAACAGCTGCTACCACTATAATATAGCCATTGTAATATCATATTCTATGAAAATTTCAGCCCGTACGACTAAAGATACAGCCTTTTAGAGATAAAACAGACTGACAGACGCAGTAGGCTTAGTATATGAGTACTCTTTGAATAACTTTAAAAATATGTCACTACTGGCACACTGGCTTTGAATTAATTTGTGTTACGGGTATTCAAGATAGCGAGGGGCATTTGAAAGTTTTCCTATTTATTGACGAAGACTCTACGAAGATTAAAATAAATCATAAAAAAATAATGTGAATCTTCATTTGTTATTCAAACGCTCTACTAGAACGTGACATTTGACATTTATAATTTTCTTCCATTTAATTTAGGACCTCAGTCAAATTAAACTTATTATTTAACTACTAACAAACATTTTCAATTTTTGCCGTACGACATGACAACGAGGACGCCGATACGTCAAGGAAGAAAAACAAAACACTACATTTGAATTCGGAACGGAAGGCGTTAATTCAGATTTCGGGTTGTCGTAACAGAAATCGAATTTCAAATTTGGCGCCGCCGCGTTCGTCCAACGAACTATGAACTACGTTTGAACTTGGAATGACCCTTTTAACGGTTGCGAATGCGAGCACTTATGTCACTTCTCTAACATGTCATTTGTTCGGAATCGGGGTCAGTACACCTACTTTTTTATGAACTTGCTGCGACAAGCTATGCATCCAAAAGCAGTAGAAAAAAAGTTTTTTTTTTACATATTAGTATGTGAACATGTGAAGGCCCAACAACCCATCAGTAACAAGACAACCTTAGGTTCTTCTGTAGTAAAATAGTGAAGACCAAAGAGGTTTATCACATTGCAACCTCCATTCTGAGACATGGATAAGGAAGTCTCTCGTTCATCAATCGTTAATCTAGCAGATTACCAATTAGATAACTTGAGAGCGTGGTGGCCCAGGGGCACAGACGCCGACTTTCAATCTGAAGGTCGCTGGTTCAAACCCACACGTGCACCAATGAGTTTTTCACTTGAAAAATTTATATGCGCAATACCACGTTCTCGAAACGGTGACGGAAAACATCGCGAGGAAACCGGCATGTCCTAGAACCAAAAATTCGACGACATGTGACATCTACCAATCCGGATTGGGCTCCCGTGGTAGATCAAAGCCCATTCACTCTCAATTATCGAGAGTAGGCCGGTGTCCCTGCAGTGGGAACATTAGAGGCTGGTACGAGTAACTTGCGAAGCCAAAAGAATGAAAAAAAAAAATTAAGTATTTCAGTTAGATATTATTATTATGTCGTCGAACAATCTTTTAAGCATCATTTTGACATATAGAACCAAAGTAGAGATAAGAAATAATGAGGCCAAACTCGTTTGGTTGAACTATCTGCAAGAGGAGTGTTCCCAGACTACGATAGTTTTAATAATTTTGCTTATAAAATATGACTGTTAAAAGTGAGACAAAATAAAAACTATTTCTTAAAAAAGAGCTTTTAAGTATACCTAAGTTTTTTTTTACATTACACACATTATACTGAGTCGCATTACTGTTGTCATGGGCGGGGGTTGCCATTGCCACTTACCACCAGGTGGGCCCTCAAACCGTTCCGCCACTTTATCACGTAAAAAAAAATTACCACGACATAAAAAATTACTTATCCAACTTAGAAACAAAAGCGCATCGTCACGTTTTACGTGACAGGGCGCCATTCGCGTCGTCACCTCAATAAATTGACGAAATCGTCGATCAATATCGTTCGCCTTATCTCGAATAGCTAGTTCGTCGAACTGCCGAAAAAGTTCATCGGCACGCCTAGTCTGTGCAGTGCGAATTCCTATTTGAATTTCGAACATTCGAATCTCGCTTGAATATCGAGTTTGGTTTGGTTTTAAATTTGTGTGCCGGAAATGAAATGGAAATCAATTTCGTAATTTTCAAATAAGTAATTTTTGGACATAAATATTTTTATTATATTGATGTCGTTTTGTCATCCATTTCTGACACCTCTTGACCTTTCACGATCAAAATTTTCTGTTGTAATTTTTACATTTTTGTTCTTTATAAGTAGCCTCTAAGATTATGATTAATTTTAATGTGTAAATAAATACTTTACTAATTAAAATCCTAAAATCTATATTTATACATAACACTGCTTCTTGCCAAATTTCATGGTTCTAGGGCAACTAGAAGTACCCTAGAGATTTTGATTCCCGTGCGACTTAAAATATACGGCTTAAACGAAATATAAATGGCCGTATCTTTTGATTGCGTTTACTTAGATTTTTAATTTTTTCACTGCTTCTAGAGATAGCAGTCTTGAGCATTTTATATTACTTTCAAGTTGATACCACCACGCGTTCCTGAGGAAAAGGGTCTTGACAGACAACGAAGGGATCCTATAATGGTTCCGTTTTTACTTTCAAATTCAAATTCAAATCGTTTATTCGCGAAACATAGGTTACAATGACAGTTTAGAATATAAATGAAGACACAGCCATGTTTCTGCTTAACAGCATGCAAATTCATTAAAACAATACTTAGTTAATTAAAAATAAAGATATTATTATGTCTACATTATCAAAAATAAAAAATAAAAATTTTCAAAAATAAATATTAAAACATAGCCAAAATTAATAGTTATGATATGATTTTAATTACTCAAATTTTGTCATGTAACTTTTGGAGTACGGAACCCTAAAAACACAAGACAACCATAAGATTCGCGTTAAAGCTTTATTTAAAGTGATGTTAACATAGCCCAGATTCGTTTCCGCGTGGACCATACCAACCAAACGAACGGCGAACGAATTTATGTAATTTGTGTAAAAAAATGGTTAAAGCGGTCTCTTACAGACAACCTAGGATGGGCTAGAAGTAACAGATATTACAAGGGGCATTTTTGTAGTCGTTACGTCGTCGTTAAAGAAATTATTTATAATGTTTTTTAGTTATCTAGAACATGTTCGTTAGCCCCTTCTTTAGGTTTAGACTTCTAGGTATGGGTTTAGGTAAATTCACGAAAATACTAACCCTCTTTTATGATCGACAGACGCCATCTTGTCAGTTTCGGGGACATTGTGGCGTAGTGGAGCATAGCAATGCTCGTTCCCAAGGTTTGTGCTGAAAATCAGCGCTGGGTGTCCTATTTACCCTGCACATGCTGAGCACAGAGCTTTTCTCGGAAGCCTGTGTACGGCAGCGATCCGCCAAGGCATGACTTTTTTTTTCGTTATTTTATTATTATTACAATTTTTATGTATATTGATTTGTTGTACAGTTTGCGAGAATAAAATATTTCTTACTTTCTTTCTTTGATTTGATAGTGATTTGGTTCGATGCCCGAATCCAAATCACTATCTTACTTCAGATCTAAGGGAATTTGAGTTTCAGTTTGAAGAAAATGCTATATGCTTTGCTAAGCCAGACTATTCATCAGTAGATTCTCCTCCAAAGGTTGTCTGGAAGATATCGCTGTGAGCGATAAGACCGACCATTGTAACGCCATTTTTTTGTTTGTTTGTGTAAATATTGTTTCTATTTACTTTGAGTGTACATTAAAATGTATCTATCTATATCTTGCAATATTAATTCCTAGTTTAAAAGTTGTACCAAGTTTTTTCTTCAAATAGATTTATTAACCGACTTAAAAAAGGCGTAATACCAATTCGACTGTATGTTTTTCTGTCCTATGTATATTTGTAACGCGATTTCGAAATTGAATAAAGCTGATTTGAAATTTTTAAAACAGTTTAATTATTTCCAATTGTTCGAAAATCAATTAGATCTCAATTTTCAATATTATCAAGATGACCATCCATTAGGACCACAAAAAAATATGAGTCAACTTCTAAAAATAGTAGGTGATGTATGTATGGGTGATATCATAAGTCTAAAATCTAAAGCACGAGGATATTTTATGTCTAATTCCAATGTATTTTTGATCTTATATGTCAAAACTGAGAGCGTGGTGGCCCAGACGCCGACTTTCAATCTGAAGGTCGCTGGTTCGTACGCAAACGCGCACCAGAAGATTTTCACTTGAAAAATTTATGTGCGCAATACCACGTTTTCGAAACGGTGACGGAAAACATCTCTTGGCTCCTGGTTGGCTCCGTGGCTTAGTTGATAGTAGCCTTCGAAGCGAGGGGTCCCGGGTTCGATTCCCAAGCGGGGCACACTGTGTGGTAAGCATGAAGTTTGTTCTCGGGTCTTGGGTGTATGTCTTGTATTTCTGTTTGTCCATGCCATCTGCGACACGGAATCTTAGTGCAGAGGTATGAGTGTGTAAACGTTTATTTTATTGACGCGATATAATAATAACTTTACTTAATCGAAACACTCGCTTTTCTTTGTAAACCTCCAGCATAATTTATCACACCTTGTTATAGTACAAATAGTCACCTGTGTGCGTCGCATTCTTGCACACTGAGCCCTGCTTAGTGTGCGTGTCACACTCGTTCGTGTGCGTGTGCGTTCACATCAGTTCAGCGAACCCTCGTGCGCAGTGGGCCAGCCGTTGACCCACCACGTGGGCTGGCAGAATAGGAACCAGCCATAGCCAGCTTCCTTTATAAAAAAACGCGGATTCCATATTCGATTCCTTTGGAGTCAATGTGATTAAAATGCATTTTTGAATTTGGAATCATTTCAGATTTTGCGTTGTTTGGATGAATATTATATTCCCGTAGGCATTGCTAAAAATGTAATGGGTGAATAAAAATTAATCATTCGTTTTTTTTTGCAATGATATTTTATAATAAATATACACCATCTTGCCTAGCATAGGTGGTAATTTTGCTATATATAATATTTGAAGAAAAAAAAAATAGTAGTAAAATTCCTGCTAAGGTATGTTGTATCGAATCGACGGCAGACTTGAATTTATAATTTTGGTCCAAAACTATTGTACAAAATACTTGATAATTATTGAGGCCTTGGACAAATACATAAAAAGATGACAAAAATGCTAGGAGTTCAGAGAATATTAAAAGATTTTCCTTCGATATTTTATAAATTATGTACCAGGAGCGAAGAAGTAACCAAGAAGTATTGTAAAATACAAACATGAATAAGGGTCCTTTTTTATTAATAAATAGGGTTGTCACATCTAAATTCTGAACCCGGAAAGCGTTTCCGACCGGCTGTTATTGTTAGAGGTCGCCACCCCTGAAGGGAACGACCTGGGGGCGTTATTGACCCCGGGGTTGACACTTCATTAATGAGAATTCGAATATGGAACTTGGAAAGTTCGAAAAGAGTCTGCTCGTTTTGGACCTTCATGGACAAAAAATCCTGTTTTATAATATTTTTAGAGTTAATATACTCTTAATCCTAGCTTCATTTTTGCAATCAGATCTTCATTACGAAAACAAGACAATATAATTTATGCCAGCCCGTTGTTAGGCAGACATTCGAAAGAATATGAGAATTCGAATAAGGAATGGAACATGGAAAAGTTCGAAATTTGAATCGTCGATCAAGCAAGTTGTCCAAATTCAAATAATAAAAGTACAATTAAATTAACAGGCTAAATTGCGGGCAGCCAAGCCTCAGAAGCCAAAAATTAAAAAGAACTTAAAATTAACAAAAGTTTGAAGCTATTTTTATTTGTATATTATTTTTATTTGTATCAACTTTTACTTTATTTATATTTTTTGTTAAGAAATATTTTTTAACTTGTTCTGCAGGAAGGAATTACGCACAGATTATATCTCAATTTATTTTACGAATATTTGAAACTACCAACCTTTTTCGTAGCGTTATAAGCTAGAAACCGCGGGAAAAACAAAGATAGGTATATTTTTTAATTCCCTTTGTTGCTTTGTCAGGGGTATCCTGAAGAGGAAAAGAGTAAAAAATACTCATTACTAGGTTGAACGAACTAACGCATGTAAACACAGACTATAAAAACATTGAACTACTTAGTATGAGTAATAATTTGTATTTTGATTATTGGTAGGTACGCCTTGCGTCCAATGAACTCGCCCGCTGACATATCCTCTTGCATAGAATATAGACGGAAGAGTGTCATATTTGGTCAATAGCGAAGCCAAAACGTAGCCAATGTGCGCGTTAGCTGCAACGCAACGTTGATAGTTCAACTACAAAAAAAAACTGGTAAAAGACGTGAAAAATAAAATATCTTAATTTTAGTTCAAAGTATGGCCTTGCAAACTTACAGCAACACTCTAAACTACATACAGATGAGTGGAGATAGATTGCCATTGCAACATTATTGATTAATGTTGTTTTTTGGTAAATAACAATATTCCTAGTCACCCTGTTTGTTGATAATAGAGTTTGGCTGTTAAAGTCACTCGTTCAACTAAGTCACTATGCACTCATACAAGGCTACAATACTCCGCAAGTAAACAACAAGGCTTCTCGTCTTATATTAATTCTAAGTCCACCTTTTCCCTGCGTTACCTAGCCTAAACATGACAAATGGTGAGCTCATACTGACAGACAGTATTACGGCTTTTCTGTGTGACTAATTGACGGGGCGCGTTCACAACCCACCTGATCTTAAGTTGTTACTTCAACCCATAGACAGCGATAACCCATATTGTATCGCGTTACGCCTATCACGTTGAGACGGGGATGTAATGATGCGCTTTTAATTTCACCAGCTTCCACACCCTTCCACCGGAACACGGCAATGCGAGTGCACCACTGTGGCGGCATATTACCAGGTATGGAAGTACTTCTCCGGACGAACTTGGCACAAGTTCTACTGCTGCTTCATGTTGCTCTTTTTCCACCCGGGGGACATGTGTAGGGACTCTGAGAGTACTCACCTACGGACGCGAGTCACCCCCACGATGTCCCACCCCCCATAACTTGTTCGGTTCGTTGGAACAGACGTAACAAATAAGACCACCTAAAACATGAAAACTGACTGTAATTTGACATATCTGTGTGCATGTCATGTGCCTGGGGAGTTCCTGTGACACGTTATATGCTCACGAATATGTGTACTTGTGCGCGTAAAATTTGATATGTCCAAATGATATGAGAGAAATGACTCATTTATTGAGTTTGATTAACTTCGCTATCATTTTATTTCTATGGTTTATTCTAGTTTTTTGTGTATAAAATATAGGTAAAATTTTAAGTACATTGCGTGACGTAGGTCATTGTACCACAAGGTCAACGGACTTAAAGGGCAATGTACTTCAAGGACATATTGCGAGGAAATTTCTTAGTTCAAAAATCGAGACCAATCGAGGTTTGGACCTAGAAATTCAGCTATTAATACCACCTTGGTAATAGCTGTCTTATGCGTTCGATTTCCGCCCAGGACAATTGGCAAACTTAGATGTTTGTGCGGGGGCTGCGAATTACATCTTAACTAATATTATAAATGCAAAAATGACTTTGTTTGTTACGCTTTTACGCCAAAATTAATTAATCGATTTTAAAAATTCTTACACCAATGGAAAGCTACATTATCAGCAAGTAACATGAGCTACATTTTATCTCTGTATTCCCGCGGGAACGGGAACTAACCGGGTGAAATCGCGGGGCGTAGCTAGACTATATTATAAAGGCGAAAGTTTGTGTTGTGTGTGTGTATGTTTGTTCCTCCTTCACGGTTAAACGGCTCAACGGATTTGAATTAAATTTGGTACCAGGATAGCTTATATCCTGGATTAATATATAGGCTACTTTTGATCCCAGAAAACCGCGAGTAACTCCGCGGGGCAAAGACAAAGTCAAACTCATTTATTCCTTTAGATCTCAAGTATCATTTGGACACGTCAAATATTACACATGCATGTACACATATTCGTGATCATATAACGTGTCACAGGAACTCCCCAGGCACATTACATGCACACAGATATGTCAAATTACAGTCAGTTTTCATGTTTAAGCTATTATTTGTTAAGTTTACGTCTGTTCCAGTCAAGACCCAAGTCGCATTGCGTTGCGCCACCCGACAACGTCTCAAACGCCAGTAATTTCACCGGCACCCACACCCTTCCACCGACGATCTGTACGTTTTCTCACAGTCGAAAATTAATAGCTCTGATACCGTCTGCCGCGTTCTGACACAGTTCTGCCCCCCAGGTCAACGCTCTAAGGTCACTGACCGTGATGACCTAAACTATGTTTCGGGATATATCTAGGTTTTTATGACGCCTTAACTCTAGTAAGTAGATGCACAATGATAAGAGATATAAGTCAATGTGCGTGGATATTTCACACAGCGCGGTATTTCCTCAAACTAAGCTTTACCGAGTTGAAATCACTACATATTATAGTATAAAACAAAGTCGCTTTCTCTGTCCCTATATCCCTATGTATGCTTAAATCTTTAAAACTACGCAACGGATTTTGATGCGGTTTTTTTTAATAGATAGAATGGTTCAAGAGGAAGGTTTATATGTATAATATACTAGCAAGTCACCCCGGCTTCGCACGGGTAGTTTCTGATACGACACTGATGCTTTACTAACCGTGCGAAGCCGGGGCGGGTCGCTAGTTACTGATAAAATACTTAATTAATAAACATTCATTGACATATATACCACAGCGCCATCTATCCCCAAACTAAGCATAGCTTGTAATATGGGAACTAGATAACTGATAGAATACTGAAATTACTTTATTTTTTGTAAATACCTGCATATAATACATATTAACACTCAAACACAGAACAAACACACAAATGCTTGTCCTGGGTGGGAGTCGAACCCGCGACCTCCAGCGCAGAAGGCGGAGCTACTACCAACCGAACTGTGAGGCCAGTCAACACTAAAATAATTAATATTCATGGACATTGCACACAGCGCCATCTAACCCCAATCTAAGCATAACTTGGGAAATAGTTAACTGATAGAATACTTATATAGTATATGTATTATGTACTATTTTTATAAATACATAGTAGCTAGGCGATCGATTTTTACTCGGTTTTGTGTGAAACGGTGAAGGAAAACATCGTGAGGAAACCGGCATGTCTTAGAACCAAAAAATTGACGACATGTGACATCTACCAATCCGGATTGGGCTCCCGTGGTAGATCAAAGCCCATTCACTCTCAATTATCGAGAGTAGGCCGGTGTCCCTGCAGTGGGAACATTAGAGGCTGGTACGGACGGATGTTACCTATATAATTGAAATTATGTGTTTCTAAAACCCAAGATTTGATCTAATTTTAACAATTCAGTACATGTAATTTTGTTGATGATCTTTAAAAAATAAACAGCCCTACTCTATACTAGCGAGAGTGAATCACCGCGTCCCACGTGGCATATTCCTACGTAATTCTCCACGTCATAGGTCAACGCACAAAAGCAATTTTCGACTAATGGCCTTCGAAAGCATCTATTTGGGGTTTTGGTATTCATCATCGAATCGGCCTTGAGAGTTTTCCAACGGCCAACGGTTAAAGAGATTATAGAAAATTCTTTATTGCGTAAGACAGTATTATCAAGATTTTTCATGACCGTCCCTTTGGTATGAAGAAATATATTATAAACACTCAGGTTATGGAATGATCTCCCTGCCAAGGTTTTCCCTGGAGACTACAGTATGAGGTCCTTCAAAAGGGGTGTTTTAAAACATTTAAAGGGTCGGCAACGCGCGAGTGATACCCTAGTATTGCAAACGTCCATAGGCTACGGTAACCGCTCACCATCAGGTGGGCCGTATAAAAAAATATATATATTTCGCGAACGAAAAAAAAGCTATGGGTACTGCTTTTTTTCATGTATTTTTTTTTGCGGTGGAGAAATACATTTCCTGTCCCCGCCTTGCCGGGGGGCGTGGGGTATGTTGGGATCAGCTGATGTTGTTTGCTGTTATGCCTCTACTGACTAAAATTCCACCGTTGCTCCAGAACCTGACTAGGACGGAGCTGCAGACCGTGTGAACATTCTTCTGCCACGTCAACGTCTTCGTCCGCGTCCGAAGACCCACCTCGGGGAGAGTGATCCCCTCCATTCAGCTCGAGTGATGCCCAGGTTGCAAAAGGTTGGGAAAGCTACTTTTATCTAACCTGGAAAGCTATGGGGGAGGCCTATGTCCAACAGTGGACGTCTGTCGGCTGAAATGATGATGATGATATATTAGTTCGTGTTGCTCGCGTCCGTATGCACAGAGTGCCTCCGTGTCCCCCTGGTGGTGCGAACCCCCTCAATAAAAGGGTTCTCTAAAAATCCTATTACGTTTTTTAAGTATATAACCTTAGTCAACATGATTTGTGTGCTGAACCACGGTAGTGACAACAGTTCAACACAAACTGGTCTCAATTTTACGGTACGTTGCACTCTAGCACGCGAAAAGATCGTGTCACGGCCAAAAATTGAACCGGGTGGCGCAGTGGTTCGACTTTCTATCTAAAGAACGCTCGCTCAAGTCTGCAGCACCAATGAGTTTTAATCAAAAAGTTATACTGTACCACGTCTAACTAGCGAGGAAATTTCAACAATAGCCTTACAAAAATTAGCCCGCGTAGTTTTACCCGCGTAGTTCCCGTTCCCGGGGGAATACGGGGATAAAATAAAGCCCATGTTACTCGCTGATAATGTAGCTTTCAATTAGTGAACTAATTTTTAAAATCGGTTGTTTGGTTTATGTGTGACAACGTAAGAAGCAAACACATTTTCACATTTATAATATTAGTTATGATGTACTACAGACAGTTCAAATTCATAAAAAAAACAACCAATATCCAAGACCATGGTCCCATGGAATTGGTGGTAAAATTCTTCCTCTAAGGGTGAGAAAATAGGGGATGTAAGCGTGAGTTGCGAGTTCATTGACACTCGTATTTTTTTGCGATCTTTATCGGTCAGTGATAACGACATTTTGATAGTAAAATGTGACAAATAACTTGATAATAATATTCAATTATTAGGTGCTAGGATAGCGTGGTGGCCCAGGGGCAAAGACACCAAGTACCCATCCGAAGGTCACGGGTTCACACTCATCCAAGAGTTATTGAAGAATATATTTGCGTGTACTTTTGAAGTGAGAAGGAAACTGCTTTGTGGCAACGGCGTGTCTTTGAACAAAAAAAATCGAATCATGTGAAATCTATCAGTTCAGGTCGATTAATTCCATGATAGGTCAGTTTACTCTCTCTGCTCGAGAGTAGGCAATTTCCCTGCAGTGGGAACATTAAAAAAACAAAAAATAAACAACGTTAACACACTCATACCTCTGCACTAGGATTCCCTGTGTCGCAGATGGCATGGACGAACACAGAAACACAAGACAAACACCCAAGACCCGAGAACGGAGTTCAGAGGTAAAAAACGTAAACCATCATTTGGAAGTCGGTTAAAAATATCATATTGAACTAATTATGTCCATTCGTCTGATGAGAAAGACTTCATTCGAAGGTTAACCAGTAATGTGGCGGCTCCGTGGCTTAGTTGGTAGTAGCCCTGCCTTCGAAGCGAGGGGTCCCGGGTTCGATTCCCGGCCGGGGCACACTTTGTGTGGTGAGCATGAAGTTTTTTCTCGGGTCTCGGGTGTTTGTCTTGTGTTTCTGTGTTTGTCCATGCCATCTGCGACACAGGAATCTTAGTGCAGAGGTATGAGTGTGTTAACGTTGTTTTTTTTGTTTTTATTCATCCATGTGGTACATGGATGAATGATCGAAAACGATTCGATTTTAATTTATATAGATTTAATCGGAATAGTATTAAGTTGTGCTTCATAGTAATCTTTTTTTATGAAATAACTATTTTATTTCGGTGGTATTCCGTAAATTTTCTGCGCATCTTTCTTAATTTTTTCTTTCAATAGCAAACATAACATAAATAGACTTAGCAAAACTGGTCCAGCCGTTCACGCGTGATGCCATGACCAAGGGAAATAGAAATTCATTTTTATACATAAAGTTTTTTGGTGATTTTATCTGCAGTTTTTTTACACACATGTATGAAACCAGAGTGTTCCTTCAAATTGTACCATGACCATACTTTTCCAAACATCAATTGTCAGTGATAACAACATCGCGAAATGTCACGTGGTGTTGCCTTCTCGCTCCAACGTTCACCGACCGGCCGTTGACCTACGAAATTTTGGCAGGTCAACGAACGACCGGCCGAGTTGAACGGTCTTGCGGAAGAAAGAGGATTTTCGCAATTTTTAGCTAGTTTTTCGCAAATATCTGATCAAGAATTGAAAATCATCAAAATTGTTTTCATTTTTGGTTTATTGATTGATTTTTGAATTTGGATTGGTTGAATTTGCGATGTATAACAAATATATATGTCAATATTGAATTGGCACAGTGAAACGCGTTGTAATTTTAAGAATATTATAAAATTGATGGACCACAGACTCTTAAAGAACAATTTGCCAACATTTTCTTAAGTGTCTCTTAAAACTTATGCTTTGGCAATTGAGTTATTTTAATTTTTTCAAAAACTTTTGCTCATAGAAGTTGTGGACATAGTTGAAACAACGACAGATACAGTAAAAATTTATTGCGTTGCTAAAATTTAAATGACCTTGGCCGACCTTTTAACCAATTTATTAACTAAAAATCTTGATAATTCCTGATCCCTTACAATTTATAATTAATTAATTCCGCATCATCATTTGTGAGAATTTTTAAGATATTTACCTAAGTGTTGGAAACCATGTTTATTTTATTTTTTATAAGTTACGGTACGAGCAGATAGCGTGATGTTAAATGGTAACCGCGACCCATAAAAAACAAAAATACTACTTCTTTCTTCCCAGTCGCATTTCGTTCTGTGCACTCTGAGACGGGGATGTTACGCCTTAATTGCGTGTTCCCGGCACCCACACCCACCGGAACACAGCAACGCAATACACCACTGCTTGGCACATACATTTCATTACAAAATTGGTCAGGGAATTAAATGCGGAGTCACTGACGTTTTGGGGGTCATGATTTCGTCTAAGTTGAACGACCTCGTTCAATGGGGTTCAATAGCTTACCCAGTCTAGAACATTCGGGGTGACTAGGCGTTAAAAATGTTGGTATATGTAACAAAAGTATATAAATAAATATTCATGAACACACAGCGCCATCTAGCCCAAAACTAAGTAGTATAGATATATAACACTTTATACCTCACATAACAAAACAATACATAAAAAAATAATATTATACTATACAAGAAATGTGAAATGGGCGGTCTTATCGCTTTAACGCGATCTCTTACAGACAACCTTGGATGGACAAGAAGTGACGGATATTACTAGGGGCATTCGGTGTATCTATATTAAACTAATACAATTCGAAAGTATAGCTTGTAATATGGGAACTAGATAACTGATAGAATACATATAGTACTTTTTTTTTGTAAAATACTTATAATACATATTAACATCCAGGCACAGAAGAAACATTTATGTTCCATAGTCCTTTGAGCGAATTTTTTTGATTATGTGAAAGATGATATGCGTAAGAAAGGAGTGAGTACTGAGATGACGTCTGACAGAGGGAAATGGAAGAAAAATAAATGTTATGCTACCCACTTAGTGTGGGATGAGGGCAGGAAGATGACTAGTCCTTTGAGCTAATTCGTGAATGTATGTTTTGTGCTTTCCTAAAAATTTATATGCGTTTTAAGCTTATCTAATAGGCACTGTTGTATTAGAAAAACCTGTAATGATAGATGTTATTTGATGTTAAATAAATAAATGGTGGTGGTGGCCAAGGGGCATAGACGCCGACTTTCAATCTGAAGGTTGCTGGTTCAAACCCACACGTGCACCAATGAGTTTTTTCACTTGAAAAAATTTATGTGCGCAATACCACGTTCTTAAAACGGTGACGGAAAACATCGTGAGGAAACCGGCATGTCTTAGAACCAAAAATTCGACGGCATGTGACATCTACCAATCCGGATTGGGCTCCCGTGGTAGATCAGAGCCCATTCACTCTCAATTATGGAGAGTAGGCCGGTGTCCCTGCAGTGGGAACATTAGAGGCTGGTACGGTACGGTAAATAAATGTTTTTCAAATAAATGCTTGTCTTGGATGGGAATTGAACCCGCGGCCAACAGCGCAGAAGACAGAGCTACGACTTATAGATCTTTGTTCTGTGCCTGGATGATAATAAGCTGTTTATCTTGTGTTGTGAGGTCCATGCCACCTGCAGCAGTAGAACTTGTGCCAAGTTCGTCCGGAGAGGTACTGCCACCACACCTGGAATCTGCCGCCAAGCAGTAGTGCTCGCATTGCTGTGTTCCGATGGAAGGGTGTGGGTGCCGGTGAAATGTCATGCGCATGAGACGTATCATCCCCGTCTCGGGTGATGGACGCAGCAAGATGAATGCGACTCAGTAAAGATTTGGATCTCATACTGAGTCGCACGCATTACTGTTGTCATGGGCGAGGGTCACCACTTACCATCAGGTGGGCCTTCAGCTCGTTCCGTCACTTATTTACATAAAAAAAAAAAAAAAAAAAAAAAATCACAGGGATTCAATTTTATTTCGATAGCCTACTTTGCTTAAATTTTCTTTACCGATCATATTATTTAAGCAGTAAAGTTAAAAAGTATAAAAAAGTAGCCTATGTGCTATTCCAGACTATAATCTATGTCTGTGCCAAATTTCATCCAGGTCCGTTCAGCCGTTCTGGCGTGATTGAGTAACAAACATCCATCCATACTTACAAACTTTCGCGTTTATAATATTAGTTCGATATATAATTTAAATCTCCGGGTAGGGAGAAGAAGGGTAGGGAGGGGTGAGCGTCAGTTTGTTTAAATATAGTTAGTAATTGTTAATCATTGTTTCGTCAGGTCATTGACCTCTAGTACTTATGCTATTAGGTAAAATGACTACATTTTTGTTAGAATATTGATAACACTATCGGAATTTCGTATGCATCATAGTTACATTTGATTAAACAATTTTACCTACTGTAAACAATAAGTATTCAGTTGCTCGCGTCCGTAGGTGTGTACCTTTTGATTCCCTACACGTCCCCTTGGGTGGTGCTAAAAGAGCAACCAAAAGTAGCAGTAGAACTTGTGCCAAGTTCGTCCGGAGAAGTACTGAGTTGCTGAGTTTGGGGCTAAAAATAATAAAAAAAAAGAAAGTTTACACTCTCATACCTCTGCACTAGGATTCCCTGTGGCGCAGATGGCATAGACAAACAGAAACACATGACCCGAGAACAAACTTCATGCTCACCACACAAAGTGTGCCCTGGCCGGTAATCGAACCCGGGACCCCTCGCTTCAAAGGCAGGGCTACTACCAACTAAGCCACGGAGCCGTCTAACTAGGTGGTACTGTGTGAATATTTATTTTATTACTTATTTTTATGAGAGGAAAGTACCGATTTTTGGTGCAGGAAATTGCAATATTATCCTGTACCTACTTAATATTTGCAAAATGTAAATCAACTTCTAACAATTCGCTTGTATCACAATATTTTTCTGGGTCGTCGACCTAGTTTTGCGATGAGTATAACAAACATACACGGAATGGTACAATTTTCCCTATAAAGACGCTAAAAGTTCATAATTAAGGAAGTCTGCAACATCTAGACAGTATTTGGATGGGTGGCATAGATAAATTTGAACGGGGGCCTTTTTTATTAAATTATTTTTATACACATATTCGTGAGCATGCACACATGCACACAGATATATCAAGTTACAGTCAGTTTTCATTTTTTAGGTGGTCTTATTTGTTAAGTTTACGTCTGTTCCAACCCGAGGGGAAGAGACAGACAAGAAACCCCTCGGAGACAGTATTACATATTCGCGAATATGATCCTGGTCTGTAAAATTATTATCGTATTACTAACATAATAAAATACAAAAAAATTAATTCTAAGTAAAAAAAAACCGATTTAATATCTTACACCCTTATTTTTCACCCTTGGAGGGTACATAGGGTGTAATTTTAAATAACAAACATCCTAATCGGTATGCAACGAGCGAAGAAAAAAGTCACACTAAAGTAAAATATGCAGTTTCGCTTATTTAGCTGACACATTTTTCTAGTTATTTAGATTTAACTGCCAAACTAGTAAACAGATTTTAATAAAATTTCTATAAGATCAATGTGAAAGGATATCCTTTCAAACAAAACCTCCTCTACAAGTTGGTTGAAAAAAAACGACCATTTTTCGTGTGTTATTTCCGTTGATTAAAATTGTGTTTCTTGTAATCCGAAATAAACTGCATTAGGGTTAATTGTAACAAAATATGGCCAATATTTTGTTAATAACCCTAATGCACAAAAACTTGCTAAAGTATATTAACTTGGACATAGGCAGAATTTATGTGGCATAAATCACACAAAAGGCCAAAGAAGAAGAAATTGAGTGGAAAACATCATGGCAACGATTTTTTTTTTAAATAAATTTGTACCTACGCGTTCTTAAAACTAAGTTTAGCGCTTATTCAAACCCTATCCAACCAACGGGAAAATAACCAAAAAGTCCTCGTAGATTTGAGAGAATTGTCAAAGTTTAAGTATAAAAGTAAAAATACGTATACGAAATGTAATTTTGCGTAAAACTAGATAACCGTTGAACTTTGTGCCACCTCAAATTGCCAGGGGCAATTCCCATACAAAATTACCAATAACGATTTTTCGCCTGTTTTCTTTCAGCCTTTGGATTTTCCTTACTTTCTTGTCCTACCCCCAGTAATAAGACAAAGAAACCAAAAAAATAGTCGCATCGTTCGGGCCATTTTCGAGTTTTACGAGACTATCGCTCGGCATTTGTTTTATATGGTGTTTGGCACGGACAGTAATGATTGTCCAATGTGGTAAGAGATGATACGGTTCAATGACCCCATAACTTTGCCTATTCGTCTATAAAATCCTACAAAATCCTGCTAACTGACATTTATATTTTGATGGATTTTTTACAGCTCTTAAATCAAAATCACGACTAAAAACTACTTCAAAATTACGTTTCAATGCGGTAAAAACACTTTCATCTTAATATCAAAACAAAACGTTAGGGACAACAACCCGAGACAAGGAGCAATGGACTCCACAACGGATAATAGCGCCATTAACCACTCTGGCGGTGGAAACCGGAACTAGATTTTCAAAGGAAATCCTTATTTATAATTTGATTTGCAAAGGACTGCTGTACCAAACCCTTTTAATTCAACATTTGAATACTTTTTTTACGTTTAAATATATTAAATGACTATGTAACGCAGATAGATTAAACTAAAATAAAAATAAATTATTGCTTTAAATTATAAATTGATTTGCGAACACACTTCCGGGTAGCGCCATCTAGCGTCGGGTGGTTTTACTAAAGGTCACTTCATCGTATCAAAGGGCAACGAACCACGACTGAATTAAGATTTGTTACAATTTTGGATACCTACTTATGTTTGATGAGGCATACATATCTAGTATGTACAAATGACCTATCATTATACTTAGTCATCATAAGTAAAGAGGTTTTTGATGTTACTTCTACACTCATCTGCGTATAAGTCAACATGAATGTGCTTAATCTCGTTACTAAGTAAGTATTAAAAACAATAAATTACATTTGACTGCAATGAAGAGGTAGACGTCATTTCAAAGTTAGGTACAAAACGAAGTCGACACAGACAGAAAACAGGTCTTTTATAATTATTACAGTAGTTAGTCAACAGTTATTTCTGCCCGCCAGCATTATTTTTGGCACATAACGTCTCCAAAACACGATCGAAATATGTTACAAAAGTTCTAAAAATACCAACGGCATAATTGCGAATCTACAGCCATCTATCAACGAGTGGCGGTACTAAAGTTCATGTAACTGCCAAATGCGTGCGTCGACCCCGCGCAATGAACCTTATCATGACAACATCTGACGTGTTTTTATTTTGCTACTTTGTATTAGTGAAATGAGGTACTATACTAATTTTAGTTACGTAAAATACGACCAATTACACGATACAGCAATATATATGTAAGTATTTAGTAGGCAGGTAGGTACACTAATGAACGGAATGGATGACCCGTTTTAAAGAACAATATTGTCTGTTTGACTACGAACGCAACAAGGTGTAGGTATCTAGCTAGATAAGGCGCCTACCGTAATACCAATAGGTTGCCGGATGACCTTTATAGCTTCTACGGTAGGTAGGCTATTATCGCCTTACCACGTACTTGGTACATTTTACAAGTAAATAAGTTATTGAACTAATAATAAAAAGCCAATAAAAACTTCATAGTACTGAGATAAAAAATACGCGGTCATTCACTGCTTTACACAAAATAACAACAGCGCCATCTCTTAAATATATAAAGAACTATTTCCATTACGCATGTGCGTACATTACAGACAAAACCACCTCACAACCTAAAGATTAATAAAAAACAAATAAACTAAAAATTATAATTTTTTTTATCAATCATTTAAATCATTATAAAATATTTACTGCGTAATATTGTTTAGGCAAAAATTATTCGTCCAATTTAGTTCCGCCACTTATTACAAGATGGCGCTACTTACACAATTTTTTCCGAAGACGACACTTACGCAACTTGAACAGACTTCTTGACTGTTATCTAATATAAATACGTAACGTAGTATCAAGTGGGTACATTTAACAAGTTAGTGGTGGAATTTGACAAGTATTTTTATAGTTTGTGGTTTTACGTATATATCAACCTACCTATCAACTAGATATCACTTTTTAACCACATGATTTTGAACACGGCGAACAAGAGGGGCGTTTTGTTTGTAGTGTGTGTCCGTCTGTCTGTGGCATCGTAAAATATTGCTACCGAACGAAAGGACGGATTTTGATGCGGTTTTTTTCTGTTTGGACGAGATGGTTTCCTCAATTCATCCACTAGTATCTTTAAAATTATTGACAAAATAAAAGAAACTTATTTCAAATCTTAAACAGATATAAATATATTCATCTCTTATTTTCACTCATAGTGATGAAATTGTGCTTTGCAGACGGCTCCGGGGCTTAATTGGTTCGATTCCTGGCCGGGGCACATTGTGTGGTAAACAAGATTGTTCTCGGGTCTCGGGTGTTAGTCTTGTTTCTGTTTGTCCAATCCATCTGCGACGCAGAGAATCCTAATCCAGTGGTATCAGTGTAAAAACGTTTTTTTTTTTATATTTTTAAAGACTTTACATACAATGGCTGATGTCCCATCGTACCTAAACTTAATGAGTTATTTAAAATGTCCAAAAACATTCCGCATCTGACAAAGGTTCTGCTAATATGCCTATAAAACTCCCGTCATACCTATTTCATTTAAACTCTCGTATGTACATCTTTTTCATCTGTGTCGTGACACGATCACAAAGATGAAATAATGAAATAAATAATAATAAATAAATAAACGTTTACACACCTACCTCTGCACTAGGATTCCCTGTGTCGCAGATGGCATGGACAAACACAGAAACACAGGACAAACACCCAAGACCCGAGAACAAACTTCATGCTCACCACACAAAGTTTGCCCAGGCTGGGAATCAAACCCGGGACCCCTCGCTTCGAAGGCAGGGCTACTACCACCTAAGCCACGGAGCCGTTAATACCCTGCGTGCTGCGTTAAAACAATCATTTTGTGCCTAATGCATTGTTCTAGTGTTCTAAAACCATCTTTGCATATTGCCTTTGGAACGAAACCGTCTTGGGGCACATCGGTTACTGGTCTATAACTGGTTGAAGACACGAATCTATCTATCGATATAAAAATCTAGATCTATCTATGAATCCCTATTTCCCTTGGTCACGGCGTGACGCGTGAACGGCTGGACAAATTTTGATAATACAATAAATTTTTTGTTATATTTGTTATTGTCAGAAGGTTCTCACGAAAGAATAAATTAAGAAAGTTGCGCGGAACATTAGAAATATTTAAGAAAACTTAACCATATTAACTTTTATAATGTAACTTTCTTAGTGCTTTTGACAATATAAACTTTTTCTATTCTAACCTTATAGCGTTTGACGTAACTGTCAACGATTGACAGAATGCGCGCAGCAAATATCGTTTAACAGATGCATCGGTCGAAATTATTAAGACACGACATCAGTCGGATCAGTCTATTTATAAATTAAGTAAAACAATCCAAACAGGCATTCTCACTATGCATCAGACACTTACACAATCGAGAACTGCACAATGAAATCAATTCGTATGCGAGACGCGTTGGGATTTCTGTTATAGCTAATACTAGCTGCGCCCTACGGCGTTGCCCGTTTCTAAGTAGCCTATGTGTTAATCTAAGGTATAAGCTATCTTGGTACCAAATTTCATCAAAATCCGTTGGGCCGTTTGAGCGTGAAGGATTAACAAACACATGTGTGTTTGTTAATCTAACCTACAAACTTTCGCCTTTATAGTGTTAGTGTGATTCTTGGTCTGGGTGGGGGGACTAGGCACCGCTGTCCGTGTAGGGGTGCCTGGTGTATTGTCCCCCGTTGTTAATTAAACCCTACCCCAGTCAAATGGCGAAACGGTCTTCAGCAACAACCAACAATTTTGGTTGTATAAAAAAGTTCATCTCACCTTTAACATATTAATATAAATAAATAAAAATTAAGTGTATATTTATAATGTCATAATAACAGCTTTTTACCAAATGCATTTGATAGTATTTAAGGTACATATAACAGAAAATTTATTTTAAAATTTTTGTCGTTCTATCTGGCACTGGCAGATAGCTGATGTTATAAGGAGTAACATAGGCTATTGCTAATTTTCAGAAAAAGACAAAAACAGAGTTTCGCGCAACTAAACGTAGACACAGCTAATTCGAAATTTAATACATGATAAAGTATTTAGCAATGATGGTTAAGTAAGCCTTGCCCTAAGTTTTAAATTTGTTGGTTCGTAATCCACATATATGGTATCAGTGGAGAAAAACTCGAATCAAGTGACGGCTCCGTGGCTTAGTTGTTAGTAGCTCTGCCTTCCAAGCGAGGGGTTCCGGGTTCGATTCCCGGGGCACACTTTGTGTGGTGAGCATGAAGTTTGTTCTCGGGTCTTGGGTTTTAATTTACGTAATCTATCAGCTATCTAGTTCTCTTACAGGCTAAGCTTAGTTTGGGGCTAGATGGCGCTGTGTGAAATATATCAATGGATATTTATATTAATCATCATTCACTTATTCACTATAGGATACAATGCACACTTAGTTTCGTTAATAACAGTTTTCGTGGCAGCTGTACATAAGCCTTGTCAAATATGAGAAAATATCTCTTCATGTAAAAATAATCAAATTGTATCTATATAAGTAATTGTCAATGTTATTAATAGGCAGTACCGGCCAAACTTGAACCCAAGGTCCCAAGGTCACGGGTCAGATTAGGGCGTTCGAGAGCTAGCCAAAATGTGTCAGGCTATGACCCGAACTGCGACCTACATATGATTCAAGTTTGAGGTCAATTCTGAGGTCACGAGATTTGGAATCTGTGGAATCGACGGGATGCTGCGACGAGCCGTCTCTCTGTTTAGGGAAGGCTTTTATTGGCATTTCAACAGAGCGTGTCCGTGCTTCGGAGGGCGCTGTATTAGGCGAACGCTCCCATGAAACATGTTCAAGACGTATGAACTAAATACCAACTGAGCGGTAGTAGCTTAGTTGGTGGTAGCCCTGCCTTCGAAGCGAGGGGTCCCGGGTGCGATTCCCGGCCGGGGCACAATTTTTTCGGGATAAAAAGTAGCTTATGTGTTATTCCAGCTACTTTAATTTATGATTTCATCCAAATCCGTTCAGATGTTGAGGCGTGAACGCGTAACAAATTCATTCAAAAACACACCGACAAACTTTCTCACTTATATAATATATAGCATGATATGTCTCGATATTACTGCATAATTCCAAAATATATTGTATATGTTTTAAAATATATATAAATCGGTATACAATGGACGAAGAAAAAGTCACAGGAAAACACGCAATTTTGTCTACTTGAATAACATAATTTTACAGTTATTTTTATTTTACAACTAAACTACTGAACCGATTTCAATATTTGTTTATGGGACCAATCTGAAATCATATCCTTGCAAATAGAAAAAAAAGAATAATTATTAAAAACATTAGAAAAATAACGAAAAAAATAAATTTTCTGATATTTCGACGCATATAGTCAACAAAACTCACAAATCACGGTAAATATCTCGGCAATTCAAATAATAATGTTCATAACCATGATAGTTTAAAATTCACACGTATTTAGTTAAAAAAAATACGTTTCTAAGTAATTTATTTAAGAATTCAATGGAATAAAGTATTAGGTTAGTAAACTTTCTTATTACACAGTTTGGCGACCGTTCAAACCCTATCCGACCCTACATGGGGTCCCAAATTTTGACCTAAGAACTACGCACCCCTTAGAAACATTACACCATACAATTCACCTATTGAAACCACTCAAACACTCCTTTATCGTCCCCCTATGGAACGGAGGAAAATACGCTTTTCAAAAATGCCACGTGGTTCGAAAATAGGTCATCTATTATCACCGTCCTGTCTCGCTCCCTCTTCAGCTGCGCAATGCGAGCGAGGGAGAGGGTGCAGTGTCCCCTTGATATGCCTTCCCAAATAGTGTGATATTGCTTGCAACTGAACAACCATTCTTGCCAGATAATAAAAATAGAATTTCGCCAAATATTACATGAATTCGCACGCAAATTTGGATTTCAATCTGAATTTGTGTAGATGATAATGAAATATGTCCCTCAAAAGAGATATATTTCATCTATTTTGGACATAGGGTGAATATTGTTAATCTGTGTATCCAAAATTTGTTAGATAATATAAATTGATTCCCACCAAATATTACAAAAGGGGATAAATCTCATACAAATTCGGATGTTTATCTGAATCAATTTGGATGCAAATTAAATATATCACGCAAAAGGATATAGGGAGGATATTTTTTATCTATTTTCATGGCTTCTTAGTTTAGTTGTAGCTTTAGCTTGGAAGCGAAGGGCCCCGGGTTTGATTCCCGGCCAGGACTCACTTTGTCTCGTGGGCATGAAGTTTGTTCTCGGGTCTTGGGTGCCACCTGACACAGGGAGTCCTAGTGCAGGGGTATGAGCATGGAAACGTTATTATTATTTTTTATCTGCTTCTTGGAGATCTATTGTGCCCCTATCGTTAATTAAATAATCACTATAATTTTATTCAATTATGACCTGACCTGTAACTATGGAGTTATTAATAAATTATTTGTATGTGTATTTGTTGTTTTATGGGGTCACAGACAAAGCCATTTAAAATAAAAAATAAAGTTACATATAATTTCTTATACAATATATTAGCTGATGTTTTTCTGTTTTGATTCACAATTTGACTTATACAAAAATGTGGTTCCAAACCACATTTTTGTTTCCCAATTTCCGAATTAACCAAAAAATTCTCAAAAAACACAATGACTTTATCGTTTATAGCGATTTCTTCCAGTACTTAAGTAATAAAAAATTACTTAGCTTAGAGGTTTTGTAAGCATTTGAATTAATAAATCGAATTGAAGCCACGACCTGCAGTGCACAAGACAGAGCTACTCCCAACTATGCTGTGAAACCATACAAATATACATACAGTGCAATATCCATACATACATCTGCCTACTTCGACATAGTTCAATGTTATCTGTACATGGAACCATACAATATATTTATCTGTTTTCTGTATAAATAGTTGTGGTTTTGCGAAATTGAAACTAATAATTTGAATATAAATGTTATTTTGTTGGTACTTTTTTATTATATTAAAAATTCGAAGAGGTGTTCGAATTTTGATATAGGTGGATGGGACCCTGGAGACGGCTATAGGCTACGTTTTGGCTAGTAACGAAAAGCATTTGATTATATTATATAAATCAAATGCTTTTCGTTACTCTTATAGAATTTCACATTTTTCATTATATAAATCCACTATTTTTGCTGTTAGAGGTGGAATTTCTACATGAAACTTTGGAATCATCGCTTACGTCCTATCAAAAATAATTATCCCAATTAGTCCACAACTGGCGAAGAAAACGCGAAAATAAACTAACATGTGAATGAAAATCTAATGTTTAGTCGATTTTTAAAATTATTCTATTCATAACTTTTGACAGTTACTTTATACTTGACTGTTTTAGACTCTTTTAAAAAGGATATAACAGTATAATTTTGTAGTTGTGTTAGAATCAAAAATATTGCCGTCACGGGACGCTTGGCATGTGAAATATGACGGCATAAGACAGCGCTATGCCGTCACGAATATGAATCGGTTTTACTACCTAGGTAAGTCAAAAAAATTGTTACGTGTAAAAAAATTGGTCGTCGCTAGAGTCCATTTGCCGCCACGGCATACGCGCCAATATAAGTTTTATATCAAAAACGGGGAAATATTATCCAATTAATGATGTGAATAAATTGAAGGCACGTGCATCACAAATAGTTCAACAGGAAACTTTAATTAAAAGTAAAAAAAAAGTCATTTATTCTCCTTTATCCCTATAAAGTTGGTAATTCAATTATTGGCTGTCCTCATAGCTCTGCAAAAAGTAAACAAAAAGTAGCAGTAGAACTTGTGCAAAGTTCATCTGGTTATCTGCCGCCAAGCAGTGGTGCACTAGCATTGCTGTTCCGGTGGAAGGGTGTGGGTGCCGGTGCAATCACATGCGCATGTAACACCCTCGGGTGACGGGCGCACGGGGTGCAACTAGGATCTTCTTCGGTCGGGGAGGACCTAAGTCGTATTGATGTTGTTATGGGTAGAGGTAACCACTTAACATCAGGTGGGCGTTTAGATCGTTCCGACACTTTTATTACATAAAAGTAAATTTTTGATGATACTATAGTTAACATCCTACATGTATATGAAATAAAGGTTTTTGTATTTGTACATTATCATAGTCATGCATAGAAAGGCTTGAAAACGTTACGATACCCTTCAGAATACAAGTTTTCCAATTTTATGCCGTTTTAAATACGATAATATTACGATAATTTTTAGTTTTATTGTCGTGGCTTATTTATAACCAGCAGAGTAGTAATATCTGTAATAAGGAAAAATCTAAAGGAAAAAAAGTATCGTTTAGTTAATATTTTAATGTAATATTTCTGAACGGTGAATTAATTTCAATTTTACTGTTATGTAACTCAGTCATTGGGTTTTATTTATTATATATTTGAAATAATATTTGTTCACGTAGTTATAATTTTATTGGATGTATCCAATTTATTTTTATTACAATATTTGATGATTTGGCGAAGTAATGTAACAAAAAGTAGAATAAATTGGAGAAAAAAGTCAATTAAAGAACACCTTTGAACTTGCCATGTAAAAAAATTAAAATAAACCATCGTGTTGTGCAAAACCCAACAAACCTTTGTACATTCCAAAAAAATCCGACACTGTCACTGAACACTGGCCACTTAGAATTCACAACACATCACAGTAGAAAAAAAAACTATTCTAATTTCAAAAATGCGCGCCGAATTTTAAATGTTAGGACCCGCTCACACCGAGTTGTTGCAAGCGGGCCATCGAGGGAACAACTAGGAAATGAGCCTCAGTGCTCAACACAAGCCCAAGCGCGCACACATACGCAGCTCCTCCCTTACACACGTGCGTGTATAGATGCGTTTTGACATGTGAAGTTTATTTATAGATCTATGCGTGTATGACGTTACGATGCATTTCTGTACTGTAATTTTTGGGGACTTTGAATCCAATAAGAATCTTGCCAGAAAATATAATATTGGTAATTTAATGTTAACATTTAATTAGAATATAAAATATTACGGGAAATTAATAAACGGTGACATAGCGGATCTCGGAAAAATGTTACGCCGCTAAAATCACAACTACCGTTATTACATAACAGTCCGCTAGAGCGAGACAGAGCACTTTTACAGTACGAAAGTAAGAGATAGAAAGGTTGTGTAACATCACACAACGAAGGCTTACCTACATACTTTCTTTATGATGTACGTAGGACGCTAGTGTGTGTGGGTCTTTACATTTTTGTATTTCGAACGAAAGAGCCTATGTGAATAGACGGTTTTTCAAAATTGGACTTTTATGTAAAGGCGTGGTGTTTAAAATCAAGCGCTCGCTGGAGGCCTTTTAGGTTCACTTTTCAATGGATTAAAGTGGGCTTGGCAGCTTTTTGAAAAGTTCAATGACACAGAGTTTGGCACGTTTCTTCGGCCTCCCGATTTTTTCCGTAGAAAAGACAAAAGAGGACATATTCGGGGTACTGCAAATAGGACATCTGCATTTTTGTATTAAACGTTTTTCACTGTCATAAGGATAAACGTTTAAAATGAACCGTTATGCTTGTTATTGAGAAGGATGTTGCGAGAAATGACCGAAATTGAGGCCATGTTGGTAGTCATTAATCATACTTGGATTAGTGTCGCTACCCGTCGATAGATGGCAGTGATTTAAATTTGATAAGGTAATCTGTTAGGCTCAGAATATTTAATTATCTACGATTTATTGAAATTATACTTCTCGGAAACTCAAATTAATAATATATTTATTTAATTTTATAGTATGGCCTGGCTTAAAGTAAAGGGGAAGGTAGTAAATTCGAAAATTCCAGACAATCATCGTTGCTGTAATGAATAAGGATCATGTCTCTTCCACAAATAGAGAGTGAATTCCAAAGCATTTGTATTGTTTGTTATAGATGAATCTTAATCAGTTAAATCTATAAATATATCTTTAGTTTTGTCTCAAAATAGATAGTTTACTGTAAAATTGCTATTGCATCACATCGGAGGAAGTGAAATAACAGTCATAATATTTATATAGCTATCTCTTACAGCCGCTATGGCGTCATCCTTGTCACGCGCAGTGGGATTCCCGCTGCCACCACGTAACGCAGCGACGTATGCTCGTCTCGCTTGCACATAACAGCTTGCGTATATAGCGACTATGTTCGTGCAAGGCAACGGAGTGCATTGACCTGTCCTTGTTAAGCGTGTGTGCAGCCTTGCTTTACAGTTATACGTTGCCTCTATGTGTGTATGTGCATCATAAGGTCCGCTATACACTGGGTTACTTTTTTTTATTGCGGTACATATTGATAAAGAAAATTTTAAATAAATACAAACCAGTGACTTTCCAGTGTGTCATGTTTATGCTCGTGCTAGCATTCGATGCTTACCTGAAAATAAAAACAAATATTTTAAATGGATATAATTGATTAAAAAAAAAAAAAATGCCACCATTGAAATTGGTCGTTGCGTACTATATAATTTATTTTATTCATTGACTCAATAAGAAATCAACCGCGGAAGTAACTTTAAATTATTATTTTAATAAACATATTGCCAGTTATAAGCTTACATTTGTATAAATAAATTTTACGATAGTATATATTTACGATAAATTTTTATTTATTTTATAAGTAATGTTTCCTATGCATAAAAGTTAAAGTAATTCCTTGCACAAATATAACTTATAGCGGTATTCCTAATTACTTTAAAAGCTTTTACAGTAACAGTACTATCCATTTCATTATTTACAGAACATATCAAACACCATTTAGCAAATATTTTTAAACCAACATCGACTTGCGGACTTGATTTCAAGTCTTTCGCTACGCTGACAGGCACTCTCGAATGTTCTAGAAACATCTCTCCTTCTAGAGAGATAACCTTATATTAATATCAAAAGTAATATAAATATCCGATGGTAACGTTCGTTTAGTCGTTTAGTCTCACTGTAAACCAGCGCTGAATAGGGAACGCTGACAGTGTTACAATCGCCAAATACTAAGTAAGGCGAATGGTCAAACAAACGAACAAAAAATAAGAACGCGAGTATTAGTAGCTACAAATTTATTTTTCAAAAATGAAGCTTATCGTTTTTTGAAAATTCAATAGATATAACCTTATTTTTTTATGTTCAAAATATTTAATACAATTCTGAATATAATATATATATAATATTTCTGAATTTTCAGCGTAATGCTGAGTTGGAAATATAATAATATTCGCTGTGAATAAAGATTCATGCATGCACGCATGCACAGATAATAAAATATGTATTATTTAATTGTTTACTTAAAGTTTAATTAATTTTTTCTGTTAATAATTAAAGTTTATAGCAAATATTATAAAAAATAATTTATTCTCCATTAGGAACTAAACTGTAAACAATTCTAACTGCAAAAGTGTAACCACAAAAAAAAATTCTAATCTAAAATAAAAAAAACTACCCTCATATCTTTCACAATCGCGAAATGCGTCGAAACCCAACGCCTACTGACAAGCAAACGCAACAAACCAGAGACACTGCCTAACCGCTACGGTTATAAAAAAGTTGCGTCACGACCATAAAAAATGTCTGCGAGCCGTCAACGAGCATTACATCACTAGGCAGTTACTCGCCTCGATGTGTGCTACACACACTGGCAGCGTGTACACCGCCCGTACACGATGTTCACGTCGGATAGTGTGGGTGAGGCCTAATCTTTTGTGGATATGTTCACGATGTCGGATAGTGTGGGTGAGGCCTAATCTTTTGTGGAATGCGCCTTAATGGGTACTTTTTAAAAGCTGAAAAGGAAATTTCTTTCAGGTCTTTTGACTGAGAATTTGCAGACGAAATGGATTGGATGGAATATTCTAGTTCTATGGGAGGATTTTTAATTAAAGCAACTATGTACATATTAACTGGTTACAAACCCCTGCCATTCCCTGTGTCTCAGATGACAAATAAATCAAAATAAATATTCATTGACGACATATTTCACACAGCGCCATCTAGCCCCAAACTAAGCATAGCTTGTAATATGGGAACTAGATAACTGATAGAATACATATAGTACTTTTTTATTAAATACATACATATAATATATATTAACAAACAGACACAGAACAAACATTTATGTTCGCACACAAATGCTTGTCCTGCACAAACCCACGACCTGCAGCAGAAGGCAGAGCCACTACCAACTGAGCTGTAAGGCCAGTCAATAAAGTCAGGTACAGACAACAAAAACATACATAGAGAAATAACTTTATGGTCATAAAACAGTGTCTCGGCCGGGAATCGAACCCTTCGAGGCTTTCAACATGGCTGATCGACTAGTATAGCCGGAACCAACTAAACGTGCCCTCACAGAAGCGCTCAGTGATCACCCATCCAAGTCCTGACCGCGCGGAAACTTACTAAACTTAGATCTGTAAAGAACGTCTAAGCACTCTTCAGGAACGCTTCATGAGTTGCAATTGGTGCATCTAAAAGCGCGCTAGACTTCTCAATCTATTTACAACATAAATAGCTCTTAGTTCAAATCAATTGAACCCAGCATCTGAAAAGACATCCATTCAAATATTGGGTGTGTGAATATGACTCCGCCCTTTCTCAACAGATGTCGTTTTTAGTATTGTTTACGTGTACTAATAAATGACCATACTTGTATTCGATAGTACTGAATGTCAGCTATCTAACGCATTTTATGATATATTACATACACACTTTTTTCACATTCCCGCCATTCCCCCAGAGGGTACCCCCTCTTTTGAAGTCGGCTAAAAGGTAGGTACTTTTAGCCGACTTCAAAAGAGGGGGAGGTTCTCAATTCGACTGTATTTATTTATTTTCTTGTTACTTTTGTACTTTCGACGGGGTGAACCGATTTTGGTACTTTCTGTACTTCCTGTGTGGTCCCATTTCAATTTTCAAGAACAAACTTCATGCTCACCAGTATGCCCCAGCCGGGAATCGAGCCCGGGACCCCTCGCTTCGAAGGCAGGGCTACCAACTAAGCCATGGAGCCGTCTTTCCCAGGACAACGTAACCACAAAGTGAATTGCCTGCCTAACTATAATAAAAAAGACAAATCTATGTATTTGCAAAATAAATAGATTGCTATAAAAACGCAAAACCTGACCTAGAGTAATATATTCGTCATTTTCCAACGTAGATAAATAGGTAGGTCAGGTATGACGTAGTCACTGATTCCATACAATGTAGTAGGTCGGATGTGACTCAGAATATACAGTAATGATTTTCTTCGGCTATTTGTTCCATACCATCTTCCATACATTTTGAATGTAAAATATAGCCTATGTAACTATATTATAATAAGGAATTCCTTGAAATCCATATCATATATGATACCTGTTAAATGTTTAATTCAAAGGTTGTCTGGAAGAAATCGCTCTCAGCGATAAGACCGCCCGTTGTCCCAAATTTAGAATATTTTTTTTTAATAAGCTACCTTCTAAAAATTCTGTTGGTGTACAATAAAATATTCATTCATTCATTCATTCATACCTGGTTATATGTAATACGTTTTTTTTTTTTTTGTAAAACAATGCATTTTTACTAGAAATACAATTAAACAGCCAACGTCTATCTAAACACAAAGTTTCATAGAGTCCAAATAATTCAATTTCCAAGATACGCGAAATAAATATAATACATATATACTAGCTGCGGTCCGCGGTGTTACCCGCGGTTGGACTTCCCACGGGAACCGTACATGTACCCACTGCAGGGACACAGGCCTACTCTTGATAATTGAGAGTGATTGGGCTTTGATCACGGGAGCCTAATCCAGATTGGTAGATGTCACATGTCTTCGAATATTTGGTTCTAAGACGGTTTCCTCACGACGTTTTCCTTCAACGTTTCGAGAACGTGGTATTGCGCACTTTGGTGCACGTGTGGGTTTGATCCAGCGACCTTTAAATTGAAAGTCATCTGTTCCCCTGAGCCACCACGCTCTGTAACCAACATGGCCCCACCAGAAGTTCCCAGGGGGTACATTAGAGGCTGGTAAGTGAACAATAATTACTATATTTTCGTGACTTGTTCGTGCGTTGAGGAAAAATTCATTATTCTGTCTCATTATCTTTGAGAAGCCTTGAGGAGAATAATAATCGTAAAGTTACAAGTATTATTTATGTACTATTAGAATCTGTCTTTGTAGCTTAGTGGCTAAGCTCGCGGCATTGCCCGCGTGGTATCGGGATACTAGTCTGCGGTGGTCCAGACCTCTCTACAGCCGTTTAAATAATCAATTGTTATTATTTTTATTGTTAGTAACTTCGACATTCTTTTTATTTCGCATATTATTTATTAAATTATTTTATTGTAAGTCAACAATTACTTATATAGATACAATTTGATTATTTTTACATGAAGAGATATTTTCTCATGCTTGACAAGCTTATGTACAGCTGCTACAAAAACTGTTGTATTAACGAAACTAAGTGTTCATTGTGTCCTATAGTGAATAAATGAATGATTATGATTATGATTATCATGTTTTTATGTAATGAAGTGACAGAACGAGCAGAAGGCCCACCTGGTGGTAAGTGGTTACCTCCGCCCATGACAGCAATCATCAGAACAAGACTTCGGTCTTAAACAGAGTTTGATCCTGCTGCGTCCATCACCCGAAACGGGTGTCATGTCTCATGCGCTAAACTAAATTAAAATCCATCAAGAGTTTAGGCTACAGAGCTTGCCAAAGAATCTTACTTATATTATATTACTTATACTAGCGACCCGCCCCGTCTTCGCACGGTTAGTAAAGCATCAGTGTTGTCTCAGAAACTACCCGTGCGAAGCCGGGGTGACTTGCTAGTGTATTATACATATAAACCTTCCTCTTGAATCACTCTATCTATTAAAAAAAACCTCATCAAAATCCGTTGCGTAGTTTTAAAGATTTAAGCATACATAGGGATATAGGGACAGATAAAGCGACTTTGTTTTATACTATGTAGTGATTATAAATGCGAAAGATTGTATGAATGTTTGTGTGTTTGTATCACCTTCTCGCTCAAACGGCTCTACGGATTAAGATGCAATTTGGTACCAGGATAGCTTATACCCTGGATTAACACATAGGCTACTTTTGATCCTGGAAAACTGCGGGTAACATCGCGGGCGCAGCTAGTACATACAATTGAAAACCATAACCGTCCTGGCGCAGTCGGTTATAATAAATAAAAATAATCATTTAATTCAGACATTAATACACGGGGGGTGTACCGTGCCAGCCTCTAATGTTCCCACTGCAGGGACACCGGCCTACTCTCGATATCAATTATTGAGAGTGGGCTTTGATCTACCACGGGAGCCCAATCCGGATTGGTAGATGTCACATGTCATCGAATTTTTGGTTCTAAGACATGCCGGTTTCCTCACGATGTTTTCCGTCACCGTTTCGAGAACGTGGTATTGCGCACATAAATTTTTCAAGTGAAAAAACTCATTGGTGCACGTGTGGGTGTGAACCAGCCTTCAGATTGAAAGTCGGCGTCTGTGCCCCTGGGCCACCACGCTCTTCCATTAGAGCCAAAAAAATATATAACCATGAAATGAAACCACGAAAATACTTAATTTTTAAGCTAACAAAGCTAGGATTCTAAATTCACAGACAATCTAGAATACTTGAGTGTGGTGACCTATTGTTCTGTATGACATCATTAAAGCATTATCACAATATAGAGTACTTGCATTGATATGCATTCCTATTTCGTAATTGCGTGCTTTGAATTATTTTCACAGCACGAACCATCGGTGTCCGGTATGTGTACCCGTGCGAAGCCGGGGTGAGTTACTAGTGCTACTTTTTCTTTTATGTGAAAATGTGGTGGTAAGTGGCGACCCCCGCCCATGACAACAGTAACGGGACTCAATATAAGATTTGGGTCTAACACTGAGTCGCATTCATCCTGCTGCGTCCATCGCCCGATACGGGACACATGCGCATGAAACGTATCATACGTTTCATGCGCATGTGATTTCACCGGCACCCACACCCTTTCACCGGAACACAATAATGCGAGCACTATTGCTTGGCGCCAGATTCCAGGTGTGGTGGCAGTACTACTCCGGACGAACTTGGCACAAGTTCTACTGCTACTTTGGGTTGTTCCTTTCGCACGACCCAGGGGACAGGTGAGACTCTGAGGGTCGTCTACGCGACCAATATGGACTAGTGATAGAAAATCACCGAACCCGCGACCCGCGGTTCCGAATCTCATTTGCACTACTACTCAGCTACATTCCTTTTTAACTAACAAGCGCGTTTCATAGCTTGCTTAGTTGTTCCTTACATATAAGTAACTAGCGACCCGCCCCGGCTTCACACGGTTAGTTAAGCATCAGTGTCGTATCGGAAACTACCCGTGCGAAGCCGGGGTGAGTTGCTAGTGTATTATACATATAAACCTTCCTCTTGAATCACTCTATCTATAAAAAAAAAACCGCATCAAAATCCGTTGCGTAGTTTTAAAGATTAAAGCATACATAGGGATATAGGGACAGAGAAAGCGACTTTGTTTTATACTATGTAGTGAAGCCACTTTCGGCCCGGTCAGAAATTAAATGGGTGACCATTTTTTGGCGTTTGTACCGAGCGCTTCGTAAGGCACGTTAAAATGTCGGTTTATTAGTAGTTAAGCCACGTCGACGGCCTTCGGGTGGGTTGGAAACTCCGACACCAGAGTCGACTTACATGAAAGAAGTTATTATATAATTAATTATATAATTATGGGTAGGAACATAAACGTCAAAAATTATCTTAACTGTGACCGAACAATATCGTTAAAATTCATGATTTATCTTCCGCTAAATCATCAACTGTTATGCACATTACGAGTCAATAGCCTCATAGACTATTAAATGGTGGGTACGACCCGAATACCTGAGCAACGTAAGTTATGATGTTTTTTTATGACAGTCTTTAAAGGTTTATGTCCGCTGTATTCTCTTTGGATTTTTTTTGGGCTGGGAAGGGGTGGGGATAACCTGGTACTCTCCAAGTCCTCAATACAGGTATAAATACAAAATTTTAGATAAATCGACTCATTAACATTTTAGTTATCACTACATTAGCAGTTCAATCGGGAACAAATCGCTGAATATGGATAACATTGAGTTTCTTGCTATAAAATTCTTTACCAAGCAAGAAACACCTCAAATTATTTTGGGAGAAATCTTATCTGTTTAAGGGGACTCTTGCCCTGTAAAGAGGCATTCGCAAACTTATTGATATATCTTAGACGGCTCCTTGGCTTAGTGGTAGTAGCCCTGCCTTCGAAGCGAGGGGTCCCGGGTTCGATTCCCGGCCGGGGCACACTTTGTGTGGTGAGCATGAAGTTTGTTCTCGGGTCATGGTTGTTTGTCTTGTGTTTCTGTGTTTGTCCATGCCATCTGCGACACAGGGAATCCTAGTGCAGAGGTATGAGTGTGTAAAAAAAAAAAAATTTGGGAGAAATCTTATCTGTTTAAGGGGACTCTTGCCCTGTAAAGAGGCATTCGCAAACTTATTGATATATCTGAAAAATATATCAGGATAGGGAAAATCAAGGAATTACAAAAAAAATATATTTGTTTGAAAGGATGTGCTTTCAGATTGGCCTAATATTTTTTTTTTATTATATTAAAATCGGTTCAATTGTTTGTTTTTTAAATCTAGATAACTGGATATAATGTCATCCAAGTAAACGAAATTGCGTATTTTGCTTTCCTGTGATTTTTTCATCGTTGTAAACGTTTTGAATGTTCCATTTTTAAAATGGTTTCGAAAATTAAAAAGTTAAATTTTAAGTTTTTTGTTAAAAGTTAAATAGTATGCTTTTTGTTAAAAGTTTAATTGTATGCTTTTTGTTAAAAGTTAAATTGTATGTTTTTGTTAAAAGTTATTAGGAGTACAAATAAGTTTCCGCCGTTTTTAACACAGATTAAATATTTATTGTAGAAGAACGGTAATATAAATTTATTCAAAATATTGCCCATCACTTGCAACCACTTTTTCCCATCTCTCAGGCAGCATTCGAATCCCACGTCTGAAGAACTCCTTGTCTTTTGAGGTTATCCACGAATCAACCCAATTTTTGGTATCCTCATAAGATGTGAACCCCTGCGCCGTCAGAGCATGTGCTACGGACCGGAACAGGTGATAATCGGACGGTGCAATGTCTGGTGAATACGGCGGGTGGGGTAACACTTCCCAATCAAGTGTTTCCAAGTACTTTTTCACGGGAGCCGCAACATGTGGACGAGCATTGTCATGCAGAAGAATAATTTTTTCGTGTCTAGAATAGTATTGAGGGCGTTTTTCCTTCAGAGCTCGGCTCAATCTCATCAATTGTGTTCGATAGAGGGCTCCAGTAATTGTTTCGCTCGGATTAAGCAACTCATAATACACTACACCTAGCTGATCCCACCAAATACACAGCATAAGTTTTTTTCCGTGAATATTCGGTTTTGCTGTTGATGTTGACGCGTGGCCAGGTAATCCCCATGATTTTCTTCTTTTTGGATTGTCATAATGTATCCACTTCTCATCACCAGTTATGATACGATGTAAAAAACCCTTTTTTTATGTCTAGCTAGCAGCATTTCACTTAAGCATAATCGGCGTTCAATATCTCTCGGCTTTAATTCGTACGGAACCCAATTTCCTTGTTTATGAATCATTCCTAATGATTTTAAACGATGTGAGACTGCTTGCTGAGTGACTTCTAATGTTAGAGCAAGTTCTTTTTGTGTTTGAGATGAATCTTCCTCCAATAATTCCTCCAATTCTGCATCCTCGTAAATTTTTGGCCTTCCACTGCGATCTTTGTCTTCTACGTCGAAATCACCATTTTTAAACTTTTGAAACCACTCTCGACACGTTCTCTCACTCAAAGCAACCTCACCATATGCTTCTACGAGCAATCGATGCGCCTCAGCAGCAGATTTCTTTAAATTAAAGAAGTAAACTATCATTTCCCGCAAATGACGCTTACTTGGCTCAAATTTTGACATTTTCAACTTATAAAAATTATATTTTACCAATATAAAATCAATGATATTAATAGGTTATGTTGTTCTTGAATGTCCAAACTATTTTTTAAGCCGGTTATCATCTGCGAAAGCTAACCGAAACTCCGTGCCGCGCCATCTACAATAAAACGGCGGAATCTTATTTGTACTCCTAATAAATTCTATGTTTCATTTTAAAATTCTCGCGAGTAATAAGGAAAGTATTGAAGGCGGTTTTTTTCCAATTTTCAAATCAGTCACTTGTATACTGCTTAAGTGACGGGATGAGTTAGAGGCGCACCTGATGTTAAATGTTACCTCCGCCCATAACAAAATACGACTCGGATCGTCCCCCCCCCCCCGAAGTATGAACAGACCCAAGTCGCAGCACATATAACATATATACTCTATTATATTATATACTCTAACACAACACAGTGCGTTAAATATCTTAGTAAGGTTGTAAAAACACGCAATCAGCTTGGTAAAACCCAGAGAGCATAGAATTTGTAGAGGTATAGAAGCCTAACATACGCAAAGTGTAAGACTATGATGCCTAGTTATCCGGCGACTCTAATGTGCAAGGCTATGTAGTATTATATTATCTGTAGCCATGTATTTGAGTCCACAAGTAAAATATTTCATTGTAGAAAAAGAATTAATTAATTTGTTATCAATACAAAAAAATATCATAGAATTTCAAAATATATAGAATTTTAAATGCCAAAGTTTGTATGTATGTGTGTGTGTGTAAACGAATTTACATAGAGGCTACTTTTGATCCCGGAAAACCGCAGGTAATGCCGCGGGGCGCGTCTAGTACAATATATATCAAAACAAAACCTTGTAAATGTTTCTGGTATACTGGTTGGGATTATTTACGTAACTTTTGGCGCATTTTTTATTGGACTGGCAACATTTAGTCTTGAGTTAGTACCAGCAACCTTTGTACTAATTTAGTAAATTCCTAAAGTAATAAGAACGCATGATCTTGTAAAAAAGTGACGATTTTAAGTAACTTCTGAATTCAACGGCAATAAAGTATTTTTGCTTTGACTTTGACATGAACTCACGAACACAGGTAAAATATGGCTTCAGTATTACAAAATTATATTTGACATTCTTCTAATCCGTATGTTATTTCAATGGAAAATACGCAGTCATTTTATCCACACTAGTTGTCCATGAGAATTACGTGTAGCCAGCCAAACTAGAAACACTTATTACTAATTCCATTCGGATGTTCAATGCTAAGAGTAGACGAACTGCATTTGAGCTGAATTGGAATTGCAACTTAACTGTAACTTACTTATTCCTTTAGATGGCTAGTAATACTGTTAGTACTACTTATAAACCTTCATTTCATTTCATGTATTGTCGTTTGTGAACCTAGGTACATAATTGAGATGGAAAACTTAATGTAATTAGATCACTAGGCTCGGCCATTTGAGCATAAAACCATACAACAAATTTAGGTAAAAAAAAAATATCAAAATATATTACAATATAATTAATAATTAATCTTGTCTATTGTCTTGTCCAAACGATGTCTATTATTGTTTGGACACGACAAAATTTCCACTCAAAGTAAACGTACAAAAAATATTCGTCGGGAATCGGGATATATCGAATATTCATTAATATTCGTGGATAGATGGATGGATTGTGTGAAAGATGATATGCGTAAGAAAGGAGTGAGTACTGAGATGTCTGACAGAGGGGAATGGAAGAAAGGCACAATTTTAAGAAGGTTTAAACGGTTTCGTAGCTTAAAAGTAGCACTGCCTTTGAAGCGAGGGTTCCTGGCTTCCAATAGTTTACAATGATTGTGACTCATATGATAATATGCCGAAAGGTACATTTACAGGTAAAAATACATTGATACTATGGTTATTGACATCTTCTGTACCTACGTGTATTTCAAGCAATAAAGTATATTTTGACTTTGAATTTGGCATAGTTTAATGAGCGTAATTTGTTCTTGGATCTTGCGTGTTTGTCTTGTGCTGTTATTCAATTTTTAACAATAATATCCTTATTTGATTTGTCATTATAATTAATTAAAAGGATGTTAACATTTTTTTAATACAAATTTTGGAGATACAAGTTTCTAAAATTAAATAAAATGTGGTTTCTCCCTCTAAATTTTCGGCCAACTCAGTGGCAACCTAGGCCATCAACATGGTTTATCCACTAGAATAAAATCTTTAACTGTGAAGATGTACATACTAAAATTAATTTAAATTACTTGGATGAATATTTTTTTCTAGTTGATTTGATTTAATTTATTTATTAGCCTAAGTTACTCCTTAAAACATCAGTTATCTGCCAATGAAAGTACCGTCAAAATCGGTCCAGTCGTTTTTGATATTAGTTAACAAACAGACAAAGAAACAGAGAATTTATTTAACTATTTTTTTTGTAATTGCCGTATATACTATCAAATGGATTTAGTAAAAAACTGTTATTTTGACATAACAAACAATCACTTTAATTTCAAATGGATTTAGTAAAAAGCTGTTATTTTGACATAACAAACAATCACTTTAATTTCAAATGGATTTAGTAAAAAGCTGTTATTTTGACATTACAAATAGACACTTTAATTTTATTTATTCGTGTTGCCAACTAAAGTACTAAAATACGTACGTAATCTAGGTTTACGTACGATTCATAATTGAATATATATTTCAATTAATGTGTCAATGCCATGTAATTTGCGCAATTTTAATGTCTTATTAGTTAGGAATTAATTACTGTGGAATAATTGGTAAATTAATGTATGGCTATTTAATTGTTTGATAGGTTATTTGTTTAATAGATTTTTTTTCATCAGAATGATATTTTTCTTAACACCCTTTCTTCATGACTCTGCACTAGGATTCCCTGTGTCACAGATGGCATGGACACAGAAACACAAGACAAACACCCAAGATGAGAACAAACTTCATGCTCACCACACAAAGTGTGCCCCGGTCGGGAATCGAACCCAGGACTCCTCGCTTCGAAGGCAGAGTTACTACCAACTAAGCCACGGAATCGTCAAATATGTAGGTAGGTTTCTAATGAAAATAAACTAACTTGAATCTCTTGCCTTCATTGGTCTAAAGTGAATGGACAAGCAGTCGGCCCCCCTGACGTTAGGTGGTTACCGCCACCCATAAACCAAAAAAATACGACCCAGGATTTCCCCCACCAAAGCATGAAAAGAGGGACGTCGCATTGCGTTGCGCCCGTCACTCTGAGACGGGGAGCACGCCTCATGGGAATGTAATTTCACCGGCACCCACACCTATCTATGTTACTATTCTGCCAATTAGCTAATCCAAGTCCTTCTATATTGTCTATCTATGTACCTATGTTGAAATACCTACAGTAACAGACATAAATATTCAAACATAAAAAACCACTTATCCTAAAAGACTTTCCGAATTATAATATTAGAAATTGTATAATAATATCTCGTTTCATAATTATAATAATAAAAATGATTGAACATCGTTCTCTATAATAGATGTTTGTTTAAATAATAACTGGCAAAGCAAAAAGTTTTATGTCCAAAGAGTTGCAATACCAAAAAGAAAGTTACACGGTAAACAAAACGCGCGGCCACGCAGTCAGTGTGTCACTGTCCGAAAAAAGTTCGCTATGAGGATAACGCGCTTGTGTGCGTGTGACCTACTTACGAACGCCACTCGGGAACCATCGGGCGATTCCGTAGGCGCCATCTTGGTTACACGACCAGTTTACACTGACCTCTTCATTCAACCACGTCAACTACACATGCGTCGCGGACGTGGCGCTAGTTTCCATATAAAAACGCGTAATCTCCTACGTTTTGTGTTAGTTCTCTTAATAACCGCGGGACTTTATCCGTGGCGCGACTTTGCGAGTTCCAAAGGTATGACAAGTCAGGATGCGTTGGATATTGGTTACGTAAAAACGTTGTCATGTTATTTTGTTTTCGTTTTCAATGGGATGATAAAGTGTTGATAGTGATTTATTTACTTCCGATTTCATTGTTGATGATTTTAATTATACTCATGCCGTTTACCCGACAGGGTAGACATATGGTAGAATTTACATACGTGGAAACATAGACGAGTATTTAGGTAATTTTTTGTGCCTATAAATCATTGCCAAGTTATAGTTGAATGAGGGAAGAACAGACCTTTGTCACAGATTATAAAATATGAATGATGTATGAAAAAGCAACCAAGTTTAAGAAACGTTGCGTTTTATTAACCGACTACCAAAAAAGGAGGTTCTAAGTTTGACTGTATTTTTAGGGTTCTGTAACTCAAAAGTAAAAATAGGATCACGTCTTTGTCCGTCTGTCTATCTGATAAGACACTTAAGAACGCAACAGTGCTTCTTGTCAAATTTAATGGTTCTAGGGCAACTAGGTTTTGATTCCCTGGCGAGAGTCAAAATATACGGCGTAAACGAAACATTATCCGTATCTTTTGATTGCGTTCACTTAGAAGTTTGATTTGTTCACTGCTCCTAGGGATTGTAGAGTTGAATATATGATATTAATTTCAACTCGATACCTCCACGCGTTCCTGAGGAAAAGGGCCATAAAGAAAGATATACGGACAGCGAAGTAACCCTATTTGGGCCCCTTTTTTATTATTGAGGTACGGAACCTTTTTGAGGTTCCTTCTTTTTATGACGTTGGTTAAATCTGGTCTATAGATAAATACAACCACAGTAGCGTATACATGTAGTTTACATAAATATCCTTAAGTATATTGTATTTCACGTCAGAGGAAGCAACTTGCCCGCGTTCAAAGTCAAACTCAAACTCATTTATTCCTTTAGATCCCAAGTATCATTTGGACACGTCAAATTTTACACACACAAGTAAACATATTCGTGAGCATATAACACAGGAACTCCCAGGCACATTACATGCACACAGATATGTCAAATACAGTCAGTTTTCATGTTTAAGCTAATCTTATTTGTTAAGTTTACGTCTGTTTGCGTTCGTAGTACCCTTAGAATCCCTACACGTACCCCCTGGGTGGTGCTAAAGGAGCAACCATAAGTAGCAGTAGAACTTGTGCCAAGTTCGTCCGGAGAGGTGCTGCCACCAGCTGGAATCTGGCCCCAAGCAGTAATGCTCGGAATACGGTGTTCCGCCTCGTGTCTGTGATTTCACCGGCACCCACACCCACAGGCTTAGCAGTGGATTACCAGGTGTGGAGGCAGTTCTCCGGACGAACTTGTAACAATTTCTACTACTTTTACTCACCAAAATCAATGGAAAAAAACAAAATAGATTTATACTAAAAACAAATCGATAAAATATCGAAAGTAAGTTACGCAACGACACATCGAATCGATTATTTAAAAGCGAATGATAGTTGCACAATGATAAACAACACTAGCTGATGTTTAATCTGTGGATTTAAGTTTTACATTCCCAGTTACTTCCGTATTGTTTTAGAGATCCTTACACGATAAGAGACAGTGTAAACCTTATCTTAGTACTTTTTATTTAAACGAGCAATTCTTGTATAATAAACGTTTACACAACTCTGCACTAGGATTCCCTGTGTCGCAGATGGCATCGACAAATATAGAAACACAAGACAAACACAAAGGCCCGAAAACAGACTTCATGGTCACCACACAGTGTGCCACGGCCGGGAATGGAACCCGGGACCCCTCACTTCGAAGGCAGAGCTACTACCAACGATTAGAAAGGGTGTGTTTAGAAAGGGTTGCGCTGTTTTAGGTATAATTGTGTAATAGTATTTCTTGTAGAAATGCATTTTTTTTTAAATGGGAACTAAAATCTGAGCGAGTCTCGATTTTGCCCCTCTGTTTCCCGCGGTTTTCAAATATTGGATTCGCAACAATTATATTTGAACCAGTGACCTTCAGTTTAAAAGTCGGCGTGTACCCCTTAGCCACCACTTACGTCATTCACCTGTGATCTCGCCATACATGATGAAATCACATGTTTTTTTTGTAACTAGCTGAAGGCCCACCTGATAAGTGATTACCTGCGCCCATAACAACATTAATCAAGTCCTCCTCAACCGAAACCTAAGACCTCATTACGCCCGTCACCCGAGACGGGGATGTTACGTCTCATGCGCGTGTGATTTCACTACACCCACACCCTTCCACCGGCACACAGCAACCCGATACTACTGTACCGTACCGTACCGTACCAGCCGCTAATGTTCCCACTGCAGGGACCCCAGCCTACTCTCGATAATTGAGAGTGAATGGGCTCTACCACGGGAGCCCAATCCGGATTGGTAGATGTCACATGTCGTTGAATTTTTGGTTCTAAGACATGCCGGTTTCCTCACGATGTTTTCCGTCACCGTTTTGAGAACGTGGTATTGCGCACATAAATTTTTTCAAGTGTGAAAATTCATTGGTGCACGTTTGGGTTTGAACCAGCAACCTTCAGATTGAAAGTAAAGAAAAAATACTACTGTAATGTAATGTAATTAATAATATGTTGATAATTTTGTACAGAACCATCTCTACTTAGGTTGGAACACGCATGCCCAATGTCCACACAAACGCAGACACACACATACAAGATTTTTGGGCAACTTTCTCCATTCGAAAGCGGACATTGCAATGGAGTCTTTTATACGTGTGAGTTTAAGAAATACAAAATAAATCATTGTTTTGAGTAAAATGAGCGGCGCAGACGCCGACTTTCAATCTGAAGGTCGCTGGTTCAATCCCAGCCAATGAAGCCTTTCAAACGTGATTTGAGATTTTTTTTTTAAGAAAACTTTTAAGCCATGTTTTTCCAATGGTTAATGTTGACGTTTTAATCGCGGGTAAAAAGGTTAGTAATATCAGAATACATCCGTATCAGCCTCTAATGTTCCCATTGCAAGAAGACACCTACTCTCGAAAATTGAGAGCGAATGGGCTTTGATCTACCACGGGAGTCCAATCCAGATTGGTAGATGACACATAGCTTCGAATTTTTGGTTCTAAGGCATGCCAGTTTGACAATACAAGACATGTTTTCCTTCACCGTTTCGCGAACGTGGTAATGCGCACATACATTTTTCAAAAGAAAATTTCAGTGGTACACCTGTGGGTATTAAACCAGCGACCTTCTGATTGAAAGTCAGCGTCCGCGCCTATGCGCCACCACGCTCTCGCTGCTTTACTTAGATCGGTAAAGAACATACAATCAATCAATCACTTTATTTGCAATAAGGGTAATAAATGTTCGATAAAAAATTAAGGTAGGATTTTCACCACGTGCGCATGAAAAATTACTTATCCTAAATTTAAAATTAAATTTGATTTAACTGCAATTATCTTAGCAAACTATAAATAGAGTAAACATGTGGCAAACTTGAATCAAAACGAATTGAACAAAATGAAACAGGCAGCATAGCTTCGTCAAAATTAAAATCACCCTTTTTAGTCGAGCATTGACAGTTAGTTTTACGCAAAATGTCACAGAACGCAGAACCGCAGACTTGGTAGTGGCAATAAGTTGATCATCAAACTCCTAAACAGATCTTCTAAATATATCACCATCTCGATGACAGCTTTGAAACATAATCGGCATCAGAATCGTTTCATTCGTCCAGGAGCCACAGACAGACATACAGAAACACTACAAACTAAAACTTTTTTGCCGGAAAAAGAAAATTATCTGTTCGTGCAGATAATTTGCGTACCAAACATAAATATAATATATGTATACCACAGATCAATAATGCAAAATTTTATAAAAGTATGTATGTAACTGCCATCAAAATCTATAATCATTTACCTATCGATTTGAAGCAATTGAAGGGAACCATATTTAAATATAAACTTAAAAAATGGCTAGTTAGTAAATCTCATTACAGTGTTAATGAATACTTAGCTGTTAACCCAAGTTAGCTCATAATTTTTTGTTTCGATTCTCTTCTGATCTATTGTACGTCCGAGAGGACAAACTGTTGTTCCATAAATAATACTTATAAGATCTTTATATACACAGTGTAACAATAAAATATATTCTTATTCTTATTCTTATTCTGTTATTTACGTTAATTTCGTAGCAAACGGAAAACGGCGTAGGCGCTACGTAGGAGTTTCGTAGCGTTTTTTTCGTACGTTTTCCACATGCTTTGAAATATAACGAGTGCTTTGAAGCTACTGAATGCTTGGTGAAAAGGATCTTTCATTGACATCCAACGCAGGGAAGGATATTCTCAAGCGGTTTTAATTATTACTAGCTGTTTTAGCGCGAATTATTTTTTCTTTTTCTTAAATAAAAGTAGTCTTTGTTTATGTTATAGCATCAGCTATCTGCAAAGAAAGTTACGTCAAAATCGATTTAGCTTATGTTTTGTTATGTCTATTACTAGTTTCAATTTTTTACCTTTTGGTTGTGTCTGGGTATATATCTATGTATTATATGTATATTTACAAAAAAATAAGTACCGTATATGTATTCTGTTAGTAATCTAGTTCCCATAGTACAACCTTTGCTTAATTTGGGGCCAGATGGCGCTGTGTGAAATGTGCAAAATAAAAAAAATAATGAGTAATGTGGATGAGTTGAGAGCTAATGGTACCTCAATCTTTCACTTTCAATCTTTAGTTTATCCATTAAGACCCCCAAAATTAAAGAATGTGAGTCCCCCTCCTAGCCTTAACCACTTACGAAATTCGAGAGTGATCGAGAATTCGTGACAAAGCTTTCACTAGTTAGATAATGAACGGGTATACTCTTGCAGCATTCCGTACCATCCTACATAGTCCCACTGAAAACTACTCTCGACTAGCGAGAAGCGATCATCAAAGTTTACCAACAAGCAATAATTTGGATGGGTGACCGTGGCATTGGAACTTGAACTCCCGCTTCGGAGGGCACGTAAGATCGTCTCCCCGGCTAAGATTCAAGATTCAAGGTTAAGATAGTCGATAAACGATGTCGGATGCCTTCTGGTGGCTTCAGATTTCGACAGCAGAGTAGGCCACTTACGTGAAGACTAGCGAGAGTGAATGAGGTTGGTTTTTTATGGATTTAAAGGCTATACTTTAAACTATAGCAGCCATAAAAATCGAATTTCCAATTAGCAACAAATACGCAATTTCGTTTATTTGGATGACATATCGTTTCCAATTATTTTGTTTTAACAACCAAACTATTGATCCGATTTTGATAAAAACTATGGGATTTTTTTTTTGGCGTAGTGGAATCTGCTACAGATACACCGGTTGCCCTGGGGGGGAAAACCGAGTTATGTGGGACTTTTACCGTAACTAAACCCCTCCGGTGGCCGACCTCTGCATTCGAGGGTCTCTGGGCTCTCCAAAAGGAACTTCACCAGTGACCCTCTCGCACGTTGCCAGGAGGCCCGTTCTTGGGAAGGGTGTAAAGAGTCCCTATGGCTTTATGGGACCAATATCATATGTTTTTAAATAAAAAAAGAATTTTTGAAATCGGTTCTTAAATAACGGAGATCTGAGGTAAAAACAAAAATAAATAAGAAATACAGTCGACGTGAAAACCTCCTCCTTTTTTGAAGTCGGTTGAAAATGAACTTGTAAGAGGATGCTGAATTTTAGTAGCTGTATACTTCGAATTCTCATACTCCTCATAGGGTAAGGCACTTGAAGATCTATCGCGCGCAGCCTCGCATCCTTGCCTCGGGTCTTGGGTGTTTGTATTATGTAATTATCAGTGTGACCTGTGACGCAGGCAATCCTGTAGGAGTATATTTTTTGTGTTCAAATATACGAAATCTTTGTTTAACTTCGCGTGTTTCTAATTAAAATCGCCGAAGGTTGAACAGCGTTGATTGGTAGAAAAATACTGAGATTTTATCTAAAATAAATATAATTGCATGATTTTTCTTGATAAGTATGAGTCTTTGTGAGTGACGGGCGCAATTTGACACCTGTCAAAGTTCAATATTCAACTCGGCGTGCCATTTTCTAGGTGTCTAATTAACCGTATACATACCAATATAACTTCACATATTTTTATTATTACAAGCTTATATTTAACTTGCAATGTATGTTCGTCCGGGTGGAATATTGCAACTGAATTTTAAATCAGTTATCTTTAACCGATTGAGCTGAAATTTGGTATACACGCATATTTTGGATGACAATGCATGCTTAGCTATGTGATGTCATTCTAATTCCAATATGGCGGATCATCCAAGATGGCGGACTAGTTATTTTTTCTGCACCCATACTGGGTATCAAATGAAAGGGCTTGCAAACCAGAACTGGAAAAGAGCTTGTTATTAAAAAGTTTTTTACCATTAATTTATTTATAGTTTTGTTAATCAATTTCCCCAATTGTGATTTGATAGGTTAGCTACATAATTTCATCCCTAAGGGGCAAAAAAGGGAAGAAAGCATTTTTTTTTATTAGCCTCTTGCCTCTCTAGAGAATAAAGAGACGAAAAATGGCGTTAAAAGGGAAAATTTAAGCAGAGTTATTCGTGGGAAAACAATTACATAAATGAGGTAACCACTTGTCAAGTCTACGTTGCTTGTGTAACCCACAAGGTTAAACGTGGTTAAATGCCTAACCCTTTGAGAAAAAGCGTGAATATATCTGCAACCTTACGATCACTTTTAAAGCCTAGTTATCTAGCAAGGTCTAGCCGATCAATTAGAGTCTCATTAGGGTCTTAGCACACAGCTGTCCGTATATAAGTGTGTGTAAAGCCTTAATAAGTATTGCTTCGGTTACTCATGATCTCCACGTAAGGCTCCGTGGCTTAGTTGGTAGTAGCCGTGCCTTCGAAGCGAGTGGTCCCGGGTTCGATTCCCGGCCGGGGTTCACTTTGTGTGGTTGCATGAAGTTCGTTTTCGGGTCTTGGGTGTTTGTCTTGTGTTTCTGTGTTTTCCCATGCCATCTACGACACAGGGAATCCTGCAGAGGTATTCTATCTGAATATCAGCGCTGTGGCGTGCTACCAGCATACAACAGAGATAGTTTTGGCCAGGTTTCTCTGTCTAATCATGTATTTGGTTGGATGCTATAAGACCAAAAGAGATTCTCCGGTTTCGAAACATTTTATTTGCAGTGGATGTATGGAAGACGGTTCTAAGCCATTTCCAGGATTAATGAGTCTGAATATTTTAAAAGTTTTTTTTTTTAATTTCTTGGCTTTGTATTTCTTTTATTAAACCTTTTTATCAACAAGGTCCAGTTATAAATTAAGGAATTTTTAAACTTTGTAATCGCTATTTTGACGTGATTACTATTGTTATTACTATTATCAGTAATCTAGTTTCCATAGTCCAAGCTATGCTTATAGGGTAAAAAATGTCGATGAATATTTATTAATTATTTTATTTAAAACCGAAACACACATTATCACAACCTACAGAACCAGTCAAGCAACGAACATTTTGTTCGAAATTCAAATTCATCCGACGTCAACTCACAGCCTTGGAGCCCTGCAAATGAAACACCTGTGACCTCTTGAGATCGCGCTAGTAGCTCGCTAGAAGCATGATAGTAATTGCATTCGACTTATCTAAGTAAATTTTAAGGTTAAGTAAGTGACCGCTCGTACTGGTGGTGGCTCTGATGTTAAGTGGTTACTTTCACTCATAACTACTAATACGATACAGGTCCTCCCTGATCTAAGTATGACAAGATCCAAGTCGCCCGTCATCTGAGACGTGCGCTACTGACTGTAACCCTGTAATTTCACCAGCACCTCCCACAGGAACAGCATAGCAAATAATATGTATGATTATTATTATTATTATTTACTTTTAGCTGTCATTAAATTCCTATGTGTTAGCTAAAAGCGATCGTGATTTTAGCAAAGGAACAGTCAGAGTTGGCGTTACTCAGTGTCATTTATGAAGGAATGAGTTCGTAATTCAAATGGCATTTTAGTCCATAAGCTGTGTTGGAAATTCTCTGGGCAGTCTGGAAATAGGTCTTGTCTACCAAATACATTGTCTAGTGTGGCTACGTCAAGTTTACTAGATCAATATGGATCTATAATTCGTCGTTCTTCTCTCTTTTGAAATTTGAGTTTGTTTTTGGATACTGATGCTTTGGTAAATCATACTCCTTTCCTTCGGATTCGTCTGTTAGGATTGAAACAGTCGTAAACTTAAAAACAAAACTGGCTAAAACATGAAATCTAATTTTAATTTGATATATTTTGATATGCATGTATACTTCTGTGACACGTTGTATGCTCACGAATATGTTTGTGTGTAAAATTGTTTGAAATAAAAAGAAAATTGTTTAAATTACTAAACTTTTACTAAAACGTTTTAAGTTCCGTTTTTTTTACTATCAGAGAATCTAAAACCCTGTTAATGTGGCGAAGCTTTCCCTTGAAGGGTTTTGCAATAAGGAAAACGTGTTGTTTGCATTGACTTGTGTAATACGAAAGCATGTTTATTATTTGTGTGTATCTCTCGAGGCTTTGTGTATATACATAATTATTACCTAAACCAAAGTGTATATTTTATTTGGCAACAAAGTGATATGCGCGTTCGTTTGATGGTCATTTAAAATTATTTTTACGTAATTGACGCCAGCTATTGGTATATCAATTATAAAAAAAATGTTTTTATTTAATTAGTGCGATATAATTGTGTATAAAACATGAGATTCCTTATGTGTATTAAAATTTTAGTTTCCAAGCATTTTTACAAGTATTACAGGTCCCTAAACAGTTTAACAAATGTAACCTACATCTTACAAGGTTAATTTTGGGTTTCAAACAAGTTACTTTAAGAAATAAACTGGGAATCTTCTACACGACAAGCGCCGTCAACGTGCGTCAATATTTAGATTCACTATCTACACGGCCCTTCGTACAACGTAAGACCCTTGCGCAATGCACGTTACCTTTGTTTGCGCATATACTTACCGTTTTGTTACGTCAGTAGTCATACTAATAGCGTTTTAGATGCACATGAGATCCAAAGTTCACAGTTCGGAATCGATATCTGTTTAGATGTTGGATATTTTTGAAAATGTCGAGATATCTCGTATAAGATATTATGTAACTCAAATAAAAAATACCCCGAAACTCGTGTCCAAATCTATTTTAAAATCTCCCCGAATCGTTGAATTAGTCTTTACGAAAATATTTGCTTCACAAAGTAAGTAAATCAAATTGATTTTGAATAAAACACACTTCTAATTTCAAACCTACTTGAATGATAAGAACTTACACGCAAATATTAAATGAGCCAGTACACTACTGCAAAGCCAGCATAAAAATCGCCGAATTCGAAATTCAAATTTCGAAATTTTGCGATAGGACGCGGTGCGTTGTCTCAATTAAAACTGTAGCTGTTGCATAAAATGCAATTTTGACCTTTAACAACGAGCGGTAGGGTTGTCTTTCGATTGTGTGACGCGACGGCGTCAAGCCAAGTCAAAAGTGTGTCACCGAGTTGAACAACACACGCAAGGCCGAGTCGGTAGTAGCTATCGTGTATTCTGTGGTGAGCTATCTATGAATGCGCGATCAAAATCGCGAATGTGCATCTCTATGACAGTACACATTAGAGATTTTGTCGTTTTGATACAACGTTTACTCTCGCCCCAGCAATTTACGAACCAGCAAAACAGACACTGGCAGAATTTGTGTGGTTAAAGACACAAAAAGCCATACAGAAGAAGAATGATAAACGTCCCTTACGTGCGATAAATGAATAGTTTAATTCACGAATATGTCGCTTTGATTGATTTTAATAAAAGCGAACAGTGAAATTGCTTACTTTGAGAAGGTAACCTTGTCATTAGTTCTATATCCTATTTCTGTCGTGAGAATTCAACTGGTGCTACATTTTACTGATGTAGTTAAGCAAAATGCTGAGTCGAGACCCTTTTGCTTGCACACAAATATATAAATATCTTTCATTGTTATATCTAGTTGTATTTACTGTTTTTACTATTTATTGCTTACTTGTTGTAATTCTTGTTATTATCATTTCTAAATCGTACCTTTATTTTTTTTCTTAAGTGTGCTATACTTCAAATAAATGAATGTTTATGTCTATGTGTCGAAGTTTTCAAGTCACTTGAAACTCTCAGACATTGCTTATCGAATATAGCCGGTACCATTATCTAAACGTGTCCTCCAAACCACGGATGTGCTCAATTCAAGCGCCACGGAGCGGTCACCCATCCAATTACTGACCGGAGAGATGGCGGGCGGTTAACAACAACAGACAGTCAGTACTGCTTACTGCCAGTACTGCTTGGCGGTCGTATGGGTTTGGTAGCAGTACTGCACGTGCAAACATGGTTTTTTGCTTTCATACATAATATGACTCACATTAAGACAAAAATGTTCTAGCGAGTTCCCTAGACCGACTAACGACGACTTAATGATCTCATTCATAAAAGTCTAGGGTATGAAACGCTAATTCTGCCAATGAAATAACGTAATTTTTTTATGGGAAGAATACAGTTGGTTGAATGCGTTCATAGTTTCATGCCTATGAATCATTGTGAAGAATACATTTGGTAGAATGGGAGACCGGTCTTTGCCTGACTTTTTAAAAGTGTAGGTGTTCACTTTCACTTTACCGGCAAACAGTAATGAGTGCATATGGCCACAGAATTGGTATCGGAAATACGGTTAGTACTGCCACCACTGCAGTACCTTCCGGAAAAAGTCTGCACATACACAGCTTGGCAATATAGTGTTAAAATGAATGAAAATTGAAAATGTACACTTTCTATGTATTTTCGTAGCTTTCTCACACGCTGTCTCGCTCGGACATATACAAAATGGCCACCTGTCAAAATTAGTTCCGTTTCAAGACGCTGTCCTGTACAGGAATCCGGTATTGCCAACAATACGACTGGACACTTTGTGCCCAAACAATTACTCTAGTGAAATTCAACCTTCCGCCGCTGATGAAATCGCTTCTAAGTGTCGATTTTACATTTTCGCAATCTGCAAGGTGACAATAGTTTTTTCTATTGATAGCTAGAACCAGGGCAGTCCTTGAAACTATAAGAGTACAATTGATAAAAACACCAGCGCCTTGTTTCATTAAAAAAATAACTGTCAAATTCATTTTGCCCATCGTATGCATGCCTTACTTTTTTATGTAACAAATGACTGAACGAGCAGACGACTTACATGGTTACCTCCGCCCATAACAACAGTAATACAACTTAGTTCCCCTACTGAAGTATCAGAAAACCCAAGTCGCACCCCGTTGCGCCCGTCACCCGAGACGGGGATGTTGCGTCTCGTGAGCATGTGATTTCACTCACCTGATGTTAAGTGGTTACCTCCGCCCAAAACAACAGTAATACAACTTAGGCCCTCCACAACTGAAGTATAAGAAGACCCAAGTCGCACCCCATGCGTCTATCACCAGAGACGAGGATGTTACATCTAGTGCTCATGTGATTTCACCGGCACCCACATCCTTCTCTACACAGCAATGCGAGTGCACCACTGCTTGGCAGCAGATAACCCGGTGTGGAGGCAGTACTTCTCCGGGCGAACCTTCCACAAGTTCTACTGCTACTTTTTTCCTCTTTTAGAACCACTCAGGGAGTACGAGTTGGGATTGAAAGGGTACTTAACTACGGACGCAAGCAACTGGACCCCCCCAAACTAACTATCGTGACATTGGCGAATGAATTGGCTAATCCAATCGAAACCATATAAAAAGAAGAACTGTCAAATTTGAATATAGAACAATTTTAAAAAACAAAAGATATCGTACTCTTACAGCTCAGTTTTCTGCGCTGCCGTGGCTACGATTCCCGCCCATTCGTCCCCATGTGACACATTGAATTCCATTTTCAAAAATGCAGGACGTTTCTATTTGCAAAAAAAATAAAAGTATTTTTTTTACAATTACGATTGAATAGTAATCTGGTTCCCATACTAGCTATGGTCAGTTAGGGGTCATTATATGTCGGTTAACCGACTTAGTAATAGCAGTGATAGACCCTTCTATCCTTGGTGACGTCACACGTGCGCACCTACTCGGCATAAAATAGTATTAGAGCGTTTAGTCTGGGCAAGTGACAAGCGCTAGTTACTGAAATGTAACATGATTTTTGGAAGAATGTGGACCAACACAAAGCCATTTTCTAAATTAAAAAAAAAATATAGTTCTTGCAGCTTATTTATAATACCTACAATTTATATTTATCCATTCGGGTCTGAATCTTTTGCACTGTAAGCCGTTATTTGGAATAATCATGAAATTTCACTCATTTAAAAAATCCAATTTACTGACATAATTCCTCATTTTTCGCGATTTTTTTGTATGAAATTTCTATGGGAATACTTCGGAGGTACAAATATCAAATAGAAAATAATCATGACTGGCCAAATATCTCAGTTGGTAGTAGCTCTGTCTTCTGCGCTGTCGTGCGTTCGATTCTCACCCAGGACAAGCATTTGTGTGTGTTCAAATGTTTGTTCCCGACGGACGACACGCTTACTTAACTAATGTAAACACAGCACAGTGGCGTGTGCGCTGCGAAACACACAGTACATATATGCATTATCATATCAGTGCTGTGTACCTGAGCATGTTCCACGCATGCGCATAAACGCGCTAACACGACCACGTGTGTTTGATACTTTTATTTTAATGTATGTTTTTCAGTTCGCAATTTTTTTTTTATTTCTTTGTAAATAAAGTATTTTTAGTTTGACTTATTTTTTTGTCTCATTACATAAGTATTTAACACACTAATATTGTAAAGGCGAAAGTTTGCATGTATGTGTGTTTGTTAATCCTTCACGCTTAAAAGGATCAACGGATTTGGATGAATGAATGAATGAATGAACACTTTATTGTATACCATAAAATATACATAATATTCTTATAGATCTACTTAGATTTAGTACAATGGGCGGTCTTATCGCTGAAAAATTCGGTACCAGGTTAGTTTATATCCTGGATTAACACAGGCTGCTTTTGATCCAGGAAAAGTACAGTGTTCCCTTATTAACACCGACCGCGGGTAACATAGCTTATCCAAAATAATTCTAAGATTTAATTCTTGTAATATTTATATATTTGTATTTGTCTATTATCTATTTACCAATTCTGTGGTCAATATAACATTTTGGTAAAACATGAACTGGTAAGTAAGTGAGAGTAAATCTTAGAAATAATTTGCATGGTAATTTCGATTTTCCGAGTTATATTAATTGTACAAAGTTAGAAATAAATAATTTTTAATTCGTGATTAGAGACGCTTCATTTGAAGATTAAAGCTACTTAACCAAGCAACATTGTTATTTACACACAAATCTCCACAAATCCAAACATTAATGACAACCGGTATGCGTGATGAAAAAACCAAGATGGCCGCCGATGTCATTAAACTACCGAAGGTTTCGCGAGTACCAAGACTGTTCGAGCACGCACAGAGTTATATGGGTCTTGGCCAGGCAACTTTTTCTCGGCGTGTATCTAACATGGTATGTCACATGTATACTATCCTGGGTTTGCAGCTGGTGGAATGATTTGGAGAATATGCCTAGCGAATTAAAAAAAAAACAAATTGGTTCGATCGATAATTTTCGAATGAATTTTTATTAATGATTAGGAGAATAAGCTTAGCAAATTTTAAAAAAAGGAAATCGAATTGCTTCGATCGATTTTTAGTAATAATTTTCGCATTTATTTTTATCAATGATTTGGAGAATAAGCTTAGCAATTAATTAAAAATAAAACAAATTGGGTCGATCGATTCTTAGTAATAATTTGCGCATGTATTTTTATTACGTTTCTGGAAAGACTTTTTTATTTTTTTAGTGGAACATACATACAATTTTACTCCTGTAGATAAAAAAAAACTAAGTTAGTGTTGTCGGAATAAGTTTTTAAAAGTTTCATCAACATGGCAAAATCTTATTTTTGAGAGAAACAAAAATACGCCTGCGTGAAAATGCCAAATTACATTTACACATAAATTTTTTATATATTTTTGTAAGCCATTTAAAAAGCCCTGTATTTTTTCTAAGACAATATAAAATGGCGCCAAAATTTTATAAATTTGATGTCACTGTCACAATTAATACAAAGCTAACATCTCTCGAGCTAAAACCCATCAAGCCGTTTAGGCTACAGAACGTGTTAAATATACATACTCGAAAAACATATGCAGCCGTGCAAAAAGTCGACCATTCACACTAGAAACCTAACATTATTTTAACCATTCGTGAACGCATCCGACCATATTAGGCCGAACTGGCTTTATAAACACTGATAGTAAAGTCACAAAGTTATATACTCTGTGGATAAGTTGTCAAGCTGCGTTCGTAATTCGAGGGCGCGTTGGAATGCATTAGTTGTTACATAACGGATGACAGCTGAACTGGCCTACCAGTAGTGTGTCAGTAAGTTGCATGAAAGCGGAAAATGGGAAAACTTATTATTGCTGCCGTAAGTGTCAAAACGGGTCAATATGGGTCGTGGGGTCAGAGAACCTCAGTAAAATATTGAATGACATACATATTTATTATATTATTACTGTTATTATTATGATTTATTTTTTTTAATATTTACGCAATCTATTTTTAATCAATACTAATTTTAAATAAGACATTTTTATTTAAATTTTTATGTAGTGTTTAAGACAATGTTTTAATGCAAAATTATCCCTTTTGAATTAATTGATTGTAACTGACATGCCAACTGACTTTTCATAGAACTGAATAAATGAATTGTATTGAATTGAATACGCCTCATTGTCAGATCGTCCCTACAAACGGTCAGTAGGTAGTAGCTCTCTCTGTAGGTCGTGCGTTCAAATCTCGCCCAGAACATAGATTTGTGTAACGAACATGTTTGTTGTGTCTGAGATTTTTATGATAGGAATTTGACAATGATTGTCAGTTCGACGCACTCCCTTCAATCTCTGATTGGTTGACGAATCATATGAGATCAACTTGAGATTTTATTATATAATTTTTTTTCAAATTTCATACCGCCCGATTGTCACTAACTGGTCTTATTGACTAGTATACTGGGACCGACATCAAAGTCAAAGTAAAAAAAAATAATTTCGTTGCATTCTTAATAATTACTTGGACTACATTTGTGCCAGTGGCAGTAGAATAATGCTTATAATCGATGAATAAAGAACTAAAATATTGATCAATACAATCCAGAATGATCCATGGCGTGTTGACACGTGACAGTACACGGTGCATGCCACTCGGCTGTTGCATTGTAAAACAGCTAACGGCCTAGACGTCACGCATTTGTCAAAATACGAGAAAAATTACAATAATAAAAAAAAGATGGTACATCCGTGGTAGATTAATGTCTATTCACTCAAGCTTGTCGAGCGTAGACTTGGTTAAGCAACAAATAGCAACTTTTTTAGTTCGACATTGGTGCCGAAAAAAGCTAACGTTAACACACTCATACCTCTGCACTAGGATTCCCTGTATGGCATGGACGAACACAGAAACACAAGACAAACACCCAATACCCGAGAACAAACTTCATGCTCACCACACAAAGTGTGGTTAACAAAGCTGAACCACTTAACATCAGGTTAAGTGGTTACCTCCGCACATAACAAGCGACTTATTTCCCCGGCCCAAACAGAAGAACCAAACCGCAACCCGTGTAACGAACCTGTAACCCCACCGGCACCCACACCCACACCTGGACACGTCAATGCGAGTGCACTGACAGATTACGTTTTAATACTAATATCGAGATGTAAATTACACGGGTACCGTTTTGCGAGTGTCTAATTACATCGACCGGACGCAGCTTATGGCATTCAGCATATTGTAAGTACCTAAATTAATTTAATACTTACATAATTCATAATTAATTTGGGTGACGTCACAGCTCTGTTCTCTGCAATGTAGGTGGTAGGTTCGAGTATCAGCCAGGATAAACATTTATGTAAAGAAGATAGATTTTTGTTGTCTGGGTGTTTATTTGTATCATGTGTTTTTACGAATGCTGTAAAAGTATTCTATCAGTAATATTGTTCCCATAGTACAAGCTACGCTTAGTTTGGTGAGGATGGCGCTGTGTGAAATGTCTCTCTCCATAATGGTAAACATTGATCAGTAAACATTGATTTAATTGTTAACAAAGTTCAATAAAATAAAACGGCATTGTTAGAATTTCCTTGAAGGAAAGTTTAATCCTGGATGTAAGAACATAAAGGATAAATTTACGAGTTCATCGTAAAGATGAACTCAAATTTGTCACGTCTACGTTACAATTATAGTGTAACTCGCAAGGTGAAAAAGTGATGGAAGCATGAATCTATGTTTTAAGTTACAAATGAATAGATATTTCTCTGGGTGAATGTTCCACAGAGTTAGCTACTTATTGCTAAGGTCTGTTATAAAAAAAACGTCTTCCAGTTTTTAAACTAGTTCAATTTAAGAGTAAAAAAATAAGCTATATTTGTCAATTTTTTAGTAAGAAATTCCTACTTCTTTCTTATGGTATTTGCTCCAGTCTAAAACTAATTTTAAAATTAGAGTAAAGAAAATGTTATGAAAAGACAATAATCAAGTTACTGGCTGGAAATTCTCAAATTACATCACGCCCAAACACATCATCAGCTGTCTGTCAAGTTTGACGCCTTTGACAGATGCAAACTAGTAAAAATGGCGGCAATTCTTTCAGTATAACGAGTTCCTTTTCAATTTGCACAAAACAGTTTAATTTATTTCAAAACGTGTTTGCAACTACGCGATATTACGTTACGCAAGCTTATAAAAAGAAACCAGATTTTTCGCTGTGCCAGGCCTACAACACTTCAATAAACGTGAGTATTTTTTATAGCGTAAAGAGCTTTATTGCGTAAGGTTTAGATTTAATATAGTTTACGTCCATTGTATTTTGAGGGCTGGGCGATGCGTGTTTTGTAAAGTTCCCCACTTTAAACGAGTGGAGATAAAATTCAGTATCGTTTGCGTGTTTCCAAAATCGTATATTTTATGAGTAAAGTGAGTGTCCTGCACGATATTATACTATTATACATATGTAATGTGGCCTTTAGCACTTTCTTGAACTTACGTGAGAGCGAGCGTTCGATATTCAAAATGTCCTTTTAATTTTATACGTTCGTGAAAGTGCGTTCGAAATGTCAATTAAAGTTATTTTCGGTAATCACCGGTTTTCGATTTGGAAAACTTTCTTTTTTTTTTTCAAAGCTCGATTTAAAGGCAGCAATAAAGATTTAGCAAAGAAATACTTTTACTTAAAAATCCTGTAATGTATGGAGTTAGAGCTTTTCTTTTAAGGTTTCCATATTAAATTAAAAGACAATGTATTTTTTTATTTCCGTTGTTTTCTTAAAAATTACCTTCGACATCATGCGTTCGATGACTAAGTTTAGTGCTTTTTCAAACCTTATCCGGGTAAAGTATTTTTTTTTTTTTTTTTTATGTGATTGAGTGACGGAACGAGCTGAGGGCCCACCTGATGGTAAGTGGTGACCCTCGCCCATGACAACAGTAATGCGCGCGACTCAGTATGAGATACAAATCTTTACTGAGTCGCATTCATCCTGCTGCGTCCGTCACCCGAGACGGGGATGATACGTCTCATGCGCATGTGATTTCACCGGCAGCCACACCCTTCCACCGGAACACAGTAATGCAACCACTACTGCTTGGCGGCAGATTCCAGATGTGGTGGCAGTACCTCTCCGGACGAACTTGGCACAAGTTCTACTGCTACTTTTGGTTGCTCCTTTAGCACCACCCAGGGGGTACGTGTAGGGAATCAAAAGGTACACACCTACGGACGCGAGCAACGCAAAAGAACCGGTTCAAAAGGATAAAAGGAACCCTGTTACTACCCTATTACAAAATCTGTCTGTCTATATGTCTGTTTTATCTTTGAATGTCTTGAAAGCGTAAGTAGCGGGCTGAAAAACTTCCATTTATATTTTTTTTTTCGTCTATGATATCGTTGGAGGGTGCCTACATTCTTCCATAATTTAAATTTACAAAGTAATACGAAACGTGTTTACTCTCAAGCGAACTGACGAGAACCGCCGAATTATAATTGGCAACTTTCTTACACAACTTTCTGTTACGCAACGAAATGAGAAGCAATTATGCATGTATTATTAATACACCGGAAAAATACTTTTAGACTTTCTATATTTTACATCTGAAAAGTATTTTATAGTTCTGCTCACGCCATTTTGGGAATCGATTACATTCGCGTATTTGCGGTTTTACGAGTTGTTTGGTAGACTTTCTTTATTACTTATATAAAATATAATAAAGATTACCATATTAATATAAGTTTATTAGAATATAAATTATTGTAATTGCATTTTTTTATAGATTGCGTACAAAACGTTCGAAAAACAAACAATATTAACAATTTTGAGAGAAGTCTCAACAATTAATTTAATTGTTAGGTTGAATATAGATTATGCGTGTTTAACTTGTATGGGTACTTATTTACAAAAAATCTAAAGCATTATTTTTAAAAGCATGTTGATAAAAGCTCTTAATCATACTTATTAATCACTTTGTGTAGTTTACAAGGATTTTAAGTACTCATAGTTTTTCTTTTGGTTTTGCAAGTGGCTTACTTAAACTTAAACTAAAAAGTGTAAATCCGCAATGATTTTCTAATTATATATTATTTTGTACGTATTTCTTCAAGTTCAATATTCCATAGTAACTATAAAGTAATCTGTGTCACGATTGACACAGATTATAATAAGCAGTGCTGCATCGCGCTATCGTTGCGTTTTGAGAATTGTATAACATAAAATACTTTTTATTAAATAATTAGCTATACAGTTCAAGGGGTTTCATTATTTTGGATCCCCTCATTAATGTAATAGGACAAGCTAAAACAGTATTAAAAACAATAACCGGTAAAATACCGTGTCCATACTTTCTTTTAATTAATAGTCTTATCTAAATAAATAGGAACTTAAAGAAAATATCTTTGCAACCGCATGCAACCGTGTTGTTAGAAGCAGTTATGAATTTACTTCCTTTTTAAAAGCTTTAATATATTTGGAGCAAAGTCTCGCATATAAAAGGGTGGATTAATTAATTTGAATGACAGATAATGGAAATAATCATGCACCGAGATTTTTATAAAAAATATTTTACTTCAGGTTTATTGTTGGCATCCCTGATTTTAAATTGTTCTTGAAAATTTGCGCGAATTTATTAAAAATGGTGGTATATTTTGAAATGAGTTCGATACAAAAAAGTCAAAGAGATGTAGAAAACAGCAGTATTTTTTAGATTTTAGTCCGGATTTTGATGTAGCTATAACAATCGTGTTTTAATTTGTCCGTACGTATCACAACAACTTAATGAAGGTTAAATGATTTGATTGTGTTCAATTCAAATAAGGTTTAAAATTTTATTAAACAAAGAAAAATATTCAATATAGGTATTGAATATTTTTCTTTGTTTACGTGATTAAAACATGTCGATACATCCGGGAGCCAACAAACGTAATCACTTAATATCAAATTTCTCAAAACTCTCAAAAATTACTCAAAACAACGTGGACCCTTGCCCCAAATACGCATATTAGCCGGTTATTAATTGGAAATTACCTTTAATGCTCCCACCTGAGGTGTGAGGCTGTTGGCTCTGTTGCACATTGCTTTGGGCCTCCAATTTGGTGCTCACAGAGTTCCACATATCAAACATGTTCAGCATTTTGGGCCCTCCAGGGACCAAAAGTCACACTAACGTATCCATAGCACTCAACCACGAACACTCATGTTCATTTGTACACTGAAATATCTTAGTCAATTGTTCATCCGTCATAGAAAATTTCTTAAGGCTACGTCACTGATCCCCGGTTATCATTTGTATTATTTTTTTTATATATTAATATTAATAATATTGCGTTTTATAAATATTATTTGCTATATAAACTTTCTCAAATTCTCAACTAATGTAAATACGCTATATTTTGTATTTTTATTTATTTATATAATACTACCATATTCGGATTTAAATATCAGTCTAAAATTTCGTTCGTAAGGTTTGGGTTTATTTGCTTGGGATTTATATAAACGTGATAAACACTAATTATTTGTGATTATTGTTTTTATTCTATTGTGGTTATACGTGTATAATACTTTTATTTAAACTGTGATAACTTTCGTATGACGCGTTATATTGTCACGGTGCTATTATAAGAAATGATTTGTAATATGGTACTGTATGTGAATTAACGTTCCGTGAAAACGTTTTTTTCTCTTCATAGTTCGTTCAATCGGCTATGATCCTCCACTTGGCCGTCAGTACGCGGGCACTGCACTATACATTTCGGAAAACACCGGTTAATTCGGGCAACACCGGTCAATTCCAAAAACCGGTATGAATCGATATTTAATGCGTGGCTATTGGTGTTTTCAGAGCGGTCCCGCATGCACTGAATGCAGTTGCAATGCCTTCAGCTTCAGTAGCTGGGTGGGTGGGGGCGGAAACAGGCGTATTTTCTGCGCATGCTCGCTATCGATCGACCACCAGTGTATCCTCAAACAGTGCTTTCAACGCGCCGAGTTCTAGTGCAACTTATGGATGTAGAGATGTAGATACGTCACTATTATGTCATCTACTTTGATGTCTCCTAGAAATTTTGTAGTCTTTGTTACATTTGCTATAGTATCGACTGAAGCATGTTGGGGTTCTGGAACATTCTTTTGGAGCCATTATTCGATTAAAATTTCATTGTAATGGTGTTTTAGACGCGGCCTATTGCATTTAAGTTGACCTATTTGCTCTTTATCTAGGACACGAGTAGGCTGGAATGGCTTTTTTTATTGAGAAGTTGCGAGAAACGCCCGACTTTTCAAGAGTTTTCTAAGCTTTAAGTTAGGAACGACGTCAAGAAAAGTCCTTGAGTATAATGTATGGTTTAATGACGGTGGGAAACTTTATTAATGAATAACTTTTTTTATATGTAAATCCTTTTTATACCTTTAATATAACAAAAACGTCTCAGCTGGCAGAAAGTAAATAAAATATTCCATCCCAGTACTAATGTTAGTATCTTTGATGTTAAAATTGATTCATGCAAAAACTTTTGAACCAATTTGGCTGAATTTTTGTTTTTTTTTGTTCCTATACCCTGCAGGCTAAGCCACATAGCTAAAGCGTAATAAAATAAGCTTATTGCTTATCATCTACGATCTCAGATAGAAGGCCTAACCCGCATTTATGTGATGGGTGATATTTTCGAGTCTTAGATCTGAGTTTGTGTTGTGTCCACACCACATGCGACACAGCATATTTATGCAAAGGTATAAGTATACCAAGTGTCAAGTGTTCTGTCAATCCCTTTAAGAAAAAGGCAAGAGCCCTCACGGCGAATGCAACTGCAAGACTTGAAATCGGAACGTACGTAGTAAAAAGAAATGCTGAGTGGAAGTAAAAAAAACTGCTAAGTGCGTTTCGTGATAGCACACTGAGAGTGTCATGCTATAGATAGAATTTTTTTTCATTAGTAAATGAATTGCAGTATTATCAGAAATTCTGTAAAAAACAGAACGCTCGCTTTTATTTCAAAAGACACAGCCCTTGAAAGCAACGCCCACAAGGGCCTTGAGGCTAGAGTTGGTTATTTACTCGAAAAGAAGAAGCTCTTTACAGACAGGACAGACGTAATAGTAGATTTCCTTTACCTTTGGGTACAGAACCCAAAATAAACAGAGCTACATCGTAATTAAGGCTCTGAATGCAAAATATTCATCAGTGTTATACTCGATACACCAATTCCCAAAAACCTCCATTATGATACCCAATAAATCGAGCTTCATAATCACTAGTAATACTAAAATCCTGCTCTAAATAAAGGACTCGTCAACTTTTTAAATCATTCTACCCTCCATCCTAAATTCGAGTCAATATCCTTTAATGTTACCATCTGTATCCGAAAATCGTAAAACGAATCGGCATTCTCCGAAATTATTAATCAAAATTCAAATATCGAATGCGTGGTGCGGCGACAACATTACGCAACATTACGTTACGTCGCACACATTCACCGTCCGCTGTCACGCACACAAATGAAAGCTGCTTTTGGAGGTTGCTGCGTAAGGCATAAGCGTAAGCGGGTATTGCTGGCCGGTTATAGATAGCTTCATGGATTAGTTGGTAGTAGCCCTGCCTTCGAAGCGAGCGGGTTTGATTCCCAACCGGGACACACTTTGCGTGGTGAGCATAAAGTTTGTTCTCGTGTTTGTCTTGTGTTTGTGTTTATCCATGCCATATGCGACAAATGTAATCCTAGTGCATTGGTATGAATATGTAAACGTTTGTTATCTATTTATTTATTTATTGAACATGTCTTGTTGGTATAATTTTTGACCTGGCTGTTGGTTTAATCAGGAGTATTTTTTTTTTTTATAATAATTTCAAAATTGTTATATGCTTTATTTATTGGTATAAGATGGCGGTGTTAAGCGAGATAAGGTAATCTATGGCATACATTTAGTCCTCTCGGATTTTTAAAGAATATTTTAGTTTACTTAGAGAACATCTTATTTAAGTTATTGGTGAGAAAAAAATGGCGATGATGAGCGACAAAGTGTAATCCATAGGTAATCTTTTACATAAGTTTTGCCTTGTAGGGTTAGGAATGTTAAATTTTATCGGACAAAAGTGTTATCTGAGTTGAGAAATTGGAGAAGACGAGACAGGTAGTATAATCTACGAGATGAAAATTATCCCAAGCATATTATGTCTTACTCCTAGGGGCAAATAAACGGTAATTAGTGTATTGATGTGTGCCAGGGAGTGTGGAGCTCAAAAGTATGGGTACGTATAGGAAGACCCAAGTCGCGTCGTGTTGCGCAAGTTATTCTAAGACATGGGAATGCCACGTTTCATGCATCTGTAAGTTTACGAGAGATACATACGTTCAATAGAGGATTTATGTAAATTGATCATGATCTACCTAAATAGCCTATATTCAAGTGTTACATCTGTCTAAGACTGATGTAACACTTGAAGATAATGAAAAGGTGCCTGGAAGCAATCTAAAGAAAGAGAACGACGTAGTTTTCAGTAGCGATGTTCTTAATGGATTACGTTGGTGATTTTAATGTGCCTGTAATTCTACAGTGAAGCCAGTTCTTCTATCAAAAGCTACTAAGATGATATATTTACAAGATCCGTTTCTACGATGTACTGAACAATGATATTTATTGATATATTATCATTAAAATGGTCGGAATATATTTCATCGTTACCAGGGCGGGGTATAATTTTAACTAATCAAGCTACAAGCTTAGTTCTCATGATCCAAAATGCAATTGCATCGCAGTTTGATTCGCCTATGGTATGAAAGCTCATCCAGAGAGCTAAATTCCTTTAATTTTTTTACTAACAATACATCAGATGTAAGTATGTTTTTATTTTAATTTAACTTGTATGAACGGGCCTTGTAGTAGTCTAAATAAAAAAAATATATTATTATTATGATTATGACAAATGATATTTTAAATCGGCATGTGATTAAACATTTCGAAACCGCTGCAGCTCCTGCATCGCACCACTCTCGCAAGTGAAAGTCCGACTGCCAAAATCTCGCGTGAAAGTTGGCGAGAGTAGCTTGATCGATGCCATAATTATTATTAGCTATTATGAGATATATGCTAAAAGCAAAAGGCGGATGTAGATGCTATCAAAATCTAGAATTTACTTTTAGGATAAAACAATTTGAACCCCGAAATAAAAACATTAAAATATTAGTGGTGTGAAATGGTAGAATGGGAAATTTAAAATTTTATGCGTTTTTTATGTTGGCAATACCTTTAAAGGTGGTCTGGCAGTTGTATATATTATGGAACGATTTTTTTTCCTGGAGTAAAGTGTTATTATCTATCGCTTTCCTCCAGGAAAATAAATAGCGGGAAAACAATGGCGAAGAAAAACTCAACACATTTCACGTCTACGTTCCCGTGATAGCACCAATTGGTGAAAAGTGGCCCATTGAATTGAATTGAAAACTTCCTCCTTTTCGAAGTCAAAAAAAAATAAAATTATGGTCACAATAGATTTTTATAAAGTGCGTTCACGTATGCGCACTTATTTTATTTTCAAAACTACAATTTATAGTCTGTGCCTAAAATTTGCATCACCTTTTGTAAATTTTGACGTGAGTCATAAGAATTAGAAAGTTAAAATAAATGAAAGGGGCCTTTTTCTTTATAGTTATGTACCTGTCCTTTTACATTTAAAGGAAAACTTTCATTTTTATGATAAGCAACATTTTTCGTCTCCATAAACTATTTGACATGCGAAAATATTTTTTTATGTGTGCAATACCAATACTATAATACTATTTTTATTAAATTGAATAACAAATACTTACAGTGGAAAGCGCTCGGTTCTGATTCCACTAAATGGTCACCCATCCAGACACTGTCCAGACGGAGAGAAAATTTACTTAACCTATCGTAACTACTAACTATTGCAAAAACTAATATATTTTGTTAGTTTCATAAATTTTACCGAAAAATTACGTATTTTATTTGGCTCCATTTTATCAGCTAAAGATGTAACATCATTTTTCAGAGTCAAAACGGCAGCATAATAGTTAATAATAGTTAAATAGTTAAATTTAACTATTATGTAAAATATTATTGAAAACATGTCATTCGGATACATCGGTAAAATACCAAATACGCCGTAACTATTTTATGCGCATGTAACGTGACCCAAAGTATTTTTGCACATTACATGAATAATTATAGACAATATGATAAATAAATTACGATTAAATGACTAAATAGTCGTATTTAAATTATTTATGGGCGGCGGTAACCACTTAACATCAAGGGCCGTCTACCCGACATGTAACATTAGTTTTGTCTAAACTAAAATAGGTTTTTCATTAAGTTACTACTTGATAATTACTTGCAAATATTTTTTCTAATATACGCTCCATCCTTCCATATTTAAGTGACGTCCCCACCTTAAATAATGAATTTTCAAACTGTTAATTGCCAATCATTCACGACTCTTTGTTACAACAAAAAATTATCAATCAATTAGGAATACTAATATTAATTGCAGTACTGAGATCTTGCGTCCTTGCATCACGCATAAGCTTAAACCTCAGTGCGTGTTTGCAGGCAGAGAATACATACTCTTTAGGAATACGTTAGATCACAAGTACAATAATATACGTTAAAAATGGTTGCCTTTTTAATTATATACGCCTAATATCCTCCTAGAATGATGACAATAGCAATTTTTATAATATATAATCGAGTTTTATTTATAAATATGTATTAGCTATATTAAAATATTTTTGGTATGAAATTTCTTTTATTTTTTTTTCGTATTATATAGACTAGCAATCTGCCTCAAAGGGGGCCTTGGTACCCTATCAGATTGGAATCCAAATCATCTCCAATTGGCAAAGACATCGAGTAAGAAAACAAAAAAAAAATTAAAAAAAAATGCATTTGAATTGAGAACCTCATTATTTTAAATTCAGTTAAAAATTAATAATGATGGCAACTATTTTGTCAGCAGTCAGCAGTGGGGAATTATTTATGCGCAATATTTTAAGATTATAATGTAAAAACTATCAAAACATGGCCCTAATAATCTTGAATCCGTTTATCATCGACCCAAATAGCACCACAAACAATAAAAAAGACAAATATAAGAATTATCTCCGAAAACAAATATTCGGTAAAAAGTGCCCTTCGAGCACCCAAAGAGAAAAATAATATTTCCCAAGAGTTTCCTAACTTTTTACGTCTCGCTCTAACGCAAGGTCGTTTATCTAGTCTCTCGCTCGCACCGTATGCAATACGAGATCTCATGCAACGAAAGACCTTGATAAATTGCAAAGTTTCGTGATAGATAATTGGTATAGGGGTAATTATTATACGGGCTTTAACGAATTAATAGGGTTTTTTTTTAATACCGAGCTCTTATTGCACCGATCACTCTTTTTCATGACCCTGCATGCCCTCTGCTAAAACCGCGATTTTTTTTTAATTTATTTTAAAATTAATACCCAAAAAATTTATAATGAAAATGAACATGAATGAAAAAATTATGATCACACAATTCAAGAGATAGTGACAGTTTAAATTATGACGGACGAACAATCGAATACTTACATCCAACACAATGCATTAGAACAATCCAAAATCACAAAGTTGCAAACTCACAAAAAAGTTTTTTATTGATGTCCGCTATCACAACGGCTGTAACCGAACGCGAAAACGTGTGAAAAAAAAAACAAGCTTCCGAATTTGAAAGTTTTTGGCGCGAGCAGTGACGCGCGCGTGCGTTCTGCAACACCGTTGGTAACTGAATTTAGTAAGCGCAATAGGTTTGGCATAAGCCGGCCGCGCGAAGGTATAAGGCATAATTTTAAGTTGTTCTACGACTGTCCTATTGCCTCTGTAACCAGTCAGCCGAAGTTATAAATTGATACTTCGTGGAAGCCACAACGGTTTTTAGCAATAAAATTGGCATAATGCCTTTTTATAAATCATTTAAGTTGGCGGGAATTATATCTGGAGTGATCCGGGATAAGCCAGATTATACCACGTGTCAGGATAAAAGAACATATAAATAATGCGTTACTGCAATTTCCCAAAACAAAGTAAAAGGCACATAAAAAGTAATAACTGCAGTTGTTAAAACAATTGCAAATTTAAAATATTTTCGAACACTATATGGCTATGTTCAGTTTTCATTCTACCACGATTATATTTTTCAATGGCAACAAAAAAATGCTATTTAATTATTATAAAACTTAGATATTAATAAACATTACTCAACTAGAAGTTTTAGGTACTTATAATTATCATATCAGTATTGGTAAGTAAAATATCACTCAAATTAAAACTATATCTGATAAATAGTTTACGAGCAAAGTCAATTGTCAACGCGAAAGTGAAATATGTCAACTAGGTACATAATGTTGACCTATATTTCATGGTGTAATTCATATGAATTATTTTATAACTCATTGTGTCTACATTTCTACTACAAAACAGTATATTACTTATTGACAAACAGCATAAAAACATTGTTGGTAAAAATATTGAATTTATTACTTATTAGGTTGCCATGTTTAAATAAACAAAGCTTTAGCAGCGAGGCAATATAATCTATGGTACATATTTTTCGACTGAAATATCCTACCGACTTATGAGATGACAACATATACAAAGCTATGAAAGACGTAAAACTATTTCGTAACTATTATAGTCTACACGAAATTTTGGTAAAAGTTTTTTTATACATATGTTCAGGGTGTGGATTAAAAATGAATGATTAATTTTACTTGCGCATATTGTTAGTTAAGTTAAAGTAGCTTAGAAAACAATGTTTCGAGCACTGATCAAGACTATCCTTTATAGTGAGTTATCCTAACAATAAGGTGTCAATTTAAGATGGACACTGCGGACGATGAACCAGCTCTGTTGCAACAGTTTTATATCTAGTATAGAAGCAATTGTTATTAGTTTTTTTATACATACTTGATATCCAAGCTGATCCAATAAATAGATGATTATTTATATTCTATCTTACCATGTATCAGTTAAGTGTCATCCCTACATAGTATAAAACAAAGTCGCTTTCTCTGTCCCTATATCCCTATTTATGCTTAAATCTTTAAAACTACGCGACGGATTTTGATGCGGTTTTTTTTAATAGATAAAGTGATTCAAGAGGATGGTTTATATGTATAATACACTAGCAAGTCACCCCGGCTTCGCACGGGTGGTTTCTGATACGACACTGATGCTTTACTAACCGTGCGAAGCCGGGGCGGGTCGCTAGTAGCTCATAATATAATATTAATAAAATTTCATTTCATTAACATTCAGATAACATAGATCCAGACTACAAAAAAAGCATACAAAAACAAAAAATACAATTACTTATTACAATAAAATAAAATATAATACAATAAAATAAATAAATTATAATTAATTAATATAATATAATATAATATGTCAGCCTTGGGATGTATTACTATTAAGGCCCCAGTGCCTTTGTAAAGAATTGGTTAAATTTTTTACTTTATAACGAAAGTTTTATTTTAAGCAAAACAGCTATATACATTTTGTTGTAAATGAAAACAACTTTATTATTATTATTATAGTGTAATAGACAAAGTAAAAACCTATTTACGATATGCCTAACCCTTCGATAAAAAGCCGTGTAGTTAGTAATACCTACTTACAAGAGTCTCATAAGATTCAAAAACAAATTTAATCATCTTACTTACAATTATAAATGCGATTGTTTGGATGGATGTTTGTTACTCAATCACGCCAGAACGGATGAACGGACCTGGATGAAATTTGGCACAGAGATAGATTATAGTCTGGAATAGCACATAAGCTACTTTTTATTCCGAAAAACGTACGGTTCGGCGAGTAAAACCGTGGGGCGCGGCTGGTTCTAAATGCTTAACAGACTCGAAACAAATTTATTTGGACCGCACAAAAGTCGCAAATTTGAAACTTGTTTTCAATCCCACAGATGTCCAGTTGCAGATTTACCCTTTGTGCCTCCCCTAAGTGGTACCCTGTTCAGAAGGGGATCTTTAACTCGCCCGGAGACGCGACGCAGATCCCCTCCCGGTTGAAATAAACTCACGCCTTGTCGTGCTAGCTTACTGCTATAAATGTTGCTATTACAACGTAATTATAGGTCTAGCTACGATACGAGTAGCTAGTAGTATAGTTTAGTAGCCCTGTTCGAAGCAAGGGGTCTCGGGTTCGATTCCCGGCCGCGTTGTAGCGCTTCGAACGCAAGACTACAATAAACTAAGCTATAGAGTATACATTTTAAAACTATCATGTTTATGAACATTAACATAAAACTATATTTGACGGCTCCGTGGCTTAGTTGGTAGTAGCCCTGCCTTCGAAGCGAGGGGTCCGGGGTTCGATTCCCGCCCGGGGCACTCTTTGATTGGTGAGCATGAAGTTTGTTCTCGGGTCTTGGGTGTTTGTCTTGTGTTTCTGTGTTTGTCCATGCCATCAATCCTAGTGCAGAGGTATGAGTGTGTAAACGTTTATTTATTTTATTATTTATTATTATTTCAGTCACCGAGATTATCATGTTTTAAGCAGTTTCATGCGTCATATAAATATAATTATACTTTATTGTTAATTGTGATATTTTAATTTTAATTTGTTTTTTTTACTTATTTAATGTGTGGTAATTTTAATGGATGAATGAACTAAAATGAATGTCATGTTTGAAATAAATAAATTATTATTGTTATAAAACTATGTCGAAATATCGGGAGTATAAAAAGCTATTAATAATAAGTAAATAGAATAGTTATTATAAGCTATAATAGCTAATAATAAGCTAAATATAAGTCTAATAAGTTTAATGGCACCAATTAGACACGGATCTCGGCACACCCCGGGCCGGACCCGTCCCCGCGTTTGTAAATGCCAATCCAAACGCAGGACATGTAAAATCCATTGGCCAGAAACCGGACTATGAGCGAGGGTACGCGTTCAATGCGTAATTACCATAGCTGGCAGATGTCAGTTGGCTTTGTGAAGGTTCGCATAGGTACCCATTGCGGAGGTTGATCAACGGAGGGGGTTTCGGGCGAAAGTCCCACGTAACCTGGTCCCCCAGGGTAGGCGGTGTATCTGTTGCAGAATCCCAACCCGTTATCAATTATTGAAAAAAAAACTGGTCAAGTTCGAGTCAGACTCACTCACGAACGGTTCCGTAATATCGAGCAAAAATAAAAAAAATAAAAATCATGTTTTTGTATGAGAGCCCCCTTAATTGTCTATTTTATTCTGGTTTTTTAGTATTTGTTGTTATAGCGGCATATATACATCATCTGTGAAAATTTCAACATTATTTTTTTTTAATTATTTTGACTGGGGCCGCCTTCGAAATGGATGAAAAAAATATATTGTTCAGTCAAATACAAGTACAGCCAAAGGACAAAGTAGGTACATTGACAATCGACTATGAAACGACGTAGTAAAAATCTCATAAGTCAAAGTCAAAGTATCAAACTTAAAGTACTAGAATTTCATTGAATACTTTAAAAATTACAAGGAAACGTCACTTTTTAAGTACATATGAATACCTACATAGATTTTCTATCCCGATTTCCGGATTTTCCCGTGATTTTTCCTAAGAAATTAAATTATATAAACCTTATCCTGATAATTACAAACACAACAGAACAGAATTAGCCAATCAGGTGCAGCCGATTTGATGTGACGAAAAAAAAAAAACGTAAAATATTTTCATTGCTACTTAAACTCTAATGTTCCGCAGGGACACCGGCCTACTCTCGATAACTGAGAGTGCATGGGCTCCGATCTACCACAGCCCAATCCGGATTGGTAGATGTCACATGTCGAATTTTTGATTCTAAGACATGCCGGTTTCCTCACGATGTTTTCCGTCACCGTTTCGAGAACGTGGTATTGTGCACATAAATTTTTCAAGTGAAAAAACTGATTGGTACACGTGTGGGTTTGAATCAGCGACCATTAGATTGAAAGTCGGCCTCTGTGCCCCTAGGCCACTAGGAATTCTTACATACATTCGGCAATTGATTTTTATTTATATATTATATATAGATTATTCTGTTGTAAAACTCAATCTTAGCCAAATGTTTCAATTGAAGAGTTCCAAAAAAGTACCTACTGACCTGATTCTTTATCAGCTGATAACTGTATCATCGGTCAATGACCGATAAAAACGTCGCTGCGTGATTAGGTTTTTTTAATAACAAAGCGACGTCACGAGGACGGGGGGAGTTTGATGATAGGTTTGCGATCCGAAGATCTCGCGTTCAAATCCGAAACACGTGCGAAAAACGACTAAACTCTCGCGGCTCCGTGGCTTAGGTGGTGGCCTCCGAAGCGAAGGGTCCCGGGTTCGATTCCCGGCCGGGGCACGCTGTGTGTGGTGAGCATGAAGTTTGTTCTCGGGTCTTGTGTGTTTGTCTTGTTTCTGTGTTCATGCCATGACTCAGGGAGTACTAGTGCAGAGGTATGAGTGTGTAAACTTTACTATTGATTACTGACGCCAACCCCGACTGCGATATATTTGCGGATGATTGGCAAAAAATCTTGTCGGTGTGTTTGTGCTGGTGCGAGTCAGAAGACAAGTAGTTAATAGGTTTTAATTGATATTATTTATATTTTGATATTGTAATTTATGTTTTATTGTTCTTATATTTAATTGAACTTGAAATTGTATGCGGTATTCCAATTTTTTTTTCTTTTATTTTATTGTTATTATTTTTTAATTATTATTTTTTGTGTCGTTGTACTTTTTTAGATTTTATATAACAATTTTAATTTTGTCTTTTTTTAATTAGTGTAAGTGGTCCAAACCGTGCTAGTTAAATAAATAAATAAATATATATGAAATTACAAAAAAATATTGTTATCTAGTTCCGTGAATGGGAGTCGAACTCACGGCCTACTGCGCAGAAGGCAGAGCTACTGCCAACTAAGCTATGAGGTCAATGACTTATTTATTGACCTATATCACACTAATATTATAAAGGCGAAAGTTTGTATGTGTGTCTGTGTGCATGTGTGGGTGTATGACTCCACGCTATTATTACGAATGACCCATCTTTATTACGTGTAATATCATTTAATTTTGACAGTTCTAATTGTTTATTTGTAATTTGACATATCTGTGTGCATGTAACGTGCATATGGAGCTTCTGTGACACGTTATATGCTCACGAATATGTTTGACGGCTCCGTGGCTTAGTTAGTAGTAACCCTGCCTTCGGAGCGAGGGGTCCCGGGTTCGATTCCCGGCCGGGGCACATTTTGCGTGGTGGCATGAAGTTTGTTCCTGAGTCTTGTCTGTTTGTCTTTTGTTTCTGTGTTTTTCCATGCCATCTGCGACACAGGGAATCCTAATGCAGAGGTATGAGTGTGTTAATGTTGTTGTTGTTGTTTTGTGTGTGTAAAATTTGACGTGAGATCTAAAGGAATAAATGAGTTTGAGTTTGAGTTTGAATATTGATTAGCAAGATGTATATGTAGGCCTAAGGAACATTTTATTATTTGTGAACTATATTAGATTATGCTTGGAAGAAAGTGATCCTTCCATTAGGGGTTTCTTGCTTTTTCTCTCCCATCAAAAGTCGGATAGGGTTTGAAAGCGCGAAACTTAGTATTAAAAACGCATGTCCTTGTAAGCATATATTTATTTTAAAATTCCAAGTATTTTTTTAAGTTTACAACGGTTTTTTATGGAATAGGTGGGCAGACGAGCAGACCCCCTGGAGGCCCCCTGATGGAATACTGTCACCGTCGCCATGGACATCTGCAACACCAGAGGCAATGCTGATGCGCTGCCGGCATATTTTTGACTTTCACTTTGACAAAATCTACTTATAACGGGAGTGATGCCGCGGGCAAAGCTAGTATAAAATATAAGTTATAATATGTGTATGGTCTTGTCATAATATGTGTAAGCTGACCTGTCTTCATTCACAACTTGACAAGCTGTCAATCGAAGTAGCAAAAAAACCCATAGAAAAAAAAAAACTTTTAGTTTGTCAGAATACCAATATACCAATTACTCTCCCAAGTTTTCTTTGCATAAATACCATTATATCACTAGTAACAAACACACATTCAAACATTCGCCTTTATAAGTGTGAGTATGACTTCAAGCGATGCGCTTGCGATCAAGAATTTATTTTATTTTAAAGATTGCATTAAAGATTTTTGCTATGAAAGACAATAAATTAATTTGTCAAACGACCCATCACGATGTCATCAGGTCAATAACCTCAATAAACAGTATTTACCTGCCCACGTGTAAGTACATAGTTGCAATAAGCGCACAATGTAGATATCATATTTCGCAGCGCTGCATTTCTGCATTCAGTTTTTGTTGCAAGTAAATTTATATTCAAAATAAAACTTAAAATCTTTACTTCTATTGCACTTAAAAACATACTTGGAACATGCTTACTGAAAACTCAATTTTCTATACGAATAAATATTATAATTTTTGTCTGTCTATCTCTCTGTCTGTTTCGGCTAATATTCAAAACAGCTAGACCAATTTTGATAGCTGATGTTATAAGGTGAAATATAGGATACTTTTATTTTAGAAAAAAAAAAATGTATATAATTAGAGATCTGCGCAAAAAAACAAGTGAAATTCACACAATTAATTAATTTAATTTAAAACAAATAAATGAATACTCATGTACATTTCACACAGCGCCATCTAGCCCCAAACTAAGTATAGCTTATACTATGGGAACTAGATAACTGATAGAATACTTATTGTATCTACTAGTTTTTCTGCAAATACGTATTGTGTTTTGTTGTCATATTTACGCCCAATATGTACTCGTATATGTATCCAAACACAACACAAACATCTATGTTCAACACACAGGCTTGTCCTGAGTTGGAATCGAACTCACACCTATATCGCCCAAAAAAAAAAACAGCTGAAATGTGAGGCCATACTTAATACCTGGGTTTAATCGATTTCCGCACGTGTTTCGGATTTGAACGTGCGACCTTCGAATCCACTAATTTACTAGTTAAGTATATAGTTTTGAATACCTACAGTTAATATATAGATATTTACAAATATCTACATATATCTAGACAGATCCGTGATTTAGTAGTAACCCTGCCTTCGAAGCGAGAGGTCCTGGCTTCGATTCCCGGGACACTGTGTGGTGAACATGTTAACTCGGATCTTGGGCGTTTCTCTTCTGTTTCTGTTTATACATGCCAGCTGCGACATAGGGAATCTTAGCAGTATGAGTTTATAAACGTTTATTAGATACCCACACACCGAGAAAATATATATGATTGTTACACAAATTTTTGTCTTGGGAATTGAACTCGCGACCCGCGGCGGAGAAGGCAGACTACCAACTGAGCTGGAGGCTATTTTTTTGGTGTAGTACATGCCGGTTTCCTCACTTTTTTCTCGCCGTTTTGAGAACTTGGTTATACCTACGGAAATTAGCTTACCTATCTCAATTGAGATTTGAGAAACTGCGTAGACTTACCTGAAAAAGAAAGCATTTTTTTAAATTGGTGCAATTCATTTTATCTTATATGTTTTATCATGTCTTATTACTTTAAACGAGCAATTCTTATATATAAATATACTAGCTGACCCGGCCACGCGTTGCTGTGGCTAACGTTTTTGTAATTGTGACTGTCAAATAATATACAAATAATTTGCAATAAAATAATATTGCGATCATAAATTGAGATGTGAGCTATCCTATCTTTCAAGTTGGATCAAACTGCACACGGTGTACAAATTTGATTAAAATCGGTTAAGTAGTTTAGGAGTCCATCGCGGACAAACATTGTGACACGTAATTTATATATATTAAGATTTCGCGTATCTCGGAAGAGGCTCTAACGATTTGGATGAAATTTAGTGTTTAGATAGGGTTTTGCTGTTAAGTTTACCTTATAATTATATTTCTTGTACAAAACAGAATTTTCATATTAAATTTTATTTTATTTTTGATAACGAAATCTGAATAAATCTCTGTCATATCTTTCCAAGTAAATAAAATTGAAGTGTCTGTTTGTTATGTCAAAATAAAAGCTTTTTACTAAATGCATTTGAAAGTACATAGGTACGGTATTGATAACATAAAAATCATTTTTTTCGTTTGTCTGTCTGTTCGTTCGGCTTAACCGGACTGATTTTGGGACTTTCACTGGCAGATAGCTGATGGTTTAAGGAGTTACAAGGGCCACTTTTATTTAAGAAAAAGAAAAGAGAACTAAGGTATTAAAGCACCACAAAACAAGTGCTTAAAAGTCGCGGCAAACAGTTTTATAACTTAAAAAATATCTGCAAATTATTGAAAATAATTTGGCTATAAGATCCGAACTGATCCGTTAATATTTACTACCGATGCAAATCATGTAAAATTATAATACCAACATTTAATTCTCATAATCATACCTACAAGAATATATAATACAATACACGAAGACCGCACGTAACGGTGCGGCCACAGATTATAAATAGTTAGTACGACCCGGATCTCGAACATTACGTATCTACAATTCTACACACACGAAGACATCAGCTGAGCCAAAACTGTGTCACGCGGTCTCTAACCGCAACGGTAAACGGTGCCGCTACCCAACAAGAGATGGCGCTAGTATCTGTTGCGTTGTTTGTTAGGTAATAAACTAATTTAGCGCTTTAGCAATACGTGTTGAGAAACAAATCATAGGGAAGATTTTATTTGTAATTTATATACAATATAATTTATAGAAGTAATTTAAAGGCTAGTAAACCGAATGTAGGTCACGCAGCGCTGGCTTGCTAACTGCGGACTCTATTGATACGTAGCAGATTCTACCAATAACATTACATTGTATACAAACTATAAAATAATGCGTAACTAGCTAGTAGTTTGTTAAAATGTTATTAAGGAAAACAAAACCATTAGGTAACTTCTCATTCGTCGGATTTTAAGTTTACTTAACTATAAATACTACAAAAGCATTATTAAATAAAAATTTCATCCGTTTCAGTTTTTCCACTCGCTAATAGGTGGCGTTACAAATTGATCTATAACCTTAATTAAATATCTAATTGCTTAAGCTGAGTATCAGATGACGTGCTTAATTGGAAATAATTAAGCATCTCCGGGTGTCCCACATGCGAGGTACATGTCCGTATAATGTGTACCGGTAATACCGCTACTCCTCGCTAGATGGAGCTACTCGTAGGTCATTAAATAAAATAGGTGAGGTTTGCATGACATAAATCGTTAAGTATGAGTGATGTGTTGCGTTGAGGTTCTGTATTTTAGACTAGACAGTAATTTAGGTCATTTAAGGTCAGTTTACACTACTCAGTAATTTAGGCCCGTTAAAACGATAGAAGGTTCTGGAATTTGAATTTTCGTCCTTCTAAGAGTTGAGTGCTGCATTCTTTTCATCGAAATATACATTCTCAGGACGGCCCCAAGAATTTTCTTATATATTAAAATAAATTGCCGTTGTCTAGCTAAAATTCGACAAAGGCTAGACCTATTTGACGGCTCCGTGGCTTAGTTGGTAGTAGCCTTGCCTTCGAAGCGAGGGGTCCCGGGTTCGATTCCCGGCCGGGGCATACTTTGTGTGGTGAGCATGAAGTTTGTTCTCGGGTCTTGGGTGTTTGTCTTGTGTTTCTGTGTTTGTCCATGCCGTCTGCGACACAGGAAATCCTAGTGCAGAGGTATGAGTGTGTAAACGTTTATTTATTTATTTATTTATTATTATTTGGCTGGTTTCTATCTCGTTCTATTCTTAAAAGTCAGGACCTTGCGTATAAAATAAAATAATCGAAAAATTTACGTGAAAGTAGGAAATTGAAGGAAAACTGAAGCTGCAATTTTCTATATGATTTTTATTCTTTGTTGTTTACAAATCCGTTAAACCGTTGAGGTGTGAAGGAGTGACAAACATACATACAAACAAACTATCGCATTTATAATATTAGTATGATTATGCACATGCATATATGCATATATAGCAGTGCAAGTTTCATGCATATATTAAATTAAAATATAATTAAATATAATGCAAGAGGCGTGTCAAGAAATTGATTCATAAAATTTTAACAAAACATCAATACTAATTATAATAATTGATGATTAATGTTTAAAAAGAAGAGTGGCAGTTTATTACAGCAATTAAGGAACTTGAAACTTTAACCTACTTTAAACCTCGCAGAATAAATATTTCGTTTTTAGGGTTCCATTCCAAAGGGTAAAACGGGAAAGAGTGTCTGTCTATTATGGGACCAATCTGAAATCACACACTTTCAAGTAAAAAAAGAAATTTCAAAATCGATTCATAGATGACGTAGATCTGAGGTACCGTACCAGCGTCTAATGTTCCCACTGCAGGGACACCGGCCTACTCTCGATAATTGAGAGTGAATGGGCTTTGATCTACCACGGGAGCCCAATCCGGATTGGTAGATGTCACATGTCTTCGAATGGTTCTAAGACATGCCGGTTTCCTCACGTTTTCCGTCACCGTTTCGAGAACGTGGTATTGCGCACATACATTTTTCAAGTGAAAAAACTCATAGGTGCACGTGTTGGTTTGAACCAGCAACATTCAGAAAGCCGGCGTTTATGCCCCTGGGAGATCTCAGGTCTTCAGATATAAAGTAACAAAACATTACAAAAAAAAAAAAAATTAAGAATTGATAATCTGCTCCGATGTCGGTTGGAAGGAAGTATACCGACTGAGGAGTATTAATTGGGGCTGCATATACCTTCCAATGTTATTGGGTTGGACCCGCCCCATAGCATTGAAAGTATTGACCGAGCGGGCGGGAACCGTGTGATCATTTGGTGGACCACTTAAGGATTACAGTTTGGGGTACAATATTTCAATTAGTTCATGTTTTCGTGTCAGCCTCTTATGTTTCCACTGCAGGGACTTCGGCCTACTCTCGTTAAGTGAGATTGATCTATCACGGGGCGATCTGGATTGGTAGCGGTCATCATCATCATCATCTCCCTGCCCTTATCCCACACTAAGTGGGTAGCACAACATGTATTTTTCTTCCATTCCCCTCTGTCAGACGTCATCTCAGTACTCACTCCTTTCTTACGCATATCATCTCTCACACAATCCATCCATCTTTTCTCTGGCCTACCTCGTGTCTTATTGTATATCCTTCCACATCCATATTTAAGACTTGTTTTGTAATATGCCATTCATCCCTCCGCATAATATGTCCACGCTAACCTATTACCCCTTAATCCTCTCATTTAGATTGGTAGATGTCACATGTCTCTATATGTATATATATATACATATATATGTATATATTTTTGGTTCTAAGATATGACGGTTTCCTCATGATGTTTTCCTTCACTATTCGAGAACGTACTACGCACATAAATTTTCAAGTGAAAACCTCAATGGTGCATCTTTAGGTTTGAATCAGCGACCTTCAGATTGAAAGTCCACGTGTGCCACACGCTCTTTTCAGGTTTATTTCGCTGAAAACTAGCAACTTGGATGGGTGACAATTTAGTGGCATTTGACTGCGCTTCGCATGGCACGTTAAGATGTCGGTCCGGCTATACTTATCATTAAGCCATTGCGGAGTCCTTCGGGCGGTTTGGAAGCTCCGAGGCCAGAGATGGCCAGTGTGAGTACATAGGAAAGAAGATACTCCTCAAAAATATTCCTCGGCGGGTAGTTTTAAGTTTTTATCAACTTTTAACAGATTTTAAAAAAGGAGGTTATGTATTCGACACGTACGTAGAAACATTGTATTCACATAGGATAATATATAGGCTTCCAAACAAATTGTCAAAATTTCATATGTGGAATGTATTTTTGTTTCTGTATGTTTGTCCGCGGACTTCTCCGAAACTATTACTCAGATTGTGACTATTAATATTTTATCGGCTTACATTTACCTCACTTAGGGAGCAGTGCAAGTTTCATTAATATCGATTCAGTAGTTTTCAAGATATTTACTAATACGCGTAAGTGTGACGGTCTGCCATGTTGATACGACCTGCGGGTGTGGATATCTTCGACAATTGCTTACTGATTTGGATAATTCCTTTTTTTATTCGATAGTATAAGCTCAGTGTTCGTTTTATAATTTTTTTATGTAATAAAAATAAATGTCATCCTCACGGACTAGAATAAATATTCAAAACTAAAGACTACCGAACGCGGATTTTCTGCACATTATTTTGTAGTAGCAAATGTATCCATACACAGTCACTAAAACAAATATGAAAAAGAAGATTACACTCTCATACCCCTGCACTAAGACACCCTGTGTCGCAGATGGCATGGACAAACACAGAAACACACCCAATACTCGATAACAAACATGCTCCACACAAAGTGCGTTCGGTAATCGACACGGAGACCCTGTTTCGAAGGCATGGCTACAAACTAAACCACAGAGCCGTAAACATTATAACTAAAACACACGGAAACAATAATAAGGTTTAATTCACAAAGGTCTTATATCATTTTGTACGCTACGATATCAAACTGCAGGCAGCAACAAACTGTATCGAGCGCGGCTAACCTAGAGCGTTGATCCCAGTGACCCAGATAGATAGTGCGCCAAATCAGACGCAGCTCCGAACATTACTGTCTTGACTGCATGCCATTCTGTTAAAATGAGAATGAGAGGCAGAATAAATGAATTATATGTAAATACGGAAGGGGAAATAATGAGTGAACTTGAAAAAGCTTTGGAATCTATGTCCTAGATGATTAATCCTGCTGACCTAGATACACGCAACTTTGAACATTGTACTGTTTTAGGCTGCATTTCATTCAGATAAAATGAGAATGATACGCAGAATAAATGAATTATATTATATGTAAATATGAAGGGGGATAATTAATGAGTGAACTTGAAATAGCTACGGAATCACCTATGTCCTAGAACATTGATCCTGCTGACCTAGATAGTGCGCGAAATCGAACGCAGCTGTGAACTTACTGTCTCAGACTGCATGTTATTCATATGGAAATAAGAATGAGAACGGGAATAAATGAGTTATTATTCATGTTACCGAGATATTTAATGAGTACTCACAAATCATGGTAAATATCTCGGTAACACGAATAATAATGTTCATAACCATGATAGTTTAAAAATTTATAAATGAGTTAACTTGAGAAAACTGAGATCATATAAAGCACTGATCCCATTTACCTATATAGATTAAATGGGCAAAATCAGCATAATTCGGGGGAAACTTTGAAAATTTTAAATCTTAGACCGCATAGACATCCTGTGACACGTTATAAGCTCACGAATATGTTTACATGGTGTGTAAAATTTGACGTGTCCAAATGATACTTGAGATCTAAAGGAATAAATGAGTTTGACTTTGACTTTGACTTTGCATGTCATTTGTAAATAAGAATGAGGGTAGAAATAAATGAGTTATAAAATAAATAATGACAGTATTGGATCAACTAGAGTGTTGGATAATTTTGGATCCTGCTTATCTAGATAGAAAGTACGCAAAATCGGACGTAGCTTTAAACATTTGATTGTCCTAGATGAAGTCATTCGGATGGAAATAAGAATGACAGCAAGAATGGATGAACATGAGAATGGTCTTTTTTTATGTATGTGACGGAACGAGCTGAGGGACCTGATGGTAAGTGGGGACCCCCGCCCATGACAACAGTAATGCGAATCAATATAAGATTTGGGTTTTACTGAGTCGCATTCATCCTGCTGAGACGGGGATGATACGTCTTATATGCATGTGATTTCACCAGCACCCACTCCCTTCCACCGGAACACAATAATGCGAGCACTATTGCTTGGCAGCAGATTCCAGGTGGCAGTACCTCTCCGGACGAACTTGGCACAAGTTCTACTGCTATAAAATGGTCATCCATTCTTGCTATGAATATCCATGAGAATGAACATGAGATTACATAGTGTTAACATGTTGAACTATAAAGACAGTGAAAGCATTTTACAACGGCTGTGTGTCAATCTTAAGAACATATGAGAGAGAGAATGAATGAGAAAATTGAAATGCTTTGAGGTCGTTTGAGGAGCGTTGATCCCGCAGATCTAAACTGACCTAACTATAGTTATAGTTTTGTTAGTAATTCAGCTGTCAAACATTACGGCACCACAGAAGACCAGTGCTACAGCAGCCATGCTTCTGTTAAAACACAAGTGGCGGCCGGTTTGTACACATTCGAAATTATATTTTGTTTTCATTTTTAAGGTGTTTTTTTAACGTTTACACACTCATACCTCTGCACTAGGATTCCCTGTGTTGATGGCATGGACAAACACAGAAACACAAGACAAACACCCAAGACCCGAGAACAAACTTCATGATCACCGCACAAAGTATGTATAAAATAGACAAGCATAGTAGCGTCAAAGAAATACTTAAAATAATTCAAATATAATGTTACATTAAAAATAAAATATAATTAAACAATGGCTGCTACTATATGTACGTAGCTAGTACGAGTGTAAAGGCGAAAGTGTGTATGTGTGTGTATGTTACTCCTTCACGCCTAAACGGCTGATCGGGTTTGGATGAAATTTATTATGAATGTAGGTTATACCTTGGATTATATACATTATATTATATTATATTATATATTGGATTATACACATAGACTAATTTTTAGTGTTGATCCTATCGAGCCCGGTGGTCCCGCCCCGTTAACGGCCCAGTTGGGAAAAATTGTTTCATCGAGCCCGATAGTGCCGACCCCGACGTCTAACGGGGTCGATGGCACAAGTCAAGTGTCATCTGCCCCGGTGTCTTTCTATCGGGCCCGATGGCACAGATTACGTATAGACCCGGTGGTTTTAAAAGACATCTCTTTGAGACGGAGATGCATCCGTAATTTCACAAGTACCCACACCCTTCCACTGGAACACCGTAATGCAGCACTGCTAGGACGGATTATCAGCTGTGCAGTATTTCTCTGGATGAATTTAGCACAAGTTCTACTGATACTTTGGGTTGATCCTTTTACGCAACCCGGGGGATATGTGTAGGGACCCTTAGGGTACTTATCTACGGACGCGAGCAACATAGACCCCCAAAGTGAAAAGTTAAATTGAATAAGTCCACAAAACAGGTTTGCTTTTAATTTAATAACTCGCAGGTTAACGTTTATTTAAACCAATTAGCACATTTTATAATGGATGGGGATTGCCAACCGTGGGTAACAACGCGGGCGCAGCTAGTTAATAAATTAGTTGGCCGTCACGGGAAGTCCGGCAGATGTGGAACACGGCATAAGACAGCGTCATGCTGCTTGCCGTCATGCCATACGATTCAGTTTTAAATACTACCAATCGATTTTTCACATCATAAAAAACAAACACAAACGTTTACACACTCATACCTCTGCACTAGAATTCCCTGTGTCGCAGATGGCATGGAGAAACACAGAAACAATACAAACACAATGACCCGAGAACAAACTTCATGCTCACCACACAAAGTGTGCCCCTGCCGGGAATCGACCCCGGGACCCCTCGAAGGCAGCTTACTACCATCTAAGCCACGGAAATTAAATGCTTTTAATTGGTAAACGCATCACTTCATAACGCCTAGATCGATATGTATTTATTTTTCCTTTCGTTTTTGTCTAAATTACAATATATTTTTAAAGATAAAATGGGAAAATTACCCGGGAATGTGGGAAAATCCAAAATAGGTCCTTGCGCAAATGTCGTCTGAATCAATAAATAAAAAAAAAGTGACATACAGACTTCGAACAGTTATAGTAAACTAGCGACCCGTTCCGGCTTCGCACAGCCGTTGTACAGTGAGTTTCGGCTTCGTTGTACGGTGAGTTTGACGTAAGTCACAATACAATTCTGTACATAATTTCGATCCATCTCGTAAGGTTTAGCCACCGGTAGCAATGTAAGCACCTAAATGCTTATTACGACTTCATTAAAAACCATTGAAACTCATGGTATTTGTCTGCCATAATATCTATGTATTATACATATAAGCGTTCCTGAAAAAATTCTCTAAATGGTAGTAAAAAGCGTATCAAAATCCGTTGCTTGGTTTAAAAGTAAGCGGAGAAACAGACAGACGAAAACAGTGACTTAACGTCTACTACACTGGGCCGCAAAGGAAGCGGGTCGATAACAAAAACTTCCAAAATATTAAATTTAGGTTTATGAAATAAAAACAGTATTACAGATAATTTTATAGTTCTTAAATAAAAGTCATAAAAGTTCAAGGTTATCAAGTATATTTTGAGTGAAAGTAATAGTAAAAAAGACCATTTTTCACTAGATTTCGAAAAATGCGATATGGTACCAAATATGCAATTATCATCATCATAATCATACACTTTAGTACTTTGTATTGCCATCAGAGCGTGGGGCACAGACGTCGACTTTCAATCTGAAGGCCGCTGGTTCAAACCCACACGTGCACCAATGAGTTTTACACTTGAAAAATTTATGTGCGCTATACCACGTTCTCGAAACGGCGAAGGAAAACATCGTGAGGATACCGGCATGTCTTAGATGTCTTAGAATCAAAAATTCGAAGATATGTGGCATCTACGAATCCGGATTGAAATCCTGTGGTAGATAAAAGCCCATTCACTCTCATTTATCAAGAGTAGGCCGGAGTAGATCATAGCCACCACGAGCTGTTGATACAGCTATTATAGTCAGTCTTTCCACCAGATTTCTGAACCGATGCTGACAAAAGTTCTATCAGTGCTTCATTCAATTCACGAAGCGTGATTGGAGGGAAATTTCGGTAACGTATGTTTACGAGTATAGTTAGAGATTAAAAATAACAATGACAGCTGAATGTCAGATTGTGAATGAAAACACGACAACATATTATGTCGGGTCAGCAAGTGGAAAAAAAACTTTATAAAATGTATGAATTTTGTATTTTGTTACAAAACTAAAGGTTTTTTTATCTCCAGCCCTTTCTTTATCTTTACTAGAAAATTAATACTATTTACAAAATAATTAATATAATAAACATTGTCAAAATATATTCAAACAGTGGACCATCCGACCGCGGAGTAAGACCCAAGCAGTCGGTGGCTAGGGCTGCAGAGAGAGGAACCTCCTGATGCGTGCCGTGTCCAGGAGTACCGCCTTCTGTATCCGGCCCTTGTACAGCCTAGCGAGAGCCTCTTCAGATATTGGTCGAGGCTCTTCGCTATAAGTCCATCCACCTCCCACTTGGCGGTGATCTCGTGGGCCAAGTCAATATACTTGCGAAGCTTGTCCTTCTCTGCCTTCCTGATAAGCGTCATATGCCCGTTATTTTAGCCGTTACCTTACAATCCAGGGCGTCTAACTCATGTCTGAGTCTACCGCAGTATACCGAAGGTGTATAAGTAGAGGCATGACCCAGCCATTGAAAGCGTGAACCTTGTTACTACCAGACAATAGACTTTTAAGTACTTTTGATAGGCGGCAAAAGAAACGGTCCTTGACAAACCGTTTCATGTCTCTGTCCATTATACCTTTCGCTTCCGATAAGCCAAGGTACTTATAGGTTTTTTCGGAGAGAGATCTGAGAGATATCGTCTCGGAAAGTTGTAAATTTGTTGAATTTACAACCTTCCCTATTCATGCATGATTATCAATATTAAAAGGCAGCATGCGGACAAGAGAAAGTCATTACCGTGCATATTACCTGACGCCGTGGTGGTGGCTGTGGTGATAGAAACGGTGTTCGTAGTCTGAGCCTCGGGGGTGCTAGCGTTCGTCAACTCCACAATCCGATCCACAGCGATCGTGTTCTGCGCCCTGGGGCTCTCCGCTTCCTGCATTTCTGGCTCCGGCTCCGGCGGCTCAGCCTGAGGGCTGCCCTGATTCAAATCGTTCGCCACTATCACGTTGACAGTTGTCAGCGACTCGAGTTCGTTGTTCTCGCTGACGTTGTTGTCTATGTAGACTGCCGCCGAGCGCGCCCCCAGCGTCTCCATGACGCTCTCAGCCAGGGATCTGGTAGACAACTCATCTATCTCAATATCCTGCTTGATGTCGATGATGATCTGGTGGCGTTTCCCGCTGCCGGAAGGGTTCTGGACCTGGTGCACACTCACTTGCGCTTCCGTTCCTTGCGTCATGTGGTGCTGGATGACCTGGGTCAACTGGCCTTCCAGGCTGTCCCTGCCCGCCATAATCACTAAGAAGAATCAGACTTATAGATCAGTCGAAAAAAGCTAATACTAATGAACACTGCTATCACAAAACCTTGATTCACTTTGGTGCAGCGCGGAACTGAACTGGGTCAGAGGTCGATGTCCTCGTTTGTGGCAGTGGTGAGAGGCACTGTGTTGCTTTTGGATTTCACATTTTTTTTTTGTTTGTTTTTGTTTAGGGGACGCTGATGTCCTGTATCGGAGCGCGGAGGCGGCCGGGCGCCCTCGTAGCACTGCAAGGCCTACGAAAGCGTAGAATGGCTACGACGCCCTGGGTCGGGCCGGCGCGGTGTACACTTCCGCGTTACGTGTCCGGGGATAGCGGCGGGTGTGTCGTGGCATACTCCGTATGGCACTTATTTGACAGCTGTCAGCAGTGCGTTCTTTTTTTTTAATCTTTGTGTTTGCTAGCAAAGCCTTCCTTCGATCAGTCCGCAATTTTTCCACTACGTTTTTCGGCAAAGTTTCAGGATACTTTTACATAATACTTGATTACCTATTAATAATTTAAATTGATGTAAAATTTCAATTGTGTTTTGTTACTAAGTGAAATAACCTTGGTTTCTTGGGTTGGCTGGGTTTATCAATTACACCTGACTTTATAATGATATTTTGATTGTTTAACAATAGTAGCACTTCCTAGGAGAGGTCTGGTTCAGCAGTGAACTATGGTCTTCATGATGGACCTTGTTTATTCAGGTCGTGTTTACATAGTACTATTTTTTGTATATCCAAAGAATATATCCCTCGATATGTTGCGAAATCCACCTCTCGTGTGTACAAGCCGCACGCTACGGCACGTGTATACGCTTGCGCGTTAGAAGGTATTCCTTCCTGTTCTAACACGACACGCTATCTCTCTCTACCCGCTTCGATCGTTTCAGAATGACGAAAAAGTATGTAATCGAATTTATGTCGGTCCTAGCTGGTAGGGATGGCAAAACAGGAGCTCGCTGTGTCCTTGAGCTATTTAAGATATATTAGGAACTATGCCTAATTTTATTTTTAAACCTAGAAGTTAAGCAACTGAAGGCACGGTTAGCAGTTGGATGGGTCTAATTTTTATTTGTAAAGTCCTAAGCAAGAGCGAAATCTCCTATGACAAGTACATTTTATACTTAAAAGGAGATTTTATTATAGTTAAGATGAGGTACTTTTGGGAAATGCAATAAAAAGATATTTATAATTTAAAAAAAAATTGCCATTGCGTGACCTACTCCTGCGATACGTGAATAGAATTCTGATAGTCTGGAAGTATGGTAATTTCTTTGAGCACGCTACTCCGGCCAGTAGATGGATGGGTTAGTGGCATTTGAACAGAGCACGCCCGCGGTTCGGATGGCACTTTATGTCGTACTGGTCGATAAGCGTCGGAGGTCTTGGGCGGCTTGAAACCTCAACAGAGTTAGCCACTCACGAGAGAAGAATTTAATTATGATTTATTCCGTTTTTTTTCTGTATTTTGTTTACGTTTCGTATATAGAGACATAATCCCGATACCATAGGAGTTTTGGGACTTTGAGTCATGGAGATTTAACAGTTCTATCTTGCCGTTAACCTTTTTACCCAAAGAATTCTGAAGAAAATATAAAATAATGTGTTTTTTTACTGTTAAAATGTGACAGAACGAGCTGAGGGCCCAACTGGTGGTAAGTGGCGACCCGCGCCCATGACAACAGTAATGCGACTCAGTATAAGATTGGGATCATACACTGAGTTGTACTAATCCTGCTGCGTCCATCACCCGAGGGGATGATTACTGTAAGCATTACTGTTGTCATGGGGGTCGCCACTAACCACCAGATGGGCCCTCAACTCGTTCCGTCAAATAGCCACGTAAAAAAAAAACTGATTTCCAAGTTTTTAAGCCGCTCGAAGGCTGTCGACATGGCTTGTCGACTAGTATAGCCGGAACCGACACCTTAACATGCCCTCCGTGAATGGAAGCGACCAATTCAAATGCCACTAAATGGTCACCCATCCAGCTTCTGACCGGGCCGAGAGTAGCTTAACATATGACTCAAGAAAGAACAGGTAGGCAAGCGCGCGCTCCAAGAAAGTACCGTCGAAGTTCTTGGGCTATCAGAATTCTATTCACGAGTCGCAGTAGTAGGTCATGCTAGCAAATGTAATAGTGTTGAGTGTGTATGGAATTTCAATTTATTAAGTCCTGGCCAGAGGTACATAGTTCCTGATACACTTTATTCTACACCTCAAATCAATAATTGTTTAAATAATAAAAAATAAACAATTGTCTGACATAACAATAGCGAGATGCGTGCGCGCACGTTTCCTCGTTGGTTTATTGGTCTCCACTTTCTAAGGCATGTCCTTTAAGTGGAATAAGTAATCGTATTTCTTGCTACCTGTCGATAGAATGACAACTTATATATTGATTTAAACCGTTTAATTAAATGTGCTAATTTAGATTGTATATTAGATATGAATACAGATTATAAAAACTAAAAACAAAATGGAGGTTACAATGGGTGGTCTTATTGCTCATAGCGGTCTCTTCCAGACAACCTTTGGGTGGAGAGAATCTTCTTGATTTAAACCGTTTAATTAAATGTGCTAATTTAGATTGTATATCTATATATATATAAAAGAAAGTCGTGTTAGTTACTTCACTTATAACTCAAGAACGGCTGAACCGATTTAGCTGAAAATTGGCAGGGAGGTAGTTTAGAGCCAGGAGAAGGACATAGGATACTTTTTATCCCGTTCGACATCATTCCCGTGTGACTTGACATGTAACGTCAGTCACTATAAAACGTGGTATAACAAAAAAGAATCAGACTTGGAATAACAAAATTGACGTATAATGACAGCTATGTAATGACGTATGGATGACTATTTGATATTTGTAAGAAATCTATATCTATATATATAAAAGAAAGTCGTGTTACAACATTTATAACTCGAGAACGGCTGGACCGATTGCCATGGTTTTTGATTTGTTGGATTTGTTTCCGTCCCGAATAGCAGAATAACTATTAAAACATTGGAAAATTAACGAAAAAAATAAAATCAATTTATCCCCGTATTCTCCACGGGAACGGGAACTATGCGGGTGAAACCGCGGGGCGCAGCTAGTTAGATATAAATACAGATTATAAAAACTAAAAACAAAATGGAGGTTACAATGGGTGGTCTTATTGCTCATAGCGGTCTCTTCCAGACAACCTTTGGGTGGGGAGAATCTTCTTATAAATAGTCTGGTGTAGCACATTATATTATTAAGATACGAGTAGATATACTTATACTTTAACTACAATAAAATTATAAATAAAATAATACTTATTTTGTTTAATTATATATACTACATATATCCAAACAGAACAACAGATTCGCCACACAAATGCTTGTGTTGGAAATCGAACCCTCGAAACCTACAAAAGGCTACGAACTGCGCGGTGAGACTAGCAATAACAAACCATTCGCTATCAAAAACACAGTAGAAAACATAAAATGGGTCTAGGTATATAGGTCTCCCAAGGATAACCTAACGCGCCTGTGCGGAGTTTCAAGGCCTATAGGCTGGTGGGTGATCTAGATACGCCTAGATGGGGTGAGGGCGGCATTTAAGGGTTGACGTAAACGCGTATAATGATGGATTTGTTATGTCCACATTCAGGGCTTGTGGGGTAGCTTGCTTGGATGTTCTTTATAAATTATTTTAACTAAGCAACTTTTGGTCTGATCAGAAGTTGGATGGATGACCGTTTGGTATTTGATCGCACTTCCGTGCTTCGGAGGGTATGTTTAGATGTTTCTGTGGTTGTCCATAATGAGGCCGAGTTTTTTATAAAAAAATATATATATTTATATAAAGGAAAAATAAAGATCCAAATTTAGATCCAAACGATGCTAATTCAAATCGCAAATTTATGTATGACTAGGCGTGCCCCGCGGTTTCACCCGCGTAGTTCCCGATCCCTTGGGAATACGGGGATAAAATATAGCCTATGTTACTCGCTGATAATTAAGTTTTGCATTGGTGAAATAATTATTAAAATCGATTAATTGTTTTAAGCGTGAAAGCGTAACAAACGAATAAAATCACTTTTGCATTTCTAATATTAGTTAGGATTGTCAAAGAAGCAAAAATATGAGTCTTTTAGCCAAACCTATAATTAACTGACAGGTGACTGGAGATAAATGTCTGGTCACAATGTTGCTAAGGTAATCTATCTCCAGTAATTTATTAAAGTCTAGCTGTAAGAAGCAAGGAATTTGGAAATGTGACCCCAATCCCATCCCATTAATTAAAATGCCTATAGGTAATCGTTATGAAATCTATATGTACTACACGCGTACCCAAACACGGGGAGAGTCGCAGACAAAAGTATGTTAAACACTAAAAAGCAAATTATTTTCGCAATGCAGTCATGCGATACCCTAAAAATATAACTACGAGACACCGCTCTCTATCGTCGAGTAGCGGTACCAAATCGCGAAATTAAAAGTAAAAACGTCACGTGCGCCTCCTAACGGCAGATTGCCGAACTGCGTGCGTTGACCCGCACATTGCGCAACAAGGCTGCGGTACCCAAACTTTTATGCATTGATGGACAGGGGGTATAAATTATAATTGTACTTTTTATTGCCATCAAATTAGTTTCGTTCATTCATATAATCGTAATTTGATGAAATCGGCCGTCATGGGACGCCTGGCAGATGTAAAACATGACAGCATCAAAGAGCATCATTCCGTTATACTGCCAAGGTAGGGTTGCCAACTATACTGTTTTAAACAGTATTATACTGTTTTTCACTAAATTATACTTTTTACTGTTTAACAAAAATAAAGTATACAAAATACTGTTTTCAGCATCAAAATGCAGACACATTATTATAATTGTGATGAAGCATATGAAATTTTTAAAAAAGATTTTAAATTAGTAAGTTGTGCGAGAAGCTCTAAAAAATATGTATTTAAAACAATAAATAAATAAAATACTGTTCGTTTTTTTAAAATACTGTTTAATAATCTTCATAGACCTGAATATACTTTATTTCTTGTAAAAAAAGTTGGCAACCCTATGCCAAGGCGCGGCAATAAATATTACACGGCCAAATAAATTATATTTTATTAATAGGTTCATTTACAGCACACTAAAAGAAAATATTATTGTATATTCAAAACATCAGAGCGTCTTTGCGATGGGGTCGCGAGTTCAAATCCCGCCTTCATGACAACCCATAACTCTTATGGAAACAAAATAATCTTAAAAGCTTGGTAGTTGCATGTTTTAAAGTTTAAAGTTAAGTATTTGTACTTGTTTATTCAAGACAATTTAGATAGGTTTAGCTCTAAAAAATTAGAAATTTTGTGGAAAGGTATTTTCTTTCTTATAACATATCTATTTGAATATGTATTTGGTTTAATTCGGTGCATCTGACTGTTTTACAATTTATAAACGTAGCTGTACAAAAAATCTGACATCAAGATTAAAATACCTCGATCACGCATTGAGTACCACTGGTTCGAGGAATTGGAATTCGGAAATCGTGGCGCGAATTTTAAAAATGGAACTGTACGTTTCTTGGACCAAATAGGTCAAGATTTGTATGAATGAGTCTTCACTACGACAGTTGTTTTTATTGTTTTTTTTTATGTGCGCGAAAAGATATGTGATTGGAATATAGTATTATTTTTAAACTTCTTTTGTTAAAAACCGTTTACCTACCTACCTGTAGAAATGACGTGTTTTATTTATGAATCATATCCGCCGAGTAACTCTTCGAAAGTATTTTTTCTTTTCTTTCTTCAGGGAGAGGTATTACTGGATACTTATGGATTGGCCAAACCATAAACAAATAGGGCATGCATTATCTGTGATTTTAAAAATCGAATAAGATTTCGTTTGGGAATATACATATTTATAATATAATATTTTAGCCATTACTAGGTACACCCCAGGGTATTACCCGCGATTTCCTTTCCTACGGGAATACTTCACTTTTTAAAAGTAGCCTATGTGCTATTCCAGACTACAACTTCAAATTTCATCCAGATCCGTTCCATCGAAACATCCACTTATAAAATAGTAATATTGAATTTAGTTACTTTGTTATTATTTTATTTTTATTTTACACTTTATATGGATTTTAACCTGTATTGCTGTCGTTCAGATGCGCGGACCACTAGCCACCGGGAACTTAGCGGCCTCCTTATTATTAGTAAAAAAATGCTATCTATCAACAGACAATTCTCAGTCACACATAATATTATATTTTTACAACTCATGCACAAATAACGGTTGTCAAAAACGTGTTTTTTTATTTTAGTTGTACAGGTGGAATAGTGGCCAGACTGGTCGGGTTGAATGGCCGTGTTTGACACGGTTCCACATTTATTCTATCGATAGTCATCACTCATTGATGAGTTTTATACAGCAATAATAAAAAGATGAGAGTTTTAGATGACGACATAGAAAAAATCCGAATGTAGAAGAGAGTTTGAGGAAAAAATAGAGTTCCTGGCATGACGTTAAATCCCGCACGCAACGCAACGCCACTTAAACTCAGGTGAAACGTAAGTTTGTTTCAGAGGTAATTTTTCTTTAATTTCCGTCACATTTTTCAATAAAGTCATAAGAAGTATCACTTTAAAAATAAATATTTTTCTTCACGGCGCTTTTATTACTGCGTTTGGCGACTGTTCAAATCTGCCGCCACTTTAATCGAATAAAGAATACTACGATTTACGATTTAAATCGAATTATATCTCTTCCCTTCATATGGACAGTGTAAATAAAAAAAACTACATTTGAATACAGTTGATTTATGGAAACTATACTATATAAAGTCTAGCGTGAAACAATTGTTAAAAATATAAAATAGGTTCATTGTCCCCCATCAGATTTTAAGATATGGTCAGTCTAGACTTCAGACTTGCATTATGAGTAAAAAAACATAAGCTGTAATTTTTCGGGGGTTTCTAGACGAGCGTGTCATTTTAATTGCACCGATCTAAAAAGATAAGGTAAGAAAGTGGGGTTTATAAATTTTTCGTTATATCGGTACAAAAACAGCATAGTAATAACGTTTACACACTCATACCTCTGCACTAGGATTCCCTGTGTCGCAGATGGCAAGGACAAACACAGAAACACAAGATAAACGCCCAAGACCCGAGAACAAACTTCATGCTCACCACACAAAGTGTGCCCCGGACGGGAATCGAACCCGGGACCCCTCGCTTCGAAGGCAGGGCTACTACCACTAAGCCAAGGAGCCGTCGTAATGGTAACAAACCTAATACTAAAATCTTAAAAATATAATATAAGAACTAAAATATATTACAATATTAAAAGGAGTCTCTTTAGGCAAGGTTCCGAAGATACTGGCAGCGTTCCCCCTTTGAATAGCTAGACTTATTCTTTGTCCTAGGTATAAATTGTATTACCTATGTACTGTGTTGGCATTCATTTCTGAGACTGAAATAAATTAGGGGGTTCAGTAGCTCGCGTCCGTAGGTGAGAACCCTTGAGAACCTTTGGCACCACCAGTAATAGTATTCCTACTAAAGTGCAGTAGGACTTGTGGCTAGCTCGTCCGGAGAAGTACTCTCTACACCTGGTAATCTGCCGCCAAGAAGTGATGCACTCGAATGGCCGTGTCCCGGTGGAAGGGTGTGGGCGCCGGTGAAATTACAGGAGCATGAGACCTCCCCGTCTCGGGTGAGGGGCGTACGGGATGCGACTTGGGTTGGGGGTAGGTCGTATTGCTGTTGTTACGGGCGGAGGTAACCAGTTACCATTAGGTGGGCCGCCAGACCGTCCCATCACTTCAGTAGTATAAAAAATATATTAAATCCCTTCTATTACGGTTTAAAAGACACAATTAGTACATTCAGACCTAGTAGCCTATAGTGGTTTCGTTAACCTTTGGGTATATGTCACCATATCACAGACACTATTAATGACATCTGTCAGTAACTTCTCAAATGCGTGACTCCTGGTATTTTAGTTCTTCGGGGCTGAAAATTCTTGTAAGTACTTTCTTCTTGGAGGCGGATCCAGCCTACAAACAAGGTGATGGTTACTACCATCCAAAAAGCGGTCAAGTACGAGTCGCGCCCGATACATTGCATTACTAAGGATACGTTTGCAAAATGTTTGAAGCTCTTTACTTGCATCTTGCATGCTCTTTACTGCGCAAAACTCGCATCTCAATCAAAACGTAATATATCAAAAGTTTTTATTTTCCCATTTTTTTGGTTTCGCACGACTTATGCATTCGCCATGGTCCAGAGTTTTAATATTTTTCGGTATTTCCAAAGTAGCGTTAAAAAAATCGGGAAATTAATATCAAAAGATAAGGTTATATGCTTGTTCAAAGTGTGAACTGCGTTCCGAATTATGCACGGTATGTACATTATTAAGGCATACCAGCCTATCGACCTCAATTACAGTTGGACAATAGGGCTGTACCCGCGCCATTTCTTGTCTGTACAAGTTGGTAAAAAGTATGGTCGGGTAATGTCATAATGGCACCTGCTGGGTACTCTGTAAGTCTACCGGCGCAGCGTCCCACGGAGTGAAGATCGCGTTCACATAACGGGCTGGACAGTTACACAGTATGTGGGTGAGCCTAACTGTTACCGACGTCACCGCTAGTGATGTCTGGGGGTGTGTCGATGTCGATGACCGTCTACGATTACGATGTCAATAATCATGTTATAGGAAAATGGACGCTCAGTTTCGTTTATACAACAATATAAGAAGATAATCTAAGTTTTATATTGAATTTTTTTTTGGTCATCTTTTTACTCTAAGGCGACACAAAAATTATGTTTCACTATACTGGATTTTTCTATTGGTCCGCGGCTTCACTCGTAATAATGTAGACTTTTTCAATCAATTTATTTCTGGCTGAAAGTTACCTTATGTTACTTTCTGCACCCTTGACCTTGTTTACAGAAATGTAAGATGACCAGCTGAGTAGTTAAAGCGTGAATTACCTTAACCTGATAGACTTGATCAATAGATGTTAAAAACAAACTTAGTTGCTAAGACAATCTATTTCTAGTCATCTTTTAGTTAACTATAGGTTATAGCTGCAAAACACTTTTTATGATTTTTACGAATTGCTAAAATAAATACATTAATCACAGAGATACTCGAAAGATAGAAAAAAACAGTCGTCAGTCGATTCGACATCGACAAGGTCATCGATATAAACACGAGGGGACATCACTAAAGTACCGTACGCTACGTCACGAAGAAAGGGATTGCGCCAGAGCCACAGATAATGCAACAGTGACACAACGGTAAAGAGGGCCGCAAAACTGTCGCTTTTCTCATCGCTTTTCTGTCGCGGCCCGTTATACCGAGCGGGAAAAGCTCGTTAATAAGTGGCATTTTAGTTTTTTGCTTACTGCTACGGGAAATGGCTGTGGTTGATATTTCAAGCCAATAAGTCATTTTTTATGATTAAGTCAGCTTTTGACTGAGAATATCAACTTTGTATTTTTGTAATACAAAGTTGTACGCGGTATGTGTTCACATATCGTCTGATTTTAAACTCAGGTTAGTCATTATAAGACATGATTAATTATATATTATTATATTATATTACATATTTAAACATACATTTATGTTTACTAAGCGATATAAAAATATAAAAAGAATAAAATAAAATTTCTGATTTTTAATTTGTTTTTTTTATGTAACGAATTATGATATTACTTTTATAAAATAAAGAAATATCACCAATTTAGGTCATTATCTAATGGAAAGTAATTATGAATAGGATTTATTACTACATTTATAAATAAAGATGAACACAATAAAACAAATTTCTTAATTTTAAAAATAAAGTTTTATCTTGACTCTTAACACACGGACATTAAAGGTTAGAATATTAATTAAGAAAATTATTTTCCATGGTAAGCATTTTTTTTCTAGTTTTATTAAATAAAAATTTACAAACAACACAATTCATAATTTTTATAATAAGCTCTCGAGTATTATACCTACTTTCTAAATTCATCAGGTAAGCAAAATAAATTCAAAATGATGGCACTGTGCATCATGATTATGAAATTCAAATCGTTGAGTCATACGCAAAACTCTTGAGCTTCCGTCAACAGAACAGCTTGTCAATAGGCCAATGACCTTCACGAATGAGATTTTTATTAAAAAAAAGCTATTTAAAACTGTTGAACATTACATGTAAACATATTTTATGTTCCCAACGTTAATAAATGTCGTTATGTTGCATATTATTGCATTAGGTACTTACCTCGGATAGTGCTGGGCATTTTGTCAAAATCCTTAGCCGAAATTAACAAAAAAAAAACAATCCTCAACTCGATCCATACACAAATTATCCAACCTCCATTGTCACAATTAAATTTACAAACACTGGCACTGAAGAAAAACCAACTGTCAATGTCAGTTTTCCCGCGCTTTCGTTCGGAAAAGCGCGCGCGACGTCCTAGAGACGTGAGTCGACGCTCGTCTGTGCTTTTTTCGCTGCGCGCGAGTTGCTCAAAGTAACTGTAATTTTTTTCGTGCAAGTTGTAACGGTGCGGCCGGTTCTACCACATCTTCTGCTGAATCGATCGGCGTCCGATGAATACAGGATTGTGACAATTGGTTTTATCGACTGTTTGATGAGATATTGAGAGGTTTGATTTACTATTAACCTACGGTTAACTGTTTCCCAGTATAAATAAGCAGCGTTCGGTAATATTTTCTTATTCTTATTCTTACAAGTCCGTCAATTCGTCAGTGTATAGTTTGAAATTAAGATTAACATAAGTATCTACACAGGTTACGCCAGTTAGTTAACCTTTGTATATTTAGAATGCTTGGCATTTTTCGCCTTGTGGGTCATGTCACCGCTATTTTTCCACATACTATTCCGTGGGCGTAGGAAAACAATTTACATTGGAATTAAATGCAAAAGTTTTGGCAAAAATAATTCTGGTGCAATAACAGACAAACTCACTCAGTAATCATACTCAGGACCATATTCGCGAATATGTAATACTGTGTCCGAGGGGTTTCTTCTCTGTCTCTTCCCCACGGGTTCCCTCCTCGGTCAGGGTTCGAACAGACGTAAACTTAACAAATAAGACTAGCTAAACATGAAAACTGACTGTAATTTGACATATCAGTGTGCATGTAATATGCCACAAGGAGTTCCTGTGACACGTTATATGCTCACGAATATGTTTACTTGCGTGTGTATTGACGTGTCCAAACGATACTTGAGATCTAAAGGAATAAATGAGTTTGTGTAAAAGCCTATTTGGGGTTTTATAAAATTTTATTTTTACCGTTAATCTTCTTTTCATAAGTGGCCAACTCTTTATCGTAGTTTCCAAGCCACCCGAAGGACTCCGACATTGCCAGTCGGTTAGTACAGTTCAATGGCACTCAGTTAAAATGCCACTATTCACCCATCCTAACTTTTTTTTCTGAGCTCAACATGCTGAGGTAAGTGTCGACCCCCGCCCATGACAACAGTAATGCGCTTCATTATAAGATTTGGATCTTACACTGAGTCGCACTCATCCTGCTGCGTCCATCACTCGATACAGGGATGATATTTCTCATGCACATGTGATTTCACTGGCACTCATACCCTTCCACCGGAACACAGTAATGCGAGCACTACTGCTTGACGGCACATTCCAGGTGTGGTGGCAGTACCTCTCCAGGCGAATATGGCACAATTTCTACTACTACTTTTGGTAGCTCCTTCAGCACCACTCAGGGGGTACGTGTAGGAAATCAAAAGGTACATACCTACGGAGCGGAGCCACTGGACCCCCCAAAAACTGTCCCTCGAGTGGTACATAAGTATTTAAAATAAAATCCAGGTGTTCTGAAGCATAAGTAGGCAACACTACGCAGAGACCACCAATATTACAAGCGAACCAGAACGGTGTTACCACCTGCGGTTGACAGATTTTGTCCATATTATTTTATAATATTGGTACTAACGATCCGCCCCGGCTTCGAACGGTTAGTAGAACATCAGTGTCGTATCAGATACTACCCATACCCATGAATATACATGTATACTACAAATAAACCTTCCTCTTGAATCACTCAATCTATTGCTAAAATACGTTGCTTAGTTTAAAAGATCTAAGGGTACAAACAGCGGGAGCGACTTTGTTTTATACTATGTAAGGATAAGTATTATATCAGTTTTCTAGTACCCATAGTACTATGGAGGATAAGATATGCTTAGTTTAGTACATAGATAAGCGCTTTGTGAAATTTCCATGAACTTTATTTAATTTATTTATCTTTTGAATAGAAACTTTTCTGGTCTGAGAAACTAACATTTAATTAATCAAGGAATAATGTTTCATGTTATCCGCAAACATTTAAACTGGATCTAAATTCAAAGCAATTAAAAATATCTAACCCATGCAAATGAAAAATAAGTAGATATTTCTAAGAACTACACCGCTAAACAGTAATTTAGCTTGCTCTCGTAATTGCTAACGGAAATAGACAATTTTAAAAACTCTTTTGGCGGATTTGAATTGAAAAATTATACGATTCGAGCATAAAGTAATAAATCGCAAGATGGCAGTTCTTCACTTAGGAGCGGCCATTTTTATTTCACGATTGAAGAAATTTGTGTAAAATTTATTTAATCGTGAAATAAACAGAATTAATTAATGTATAACCTACCATGGTCCACTTGGAAGTCCATTAACAGCCTCTGGACTCAGGTTGGTCGCTGCAGACAGAACCTGTGCAATGGGCCATGCGAGACTCCACCTGAACTGAGTGCGATTGTGGAGTCCCATTTCAGTCCATGTCCCTTTACTTGTATGTCCCCTGTGCCCTGCGACCTGCACATTGGATGATCTGCACAAAGCCACCAATAGAGCTGTTGAGGTGGCAAAATTCTATCGCGACATCATTTAACCTGTTAGAAACATTGATACAATAAGAAGAAGAATTAATCGATATTTGGTGTAATTAATTTGTAATTACTTGATGGGATTTAATGAACAGATAAACAGTTAGTATCTAGTAGTAAGTACCTCAACTTAATTTGTTAATCACAATTTAGAATAATCTGGGGTAGTTGGCATTTAGAAACATTTACCCATTTAATTTACTTAATAAATTCAAGGATTATTCAAACTCTAAGAAATAAGGTGAGGGTTTTTTTATCAATCGTCTTCCAGACGTGTTTTTTTATGCTTTTCAGTTCTCCGTCATTATAGACGGCTCCGTGGCTTAGTTGATAGTAGCCCTGCCTTCGAAGCGAGGGGTCCCGGGTTCGATTCCCGACCGGAGCACACTTTGTGTGGTGAGCATGAAGTTTCTTCTCGGGTCTTGGGTGTTTGTCTTGTGTTTCTGTTTGTCCATGCCATCTGCGACACAGGGAATCCTAGTGCAGAGGTATGAGTATTTAAACGTTTTGTTTTTATTTATTAATGATCCGACATTCATGACGGAGAACTGAATTGAAAATTCTTAGAATTTTTCTTTTATTTGAAAGGATATACTTTCAAATTGGTACCATAATAGTATTTATTAAAATCGGTTCAATAGTTTCATAGTTAAATCAAAATAATTAAAAAAATATGATAATCAAAAAAACATCCAAGTAAATGAAATTGCTTATGTTTTCCTGTGATTTTTTTCTATGCCTGTTGTAAAGAAATTAGGATGTACCCCACATCCTAGGTATACATCCTCCTAGTCACAGGAAAGCATAAACAATTTCATTTACTTGGTTGTTTTTTAATTATCATATTTTTTAAATTACTTTGATTGAGCAAGAAATAAGAGATGAAAGAATTGAAATCAGTTTTTTTTATCGATTTACAAATCAGCCACATGTGTTATTCAGCATTTCGCATAATCTGGGTTAATTAGCCTTTAAAATTACCCATTTGCTTTAACAAATTCAACGAATTAAGTAATTCTTATAAAGTAAGGCGAGGTTTTTTTAAATATTTTTTTATATATAAAAGTGACGGGATGATCTCAAAACCCATCTAATTGTTCAGTGTTGTCTTCTCATACTTTGGTCGGGAGGATCTAACTCGTTGCTATGCCTTATTTGCTGTTGTTATCGGCGGAGGTAACCACTTATCATCAGGTGGCCCTTCTGCTGCTCGCTCCATTTTTGTTACATAAAAATAAATAAAATATGCTGGTTCAGTCGAGAATTGGGTCCCTGCCCATTGAAAACGTATCTTTAATTACTTATTACTCTGAGAATTGATATTACATAGACAAGAGTCATGTCATGATGATCAATAAAACTTTATTGCCGACTCTAAAACAGTACAGCAATAAAAATCCAAAAGTTCCTTGACCCGCCTAACCCAGCGTTACATTGTTAATTTTAATTTTTCGCCATTTCGTGTGTGAATTCGAAAAATCACACAAAATCTTCAGTTACGGTTTTGTATAAACAAATCTTGTTGGAGGTCGTTGCACCCAACGGGACTCGGTCAGACGGGTTCTTATGCGATTTGTGACGTCATCTTAGTTTTGCTTTTCATCGATAGATGGCGGTAGTAAGGTCAACGACCGCTGGGAACGTTTCGGTGCAAATTATAAAGTTGCTAACTTGATTATTACAATTTGGTAGGCATTTTTTTATGTGGGATATGTTATATAATATTTAAGCACAGTTTTGAGTATATATAATATTTAAGCACAGTTTTGAGGTAAATAATTAGGTTATTATAATAAGTTCATATATTTTACGATAAAATTAAATAACGCACATTTAAATAATAAAAAAATTAAGCTGTAAATTTAAATTGTAATTTGTTATATCATTTTAATCGCTTAATTAAACTCTACTGACATTAAAATTAACACACTATATGAGTATACAGCCATCTATTGTAGAATTGCAAAAATAAACGAGAAAGTTTAACTACTGCCCTCTAGTGACTCAAAATAGTTTTATCAAGGTCATAGTTTGTTAGTGACATCTACATTCGAATAGTTTGCAACTCGTATCGTTATCTGTTAGTGAGTAGTAAAACTACAAAGCATTTATATCCAAAAGATGCCTAACTAGCGAAAGATGGCAGTACCAATACTTAATTTAATTTGATAACTTCGTTAAACCAAATGCAAAAGGTTCTATAGCCGGCCGATTGAAATAAATGAATTGACATCTATAAACAAATGTCAAACTTTTCTGCCAAGAGCCAAAATAAATTTTGTCAAACTAAAAAAGTCAAAACAAAAACAAAGATAGCGTAATTCAGTTCGTGGATTATATCTGTATTGTTTTATTATTTGTAATTTGTAATAACTCTTGTGTGGAGCTGTGCTTCGACTGAAGGTCCGCTTCCGCTGGTTTCGACTGAAGGTAAGTGATATTCATAACAGTTATAGCTATAGATGAGTTTATCTAAGTTCCCTGTGAAATTCTTTAATCTGTAGTTGCTATAAAGCTATATACTTATCTATATCTATATACTTGGACAAAACTGACTATGTAATACTTATGTATCTATATGTACCTACTTGATTTAGCAAAACTATCCTGCAACTAAGCGTCCTCGTAATATTTGCGATACTTGAAAAGGCAAGATGCGCTAAGCATTTTTTTTATGTGACCAATGAGATGAGACGAGCTGGCAGCACCATAAATAGCAATACGACTACGTTATTGACTAAAATAGTAAAGTGAAATGATTTATGGCCTGAACTTAATATAAAGATTTCATTAAATGAAAAAAAAATAAGTTTTTTTTAATGTGACTAAATGACGGACTGAGCTAAGGGCCCACTTGGTGGTAAGCGACGACCCCTATTACAACAGTAATGCGACTCAGTATAAGATTTTGATCTTACACTGAGTTGCATTCATCCTGCTGCATCCATTACCCGAGACGGGGGTTGATAAGTATTCCGTCATTAATTATAAATAATTTTTGCATGAGTTAATTGCCAACTTTCATGCCAGAGACAACCCGCCCATAGGCCTCGAATATGCCCTTGGAAGCACGGAAGCACTCAGTGCAAATGACTCTAAAGGTTTAGCCATCCTAGTAAGTGGCTGGAGAGTTTTAAAACTATCATGGTTATGAACATTATTATATGTGTTACTGAGATATTTACCATGATTTGTGAGTTTTATTGACTCACAAATCATGGTAAATATCTTGGTAAAACAAATAATAAGGCTGGAGAGTTACTAAATAGAGAGTTTGTCCAAGTACTGCCGCCACATCTGATAATCTGCCCCTAAGCAATAGTGCACACTGTTCCAGTGGAAGATTAAGCGAGTTATTGAAATTGAGGATATCAACGTTTTTCCACAAATATTTATCTAAAAGGAATTAATTCATGCCATAACAAGCTTTCTCTGTCAAGATTTTCTTAACAATGCTCTTAAAAGCTTTTTGGTTTAAGTTTGTAATATGCTCTGGTAGAATATTATAGAAACTCATACAGTTAACATTAAAAAAAAACCCTTCGGCAATCTACTCTGGGTAAGCATTAATTTACAATATTTTTATATTAATGCTTAACCGGAGTGTTGTTTCATAGTGGTACAAAACACACAAAGAACTAAATTTTTTAATATTTGTATGTGCATGAATTATACAAAAATATTCTTTAGAGAAACACTCGGTCCAAGTTGATAAATGGCTCTCACCACTCTTTGCTGGAATTTAAAAATACTTCTGGAATCAGCAGCATTACCCCACAATAACACTCCATATGACATCACAGAATAAATGTATCTGTAGTACACGACTCTAGCGGTTACATCAGCGAACTGTCTCACTCTACAGCTAAACTAAGTTTCCCAGCTAAATTCAAACAAATTTATTACTTTAGAACTTGAGTATCGTTTGAAAACACAAACATGGTTCCCCACTGAAGTTTAGCATCAACTGTGAATCCCAAGAATTTGTGGTACTAAGTTTAACTAAAACGAAATGATGGCTATGTGTGATATGTACAAGAATATATATTTATTTATACAGCCAAGGCTTATCACCAGTGCCATTAGGGCGGTGCCACGCAGGACTATTATTTTTTCGGTTTGCTCCAATAATTTAAATCTTAAGCATCAGGGTGGGCAACGTACTTGAACTTGCATTTGAGTTTTAGTGAGTGAGACACAGTGGGTGGTAAAATAGGCGAAGGGTCCTCTTAAATAGCTCGTCTGCTTACCCACATCAGATCTAGTTCTAAAAAAATAGATTTTTCTTCCAAAATATTAGATAATTGTTCTACCAACACCAAGTTCATTGTGCTTTATTTTATCACCCTGAATGAAATAAAGGTAGGGCTAGGGCTACCGCTGGCTAGGGGGGGCTGGAGCTCGCCGGCTTATAGAAGCGATTCAGCCCGTACTCTCTGAGTGGGTTCAACGGAAACATGGTGGAGTCACCTTCCGCTTGACGCAGGTCCTCTCGGGGCATGGATGCTTCGGGAGGTACCTACATAACGTCGCCCAGAGCGAGGCAACGCCGGCATGCTACCGATGCGGCTGTGCGGAAGAGACGGCACAGCACGTGCTGGAGGTATGCCCGGCAGACGATGAACCGCGACAGTCCCTAGTCGCGGTAGTGGGGCCAGACCTCTCTTTGTCGACCATCTTCAAAAAGATGCTTGACGATGAGAGGTCGTGGGAGGCGGTGGTCTCCTTTTGTGAATCTGTAATTTTGCAAAGGGAGGCCGAGGAGAGGGAGAGGGAGACCAATCCTCTCTCTTTTCCTCTCCGGAGAATAAGGACACGGAGGCGAACTCGACGAGTTCGCACTCCGTCTCCACTTGGAGGACCTGGGGCGTCGAATGCGGGGGCATCCGGCACCCCCCACTAGGGACAAGGTCCTCGAGGAGTTGATGCCCAGCTTGCTCCTGGGCATCACTTGAGCCGAATGGGGGGCTTTCCCCTCCCGAGGCGGGTCCGCGGACCGACGCGGACGAAGACGTTAACGGGGCAGCGGAGAATGTTTACAACGGTCCCGCAGCCCCGTTCTAGTCAAACGTTTGAGCAACGGTGGAGTTTTAGTCGGTAGAGGCACAATAGCATAGAACATCAGCTGAGCCCGACATACCCCGCCACACTCCCCCGGTGAGGCGGGAATACGTAAAGTATTTCTCCACCGTAAAAAAAAAAAAAAAAAAAAGGGCTAGGGTAAATAATATCTAAAAAAACAAGGGCGCATGCACAGGGCGCAGAAAGGGCTATTTACGGCACTGCTCAACACATAAAGTTTGCCCCAGCTAGGGATTAAACCCAGTACTCCTCGGTGAGCTCACCACTTGTCATGTTGTCCACCACCGTAGGTCACAAGGTGAAAGGCCTACTGTCGCGTTGCCTAAAAATGCTTGTACATATGTAGATATGTATATTTCTTAATCATAAATCACATTAAAACATAAAATCAAATCCTAATCGTAATTAAACTCAATCCGAAATCCATTCCAAACGGGACCAAAATACCTTTTGAATAAAAAGAATTACCTTGGTACGTGCCGGCGGTGGCACCTCACAAACGTATCGTCGTCTCGTTCTAACGTACGCGGGGGGTAGTGCCGTCCCGTTCTCACATCTCACTGCCCCTCGACGTGTGACATCCCCGGAGCTTTAAATGTGGTCTAGGGTTGGCACTGTAACGGGATTTAGTATTTTTAGGGTTCCGTACCCAAAGTGGAAGGGATCTAATTAAAGGACTATTAGTAAACCTCCATGTCAACATCTATTATACTAGCTGTTACCCGCGACTGCGTTCGCGTGTTCGTGTTCGTCACACAAACGCTTGTTCTGAGTGGGAATGGAACCCACGGCCTACAGAAGGCACAGCTACTACCAACTGAACTGCGAGGTCTATTGCAAGCAATTTTTTTTAAATCGAAAGAAACCTACTTCAATACTTCCATCTCTGATTTCTCGCAAAGAACCACAGGATACCAAAATACTCAATTTCTTATACTGGGATGACATATTATGTTTTCCAGTTATTTTGGTTTAACTACGAAACATTCCAAAACATAAAAAAGAAAAAACGATTTTGATAAAAGTTCTATGGGACCTGAAAGTATATAGGATTCAAACAAAAAATAGTTCAAAATCAGATCATAAATGGCGGAGTTTTGAGGTGGCAAAAACACATGAATTAATAAACTCCTTTGGAAGTCTATTGCAAAGCCGATCTTTATCGAATGAATAACGGGCTAACGGTATTAGAATCTTTGGGGGGGTCCAGCTGCTCGCGTCCGTAGGTGAATACCCTTAGAATCCCTACACGTGCCCCCCGGGTGGAGCGGAAGGAGCAACCCAAAGTAGCAGTAGAACGTGAACCAAGTTCGGAAAACTACTTCCTCCATACCTAATAATCTGCCGCCAAGCAGCGGTGCACTCGCGTTGCTGTGTTCCGGTGGAAGGGTGGGGACCGTGGAAATGACAGGCACTTGAAGCGTAACATCCCCGTTTCAGAGCGACGGGCGCAAGTTGGTCTTGGGTCTTCTCATACCAAGTTTCTTATACATTGCGCTCAAAATACTACAAGTTTTTCAAGTAGGGCAAAACTTGAGTAGTATTTTTGTTGATCATGAGCGTCGGTAATTTTTTTTTTTTTTTTTTGCGAGTTGACCACTGCTTGGCGGCAGATTACCAGGTGTGCAGGCAGTATTTCTTCGCACAAATTCTACTGCTACTATTTGTTGCTCTTTTAACCACGAACGGGATATGTGTAGGGAATCAAAGCGTACTCAGTTACGGACAAGCAACTGGACCCTCCACAATAAAAACTGTCTGCTTGTCCTTTGACAAGTTAAATGAAAAAAAACCTCTCGCCCCTTGCAAATCCACGCGCCACCCCTAACCGGCCGCCGCCCTCACATAAAATCAATATTTATAGAGGACGTCGTATTTCACCTTTGTATCTCTATACCTCTGTCTTTATAACGATATAATACTTGCCTATTGATTGGGATTGTGTCTTTCTTGGAATGCGCGTGGCGTAGCAAAGCGGTACTGACGTAACTCGATTCATGGGTAGTTGGTTCAACACCAGGCGATGATCCAGCCCCCTAAAAGGTTGTGGTCACGGACTCGCACGGACGGAAAAATGCAATTGTAAATATGAATGAAATCATTTTTCACCGGCACCCACACCCACGGAACATCGCAATGCGAGTTCACAGTTTGGCAGCGGATTGCCAGGTGTCGTACCAGTACTACTCCGGACGAATTGGACCTACTTAGGATGTAAATTAATGAAAGAGTTTGAGTTTGCTGCAGATTATATATCGCACAGCGTTCAGAGATGAAAATAATGGGCAGCATTCAATCGATGTTTAGATTTATTTTTATAGCATTTCTAAAATCGGCACATCGCTGCCGTGAACGCGGATTCTGACGTGTTGTACTTCTGTTTCGATGTAATGGAATTATTTGGTATGTCTGAGATGAGATCTATTCATTTTTAGTGGTGATTTTATAGCTAAACCCCATAGTACCTCATAGGCCCCGATAGTCAACTAACTAACTTAGATATAACTAAGTTATATATAACTAAACTTACTAGCTTATTAAAAAATGTCTAGTTAGCTATCTTATTTTAAAATGACAAGTCTTTTAAGACGAAGAATTTTATGGAAATAAGATATTTTGGCTTTGAATTGAAATAGTCAAAAAATGTATAGAACTTTTTGACGAACAATGTTGCCATGGCAATAAATAAAATAAATATTAATGGAAATTCAGCTTAGTTTGTATGAGGCGAGTGTTTGGGCAAAGGGCTAACCGTAAAACAAAAGCACACCCTATAGAGACACTCCAAAATTGTAGTTGTAGTATCTGATTGCCCGGACATTTTTGGAATTTCGTTAATAAATATTTTAACGTACTCAGGTAACTAGATTAGGTAGAATAGACTTACCAGCATAAATTTTTAGGTGAGTTGTTCGTGTGAAAACGATGGCGGCGACGAGACCAATTGTCGCGTCTATTTTGCCCTATGGGGCTCTGCCTACCCTTCCAGGGATAAAGGCCTGTAACGAGCAATTCTTGTATATTTATTTCGCGTATCGCTGAAACGGCTCTAAAGATTTGGATGAAATTTCGCGGTAAGATAGCGTTTTGCAGTTTAAGTTTAACTGTATTGTAAGAACAAAACCAGGTCGTGCAAGTACTTGTGTTGAAATCAGATATTTGCATCATGATGTGAAAATAATCGCCTTTTAACGTTTGCATAACGCAATCGATGATGAGACGACAGTCTGGTCACAGATAAAAAATGATTCTTAAACGACAATAAATTCTTGTAAAATAATTGCGGTTTAAAATTATATATATTTTTCGGTAATTTCATAACATGGCCCTGCCTTCGAAGGGAGGTGTTCGATCACTTTTTGTGAGCATGAAGTTTGTTCTCGGGTCTTGGGTGTTTGTCTTGTATTTCTGTGTTTGTCCATGGTATCTGCGACACAGGGAATCCTAGTGCAGAGTCATAAGTGTGTAAACGTTTATGTTTATACCAAAAAAAAAGTCGACGTCAAACCGAAATCGCATGATAGGTAAGGTCATAACAGTTATCAGAAAAAAAATAATAATTATGTCTTGTATTTTTAAAATCATAGCAAAAAACAAATTATTCGGGAAAGTGTACACCCTGTAACAGTTTTTACTTTCCTGTTGCTCCAAATGTTTACTTTTTGCCTTTTTTTTTACTTATTTCATCCCGAATGTTGAAACATACAAACTATCGCCTTTATAAGTAAGACTCCTCATTTTTTTTTTCATATTTAAATCTTCAATATACTTACAAGGATTTTTAATTAATTATACACGCGATTTGAAAATTGAGTAAACTTTAACTTTATATGATACTCGGTTTTACCAAACCAATTCCGGTTGTTTCATACAGACTTTACCCCTCCCCTCACCCCACCTCCTATAAGTTTTTAGCGAGAAAAATTATCCTATAACCGTCTCCAGGGTCCCATCTACCACTATCAAAATTTAAGGTTTAAGCGCGGAAGCGTACCAAACTCACTTTCGCATGTATAATATTAGTTAGATATTGATATATTTCTATTAATCAATGAGATGTTAAATCAAAGATTTCTAAATTCCCAACCAAAACCAATTTATCAAACGTACATAACATCTTCAGAGCATGTCAACTTCGTTCAAAAGCGTGTAACATAACATTGACCAGTACACCGGGAGCCCTGCGCCCACGACGTCAATCCCCCCATCGCCTACGCGAGGATCACGGCAGGGGGGATATGCAGCTCATGATACGCCGGTGGGACCACCTCGCTGAGGGCAATGACCCTATGGTGACCGTTTACTATTACACGCGGATCGTCAATACTATCGATAAGTTTCGTTCCTTTATATTTCCCAGTTTACAAACGGTTGTGTAAAGCGTGGCGTAGCTTGCTTAGCTGTTCCTTACAGATCATCTGTTTCGGCCCGGTCGGAAGTTGGATGGGTGACCGTTTTGTGGCATTAAAGGGCACGTTTAGATGACAAGTTTGTCACTTACTCACGCGAAAAAAGAAGTTTATACGTAGTCAAATACTTTCTGTGCGTGTTTCTATGCTCCTTCCTGTCCACAGAACATTTAATAGTCTAATCAGCCTCTAATGTTCCCACTGCAGGGACACCAGCCTACTCTCTATAATTGAGAGTGAATGGGCTTTGATCTACAATACCACGGGAGCCGGATCCAATCCGGTCTACCAATCCGGATCGGTAAATGTCACATGTCATCGAATGTTATGGTTCTAAGACATGCCGGTTTCCTCACGATGTTTTCCTTCACTGTTTGGAGAACGTGGTATTGCGCACTACATTTTTCAAGTGAAAAACCCATTGGTGCATGTTGGTTTGAACCAACGACCTTCAGATTGAAAGTCGGTTTCTGTGCCCCTGGGCCACCACGCAGTCTTAACTATAATATTGTAAAACAAGATTACATTCAAATAACATGCCAAATTTTATCCAAGTCCGTTCAGCCGTTCTGGCGTGATTGAGTAACAAACATCCATCCATACTTACAAACTTTCGCGTTTATAATATTAGTAGGATTATACAATGTTGCATGTATCAAAGGTATTATAATAAGCAAGCACCTCAAAAAGTATTGATAAGATATTCTAAGATATACATACTAACACTGAAATTGTACTTACTTAATTCTAACCGACTTTAAAAATTGTAATTCCACAATTTATTTCACATGTTTTATGTTACTCAAGCCCATAGACGTTTAAAGGTTTTGAAAACCTTCAAGGATAAATTTATGTAATATATACTGGCGTTGTACCTGAATTAATAGGCACATACCAGTGTACATAAATTTATCCTTATATGCTAACAAAACCTTTAGACATTGTATGGGCTATAAGATTTTGTACAAAATCATAAAACATATGGAATTAATTGCGAAATGAGAGTTCTTTGAAGAATAATTAAGTAATAAAACAAGAAATATACACTAGTCGCAAAAGCTAGAGGAAGTTTAGATATTATTCGTGTTACCGAGATATTTACCATGATTTGTGTGTTTTGTTGACTCCCGATATTGCGTCATGGTCCCAGGCCCCGGGCAATGACGCATGTAACTGCGTCGAAATATCGGGAGTCAACAAAACACACAAATCATGGTAAATATCTCGGTAACACGAATAATAATGTTCATACCAATGATAGTTTAAAAAAAAATTATTAAAATTGATTTTCATGTAAGTAAAATGTCACATCAAGATTAGTAGACGCAGAAGCGAGTTCGTTTAAAAAAAAATGTTCTACCTGATAAATATTAAGATTTATCTTCATTAAATCACTGAACAGGTCTTAATATCCGCTGATTAATGTAATTTCCTCAATAATGATTCTGTACGTGTACTAAATTGAAATGAATGCTACAATTAATCAACAAACCGGCTTTAGAACCTAATGAATATATGTTACTAGCTAATGAGCGTGTGTTTTTACCATCTCGCCGTTCAACAAGTGGTTGTATAATTCTAAATATTCAAATCAAGTTTCAAATCTAACATTATGAAGATGGGCCTATAAATTTGACATAAGATATCTACTCGATATCTCTGATGCTACGTCGATCATATTCAATGTCAAATCCATAGCCCGTTTCACAGATAATGTCCTATGGACATTAATTTGAAATCAATCCTTTCAATCTGAAGGTCGCTGGTTCAAACCCACACGGGCACCAATGAGTTTTTTCACTTGAAAAAATTATGTGCGCAATACCACGTTCTCAAAACGGTGACGGAAAACATCGTGAGGAAACAGGCATGTCTTAGAACCAAAAATTCGACGACATGTGACATCTACCAATCCGGATTGGGCTCCCGTGGTAGATAAGAGCCCATTCACTCTCAATTATCGAGAGTAGGCCGGTGTCCCTGCAGTGGGAACATTAGAGGCTGATACGGTCCTATGGACGTCGGAGGAAGTGACGATAGGAGTTCAACCTTCATACAGAAACCAGGAGACTTCTTTGGTGACACGGATTCCGGATTCTACATTTGACATCGACACGAATTGTCTCAATCAAAAGTTACGCAAACGCCCCACAGATAAGTTCTGGGAATGCGCTTGTTTGCAATACACCGTCGCGATCTCTTTGTTCCAGAAACACGGCGTATAATATCTTTGTCGTGTAAGAAATGAGAGTGATTCGTTCAATGCTTAAACGAGCTAAACAAATGCCGCTCTCTCGAAAACAATCTCATTCGCCTCAGTGAATAATTAAAGCCTGTTTCATCATTCGGATGTCGGTATGCTAATTTAAATTGTTAATAAGTTTCTTTAACGCGGTGTACTTGGCTATTTCACCGGTGTTTCCGTCCGACGCGCCGTTTGGTATTATTTAGCTGCACAGAGCAGTACACTGCCCTGCGGCCAGGTAGACGTAGATGCCGCAGACGAAAGAGACAAAACCATCGACTTAACGCGGCTACATTTTAACACGGCCATTTATACCGATCTGGACTTTCTTTCAACCCCGCACAGGGCCGCACGCTCAATCAATACAATAACCGGATTGTATGCCTCCAAATAGCCACCATTCGTCGCCAACACGCGGCGTGACGCCCGAAATGACGTTACCGTCGCATCAAACGTCGAAAATTAGCCTAAAAACGTGTGCGATACGTGTATGATGCGTGTTGTAATGACAGGACGACGCATCGGTTAGGCTTTGAGCGCTCGGGGACGCGACGAGTTGTAATCTGCGATCAAAATGGAAGCCGGTCGGCCATCTTAGGTCTGCCGCGAGCGAGAGAGCGCGGTCCGCATCGGGAATTTGGGAAATTGGTGTTTTTTCTGTTGTAAAGAGAGCAGTATATAAGAGGTCGGTAGGCAGAGGACAGGGCGGGGGGGCGAGGGGGGGATCTCCGCACGGGCAAAGCGGTGTGAAGGGAAAGAACTGCGGCTGTCCCACACGGGTGGATGTGGTGCGGGATATGTCTCGAGATGTTTCGCCCATAAATCACTCGCGGTTCGACTTATTTGGAAGCTTTTGTTTTTATTTTTTAATTTACGTTGCATTAATGATTATTGTATTAATCTATAGTCGCTAGTGGCAGCTAAGGTGTCTAACTAAAATATTTGATTGTGCGATTGACCATATCGATAGGAACAAAAACAAATGATTCAGTCCAAGATAGGTAACATTTAATGTAGGTATTTATTCTAAGGTTATTCTTATTCCATACAAATATATATTTATCTAGTAAAACATGGCACAATAATTTTGAATTTATATCGCCGAAAGATCTTAAAATTAAAATTCATAAAATAGACCCTGAGTTTAAAGAAATTACTGACATATACAACATTATTTTTTTTTTCATTTTCGTCACTTTTGTTTTTAATAAGTAGATGTTTTCCAATTGTGATGACCGCAATGCAATATATTTCAATTTGCATACAGGCTGAAGAAACTGAACGCTATAAATTTCTACAACTGCTAACTGATATTGAAGGTAACATTGGCACCTAACATTATCCGCGTAGTATTTTTACAGCGTGTGAATAATACGATCTGTACCGACGTATATATCGCTGGCTCAATCCCCGCCCCGCCACCACCTTGTGTTCCGGCCACCTATCTTTCATTGCACGTACGCGAGGGGCGCGGGGACCGGCCGCCGCGCGGCATACACGGAGCCATCTTGCCAGCGGTCGCCGAATCGCTCGCGTCTCCGCGACATAAATCGCTCTTAATTCGCACTAATTAACAGGCAATCCCACCAAAAACAATATAAACCAGTGCTAGGACATACACAGTGCAGTGATCACCGAAAACATTGTTGACACGGAATAGTGTGTTGTTGTTTTATGTGTGCATTTCGTCTGTCTAGGTAGGCAGTGAGTAGTCTTTGTGCGCGACAATTATCATTTTGATCGATTCGGCCCGCGCGGGGGAGTGCTGCCGGCCGTTTTATATCTTTTGTTGTTTTGTAACGCTACGAAATCAATAATTTTAGTGGCGAAGTGCCTTGGTGAGCTTGTCCCTCGCTCTGTACCGTTTCTGTGTTGTTCCCGGGATATTGTCGTGATCGTGGAAGTGCCAGCGGCGGCGATACATCAGGTATGCGTTATTTTTATTATTATAACGATTAACATGGTAAACGAGGCTGTGATATTGAGTGGGGAAACGTTTCTATAAATAGACGCCGGCCAGGTGTGCAATGCAGTTGGTATATCACGCTTGGTTTCGACTCGATTCGGTTTTCGTTGATCCAGATTGTGAATGCATGAATCGCTCTCGAAACAAGCCGGTGATTAGCAGTAGTTGATGATTATTAGAGAAAGTGTCTTAGCTGACGCACAATGCGTTGTTTCCGTGCCAACAATAACGCAAAATACAATAACATTATTCATTATTTGAGCGAAGTTATTGCTGAAAACAATCCGTGGATTATGTATTGTTGTTTGCGATTACAATACTTTCCCAAAGATATCTGAAATCCCTTTGTGATAGTTACACAGCGCTACACGAAAGCACATTCCTTACGTTTTTAGAACACAGTTATGTTATATTACGTTAATATTTACGTGAAGTTTGTGATGAAAATAACAAAACAAAGTTATCAGCATTTGTGTCGTGTTTAATATTTTCTCAAAAGTTCGGAAAACGTTTTGTTCTGGTTTTTGTTGTGCCCGTAAAAACTTGTGTTAAAAATATACAACATTTGGGATAAGCTGTTTTGTGCATCAGGCTGTTTAAAACAAGAATTTCAAAAGCTAAAAAACAAAAAGTTTTCGAATGAATGTTCTAATGAGGTTTTAGTCATCGTTGACAAATCGTATTTATAATATTGTGTATAAACGTAACCTTGCAATTTTCACATCCATGTAAGTATATATTATACTGTACATAATAGCTGTATCATTCATAACATACGTACAAACACAAACAGTTATATGAATAAATGGTACGACATTTGTTGTGTGTTAAATAGTCGTTTATATGAAAACAAAAGTAAATATGTACTTGCAATTTAATTAACGTTATTGGTAGTGCTTAACCTGATTTTGAATGCAGGCCCATAAAGTCCACACACAACAATCAATTCTTTAACAGCCTCTGCATAAATAATACTTTTTGCAATCTAATAGAACGAAGTCTGCTCAACCCATATCACAATACCCAACAAGGACCCAGAATGTAAGTAGACCCATAATTACCTTGTACTATTATGAGAATGAATAAATGTATTGAGTATTGAACCCCAACTGAAGGGCAATAAATTTTTGCTAGCGCACGGGATTTCGTTGAATTTACGCCCGCATTTCTCTGTTGAACACTGGTGTCCTGATGATCCGTACGATGTACTTTAACGGTGTTCAAAGCTTCTAGTCTTCGAATCTTCATTAGTTTAATATTACGATAAACAAAATATAGGTAGGTAGTGATTTAATATTGGTGCAGAAGTTTCAAAATCTCTGTTGGCGCGTAACCGCAGCGGCGCAGCGCAATAACTGTGACTGTATTCCGTCCACTCCATTTGAAAATGGAACGTAATCAATTTCATTTATGTTCGAGGATGGCGCGAAAGTTCCTAATTCAAAATCGATCTGAAAATTTTTGGCCTGTATTCGAAATTTATGTCAAATAGGGATGTGACGGAACTGAAGACCAGTTTGGGTATAAGAAGCAAATACCACTCACTGACTCATCACATCACATCACGATTCTCAAGAACTACATAAATCATTTAATTTTAATTATTATTTTTGCACACGGACTCTCTTTAGATCGAAGGCGCGCACAAAGAAAGGAATTTGTGAAATTCGAACTAGGGTGGGTGAAATGGAGGCAAAAAGTATGTATTGAGTTCGATATTCAGGTTGATATAAATAATAAAATAGTGTATGAGTATTTTTTAAGAAAACAAGACGTTAGGTTATATAATCCCCTATTATATAATCGAATGACTTGTTTTCCAAAGTTTCTATGGAAAATCTATGTAAAACGCGAGATTGTGACGAATTTAGACAACCGTGTTTTACTATTTCATATTTTCGTAATTTACGTATGAATTGCAAACCTATCTGTTCATAAAAAGGGAATATAAGGCATAGAGACAGAATTAGCGAATTGGTGATTTGTATCTGACTGACATTTTCCCATAGTCAGCTATGTGTATAGTGTTCTGGACCAGCCGGCGTTTTGGTCAGCCTGTGAGAAAAGTTAGAAATATGGTTACAGAAGGCTTGAGCTCCAATCGGGGGGAAAATTTAAAGTTTACTAACTCTTCCAATCAATTGGTGTCCAAAGAAATAGTAATTGGTCCAAAATTTTGTTGTTCTCTTGCATTAGAAGTTACTCTTAACTCTTTAATGTAAAGTTTGCAAATTGAGCGCGTTACAAACGCGAGACAAATAAAAATTTCTCGCTTACATAAAGCGTCACCACTTTTGGTACTATACTAACCTCGTGGTTATGATTACAACGTTTACATACTCATAACCATGCACTTGGATTCCCTGTGTCTAAAATTGCGTGGGTAAACAAACATAAGACAAATACACAAGACCCGAGAAAAACGTTTACGCTAATAACCCAGATCTCCCTAAACCACGGAGCCGTCGGTACTCAGTACTACAATAATATAGGTATTATAATCGATCGGTCCAATACGCGTTCGGAATTTAAAAGCAACGCAAACTCATTCATTCGACAATGGCTCACTGCTGATTGAACCAGATCAGCTCCGTGTGGAAATTCTCAGTGCAGGATTGCGCGTCCAGTGCTTTAGTACACAGCATTTGGCTAAAAGCATCCTGTTTTGTTAATGAATCAGTTCAATTTATATTCAGTTTTTTTATTCCCATCTCTAGACACTCACTGTGTTGCATTCTTACAATCTAAATTGTTTTATTTTCTCTGTAGCAACACTTGCAAGCTTTTCCTAGTGAACACACAATATTTCAAGCTATGAGTAAGCAAATTAAATTAAGTTCCTAGGTAGTAAGTAGAATTAAAGTAAGTTTATTGTTTTATTGTAAAAAAAAAATGTGTTTTAACAAAAAATAAAATCCTCTAGGCAAACTTTAACAACAAAACCCTATATACACACAATTTCATCCAAATTGTTAGAGCTTTTTCCGAGATACGCGTAATAAATATATTTATAAATAAATATTGCTCGTAAAGTACTAAGATGAAAAGGATATCTATACAAATAAATAAAATTCAAGTGTCTGTTTGTAATGTCAAAATAACTCTTACTAAATGCATTCGAAAGTATATACGGTACCTAAAAAAACAAAAACCTGTCTGTTTGTTTCGGCTAATCTGCGAAACGGCTGGACCGATTTTGGCGGGTATTTCACTGGATCGCTAATGTTATAAGGAGTAACTTTGAATACATTTATTTTAGAAAAACAAGAGTTTTAGCTACCCGCGCAAAAAAATTGCAAATAAAATTGGTGTTACGAGATTCATTGTATGGGTCCATATCGTACTTGGTCGGTTTATAAATTCGATATTTCTCGATTCGCGAAGTCTAGCTTTGTTATAGTGCGCCAATCCAGCGCTTTAAGACAGATTTGTTGCTTCCCACGGAGTCGCTGACAGGGATAGCATTAATGGATACCGAGGGCGCGTGAGCGGGACAGAGCTGAGATACGCTACTGACCAAAGTATTAGCCAACCAATGTCGAAAACACAAATCATTTTGCGGTTTTCAGTTACAGCCACATTATCATTGTATTGGAAACATAAATAGTTATAACTTACATAAAAATCAAAAATCATTTTGAAATTCCGCTGAATTCCCGAGATAAAGACTATATATATTTTTTTTTTTTTTTTCAATATGTGACAATCTCAATCTCATTTATTCCTCTCTCCTCTCTAAATCTCAAGTAACGTTAGGACACTTCAAATTTTACACACACAAGTAAACATATTCGTGAGCGTATAACGTGTCACAGGAGCTCCTTAGGCACGTTACATGCACACAGATATGTTAAATTACAGATAGTTTTCATGTTTTAGTTAGGTTTATTTGTTGAGTTTACATCTGTTCCAACCTGTCATACTATTTTTCTATATCGTTTATTTATAATTACAGAATCTAAGCGATGATGTTATAGTATATTTATTTATAAACATTATATTTCTAATGCAAGCAGATACTTTAGTTCTACATAGTACTTTAAACCCAATTTCAACTATCGTGAGCGCCGCCAGGAATCCTTTCAAGGAAGTTAATCTGCATCGACACACTATGCTATTAAAAATATTCATTATTTTATTACTTTAAAGCAGCAATTCTTGTATATATAATGTGCCTGGGGAGTTCCTGTGACACGTTATTGTACATGCCCACGAATATGTTTATTTGTGTGTGTAAAATTTGACGTGTCCAAATGATACTTGTGATCTAAAGGAATTAATGAGTTTGACTTTGACTTTGACTTTGACTATATATAAATATTTATTTCGAGGATCTCTGAAACGGCTCTATAGATTTGGATTAAATTTCGTATTTAAATATCTAATTGCTGTTTAAGATTACCAGTATAATTGTATATCTTGTAAAAACGCATTTTTTGACAAAAAAATGTTATACACAAAAAAACTCGAGCGAAGCTAGGTCGTCCAGATACTAGCTAAATACATGTAATCATATCATTTAAGTTCATAAGTATAATTTATGTGAATGATTAAATGAAATCGCGCGGGTAGTTACATGTTTCGCATAGTTGGAAATATACTCTGTGGTAGACGGCCCGGGGAATCCCTGATGCCAAAAAATCTTAAATCTTCTTAATTATCTTAATATTGTCTGTCCCGATATGCAAATATTGCAAAACAAGTCTTAAATATGGATGTGGAAGGATATAAGACAAGAGGTAGGCCAAATACAAGATGGACGGATTGTGTGAGAGATGATATGCGTGAGAAAGGAGTGAGTACTGAGATGACGTCTGACAGAGGGAAATGGAAGAAAAATACATGTTGTGCTACCCACTTAGTGTGGGATAAGGGCAGGAAGATTGGGGGTGCAAATGCACCCTTGCACCTTGCTGCCGGTGCCCGTGATGAACTCTTGACTTAGTAAGAGGCAGGTCACATACTACAATTAAATTGTTCTTTTAATATCTGTTTAATTAGAACATAAGCTTGAGGTAGTCCGAATATGATTACCGTGCAAATCGCAAACTGGGTCGCTATGATTTAACGAGAAATTTATTTCGATATTTGTCTAATTTTCAACCTATTTCGGGAGAAGGTTGTTAATACGACTGGTATACTATCAATCAGTATTGATCAGCCAGTAAAAAACAGTTTAACCACTTTTTATAGTTTGTTACTTAAATCAAAGTCAAAATACTTTATTTCAGTTTAATTCTTAAAAAATACTCGGAAATGTCACTTTTTTAAATATTTAATAAAAAAATAACTAGAAGAAACATGTCCTTCCAAGTAAACGAAATTGCATGTTTTGCTTTTCCGTGAATTTTTTCTTCGCCCATTGTATACCGATTGGATGATTCTTTTTAAAAGGGCGAGAAATATGGGATGAAATATTTGAAGTCGGTTTTTCTTTTCGATTTTGAAATCTGTCTCTTCTTTATCTTGTTTTCAAGCAAAACTATTGGCTGAAGGGACTTGATCAAGTATATTGTTAATACGATACGGTAGGTCGATATTCTTACAGTCTTAAAAAAAGTAATAAAAATACAAGCGGTAGCACGGAAACGTGAGATCTTTTTACGCTTACACTCATACCCTTGCATTAGGATTCCCTGTATTGCAAATGGCATGGACAAATACAGAATCACTATACGAACAGCTAAAACCAGAGAACAAACTTCTTGAACACCACACAAGGTGTGCTCCTGTCGGGGATCGAACCCGGGCCCCTCTCGCTTGGAAGCCAGGACTACCAACTAATAAGCTGTAGAGCTGTATTATTTAGTTGCAAAAAGCAGTGACAAATATAAATTATACAAATGTCAGTACTTACCTAGTTTTTTCCCCCAAGGTTGTCTAGAGGAGATCTTTGTTAGACTACTCGTTGACCTATTTATATCGAGCGCTAAGTACTGCGTCTCTGTAATCACTTGATGGTTAATCTACCTATTATTTTTATATCTACCGATATTGGTGTTTTAAATTCAGTACCATATTTGGCGGGGAGAGGTATGGGTACTGATGTTTACGGGCGTTTGTAACCATTTATAATCAGGTGGGCTGCCAGCTCTTTCGTTCAATAGTATATGAAGACCCCAGTCGCATCATGTCACTTTAATATTAATGATTCATTGACATATTTCACACAGCGCCATCTAGCCCCAAACTAAGCATAGCTTGTAATATGGGAACTAGATAACTGATAGAATACATATAGTACTTTTTTTGTAACACTTTGTCCTGTTACTTCTGTTACATAAAAAAAAACTATATTACAATATATATTATTCAGTTCTGTCCATGTCCCATTTACTTGTATCTTCCCCTGTGCCCTGCGACCTTGCCTTGGATGATCTGTACCAAGCCACCAATAGAGCTGTTGAGGTGGCAAAATTTTATCGCGACATCATTTAGCTTGTAAGAAACATTGACACGATAAGAAGAAGAATAAAAAAAACATACGAAGCCGGGCGGGTCGCTAGTATATAAATAATTAACGATAATCCTATCGTAATGTGCGTAGATGTAATTAATAACTAATTATGTTCCGTTATTGCATTATGTTACGAGGAAGCTTCTTAGATGGTATGTTAATTATACAATATGTTTTGATAATGACGTGTCTCCGAGATGTTTTACTAAGCAAACAAGCCTTTTGTCGCAGGTGGCATCAACGAATAACATCCAGGACCCGAGATCAATGCTGCGTGTGCAGTCATAAGTTGTTTATAAACAAACAAATGGTACACACACTCATTTTTGGTTGGAGGGCGCGTTAAGATGTCGGTCACGGCTATATTCGCCGTTAAGCCATGTCGGAGGCCTCCGGGCTGCTTGAAAACTCCGATATCAGAGTTGGTCACTCACGAACTTTACCCGAGGCAAGACCCGAGACCTTTACGCACGAAAGTTCTCGGGTCTTGCCTGTGTTCATGCCACCTGCGACACAGGGAATCTTAGTGAAGAGGTATGAGTATGAAAAGGGGAAAAAAGTTCATTTGTGTGATAAAATAGACGTGTACAAATGATACTTGAGTTCAAGGAATAAATTAATTTGATTATTCTGGCAACATATTGCTAGATATATTCGCGAGAACAGCTAGCAACACTGAAAGTTATTCCATTTCCCGCCAGCGTTAACGCGACCGATTACAGTTGCTGTTATTGACCGCGCTAATGCTAGTTTTAGGAACCTACTCAATTTATATGGGTTATGTCTGGGGTGATTCATCTCTGCGTCGGGCTTTTGAAAATGTTTGATCGTTTTCGTTTTTTTTTTTTTTTAGATCTTTCGTTGCACGGGATGATGAATAAGTCCAAATAAACGTTTACACACTCATACCTCTGCACTAGGATTCCCTGTCGCAGATGGCATGGACAAACACATGACAAACTTCATGCTCACCACATAAAGTGTGCCCCGGCCGGGAATCGAACCCGGGATCCCTCGCTTCGAAGGCAGGGTTACTACTAAGCCGTCAATGAGTGATTTCAACTGCGCATGCTTTTAAAATTATAATCAGATGGCGCTGTATCAATGGTTTTTTTACTCACGGAATATCAGCGCTGAATCTCGGAGAACCAGCGAATAGTTGACGGCTCCGTAGCTTAGTTGGTAGTCCCGGGTTCGATTCCCGGCCGGGGCACACTTTGTGTTGAGCATGAAGTTTGTTCTCGGGTCTTGGGTGTTTGTCTTGTGTTTCTGTGTTTGTCCATGCCATCTGCGACACAGGGAATCCTAGTGCAGAGGTATGAGTGTGTAAACGTTTACGTTTATTATACCAGTAAATATAATTTGAGTGTTTGTTTTGTAAATTCAAACAGCTTTTTACTCAATACATTTGAAAGTACACGATAAACAATAAGTTCAAGTATTTTGTCTCTCTTTCTGTTTGACGGCTCCGTGGCTTAGTTGTAATAGCCCTGCCTTCGAAGCGAGGGGTTCCGGGTTCGATTCCCGGCCGGGGCACACTTTGTGTGGTGAGCACGAAGTTTGTTCTCGGGTCTTGGGTGTTTGTCATGTGTTTCTGTGTTTGTCCATGCCATCTGCGACACAGGGAATCCTAGTGCAGAGGTATGAGTGTGTAAACGTTGTTTTTTTTGTTTTGTTTGTTTGTTCCTTTTAATCTCTGAAACGGCCCAGATTTTGACGGGACATTCACTGATAGCTGATGTTATGAGTAACATAGGCCATAGGGTGTAGCTCGCGTCCGTAGGTGAGTACCCTCAGAATCCCTACACGTGTCCCCCCGTGGTGCGAAAGGAGCGACCCAAAGCAGAAACAGTAGAACTTGAGCCAAGTTCAACAAGAAGTACTGCCACCGCACCTGGTAATATGCCGCCAAGTCAAAGTCAAAGTCAAATTCGTTTATTTCTTTAGATCTCAGGTATCATTTGGTGCAGCAGGTTGTTTTGATCAAGCAGGTGCACTTGCAATAGTGGGTGCCGGAACATCCCCGTTTAGGGTGTTAAGGGTGTGTGTCTTCATAATTCGTGGGCTCGTAATAATCAGCTCGTTTCGTAACTAAGGTTACATAAAAAAACAAAGTAAAACTGTATATTCCACAGATCACAGTTGGTTCATAAGAACGAAGTGGTATTTTAATCTGTGGTGAGATAACCTTGTCCTCGATACCCAGAGTACAAGAAGTGACGCTTTGTTGACGTATAAATTGTAATTGTGGTATTTTATTAGACATAAAAATATTAGGTGGTTCTCAATTTTGATGACTGTTATACAATTCCGTACCTCAAAAGTAAATCGGAGCCCTTATAAGACTCCCTTATTCCATACATAACGTTAAAAATAAGAATTACAGAAAAAATATACATGATTATTTTTCCTTTGGTAGTCGGTTGACAAAGGACGCGTATCGAAGCTAGTGACAGATTGCGCTAGTATTCAACCTTAGTGTAACCTAGTTAACGAACCTAGATACCGACAAATGAACGGACACGTTTCTCTTATAGACAATCGGTGCCACTATATTACACCCACGTTCGTGCTAATTAGAAAAAAACTGTTTTGCTGATTATGACATTTTGATAGAGTAGGTATGTACTGAACACAAAAATTCATCCAAATATGTATATACATATAATTTTGCTCGTTTTAAAGATTATAATTCGTGTTACCGAGATATTTACCATGTGAGTTTTGTTGACTGTCGATATTTCGACGCAGTTACATGCGTCGTGGTCCCGGGCAAACTGAAGGTTTTGCGAAGTGGAGTGTGCAAATCATTGGCAGACATATCGGTCTACCCTCTTAATAATCTTGGTAACACGAATAATAATGTTCATAACCATGATAGTTTTAAAATTTATATCGTTTTAAAGATTTTTTTTGCAATTAATTGCGTTTTTACCGCTTAGTTGCTCCCGAACTACTGTTTTTTTTTTTAAATAAAATTGGCCTATGTACTCCTTAGAGCCAGTGAAAGTCCCGTCAAAATCGGTCCAGCCGTTTCGGACATAAGCCGAAACAGGTAATATAGTAATTTGACATATCTGTGTGCATGTAATGTGCCAACGGACCCCATGACAATTTATATACTCACGAATATGTTCACCTATGCATGTAGATTTTGACGAGTCCAAAGATAAAGGAATAAATAAATTTGATTAATAAATTTGAATACATTAAATCGAGAGTAAATTTTACTTTTAATTAATCGCCAGTTAATAATTTACTCCGGTATAAATCATAGTCAAAGTCGAAAATCTTTATTTCCGTTGAATTCTTAAAAGTTACTTTTTTCAACCTATGAGAGCATGCGTTCTTAAAACTAAGTTTAGCGTTTCTTCAAAGCCTATCCGACCCTTGGGGAAGATAAGCAGATAATAAAGTCATGGAGTAAATTTGCGGCGAATCAAGCCAAATTTGTTAAGAGAGTGTCTATGTGACCTAAATAGACACCGAATGTAGGGGGGGGGGGGGGTTGGGGGTTGACAGACTGACAATGTAAAATGGCCATTAATATAATAGTTCACAGTAGCTGAAATTGGTTCTGAAGAACTAAGTATCTCCTTGCGTTAGAAACCTGTTTATCTATACTAATATTATAAAGCTGCAGTGTTTGTTTGTTTGAACGCGCTAATCTCTGGAACTACTGGTCCGATTTGAATGATTCTCTCAGTGTTGGGTAGTCCATTTATCGAGGAAGGCTATAGGCTATGTTTTTTTTTTTTTTTTTTCAAAATTAGGGATCCGTAATTAAATTGCTATTTTGTAATGCAAGGTGTAAAATCGAAAACCTATTTTTGCGTGCGCTGTTTCCACGGAAACGAGAAAAACGCGTGTGAAACCGCGGAACACAGCTAGTACAATAAATAAATAAACTTTAACATTTTTTCTATGATTCTGTAATTGTAAACCGGGTCCATGGCTTAGTTAAAATTAATCAAAATGGTCTGGCCTAGTATATGGAAGGTAAAGGTTTTAAAACTGTATGGGTACTATTTATCTGCCTATAATTAGGTAACTTAATTACTGTTAGCGTAAGCATGTGTGTGTACCTAATCATATGTTTTTCAAAGATGCTTCAAAATAAACTTTTTTTTATTCGAAGCCGAATAAGTACATACTCGTAGTAAATATAAAAACCTTTTCCCTAAAAACAATTCTGCTACAGTTATACGTATAACTTATATACTTACATACTACGGTTATACGTATAACTTATATACTTACATACTAAGGAAATTACCATCTGACTTAATGATTTCTTTCCATGTTTCATAGAATAGGTTAGAAAGTTTTTAGAACATAGACAGTCAACTTCCTTACTTGTATTACAATTCGTTTTATATAACAATGATTATTTTCCAATTTTGGTTTGATTACGTCCATGCGAGAGCGTGGCTCAAGGTATAGACGTCGACTTTTAATCTGAAGGTTGCTAGTACATATCTAGACGTGCACCAATTAAATTAAAACTAGAACATTTTTATGTAACGAGTGACTTAAGCTGCTTCGCGTTGCGCCCGTCAACGTAGTTTCGTGCGCTTGTAACTTCACCGGCACCCACACCCTTCCACCGGAACAATAATACTACTGCTTGGCGGCTGATTACAATACCAGGCGTGGTGGTTGCACCTCTCCGGACGAACTTGGCACAAGTTCTACTTTTTTAGATTCTAAGAGGTACCTCTGCTTTTTTTGTGTGGAAAGTCGCCCATTCTCGAAATCCCGCATTTCCGGTTTTCAGGAATCAAATATTTGTGTTAATCCACGATACAAGCTATCCTGGTACCGAATTTCTTCCAAATCCGTTGAGCCGTTTGAGCGTGAAGGAGTAACAAACATACATACGTGCAAACTTTCGCCTTTATAATATTACTGTGTAAGCCATCTCAACAAAGGCCTGGGTAAAATTCTCAAGGCCATAGTGCATTAAAAAAAAGTATTCACCAAGGATGGTCTAACGATGAAGGTTAGCAAGACCCTTGCTCACTTGATCAGCCTGTAAAGATAAGTGCAAATGATTCAATTTGGAGATGAAGTAGAGGTACCTATGACTAATCATAAAGCGCTGGTCGTTGACCTCCTTGCTCAGACAAAACGCAATTGACAGACAGACAATACGAACTGAATCGTTGCGAAAATGTTGACGATAGCGGTAAGTGATCGACAGTTAGCAAATAGAATTTTAGAAAATGTTTTCTGGAACAAGTGAATAATTAAAAAATCTGAAACAATTACTTCTATACTTTTGTCCATTATTTCTAGACCGTAGGGTTACGCCTACTATTAAAAAAAAAGAAATATTCAAATCGGTTCGCAACGAGCGAAGTAAAAAGTCACAGGAATACAAAATACGCAATTTCGTATACTTGGATGACATATGTTTTCCAGTTATTTTGATTTAACAACCAAATTATTGATTTTGATAATCGTTGACTCTTCGAATGCACCTAAAATAACATTATTTATACAAATTACAAAAATTTAAGTGTCTGTTTGTAATGTCAAAATAACAACCTTTGACTAAAAAATCATTTGAAAGTATATACGGTACTACAAAAAATCTATTTAAAATAATTTTATCACTCTGTCTATCCGTCTCCTTGTTCCGGCTAATCTCCGAAACGGTTGGACCGATTTTGACAAGACTTTCACTGGTAAGATAGCTGATGTTATAAGGAGTCACTTAGGATATTTTTATTTTGGAATAATATTTAGCTTTCCGCGTACGAAAAAATTTAAATTCCACGCGGACGAGATCGCAGAGAACTGCTGTTTGGTTGATGTTTATAAATCAGTTAGGGTCATAACATTTTGTGAAATGGACAAGATCACGCGCGTTTATCGCTAATTTCTGACCTATTTTACATATTTAGGAGATATCCTACAAAAAATATTTAATCTGTGCCCTGCCCGAAATGGGGAACATGACAGGCCCGTGGGTTAAATAAAAGAGGATGCAACGACGAAGCTTTTAAACATGCAAAAACAAGATGGCATACCATCCGTGGAATGTATTGTTGGCAAAAAGTAATTTTGTCAGTTTGCCGTACGCGCATTCTTCGTATTTTATGTCTTAAGGTGGGGTTTGGAGACCCGCGACATGGAAGCGATTTAAATCCGCTTGCGTAATCCGCTATAAGGAATAAATATTCATTTAGCGTCATTTAGCCTCAACTATGCATAGCTTGTGCTATGGCAACTAGATAACTGACAGAATACTTCTATAGTTTTTTAACATCTCGTTAGTCACAAAAATGCTTGTCCTGATTGGGAATTGAACCTACTGCGCAGAAGGCAGAGCTAACCGACTGAGCTGAGACCAGTAGAATAATAGTAATAATAATAAATCACGTGTCAACGATTATCGTTCTAATAGACGTTTCGTTCGACCAACAATTCGTTAGGTGGATTGAGGGCCAGATACAGCAAGCGGGACTCCTAGACACGGCATGCATCTTCAGGAAGCTCATCACGCATGTCGTTAAGCCATGCCGTAGGCCCAGTCAGGAATCGAATCCGGGACCTTCCGCTTCGAAGGCCTACCAAATAAGCTAGGGAGCGTCGTTTTTGCGTTTATTACTTCTCTACACCCAAGTCGCCTGGTCGCGGTGTTGGGAAATTCGTCTTTTATCTGTGAAAATGTTGCCATATGCTTAAAGGCATGCACCAAGTCTAACATGTTGTTACTAATATTTTAGGTTTGTTTTAGCGCTTTCATGTTCTAGGCTGTAATTAAGGCCCGTTAGATAAAATATTTGTGAAATATAATATAAAAATCACAATATATTAAAATGTTTGTGTGTATATTTGTTACTCACGCTCAACGGATTCATAGCGTCAAATTAATACTTAAAATTAATTAAATGTTTACTAATATAATAAAACTGAAGTGTTTGTTTGAACGCGCTTATCTCTGAAACTACCAATCGGATTTGAACAATTCTTTTTGTATATGATATTGTATTATACTCATGAAGAGGCTATAGGCTATCGTTACGCTAAATTTCTTCAAGTTATACGCGGGGTATAGATAATTATAATTCGTAAAAAGTGACGATTCCATTGAAGAATTCAACAGAAACAAAGTATTTCGACTTGTGTAAAAAGTGACGAATCCATTTTTGAAGAATTCTACAGTATTAAAGAGTTTCGATTTTGACTTATGTAACAAGGTACCTAAGATAGGGACCCTTTCTAGGTAAACGCCCACTGTAGGTACCCAACCGTCCACGGTGACCTTGGTTTAGCTATTCAACCCAACCTATAAATACGCCCAAGAAAAGATAGGCTTCTCTCGTGCTTTCAAAGACTTGTGGAATTGTAATAGTGATATTGTTTCATAGCGATAGCTTTGTACTGTAATAAATTATTCGTTTTTAATTGTATTTATTTGATGTACATCATCCATCATCAGACTATATCAGTCCACTGATGGACATGCTCTCCCAGTAAGCGCCATTGAGCCGATCTTCGGCTCTTCGCTTCGAATTACTGCCAATATAGCCAGCCAAAAATTTGATGTAAAATATAGTATCGAATTCAAATATTTTATTGCACCTATGTTGTATTATGTGATCTTAATTTTAAGTATAGAAACTCAAACTCATTTATTCCTTTAGATCTCAAGTATCGTTTGGACACGTCAAATTTTACACACACAAGTAAACATATTCGTGAGCATATAACGTGTCACAGGAGCTCCTTAGGCACGTTACATGCACACAGATATGTCAAATTACAGTCAGTTTTATGTCTAAGCTAATCTTATTTTATTAAGATCAAACCCGACCCAAACATAAACCCCTTCAGGGCACAGCAATGCTTAAGATAAGAATTTATAATTATTTAATAGGATTCTAATATTTTTCATTTCATTAATTCATTATCAGATGCTTCATTTGTTGTCCATAAATTTATATTTTATCACCATCTTTGAAATCAATATTTTGGTTAATATAACAAGTGAGACATGTTATCAATTTGGTATTGGCGCCGCTCCAGTACCTCAAAACGCCAAATGCCGGAATGGGCAGGGGAGCCAAACTATCTGCCCCCAGACGTAGCCAACCTTTTTAATGAAGGTACAATGAAAGCACAGATTTAAATTCGAATAAACAGACTTCAATAGTTTCACCTCTCCATTTATCGGCGTTAGGAATACCTTTTTTATTTTAGGAATTGCTGTGCGATCATTTCGAAATTGCGAGATTGCTATAGATTTCCGACGGCTCCGTGGCTTAGTTTGTAGTAGCCCTGCCTTCGGAGCGAGGGGTCCCGGGTTCGATCCCCGGCCCGGATGTGTGGTGATCATGAAGTTTGTTCTCTTGTCTTGGGTGTTTGTCTTGTCTTTATGTGTTTGTCCATGCCATCTGCGACACAGGGAATGGTACCTTCACCTCACCAAATAAAAATCCTGAATCGATCCATGATTGGTGAAAGTATCGTACAAAATGTACTAAATAAACAAAAATAATACACCAGAATGCAGAAAATATGAAAATTAGACAATATATTAATTAATCATCACATGGTTTTTTTTTTATTAATATGTTTTTGCACCTTAACTACTAATCCGATTTTGGGGAATATTGGCACACATTACTTATCACAGTACCAGGCACATGTTAAACATGTTGTGTCACAGTACCAGGCACATGTTAAACACAACAACAACATGTTAAGACATGTTGAAAAAAATATTACCTAGCAATCCGTGAACTATTAAAAAAAAGAAGCTACTATCATTTGATAATGTAATTATTGCATGAATATATTTGTAATTCCTTTTTGTTTGGAGCATAGTATGTTCTTGTTTGATGAATATATTTTCGGTGCATCTATGCGTTTACTGTGACTTAGGTAATCTTGGAATGAATACCTAAATAGTATGTCAATCGATATTTTGTTTGAAGTATCAATATTTTAATTTATTTGACGTGTTGACTATGAGCCATAGGTTGTTGGCACCTGCTTAACTATGCAGTTACGAGGAAACCCACGACTTCATAAATATTTATTCAACTTAGTTGGTGTGTTGTGATATTTGGGAATAGTTGACATGAGAGGCACGCTTTTTCTCCGAAGGGTAGGCAGAGACGCAATGGACCACATTTCATCTACCACTATCATGAGACAAGTTTTGGTTTTGGTTGACCATGTTGCTCACGTCCGTAGGTACCCTCAGAGTTCCCCCACGCGCCCCCCAGCGGTACTAAAGGAGAAACTAAAAGTAGCAGTAGAATCTGTGCCAGGTTCTTAAATACTGCCACCAGACCTGGTAATCCACCGCCAAGCAGTAGCACACTCGCGCTGTGTTCCGTTGGTAGGTAGTGCCGGTGAAATTACAGTCGCGTAAGACGTTACATCTCTCTCAAGGTGACGGGCGCATTGCGATGCGACTTGTGCCTTCTCATACTGCGGTGGAGGATGTGAGTCGTATTATCGTAGTTTATGGTCGGAGCTAACCTCTGAACGTCAGGTGGATCTTCAGCTCGTTAGGTTACTTTTATCAGAGTGTTAAATTTATCGTTTTCCCACGAATAACTATGGTTTATACCCGTTAAATGAAATTGGCGAGCGCAAAAGTCGTTTTAGAGTTTATTGTTCAACTCATTGACAGTGACACAAGGATAACCTGGCTACTTTGAAGTTAGCATCAGAATGTTGTCCCTTTCTTCGCCTGCACTTTGGAAAAAGATAGCAGTAATTTTTGGCCACTATCAGCTAACTTCAGACCCGTCAATATATGATTGTCACTCATTCCTTTGGATCTCAAGTATCAATCAATTACTTTACTTGCATGAAATAAGGCATATAATAATTAGTGTTCGAACATAATTATGGTACAATCCAACATTTTTACCACGCATGCAAAATTTCTTATCTTAAACATAAAAAATCGTTTCGACGTAATTAATTGATTTAAAAACTAATAAATCTATTTCAATCATTTTACATCTGGTCATTAAATATGAGACCAGCTAAAAGCATACACCAACATGACAAATTAAAAAAAAACGAATTGATAAATTTAATATTAAAAAAATAAATAAAAAGATACTGGATGTATCTATACAGCGGTCATAGGAAAGAAAAATATGCTATTTCGTATACTTATTAGGAGTACAAATAAGATTCCGCCGTTTTATTGTAGATGGCGCGGCACGGAGTTTCGGTTAGCTTTCGCAGATGATAACCGGCTTAAAAAATAGTTTGGACATTCAAGAACAACATAACCTATTAATATCATTGATTTTATATTGGTAAAATATAATTTTTATAAGTTGAAAATGTCAAAATTTGAGCCAAGTAAGCGTCATTTGCGGGAAATATTAGTTTACTTCTTTAATTTAAAGAAATCTGCTGCTGAGGCGCATCGATTGCTCGTAGAAGCATATGGTGAGGTTGCTTTGAGTGAGAGAACGTGTCGAGAGTGGTTTCAAAAGTTTAAAAACGGTGATTTCGACGTAGAAGACAAAGATCGCAGTGGAAGGCCAAAAATTTACGATATGCTGTGTATTTGGTGGGATCAGCTAGGTGTAGTGTATTATGAGTTGCTTAATCCGAGCGAAACAATTACTGGAGCCCTCTATCGAACACAATTGATGAGATTGAGCCGAGCTCTGAAGGAAAAACGCCCTCAATACTATTCTAGACACGAAAAAATTATTCTTCTGCATGACAATGCTCGTCCACATGTTGCGGCTCCCGTGAAAAAGTAAATACTTGGAAACACTTGATTGGGAAGTGTTACCCCACCCGCCGTATTCACCAGACATTGCACCGTCCGATTATCACCTGTTCCGGTCCGTAGCACATGCTCTGACGGCGCAGCGGTTCACATCTTATGAGGATACCAAAAATTGGGTTGATTCGTGGATAACCTCAAAAGACAAGGAGTTCTTCAGACGTGGGATTCGAATGCTGCCTGAGAGATGGGAAAAAGTGGTTGCAAGTGATGGGCAATATTTTGATTAAATTTATATTACCGTTCTTCTACAATAAATATGTAATTTGTGTTAAAAAACGGCGGAAACTTATTTGTACTCCTAATAGATGTTTTTTTTTTTTTCATTTACTTTGATTCAGCAACCAAGCTATAAAAAAAACGATTTATTCATTCAAAATATTTTTCCAAATCTGATACATGAAGGAGTTTTGAGGTAAAACATTAAAATATATATCTCGCAACAATCTTAACTCAGGAAAACCCTCTCCTGAGTTGTCAGTTTTGCATATACCTCATCTACAAAGTAGCTAGATATCATAAAATATTGTTTCTTCATAACATTTATAACGTACCTAATAAATTGTCTTGACCTTGCTTAGTCAAGAGCTCGGTACATAATTGTTATTTCAACCTTTTACAAGCACCTATTATGGATGTGATTTGAATATTATCACGTACCTACCGTTTTATTATGACACAACAGATTTTACTAGCTACGCCCCGCTGTGTTACCCGCAATTGAAAAGGTCTGAGAAAAAAAGTAACCTAACTTTTACGGAATTTAAAGGGTATTAGTTTCGTAATATCCAAATTCATCCAAGTCCGTTCAGCTGTTGTGGCGTGAAGGATTAGCAAACGTAGAGACAAACTTTCGCATTTATAATATTAACTAGCGACCCGCCCCGGCTTCGCACGGTTAGTAAAGCATCAGTGTCGTATGAGAAACTACCCGTGCGAAGCCGGGGTGACATGCTAGTGTATTATACATATAAACCTTCCTCTTGGATCACTCTATCTATTAAAAAAACCGCATCAAAATCCGTTCCGTAGTTTTAAAGATTTAAGCATACAAAGGGACAGAGAAAGCGACTTTGTTTTATACTATGTAGTGATATGATAAAAACCTTCTTTATCTTCTGTTCTACTCCCTGATTTCCACTATCCTCATGCATTAATAACACTGCATAAATTTAATTTAGAAATTTTTTAAATGTTGCTGAATTCAATTTAAATCTTATTGTAATTGTAAGGACTGAAGACAAAAGTATTAAGCAGTCTCTTCCCTCTTGTGAGAGGCTAACTCTGTTGTCGGTAGCAAGCTGCCAAGTGGTAACTCCAGGACCGATATCTTATCTTTGTCTTCTGAAGCATGGAACCGCTCGGATGCCGCAAACGGTCACCTATGCAACTACCGGCTCCAGTTGCTTTACTCAGATATTTAACGAATAAACACGCAAGTCGACTAGTCTATAGACGGCAGGAACCGAGCTGAATAAAATGGTGACATTTTTGTACAAATCCTCAAATTATATCCCATTCATCCACACAAAGGGTAGGGGCACGTGGCGGTGGTGCAATTTTATTAGCTTTGTGTGCATTTGTTCTCGCTATTTGTACCGTCCATTGTTTGCGTAGGGTAGAAAATGCATAAGCAGGCGAATTCAGGTACTTGTCTTACAATGTACGTAGTGAGCAATTGAAAAGAAATCTTATTTCTGATGTTAACAGTTGAAAATGCTTTGGTATGCACGCTCAGAGCGTGCACCCTGTCTTGCCTGCCGAAGTGAAATTCCGCTCTGTTGGTGTTGTAATAGGGCTTACCATTGCCCGTAGGAGGGATATGCAAATAAGTTTTTAGGGATAAACTACCTCACACCTGGATGCGGGCTTCTATATTGTTATTTTTAGACGCCAAGAGTGATCGATTTGGTATTGCCAGCCATCTTGCGGAGAGGGAACTGAGAGTTGATATATTCAGTTGGTTTTCAATAGTCAATAGTATATTGTGTTGTATTCAAAACTTGTTAACAAGTCACTGATTTAAAAATCGATAAAAAGCAAAATACGCATTATCGTTTACTTGGATGAAATATTTTTTCCAGTTATTTTGATTTAACAAGCAAACGTTTCAACCGATTTTGATAAAAAAATTATGGGACCAATTTGAAATCATATCCTTCCAAATATAAAATAATTTTCAAAATCGGTTCGTAAATGACGGAGATCAAAGGTAACAAACAGTCGAATTGCCTCCTTTTTTGAAGTCGGTTAGAAACAAGCGTTATAGTGATAGGTACAGATCATTATGGACCCTGTTGGGCACGATATAGGTTCTTACGTTTCCAAAAGCAAAGTCAGTGAAGAATGTTTATTGCTATACAAAGATAGATAGATAGTTAGATAAAACTTTATTGCACACCAAAAAGATAACAATAGCTTTAAACTAGAAATCTTAAATAATGAAAAGGTGACACACTGGGCGGTCTTATCGCTATAAAGCGATCTCTTACAGACAACCTTTGGATGGACAAGAAGTATTAGACATGCCACAGACAAATGCTTAATTGCTTTTAGTTTAATGGCAATATTAGTTCCAGGGACACTAATCTGTACGCTCCCAATAGATTTTTTTTAAATATTATTTTAATGTTAAATACATTAATGTTTTATTATTTAAGTTTACATTAAAAACATGATAATTGATAATATTCAAAAATTAATAAAATGAAATTAAAAAAAAAAAACAATTAATAGGTATTATCCATAATCTACTCCCAATAGTACAAGCTATGCTTTTTTTACCTTTGTTCATTTATAGAGAGTTTGTTCGAAGTTGAACATGTCGTCCTCTAGTTTAAAAATTACCCTTATAACCTACGTCTAATACTCAAATTGAGCAACATTTTAGTAATTTCCTAGCAGCCACACCCTTCCACCGGAACACAGTAATGCAACCACTACTGCTTGGCGGCAGATTCCAGATGTGGTGGCAGTACCTCTCCGGACGAACTTGGTACTTGGTTCTACTGCTACTTTTGGTACTTTTGGTACACACCTACGGACGCGAGCAACTGGATCCCCTAATGCCTATTTCATTAAGGCAAATGTTATTAGGTGTACTGAAACAGTGCAAGCTATGCGTATTTTGGGGCTAGATAGCACTGTTTGAAATGCCCATAAAAAAATTATCTATTTTCATAAATCTACAATTAATTATTTTCGTTATAAATATGGTGGATAGTTTCGTTGTCTCTAGACGCGAGGATGAGGGTGCCTGCGAATTACTTGTCCGGTCAGCAGAGGGGTGACAATATATTGTGTCTCCCCTAATGTACATTATGTATAAAACAGGCAAGGGTAGTTAATCCCAAATTATTTTTGTAATCAATGATATAAAATTTTTGGGATCGGCCCAACTCTCTATTAGATCCAGTTTGACAAATTTTTTATTACGCAATGCGTGATGTACATAAAGATTTGTAATGTGGTTTTTGTGCGCTAAATCTTACGAGATAGATAACTTATAAACGTTTACACACTCATACCTCTGCACTAGGATTCCCTGTATCGCAGATGGCATGGACAAACACAGAAACACAAGACAAACACCCAAGACCCGAGAACAAACTTCATGCTCACCACACAAAGTGTGCCCCGGCCGGGAATCGAACCCGGGACCCCTCGCTTTGAAGGCAGGGCTACTACCAACTAAGCCACGGAGCCGTCGATCAAAATGATGTGCTACGGAATTGTATTCGATCTACGTCACACAGACTATATAACCGAGCGTGTTGGGGCGGGTCGCTAGTAAATAAATTAAATGAAGAAATATTTCTGTTACAATTATGAACGATTCGATCAGTTGACCCGGGTCGCGCTGTATCAATGCTTGCAATTCGTTATGAATGATCCACTGTCACCAGTCGTTCATTTACGATTGGTTGTTTGGATACTGGCAAGTCGAGATACACTGTTTTCAGTTTATGAACTGTAACATAGTTTTAACCCGAGCAAATGCAAATGCTCGTGTTAAATAAAAGAAAGAGAGAGCATGGTGGCCCAGGGGCACAGACGCCGACTTTCAATCTGAAGGTCGCTGGTTCAAAGCCACACGTGCACCAAAGAGTTTTTTCTTTTAAAAAAAATTCATGTGCGCAATACCACGTTCTCAAAACGATGACGAAAAACATCGTGAGGAAACCGGCATGTCTTAGAACCAAAAATTCGATGACATGTGACATCTACCAATCCGGATTGGGCTCCCGTGGTAGATCAGAGCCCATTCACTCTCAATTATCGAGAGTAGGCCGGTGTCCCTGCAGTGGGAACATTAGAGGCTGGTGCGGAAAATGCTCGAATGAATGGTTACTACACAATTTAATTTTGTTTATGAACCGATAGGGCGATGGTAAAATTGATCATACAGCTGTTGTTGGCTCTGCTTTCTGTGTTGTAATTTGTGGGTTTGATTACCAAGATAAACATTTGTGTTGCAAACATAGATGTTTTTTCTGGGTGTTAATATGTCATAACTTGCATGTGTTTAGAGAAATAAATTTTATGTATGTTTTCTATCAGTAATCATGTTCCCATATTATAACCTACTAGCGACCCGCCCCGGCTTCGCACGGTTAGTAAAGCATTAGTGTCGTATCAGAAACTACCCGTGCGAAGCCGGGGTGACTTGCTAGTGTATTATACATATAAACCTTCCTCTTGAATCACTCTATCTATTAAAAACTACCATTACTAAAAACCGCATCAAAATCCGTTGCGTAGTTTTAAAGATTTAAGCATACATAGGGACAGAGAAATCGACTTTGTTTTATACTATGTAGTGATGCTTAGTTTGGGGTTTGATAGCGATGTCTGAAATGTTCATTTCATTTCATTTATTGTCGTTTGTGAACCTAGGTACATAATTGAGATGGAAAACTTAATGTAATTAGATCACTAGGCTCTGCCACTTGAGCATAGAAACATTCATTAACTTAACTTAGGTAAAAAAATATCAAAATACAATATAATTAATTAAGGAAATCATTTTTTTATAGGTCCCCTTAAAAAACAACTAAATCGGTTCAATAGTTTGGTAGTTAAATCGAAAAATTATGTCATCCAATAAATGATATTGCGTATTTTGTTTTACTATGACTTTCTTCGCTCATTGTATACCGATTTGGATGTTTCTTTTTTAAAATGCTAGGGTGCTCCGCCTAAGGGCGAGACATAAGGGATGAAAGTATTGAAGTCATTTCTAACTTTTTTTTTTTAATTGGTTTCTGTTTATGTGTGATTTAAAGAGATTAAAAAAAGCTTGTGGTTTATTAATAATTACGGACACTTTTTTTGATTGACAGCTGCTTGTGCGCCCCTAGTTATGGGGTGCTTTGGGAACGGGCATAAGGGTGACGAATTACATAATTATATGATACTAGCTGCGCCCCGCAGTGTTACCCGCGATTGGACTTCCTACGGGACATTTTTCCGGGATAAAAAGTAGCCTATGTGCTATTCCAGACTATAATCTATCTCCGAGCCAAATTTCGTCCAGGTCCGTTCAGCCGTTCTGGCGTGATTGAGTAACAAACATCCATCCATACTTACAAACTTTCGCGTTTATAATATTAGTAGGAAGTAGGATACTAGCTGTTCCCCGCTTCGATTTCTTTTCTGCGCGGTACCCCAATCATTTTTTTTTTTCTAAAATAAATCTATCCTAGTTAAAGCTATCTGCTAGTGAAAATCCCGTTAAAATCGGTTCACCCGTTTCCGAGATTAGCCGGAACAGACAGAAAGCAAAATTTTATAATGTTTTTTTGTAATATAAACAGAGTATGCATTAAAAAAATGCATTTAGTAAGGGTTGTTATTGTGCCACTACAGACACTTCAATTTGTTTAATTAATTTTGACACGTCAACTTTTTCACGCACAACTTAACATATTCTTGCGCATATAACGTGGCATAGAGTTTTGACCCATTTAATGCACAAAGATCTAGTGTGTAAGTGTAGTGTAGTGTTTGTAAGTTTCCGTCTGCTCCAATTCTAACCAACCTGAGGGAAAGATTTAGGGTGAATTGCACCAAGTTACTATAACGAGAGCGTGATGACGCCGCCTTTCAATCTGATGGTCGCTGGTTCAAACCTAAACGTGCACCAATGAGTTTTTCACTTGAAAAAAATATGTGCCCAATACTATGTTCTCGAAACGATGACGGAAAATTCGTGAGGTAACCGGCATGTCTTAAAAGCGAAAATTCGAAGACATGCGACATCTACCAATCCGGTTTGGCTGTGGTAAATCAAAGCCCATTCACTCTCAATTACCGAGAGTAGTATGTCCCTGCAGTGGGAACATAACAGGCTGAAATGGTACTGTAACTATAACAAAAGCTTAACCGGCGCCAATTCTCCGGTTAAAAATGGTGTCACAAATAACATTGACATAAACCGCTCTATTTCAGGCGGTTAAGGTTATACCAACGTCTTATTGGGTCATCCTTTTAACTTTAACTGTAACGTTTTACATCGTGCAACGGTGGATCGTGCATTGTATAGTTGTGGTTATATTTCCGGCTAAAGTAAATTTTAATTAGAACAGTTGCGCCATGTTTTAAAACGTTACAGGTAAAGGATGACCAGTCAAAGTCAAACTCTTTTATTCCTTTAGATCTCAAGTATCGTTTCGACACGTCAAATTTTACACACACAAGTAAACATATTCGTGAGCATATAACGTGTCACAGGAACTCCCCAGGCACATTATATGCACACAGATATGTCAAATTACAGTCAGTTTTCATGTTTAAGCTTATATTATTTGTTTACGTCTCTTCCAACCCTGGATTGGAGTTAAGAGTCCGATGGAGTTATATAATACATCTTTAAGACTATCCCGTCGAAGACTTTAGCCTCAGTATACACAACGAATTATGTATATGACAACATAATTTGAGCGGTTAATGTTAACGTTATTTGTGACGCATAATGGCGTCATAAACAAATAACAAACGTTAACACACTCATACCTATGCACTAGGATTCCCTGTATCGCAGATGGCATGGACAAACACCCAAGTCGCGAGAAAGTGTGCCCCGGCCGGGACCTCTCGCTTCGAAGGCTACTACCAACTAAGCCACGGAGCCGTCATTTAAACTATTGCTAAAATGGTGCACTCTCAATTCGCTTAACAGGAGATTTGACAGACAGTTAAGCTTTTGTTATCGCTATAGTAACTTGCTGCAAATCACTTTTAATAATTAATTAATGTTAATCTAGGTATTAATCTTAATCTTTGTATACGTAAATCTATACTAATATTATAAAGCTGCAGAGTTTGTTTGTTTGAAAGCGCTAATCTCTGGAACTACTGGCCCGATTTGAATGATTCTTTCAGTGTTGGGTAGTCCATTTATCGAGGAAGGCTATAGGCTATGTTTTTGTTTTTTTTTTTTAATGAGGGATCCGTAAGTAAATTGCTATTTTGTAACACAAGGTGTAAAATCGAAAACCTATTTTTGCGTGCGCTGCAAAAACTATTGACAATAGAACAAAATGATGTACTACGGGTTTTTAGATCCCATTAAGACCTACAAAAAAGTCCGCGAGAACATATATCTAGCTATCATGGTTTAATCACAATAACCGATTTTGTGTATCAGATTTGTACACCGTGTGCAGTTTGATCCAACTTGAAAGATAGGATAGCTCACATCTCAATTTATGATCGCAATATTATTTTATTACAAATTATAATATCGTATCACAAAAACATTAGCCACAGCAACGCGTGGCCTGGTCAGCTAGTAGTTTGTATAACGTAGCAGTGCAACTTACTCTTGAATCACATAAAACTGTTCTAGTAACATCAGTCCAATGGCACGCCGCGTTGCATTGAATGCATTTAATTACAAATCCAACTCACACAGACAGATGACAGCGGAATAAAACAGTGGACGGCTTGTCATATGGTATCGATTCTGTCCTCCGTTCGCCGGCCCGCTCGCACCCAGGTGGGCAGCCGAGCGTGAGCGGGACAGGTGTACTTTCTTGCTAAGCTGTTTGAGATGTTTACTTGTGTGCACATTTGCAAGGGTAACGCCCTGACTATGTATAGCAGGCGGTTTTGCTTGTGATGTCTAGGCACGCTTAATATTGGTCTAGAATCAAAGTTGTGTTTTGATTAGTAGACGGTTGCGGGGCTTCCTGGTCTTGACATATCTAAGTTATGTAACTTTCGGGTCAGAAGATGGATGGGTGACCATTTAGTGGCATTTTAATTTAGCGCTTCCGTGCTTCGGAGGGCTTGTGAAGATGTCGGACGCCGTCGAGCGGTTCATAAAACAAATTTAAAAAATTAGAAAACAAATGGTACCTCCAGAAAATAATAATAGGTTAAATCAATAATTAAATAAATTGCAAATTAGTTATCCAAAAGAAATTAGGTAATTTTAATATCCTTCGTTTTGTATCCTGAGAACTTATCAGAGGTATAAAAGCATTACTCGATTAGTCATCGTTTTAATTTAAATTTAAAATTGCTATGTCTGAGTAGCTGTGAGGGTGTCAGGCAGCTTGTTGTAGACACCTGGGCCCATAACCTGAGCTATTATGCTTCGGGACCTACAATATTATTCGAGTTACCGAGATATTTACCATGATTTGTGTTTTGTTGACTGCCGATATTTCGACGCAGTTTCATGCGTCATGATCCCGGGCAAAGGCAATATTAATGTTCATAACCATGATGGTTTTAAAATTTATATTCGGGTCTACAAGCGCAAAAGATTGTAGTAATGTAAAGATTAGTATAGATAAGAGAGCGCGGTGGTGGTGGTCGCTGGTTCAAATCCACACGTGCACCAATGAGTTTTCAACTAGAATATGTGCGCAAAACGTTCTCGAAATGGTGAAGGAAAACATCGTGAGGAAACCGGCTTGCCTTAGAACAAAAAATTCGAAGACATGTGACATCTACCAATCCGTATCGGGCTCCCGTGGTAGATCCATTCACTCTCAGTTATCGAGAATAGGCCGGTGTCCCTGGGAACCATAGAGGCTGATATAGTAAAGATTAGTAGCTCTCAAACGGGACTGAACATTCGCTCGTGATAACTATCATCCTTCGAACCACCCCAAGTAATATTCAGTCGCAGTTTAGGGGTGCGACCCTCGGCGTCCGGGCGTCGATAAACGCCGTAGTTGTGGAAAATTATGCCAAATGTCGGGATTCATTGTGTTTTATTATGATGTAGTGCTTAATTTTTTTTGTTTGGTCGTAAAAAACATTTTTGTTGGGTGTAAACAGGTAGAGTAAACATGCCAGCTAGCAATGACGTCTCCGTGGCTTAGTTGGTAGTAGCCCTGCCTTCGAAGCGGCGAATGCCCCGGCCGGGAATCGAACCCGGGACCCCTCGCTTCGATTCCCGGCCGGGGCATACTTTGTGTGGTGAGCATGAAGTTTGTTCTCGGGTCTTGGGTGTTTGTCTTGTGTTTCTGTGTTTGTCCATGCCATCTGCGACACAGGGAATCCTAGTGCAGAGGTATGAGTGTGATAACGTTGTTGTTTTTTTTTTAAATAATAAATAATAGCTGATTATAAATGCATTTGGAAATATATGGTACGTATAACAAAAATGATTTTTAATTTGTTTTCTTTCCATCTGTCTGTCCGTGTCTGTCTGTTCCGGTTGATCTCCGAAACGGCTGGACCTATTTGGACTGGACTTTCAGATAGATAGCTGATGTTTAAGGCGTAATATTATTACTTACTTACTACTACTTTTCTGTTAGAAAAAGAAAAAATAATAAGGGATAAACATAACAGACAATTTGTTAAATTCCCGAACGAAATCGCGGGGAACAGAAAATTTGAGATTTTTTTTTTTATAGTATAATACATTTATTCAATAATACTTAAAAACAGCTAGTCTTATATGAAAATTAATGTTTGTTTGTTTGTGTATTTTATGTATTCCGTACCGTTCATCCGTTGCGATGAAACTTGGTCGACTTACTTCACTTGTGCGAAAGTTAATATAGTATTTTAGGCATTTATTAAATACATGCTTTTGTCTCCCTTGATAAAGTAATGCTCCGCTCAAAATTATATCTTTCTTACCATAGTTTGTTCTAGAAGTTTTTTTTAATGTGATTAAGTGACGGAACGAGCAGAGGGCCCACCTGGTGGTAAGGTGCGATCCCCGCCCATGACAGTAATGCGACTCAGTATAAGATTAATCTTACACCGAATCGCATTCATCCTGCTGCGTCCATCACCCGAGACGGGGATGATACATCTCATGAGCACGTGATTTCACTGTCATGGCGGCAGATTCGTGGTGGCAGTATCTCTCCGTATCCTTAAGCACCACCCAGGGGGTACGTGTAGGGAATCAAAGGGTACACACCAACGGTAGTAGCTATACATTTTTTTACAATATATAAGCCACTTGTTAAACGTAGAGATATTGTTTCTGAACGCCTGAAACTTTTACTTAAGTACCTAAAACTCGTAGTTTATATTTGGGTCGAGTAGCCAGTAGATCAGACGGCCAGTGGCTAAGTTGGGGGTAGGGGAGAGGTACCTATAGGAGTTGAGTAAGTCTGTAGTACGAAGCGGTTGTGGCGAAACTTGCGCAGATGTTCTTTACTGATGATACAAGTTGAGTTACCGCTCCACTGTTGTTAGATGGAGAATTTAAGGACGTATATAAATATATATATATTAGCGACCCGCCCCGGCTTCGCACGGTTAGTAAAGCATCAGTGTCCTATGAGAAACTACCCGTGCGAAGCCGGGGTGACTTGCTAGTGTATTATACATATAAACCTTCCTCTTGAATCACTCTATCTATTAAAAAAAACCGCATCGAAATCCGTTGCGTATAATAGTTTTAAAGATTTAAGCATACATAGGGATATAGGGAGAGAGAAAGCGACTTTGTTTTATACTATTATATGTAGTGATAAATGATACAAAATTAAAAATGATTTATTCACACAACAAAATGATTGATTGATTGAACAAAATGATTATATGTTACAGTAAAAAAATATATGAACAATTACAAACAAAAAAGAGAGAAAATAATGTTATCTGAAGACACAATTCATAAAGAGAGCATATGCTTTGTACAGGCTGTGGAAAAGCACTGCTCAGCATGTGCTGTGAAGAAGTTCACAGCGCTGATTTTCAGCACAGGCTTGCGTGAAATCACGAACGCTGAGTGGCGCACAAAAATAGCATACAAATTCTAAATATAAGATAATATCACAAATAATTATATATTTACTACTAGCTTTTAACAGCTCGCGTTAATGTTGACTTTGCCTATTCCGGTTGTTTCATACAAAGTAACCTATAACCGTCTTCAGGGCCTCTTAACTCATTAATACCTTTAGATCTCAAGTATCGTTTGGACACGTCAAATTTTACACACACAAGTAAACATATTCATGAGCATATAACGTGTCACAGGAGCTCCTTAGCACATTATATACACACAGATATGTCACATTACAGTCAGTTTCATGTTTTAGATAGTCTTGTTAAGTTTACGTCTGTTCCTTCCCTAACCGACCAACCCAAGGGGAAGAAACACAAGAAACCCTCGGAGACAGTATTACATATTCGCTAATACGGTCCTGCGTCTAAAGTGGAGCAAATTAATTCCCAAGCGTTTTTGTCATCAAGGCAATCTGATATTTTATAGTAAACTTTTGAGACAAGTTTACGTTTGATGAAACTTTTATATTTCTTTTTTGACAGTGATTAAATTTCGCTCGGGACTTTGTTAAAAAAGCGTATATATTGACCTTTATATATCGGAGGACTCTGGGTTGTTGGCAGCACTGTTTCAGCGTTTCCTCTGGTGAATCAGAACCTATCAGTCTTTGTAAGCCTGTTCTTACTCTGATTTCCTTGGTGGCTGCGCAATGTAATATTGACATTTAAAAGAATTGCTAACCTTATGGACCCTAGTAGTGGGCACAGCGAGTTTATTTTGATGCCTTTAAATCTCGGCTCTTCTAAAAACTCTGAAACTAGAGCCACTTACTCACAATCAGCAACTGATGCTTGCTATAAAACATTTAGTAACTCACTCCACTAAAGATATATGACATCAGTATAATTAATCGAGTTAAAAAAGTTACTGAGATGGAACTTATTTACAAGCTTTTAATTAACTCGCAATGTATGTGTGTATATATGTATGTATGGTATGTATGTATGAAGGTGGCTGGCAGAAAATGGATGCAAAGAGCCGAAGATCGGCTCAATGGCGCTTACTCGGAGAGGCCTGTATCCAGTAGTGGACTGAAATAGGCTGATGATGATGGATGTATGTATGTATGTGGAATCTTGCAACTGAATTTTATCACAGTTATCTTTTACCGATTGAGCTGAAATTCGGTATACACGCTTATTTTGGATGACAATGCATGCTTAGCTATGAGACGTCATTCTAATTCTAATATGGCGAATCATCCAAGATGGCGGACTAGTTATTTTTTTCTGCACTACCACAGAATGGGTATCAAATGAAAGGGCTTGCTGAGAATACGAAAACTAATACAACGCCACATTCAATCCAATTGGGTGGTGCTAAAGGAGCAACCAAAAGTAGCAGTAGAACTGTAAGGTTCGTCCGAAGAGGTACTGCCACCACACCTGAAATCTGCCGCCAAGCAGTAGTGCTCGCATTACTGTGTTGCGGTGGAAGGGCGTGGGTGCCGGTGAAATCACATGCGCAACATCCCCGTCTCGGGTGACGGGCGCAACTGGGTACGATTTGATTTCTTATACTTCGGTCGGAGAGGACCTTAGTCATATTGCAGTTGTAATGGGCGGAGGTAACCACTTAACATCAGGTGGGCCTTCAGCTCGTCCCGTCACTTCCACTATATATAAAACAGTTTAAAGAGATGATAGTATTCAATTCGGTTTTATAAATTTTAAATCCATCTCTTGTTACTACTTATTCTTTAAAACTTAAGCCTTGAAAATCGATATAATTATAATAGTACTCTATTACTATGGTTAGTACTTTACCTAGCTACTGTACTATTTACTCTACCTGTGTACATTATTTCGCAAGATTTGTCCTATATATATATATAGGACAAATCTTGCGAAACAATATATATATATACATACAAACATCCTATACAAACAAATAACATAGTGAGCAAACAAAGAAATACGCATATACTTTACCTCTAGCTAGGGATTTCTCGCATTTGGCATGGACACAATCAAACAACAGATAAACTTCATCCAAGATCCGAGAACGAACTTCATGATCTTGCGTTTGCCCCGGTTGGGGATCGAACGGTGGTGGACCCGCCACCAGGTACCGTGGCTATGCAGGGTTGCCACTCCTCATCTTGAAAGCTGTCTATCACGCTGGTTGCCTTTAGGGGTACGCTGAGAGTAATTGTTGAGTACCGTACCAGCCTCTAATGTTCCCACTGCAGACACCGGCCTACTCTCGATAATTGAGAGTGAATGGGCTCTGATCTACCACAGGAGCCCAATCCGGATTGGTAGATGTCACAAGTCGTCGAATTTTGGGTTCTATGACATGGTGGTTTCCTCACGATGTTTTCCGTCAACTTGGTATTGCGCACATAATTTTTTCAAGTGAAAAAACTCATTGGTGCACGTGTGGGTTTGAACCAGCGACCTTCAGATTGGAAGTCGGCGTCTGTGCCCCTGGGCCACCACGCTCTTGTTGAGTATAACATAAATATAATCTAAATAAGTAATAAAAGTCCAACGATTTGGTTATTATTCCCAGCAGTGATTCCGCATTACCTTTCACAATCGTTACGACCCTTATTGGCCCTTCCTCACCCCTGTTCGCCGTCTCCCTTCCACTTAGCGAGATTTATATTGCCGTCTCTCATTGTACTTTAATTCCTTCGTTTCACATCATGGTTAGGTTGCTTTGATTTAATTGTATTCGCGTTTAGAGAAATAAACGACAAGGACATTTTTAGGGTTCCGTAGGGTGATGGCAAGAGTTTAGTTCTTCGCCATTTGGTTACGGAACCGTTAGTTTCATGCTATCCGTGTCCGTTGTTACGAGATGTCTTCCCATATTGTTTTTTTTTTTTTAAATGCCTTACTTTTTTGTCTCCATTTTGTAGTTCCACAGAAATTTCATGGAATAGCTTATGTTCATTAATAGGGGATTTATTTTTTTTTAATTAAAGAGACCGATCGAGTTCACGGCCCTCCAGATTGCGGGATTGCTCCATTCCACACAGTGCCAATAAGCATAGCCTATATTAAGCATATCTTGTACCATGCCACGCTTTGAACTTGTGACCATGAAATGAATTGTGCCTCTTTGTTGCAGATCACCAGGATTGGGCGTGTGTGTGTGTGGTGACAGTGTGGTGATGTGTGCCAAGTGCGAGATGGAGCAGGGAGGCGGCTCTGAATGATAGCTACCGCTGGAGGTGAGGATCCCTTGTTACTCTTACTCTTGAAACGAACGCGTGGAATCACACAGTTTAGTGTGCGGTACCCTAATTATTATTCAGCGTTCCGTACACAAAGGGTAAAACGGGACCATATTACTAAGAATCCGCTGTCCGTCTGTCACCAGGCTGTATCTCATGAACCGTGATAGTTACAGAATTGAAATTTTCACAGATGATGTATTTCTGTTGCCGCTATAACAACAAATACTAAAAAACAGAATAAAATAAATGTTTAAGGGGGCTCTCATACAAAAAAGTACCTATTTTTTGTACATACACACACATACAATAATAATAAGTGTACAATAATACGGTTAGCAGACTTAATAAATATTTTAGCCTAATGATGTACTTATTTTTGAAGTACAATATATAATAGTTAATGTTTTGTTAACTGGTTTTGTACCTAAATTATAAAAATAAAATAAAATACTAACACACTTTTGCCTTTATAATATAAGCAAGAAGTAATATTATGATTGTCAAAGATGTGGTCGGGAACCGGACAAATCAAAAATAATAAAAAAAATTATACAAAAAAAAGAGTTTACGTATTATATAAATTTTTCCCTTCACATTATATGAACAGTACTTTAGAGGTACTTTATAATAAGCCTATGTTGTTATAAAATCATGGTCTTTTGATAAGAGACTCCATCCACTCAACCAACTGGTACAGAACTTGCGCATTAATCCCAATAGACGAAGCTCAGAAAAAGAGGAAAAACGCAATACGCGTAGAATGTAAATCTCACAATTAAAAAGTAAGACAATGGGGGGTCAATAAACCCCGGACAGTACAGTTATATTCTAGAGCCTCCCAAACTTTTTGTCTCGTAGACCACTTTCTATGTTACATCATGTTAACGTTAACACACTCTGCACTAGGATTCCCTGCGTCGCAGATGGCATAGACAAACACCCAAGACCCGAGAACAAACTTCATGCTCACCATACAAAGTGTAATAGTATGTATTGTTACATGTATATGCATTGTTTTATTTTATAATCTAACTGTGCACTGCGAAACTGCTTCCTAGAAAAATATGTGTTATTCTAATCTATATTAACAAAATCATTATCTTGAATCACTACGTTAAGAATTCTTCTGTAATAATATCGTCCTCTTCTCTCATTCCTATTTCATATTATTGTTGTGCCCAACAGGGTCCATAATGATATGTACCTTTTATTTTTATGTGTTTAAGTGACGGAACGAGCTGAGGGCCCACCTGGTGGTAAGTGGCGACCCCCGCCCATGACAACACTAATGCGACTCAGTATAATGTTTGGATCTTACACTAAGTCGCATTCATCCTGCGTTCATCACCCGAGACGGGGATGATGCGTCTCATGTGATGATGTGCATGTGATTTCACTGTCACTCACACCCTTCCACCGAAACACAGCAATGCGAGCACTACTTCTTGGCGGCAGATTCCAGGTGTCCGGACGAACTTGGCACAAGTTCTACTGCTACTTTAGGTTGCTCCTTTAGCACCACCCAGGGGTTACGTGTAGGGAATCAAAGGGTACACACCTACGGACGCGAGCAACTTGACCCCCCAAAAAACCTAATATTATAACATCTGCTTTTACATCGTGGAATACAATAAACTATTGAGTATTGAGTACATGTTAAATTTAACGCGGATGAAGTCTCGGGGAATACTTAGTCTAGTTTATTATATTGGTGTGTGAATATGACTCCGCCCTTTCTCAACAGATGTCGTTTTTAGTATTGTTTACGTGTACTAATAAATGACCATACTTGTATTCGATAGTACTGAATGTCAGCTATCTAACGCATTTTATGATATTTGGTTGAAGTGTAAGCAACAATTGTTTTCACCTTTTCGAAAATGTCGGTTTTTATTCCAAATAAACGTCATTTGCGGGAAGTGTTATTACATTATTTTATTGCGAAGAAAACTGCAGCGGAAACTTATCGTTTGCTTGTGGAGATTTATGGTGAGCATGCTCCGTCTAATACAACTTGCAAGGAATGGTTTCGACGATTTCAAAATAACGATTTTAGTACTGAGGATAAAGAACATGGAAAACCACCAAAAAAATTTGAAGATGCTGAATTGGAAGCATTATTGGCGGAAGATTCTTGCCAAACTCAATCAGAATTAGCTGCAGCATTAAATGTTGATCGTTCAACTGTTGCAAAGCGTTTACAAATGATGGGAATGATTCAAAAAGCCGGTTACTGGGTTCCACATGATTTAAAAGAAAGAGACATGGAACGTCGGAAAACCATTTGTGAAATGCTGCTTCAAAGACAGCAAAGAAAAGGATTTTTGCATCGGATAGTCACAGGAGACGAAAAATGGATACACTACGAAAATCCTAAACGCAAAAAAGCTTGGGTGAAACCAGGCGAACCAGGCCCATCACAGCCAAAAATAAATATTCACTGTGCCAAGGTCATGCTCTGTATTTGGTGGGATCAGAAAGGTATTGTATATTATGAGTTGCTCAAACCCTCTGAAACTATTAATGGAGAAGTTTACCGACGACAACTAATGCGTTTGAAGCGAGCCATAGAAGAAAAACGACCAGAATGGGTGAATAGACATAACAAATTAGTTCTTCAGCATGACAATGCCAAACCGCATACCGCAGAAGTCGTAAAAAGATATTTAGAGGGACAGGACTGGGAAGTGTTACCCCACCCGCCATATTCACCAGACATAGCTCCTTCGGATTACCACCTATTCCGGACGATGCAGACAGACCTTACTGGAGAAAAGTTTACTTCATGTGAAAGTATCAAAATTTGGATTGACAACTGGATAAGCTCAAAAGACCAGGACTTCTTCCAGCAAGGAATACGAAAACTACCTGAACGATGGGCGAAGGTTGTAGCTGCAGATGGAGCATACTTTCAATAATTTTTTTTTTAATTTTGTAAGCGAACAAATGTGTTTTATTTTGACAAAAAGGGGCGGAGTCATATTCACACACCTATTAAATTTAGCAGAGGTGTACTAATTATTACCCCTCTTTAGATCATAAATATTAATTTATCTTGGATGCCCTGAATACTCTCACTTGCGAGAGTAGGCCGGTGTCCCAACAGTGGGAAAATTAGTGGCTGATACCGTTAGTATGCTACGAGTATTTCTCGTTGACCTAGGTCAAGATTCTCGTTAAAGAACCGGTTTGATTCCCGACCTTGACAGAAATGTTTGTTCACTTGTCCTAAACTAGATCGTGATTCGAAAATATATGACGGGGCGGAGGTAAACACTTAACGTGATATGGGCCCGTTTGTACCTCACTTCTGACACGCAAATTAAGTGGTTGTGGCAAATATTACGAGCCAATTAGCATGTCGCTTGTTCTCGGGTCTTTTTACCAGCCACCTTATGGCGCAACTGTTTGTGGTTAGCGAAAATGGTCGTGGAGGTATCAATTGACATCTCTATGGGCGTACCCAGGGGGGGGGGGGGCAGGGGGAGGCAGCTGCCCCCCCTGGAAATGGATATTTAAAATAAAAATGCATGCATAGTCAAATTTACTTATATTTATTTAACTGTGTAAATCTGTGTGGTGAGCACGAAGTTTCCGGGCTTGGGTGTTTGTCTTGTGCTTCTGTTTGTCCATGCCATCTGCGACACAGGGATTCCTAGTGCAGAGGTGTGAGTGTGTTGACGTTGTTTGCTTGTTTAAATATTCGAAGACATGTGACATCTACCAATCCGGATTGGGCTCCCGTGGTACATCAAAGCCCAGTCACTCTCAGTTATAGAGAATAGGCCGGTGTCCCTGCAGTGACCTTCATAACCTTCGTTCTTGGGTCTTGGCGGTTTGCGTTGTGTCCACTCCACCTGGCATTCTAATGCAGAGCTAGTGTGGTTTTTTCTAAAGCTGCGATAGTATTATTTATTTCAGTGACGTCAAAATCCTGACCTTACTTAACCTCATTCATGCTTATATATAAGTATAGGTACGTACGTACGTACGAGTACGGTTGGGGGGTTGCTTACTGTTAGTTATTCTGTCGAGGGGGGGCACAAAAATACCTCCCCCTATCAGCTGTGTAGGTGATCAGGTGTGAATTTTTATATGGGGTACATGCCGTATTATTTTCGTACCGTTTACGTCAATGAGGCTTTTAATAAGTTTGGGACGGATTTCAAAATCGAATAAAGTAACTTTAATAAATACATGCCTTTTTTTTCATACTCAAACTCACTTATTCCTTTATATTTCAAGTATCGTTTGGTCACGCAAAAAATAAACATTTATCTTGCCACATTTCATCTACACTAATATTATAAAGAGGAAATATTTGTACCCATGTTTGTATGTTTGTAATGAATAGGCTCAAAAAGTACTGGGCCGATTTAAAAAATTCTTTCACCAATAGAATGCTACATTCCTCCAGTTTGACATAGGCTACAATTCATTTTGAAAAAAATTAGGGATCCTTGGTAAAATTTGAACAATGTAACCGAAGGTGTAGAAAAATGAGTCTTAAAATGTCTTTCGTCGAATGCGCTGCCGAAACTATTAGCGATAGAACAAAATAATGTACAACAATATTGAAGAACATCATAATGTCTACAAAAACTTCGCGGTAGCATATGTCCAACTATTGTAGTTATGTCACTACAACAACTTTTTTCATTTTAAACATTAATGAAAATGCTAACCAAATTCAAACCATGCTATTTATGTGTTTATATTATTATTTATTAATTAAATTAAATAAATAAAAATATTTGTGAAAAAAAGTGTTTTATATCCAAATTTCCAAAAATAAATAATTGTCCCCGTGCGAAGCCGGGACGGGCTGCTAGTTTATTTATATTTCGACAATCTGAATGCACTTAGACAAGTCAATGCAATACAAATTCAACCAGTGTTTTCTATAGTTCATTTTGATACATATATATGGTTTCTGGGTAGTTGAATTATAAGAATTTTATATTTAAAGCGTGTTTACTACTGTCAGTTGTCACCCTGTGTCCGAGTAACGCAAAATAAATGTTTTTTTTTTTTCTATTTCAAAGAAAATACAATCCACAACTTCTTCTTTTGAAGTCTGCTAAAAATGCTTTAAATATGCACGGCACCCCCAGTGTATGAGTCCGTACTTCATTCTGCCGGGTTATTGGTCACACATCGTTAGCTATCATTATTTTGATAGCTATCGCGAAGGTTTCTACGATACGACGCCTTGTTAGTACAAGTACATAATTGTATTGCATTATAATTGCTAAATCATTAATTATGAACCGGTTTTATTAACTACTTTTACTTTAGTACCTACAACTTTTTTATTTATTAACACACATCTACCGTGCATAGGATTACGTGTCGCAGGTGGTATGGACAAACCCAAACATCCAAGACCCGTGAACGAACTTTTATGTTCAACACTCACAGTTTTACTGAGATATGGGAAATGTCGAAAGTTGTAAGTTGAAACAATAAGGGGAGACGAAAATGTATTGCCCAAATTTTCTCACAGTCAGTTTCTATGTTCACCTAACTAGACTGGAGATCCATTATTATAGGAACATTTTATAAGTCGCATAAATTACGGAACTTTTTAATATGTTTGTATAATAACAGTAGGAACATTATTATCTTACTTAAATTATAAAGGCGAAACGTTGTGTGTGGTGTGTGTGTGTGTTTGTATCACGTTCACGCTCAAACGGATTTGTATGAAATTAGGTACCAGGATAGCTTATATTAACACAAGCTACTTTTTATCCCGGAAAAGTGCGGGTAAACGCGGGACGCAGCTAGTCCCACATAAAAACGAAAGATCACTCTCGCTTGTGGAGTGTGGGCCAGTGGCGCTGCAATGTTGTCATAGAGGTTTTATTGAAAATTATTATTATATAAAAAAGTAAGCCGTTACGGGACGCTCCGAGATTTCACAAATGACGGTATAAAAGGGCGTCATGTTATTCGCCGTCATGGCATACGAGTCAGTGATAAACTAAAAGGCAACTTTTAACCGACATCAAACAAAGGACAAGGTTTTTTAATTCGTAAGTATGTTTGTAAAGATCTTATTCTTAGACTTAACATCGAAAGTTGAACGAAGACATACGAATTTCATAAAAAAAAACTTCATTCACTATGCACGAGGGTGGTTTGCGGGTAGAACAGCCCGGGGGTGGCATGACAGCGTACTACGGTCACCTCTTATTTATAATTATAAGCATATTTAATAATTTTATTCAAGTATCGTGCACGTTCGGATATTTAAGAACGCATATGAATTTGACCAATTTATTTCTAGTTGTAAAACGTTATAATTTTATTTGAATGCCTTATCGTAAGCACCTGCCAATGGTAAATACTCGGTTCGGTGGTACTAAATTAATGGTTAATTGTACTCAAATACAACACGTTTACGTTTGAATGTCTGCGGTCTCCTTGCTGATCTGGGGTCCGATATATTTCCATTCAGAAATGTTGTAGGAAAAAATACGCTATTGAGTGGATTGTCCACGGTCCCGCGAGGTCTGGGACCCTGGGCACGGGCTCTGAGTGCTCTTATGGTGAAGACAGCACTGCATCGAGTCCAACATTCTCCCACCTGGCTCTGGTTATATAAATTTAATAAGACAAGACTAACACGGTCACCATAGCCAAGAACGCTCCTGCTTTAAGGAAATCGGTGTAGTACTATGCTCTTCTGGCCAAAACTGGAGTCCACCACTACCAAAATAACATTAAGTTTTTAGTAGCAGTAGAACTTGTGCCAAGTTCGTCCGGAGAGGTACTGCCACCACATCTGGAATTTACCGCCAAGCAGTAGTCGTTGCATTACTGTGTTCCGGTGGAAGGGTATGGCTGCCGGTGAAATCACATGCGCATGAGACGTACCATCCTCATCTCGGGTGATGGACTCAGCAGGATGAATGCGACTCAGTAAAGATTTGGATTTCATACTGAGTCGCGCGCATTACTGTTGTCATGGGCGAGGGTCACCACTTACCATCAGGTGGGCCCTCAGCTCGTTCCGTCACATCATGCACAAAAAAAAAAGTTGGTACATTAGTGGAACTACCGAGTGTGCATGCACCTTCGCCATCACTGACTCTCGTAACTCTGACATCAGCACCTCCCTCCCTGAAGCCCAGGCGTAGATTTAAGTTGTAACAAATTAAATTTCCCGTGTTCCATGCGTGGTATTATTTTTGAACACTAATTGAAGCTTGTCAGCTGCTTGGGGTGTAATTTCCCTGGTTCCACGCATTATATTATTTATAAACACTAATTAGCTTATGAGCTGTACTTCAGGTGTAATTTCCCATGTTTCAGGCGTGGTATGGACAAGGAGGGCGGCGATGGCGCCGAGTCGGCGGGAAAGGCCCCCGATGGACTCCTTGACGCTGCCGGCTTGTTTGGTGGTAAGTTCCCTGTCCCCCTGTGAAGTTATAAGCCCCCCATAATGCACTGGGATTCCCCGTATTCATTAATTTATTTATTATCTGAACCGACAGCCGTTCTTGTCTTGATTGACAATTTGACCATCAGCTGTCAAATTAATATGTCAAACATTTGCTTACTTAGTAACAAAAACCCCATGGAAAAAATGTTAGATTTTCCCAAAATTTCCCAGACAACTTTTTCAATTTTCACCCTGCTTTCGGAGTGGTTATCATTTCGATTGTATTTTAAAAACTTTTATTTAACTTGCAATGTATGTTTGTCCGGGTGGAATCTTGCAACTGAATTTTAAATCAGTTACCTTTGACCGATTGAGCTGAAATTCGGTATACACGCTTATTTTGGATGACAATGCATGCTTAGCTGTATGATTTTATTCTAATTCCAATATGGCGGATCATCCAAGATGGCGAACTAGTTTGGCGGATTTTCTGCACTACCATAGTATGGGTATCAAATGAAAGGGCTTGCTGAGAACAAGAAAAGATATTGTTTTTTTAAATTACCATTAATTTCTTTTGTTCTATAGTTTGGTTGTTAAATAGAAATAACTGGAGAAAATATGTCAGCAAAGTAAACGAAATTATTTTGATTGCCTTTTTTTCGCTCGTTGTACGCCGATTTGGATGTTTAATTTTTTTTATGGTTGGGTGTACTTCTTAATGGCGAGACTTTTTTAGATTTTTTGATTCAGTTACTTATGATTTCTAATCTATTTCGAAACAAGTGACAAAAAAAAAATAGAATAACGAGTACTTTCGTCGTCTTTGCGGGGGATTTTTACGGTGAAATTTGTATGGGAACACCTCGGTGGTACACCCATACAATTAATAAAATAATCCTCCAAATCGTTTCACAACCGGCGAAGATACCTCGTTACAAACATTAAAACATTGCTACTTTGGTTTTTCTCATATTTCGGTAGGGGAGGACCGGGTTTAGTTAAGCGCCAGTAACTATTCACGATCAGGTAGACTTTCAGATCGTATCACCCCTTTATCCACCTCTATGTGTCAAGGAATAAAACTTATTGAAATCGGTTTCTTCGGTTTTTAAACATTCATTCTCATTAATTGGCAAATTTTGGTGATTCCATTGGCCAGTCTTCACTGGCAGCCCTGCTCGCATGGAACCATGTAAGTAAACTGGCTTTAAGGTCACTGCCCCCGCGCCCAGAACACTTACAATCCATATCTCCACGTCGTAAAGTTCGCTTTCGCTCGTCAACTTATTATCTGACACCCAAGCGCTTTTGCACCTGCGTCTGCCGTACGGGATCTTGTTACGGGGCAATAAAGCTGAGTTTTGTATTGATTTCCGCGTTGGTAGTTTGTTTCTAAGCGGTAAGCATTACGATTTATGCTCTTGTATGAAATGATAGCTTGATATGTTCCTGCGTGTAAGGAAAGGAGTGTCACTTGGTTAATTTCTATCTAGAGAAACATTACATATGATAACTCTCCTTGTCGTACACCCACACCCTTCCACTGGAACACAGCGAGTGCTATCGACGGCAGATTGACAGGTGTGGAAGCAGTACTTCTCTGGACGAATTGTTGGCGGCTCCGTGGCTTAGTTGGTAGTAGCCCTGCCTTCGAAGCGAGGGGTCCCGGGTTCGATTCCCAGCCGGGGCACACTGTGCGGTGAGCATGAAGCTTGTTCTTGGGTCTTGGGTGTTTGTCTTGTGTTTCTGTGTTTGTCCATGCCATATGCGACACAGCGAATCCTAGTGCAGATGTATGAGTGTGTAAATGTTTATTTATTTGTCACTGGCACTGATTTAAAAGTCGAAAAAACCGATTTCAATTCTTTCATGCCTTATTTCTCATACACAGAGAGTACATCCTACCATTATAAAAAAAAGAAAATCGGTATACAACGAACGGAGAAAAAAGTTTCAGAAAAGCAAAATATACAATTTTTTTTCTCTTGGATGACATATTTTTTTTCAGTTGTTTTGATTTTACAACCAGTTTACATATTTTAATTAAAAAGATATGGGATTTTGTCCATTTTGTCTTCAATAGAGAATGGGGGCCCTGGGCTGCATACCAAAAAACCCATATATAGATCCGCCATGTTTAGAAATCGCATATTGGTAAAAAAAAATTGGGTATGACGTCACGAAAAGAAGATACGTTATGTTTGGTTCATACCACAGCGTAGTGCAGGGAGTGAATCTTAAAGCGTATTATAATTTCTCAAGATATATTTGGTTTCGCACTAAATCTGAGTCGCGAATGAGTCATCGCCGGAACATCGCTTCCTTCAGATGAATGGTCCTGGCTGCGTGATCCAATTACTAGCAACAACGTCATCCCAACTCTAAGACACGCTAAATCTATTATATAAAAATCATTTGCTGTTCGTTAATCTCGCTGAAACCTGAGAAGGGAAGGACCGGTATTTATGATTTCTATGTCGTTGTTATACTCAGCACAAGGTTTGTGTAAAAGATTTTTATTAATACAACGGGTAATTGCTATAATTGGGATGAAAATGCATTTGATAGCAAAGTGATTAAATGTGTGGCAATTTCATTTTTTTTTTTACAAAATCAATGTCGCAATTTTTTTGTTGGCAGACTTTTTATATATTTTACTTGCGACCCTAGCGACCGGCTTCGCACTGTTAGTAGAGCATCAGTGTTGTATCAAAAACTACCCGTGCGAAGCCGGGGTGATTTGCTAGTACTACATATAAACTTTCCTCTTGAATCACTGTATTATTTGGAAAGTTTCTTTCGTTTTGAAATTATTTGCTTTCAGATATAGTCCGATAGAATTTCTATCAAAATCGATTGAACCGTTTGGTTGTTAAATCAAAATAATTGGAAAAAATATTTCATCCTAGTAAACGAAATTGCGTATTTTGCTGCTTTGGAAGTGTCGGCTTTTTTTCGATTTTCAAATCAGATACGTGTTATATATCTAGATTATTTATATACATAAGATATACATATATATTATATACAGTCCTCTAACGTGTTCTCTCTCTGTTCCAGCATACTGGGGCCGGGACGGCGGCGGGGGCGGTTCGGGCTCTGCGGCGGCGCATGCGCAGGCCCAAGCGGCGCAGGCGGCGCTGTTCGGCTTCGGAGGGCGGTATCCCCCGCCAGGCGGCGCCACCACCCTCGGCGTCGCCGCCAACCAGGCGGCTTCGCTAGGCCTGCATCCCGCTGCTAGTGAGTTAACTCATATTTATATGAGTGTCCCGTATCCTGTTCTACTGTCCCAGAGTGAGGATAATTTTTTTCTCGTCTGTGGACATTTCAGCCATTCATTCAGAGGGTGTATAGGATATAAATTCGACGACATGTGACATCTACCAATCCGGATTGGGCTCCCGTGGTAGATCAAAGCCCATTCACTCTCAATTATCGAGAGTAGGCCGGTGTCAGCAGTGGGAATATTAGAGGCTGGTAGGGGATTCAGAGGGTGTCTCATAAGTAAGGTTTTCATATGTGAAAATTCCTACGCCTCAATTGAAACATGTCGTAACTTGTTAAGACTAGTCTCCAATTCTATGAAGAGTACAATTGCTCATCGACTTGGGTCTTTTCAAACTTAAGTAGGGGAAGACCTGAGTTATATTTTTGTTGTTTAAGGACGTTAACCATTTAAAACCATCAGATGCACTGTCGGCTCGTCAGTAATAACATAAAACAAAAATGTTTTTACCAGGTGCAGCATGGTGGTCGATGGCGTCCCACCTGGCGGCCCAGGACTACCTGGCCAGGATCCAGGCGTCTGGCCTGCAGGGGTTCTCGCCGATGGCGGACCCTTACTCCGCGCTGTCGGCGCTCTCCGCCGCGGGGATGAAGCACCCCCAGAAGCCGAGCAAACCTCCATCCAGGAACGAGAGGTGGGCTTTTGAGGGTTGGAACAGACGTAAACTTAAATAATTAAAACATAAAAACTGTTTGTAATTTGTCTTATCTGTGTGCATGTAATGTGCCTAAGGAGCTCTTGTGACACGTTATATACTCACGAATATGATCGTCACACAAATGCTTGTCCTAAGTGGAAACCGAACCCACTACCGCAGAAGCTACAACCGCCTGTTGTGATCCCAGTCGAAGCGTATAGCGAAAAGTCCGAGAGATCTTGAAGTTATAATAACTTTTTAATTTCCAGATCTGGTCGAAGCAGTACATCTTCCAGTACTTCAGCTAAGGACAAGAGTCCATCTACCAGTAACGCCAATTCGCAGCCAAACCTTAGTGATTGGGGTAAGTACACTTGGCTATTTTTATGTGATGGAACGAGCTGAGGGCCCACTTGGTTGTAAAGATCTTTTAGGGAGCATATCAATAAAACTCTACTTGCTATGACTGATTTAATACCCAAATCTACCCTCATTTCAATATCATCGAATACCTACCCACATACTGGTGGTAAGTGGCGCCCCCCGCCCATGACAACAGTAATGCGACTCAGTATAAGATTTGGATTGGACTCATCCTGCTGCGTCCATCACCCGAGACGGGGATGATACGTCTGGTGGCGCAAGAGCGTGGACTGGTATGTCTGTCGTTCCTCGCAGACTTTAGTCATACCGATATTTCATCGCATGAAACTGCGTCGAAATATCGGGACTCAAATCATTGTAAATGTCTCGATAGCTAACGTTTACGTTTAAAACGTTTACACACTCATACCTCTGCATTAGGATTCCCTGTGTCGTAGATGGCATGGACAAATACAGAAACACAAACACCCAAGATCCGAGAATAAACTTCATGCTCACCACACAGCGTGTGAACCGGCCGGGAACCGAATCCGTGACCCCTCGCTCTGAAGGCAGCTTACTACCATGGAGCCGTCGAAAAATAAATTGTGTTTGTTCTTTCGCAGCGTCCACGTACGGGTTCCCGAAGACCTCGTCTCCATCCACCATGCACTCCCAGTCGCTGTCCAGTCTGGCCTCCCTGAACAGTCTGGTCTCTAGCCCCCACCAGAGCAAAAGCAGTAAGCAGCAAGCTCCGTCGCAGTCGCGTAAGTTACAACAATTTTTTTTTTATGTGAATGAGTGACGGAACGAGCAGAGGGCCCACCTGATGGTAAGTGACCCTCGCCCATGACAACAGTAATGCGTGCGACTCAGTATGAGGTCCAAATCTTTACTGAGTCGCATTCATCCTGCTGCGTCCGTCACCCGAGACGGGGATGATATGTCTCATGCGCATGTGATTTCACCGGTAGCCACACCCTTCCACCGGAACATAGTAATGATAAGATTTCTGATACGAAATATAACATTCAAAACATACTGCGTGTGGATGGATGGTATTTAGTAGCAGTAGAACTTGTGCCAGGTTCGTTCGAGGTACTGCCACCACACCTGGAATCTGCCACCAAGCAGTACTAGTATTACTGTGTTCTGGTGGAAGGGTGTGGCTGCCGGTGAAATCCCATGCGCATGAGACGTATCATCCCCGTCTCGGGTGATGGACGCAGTAGGATGAATGCGACTCAAAGTAAGATCCAAATCTTACTTATAACTTGCTAATAAAAAAATAAATTATTTTAATAGATTTACTAGCTGCGCCCCGCGGTTTTCCGGGATAAAAAATAGCCTATGTGTCAATCCAGGATATAAGCTATCCTGGTACCAAATTTCATCCTAATCTGTAGAGCCGTTTGAGCGTGAAGGAGTAACAAACACACACACACAAATACACACACACCCATACATGCAAACCTTTGCCTTTACAATATAAGTATGATTTGTTACAGGAAAACAGCAATCTTCATCGTCGTCGTCGTCGAAGAGCAAAGAGCGGGAGCTGGCACTCCTGCGCGGGGACCTGATGCTGGCGCAGGCGGCCGCGCACGGCGCCTACCACGCGGCCGTCGCGCACGCCGCCAAGGGAAAGGTACCCTCATTTAGTATACGCACGCTACGTACAGCGCCATTCGACTCCAGTACAGCAGTACTGCTCGCATTGCTGTGCTCCGGTGGAAGGGTGTGGGTGCCGGTGAAATTACAGGCACATGAGACGTAATATCGTCGTGTCGGGTGACGGGCGCAGCGGGGTGCGACTTGGGTCTTCTCATACTTCGGTCAGGCAGGGCCTGAGTTGCATTGATGTTGTTATGGGCGGAGGTAACTACTTAACATCAGGTGGGCCAGGATCATCGAGAGTGCCGGTGTCCCTGCAGTGGGAACATTAGAGGCTGGTATAAACGGAATTGAAATCTACCCTCTGTTTTAATTGTTTCAGAACATGTCGAGTCTATACCCCTTCGGGTTGCCTGGCTCGGACAAAGACGGGAGGCACGGCGGTATCGACGCGCTCACTGGCTTACCCCACACCATACTCAGGTGAGTCAATTACTCAATTACTCATTTATTTTTACCATAGGTAAACCACGGGAGCCCCATCCGTATTGGCAAATGTCACATGTCTTCGAGTTGTTGATTCTAAGACATGCCGGTTTCCTCACGATGTTTTCGTTCGCCGTTTTGAGAATGTTAGTATTGCGCACCAAATAAAATACTCATTGGTGCGCGTCTGTATTGGAACCGGTGACCACTAGATTGAAAGTTAGCATCTCTATCCACGGGCCACTAGCTATTACATGCACACAGACGTGTCAGACGGGTCCGTGGCTTAGTTGGTAGTAGCCCTACCTTCGAAGCGAAGTCCCGGGTTCGATTCCCGGCCGGGGCACACTGTGTGGTGACCATGAAGTTTGTTCTCGGGTCTTGGGTGTTTGTCTTGTGTTTCTGAGTTTGTCCATGCGATGGCATCTGTGACACAGAGAATCCTAGAGGTATGAGTGTGTAAATGTTTTTTTTTTTAATTGCATTCAGTTTTAATGTTTTAGCCAGTCTTAGGAACATACACAACAGATGTACTGTCCCAACCCTGAATGCAAGCTTGAGGGTTTGTTACCCTATTCAATTTGCCAGGTGTTTTCATACCCTTATGATATTACATTCTAATTTATAATTTTTGATCAGTGCGGCATTGGAAGGAGGGTGAGTCAGATTATAATAAGCAGTGATCGGAGTAGGTAGATTGATTTTGCGTACTTGCATGATGTCGTACATAACATGTATTGTATATGCTTTTTTCCGGGTTTTTGTCACAAGGGGTTTTGGGTTTTGAGATTGACTTAATTTACAGATAGGATTTATTTCATTCAAGAGCATAAAACCGATAGTAAGACGTTTTTTATAGATTTTTATTTATTTCGACGAACGAAATGGTTCTTTTGATTGCTATTTTTTACATGTCCATATTAATATACATTTGAGATCGTTGACCCCAAATCAATCTACCTACTCCGATCACTGGTAATAATATACTTTATTCAATCAACATGCATGGATTATGGTGTTATAAAAAAAAATTATGTTAGTACTTAATAGCTAGAATAGATTTCGTTTTTTGTGTAATTTTAAACATTAAGGGACAATCAGGTTTATTGTATACTAGCTGCGCCCCCCGTTGTTACCCGCGGTTGGACTTCCTACGGGAACCGTACATTTTTCCGGGATAAAAAGTAGCCTATGTGCTATTCCGGACTATAATTTATCTCTGTGCCTAATTTCATCTAGGTTTCAATGTGATTTGCTAGTATAATTAAATGGTGTTGGCCTAAACATACCTTATGGCACAATTTCTAATGAAGTTACATCCTACTCATATTATAAACGCGAAAGTTATAGATAGATTATAGTCTGGAATAGCACATAGGCTGCTTTTTATCCCGGAAACATGTACGGTTCCCGTAGGAAGTCCATCCGCGGGTAAAACCACGGACTTGTACTAAATAAAATAATTTGTTTCGCAGTGATCCGGCTTCTGTATTGGGCGGAGTGAGACTGCCTCCCGATACGGAAATCATCAAGTATACGTCCGCGTTGGCGGGGCCAAAGGTAAATGTTAGCCGTCACGGGATGCCGCGTAGTTATGCCGTGTGCCTTCACAGCATACGAGTCCGTTTTACTGCCAATATAGGTGTTCACATCAAAAAAGTAAAAAGTGAACGTTTGTTGAATTATTTTTATGTTTAATATTCAATAGGAATAAAATATAATATACTTTATAAAGGTTGAAGCATATAAATATTATAAATTTGACGATGTCTTATCCGTCCAAAGAAAGGAGTTTCTCAATTTAGCTGTGTTTTTGTATGTTTGTTACGAGATATCTATCATTGGTTGTATCATTGGAATGACTGTGAAATTTGACGAAAAAACTTCACTCCTAAGGGCGAAATATATAGTTGTAAGAATTTACGTCGCCTTTTTCGATGTTTATTTAAGTCACTTGTTAGAAATCATTCCATTCAAACATTTATACGTTCTACAAAGACCTCCTTTGCAAAATATCATGCTTATATCTTCACAGTTATTATCTGCACCTGTCAATCTGGTGTTATTATTATACATTATTTATTATTATATTCTCCAGGTACCGCCGGGTACAACGAATAGGGGTAGGAAGAAGACAATATCTTTGGACCCCCCGCAGGTGTCTGTGCACCCTAGCGCTTCCGACGGGAGGGGGACGCCTCTGACAAACAAACGGCAGAAAGTGGTGAGTTTGATATGGTGGTGAGGAAAAGTTACTTCTGTTCAATAACTTTTTTCAAAGTAATTTTATTATAAATGCTGTTTCAAAAAGGTATTAAATACTTAAACAGCGCATGCCTAGATTGATCTAGAACTCACCCCACCCGGTCTCCCAACCCTCAGCATGTTAGGTCGCAAGTTATCACAAGTCAAACTTTAACATAAACTTGACGAGGTGCAACCCTAAAAGCTTGCCAGGTGACATACGGTGACCTTCATTGATGTAACCGCATGTGTGTAGGACGGCTCAGTGGCTTAGTTGGTAGTAGCCCTGCCTTCGAAGCGAGGGGTCCCGGGTTCGATTCCCGGCCGGGGCACATTTTGTGTGGTGAGCATGAAATTTGTTCTCGGGTTCTGGGTGTTTGTCCATGCCATCTGCGACACAGGTAATCCTAGTGCAGAGGTATGAGTGTGTAAACGTTTATTATTATGATGTGTTTCAGCAACAGGACGAGTACGGGCGCGGCGGCGGCGGCGTGGAGGTGATCCGGCTGCCCAACAAGCCGGAGCGGCCCGCCAGCGTCGCCGGCACCCCGCCGCCCAACCTCGCGGACTACGCAGGTCAATATTTATACTCAATACTCATTTATTCGGCCTTAGGAACACTACGGAACACTTGGTTTTGACAAAAATGATTGCTAACATAGCTTAAAAATAACAAGAAATAAGAAACTAGAAACAGACGAGACAAATTACATGCTTTAACAATAAGTTGCTATAGCTGCTGTAAAGGGGCATTGTCAAATAATAATAAAACTCAAAATAACTAGAAAAAGCATGTCCTCCAAGTAAACGAAATTGCATGTTTTGCTTTTACAAATGATATGCTTTAACAATATGTTTACAATAATATAATTTTAAATGTCATAATAGTTAAATTGAATAAGTAACAAGATATTAAGATATTTTCTAACTAATATTATAAATGCGAAAGTGAGTTTATTTGTTTGTTGCGCTTTAACCGATTATCAAAATTCTTTCACCTATGCAAAGCTACATTATCAGCAAGTAACATGGGCTATATTTTATCCCCGATTTCCCACGGGAACGGGAACTACGCGGGTGAAACATGAGACACATAAGACATCTTGAGGAAACCGGCTTTTCTAAAAATTCGATGACATGTGACATCTATCAATCGGGATTGGACTCTCATAGTAGATCAAAGCCTATTCACTCTTAATAATCGAGAGTAGGCCGGTGTCCCTGCAGTGAGAACATTAAGAGGGTGGAATGGTGGTTCCAAGTGGGAATGGAATCCGGTCAGGATTTTTAGTTAATACTAGGTGCGCCCCGCGGTGTTACCCGTGATTGGACTGGAGAGTAGGATTATTAAAAGGCATTAAGATAATAATAATAGATTAAATATATGAATGTTTTGTGCCCCAGGTATATCCCGGGAGCTTCTGCAGACGATAGCTAGTCAGAGCGGGGTCAGTTTGGCCGCCTTGGAGAGACAACTCGCCGGCACTGCTTCTACGGGGAGGAGTAAAGGTAAATACTTGAATTATTGATTGACATATCATAGTACTAGCGACCCGCCCCGGCTTCGCACGGTTAGTAAAGCATTAGTGTCGTGTCAGAAATTACCCGTGCGAAGGGTGACTTGCTAGTGTATTGTATTATTATACATATAAACCTTCCTCTTGAATCACTCTATCTATTAAAAAAAACCGCATCAAAATCCGTTGCGTAGTTTTAAAGATTTAAGCATACATAGGGATATAGGGACAGAGAAAGCGACTTTGTTTTATACTATGTAGTGATAAAACATAGTCGCTTCCCTCTGTCCTGTATGCTTACATCTTTAAAACTACGCAACGGATTTTGATTCAGTTTTTTTTTATAGATTCTTAGAGTGACGCACGCACCGCGCGACTTGAGTCTTCCTAGTTTTACTTGGATCTTTTATTATGACTTATTGAATGGTGTTTGTTTACCAGATTCGGGTCTGAACTTGTCGAAATCAAACGCGAGTTCGGAGGACTGCCCTCTGGACCTCGGAGTCAAGAATGATGAGGATGCTCCACTCAATCTCTCACTCAAGCCCACGCCACGTAAGTATAACAATAAGAAAAGGAAAATATTTATTTGTACACACTTTAAAATTAAAACAAAAAAAAGTAAACTTTGTACATAATGTGAGCACAAATCGGCCGCCACTCAGTAATTGCTACAGAAGCATGGCTGCTGTAGCACTGGTTTTCAGTGGTGCCGTAATCTGTAACTGCAACTGAATATATAAGTGATGAAATTATATATATACGATAATACACAAATGCCCGACTTGGACTTTACTGATGAACATCAAACGCTTGAACAGATCTTCTTAAATGGTAATTTCTAATTAGTGTGATGGGACTCTGTATAGTTAGAAAAAAAAATTATTTCTGCTGATTTTTTTTAAATTACTTGGAAATGTCAATTACTTTTTTAAATAAATTAATAATTACCCACGAGAGCGTGCGAACGCACGCTCTCGTTTAACTTAAAACTGTTTAGCGCTTGTTTAAACCCTATTCGACCCTCCACGGGGAAGAATAAACAAGAAACCCCTAATTAAGGAAGGATTACTTTTTAACTTTTTAAGGTACTTAAATCTAAATAACATTTTCCTTATTACGATGTAAATATTATAAACAGGCAACTAAGGTTTCCCTGTGCAACCGAGTCAAATTTTATATTAATTTTGAATTTCATATTGTATCAAGTAGATTTTTGACTTTGAATTGGGATAAATGATTGTTGTATTGTTCGCAGCCGCGAGTCAAGCTTCGGACGCGTTGTCCCGACTCACCTCATTGAGCAGTTCCCTCAACGCTTCATCAAATGACAGGACATGTAAGTTTTTTTTCCGTGACATCTGCGACACAGGGAAGCCTAGTGCGCAGTATGAGTGTGTAAACGTAAAAGAAAAAAAATGTAATGTAATTTGTTTGATATATCAGCGCGTAGGAAGCCGGGCGGTCGGCCCCGGCGGGTGGCTCCTGAAATGAACGCAACCGTCGCTGATTCCCCGAGGCCGCGCTCCAGCGGCAGCGAGGACAGTGAATGTAAGTTATTTCTTTAATAATAAGCTTTTTTCGTATCCTCCTCAGCCAGCCCTTTCATTTGATACCCATACTGTGGTAGCGCAGAAAAATTAACCAGTCCGCCATCTTGGATGATCCGCCATATTGGAATTAGAACGACCTCCGCCCATAACAACTGCAATATGACTTAGGTCCTCTCCGACCGAAGTATAAGAACTCAAATCGAACCCAGTTGCGCCCGTCACCCCAAACGGGGATTTTACGTCTCATGCGCATGTGATTTCACCGGTACCCAGACCATTCCACCGGAACACAGTAATGAGAGCACTACTGCTTGGCGGCAGATTCCAGGTGTGGTGGCAGCAACCTCTACGAACAAACCTGGCAGAAGTTCTACTGCTACTTTTGCACCTTTAGCACCACCCAATTGGATTGAATGTGGCGTTGTATTAGTTTTCGTATTCTCCTCAGCCCTTTAATTTGATACCCATACTGTGGTAGTGCAGAAAAAATAACCAGTCCGCCATCTTGGATGATCCGCCATGCCTCTAAGACAAGCGGGTTTCCCCACGATGTTATTTCATCACCGTTTCGAGATCGTAGTATTGCATATATATTTTTTTAGTGATAATCTCATTGGTGCTTGTTTGGGTTTGAACCAGCAACTTTCAGATTGAAGGTCAGCCGGGAACATTAGAGGCTGATACTGATAATCTGCTTTGGGATCTTTTATAATTTTATTTCTTTTACTGATGTATCGCGATGATATGAGGGCCCACCTGATGGTAGGAGTTTATTTGCACCTGGTCTATACCTCTTAACTATATGTATTTGTCATTAATTCTTAGCGGTTCCAGCGTGGCCGTCGAGAGAGGGCCGACCGCGGAACCTCGGCCGGGGCGTCAGCAAACCCAAGAAGAACACGGTGGCGTCGCTTCTGGCGCAGAGCAGAGCGCTGGGCTTGAGGCCTGCCTTGGCGCAGCAGCTGTTGGGAGAGGCTGACTTGGTAAGTTTATACAGAGTCATTCAAAACAGACAAGCATAGGAACGTCAAAAAACAACAAAGTAAATAATTAAATTAAAATTAAAATTTGGTAAGTTCAGCATAAAACTCTAGTGAGACTCGCTCAGTCCGCAATGCATTGGTCGTTCAGTTTTGTTCCGGCTAATCTCCGAAACGGCTGGACCGAGTTTGACGAGACTCACTGGCAGATACTTGAAGTAACTTAAGCTACTTATATATTAGAAAAAGTTACTGTTAAAAGAATATACAATTTCTAAGTAGCGGCTCCTTGGCTTAGTGACGGCTCCTTGGCTTAGTGGTAGTAGCCCTGCCTTCGAAGTGGGTCCCGGGTTCGATTCCCGGCCGGGGCACGCTTTGTGTGGTAAGCATGAAGTTTGTTCCCGGGTATTGGGTGTTTTTCTTGTGTTTCTCTGTTTGTCCATGCCATCTGCGACACAGGGAATCCTAGAGCAGAGGTACGAGTGTGCAAAACGACTATTAATAGCAAGTAGCTTATTAGCTTGTATCTTTCAGGAGAAACTGAAGTCGATGATGGGCGAGGCGGCCAGCACGGACTCTGAATGTCCGTCGGACAGCTGTCCGTCCGACTCGGACGCCAGCGAGGGCCGCCGGGACACGGACGCGCAGCTCCGGCTGCCGCTAGCCCTAGGTACGTACCCCGCAGGCTCGCCCCATGTACACCTACCTTTTTTTATGTGAATGATGAGACACGCAAGCTGACGGCCCACCTGATGGTAAGTGGCTACCGTCGCCTATAGACGCTAGCTACACTCGAGGTGTTGCCAACGCGGTGCCTATCAGTTATAAATCTCTTCACACTCTTTTTAAATTTATACATGTTGAACCCCATTGGAAACACCTCCAACGGAAGCTCATTCCATATCTTGCCGGTACGTGGTAGAAAGGAGCGCGTAAAGATTAAGAGCGTGGTGGCCCAGGGGCATAGACGCCGACTTTCAATCTAAAGGTTGCTGGTTCAAACCCACACTCGCACCAATGAGTTTTTTCACTTGAAAAATTTATGTGCGCAATACCACGTTCTCGAAACGTTGATGGAAACCATCGTGAGGAAACCGCCATGTTTTAGAACCATAAATTCGAAGACATGTGACATCTACCAATCCGGATTGGGCTCCCGTGGTAGATCAAAGCCCATTCACTCTCAATTATCGAGAGTAGGCCGGTGTCCGCAGTGGGAACATTAGAGGCTGGTACGGCATCGGCATTGCCTCTGGTGTTGCAGATGTCCATGAGCGACGGTGACCGCTTTCCATCAGGAGGCCCGTCTGTTCGTCTGACCCTTATTCCATAAAAAAAAAGTTAGCGTAGTTTTAACAGTTATAAATATATTTCTTATATGTTAGATTAAGGTCATCTATGGGCCAATGTACAGGCAGTCCTCGTACTTACGGCATGTTAGGTTCTCGAAATACGCGACGTAAATCGAAACGACGTAAGTCGAGACATATGATTTCGTATGTCATTGGCATCCCGACAAGTGAATTCTCGTATGCCGGAAATCGAAATGACGTATGTTTGAGGAATAGTGTCAAAACATTGTTCGACGTAACTTGAAACGACGTAAATCAAAACGACGTAAGTCGAGGACTGCCTGTACATCGTTTTAAGTTCTTGTTTTCTACATCTACACTAATATTATAAGAGGAAAGATTTGTACCTATGTTTGTATGTCTGTAATGAATAGGCTCAAAAAGTACTGGGCCGATTTAAAAAATTCTTTCGCCAATAGAATGCTACATTCCAATTTGACATAGGCTACATTTCATTTTGAAAAAAATTAGGGATCCTTGGTAAAATTTGAACAATGTAACCGAAGGTGTAGAAAAATGAGTCTTAAAATGTCTTTCGTCGAATGCGCTGCCGAAACTATTAGCGATAGAACAAAGTAATGTACAACAATATTGAAGAACATCATAATGTCTACAAAATCTCCGCGGTAGCATATGTCCGACTATTGTAGTTATGTCACTACCCCGTGCGAAGCCGGGACGGGCTGCTAGTTTGGAATAAAGATGTATTATTGTTATCATTGTTCCAGGCTGGAAGCGGGTGACGGTGATCAAGGGCCTCACCCGGAACTGCAACATAAAGGGGGACGTGACGTACGCGCCCCCCGAGCCGCACGCCGCCATCAAGATATCCAACGCGCAGGACTTGCAAACTGTGAGTATTATTTTATATATATTTTTTAATGTGAATAAGTGACGGAACGAGCTGAGGGCCCACCTGATGGCAAGTGGTGACCCTCGCCCATGACAACAGTAATGCGCGCGACGCAGTATGAGATCCAAATCTTTACTGAGTCGCATTCATCCTGCGTCCATCACCCGAGACGGGGTCGATACGTCTCATGCGCATGTGATTTCACCGGCACCCACAACCTTCCATCGGAACACAGCAATGCAGTACCGCTTGGTACAGTACTGCTTGGTACAGTAATGCTTGGTGACAGAGTCCAGATAGGGTGGCAGTACCTCCCTTAGGATGGCTAACCGCAGGCCAAATACAGCTTGTATTATGCTTAGTTTGTGGGTAAATGGCGCTGCGTGACCTTGACCTTGAATATTTACTTTTGTCCCCAGTTCCTAGAATCGAACCCGTGCCCGCCGCTGTCGACTGACAATTTCAGCTTCAACGGGCGGGTGGTGCTCGGCGAATACGTCCAACCGCCGGTAGACTCCGGCGAACCGTTAGTGTTCAACGAAACGGAAATCACTAAAAGGTATGTTGAGTTTTTGTCGTAATCTGGGGGATCCAGTTGCTTGGGTCCATAGGAATACCGTTGCAGCTACTTAACTGAACCAACTGATAATAACCACTTAAATAAATATCAACAAACTCACACCTCTGCACTAGGATTCCCTGTATCGCAGATGGCATTGACAAACAACAAATTTTTAGAAGTATTGTTAAAAAAATATACCTTAAACACAGAAACACCCAAGACCCGAGAACGAACTTCACGCTCAACACACGAAGCGTCCCGGCCGGGGATCGAACCCGGGACACCTCGCTTCGAAGGCGAAAGTATGAGTGTGTAAACGTTTTAAAAAAAAGTCTCGAGAAAACCGTACCATTTAATATTATATCTTCTGTTTCAGGCTAGAAGAAGCGAGAGCGTTAGCAGCGTTAACGGGACCCAGACCTACCCCGCCGCCCGTCGACCGCCGCATAGAGCTAGCGAGAAGACAGCAGGCCGCCAGGGACGCCAGGAGAGACGCCAGCAACCGCTCCAGAGATCAGGTATGTGTCATTAATGGGTCTTGAATTCTTCTGCCTGAATCGGCCTGTCTTATGAGCTAAGTTTCATTAGGATCGGTTCAGTAGTTTTGGAAGAAATTGGCTGTGAAGTTGTGCTTCTTGACGTGATAATAGCGACCAGCAATCTGTCCAGGTGTAAGGTAAAGTCACCATCTATTTAAAATAGGGGCGACCGATAGTGGTCTGCAGAGGATGCATGCTGGAGGAGCAAACGGTGGAGCATGTAATCAAACTTTTGACGGCTCCGTGGCTTAGTTGGTAGTAGCCCTGCCTTCGAAGCGAGGGGTCCCGGGTTCGATCCGGGCGGGGCACACTTTGTGTGGTGAGCATGAAGTTTGTTCTCGGGTGTTTGTCTTGTGTTTCTGTGTTTTTCCATGCCATCTGCAACAGGGAATCCTAGTGTATCCAAACGATACTTGAGATCTAAAGGAATAAATGAGTTTGACTTTGACTTTGACTATGGATTCATTGGAGCTAAGTTTTATTTGATCTGTTCAGTAGTATTGGCATGAATAGGTCCTGAAGTCGATTTCACCAATTTATTATTGTTGTACCAATTATTATCGGGTGGTACAGGAAAACTTACGTCGTATTTATAATAACGCCCGTCACTAAGATACCTAAAGATGGAACATCTCTGGAACCTGTGACTTCACCGGTACCCACACCCTGAACACAGGACCCACCACTGCTTAGTGGCAGAAATAGGTATGCTGGCAGTAATATCCAGCACGAACATGACAGTAATTTGACTGCTACAATAGGCTGCTCAATTCGCAATAACCAATCTCTGTTAGGACTCATCTACGGATGGAAGCAACAAGCAATTTGTGGGATCCATAAAGATTTGTAGCTACATTTGCACCACCCGGGGATATGGGTACTAAGCTATAGATGGGAGCATCTTGAACCGCATTCTGGTACTTTAGGTGGCTCGTTTCATACCACCCAGGGGGTAATTGTAGGAGTTAAAGGTGCTTAGAGAGCGTGGCGGTCCAGGGGCTCAGGATAACTTTCAATCTGAAGCTCGCTGATTCAAACCCACACATGCAGCAATGAGTTTAAACGGTGAAGGAAAAGTAGAGGAAACCGGCATGTCTTCGAACCAAAAATTCGAAGACGTGACATGTTCCAATCCGGATTCGGCTCGCGTGGTAGATCAAAGTCCATTCACTCTCAATTAACGAGAGCAGATCGGTGTCTCTGCAATGGGAAAGCAAAAGCAATATGGATTGACAAAAAGTTCTACTGTTGTTTTACGTTGCTCCTTTCATACCAACCGGGGTTTACGTGCAGGGTTTATTGGGGTCCTTCAACCGATTTATAAAAGATTTATCCTTACATATGTAAAGGGTTCCTTCCAGGCGCGCCTGGTCAGAGAACTGGAACGCTCGGAGAAGGCTGAACTGGTCAAAAGGGAGAAAGAAGCCAGGAGCCAACAGCTGTTAGAGGTAAACTACGTCACTCCAGTTTCACATCCCATTCTTAAGCCCTCTTTCACCACCTTCTAAACTCTACTCAGTTGCTCCAGGTAAACTATTAAAATTCCACGCTCTCACCGACTCTTCACCTCTACACAATTACCCCCATTCTAAAGCCCCCTTTTCACCACCTTCTAAACCCTTACTCTAATTATGAGCTGCTCGAAGTAAAAAATAAATTCCTTATCCCTATCCCCCATATTAAACCCCTCATCCAATTATAATTCCTGAATGGCGAATCGTTTCGTGTCTGTCAAATCGTATTTCAACCAATCAGGTTTTAAACCCTAATATAAAAAAAAGATTAAAAAAAAAGTCAATCAGGTTTCAAGAAAGTTATAGCGGCCCTTTTTAAGATATTGTAAGACTGTGGCCAATAACATATGACGTCCAGTCAAAAAAGTTAGGCCATATACGCGAAATGAAGGATCGCAGTGGGTGCCGGTGAAACTCAGACATGAGACGTTCCATCTCCAAGATGCGATACGGGCAGACTCGGGTCTTCCCATACTTCAGTAGGGTGCGCACTCGTTGCAATACTGCGCATGGGTAGATGATTTCTTATACGTCTGTTCTCGTTAAAAAATTGTCAAATCTATGCTCAGTATGAAAATTAATTAAACGTTAATTCCTGATTGCATTGTACGTGGCGCGCGAGATGGTCATTTGACTCATCCACCGTCTGGCCCTACCTAAGATTGTACTATGGGAACTAGATCACTGAAATATGACTATCATTGAAATGTTTTTTTGCATATGATACAATATACTCAGACACAACAAACATTCAAACATGCTTGTCCTGAGTCGGAACCGAACTACGACCCACAGCGCAGAAGGTAGAGCTACTACCAACTGAACTGTGAGGCAAGTCACAAAACTAATTAATAAAAAAAAAAATAACATGCTTTCGTCACAATATTCCTTGGAATTGATTTCACGAACCACGCCCGCGACTAAGAATCCAACATAATTTAGTACACGGCTTGACTGAGCCGTAGAGGGTCAGATAGGGTCTCAAACAAGTCAGCGTAATATTAACGGTACATATTGAATGGAATTAGAATTATTACATTTTTCTAATGATTTATAGGAAGTCTTTAATGGTGATTGGTTGAAATTAGTTTTGGCAGCCGATAGACAAACGAAATGATCTCCTTTTAAATCCCTATAGCGTTCTGTAGATGTGGCGGTATTTATTACTGCGATTACAAACACGACATGTTGAGCGATCATTCGTACATTCGATCTCTAAGTCTCGCCGACTCGAGTCTATATTAGTGTATTTTTCAATTGGTTTTAAATTAAGTTGTAAGTATCGCCACTTTATGTTTGGGGATATTTGGGATAATGTTTGTTTGTTGGTACATGTCTTGTAGAAAGAATGTTATTTTTTTTTTTATTAAATTTGGTATTTTCTGTGGTTCTCATATTTTTGTTGTAAATTTGCGATGCATGAAAATCTTTATGAATTAACAAATTTGATCAGGGTTTTAACGCTTTCAACTATTTGGAGATCAACGTTGGCTTATGTTGTGATAATAGATTATAACAATATGTTTATTATGAGAAAAAAATAATTCCTAGATAAAAAAACTCCAACTTAAAGAATACATCCAATAATTAGTAAGATGATAATCGAAATTTGCCCTAAAATATGAGAACCAAGAATGCCTATAATATTGGAATCCCATATACTGTTTGATTATATTTGTGTGCTTGTGTTTGTCTTATTATTTTTATTATCAATTTGACGCTTGGCAACATTGTGCTCACATAGAAAGCAAAAAGTACCTTACGCCTTCAAAAACAAGGTCACTTTTTGCTTAGTAGTTAGTTATCTAAGCTTAGTAGTCATGCGTGTATTTTTATATATCTCTATTATCTATATATGTATTACTCTGGGTCTTGGGATATGACAATGTTGTCAACAACAAATTGATAATAAACGCCGAATAAAATTGAATTAACGACATAATTTTGGGGACAGCATATCAACAAGAATAGGACACAGCTGACGATTGAGGCACTGCCCATGCCCAAAGAACCTTGGAAGGCAACTGACGTGTCCAAAACAGAGAAACGGGAACGGGTCATGCCGCCAATAAGTTTGTCATTGATCCCTGTCATCGGCCCCAAAGAGAATTCCCCAATAAAAACGCTGAATTACGAACAGGGAACGTGGAACGAGGTCGTTGTTGAGGAATACAATGCTCTTGATAAGATGAAAGATTTTGCCGAAAAGGCCGCGTTCGATATGCCAAAGCGCAAAGACAAATTCGACTTTTCACTACTTAAAACACCGGACGCTCAGAAAGGAAATAACCTGGAAAAGCTTATTGAGTCGTATTCGCGGATAAGCGAGTTCATGAACGGCTGTGATTGGACGAAATCGCCGGAGAAAACGGACCCCAAAAGCTTAGAGAAAAAGTATCTAGACGCGAAAAACGAGTTCATGACCCAAAACCTAATGCTATTACCGAAAAAAAATACAAAGTCTATATTGAAGGATGTCATTGACTTGAGTGAGGATGACGATTTCAATGAGCTCATTGCGAAGAAGCTTTCCAAAGGGTCTGTGAATGTGGGCAAAGATGGAGCATTGTCGATATCGGTTCAGCAAAGTAAAGATGTCGCTCCGGTACGTCCAGGAATTGAATCAAATGAGCTAAACTAACTTTCTAATATTACTAACTCACTAATTTTCACTATGGTCTATGGTTCTACTGCTATTAAACTGGTCTTTATATATACGATTACCGGCAGAATGGTTAATTAAGCTTAAAAACGCAGAGCTTAATAAGGATGTATGCGCAGTCGTACGACTGCGCATTTTTGTCAAAACATTGTTATTGCAATAAAGTACAAATTTAAACATTCTCACGAGCGCCCGCCTTAAGTTGCAAATCCGAATGTTTGAGAATGATTAATTTTGACATAATTCCAATGTCAAAGTTGATGTTTTGTCTGTGAAATGCCCTGTACTCCAATCTTTCAGATATAAACAAAGACTTTAAAGTATATTCGAGATATCTCTGGTAAAATTTCATGGTAACCAATATCGTTCAATTTGAATCATAGATGTTCAGTTGATTTTTATAGCTAATGAGAACTGAGAAGAGAATATCTGAAAGAAGATTCATATTATTTCAAAGAAACAGTTCATGCTTGCTGTTGAGTCGTATACTATCTAAATATGAAATAATTTCTCTGAAAGTTATGTACATAGGTCATAAATAAATTTGGGTTTAGACAGGTGAGTTTGCATTGCGTTTCGATTGAGTTGTAATTAATGACTAACAAATAATATATATTGCATGCTTTGCTTGTATGTAAAGGGTTAAAACTATTTAGTATTTCTGGCGTAAGTAGAAACTTACTGTTGACTTGTATTATCACGTTTATATAGACAATATTATAACCGTTAGACTTGAATTTCCAAACGATTTTAAATAGGAAGTGTCTTATGAATACTAAATAGGTTCCTAAATATTTGTTAATCTTTAGAAAATTAAAATATTTACCTTTTCATTATGACGTGTTATTATTCACAATTCGATGCACGCTGGCAACAAAACATTCCCTAAGATATTGTGGTATTAATTATCTGTTGAGCATCCTCATTGCACGTAGTCGATTAGTTCTAAAGTTATCGAAACAAAGCGCATTTCATATTGCTAAGTGTGTTTGTTATTTATAAAGTATTTATTCAAAGTACTTGTTGAAGATTGACAATAATCAAATTATATATTGAAACAGTAATTGATTAACTAAATATTCGAAGTCCCAGAGTGCTGGTAGCACCTGTGATACAGCTGCTCTCCACTTCCTCGACTGACTGTTAGTAGGTGTTGACAGTAGACCGGTAGGTATACTTTAGAATGCCACTTTCAATACCGCTCTCGGATCTGAGGCACGGGGGGATAACAGAGAGCGGTATTGAAAGTGGCTTGAATTGCCAAACGCTTTCGCATAAAGTGTTTTTTTAAGTACTATATTGGTATCTAAATAAAACAATATAGGGCCCAAAATACTGCCCTGAGGCACGCCATAAATTATCTTAGTTTCATCACTTAATAGTTCATCAACTATAACTAGTTGCTTTCTGCTATAAAGATTGCTACTGAAAAGTCTAAGCACTTAGGATACCAATATTCTCCTGTTTCGTGGGGAGGATCGGAACGGAGACGGCGGTGTTTTTAAGACGGAATGCTTACAATCGTTTCATCAATAGATTTCTTAGGGCTTATAGTAATCTAGATGTAAAATAAATAAAAATTATATTGTGGTTGATTCTGTTGGTATCAAACTAAATCTATTTTGACTATATTACAGTCTCTTTTAGTCAATTAAAAATCTAATGATATAAATACAATTTCGTTTAGTTAAATTTAGTTTGTCTTCGATTTCGTGTACGCTTGAAAAAACTAAAATATCGTCTGTAAAAATATTTTTATCTCTTTTAGTCAATATGAAACTGAACATGATATATAAGGCATTCGTTTTGTTTGGTTTGGCACCAATACGCCTCATACTATATACGCCTCATTTATTTGCGCAATTCTTATTTATTTTTTTTATAATTTTTGTTTCATGTTCTGGCTGTTAATTAATTTGCTGTACCGCTTTCGGTGTTGTTGTGTGTGAAGGCTAAACGGAAAAAGCACGAGGAACTGGAGAAGCAGAAATTTGAGGATCAAATCAAGAAGCAACAGGTTTGTAGAGTAAATTAATTGTCATCGTTGTTTTTTTTTTTATATTTGCATGCCTCCACCTTGATTGGATTCGACCAAAGCTGTTGCTGTTCTCTTCTTCTAACCCTATATTGTATTATTAATAAATGTATACTTTGGGATGCTTTCGAAATTTTGAGTCAACTCACTTGAATCATCTGATATTTCCTTTTCTAAATACATAAATTATGAGTCACACAATTTCTTGATAAAACTTAATAAAATGTGAGCAAAATAATGATTCATGATTTCTAAAAAAAATGCAAGTTGTTTTAAAAACCATTTGCAGAATTTCATCGGTTAGATTCTTGAATTAAAATTAGTTTACTTATGTATGACTCATGTTTAATATTTATCGATATCTTTGGTCAATTCCGCCCCTAAAGTAGCTTATTTTCCTTAACAACACAAATCGTCTTAAAATATCACGCACAATCACTTCTAAATAACAATATCTCAGTATGCGAACATGGTCTGAAGCAGCCGGCCGACCCACCACGCCACGGGAGACGCCTAAACGCGTACTTTGTTTCAGGAGAGAGAGATTAAAAGACAACAGGCGATGCTACTTAAAGAACAGGTGACTCTTTTACTAATTGCAACCATTCACAAGAGCATCTTGCACGACATACATAATCATTAGTTTCTTTATCACTCAAACGTCCGTGGTATCTAAAGACGCCAAAAATCCATGTGGCCGTGGCGCTACTGTGGCCAAATAAAAAAAAAATCATCGTTTTAATTATACGTCTAAAGAGGCAAACTCTATCGTTATTATTACTGTTGCTTATAAAGAACCTTGTTCTGGTGGCTTTGTATGCTGCGATATAAATAATTAAAATAAACCAAACATTTTTAAAAACAATCGTTTATTTAAATGTTCTAAAAAGCATAACAAGACTACCTAGTGTTCTAGATAAAAAGTAGGAACTTGCCAAGACAAATCTAACGAGCTTAGACACGATATGGTGCTGTAAGCTATTGAGGAGTTTGGTCTGCAGCGGCATCAGATCCACAACGATATTGCATTATCATCAGGTTTATACACGAATATCAAATTTCAGCCTACTCGGGCTACGAGAACTGGTTCAAAATTCAGTTGCAAATTTGTGAGGCCGACAAAAGCCTATGTTATGTGGAATATATTCTATAAGATATTTTTTTATAATATGTTCATTGAGTTTGATTGAGTAAGAAACATCGAAATTTTCGCATTTTTTATATTGGTTTGGCATTTTGTTGAAGGGCTCTTGTGAATTACAATTTAACCTTTTTGTATTATTTTGTTTGTTGTAATAACGCAAAGCAAAAGATTTGATTATTTTGAAATTATTTAACTTTGCTCTTTACAAACTCGCAACTCGTAGGTTAAATAATCTATATAAATCAACATGTCAGTCAAGAGTAGAGTGAATAGGTTTCTCCTAGACAAGCGTGCTCCATCGTCGGCCGCATCTTCACTTCCCATCAGGTGAGATGGCGGCCAAACGCTTGGCTATACATAAATAAAAAAAAATGTAGTGGCTTTCGTTTGTAAGGGCATAGCTTGAAAACGTCTGAACTTATTTGGCTATTATTTTTATAAATGTTCGTTAAAGTCCAAATTAGAATTTTATGCAATGAAAAATTGGAAATATAGATCGGAAAATTAAAAATTTATTTATTTCAAAGAAACTATCGGCACATTATAGTATAGTAACATTATATATAACAGTTTTTAAACAAGATGGCCATTTAAAGGTCCCTTTATAGCAATACAATAGTTATAAATTCAGCAAAAACTGAAAGTTTATATTTCTGCGTCGTTTTTGTTACTTGATTGTCAATTTGTGAATCAAGAATGGACACGCTTGTCGGAGTACTGTAGTGTTTTAATAAAACAGCGTAATAATCAAATCTTTGGCTTTTTTTCATATTCTTTACTTCCTAATTTTACCACTTTTCTGTTCCATTGCCTTGCTAATCTATATTCATCTCTTTCTATTGTCAATGGGCTCAAAGAGATAGCAATCATTTTAGTGCTATCAATTTGATTTTAGCATTATTTGGTGGCAATGGAATAGATACCATTAGTTTTGTGCTAATATCACCAGTCTTAATGTATTAAAATGGTTTGCTGGTTGTTTTTGTGTGATTACATGTTGTGTGTTTTTTCTTTCAATCTCTGTCTGCGGTTTGGCGATCCAGCAAAAGTATATTAATGAGGTGAGTTCACTTAAACGCTAATGTGGTGTTAGATTTACAATGGCTTGGTTTGTTTGCATGGTATTTTCGCATGTTTTCTGTTTCTTTGCTTAATTATTCATCGAATGTAAATCTGGGTTAAATTCTCAATAAATTTTATACGCAAGGGTATTAATATCTCTATAAATAAATAACAGATTTTTACTTAATTCATTTCAAAGTATTTACGGTACACATAACAAAAACAATATTTTTTTTTATGTTTTTTTTTTTTTTCATTTTTATTCCGTCTCATCTTCGAAACGGCAGGACCGATTTTCACGGGTTTTTCGCTGGCAAATAGCTGATCCTATAAGCAGTAACATTTATTACATTATTTTACAAAACATTTACTTTACAAAAGTACATTTATTTTACAAAAGTAATAAAGAATTAAGCGTCCATGCAAAACAAATTACTGAGTAGGTAATAAATATAATCTACTTACAATGCCTTAAATTTTATTGTTCACTACACTCTACAACCATCCCACCCAAATATTTAAACGGTATTAAAATGCACAGTAAATATGACAAAGTACGTACTAAAATACTGGACGAGAAATTGAATATTTGAGGAGTTGTATTTTCTGAGCAGCTGTTGTGAACTAACTTGCTTTTTTATTTTTATTTATCAACCATAATACAATAATATGTTACACTAGGTTCTCAATCTTAATATATATAAATTACGTGTCACGATGTTTGTCCGCGATGGACTCCTAAACTACTTAACCGATTTTAATCAAATTTGTACATCATGTGCAGTTTGATCCAACTTGAAAGATAGGATAGCTCACATCTCAATTTATGATCGCAATATTATCATATGACAAAAACGTTAGCCACAGCAACGCGTGGCCGGGTCAGCTAGTATATTTTATAAAGTTATACAGAGCATAAACACGTTAAAATGAGATAGATGATAGATGAATCTATTAAAATACGAATAAACAGCTTGAGTAGACTATTTCAACAGATAACATTATTGTAAAAGGCTATATTAACTATCGTGTCTTCTGCGGCATTGTCTGATTTTAAAAGCGAATTAGTGCTTTATTCGACTTCGAACTTCGAATCGACTGCCATGGCTTAGTTGGCCCTGTATTCGAAGCGTCCCCGGGTTCGATTGCCGGCCGGGACACTGTGTGGGGAGCATGAAGTTTGTTTTCAAGTGACAAAAACTTCAGATACAAAAAAAACATGAGTTTGTATGGAACGGTGTAATTTTGGAGCCTGCCTTCAAATTGCTTGTCTATAGTTCATAGTTCTATGACTGGCCTGAGTTGGTAGTTGCTCTACTTTCTACGCTAGGTCGTGAGTTCGATTTCTACTACCAACTGATCTAGGAGGCCAGTCAAAAACGAGTCATGTTGTTGCCAGGAACGTGAGAGAAGACGCCAGCACACTTCGTTCATCAGGCAACTGGACGCTCGCCGCCGCTGGGAGGACAGGGAGAGGCGGAAACACCAGAACTTGCTCGACAGGCTACTGGTGAAGGAGAAGAAACTGCAGGAAAGACGGAGGGAGATGGAACTACTCTCCGAACTCAGGTAAGAGAGAGATAGGAGTTTGCCAATAAATTACTTTACAATCTTGTTCCATGCCAAATTATATCAAAATGTTATCTGTAAATCTAAACAAATAAATAAAATTAAAGTGCCTGTTTGTATTGTTTATTAAATGCATTTAAAGCGAATAATGTCTTAACAATACATTGAATTTCATATTTATCACATTCCATACTATTTCTTATAAAAACGTACTGCGTCGTCAATAAACAAAGAGAGAATGATTAAAAGAAAGTAAAGCAATTGCACTCTTCATAGAATCAGAGACTAGTCTTAACAAGTTGCGACATGTTTAAATTTAGGCGGAGGAATTTTCACACATGAAAACCGACTTTACTTATGAGACACTCTTACAATTTTATTATTGGTCCTAACACGTAAACATTCTTATTCGTGTTACCGAGATATTTACCATGATTTGTGATTTGTGTCATGGTAAATATCTCGGTAACACGAATAATAATGTTCATAACCATGATAGTTTTAAAATTTGCAAACATTCTGTATCTGAGCATATCTTGTGTATCAGGCGACCGCAGGAGGACTCGACGCTGTCGGATCAGAAGCCCCTGCCTACCCTCAACAGGATCCCGGGGTTGAAGCTGCCCGGGCAGGCGACGGCCGACATCCTGCAAGTGTACGAGTTCATACACAACTTCGGACAGACCCTGGGATTTGGTAAGGGTTTCACAATATGCTTTTTTTTTAGGGTAAAACGGCTTTACTTTAGTTTCTAAGTCAGTCGAGAGCCGTCCCCCCTTCTCACCAGAAGCCAGGGTAGTGTCAAGGTCTTTCACCTTCATAATATGCTACCTGTGCCCCAGGTAGCATATTATGAAGGTGAAAGACCTAAGTAGGCTATGTGTTAATCCAGGCTATAAGCTATCCTGGTGCCAAATTTCATCCAAATCCGTTGAGCCGTTTGTTCATGAAGGATGGACAAACACACAAAAACTTTCGCCATTATAATATTTATAATAATAATATATGTGTGATGTTGCAGATCTGGAGTCAATGCCAACTTTGGACACGTTACAACTGGCGCTCCTCCCCGACCACTATCCTGATGCTGAAGAGGAACTGATACAGGTCCTCACGCAGCTACTCATCACCGCCATTGGTAAGAAACCACTAAAATTCCACGGTGTTCCTTCCGAATGCCATTTGAGGGTCACTGGAACCGCTTGAGCATCACCTCCGCGACAGTTGGTAGCCCTGCCTTCGAAGAGGGGTCCCTGGTTCGATTCCTGACCGGGACACACTTGTGGTGATAGCTTAGACAGTAGAACTTGTGCCAAGTTCGTCCGGAGAGGTACTGCCGCTACTTCGGGGAGTTCCTCCCCGAGCGAAGTGGAAGACTTAGTTGGTATTGGCCCTGCCTTCGAAGCGAGGGGTCTCGGGTTTGAATTCCAGCCGCATGAAGTTTCGGGTGTTGGGTGTTTGTCTTGTGTTTCTGTGTGTCCATACCATCTCCGATACAGGGAATCCTAGTGCCCCTGCACTTGTAAACTATATGAGTTTGTAAACGTTTAACCTCTAATAGAAAGAACGGAAGAAACTAGTTTTAATACGTTGTAACTTTGTCAGAGGACCCTGGTATACCACACCCGGGGCGTCACACCACGCTGCTGGGGCACGCGATCAGGATGGGCGACATCACGCCGGCCAACCTCAGCGAAGTGCTGCGGATATATCTGTACGCGAACGCCACTGGCGAGATCAAAGCTCTCACTGGTAAGTGTTGCTTACCTGTGTGCTCCACTGCTGCCTCTTCCAGTAACGTATGCAAGAACGTCTGGATATATTACCGTCGACAGACCACAGAAAATAAGGGGCTCTTCTAATACAGGTTTATATATACTTACCAGAAGAGATCCCACACTCTCAATACCAATTTTATTTTTTTATTTTTTTTATGTGAATGATGAGGCACTCAATCTAACGGCCCACCTGATGTTAAGTGGCTACCGGCGCCTATAGACGCTAGCAACACTTGAGGTGTTGCCAACGCGGTGCCTATCAGCTAAAAATCTCTTTACACTCTTAACATGTAACCCTTTTATAACGTCAATAAATACTTTATATTATTATGGAAATCTAAAAAAGTCCCACCATCTGGATACTTAAAACCTGCAAAGGAATTGCCTGGACATCACCTACCTTGGCCTGTGTGGAAGTCTCAACAGGTTAGGAACACAAGTGGGCCGCTGCAAGAGCAGTTTATGTAAGTGGGGTTTTATTTGACACCGAGACAGATTGTCACTGTGGCATTCTCCAAACTATGCAACATGTCACACTTGGTTGAATGTCCATCCGTTTTTTTTTTCGTTGGGAAATGCACTCGCATACCGCCCTGCCACGGGGAGACAGAGCGGTTATGTGGGACTAGACCCACTAAAACCCCACGGTGTCCTCCTCTGCCGCTGAGTGGCAGGAACATGGGAACGTAGCACACACATCCGCGAACCCGCCGCGGCTGTCCGTTTCCGGACCCATCTCCCTTGGCATCTAGTGCCCTTCCTCTGTTTGCGACACGCCAGGACACGTGGCGTGTCGCAACCACCTCGGGGACCAGGTCAGCGGAAGGGCGTCAGACGACCCCGTGTCTAGACGCCCTAGGTCCCCATGTGACAGGTCAGATCTGTGGCCCCGTCGCCTGCCACTACGGCCGCAGAGGATAGCCAGAGCGGCCAAAGGACGCCATAGATGTTGCAAACTACCGGTCTAAAACAATATACTGTATGAAACATTGACTCGATAGAAGAATGGTAAATTGCGTTCAGAGTGACATCATGTTTTGTTAATTTTGTCGAGTGTTATTATTGTCTGAGTATATATTGTTATTGCCATCTTTCTGTGTTGCAATAGTTATTTTTAGGGATCCGTACCCAAAGGGACCCGATGGGGACCAACGGGAAGTTTTTTTATCATTCGTCCTCACTAAAATAATATGAGGATTATTTTGAATAACATACTATGTTTTGTAATCAACTTATAAATAAGTTATAATAATTTACAAATAATACGGACAGACGGACGGACAGCGGAGTCTTAGGGTCCCGTTTTACCCTTTGGGTACGGCACCCTAGGCTTGTTGTTCATTCCTGTTTTCTCCCAGGTCTAACGGCAGAGAGGGAGAGAGACAGAAGAGTGGCGGACCACCATCAGAACGACGCGGAGATGCTCTCGGCCACCGCCAACTCCAGGAACCAAGCGTACTACGAACACTTGCACAACAACAATACGTACAAGTTGTCCGGTAAGATAATTATTATTCGTGTCCTCCTATTAAGTGGTTACCTCCGCCCATAACAGCAATACGATTTAGGTTCTCCCCGCCCCGGGTATAGGGAGACCCAAGTCGCAATTGCGCCCGTCACCCGAGACGGGTATGTTACGTCTCATGCGCATGTGATTTCACCGGCACCCACACCCTTCCACAGGAACGCAGCAGTGCGAGTAGACAACTGCTTGGTAGTAAGTCTACCTTCGAAGCAAGGGGTCCTGGGTTCGAATCCCAGCCGTCGCACACTTTGTTATGAGAGCATGAAGTTTGTTTTCTGGTCTTGGGTGTATGGCTTGTGTTTCTGTGTTATCCACGCCATCTGCGACACAGGGAATCCTAGTGCAGAGGTATGAGTGTGTAAACGTTTATTAGACTTATAGATAATACTTTATTGTACACCAAAAAGATATCAATAGCTTAATAATAGAAAACTTAACTAATAAAAAGGTGACGCAATGGGCGGGCTTATCGCTATAAAGCGATCTCTTACAGACAACCTTAGTTGGACAATATTAGTTTATAAAGTTTATTAAAAAGGACCCTTCAGTGTGAGTTTGAAACGGTCTCATCCTTGTTTGCAGAGGCACTGCGGGACAAGCCATTCCTAGCTCTGAACTCCACCATGAAGGCAGGCATCCTGGCGTTCCTGTGCAACGAGCTGCTGCAGAACAAATCCGTGTTGAGGCAGATCGACGGCTCGCTGGAACACCTCAACCAGCTGAAGAAGGAGAGATATCTGATGGACATGAAGATACGCAAGTGAGTTATATATATGTCGGAAAGTGGGTGGTGGTGGTGTTGTGATGCGTTGGTTGGTGGTGGTCAGGATGTCGAGTTACGTTTTCGGTGGACATGGCCGCTGGGCGTGTCGCAGGTACTCGTGCCAATTTAAACCAGGGTTTATGCACACACAAAGTCAATCTTTATTTACAAGGATTAGACTAAGGTACACTCGAGCAAAAATAATTATCCTAGCACGGACGGGGGCGGGGGGACATTCCGTGATGTGTATCCACCGAGCGCCGAGAGAGAAGTGTCGCTAGGGCACCCCCCTCGGTCGCCGCCCGGCCTGATGACGTCACGACTCTGTCAGGCGCGCGCGCTGTGAAGTTAGGTAGCGATCGCAGCGCCTCCGTTCGTGTTAGATGCGACATACATATATATATGTACTGTTATATATATGTACTGAGTTATATATGTACAAGTTTATATATGTACTGGGTGTGCTGCGGTTTGTCTGGATCAAAGTGTAGGATACGCAAGTGAGTGTTTATATATGTACTGGCTGTGCTGCTGTTTGTCTGGCTCAAAGAGTAGGATACGCAAGTGAGTGTTTATATATGTACTGGCTGTGCTGCTGTTTGTCTGGCTCAAAGAGTAGGATACGCAAGTGAGTGTTTATATATGTACTGGCTGTGCTGCCGTTTGTCTGGATCAAAGAGTAGGATACGCAAGTGAGAGTCTATATATGTACTGGCTGTGCTGCCGTTTGTCTGGATCAAAGAGTAGGATAAGCAAGTGACAGTGATTAAAAAAAAAGGCATAGTCCATTTATTGTCGAAACACATGTACAAAGGATTTAGTAATTATCTTTTGTAATCTAATCATGCAGTGTAGTGTTAATCTGCACTGTATGTAGTGAGTTTGATTCCCACGAAAAGCGTGTATGTGACGAACATTGACATACGAGTATATAGTACTAGCTGTGCCCCGCGGTGATCCCGCACGGGAACTTTTGTTCCCGCGGGAACGGGATAAATAATTGGATAAATCTTTTTATCGTCAATTTTTCAATTTTTTTTAATTGTTGTTCTGCTATTATGGACGGTGACAACATTAATCGAGTTATAAGTGTTCGAACAAACCCGATTTGTTTTTATTTAATTAAGATTTACAAAAAAGTAGTTTATATGTATTCTATCTGTCATCTAGTTCCCATATTACAAGCTATGCTTAGTTTGGGTATTGACACTTAGTATTTTTTTTTGTAAATCTTACACACTTGTAAACGGCTCCGTGGCTTAGTTGGTAGTAGCCCTGCCTACGAAGCGAGGGGTTCCGGAATCGATTCCCAGCCGGGGCACACTTTGTGTGGTGAGCATGAAGTTTGTTCTCGGGTCTTTGGTGTTTGTATTGTGTTTCTGTCTATGTCCTAGCATCTGGGACACAGGGAATCCTAGTGCAGAGGTATGAGTGTGTTAACGTTGTTTGTTTGTTTGTTTGTAATACATATACACCCAGACACAGAACAAGCATTTATATCCGCACAAAAATTCTTGTCCTGGGTGGGAATCGCACCATCGACCAACAGCGTTGGAGCTACTACCAACAGCTATGAACCCTGCCTAGCCAATATTAGTAAAACTTCGATTATTCATGAATACATTGCTTCAGGGTCAGGGTGATGTACCAGAGGAAGTTGCGGGCGGAACAGACGGAGAAGCAGCAAGCGCTAGCCCTGGAGAGGATGCAGAAGCTGGTCGAAGAGAGTACTGCCAACTTGCGGACGTCCCCGCAACCTACCGACGACGGTATGTATACCTTTTAGTAATTAACAAGGTACTAGAATGGATTGTAAGAAAAAAGTGTAAATCCAACTCTTAATATCCTTATGTGCCAATGCACAATAATAACTAAATAAAGATTATTATTATTATGATTAATATATACCTTTTTAAGAATAAGAATATATTTTATTGTTAAACTGTGTATATAAAGATTTTATAAGTAATGGTTTATGAAACAACAGTTTGTCCTCTCGGACGTACAATAGATTCTGTAATTCTGTAATTCTTTATTGTACACAAAAAAAAACGCATTTATACTGGGTATTAAAAAAACCCTATAAAGAGTTTTGTTCCAGCAAACCTTTGAGGAAAGAGAGGTAGACAGATAAAAAGAGGAAAAGTTAGACAATATATAATAACTCCATCCTAAGGTTGTCTGGAAGAAATCGCTTTCAGCGATAAGACCGCCCATTGTACTAAATCTAAGTATATTTATATGAATATTATGTAAATTTTATGGTGTACAATAAAGTGTTCATTCATTCATTCATTCTAAACAAAAAAATAATGAGCTAACTTGTGTTAACAGCAAAGTATTAATTAACTCCGTGGCTTAGTTGGTAGTAGCCCTGCCTTCGAAGCGAGGGGTCCCGGGTTCGATTCCCGGCCGGGGCACACTTTGTGTGTTGAGCATGATGTTTGTTCTCGGGTCTTGGGTGTTTGTCTTGTGTTTATGTGTTTGTCCATGCCATCTGCGACACAGGGAATCCTAGTGCGGAGGTATGAGTGTGTAAACGTTTATTTATTGTATTTATTAATGAGCTTTACTAATTAGCCATTTTACCTTGATATGTTCAGAACAACACTCGGAGAAGTCTGAAACCCCAAAGAAAGACGACCACGAGGACTCCCCGTTCAAGGACCCCAACATGGAGGACAGCTGCAAGGAGCTGTCCCCCCTCAAGGACCTGTCGAAGGACCTGAGCAGCAGGCGCCTCAACAACAACAAGGAGGAGTACTCGCCGCCGGACAAAGACAAGGACAGCGTCATGGGGGACGAGGTGCTCAGCGATCTGGAGAGCGAGGGGACGCAACCCGAGGAGGTAAGACCACCACGGGCGAGATCCTGGGGGGGGGACGTGCTCAGCGGTCTGGAGAGCGAGGGAACTCAACCCGAGGAGGTAAGACCACCACGGGCGAGACCCTGGGGGGGGGGACGTGCTCAACGGTCTGGAGAGCGAGGGGACTCAACCCGAGGAGGTAAGACCACCCACAGGTGTAACCCTGGGGGACGAGGTGCTCAGCGGTCTGGAGAGCGAGGGGACGCAACCCGAGGAGTTAAGACCACCTACAGATGTAACCCTGGGGGACCAGGTGCTCAGCGGTCTGGAGAGCGAGGGGACTCAACCCGAGGAGGTAAGACCACCCACAGATGTAACCCTGGGGGACCAGGTGCTCAGCGGTCTGGAGAGCGAGGGGACTCAACCCGAGGAGGTAAGACCACAGGTGTAACCCTGGGGGACGAGGTGCTCAGCGGTCTGGAGAGCGAGGGGACTCAACCCGAGGAGGTAAGACCACAGGTGTAACCCTGGGGGACGAGGTGCTCAGCGGTCTGGAGAGCGAGGGGACTCAACCCGAGGAGGTAAGACCACAGGTGTAACCCTGGGGGACGAGGTGCTCAGCGGTCTGGAGAGCGAGGGGACGCTACCTGAGGAGGAAAGACCACCACTTGAACTGCCTGTAATGTTTTTATGATACGTTGTACCGATTTGGTAAATTTCATGAAGAAAATTCGAAATTGAAATCGGTTTGTCTGATATTATTATAAAACAGTCAACCAATTATATGGTATTGTTTCGCATTTATCGTATATTTATTATAAATAAAATATGCGAGAGTTTTGCCTAGAATAAGTCCCCAAGTAGCAAGCTCGTTCCTCGTTCCTCGCCACTCACCGTTGCTGGTTCAACTCCTGTGCAGCACCAATGAGACATTTTCAAAAACGGTGTAGGAATAGGAAGAGGATCTAAAAATGGGATTGTAATAATTATTGTTTCAGGACGAAGACAAGAACTTATCATCAGAGGAACTGGCCAAGAAACTGGAGAAACTCCTTCGGCAGTCGGAGCAACAGCAACAGCAATTAATTGCTGGCTCGCACGCGCTCAGAGCGACATGCTACGGACAGGATAGGTAAAAAAAAAATTATTTTTCTGGAGATATTGCTTTGCCTAAACAACGGCAATTAATTGCTTAATAATCTTTGAGAAGTAAAGAAATAAATGAGTTTGAGTTTGATCTGTCTTCTATCTTGTTACCAAATTAATAGGGTGAGCTGAAGGTCCACCTGATGTTAAGTGGTTACCTCCGCCCGTAACAACTGCAATACGACTTTATTTCCTCCCCAACCGAAGTATGTGAAGACCTACCCGTCACCCGAGTCGGGAATTTTACGTTTCCTGCGCGTGTTATTTCACCGGCAGTACTGCACTTGCTGTGTTCCTGTGGTAGGGTGCGGGTGCCGGTGAAATCATATGCGCATAAAATGTAACATCCCCGTCTCGGGTGACGGGCGGAACGGCGTGCGATTTGGGTGTTATCATATTTTCGTATGGGCTCGTAATGCTTTTTTATGGGTGTCAGTAGCCATTTAACTCCAGGCGGGCCGCCAGCTCGTTCATAGAGCTGTTTGAGGTAAACTGTTGTTTTTCTCCCCAAGGTACTGGCGTCGGTATTGGTCGCTTGGCAAAAGCGGTGGTATCTTCGTCGAGGGTATGGAGTCAGCTCAGCCGGAGATCGTGCCGTACCACGAGGCCTTGGAGACTGCCGCCGAGCAGAAGCCGGCAGAAATCAAGAAGGACAAAGGTAAAGTCACAGCCAAAAATCTTTATTTCCGTTGAGTTCTTAAAAATTACTTTGAAACGGCAATTTAATTTTTTTTTAGTAAATTATTTTTAGTATATTAGTAGTAAATAAGTCCCTGTCTTTCCCTGTGTGATAACAAGTGTGTAAACGTTTAAAAAAAATTACCTTACCTTACCTTGTCTAAGCATAATCATAATAATCATAATTATTTAATCAATTTTTTTTGGTAATCTCTCTTTGTTATTTACAGCTATAAAAGAGGAGAAGGAAACAGTGAAAGAGGAAGAGAAGCCAGTGGAGACGGAAGCGCAGAAGAAAGAAGAGGCTCGCAAGACTGAGCTGGAACTGAAGAACATAAAATCCGAGTTGAACCTGAGCGATCACACGCAGATAATCAAATATGAACCCAACCAGGGAGGATTTAAACTTGAAGGTTAGTTTGCTAAATGAACCCAACCAGGGAGGATTTAAACTTGAAGGTTAGTTTGCTAATATGAACCCAACCAGGGAGGATTTAAACTTGAAGGTTAGTTTGCTAAATGAACCCCACCAGGGAGGATTTAAACTTGAAGGTTAGTTTGCTAAATGAACCCCACCAGGGAGGATTTAAACTTGAAGGTTAGTTTGCTAAATGAACCCAACCAGGGAGAGTTTAAACTTGAAGGTTAGTTTGCTAAATGAACCCAACCAGGGAGGATTTAAACTTGAAGGTTAGTTTGCTAATATGAACCCAACCAGGGCGGTTTAAACTTGAAGGTTAGTTTGCTAAATGAACCCAACCAGGGAGGATTTAAACTTGAAGGTTAGTTTGCTGATATGAACCCAACCAGGGAGGATTTAAACTTGAAGGTTAGTTTGCTAAATGAACCCAACCAGGGAGGATTTAAACTTGAAGGTTAGTTTGCTAAATGAACCCAACCAGAGAGGGTTTAAACTTGAAGGTTAGTTTGCTAAATGAACCCAACCAGGGAGGATTTAAACTTGAAGGTTAGTTTGCTAATATGAACCCAACCAGGGCGGTTTAAATTTGAAGGTTAGTTTGCTAAATGAACCCAACCAGGGAGGATTTAAACTTGAAGGTTAGTTTGCTAAATGAACCCAACCAGGGAGGATTTAAACTTGAAGGTTAGTTTGCTAAATGAACCCAACCAGGGAGGATTTAAACTTGAAGGTTAGTTTGCTAAATGAACCCAACCAGGGAGAGTTTAAACTTGAAGGTTAGTTTGCTAAATGAACCCAACCAGGGAGGATTTAAACTTGAAGGTTAGTTTGCTAAATGAACCCAACCAGGGAGAGTTTAAACTTGAAGGTTAGTTTGCTAAATGAACCCAACTAGGGAGGATTTAAACTTGAAGGTTAGTTTGCTAAATGAACCCAACCAGGGAGAGTTTAAACTTGAAGGTTAGTTTGCTAAATGAACCCAACCAGGGAGGATTTAAACTTGAAGGTTAGTTTGCTAAATGAACCCCACCAGGGAGGATTTAAACTTGAAGGTTAGTTTGCTAAATGAACCCAACTAGGGAGGATTTAAACTTGAAGGTTAGTTTGCTAAATGAACCCAACCAGGGAGAGTTTAAACTTGAAGGTTAGTTTGCTAAATGAACCCAACCAGGGAGAGTTTAAACTTGAAGGTTAGTTTGCTAAATGAACCCAACCAGGGAGAGTTTAAACTTGAAGGTTAGTTTGCTAAATTAACCCAACCAGGGAGAGTTTAAACTTGAAGGTTAGTTTGCTAAATGAACCCAACCAGGGAGAGTTTAAACTTGAAGGTTAGTTTGCTAAATGAACCCAACCAGGGAGAGTTTAAACTTGAAGGTTAGTTTGCTAAATGAACCCAACCAGGGAGGATTTAAACTTGAAGGTTAGTTTGCTAAATGAACCCAACCAGGGAGAGTTTAAACTTGAAGGTTAGTTTGCTAAATGAACCCAACCAGGGAGGATTTAAACTTGAAGGTTAGTTTGCTAAATGAACCCAACCAGGGAGAGTTTAAACTTGAAGGTTAGTTTGCTAAATGAACCCAACTAGGGAGGATTTAAACTTGAAGGTTAGTTTGCTAAATGAACCCAACCAGGGAGAGTTTAAACTTGAAGGTTAGTTTGCTAAATGAACCCAACCAGGGAGGATTTAAACTTGAAGGTTAGTTTGCTAAATGAACCCCACCAGGGAGGATTTAAACTTGAAGGTTAGTTTGCTAAATGAACCCAACTAGGGAGGATTTAAACTTGAAGGTTAGTTTGCTAAATGAACCCAACCAGGGAGAGTTTAAACTTGAAGGTTAGTTTGCTAAATGAACCCAACCAGGGAGAGTTTAAACTTGAAGGTTAGTTTGCTAAATTAACCCAACCAGGGAGAGTTTAAACTTGAAGGTTAGTTTGCTAAATGAACCCAACCAGGGAGAGTTTAAACTTGAAGGTTAGTTTGCTAAATGAACCCAACCAGGGAGAGTTTAAACTTGAAGGTTAGTTTGCTAAATGAACCCAACCAGGGAGAGTTTAAACTTGAAGGTTAGTTTGCTAAATGAACCCAACCAGGGAGGATTTAAACTTGAAGGTTAGTTTGCTAAATGAACCCAACCAGGGAGAGTTTAAACTTGAAGGTTAGTTTGCTAAATGAACCCAACCAGGGAGAGTTTAAACTTGAAGGTTAGTTTGCTAAATGAACCCAACCAGGGAGAGTTTAAACTTGAAGGTTAGTTTGCTAAATGAACCCAACCAGGGAGAGTTTAAACTTGAAGGTTAGTTTGCTAAATGAACCCAACTAGGGAGGATTTAAACTTGAAGGTTAGTTTGCTAAATGAACCCAACCAGGGAGAGTTTAAACTTGAAGGTTAGTTTGCTAAATGAACCCAACCAGGGCGGTTTAAACTTGAAGGTTAGTTTGCTAAATGAACCCAACCAGGGAGGATTTAAACTTGAAGGTTAGTTTGCTAAATGAACCCAACCAGGGAGGGTTTAAGCTTGAAGGTTAGTTTGCTAAATGAACCCAACCAGGGAGGATTTAAACTTGAAGGTTAGTTTGCTAAATGAACCCAACCAGGGAGGATTTAAACTTGAAGGTTAGTTTGCTAAATGAACCCAACCAGAGAGGGTTTAAACTTGAAGGTTAGTTTGCTAAATGAACCCAACCAGGGAGGATTTAAACTTGAAGGTTAGTTTGCTAATATGAACCCAACCAGGGCGGTTTAAATTTGAAGGTTAGTTTGCTAAATGAACCCAACCAGGGAGGATTTAAACTTGAAGGTTAGTTTGCTAAATGAACCCAACCAGGGAGGATTTAAACTTGAAGGTTAGTTTGCTAAATGAACCCAACCAGGGAGGATTTAAACTTGAAGGTTAGTTTGCTAATATGAACCCAACCAGGGAGGATTTAAACTTGAAGGTTAGTTTGCTAATATGAACCCAACCAGGGAGGATTTAAACTTGAAGGTTAGTTTGCTAATATGAACCCAACCAGGGCGGTTTAAACTTGAAGGTTAGTTTGCTGATATGAACCCAACCAGGGAGGGATTAAACTTGAAGGTTAGTTTGCTAATATGAACCCAACCAGGGAGGGATTAAACTTGAAGGTTAGTTTGCTAATATGAACCCAACCAGGGCGGTTTAAACTTGAAGGTTAGTTTGCTGATATGAACCCAACCAGGGAGGGATTAAACTTGAAGGTTAGTTTGCTAATATGAACCCAACCAGGGAGGGATTAAACTTGAAGGTTAGTTTGCTAATATGAACCCAACCAGGGAGGGATTAAACTTGAAGGTTAGTTTGCTAAATGAACCCAACCAGGGAGGATTTAAACTTGAAGGTTAGTTTGCTAAATGAACCCAACCAGGGAGGATTTAAACTTGAAGGTAAGTTTGCTAATATACCATGTGTATTATTTTGTTTTACCTCAGTAATGATTCCGTATCAGCCTCTAATGTTCCCACTGCTGACACCGGCCTACTCTCGATAATTGAGAGTGAGTTTTTGGTTCTAAAACATGCCGGTTTCTATATGTTTTCCTTCACCGTTTCGAGAACGTGGTATTGCGCACATACAGTTTTCAAGTGAAAAAACCCATTAGTGTGGTAAAACACACACTCACTCAGGGTGTGTGTTTAAGGAATTGAACCCACATGTGGGTGGATGGGGACTAATTAATGGATGTAAAGGTTTTTGACTTTGACTTGGTTTTTTTCAGGCTCATCGATAAAAATGGAAGAGAAATACATGCAGAAGCAGCAGAACAGTGAACAAGACATGTTGGATATAGAAGACTCCATTCCCACCGCATTCCTGGTGCAGAAACCTACACACAAGCCGATGTACGCCGCGCAAGCCGAACCGGTCGACAAGCCACAGGAAATTGTCAAAGTGAGTAGCTTTTGGTAGCAAGAAAATCCCACTGGTGGGGCCAAGTTGGACCTCTGAATTGATAGATTATAGTTGAAATGATACAGGATTTAATATGCATTATTAGATATAATTGGAGAGACTGACTTTGTGTATACAAACGGTAACAACGTATAGACAAGAGAAAGGTAATACGACAAAAGTGAAAAATACTAATGTAGTGTAGACAGTGGCGCCAACTACAGATCAAATAAGTACTAAAACAGTATATTTCAAATTGGTTGGTTTATACAGTTCTAACATGATTAGTCAATATTAGGGATGGAGAATCGACGCCACTTGCTTGGTGGTATTTAAGGCACGCCACCGATCGAAAAACTGTGTTACTTTGAACTAAAATGCATTTCACTACGAAGTATTACGAAAGGACGCGTATTATTAATTATTAATTGAGTAGTATTATTATTAATTGTGTAATTGCCTCGGTATACTTAATGCAGGACAGACAGACAGTTAATAAAAAGGGCTCCAATGTTGTGGTTATGGCCCGCATACTATCGGATAAAACGGCAGAGGTAGCCTGTGGCGGATCCAAATTTAATTGATCACAATTCTAAAGGCGAAAGTTAGTATTTGTGTGTGACTTTTGTTACTCCTTCAGGCTCAAACGGCTCAACAGATTTGGATGAAATTTGGCACCAGGATAGCTTATATCCTGGAATAAACACATATGCTACTTTTAATCCCGGAAAGCCGCGGGTGACCCCGCGGCGCGCAGCTACTGCCCATAATCCCAAATTAATATTATTAATGCAAAATTGAGTTAGTTCGTAGACGCTCTCACGTCGAAACTATTGAACCGATTTTAATAATTCCTTCACCAATTGAAAGCTATATTATCAGCGAGTAACATAGGCTATATTTTATCCCAGTATTCCTGCGGGAACGGGAAATACGCGGGTGAAACCGCGGGGGGGAAAATAAATGGGAACATGGAGGCTGGTACGACTTTCTCCGTATTCATTGTCGTTTGCATGTTTTCCCTCAGGTGGAGAATGTGGTGAAGAGCGAGGAAGGGGACGAGGATAGTAAGGACACCCTCGTCAACAACCTGGAGGAGCTGAGGAAGATGGCGGAAGCGGTCTCCTCACAGCTAGGTAAGGGTTGTTTTCTATAGCGACGGAACGAGCCACGCGTTCTTATTACCAAGTTTAGCCTTAACTAGGTTTAAACCACCAATATCTATGTAATATTGGTGGTTTAAATCTAGTCTAAAGTTAGTCCACGTTTTATAATAAGACCGTTTCCTCCATGGAAAGACCAAGCAAGAAACCCCCGATGGAAGCATCATCTTTCTTTCGCGAGCATGATCCCTTTCGCACGAGCCGGCTCTGTAGCTTAGTTGGTAATAGCCCTGCCTTCGAATCGAGGGGTCCCGGGTTCGATTCCCAGTCGGGCTGACTGCGTTGAGCAATAAAGCTTGTTCTTGGGGCTTGAGTGTTTGTCAAAACCATCCGCGATACAGTGTATAAGTGTGTAAGCGATTATTTAATATAATTTATGCAGTGCTAGCGACCCGCCCCGGCTTCGTACGGTTAGTAGAGCATCAGTGTCGTATCAGAAACTACCCGTTAACATACCTTCCTCTTGAATCACGTTGCGTATTTAGAAAATCTAAGGATATAAACAGCGGGAGTGACTTTGTTTTATACTATATATTAGTATAGTATACTATATATATACATTAGTTTTAATATTGGCATATACATATATATTAGTAAATTTCAACCTCCTAAAAATAGATTTGTTCAACAGACGCAGAAAGAAAACAGGCCCAGATAAAGGAGGAACAAGAGAAACAGGCGAAGGAGATCAAGCAAGAACAGACGGACACGGAGACGGCGAATACGGTCCTGTACACGCGCATGCTTGAGGGGAAGTGGTTCTCCATACTGAGGCACGAGAGTTCCTTCCTGAGCGATATCAACAGCAACGCGGGCGATGTTCCCGTGTACTGCGACAATACTGCCACCTGCGCCTCTGTGTCGCTCTGCCAGGGCCACAAGTGGGACGTCTCCAACAACCTGCATCTACTCAACGACCCCAGTCTCTTCACTCTCAACAGCATGGTCACCAGTGTACAGGTAATACGAGGGGTTTCTTGGCTCATGTCAATTCAGCCGCAGGAAGTGGAACACTTGTTTTTGTCAAAAATAACAGGACATAGAAACAGACAAGACAAATTGTAAGCTATAACAATATGTTTACAATAATATACAATAATAGTAAGTGACGGAACGAGCTGAGGGCCCATCTGGTGTCAAAGTCAAATTCATTTATTTCTTTAGATCTCAAGTATCATTTGGACACGTCAAATTTTACAAATGCATGTACACATATTCGTGAGCATATAACGTGTCACAGGAACTCCCAGGCATATTACATGCACACAGATATGTCAAATTACAGTCAGTTTTCATGTTTAAGCTTATCTTATTTGTTAAGTTTACGTCTGTAAGTCTGTCTGTGTGGTAAGTGGCGCCCCCCGCCCATGACAGTAATGCGACCCAGTATAAGATTTGGATCTTACACTGAGTCGCACTCATCCTGCTGCGTCCATCACACGAGACGGGGATGATACGTCTCATGTGATTTTTATTTAGATTTTTTTTTTAGGTAACTGATTTTGTTTTTTTCTTACATAATGCAATAGTTCTGAGTTATATGACTGGCCTCATATCTCAGTTGGTAGCTCTGCCTTCTGCGCTGCAGGCCGTGGGTTCAATTCTCGCCCAGTACAAGCATTTGTGTGCAAACATAAATGTTTGTTCTGTGTCTGTTAATATGTATGATATGAATGTATTTACAAAAAAAGTACTATTAGGAGTACAAATAAGTTTCCGCCGTTTTTAACACAAATTAAATATTTATTGTAGAAGAACGGTAATATAAATTTAATCAAAATATTGCCCATCACTTGCAACCACTTTTTCCCATCTCTCAGGCAGCATTCGAATCCCACAACTGAAGAACTCCTTGTCTTTTGAGGTTATCCACGAATCAACCCAATTTTTGGTATCCTCATAAGATGTGAACAGCTGCGCCGTCAGAGCATGTGCTACGGACCGGAACAGGTGATAATCGGACGGTGCAATGTCTGGTGAATACGGCGGGTGGGGTAACACTTCCCAATCAAGTGTTTCCAAGTACTTTTTCACGGGAGCCGCAACATGTGGACGAGCATTGTCATGCAGAAGAATAATTTTTTCGTGTCTAGAATAGTATTGAGGGCGTTTTTCCTTCAGAGCTCGGCTCAATCTCATCAATTGTGTTCGATAGAGGGCTCCAGTAATTGTTTCGCTCGGATTAAGCAACTCATAATACACTACACCTAGCTGATCCCACCAAATACACAGCACATCGTAAATTTTTGGCCTTCCACTGCGATCTTTGTCTTCTACGTCGAAATCACCGTTTTTAAACTTTTGAAACCACTCTCGACACGTTCTCTCACTCAAAGCAACCTCACCATATGCTTCTACGAGCAATCGATGCGCCTCAGCAGCAGATTTCTTTAAATTAAAGAAGTAAACTAATATTTCCCGCAAATGACGCTTACTTGGCTCAAATTTTGACATTTTCAACTTATAAAAATTATATTTTACCAATATAAAATCAATGATATTAATAGGTTATGTTGTTCTTGAATGTCCAAACTATTTTTTAAGCCGGTTATCATCTGCGAAAGCTAACCGAAAACGGCGGAAACTTATTTGTACTCCTAATATATATATATATATATCAGTTATCTATAGTTCCCATATTACAAGCTATGCTTAGTTTGGGGCTAGATGGCGCTGTGTGAAATATGTCAATGAATATTTATTTATATTTTTTTTTTTTAGGTACCCTCAAACAATGTGTACGCGGACTCGAGCCTTACTCTCTCTGGATTGGAGCAGGATGTGATAGACGCCGCGCTGAGAGGGATAGACGACACTGTGGCCGAGGAGGAGAGCAAGGAACAGGTAAACGAACAAGTTCGGACATGTACAGACATGTTCGGAAGTAGAACTTGTGAACAGTTCGCCCGGAGAGGTACTGCCTCCGCACCTGGTAATTACCAGGTGGTGCACTCGCATTGCTGTGTTTCGGTGGAAGGGTGTGGGTGCCGGTGAAATCACAGGCACGTGAGACGTAACACCCCCATCAACATTCTATAGGGTGCGGCTTGGGTCCCATATTTCGGTCGGGGAAAAACAAAAACAATGCAACTTAGGTCCGTTGCATTGTTTTGTAATGGGCGCATATAACCACTTAACATCGGGTGGGCCTCTAACACATCCCGTCACTTATGTTGTACAAAACGGCTCCGTGGCTTAGTTGGTAGTAGCCCTGCCTTCGAAGCGAGGGGTCCCGGGTTCGATTCCCGGCCGGGGCACTCTTTGTGTGGTGAGCATGAAGTTTGTTCTCGGGTCTTGGGTGTTAGTCTTGTGTTTCTGTGTTTGTCCACGCCATCTGCGACACGGAATCCTAGTGCAGAGGTACGAGTGTGTAAACGTTTAAGACTTTGAAAACCACTTCCAGGACAACGACCTGGAAAAGGAGCTCCAGGCGGATTCCCTGAAGCAGGACCTGGCGGTCCAGAGGGCTAAAGCCGCCAGCCTCACCAGCCTCGGCCTGTTGAACTTCAACGCGCTGTCCACGTACGTGACGTGCGACAGCCCGCCCCCCATACAGATGCAGGCGGACGAGGCGGACCAGCTCACGCGGTGCAAGGTGAACGGGCTGCCGGCCAGGCGGAGCAGGGAACACGTGCCTAGAGAACTCAGGTATTACTGATTTAAAATTGTTTTTTTTTTTATGTGATTGTGTGACGGAACGAGCTGAGGGCCCACCTGATGGTAAGTGGTGACCCTCGCACATGACAACAGTAATGCGCGCGACTCAGTGTGAGATCCAAATCTTTACTGAGTCGCATTCATCCTGCTGCGTCCGTCACACGAGACGCCTACTCGAGAATTCTTTTTTTTTTTCAACTGATTTCTAAAAAGCAGGATGTTCTCAATTGGACTGTATATATATATATATATATATTAGTTTTTATCAAAATTGCTTCAATACTTTGGTTGTTAAATCAAAATAACTGGAAACAAAATGTCATCCAAGTAAACGAAATTGCGTATATTGCTACTTTGGAAGTATTGAAGTCTGTTTTTATTAGATTTTTATATTAGATACTTGTTTTTTTAATAGTGACAGAACGAGCTGAGGGCCCACCTGATGGTAAGTGGGGACCCCCGCCCATGACAACAGTAATGCGTCATTGCTAGATGACTCTGAAATATCCATGATTTTTTTAAAGTTCTAAGTTTATTTATATTTTTGATATGAATATTCCAGACACGGTTGGTGGCGCATCACGGACGCGGAACAGGTGAGGGAGGTGATGGATGCTCTCCATCCGCGAGGAGTCCGCGAGAAGGAGCTGCACTCGGCGCTGGTGCAGCACCTCCCGACCCTCAACAACAAGGTTTGTTCAACAACTGCAAGTGGAAGGAAGTGTTCAACAAATTTCAAGCGCTTGATATCGATATTGTTCAAACATAATTATTATTTACTAGCTGCGCCCCGCGGTTTCACCCGAATAGTTCCCGTTCCCGTGGAGAATACGGGGATAAATTGATTTTATTTTTTTCGTTAATTTTCCAATGTTTTAATAGTTATTCTGCTATTCGGGACGGAAACAAATCCAACAAATCAAAAACCATGGCAATCGGTCCAGCCGTTCTCGAGTTATAAGTGTTGTAACAAACACGACTTTCTTTTATATATATAGATTTTATAGAAACCTCAAAAATTGTAGCCTATATGTTATTCTGATGTATAAGCTATATTGTGGTAAAGTTTCATTCAAATCCATTCAGTAGTTTTTACGTGAAAGAGTAACAAACATCCATACATCCATACATCCATACTTACAAACTTTCGCCTTTATAATAGTAGTAGGATTATGTATATTATAATTTGTATACGATTTAAATTAGTATTTAAACAATCATATACGGCTCCGTGGCTTAGTTGGTAGTAGCCCTGCCTGTTGAACGTTGTGGTGACCATGAAGTTTGTTCTCGGGTCTTGGGTGTTTTTCTTGTGTTTCTGTGTTAGTCCATGCCACCTGCGGCACAGGGAATCCTTGTGCCCCTTGCACTACGATTTCCTGGATGTGGAGTATGAGTGTGCCAACGTTTTTTTTAACGGGCGCTTTGTACATAATATTTCCAATATATCATATTATAATACTACTATAGTAATCATATTAAAACCGCGTATTTCATATATTTTTTACTAATAAAGTAATATCTCCCAACAGCTACACGTAGACAAGGGAGATACGAACGCGACCGAGCTGTCAATCTCCCACTTGGATCGCGTGATCTCCCAGAATGGAGGGTGGCCGCCGGTCGACCCGCCCGGCTCTTACTGCGCAGCCGCGCAGCGTCGCGTCGACTTGGCGTTACTGGCCATGGTGAGACAACGATTCTAGAAATGTTATTGCAAAAAGTCCCCCTGCACGTACCACCTGGGTGGTGCCAAAAGAGCGAGGAAAAGTAGCAGTAGAACTTGTGCTAGGTTCATCCGGGTAAGTACTGGCTCCACTAGTAATCTGCCGCCAAGCGGTAGTGCATTGCTGTGTTCTGGTTGAAGGGCGTGGGTGCCGGTGAAATCACAGGCTCATCGAGACGTTACATCTCCGTCTCGGGGATGGGCGCAACGAGATGCGACGTGAGTCTTCTCACACGGTCGAGGATGACCTGAGTCTGACCTTCAGCTCGTCCTGTCCGTATCAGCCTCTAATGTGCCCACTGCAGGGACACCGGCATACTCTCGATAATTAAGAGTTAAATGGGCTTTGATCTACCACAGGAGCCCAATCCGGATAGGTAGATGTCACATGTCTACGAATTGTTGGTTCTAAGACATGCCGGTTTCCTCACGATGTTTTCCTTCACCGTTTCGAAAACGTGGCATTGCGCACATACATTTTTCAAGTGAAAAACTCATTAGAGTTTGAACTAGGGACCTTCGGATTTAAAGTCGACGTCTGTGCCCCTGGTCACCACGCTCTGCTCGCTCGTCCTATCACTTACATACATACAGTATACAAAATAGTCTTAAGGGGTATAAATGTCTTAAACGATAACTGTCCAGGTGGAACAACTTGAGGAACGAGTGGCCGCAGCCTCAATGCAGATCAAAGGCTGGCGGCCGTCTCGCGTCCAGATGCCCGAGGATGCGACCGGAGCCGAAATAGTTGCCCGCGCGAGGCACAAACTTGCCGCGGTCGAAGCACACATCGAGAGGAGATACCTTAAACCGCCTTTGGTACAAAGGTACGCTAGGTAAAGTAAATTCAGAATTATTAAGTGTGGGTGCAGTGTTTTGGTGGGTAGTTGCTTTATATACACTAATGGTAATATTAGAATTCATGTCGCACTGTTCTGTTGTGTAATCTTTAGCCATTATCACAAACTTCTTGGATTTGGTAAGTTTGTATTAATAGATATGGTAAAATACTGTTTTAAGTCGTCTAAAGTACGTTCCTTGAATTTTTTTTTAATGGAATTTAGACTACTATTCTTAATTGGGCTGAAATAATGGAAATAAAGTATAGTTTTGGTTTAACATATAGTAGGAACAAGATTGGTCCTCGCGATGTTCCCTGAGGAACTCCGCATATTACCCAACATAGCATCAGTTTTAAATACATTCTAACGCGTACTTTATATAAAACGTATTATATTTTAACAGATAATTTCGTAATTGGTTTTAATTTACGCTAATTACTCAGTTCCCTCTCAATTTCAAGTTTCTGGGTGTGACTTTTGTTGATACACGCTTTATACAATCATCAATTTAGAAATCATATCACTTGCTTTGCTGTTTTGGGTGTTGGTTTAGTTCTGGGTTGTAAGAGTATTGTGTTGTAGTAATTAGTGTATGTTTCCAAATTTTATTCACGGCATGTTAATTGGTGAAGGTTTTTTGTCGTCAAGCGATCAATCAAAATCTGATAAAATCCATCCAAGGCTTAGGCTAGGATCTGTGAAAGAAAATACAGGAATGGTCCAATAAGTAGACCCTTAGGTACTCCAGATGCTTAAAGCTGGAACAGCGAAAGTGCGAATAACATAAAATATCGCACTGGTTGTGTTGTACAAATTTCAAATTGAATAAAAATACATCTCTGAACTTGACTTTTTGATTCTATATCTCAATTCTATAAATTATCTTAAATTAAACCCGTATATAATATATGTGGTGTTCATTTTGTTTGCGTTCTTTGTGGTGAAGGATTGAATCTCTCATTGTTGTGATGATGAATTAAATTTTAATTACGTTAATTACTTGTCGAATCTTCGACATGTAATTAGGTGAAATTATTGACCGAGATATACAAAAATCAATGACAATTCAACTCCGTTATACATTTTAAAAGTATTATTAATTTATCGGGAGTCAACAAAACTCACAAATCATGGCAAATATCTGGGCAACTAGAAAATTAATCTATTGGCGTTATGTAAATTATACTGGGTTCGATTTTTAAAGGATTCAACAGAAATAAAGAGTTTTGACTTTGACATTATTAGTAGATACAAGTTGTGTTTTACTGGTACTCCGTACCATACCGTACCAGCCTCTAATGTTCCCACTGCAGGGACACCGGCCTACTCTCGGTAATTGAGAGTGAAAGGGCTCTGATCTACCACGGGAGCCCAATCCGGATTGGTAGATGTCACATGTAGTCAAATTTTTGGTTCTAAGACATGCCGGTTTCCTCACGATGTTTTCCGCCACCGTTTTGAGAACGTGGTATAGCGAACATAAATTTTTCAAGTGAAAAACTCATTGGTGCATGTGTGGGTTTGAACCAGCGACCTTCAGATTGAAAGTCGGCGTCTATGCCCCTTGGCCACCACGCACTCTGATTACGCATTACGAAAATTTGTCCACAGTACGACAGAGGCTAACATAGGCGCGGTGCTACAAGCAGAACATGGCAACTCTTCAGCCCCCTCCCCCCAGAACTCTGACAGCCCCAATGAAGGGAAACGTAAGTATATCTTATCTTATCTATCTTATCTTATCATTAGACTGTTGATGACATAGTAATAGGTTAAAGTAGAAATATTATTGATGTATTTTTTCTTTTTATTAACTACCTACGTCCGTACACACGTACCCTTTGATTCCCTACACGTACCCCCTGGGTGGTGCTAAAGGAGCAACCAAAAGTAGCTGTAGAACTTGTGCCAAGTTCGTTTAGAGAGGTACTGCCACCACATCTGGAATCTGCCGCCAAGCAGTAGTGCTCGCATTACTGTGTTCCGGTGGAAGGGTGTGGCTGCCGGTGAAATCACATGCGCATGAGACGTATCATCCCCGTCTCGGGTGATGGACGCGGGATGAATGCGACTCAGTGTAAGATCCAAATCTTATACTGAGTCGCATTACTGTTGTCATGGGCGGAGGACGACACAGGGAATCCCAGTGCAGGGGTATGAGTGTAAACGTTTATTTGTATTCAATTCCAGCGGATACCAAGGGCATTGCCCGCGGGTTGGCAACATGGCGGGAAGCTGTTGCCAGGTGCAACACATCCGCACAACTGGCGATGTCGCTGCAAGCCCTGGAGGCTGGCGTCGCCTGGGACAAGAGCATCATGAAAGCAGTGAGTATACCTACATATTAACAAATCATCTTCCATAAGTTGCCTGGAAGAAATCGCTATAAGCGATAAGGCCATTTTGCATTTTATTTATTTAGACACACATTACACAATACAAGCAATAATAAATATATTATATCATATATCTAAAATAAAGTTTAGATCTGGCTTGTATTGCTTTTTTTATATAAATTTTGTCTAGTTCGTAATTTTGTGTTTTTTATTTTATGTTTTTTTTTTATATATTGTATTTAATTATTTATTGCACAAAAAATACTTAAAATTATGTATTATACAAAAGGATAACTTAAATGTAAAAGCTTTTTCTACCAGTTACCCTTTTATGGTAGAAATGGTGGTTATGTTCGAAATATATTTTTTTTATTTATGTACAATATATATATTTTTTGTGTAACATTTAATTGGCTCACATGATATCGAAAGCTTCAAGTCCTATACAATAAAAGGCGGTGTCGTTTTTTGGTCCAGAATTGTCAGTTTTGCCTGTGTGGTGACAACGAGGACCAACTACTGCTCTGTGACGGCTGTGACAAGGGGTACCACACCTACTGCTTCAAGCCGAGGATGGACAAGATACCTGAGGGGGACTGGTAAGCTGATATAAGTCATAAGTATTTATTGAAAACGTTTACAGGTCATTTGACGGCTCCGTGGCTTAGTTGGTAGTAGCCCTGCCTTCGAAGCGAGGGGTCCCGGGTTCGATTCCCGGCCGGCACACTTTGTACTTTTTTCGTTATTAATTATAATAAATATTGTTGTTTGTAATTTTCGTACAATTTTATTATGTGTTTTATTCTAGTAAATAAATAAATGTCTGTTTTTCAGGTACTGCTGGGAATGCGTGAACAAAGCCAGGGGCGAGCGCGTGTGCATAGTCTGTGGCGGCGCCGGCACCGGCCGGACCATCCCTTGCGCCCTCTGCGTCAGGGCCTACCACCAGGACTGCCATTACCCCCCCCTGCCCAAGGTAATTTAACATTCAATTAATTATTATTATTATCATTATTTATTTCATATTTAAATTCATGTTTTATATACAATACAATAGCAAAACAAAAATATGCTTGTAATTAAAATAATTTGGAGCGTATAAATAACAACGACAACAACACACTCATACCTCTGAACTAGGATTCCCTGAGTCGCAGATGGCATGTACAAACAGAAACACAATACAAAAACCCAAGACCAAACTGCACACGGTGTACAAATTTGATTAAAATCGGCCAACTTGAAATATAAGATAGCTCACATCTCAATTTATGATCGCAATATTATTTTATTGCAAATTATTTGTCTATTATTTGACAGTCACAATTACAAAAACGTTAGCCACAGCAACGCGTGGCCGGGTCAGCTAGTGTTATATATATGTTAACTATATTTAGACGGCTCCGTGGCTTAGTTGGTAGTAGCCCTGCCTTCGAAGCGAGGGATCCCGGGTTCGATTCCCGGCCGGGGCACACTTTGTGTGGTGAGCATGAAGTTTGTTCTCGGGTATTGGGTGTTTGTCTTGTGTTTCTGTGTTTGTCCATGCCATCTGCGACACAGGGAATCCTAGTGCAGAGGTAAGAGTGTGTAAACGTTTGTTTTGTTTGTTTATACAATATTTAATTAGTACTTTAATCTAGTTTGTTTGTTTGTTTGTTTAGAATCCCCGCGGCAAGTGGTACTGCAGCCAGTGCATCTCGCGCGCGCCGCCCAAGAAGCCGCGGAACACGAAGAAACGCGAGACCAAACACAAAGACACGGACCTCGACAGCAGCATGGTCCCCAGGTGGGTCCACCAACGGTTGCACCCTCATACCCCCTCACTCATTCCCTGTGTTGCAGATCGCATGGACAACACAGAAACTTAATTATTATTATCATTATTTATTTCAGATTGAAATCCATGTTTTATATACAATATAATATACAATACAATCCGTACCAGCCTCTAATGTTCCCACTGCAGGGACACCGGCCTACTCTCGATAATTGAGTGAATGGGCTCTGATCTACCACGGGAGCCCAATCCGGATTGGTAGATGTCACATGTCGTCGAATTTTAGTTTCTAAGACATGCCGGTTTCCTCACCATGTTTTCCGTCACCGTTTCAAGAACGTGGAACGCACATACATTTTTCAAGTGAAAAACTATTTGAACGTTTGGTTTTGAACCGGCGACCTGCAGATTGAAAGCCGGCGTCTATTACTGGGCCACCACGCTCTTTAGTAAAAATAGGGGTACTAGAGGGTTCTCACTCGAATTCAACGGGCACAAAGACTTTTGACTTTGACTAAACATGACGTTAATTTTCATATTATTGTGATATTTCGCCAGCCCCGCCCCCTCCCACGCGTCCACCTCCACCACCACGGAGGACTGTTCAGCCAGCATCCTCCACACCCCGGAGAAGCACGAGGCCGACAAGTTGGATGACAGCATTCCCGAACCGGAGAACGGGATCAACCACCATCCAGGTAAATATAAGACAAATGTTTTGTTTTATACTATTACTAGCGACCCGCCCCGGCTTCGCACGGTTGGTAAAGCATCAGTGTCGTATCAGAAACTACCCGTGCGAAGCCGGAGTAACTTGCTAGTGTATTAACTATACATATAAACCTGCCTCTTGAATCACTCTATCTATTAAAAAAACCGCATCGAAATCCGTTGCGTAGTTTTAAAGATTTAAGCATACATAGGGATATAGGGACAGAGAAAACGATTTTGTTTTATACTATGTAGTGATACTAACATAAAAAAAAGAATAAAATGTAAGATTAAATAAACCTTTAGGTTTGTGTGTGTGTGTGTGTGTGTCAAATAAAATATCTTCTATTCTATTCTATAAGACAAATGAAACGAGGTTCGCATTTCGTTTGTACTTATGCAATACTAGCGTACGGGAACAGTAAATTTTCCGGGTTATAAGTAGACTATGTGCTATAATCTATCTCTGTGCCAAATTGCATCCAGATCCGTCGAGACGTTCTGGCGTGATTGAGTAAATAACATCGATCCAACCCAATTTTCGCATTTATTACAGTAGTAACAGCTTTACCGGAATTTTTATTTTTTTCCGTAATAAAATAAAATAAAAAATAAAATAGCCCTTTATTTCTACTACACAAAATTTACAATCTTCTTCCCTTTAACATTAGCATTAAGTAGTAGTCGCCTCCTTGGCGTAGGCCTCCCCTAAACTTCTCCACAAGTCTCTTTCTCTTGCCTTCCTCATCCAATCTGGTCCACATCTTTGCATGAAGATTTTTTTCCGTAATAACCTTCTACAAATTATTGGAAACCCTAAAAAAAAGTTGAATGGGATCTTTTAAGTTGTTCTTAAGTTAGAGCGTGACCAAGTGAAAATAGGTATTAATTTTTTGACGTGATAACGTCTTATAAATCAATGATCGCCGGCTGCACGCACGAAAAAGCATGTCTCATTGTCACGTTCCGCCTGAGCCGAGCGTGCAAGCAAGACGGCACAAACGATAGACAGGCACGATCGGCCTAAGCGTTCGGCTTTTTTATTAATGTTTTCTTATGAAGTTCACGTAAATTTATCGTCCGTAAACCGACTTTACGGACAGCCAATTTTGCCTACTAGGGCTTGCAAGAGAAACACAAAAGTTCATAAGTGAATTGTATATTTTATTGAATTACCTCCAGTCAATTAGATTAAAGGGTTTGAAACTAAAATATTGAAAACTAATGTTCTTCCAGTGCCTCAACCAGATTTATCCGAGGACGGTCCCCCGCCAGAGAAACGGCGCGCGCTGCAGTTCGTGGGAGGAAATGGAGCCATTACGCACGACGAGAACGAACAGAACATTGACGGTGAGAATTCAAGATTACTTATTTTAGTAGTTATATTATGTAGTTTATTATAAGTTATAGAAGCAATGTTAAAGTGTGAGATTTAAATATTAATTCTGCCATGAATTGTATTGTATTTGCACGGACCACAGAGATACACACTGTGAAATAGAAAAACACTATTCTTATATTCACATGCCTGTAGAGGTAGGATTTGGCGGATATATATATTTATAAGACCTTATTGTACCTAATTCCTGGTGAATAATAAATTAATATGAAAAAGACATCTTTATCGGTCCAAAATCGTTGGAAGCTGTGGCGTAGCAAACAAACAAAAACTCTACCTGCTATCTCCGTGGTCTGTGCAAATAGAATACAATTCATGCCGGAATTAATATTAAAAACCCACACTTGAACGTTGCTTCTATAACTTTCGTTATTGCGAACGCTAACGAAAATAATTAACACAATCTTGAACAAAATACCTGTACTGGGTTGAAACAGTCGTAAACTTAACAAATAACACTATCTAAAACATGAAGACTAACTTTAATTTGACATATCTGTGCATGTAACGTGCTATGGAGTTCCTGTGACACGTTATATGCTCACGAATATGTGTACATGCATGTGTAAAATTTGACGTGTCCAAATGATACTTGAGATCTAAAGGAATAAATGAGTTTGACTTTGACTTTGCACTTTTGATTGCTGGTTCTTGCGAGGTCGCGACAACGTATACAGATGGTCCACGAAGACGCGCCCCACTCCATCGCTTACAGTGTAAATGTACAATACATTCTGCTATTTTATACTAGCCTTGTTTGTGAACCTTCCGTGGCAGTTTTCGGGCAGAAGTGATACCATTTAAAAGTGTACGATTTCCCGACAGGGGAGGAGCGGGACGGCGAGAGCGTGCCGCTCGTGTCGCGCGCCAAGAAGGAGAAGAACACGGCCAAGAAACTCGTCAAGGAGTTGCAGTTCTGCAAGTCAGTCGTTATATTAAACGTTTAAACGTTTACACACTCATACCTCTGCACTAGGATTCCCTGTGTCGCAGATGGCATGGACAAACACAGAAACACAAGACGAACACCCAAGATCCGAGAACAAACTTCATGCTCACCACACAGTGTGCCCCGGCCGGGAATCGAACCCGGGACCCCTCGCTTCGAAGGCAGGGCTACTACCAACTAAGATTCGTCCCGGGTTCGATTCCCGGCCGGGGCACACTTTGTGTGGTCAGCATGTTTGTTCTCGGGTCTTGGGTATTTTTCTTGTGCTTCTGTGTTTGTCCATGCCATCTGCAACACATGCAATCCTAATGCAGAGGTATGAGTGTAAAATTGAGGTATTTACCGTGTTTCCTGTAAATGCTAGTACATGTATTTATGGTGTGTTGTTGTCTGTGGACGCAGGAACCTGCTGTGCGAGATGGAGATGCACGAGCACGCGTGGCCGTTCCTGATCCCCGTGAACACGAAGCAGTTCCCGCAGTACAAGAAGGTGATCAAGAGCCCCATGGACCTCTCCACCATCAAGCGGAGGCTGCAGGACTCCACGTAAGTACTTCTTCCTAATTCTGGGGGTCCAGTTGCTCGGGGGGGTCCAGTTGCTCGCGTCCGTAGGTGTGTACCCTATGATTCCCTACACGTAAAGTTCGTCCGGAGAGGTACTGCCACCACATCTGCAATCTGCCGCCAAACAGTAGTGGTTGCATTACTGTGTTCCGGTGGAAGGGTGTGGCTGCCGGTGAAATCACATGCGCATGAGACGTATCATCCCCGTCTCGGGTGATGGACGCAGCATGAATGCGACTCAGTAAAGATTTGGATCTCGTGCTGAGTCGCGCGCATTACTGTTGTCATGGGCGAGGGTCACCACTTACCATCAGGTGGGCCCTCAGCTCGTTCCGTCTTAGTTTAACAGATGCATCGGTCGAAATTATTGAGACACGACGTCTGTCGGGTCGGAATGAAAACTACTTCTAAAGGATATTATCACTTCGGAGATAATCAATTAACAAATGTATTTTTTTAATGTTTGTCACCTCGAAACCCCATCCTTAATAAACCGATTTAAAAAAACTTTTTTAATTGAAAGCATATGCTTGGTCCCATAGCTTTTATCAAAATCGTTTCAGTCTACAACGGAGATAGGTCGAAAAAATAGTGTTTATATATTAGCATCTAATGGTTATTGTCTCGTCCCGTCCAGGTACAAATGTAAGGAAGAGTTCGCGACCGACGTCCGCCTGATCTTCAGCAATTGTGAGGTGTTCAACGAAGACTACAGTCCGGTGGGCCGCGCCGGGCACAACATGCGCCAGTTCTTCGAGGAGAGGTGGCAGAACTCATAATGACATCAGCCTATATACAGATGTATAACACGGAATCGACTCCTTGGAAACTGCCCAAAAATTCCATGGCAGCCTCTTAAAGAGCGAGATAAATGCGCCAATTCTTCGAGGAAAGGTGGCAGAATTTATATTGCCATTAGCCTAATAAGGCAGATATATTGCATGGAATCGACTCCTTGAAAACTGCCCAAAAATTCCATGGCAGCCTCTTAAAGAGCGAGACAACATGCGCCAGTTCTTCGAGGAAAGATGGCAGAATTTATATTGCCATCAGCCTAATAAGGCAGATATATATTATGGCTTGGAATGGACACCTTGAAAACTGCCGTCTAATTTCCCGGATGGGTCCAGCCTCTTGAACAGAGATGGTGGTAGTTAAACCAACTATTAAACGCTTTTAAGAGTTTCCGTACTACTTTAAGCGACTGTTCTGGTGTGGAATTTAGGAATTGTGGTAGATTTCGTCAAATCATATTAATGGCTTATTTTTTATGGCAATTTTAATTGAAGTTTTCGTCGCGTTTAACGTTGTGTTGTTAAACGATGGCGGATTGTAAGTCAACATAAACAGGTCTTGAGATTTTTTTCTCAGGGTTTTTACGCCACTCGACTGCGAGACAAAAGTAGTAGGTTTTCATAGGACCATGCCAGAATTAGTTAAATCATCATAAAAACAAAGCCATGGATATAATATATAATAGATAACAAAACGTTTAAAACATCACCATCTATAATGCCTTTTATCTATAATGATTTTATCTGGTGATTTTTTTAAAAGAATCCTCCTCTAGACCGCTCTGAATTTATGACAGTGAGGAACGACGCGAGAATTCGTAATATTGTGAACATTAAAAAGTAATTCGTAAGATAATTTTGCATGTAATTGAACTGAGGAAACAGCGTTCATAATATTAAGTCTGTTTAACTCACTGGCTTTTGTCAGTCCAGTTTATTGGCTCAATTGGTAGCCTTCTGCGGTCACAAACGCTTGTCTCGAGAGGGAATCTGATTCTGATTGAGTATATGCTTATTGTCTGGGTTATTATGTATTTACAGACCGACAATGTTTTGTAAATACATATTAAATAAAGATGCAAATAACATCTGAGATGGTTTCGCCATGATATTAGAAATTTGAGTCAAAAGTTGCGTTAGAGATTTAATTGATTTAACTCTGAATGCAGTCATAAATGACAATGATTAATTAAAATGCATATTACTGTATGAGTTATATTTTCCTATCAATTTGCAATGAACATTCATTCCATTGTAAGAAAACTACCGTAGTGGTAAGTTTGAAGTACGTTAACATTCCAAAATGGATTCAGGGCCTCGCGTTAGGCTCCGATCGGAAATGACAAGAATCTCATCATGTTTTTGCAAACAAGAGTGGTTTATCGAACAACGCACAGTACACGTTGTCTAACTAGACTGTATATATTAGTTTAGGTATTAGATGAGATATATCTGTAAGACACCCTCGATATAGTTAAATATTATTTTTTTAAATAATTTGCGTGTAGCAACGAAACAGTATTTTTAAATGGAATTTTTTCAATACTCGTTCATTGGTGGCCAGTTTAGTAGATTGGGGGAATATGTATACATGTGTGTAAAAATAGTTGTCTATTTAAAATTTTTCGGTATTAGGCAGGAATAGAGTTAGCCTGTTAAGTGTAGTTTAGGGCCTAACTCGTCAAGTATTTAGACTATAGTTTCTTAAAGAAATTCTCGATTCTGTATAACTTCCCGTCGGTTCGGCGTTCAAGTAATATTTGTTAGACGTATCTAATCAGTAATTATAGTTATTCTAGGTACCATAGGTTTTTAACCGCTTCCTTATATTTTCGAGCTATTCCTTATAACAATAGTTTTATTGACAATAAATTATGTCAAAATTCAAAATAAATAGCGTAGATTGTTTGTCGACGATATGTAGGATTGTTAGCAATTTATTTTTGCAATTACATGTCTTTTTGGATAAATTGTGATTTTCTTTTAGGTATTTTAAAAATCTGTTCTTCTCGAATATTAGTAGTTGTATAAAATATTGAATGTATGTCAGTCAAGTTATACTACAATAAGATTTCCTTTTTTATTTATTACTTTTATTTATTCCAAGTCATTTTAGATGTATCTTGCGATTGGCGGAAGACTACCCGTACTTATATTGTTCATCAGGTGATTTTCTGAGTTTTTTTTTAAATGTATTTTTGTGATATTTTATTCTTGATTATATGAAAGACGCAATTATGAAGAGACTGACATTTGCAGTTCCGACAAATGTCACAAAATGACTTTATTACGTTAGTATTAAATAATACAACTATATTTTAAGAAACTAATATCACAATACAATGTTTTTAATTAATTACCTATCTTTCAGAGTATTTGAGCAAAAGTATTAATTTAGTAGATATGTGCAGCTTTTAACTAAATACTTTTAAATAAATTATTTACATAATATTTTCTCTTATGTGCATACCTATTGGTCGATATTTATAAAGCCCTATTTGACACTGAAAAGCGCCTATTTTATTCCCAAAGGTGACTTATAGTTTAAAATTTGGCCGTCACGGGACGACCGGCAGATTTCACATGACGGCATATGATTGCGTCATGGCGTTTGCCATCACGGCATTCTGTTTTACTGCCACGAGTCACGAGTCTGTTTTACTGCCATCAAATGGATGTTCATATCAGAATATAGTTAAATAGTTAAAATATGGTGGTTGGCAAAAAATCAAGTTTTTGGAAAATTGTCTGGCCTTTCCATAACACTGAATTAAGTTTAGTTTTGAATTTTCACAGAATACGTGTTATAATTATGACGGATGTTAAAACAATTGATAAAAAATGTGATCGCACTTGTCTGTTTTTTTTTTATAGTTTTGAGAACTAAACAAATTGAATGCAGGAAATAAATTAATATTAACTTAAGTTAGCTGAAAATGGTCTCGTACGGCTTGTGGGGGAGATTGATAATTTCTGTCCTTTCCAACGGAAGCTCCATTCCGAGCGAAAATGTCTCGCTATACTTTTTGTATATTCGAATTATAGAAATATTTCTGGTTGTGATTCTTGTATCTTCAGAATAAACTGGCCATGTTCTTTTGATTATCCCAATACAGAAATTCTTGCGAAAGTACATTAAACGTTGGCAGATTTGTATTGTTAGTTAAATAAGGCTTTATAAATATCTGGGACTAGGTATAGAATAGAATACTGCCAGAGTTTACAAGAACGCAAGTTTGTGAGATGGATTATGTTGTGTGCATTGATTTTAACTATAAATGGATATATAAATTATATATACGATATAAATAAATAATTTTGAAGCACTATACACTTGTTTTATTGCATACTAGCGACCCGCCCCGGCTTCGCACGGTTAGTAAAGCATCAGTGTCGTATTAGAAACTACACGTGCGAAGCCGGGGTGAGTTGCTAGTGTATTATACATATAAACCTTCCTCTTGAATCACTCTATTAAAAAAAACGCATCAAAATCCGTTGCGTAGTTTTAAATATTTAAGCATACATAGGGATATAGGGACAGAAAGCGACTTTGTTTTATACTATGTAGTGACTAGCTGCGCTCCGCGGTGCTACCCGCGTTTTTCCGCGATCAAAAGTAGCCTGAGCCTGTGGCGTTTCTGAACGCAATTTTTAGCTGTCCAAACTATCGGCTCTCATTGGCTGGTTTCGGACATCCAAAAATTAGGAGGGAATTTCCCCTGTCAGATAGAAAAGAAGAAACGAGACGTGATATGATTCTAGATATGATTTGCCAAAACTAAAAGTGTAGTTTTAATATGTACTTTATCCTGTGTCGGTAAACAATAAAAACTGTATATTATGAACTTGTTTCGTGTGGTGTTACTACCAAAAATACCCCAAAAGCCTTCAGCACATGCCCATCATTATGGTTACATAAAAAGAAACTAGATTTTGCCCCGTGCGCGCGCTGCGCGCAGCGCGCGAGCCTCGTGTGTGCTGCTGGACTTTTAATTCAAAACCTCAAAAAGTGTGTATAATTATTTAACAGGCAACTTTTTCATGTCTAAAACCCAATCAAAGGGCAAAGAGGTGAAGGTTGGGTGGGTGCGCGCGCTGCAAGCAGCGCGCGTCTATTTGGATCTTTACATTTTTGACAAATTTTCAATTGAAAATATGTATTGATTCAAGTCAAATCTATGTGCAGTATGAAAAAAAAATAATAGGCTTATTCAATTTTATATGCTGCGTGGTGCGCTGACACTCCTGTATAGGTCGCCCCGTGCGCGCGCTGCAAGCAGCGCGCGGTCCTAACGCTCCTGTATAGGTCGCCCCGTGCGCGCGCTGCAAGCAGCGCGCGGTCCTCACGCCCCTGTATAGGTCGCCCCGTGCGCGCGCTGCAAGCAGCGCGCGGTCCTATCGCTCCTGTATAGGTCGCCCCGTGCGCGCGCTGCAAGCAGCGCGCGGTCCTATCGCTCCTGTATAGGTCGCCCCGTGCGCGCGCTGCAAGCAGCGCGCGGTCCTCACGCTCCTGTATAGGTCGCCCCGTGCGCGCGCTGCAAGCAGCGCGCGGTCCTATCGCTCCTGTATAGGTCGCCCCGTGCGCGCGCTGCAAGCAGCGCGCGGTCCTCACGCTCCTGTATAGGTCGCCCCGTGCGCGCGCTGCAAGCAGCGCGCGGTCCTCACGCTCCTGTATAGGTCGCCCCGTGCGCGCGCTGCAAGCAGCGCGCGAGATTGGCCTCAGTTGTAAATTCCATAGAAACAACCTGTCAATATCGAAGTCAGTGATTTTCTCAAGTCGTCAAGTGCAAGTCGAATTTTACGAAAAAGACTCCCCCTTGACCGAAAAAAGTTTCGGATTTTTTAAATAAGTTTTAATCTCCATACAAACAACCTGTCTTTATTCGAAGTCAGTGTCAATTTCTCCAGTCGTCAAGTGCGAGTCGAATTTAACGAAAAAGACTCCCCCTTGACCGAAACATTTTTCGGATTTTCAAAAATAGTTGTAATCTCCATACAAATAACCTGTCTATATTCGAAGTCAGTGACATTTTCTACGTCGTCAAGTGCGAGTCGAATTTTAAGAAAAAAGACTCCCCCTTGACCGAAACATTTCTCGGATTTTCAAAAATAGTTGTAATCTCCATACAAATAACCTGTCTATATTCGAAGTCAGTGTGATTTTCTAAGTCGTCAAGTGCGAGTCGAATTTTACGAAAAAGACTCCCCCTTGACCGAAAAAAAAATTCGGATTTTTAAAATATTGAAAATTTGAATTTTTTTTAATGGCATTTTGTTAAATGGGCGCAGAAAAACATTTTTTTGTTCCCCACCAACGCTGCAACCCTTCAAACTTGCGAGATATGGGGCTTGGAAAAAAAGGGTCACTTTGTATGGGAGCCCCCCTTTCTGAGGTATATTTCAAAAATCTAAAAACGCAGTTCGATAGGGAATCGAAAAATATGGCCGGATGCCAAATTTCAAGTTCCTGGGATGAAATTTTTTTTCGGCCGCCATTTTGAATCTTAAATTTTGGACTTTGACCGCAACCATCGGATTTCCCCCGGCGTCCCCTATGACATTTGGTCGAACACCTACGACTTTAGTCTAAGGATTGCGGAGATTTCGATGAAAACATTTTGTATGGCGGACACGTTTTTTTGTTCGGGAGCCATGTTTTTTTTTACATTTTCCCCCATAACACGACCTCCTCGTCAAGTTTAGTTCCGAGCCCAACCCCCTAAGTGTGATACTTTTCGAGATCCACCGGGGGTACCCAGGGGAACTTGAGAAAATGCCACTTTTCAGATTTTTCTGTCGTCCCGATTTTGATTCTCTACACAATCTCCATACATACCCACCCTCCATCTCACCTCCTTCTGGGAGAACAATTATGTCAATAGGTCAGTGAGTGAGTGAGTGAATGAGTCAGTGGTAATCGAGCTTTATATATTATAACTAGATTTAGCCCCGTGCGCGCGCTGCGAGCAGCGCGCGAGCCTCGTGTGTGCTGCTGGACTTTTAATTCAAAACCTCAAAAAGTGTGTTTAAATTTTTTTCGGATTTTTAAAAGATTGAAAAGTTGAAATTTTTTGAATGCCATTTTGTAAAATGAACGGAGAAAAACATTTTTTTGTTCCGCAGCAATGCTGTAACTATTAAAACTTTCGAGATATGGGGCTTTGAAAAAAAAAAAGGTCACTTTGTATGGGAGCCCCCCTTTCTCAGGTATATTTCAAAAATCTAAAAACGCAGTTCGATAGGGAATCCAAAAATATGGCAGGATGCAAAATTCCAACTTCCTGGGATGAATTTTTTTTTCGGCCGCAATTTAAAATCCGCCATTTTGGATTTTGACTGCCACCATCGGATTTCCCCCGGCGTTCCCTATGACATTTGGCTGAACACTTACGACTTTAGTCCGAGGATTGCGGAGATTTCGATGAAAACATTTTGTATGGCGGACATGTTTTTTTGTTCGGGAGCCATGTTTTTTTTTACATTTTCCCCCATATCTCGACCTCCTCGTCAAGTTTAGTTCCGGGCTCAACCCTCTAAGTGTGATACTTATCGAGATTCACCGGGGGTACCCAGGGGAACTTGAGAAAATGCCACTTTTCAGATTTTTCTGTGGTCCCGATTTTGATTCTCTACACAATCTCCATACATACCTTCCTTCCATCTCGACTCCTTCTGGGAGAACAATTATGTCAATAGGTCAGTGAGTGAGTGAGTCAGTGGTAATCGAGCTTTATATAGTATAACTAGATTTAGCCCCGTGCGCGCGCTGCGAGCAGCGCGCGAGCCTCGTGTGTAACGTCGGACTTGTAATTCAATACCTCAAAAAGTGTGTATAATTATTTAACAGGCAACTTTTTCATGTCTAAAACCCAATCAAAGGGCAAAGAGGTGAAGGTTGGGTGGGTGCGCGCGCTGCAAGCAGCGCGCGTCTATTTGGAACTTTAAATTTTTGTCAAATTTTCAATTGAAAATATTAATTCAAGTCAAATCTATGTGCAGTATGAAAAAAAAAATAATAGGCTTATTCATATTTATTTGCTGCGTGGTGCGCTGACACTCCTGTAGAGGTCGCCCCGTGCGCGCGCTGCAAGCAGCGCGCGTTCCTAACGCTCCTGTATAGGTCGCCCCGTGCGCGCGCTGCAAGCAGCGCGCGGTCCTAACGCTCCTGTATAGGTCACCCCGTGCGCGCGAGATTGGCCGGTCTTATGTCTTGATTTTCCTCAGTTGTAATCTCCATACAAATAACCTGTCTATATTCGAAGTCAGTGTCATTTTCTAAGTCGTCAAGTGCGAGTCGAATTTAACGAAAAAAGACTCCCCCTTGACCGAAACATTTAAAGGATTTTCAAAAATAGATGTAAACTCCATACAAATAACCTGTCTATATTCGAAGTCAGTGTCATTTTCTAAGTCGTCAAGTGCGAGTCGAATTTTACGAAAAAAGACTCCCCCTTGACCGAAACATTTCTCGGATTTTCAAAAATAGTTGTAATCTCCATACAAATAACCTGTCTATATTCGAAGTCAGTGTGATTTTCTAAGTCGTCAAGTGCGAGTCGAATTTAACGAAAAAGACTCCCCCTTGACCGAAAAAAAATTTCGGATTTTTTAAATATTGAAAAGTTGAATTTTTTTTAATGGCATTTTGTTAAATGGGCGCAGAAAATCATTTTTTTGTTCCCCAGCAACGTTGCAACTCTTCAAACTTGCGAGATATGGGGCTTTGAAAAAAATGGTCACTTTGTATGGGAGCCCCCCTTTCTAAGGTATATTTCAAAAATCTAAAAACGCAGTTCGATAGGGAATCCAAAAATATAGCCGGATGCCAAATTTCAACTTTGTAGGGCGAAATTTTTTTTCGGCCGCCATTTTGAATCTTAAATTTTGGATTTTGACCGCCACCATCGGATTTCCCCCGGCGTCTCCTATGACATTTGGTCGAACACCTACGACTTTAGTCTGAGGGTTGCGGAGATTTCGATGAAAACATTTTGTATGGCGGACACGTTTTTTTGTTCGGGAGCCATGTTTTTTTTCACATTTTCCCCTATAATTTGACCTCCTCGTCAAGTTTAGTTCCGGGCCCAACCCCCTAAGTGTGATACTTTTCGAGATCCACCGGGGGTACCCAGGGGAACTTGAGAAAATGCCACTTTTCAGATTTTTCTGTCGTCCCGATTTTGATTCTCTACACAATCTCCATACATACCTTCCTTCCATCTCGACTCCTTCTGGGAGAACAATTATGTCAATAGGTCAGTGAGTGAGTGAGTCAGTGGTAATCGAGCTTTATATAGTATAATATACAGTTAAATTTCAATAAAATATTTTATTTTCTTAATCCTATTTCATTAGTTAACTAAAAACTTAAGCGTTGTCTTTGGCCGCTTCCTTGGCTCTGGCCCGTTTCATGATATTCCGTCTGTGAGTGCGTTTCTTGTGCATCGCGGTGCTGCCGGCCAGCTTGCCAGACTTCTGCAAGGCGCCAAGTTTCGCCACTTTGCCCTGGAACAATGAATCCTGATCAGCAGTAACTCCCCAAAGATCAACGCCGTAACTGATAATTGAATGGAAATTATTTATTATCAATTATGTATGTCTCATATAGTAAAATGTCATTTCTTTTGAGAGTAAAGTTGATCACAAATATTATGATAACTTTCCGGGGTCTTTGATTTTTTTTTTTCATGTTACTGAAGTGACAAGACCAGCTAGAGGCCCACCTGATGTTAAGTAGTTACCTCCGCCCTCCCCTGACCGATATGAGAAGACCCAAGTCGCACGCCCGTCACCCAAGACGGGGATATTATGTCTCATGTGCCTGTATTTTCACCGGCACTCACACCCTTCCACCGGAACACAGCAATGCAAGCATTACTGTTTGGCGGCAGTTATGCAATAAATATGTTGAATCAATCAATCTATTCTATCTATGCGATTGGTCGAACTGGAAGTATTGATGACTGCAATCCCCGTACCAGCCTCTAATGTTCACTGCAGGGACACCGGCCTACTCTCGATAATTAACAGTGAATGGGCTGTGATCTACCACGGGAGCCCAACCCGGATGGGTAGATGTCACGTGTCGAATTTTTGGTTCTAAGAGATGCCGGTTTCCTCGCCATGTTTTCCGTCACCGTTTCGAGGACGTGGTAATTGCAATAATTGAACACAAATTACTGTACATGTATGAACCGAGAACCGGATCAAATGAACGAATGGGTCATGATTGACTCAGGACTACCAACTGAGCTCATCATCATCATCTTCCTGCCCTTATCCCACACTAAGTGGGTAGCACAACATGTATTTTTCTTCCATATCCCTCTGTCAGACGTCATCTCAGTACAACTGAGCTGTGAGACTGAAATAATAATACCTTGGCTTCGGTCTTGCTGACTTTGCTGTTTGTTTGCGTGGAATACAAAACGCTGATTCTCCTATTGTAGCTGGCGAGGATCGAGTGGTTCTTGGATAAAGCCATCTGCGGACAACAAACTGTATGAGATGATTGACGATAATAGTAGCTCACCTTTGAAGTCAAAGTCAAAGTCAAACTCATTTATTCCTTTAAATAAATAAATAAATAAACGTTTACACACTCATACCTCTGCATTAGGATTCCCTGTGTCGCAGATGGCATGGACAAACACAGAAACACAAGACCCAAGACCCGAGAACAAACTTCATACTCACCACACAGTGTGCCCCGGCCGGGAATCGAACCCGGGACCCCTCGCTTCGAAGGCAGGGCTACTACCAACTAAGCCACGGAGCCGTCAAGATCTCAAGATATCAAGATTCCTTTAGATCTCAAGTATCATTTGGACACGTCAAATTTTACACATACACGTACATATGTACATACACATATTCGTGAGCATATAACGTGACACAGGAGACGTCGAAACGTCAGAATCCCAGGTTTGATTCTCGATCGGGGCACCAAGTGTGGCGAGCGTGTTTTTTCTACGGTCTGAATTGTATTTCTGTTAGTCCATGCCATCTGCGACACAACCAAGCTGTGTTCCAGCGGGATGGTATGAATCAAAGGAGATGTAACTTGAGTCTTCTCACACTTTAGTATAATGGGCGGTGGTAACGACTTAACAGCAGGTGGGTCGTATGAACTTACAGGCATGAAAGCCACATTAAAAAAAAATGTACCTCATAAGCATGTTCCGATTTCAGCTCAATGAAAGCGATCGCTTGCTTGCCCTCTTTTATCTTGGGTATGCGAATGTTCTGCACCTGGTCCTCGATCTCGGAAAAGTGGCTCCTCAGCTGGAAATAAATAACAATTACACACAATAAAATGGAATTTTAATTTTTTTAGGCCCCCCCTGGAAATTTTAATTAAGAAGCCAATAAAATCAAAATGCATGCATAGTCAAATTTACTTAAATTAATTTAAGTAAATTTAATTAAGTAGGATCATTTGTGGCTGTTTGCCCTACACACTAAACTACATATACCTAATGTTTCATTTAGGTGTGTTTGTGTTATTTGGTGGGTTTGATTCCCACCCAGGACAAGCAGTTATGGACGGAACTGACTGTTCCATCACTTACTTGCATAAAAATCAATTTTGATTATAATTTACCTGTTCCTGCTTTATATCAATGGGTAAATTCCCAACAAACACAACATATCGCTTCGGTCCCTTGACTTTACTCTCTTCTTTATTATTCTCTGCATTTTCACTTTCACCAGTCGCTTGTTTACGTTTCTTATTTCTTTTTTTCTTCTTTTTAGCAGATCCAACTGGATCACTGTTTTCATTTGTGGTTTGCTTATTTGCTGAATCCTCAGCTTCGTCATCTACACCATCTGTTTCAGATGTATCCATTAGGTTTTTCTTTCCATCCTTCACTTCATCTACATTCTCTGTTTTCTGTTTCTTTTTTTTCTTAGACGCTCCAACTACTGGCATGTTATCAAGAGCACCTATAGATATTTTACGTTTCTTATTCTTTGATATCTCAACATCGCCAGTATTATTCTGAACTCCTAGTCCTTCAATTAAACCTGTATCAGATGTCTTACGTTTTTTATTTTTTTTCTTAGCTCCTGTTTCGGCAGTATCATTCACATTAACACTTCCAGGTTCTTTGTCGTTCTGAGATTTATTAGCACTCGATTCTATAGTACTAACTAATAGATTATAGAGGATGCGTAGCCTTCTAAGGTCCGATAAAGTTAGTTCTGGCTTAATCAGGTATGTCTTGATTTGACCGTATACTATGTCCGGTGAGATTGTATTGTCCGATCCAGCCAGTTGGCTTTTTATCGCGGTACGTATCCTGCCTGAAATTTTGTGAATAACATACATAAATAACAAATACTTTGTTTTTTTATGCAGCAATACTGTGGTTTTTCATCGGGAACATCAGTAGCGGGTTACAGTACTGTTTGTCCTTTGACAATTGTTTATATCCTTTGTACATTATGATTATGAAGAAAATAATAAACAAATAAAAAGCCTTTATTTATTATACTTATCCAATATATCCATATAATTTTTGTTTGTGTACTTTTGCCTTTAATAAAAAAATAGTTTAAAGCCATATGTATACCTTTCTGATTGTTAGTCATCATGACTTGTGTGAACCTCTTTATTAGGGCTTCATCCTTCAGGATCGGGTACTTTTCCTTCATTTCATCCATGGATACTGAAGCGGACTTCTTGGTATTCTTTGGGGATACATTATTAACTGAAAATAGTATTCAAATATTTTATGATATAACAATAGGCAAATACTTTTGTGTGCAACTGTATCCATGCGCAGATTCATCCCTTCCAGTTCTTTTTACGTGACATGACCTATACACCCTACATCCCCTTTTTATGTAACAAATATAGTTAGCACAGCCCTTTGCAAGACATAAGAATTGAATGAATATTCGAGTACCTCTCACAGAGAGCTATCTAGCCCTAAATTAGGCAAAGCTTGTACTATGGGACTAGATCACTGATATAATACTTATATAAGTAGTACTTTTCTTGTAAATAGATATAACACCCAGATAATAAAATAAAAATACAAAACAAACATTATGATCACCGTGCGAAGGCAATACCCAAGTAAGCTATGAGGCCAGATAAATAGCCAGTCTAAAAGAACTACTTACTGGGAGGTACTGGCACACCTTTTTTGTCTTTTTTTTTAAGCAATTTTCGTTTAACATCAACTTTTATGTCACTAGCCGAATTTTCATTAGGCACTGTCGCAGGAGCTGTTTGTACATCCCATTCATCATTAATCTTGGTACTGGATGAATCCACATTCCCTAAAATTGTTTCCGAGATTGAATTGACAGATGACTTGATTTTTCTTTTTTTCCCAAATATCTTTTGGGACTTTGGCTGTTTCTCCATTCTGCAATGACAACAAGGAAGATATTAATTTACAAACACACACTTGAGTTTTAAATTTCTACACTTATTTATTTTGTTAAATTATATAGAAATTGTTGAAAAGTTGGTAGCAATTTTCTAGATCTTTCATACTTGATTCACTCAAAACTTGGGTCCTTAAGTTTTTAGTGAATCAAGTATGAAAGATCTAGAAAATTGCTACCAACTTTTACCAATCATGGCTTCGAATATGCCGTAAGCAGAAATATACTATTTTGAAATTGGAACATGTCATGCCATATGGAGTCGTAGTGTTCCAAAAGAACTGAGCACTAGACCATAGACCGATAATCATATTAGTTGAGAGCTAAAAATATAATTTCCACATTGATAATTACATTTTCACAACACAGTTTCCTGGGTCGTGTAGTCGTTTGACACAAAAAAAGCATTCAAGACCCGAGAACTAATTTGAAACTCATCACACAAATGTGAACACCCGAGGATCAAACCTGGGAACCCTCGCTTTGAAGACAGGGTTACTAGATATTTGACTATGTTACTTCTTACAATAATATGAAACCAGAAGCAATTCATTTTTAGGTTAGAATATAAAAATATATTTGAGATCTCAATCGTATAATTTCTATACAGTTTATGGCTGTATGATTGACAAATACAAATAGATAATTCTTATTTCTGTAAGTCAGCAAGATGTTTAATTCAAAAAGTCGTAAAAAATTGTGTAAAACACGTGCTAAGTACATTTTGATCTTTGCTAAGCAATATAATTACTTACATTTGGTGGGTCAAATCTTTACTTCTTTTTATAGTTAAAGATATATTTTATTAAATGTCCATTGTCTCAAAGACAAATTGAATAAGATGTTCGGTTCGGTTTCGGTTTTGTTTTGTTTTGGATTTTGGAAATAGAAGTTTAATTTAGTGATGCACCAGTGAACTATATCGATATCGCTCACATCAAAATATCAGCTTGCTCAAATATTTTGCCCACATCTTTGGTCTGACCAATAAATAGGCGACAAGCAGCAGTGTTGTTATCGTAAAAATCTGGGATGCCGTATGTCATATTCTGATTTGCCGTATTTTAAGGGAAAAAATACTAAAATGCCGTATATAATTTAAAAATGTTTACTCCTCATTTGTTTGTTCTCCATACAGGTTTCTAATCGTTTCTATAACTTCAGATTCATTCAGATTTCCCCGGCTATCTGCTGTGAGCGTGCTAAAAAACGTTTCGTTTTACTTACATTTTTCTTGATTGAACAACGGTATATGGCATTGAAAGGCCTGCCGTATACCGTATTTTGTAAAAAAAACGGTGAATTACCGTATATAACGGCAATTGCCGTATCAATAACAACGCTGACAAGCAGTTCAGCTAGGAAATCGTTGCTTTCCACTTTCCAGACACACACTGTATCATCAATATTATCGATGATATCGACTCTCAGAGTATTATCGATATCGGAAAACCCATCCCTCTTCATTGACTATTTTACCAGGTTTAGCCATTGTCAAAGTCAAAGTCTAAATTCATTTCACTTCACTCGTCTTCATGGAATCTAAAATCTTTACTTTCATTTATGTCATAAGATTTCAACTTAAAATTTTTTTGGCCAACAGTAACATAATTATTTAATTAATTTATATTTTCGAGTACAAAATAGACAAAATGACAACAAAATATAAATTTGTGTTGAATACTGCGCCGCTGCGCCACTCGTCTCAACCCGAACGAGCTGCCGCGCCCCTTCTACAATCATAGTAGTGTAACCAAAACTTAATAGATGGCGCTAGGCTGCATTTAACAAGCAGTTTTCGAGGTTTTACTTAAAATACAAAATATTTTAAGCAAATTTCTTGAAAATATAAGTTTGTAGTATTATTGTGTATGTTGGTACAAACATTACATAGAAGTTTTATGTCAATATCTATAAAAACACTGAAATATAAGCAAAAGTTCTACATCGCGCAAGCAGTGTTTTTCTGGTTTGTAGTATCTGTACCTCTAGAACTTTCATACTGTTGTACTTGCTTCGGCAGTACATATACTAAAATTGGAACGATACAGAGAAGATTAGCATGGCCCCTGCGCAAGGATGACACGCAAAATCGTGAAGCGTTCCACATTTTTTTGACAACTTTATAATTAAAATAAATTATATTCTTTTTGTTGGATTTTGGAAACTAGATACGTAGATTACGGCCAAAATGTGGCGATAACCAAAATAACTGTCACAAAATCCTAATTTTGCTCTCGGCAAATAATTGTCTGAAGACATGTGATATATAACAATGGTTTCCGTGGTAGATCAAAGCCCACTCATCTCTATCGAGAGTAGGCCCCTCAGTGGGATCAAAACGCTAGATATTCAATGATAGCTTTTTCTGTTACCGGTAAATTTTAAACATTAATTACGGTGCTAGAAAAAATAAAATGATTACTGATAAGTCTCTACGCCTGATGTGATATTTATAATCGTCGTTAATCGTAACAGAAGAGATCAACATAAAGTGTAGTCCAGTCATTACGTCGGAAAAATCGGGTTAGAAATGAAAATGAACCGAGATAACCAAATTTTGGATATTGCACAAGGTTATTTTGGTCGACAATTTGAACTTTTTCTAGCCGCCCCCCACGTAATATCCAAAATTTGGCTTTCTCGGTTCATTTTCATTTCCAAATGTATATAATGACTGGAGTGTGTATTCGTAACTGTCGGACAACATTGATGCGCAAAAGTATCTTTTGTATGGCTCCATTAATATATAATAAACTACCACTATCATTCAGAGAATTGCCGACTTCAATGTTTCAGAGGAAGCTGAGAACCACATTATCAAATAAATGTTATTACACAATAAATGAATTTATTAAGGATAATACTTTGACAATTAATTAATAGAATGGGTTGACTAATTTTAATATTTTTTATTGCCTCTATTAATTGTTATTATTATTGTTATTCTGTTTTTATTATTATTATTATTGTTATAATCTCTTATTTATATTCCTTTTTTGTGTTATTTTGTTATTGATACTAAATATAATTGACTCAAATATAATTGTTCAAACCCACACGTGCACCCATGAGTTTTTTCACTTGAAAAATTCATGTGCGCAATACCACGTTCTCAAAACGGTGACGGAAAACATCGTGAGGAAACCGGCATGTCTTAGAACCAAAAATTCGATGACATGTGACATCTACCAATCCGGATTGGGCTCCCGTGGCCCATTCACTCTCAATTATCGAGAGTAGGCTGGAGTCCCTGCAGTGGGAACATTAGAGGCTGGTACGGATAGCTACTGCATTACTGTTGCATTGTAAATCGCGTACCTGCTCGTGTCAATAGCAAAGGTTCGATAGCAGTAGGGGCTATAAAAGTCCAAGCTACGTCATTTCCTCCGTTATATTTATTACTTATTTTATCGCCAGCACATACAAAGGGGCAGATTCTTTCTAAACGAGGCAAAGAGGTCATCATCTTATATGAATACCGCAAACACAAACCTGTTTTTAAAAGGAACACCTATATCATTTACTAAGATAAGCTTTCTTTCGCTTGGCTAAAGCTACCAGGAAAAGAATTGACCGGAATCGGTGCAGCGAAGCGAAAACTAACTGTTGGAAAGTAATTTACATTGCTTGGCGAGAGGACGAGCAGGCTGCAGTAAGGCAGAATGCTCAGTGAGGCCGCAGTCGCGTACCGGTCAAGGTTCCACGGCGAACGCCCTGAGCTTACTACTGTAAAAAAAAAGTAAAAAGCGCGCGCCCGCGATCTGTCAATAATAAATTGTTAATCATCACGCGATTTTTTTTTCTTTCTACGTTTATAGAGTAAAAAAGTTTGCCCTGTTAATCTTTTAGTACAAATAACTGTTAAATCTTCAGTGTCGGATGATGAGTTCGTGATTGTGGTACGTCTTGGCCGTTGCAGGTGAATATATTCATTTATTACATCGCTTGCGACCTTTTTGGCGATATGTGACGCTCCAAATTCGAATTCTAATTGCTCCAAATTTTATACCGCTATTTTTTCAACGCTGTATGAATAAGAATGATATAACTTTATTTTTAAAACCAGTAAAGCCGAGTTTTTCTGCAAGTTATCAGTGCGCTGTCGAGACGATCGGGTATAACGGCCATGTAATCATAGGTTGTTGCTCTTCCTACTGCGCCCGTAGAGAAATAAACTTGTGGAGGAAAACTGTCGCCATAATTAACTGCTGCCGAGAAACTATTAAAACCAACTTCTATGAGCTACTTGTATAATGTGGGATAAGGGCTATAATTCAAATTTATGTGGCTAAGTCATGATATCATTTTATAGCTTTCTCTAACATCGGAGTTACAATATTTGAAGCTAACTTAGCTTATTTATGCCATACGTGGACCACCTCTATAAAAGTTAAACGGGATACAAATAATGTATCTACAAATAGTCTGGAATTAAAAATTATCAGTAAAAACTTTGTACTACTACAGGTACTCTGCCTCTTTGCTTCGCTCTACTTTTACAATACTAAAAAAACGTGAAGTTGGCAGAAGTGTCTAAAATGGACAATATAGCCATTAAACAAAAAAAAAAAAATAACTTTGTACATCATAGAATTCTGAATTTAAAGTAATGTCAAGTACCCAGCTCAACAGCTTTTAAGCTTCGCAAAAACGTACGTAAATACTTATCTAAAAGGACGTAAAACATAGAACGTGCTTATCTCCATCCAAATGTCTACGCGTTGTAGGCGAACGAATCTGGGTCAGTGAAATGATCGAAACAAGGTCCCGTACGGAATCCGACACGACGTCCGCGACTGACCGATTTTTGTCGTCACGAGAGCGGCTGACATTCTTTTTATTATTACAGTTTTGATTTACTAAAACTTTCTTTTTGGATTCGTCATACTTGTGGTTTCACTTTAGTAAAAAAAAAAATAGTGTTTGCATAAATTGGTATGCGCATTTTTGGTGTTCCTTACAGCTTTCGAATATTATTCGTGTATCCTAGATAATTATTGAAAAGTAACAGTAAAAACGGCATTTATTTATGTCAAAGAACCATAAAAACACACAGAAGATATCGAAGTTTAAATAACCTTATACTAAACAAGAAATAAAATACCAAGAGAAAAAGAATTTTAACAAGCATATCTTATTTTTTTTACTCTGAAATGAAATTGATCTCATAAAAAACATATTTTATGTCAAGCATTTCTAAAAACCTTTACGACATGATACAAGTAAACCTTATAAATGTAGAGATAATTATTGAGTACGACTCAAAAATGTTCTTACAGAGTACTGATGGTCTTCCATGTAATTTAGTTCAAACATTGATACCCGTTACAAAAAATCGTAATAAACAATCGGCATTAAAACGAACCTAATTTGCATTTCTTTTTGCTCGAACAGCCACTAATGGCCTCGCATTCTACTTGCATTTGTTTTTAATTTTTATATCTCACAATCAGTAATTATTTCGCCCGATAATAACGTATGGTAGTTTTATTATAATGGTAAGAATCCAATTGGGTTGGAATGGAAGATAAGCGTGAGATAAGCTGGTTCTTGAGGTCGTTCACACCTGCCGGGCTTTCTTTGCCGAGAAAGTAGGGATTTCGCGCTTTATTTAAATGTAGATCCTGTCAATGTCATTTTGGTTTTTATTGCCTCACTCACAGGCAAGGCTGGTTGATGCATTCTACCAATATTTCTAAAATCTATTTGTTATTGGAAATGAAATACTTGTATTATAAAACGAGGTTAATAAAATACAGATGTTCTGATATTACAAGTGATAACGGTGTTACCTCCTGCGGTTGAAAGATATTGTAATTTTTTTTTATAATATACTAGCGACCTGCCCCGTCTTCGCACGGTTAGTAGAGCTTAAGTGTCGCATCAGAAACTACCCGTATGAAGCCGGGGTGAATTACTAGTACTTCATATAAACCTTCCTCTTAAATCACTCTATCTATTGCTGAAAACTGCATTAAAATACGTCGCGTAGTTTAAAAGATCTATGGTAATCAACATCGGGAGCGATTTTTTTATACTATAAGTATATGGGTTCCTAACACAAAGAAGAGACTAATTTCTAAGATTTAAGAAGCCCGGCATCGAACAATCTAGTCCAGTTATTAACCGACCAAAGGAATTTTTCTCAATTCGGATGTCTGTTCTGTTTTTTTTGTATGTATTTTTTTGTTAGGTACTTCTAGGTTACTTCTGAGGTAGTCGTATAAAAATATTGTGAAGAAATTCAACCCCATAAGAACTTTAGTTAAGCTATGAAAATATTTAAGTCGGTTAATTCTATTATAATATAATATAGTTAATCTATTGTTTAAAATTTTTTATTTTTGTTTTGTTTGGTGATCAATAAAGAGTTATCTATCTATCTATCTATCTATAGTTAATTTTATATTCCCGGCCGGGGCACACTTTGTGTGGTGAGCATGAAGTTTGTTCACGGGTCTTGGGTGTTTGACTTGTTTCTGTGTTTGGCCATGCCATCTGCGACACAGGGAATCTTAGTGCAGATGTATGAGTGTGTGTGTTAATTATGGTTCGCATGACGTGATCTTGTTTTTTAAATATTAATGCGTATATCGCATTGATGTTTATAACTAACTTTACATTGTAAAACTTGAACAGTTTTACCACACAATTACATAAATAATCATCAAATTACATAATATTCGCCTTTCTCTGATAAAATACCAATTTTCATGCGGGTGCCGTTGCGTAAAATACTGAACGCTATTTTAAAATGGCGTCTATAAACCTTACATATAACGGCTAACAGGAAACTATTAGCGCAAGGAAATAATGTTTTAGTTGGCCTACATGATGGCAACTTTAGATGATGTTATAGATAAAATATTGGTTTCCTACAGTTTATCAATTCTCCAGCTATTTTTTGAACCGACTTTCAAAAACATGGTCGCTTTTTTCTCTCATTTCCGCTTTACGCATTTACTAGTTGTGTCCGCGGCTTTACCCGCGTGGAACTGAGAATACGGCCTATGTTCGTGTATGTATGTAATCTACCTCGTCGCCAATTTCCTCATACAAACTTTCATCGCTTTCAAGATTCATTTTCACAACAAGAAGTACCCTAAATCATTTTCTAAGGTTTCATCTATTTTAATACCAAAATTCATCGAAATTGGATAAGGCGTGAAAATTTACCACCTAGATACAGAACAAATATCTATGTCCATCACAGAAATGCCTGTCCTGGTATTGAACCCACAGTCACCGCACAGAAGGCTGAACTGTCAGGCGATTCAAACTGGCATATTACCGCAACCATTTAGCGGAAACGATTTTAAATCCAAAATCATAACAGTCTCATTTGCAAACAATACACCGCCATAAATGTCTAAGTACCCGTAATTTTGAAATGTTGCTTTAAAGTCATAACCGTTTTTGTCTCAATAACCAAGTAGCATTGTTCTAATATTCATCAAATTAAAGAATGAAAACATACAATTCTTAGTATTGTATATGGGTATCTTCTCATACTTAGTTATCGGTACATTTTTGATCACTGAAAAGGAATACGTGATTTCCCATGTCTTCGAATTTTTGGTTCTTAGAGCATACCAGTTTCCTCATGATGTTATAATGTCACCGTTTAATATTTTGGCTATTCCTTGGTCCTTCTTAAATTTTTTTCCAAAGCCAATCCTGAATTGTGGAGAATAAATAAGAAAAAATTCTCAATCATTCAGAGTCAAAATTTTTTTTTACGAAATTAACGCACCGGAATTGTTATTTCAATTTATAGAGAGAGATTAGTAAGTAGGCAATTGTTTGAAACATTTAAAAATAAAAATCGAATACATAACGGAAGTTTTTCGTGAAATCTTCATTCAATTTCGCGAAGATGTCAGCGGTAGTATGTAAAAAACACTGATGATTGCCCGATAAAAAAAAACCGTGATCAGTCAACACAGCTCTTTCAAAAAAAGAACGGTTACGCAGTTTCGCGCCAATTATAGCACGACTACAGACGCAAAACCATACCATTTGACCCTGTAATAAGATGTATTTTTGATAGGTAATAATTTATTGAAAAAAAACTTGAAAATTGAGGTCGTTATCATAGAGCCTCTTTGATAAATTAATTCTATTGAATGTGATTATGATTCAGACTTTGTTGGTCTAGTAATGTTCGGTGCTCATCAATTACTGTTATCAAGTTGTCAATTTGTCAATCTATGGTGAATGAAATGAATGAATTATGTATGTAACCATAAAATTATGCTAAAGATTGATTACTTTGGACCTTTCAATCTAATATTAATGATATTTCAATGCACGTATTATTACGGCGAGATCATAGAATAAATATAGTCGAAGACAAATGGACTGAATTTGACAGACCTCAAACCTCAATTTGAAGTTCTGTGTTCGATTTCCACCCAGGGCAAACACTTTTGTAACAAACGTATGTTTATGTTGTGTTTGGTATGGGTATCGGCAACTCGCTTCGAGTGCAGGTTTACTAACAACTTAGCTACGGAGCTGTCTATAGTAGTATGAGTTCTAATGACCACTGCAGGGACACCGGCCTACTCTCGATAATTGAGAATAATTTTTCATAATATTTTTACTGTAAGTTGTGGATATCGGTGTTGATTATACATTAATTGTTATTTGATTAATACCATGATTTATGAGTTTTGTTGACTTTCGATATTTCGACGCAGTTACATGTGTCATGGTCCCGGGCGAAATATCGGGAGTCAACAAAACTCACAAATCATGGTAAATATCTCGGTAACACGAATAATAATGTTCATAACCATGATAGTTTTGAAATTTAAATAAATAATTGTTTTTTCTCTCTCAAGATAATAATATAGTATCCTAACTTTCACATATTGTTACCTTTCCTAGCTATAACGGTTCATCTGACATACATACTGGCCTTCATAAGTATAGTCAACCTTACACCAATATCATAAGGCATAAGGCTTGCAGGACAGATCACGATGTCTGCGGTTACTGATTGAATTTTAATCTTATTTTTGAAGGTACAAACGTAAATTCAATGGCGAGGTTACTGATGGTAAATGGATATGCAATTTAGATCTGTATACCAATAGAATTAGGTGTTATTTTTCTTTTTATTACTGATTTTTCAATTATTTTGTAATGCCTGTTTTTTTATTGCTTTCCATCAAGTCATATCAATCCTTGTAGCCTTTGTTAGAATCAAATTTATGAATTATAAACAACATTTTGTTCATATAATTTTTTTTTAATGTGATTTAGTTACGGAACATGCTAAGGGCCCACCTGGTGGTAAATGGTGACCCCGCCTATGACAGTAATAACACTCCTTTGGATCTTACTGAATATTCAAACCACCTGAAGGCTTTTGACATGGCTTATTTACTAGAATAACCGAGACCGACATCTTGACATGCCCTCCGAAGCACGGATTATGCGGTAATTAATCTGACCGACATCGTTTCTGCAACTCAGGAACAAAAGATGTCAACGCGCTCTCTCGCTTGTCCAAAACAATACTGCGACGTTTGTCTAGACTAAATATTCTTTACATCACTTTGACTGACACAGCTCAGTTAGTAGTATCTGTGCCTTCTGTGCTGTAGGTCGTGAGTTCAATTCTTACAAGACAAGCATTTTAGTGATGACCATAGATGTTTGTTCTGTGTCTGCGTATTTTTATGTATTAACTAGCTTTTGCCCGCGACTTCGTTCGCGTGGACTTCAGGTTCTTTCTCGTACAAAGTAAAGGATAAAAAATGGTTATTGTGGATTATTCCTAAGAGATAAACATATACCATCACGGACTTTTTTGGAGACCTTTTTAAGTTTTACAATACTGTAGTACATTGTTTTGATCTATCTTGTAGGATTCAGTCAGCGTTTGCAATGTAAGCGCAAAAAATGTGTTTTTTTACGACCTCACATTAGAAACCTCAAAAATTGTAGCCTATATGTTATTCTGATGTATAAGCTATATTGTGGTAAAGTTTCATTCAAATCCATTCCGTAGTTTTTACGTGAAAGAGTAACAAACATCCATACATCCATACATCCATACTTACAAACTTTCGCCTTTATAATAGTAGTAGGATAGTTGACTCAACATATGTTTTCCGGTCTTGATTCATTCATTCAGAATTTGACAATCGTGAACACTACCAACTTTGACAGCCGTCAAAGGCCGTGGTGGCAAAAATCCCATAGATGATAAAAGGTTCAAGTTTTTTCCAATTACTGAATTATCACGTGAGTTTTCCGAAAAAATGTTTTTTACAAATCTTGTCCTGACATTACAAAGAAAACAAAAAAAATAGCCAAATAGGTGCAGTTAATAATAATAAATAATAATAATAAACGTTTACACACTCATACCTTTGCACTAGGATACCCTGTGTCGCAGATGGCATGGACAAACACAGAAACACAAGACAAACACCCAAGACCCGAGGACAAACTTCATGCTCACCACACAAAGAATGCCCCGGCCGGGAATTGAACCCGGGACCCCTCGCTTCGAAGGCAGGGCTACTACAACTAAGCCACGGAGCCGTTTAAAGTGTTCTAAAGTGATGTCTGTCTAATCCAGCGCCCCCTACCCAACATTTCCCATCGAAGGTCGGCTATGGTTTGAACAAGCGCTAAACTTAGTTCTAAGAACGCACGCTCTCGTAGGTACTTATTTAATTCAAAAAAGGAATTGACGTTTCCAAGTAATTTTGTAGGATTCAACGGAAATAAAGATTTTTGACTTTGACTTTGACAAAATGCGTATAACTGCTGAATATAGGTAGCTACACAAACATAATTATGGAAAATCTTCACTAATGTATTTTTCGTAAGTTAATCTTATAATAAAAACTAAGCTTTATATTGTGTTGTTTAATTTACTAAACTCGATATACATATGTTGTATGATTCGCAGTTCAGATATAAGCATATCATTAGTACAGGGGTTTTATACATGTTATTTTTGACATAACAATTTCTGAATACGATGTTTTAAGAAGTCAATTATACTAGATTTCAAATGATTCTCTACCTGTTAAAAAATAATTTAATTTAATTTAATCATATGCCGATTTAAGACAATTTTATTGTGTGGCAACTAATATTTAAGCTTCAACTAACTTCCGCGGGAAATAAGCAATTGATTAAATTAAAGAAGAATCACAAATCGGTTCATTATTATCGAAAAATTACGTAATTAACATACAAAAAACATACCACTGAGTTGAGAAGAGAAAAAAAACTATGCACATTCAAACTTTGTTATATAACAAAGTGGTGGCGCTTGTAATTTAAACACCTTCGATAGCTATGGGAAAGCTGAGTTAATTGTGGCTCGTCGGAGATAGTTGGAATATGTAAAAGGAATGTGCAGCGTACCTGGACTCGGCGTATGCGGCGGGCAATCCAGGGGTATAAACACTCCTCCACAACACAACAGTTCACTCACGAGCCGCGGAAGGCCACCATAGAGAATTTACACGAATTTCAGCGGTTCAGCGGGAGCGGTCAAGGCAAAATGTATTGATATATATGCGCGTACGGCGATCGGTGCGGCGGGTGGTTTTTCACACTAAATTAGTATGGCGGACTGCGGACGGCGGATCCGGACATGTCACGTTGGTGCTTCCATCTTGCGGTAGTGTTTCCAACGCGTGCACATAGGATTGGGAAATGGTAGGGTTAACTCCTAAGCCACAATAACTTGAACATAATAATTTAATGTCGTAATAGATGGCGTTACCATTTCCGGCCGCCTTTAATGGGTCACCATTAAAAATGACAACCATAAGGTGAGACTAGGATGGGACCTAATATCTCATAACATAAATTAAGACGAGACTAGGATAAGACCCAATATCTCAAGAAGAAACTCATAATTGAGCAAATTATATCTAACTCATGAGACTAGGGCAATAAGAACTCATGAGAGCGGTTACCTAATACTATATAAGATGAGGTGTTACAATGTATGGTCTAAAGCTTAAACTAACGTAAAGGTAGAGTAATTGAATTAAAAACTATTGACGCGGTAGGGGGCATATGCGGACGGTCGGACGAAGATAAGTTGACCCACTCGCGGTTCTAATGGTACAAGTACGGACTACGCCGTCCTTGGAGGGGTGAACCTTCTCTACAATCGCTAATGGCCAGGCAAGAGGCGGCGCCGCATCTTCAATAACGACTACCACTAATCCCGGAGTTATAGGTGTGGAACTCGTGTTCCACTTTTGCCTAGCCTGCAATCCATGAAGATACTCCGTCTTCCACCGCTGCCAAAATGACTGAACTAATTTGTCCAGTAGCGAGTGCCTTTGAAGAAGGCCGATATTATCCGTACCTACTTCAGGCGCGGGTATAGAATATAGCGGCGCGGTATGTAAAAAATGACTCGGTGTAAGAGCAGAAGGCTCTGCGGGATCGGAGCTCAGTACTGTGAGCGGACGCGAATTAAGCAAGCACTCAATCTGAGTGACGACAGTACAGAGTTCCTCATATGAGAGAAGCTGCTGTCCGATTACTCGGTACAGATGCGTCGGGATAAGTTGGAGACAAATATTACACATGTGGACTCTTTGTCTAACAATGCGGCGTGCGGACAGGATCCAGAACCTTTGACGAAGGAATGACATTAATAGCTCTGGCCCGGCGTGTAAATATTTTATGTGATAATAATCTATCAGCAAATTAACAATATGATCACTGCGGGGTAAAATAACTGGATGCATTTGTGCATATTCTAGCGTAGAGTTAGCAAGGCGACCGCCAACGCGGATCAGACCGTTGCTGTCTATGAAAGGCCTTAATTTATTGAAGGCGCGAGAGTTTGACACATCATTACGAAGATTATCAAACTCCTCTGCAAAGTATTTCCTTTGTAGGGCGAGTATTAATTTATTTTCAGCGTACCAATATAATGCGACTTTAGAGTCGGTGAATGCGTACGTCCGGATTGGGAGACGATTAGCGTAACTATCTAAAACTGAGCGCAGTAGCTTTGAGAGCAAGACTACTCCACAGAGTTCCAGTCGTGCGATCGAGAATGGTTTCATCGATGCGACCTTTGACTTGGCGCACACGAGGCGTATGGTATTGCCACTGTCGGAGCTGACATGCATGTATACTACACCACCATACGCTAGCTCTGATGCGTCCGAGAAACCCAATAGGGTGACAACGCATTCGGAGGACACACCAAGGTGGCGAGGAATGCGCAGCTCATTGAGAGCTGGCAGCTCGGCGCAAAACTGTCTCCACACTTTAATAATGTGGGGCGGGGGCAAATCATCCCAATCGGAGTTGAGTTGCCAAAGCTGTTTTATTAACAACTTGGCGTAAAGAACTGTGGGAGCAACGAAACCCATAACATCCCACAGTCGGGCAATAGTAGACAAGATAGAACGCTTAGTGCAATTCTCATCGGCGGGAGCGGTTATTTTAAAATAAAAACAGTCAGTGTCAATTGACCAATACAACCCAAGTATTTTGTGATGTACTGATTTATCGAATTCAATATCAGTGGAAAGCTTATGTGAAGCGGGAACATTATTTAAAGCGGCGGGAGAGTTGCTATTCCACTTGACTAAATCCCACTGAGCACCCCTAAACAACTCGATCAGCTGGTTTGCTGTAACGGCTCCTTCTTCATCAGACCTGACAGAATAGACGATATCATCCATGTACAACGATGCAGATGCTATCTCACTCGCACGCGGACACTTGGAACCGTCATCTTGAATCAGCTGTTGGACTGTGCGTATCGCATGAAATACTGATGAAGCTAGACCAAAACAAACTCTATTATAAACATACAGCGTCAGCGGGTCTTGCGGTTTAAATCGATAAAGTATACACTGAAAACGTCGATCACATTCACGTACAACAACTTGTAAAAACTGCTGGCGACAGTCCGCGGTCATAGCGACGGCGAAAAGGCGGAAATTCAGTATAATTTTAAATAAATCGCCTTGCAGGTTTGGTCCGTGATGCAGGATATCATTTAGCGAGTTTCCAGAGCTGGTTTTACAGCTAGCATCTAAAACGATGCGTAGACGGGTCGACGTCTTATCCTCACGGATAACTCCGTGGTGCGGTATTACATAATGCGGAGACGCGTCATCAATGGTATCTGGAGGCGCGGGTGAAATATAATTTTTCTCCAAATATTCCCTAATGACGTCATCATAAGCTGCCCTTAATTTAGGCGAAGCTTCTAATTTTTTCTCGAGACACAGAAAGCGTCGTCGGGCGGTTTCATAGGACTTACCTAATGAATAATAATCACCAGTAAATGGCAGTCCAACAACGTACCTACCACTAATGGGATCGCGGGTTGTGGTTTGTTTATAAAACTCTTCACACTCAACGTCAGCGTGACACAGAGCGGGCGGTGCGCGGGGAAGCTCTTCGAGAGCCCAAAATCCTTTAATAACATTTTCTAAGCCATGATCCTGCACTAAGCAGCATGTCAAAGGCTGGCGGGTAAATAACGTAGGTACAGAACCCATTAAAACATATCTTAGTACCGTACGCAGAGCTTGCGGTGACGAGATCGCCTCAGAAACGCGATGTTCGTCTGATAATAATAAATGCATAAAAAGTGGCGCGCCTATTAAAACATCTATTTTATTCGGCGTACCAAAATCATCGTCAGCGAGAGGTAAGTTATGCAAGTGCGATAAGACAGACTTATCTACTGCGGTACTAGGTAGCGGGTCGGTAATTCGATCGACTACTAGCGGTGAAATATTAAATTTTATATTATTATCGAAGCGTGAATAAAACTCTAAATTGACGGAACTTGAATTAATAATTTTCTCTGTGCCTCCGAACCCCTTAACCATAGTACGTTCAAAGTTATGCGGTGCAATACCTAATAAATCACAAACCTCCTTTGTAATAAAGTGGCTTTGAGACGCGGTGTCTAAAAGAGCGCGCAACATATGTTTATTCCCCGTACTATCATACGCAACGACTTGAGCGGTCGCAAGTAACACGGTGCATTGATTACCTTGCACCGGCTCGCACCGGTTTGAGGCGATGGACGTCGCGCACAATGCAACATCTGTTCGTTCGCTAAGTAAGGGCGCGACGGGCGGCGGCGGCGGCGCATGAGACAGCGAGCGCCTGGTATCTTCACCGCTCGCGGGGGCGGGAAGCGCGGGTTCGATTCCCGACTTGAAGTGCAACATACTGTGGTGACGCGACTTACATACGCGGCAAGTGAAATCTGATTTACATAATGACACACGATGTTTTATACTGAGACAATTTACACACGCGCTGTTGTCCTTCACGTATTTGAAACGTTCTTCGGGAATCATTTTATGAAAATCAGGACATTTAAATAAATGCTGATGCGTTATATTTGTGCAGAGACACTTATTAGCGGTTTCGACCGTGCTCACATACGCGTGATACTTCGGCGGCGGTTTATTTATATTTTCCCTTAAGTGATAGCGAGGTATCTTACTCTGTACATTAGTATTACCTGTAGGAGCGGAATTATTTATTGGTGTGCGTTCAAACACCTTAGAACGTGTTTTTATGAACAGCACGAGCTCATCAAATGATGGAATATTAGAACCTACACTCAACTCAAAAGCGCGGGCAGATTCTGAATCTAGTTTTCTCAATGCGATTTGTAACAAAATCATATCTTTTAAATTATCTATCTTTAAATTATCCAGGGCGCGAACAGCGCTGACAAACTGGTCTATGAATAAATTATAATTAACAGCCGATGCCGTGCTTAAACTCTTAAAGTCAAATAATTGATTTAGGTAAGCGGTGGCGATCATTCTTTTATCTTCATATTTATCGATAAGCGCTTGCAACAGCAGATCATAATTCTCAGCACAGGGACTAATTCCTGCGCACACATTAAGCGCTTTTCCGCTTAACTTTCCTAACAAGAAAAACATTTTTTCTGCTTTAGTGAGCGAAGCATTTTCATGGATTACAGACTTAAAATTAGCGTAGAACAATGGCCATGAGCGAATGTCTCCTGAGAAGGAAATAAGTTCGATAGGCGGTAAACGGATTTTGCTTTTTTGCGGTGCGACGCCGTCCAGCGGGGACGACTGCGAGGACTGCGATTGAAGCCGCTTGATTCGGCTGTACAATTGTTCGAAGGCGACCATACATTTATAGTCAGGCTTCGCCGCGGGTTTAATCTTTAATAAACGAGAATTGTATGCGTCTAATAGGTTTAAAAACTCACTACGTAAAGTGTCAATAGTAGCACACTCAGCGAGAAACAATTCTCTCGTCTCGGCGTTTAAATTTATATTCGCGGAAGAATCGTAAATATTTTGGATAAGTTCAAAGATAGCTTCTCTTTTAGCTTGAATTATTAACAGCTGGGTGTCTTCCATAACGGAGGCGGTATCAGAATTGTCACTATCAGGCTTTTTAGGTTTCGTAGACATTATTATGCGTTAATATTATGCAACTAATAACTAAAAAGGATAAAAAACTGATCGTGACGCGCGGGGTAATGACCCGATCGGCTGTTTACGGCCGGCCGGCGAATTAACGTAAAGCGGGTGGATTGAAAATATGAATGCGAAAGTATCTAAATATGGTTAAATACGTTATTTTAAGCGAAAGACTTATCAATACATTTATGTAAACACCTTGGTAATGCTAGAATGCAAATATATATATAGCGTGAGGTAAGATTGGTGTGATTTTGTGAGATTTTACGACACAATGTCGCATGCGGTTACGTCTCAATGACAAAGAAATATCACAAAATGAATTGAAATTTATGTTAAAATAATTACTTTAGCGGTTGACTGCGGTAAATACACCTAAATAGACCAATAACTTAAGTCTAGATGGGGCGGGCGAGTAAATAAATGAATAATTTGAATCGTATCCAGCCGTCACAATGGCGACGGGTACGAGATAACTGCGGAATTTCGGCTCAAATAAAGAGAATCCGATTCGAAAAGGACCATATTATGGTGGCGCTTGTAATTTAAACACCTTCGATAGCTATGGGAAAGCTGAGTTAATTGTGGCTCGTCGGAGATAGTTGGAATATGTAAAAGGAATGTGCAGCGTACCTGGACTCGGCGTATGCGGCGGGCAATCCAGGGGTATAAACACTCCTCCACAACACAACAGTTCACTCACGAGCCGCGGAAGGCCACCATAGAGAATTTACACGAATTTCAGCGGTTCAGCGGGAGCGGTCAAGGCAAAATGTATTGATATATATGCGCGTACGGCGATCGGTGCGGCGGGTGGTTTTGCACACTAAATTAGTATGGCGGACTGCGGACGGCGGATCCGGACATGTCACGTTGGTGCTTCCATCTTGCGGTAGTGTTTCCAACGCGTGCACATAGGATTGGGAAATGGTAGGGTTAACTCCTAAGCCACAATAACTTGAACATAATAATTTAATGTCGTAATAGATGGCGTTACCACAAAGTTTAAATGAATCATAGTCTCCGTACCAGCCTCTAATGTTCCCACTGCTGACACCGGCCTACTCTGGATAATTGAGAGTGATTGATCTACCACGGAAACCCAATCCGGATTGGTAGATGACACGTGGCTTCGAATTTTTGGTTCTTAGCCATCCCGGTTTCCTCACGATGTTTTACTTCACCGTTTCGAGAACATGGTATTGATAAAACTTATTGGTGCACGGGTTTGAACCAGCGACCTTCAGATTGAAAGTCGGCGTCTATGCCCCTGGGTCACCACACTCTCTTAAAGCATAGTCTAAAACGTATAAAATATATTCTATGTAATATATTTCAAGATATAAGGCCTTAAATTAAATTATATTACACTGGTGACCTGCGTTTTAACGGGATCAAAAGTAGCCTACGTATTATCCAGGATATAAGCTATCCAGGATATAAGGCACCCAATTTCATCAAAGCACTTGGTACCAATTTACAGCCTCTAATCAAGGCGCTTAGATTCATCCGTAACTGGTCACACCGGCTCTAACTGTAGTCTCGACTTCCTGCGTCTGAATGACCCACTTGGTTGCTGGTACCACTATCTGCTAAACTGTAGGAATATACGTTTACACACTCGCACCTATACCTCTGCACTAGGATTCCCTGCGTAGATGGCATGGTAAACACAAACACATGACAAACACCCAAGACTCGAGATGTCTTCATGTTTACCACAAAAAGAGTGCCTCTGCCGGGAATCGAACCCGGGACCCCTCGCTTGGAAGGCAGGGCTACTATTAGGCTATTTCTTAAGCTATTGCTATCTCTATTTGGTGTGCAATAAAGCGTCATCTATCTATTGTATGATAGATATTAACAGACACAGAAAAAACATTACTCACACAAAAAATTGTCCGGATTGGTAATCGAACCCCAACCTATACAAGGCAGAGCTACAACTAAGCTGTGAGGCCAATAAAAAGGCGCATAAAATCTTTGTAATAACGTTTAGCAAAACTAACAAATGCTCTCTTTGTTCCAGGTCATCGCCACAAACAAACATGCAACATTAACAAACCAACATGGCCCCAACAAGTCGGCCTGCCCAGGCCACCGACTCGAAGCGTAGCAAAGTGATGAGTTTTAGACTAATTAGTGCACAATGTACTATTGTGTTAGTGATACTCCAAACCTTAAGTTTGCAGCATGTGGATTCTGGCCCAGTGGTGTTTAATATGGACTATTCACAAGGTAAAACCTTTTTCTTTATTTAAACCCACGAAAAACAAGTGTTTAAGTGACGGAACGAGCTGAGGGCCCACCTGGTGGTAAGTGGCGACCCCCATGACAACAGTAATGCGACTCAGTATAAGATTTGGATCTTACTGAGTCGCATTCAGCCTGCTACGTCCATCACCCGAGACGGGGATGATACGTCGATTTCGCATGTGATTTCACTGGCACCCACAAATATCTTAACAGATAGTAAAAATACTATCGATGGTACGGAATCCTCAGTATGCGAGCCTGAACCACACATACAGCCAAACCCTATAATCCGCTAATAGATAACAATGAAGATAGATTCCCATAGCACCATTGTTATATGTCAAACGATGTATGTCCCTTTGACAGGTAACAATGTTAATGGTAATATATCTCCAGCAATATGTAAGTTGATTATAGAAATTGGCTCTTTTCCGGTACTTTGTCCCCCAATCTTTCTAAAGACGCCCCAATGTCAAAACATTTCACTCCGTTCATAGAAGAATGACTCACGCACGTTGCCTAAAACTTTTAAAAAGAAAGTGAGAAAGTACAAGTGTGGATAATATGGATATTTAATGCTGGGGTATGGCGAATGACGCGTGACGGCATCGATCGCGGAACGCACGCAAAATTTGACAGGTGACAGCTAATAGAATCTACACACCATCACTTGATTTTACAAAAGTAATGTATGCCATATTTCCTTTTATAAACGAAGCGAATAACGTCTTAACAATACACGAATTTCATATTTATCGCGTTCCATAATATTTATTATAAAAACGTACTGCGACAATAAACAAAGAGAGATTAAAAGAAAGTAAAGCAATTGTACTCTTCATAGCATCAGAGACTAGTCTTAACAAGTTACGACATGTTTCAATTGATGCGCAGGAATTTTCACATATGAAAACCGACATTACTTATGAGACACCCTATGTGGAATAGAAAATATTTTATTTCATATAGTCCTACCTCCAGGGCACAACCTACCATGGTCCACTTGGAAGTCCATTAACAGACTCCGGACTCAGTTTGGTCGCTGCAAACAGAACTTGTGTGCATGCGAGACTCCACCTTGACTGGGTGCGATTGTGGAGCCCCAGTTCAGTCCATGTCCCATTTACTTGTATGTCCCCTGCGCCCTGCGACCTGCATTGGATGATCTGCACAAAGCCACCAATAGAGCTGTTGACGTGGCAAAATTCTATCGCTACATCATTTAACTTATAAGAAACATTGATACAATAAAAAGAAGAATTTGACACACATAAAAACAATATACAAACAACATGAAATATACCTAATTGCCAACATAAAAGAAACAATTGCAAGAACATCAATAAGCACAAAACAGTAATGGTCCTAAAACTAAAGTATTAAGATATATAATACATATTGTAATATTAATAAATTTTTGGCCTTCCACTGCGATCTTTGTCTTCTACGTCGAAATCACCATTTTTAAACTTTTGAAACCACTCTCGACACGTTCTCTCACTCAAAGCAACCTCACCATATGCTTCTACGAGCAATCGATGCGCCTCAGCAGCAGATTTCTTTAAATTAAAGAAGTAAACTAATATTTCCCGCAAATGACGCTTACTTGGCTCAAATTTTGACATTTTCAAGTTATAAAAATTATATTTTACCAATATACAATACAATAAAATCAATGATATTAATAGGTTATGTTGTTCTTGAATGTCCAAACTATTTTTTAAGCCGGTTATCATCTGCGAAAGCTAACCGAAACTCCGTGCCGCGCCATCTACAATAAAACGGCGGAATCTTATTTGTACTCCTAATACATAACACTCTGTGTTGTCAGAAAGGACCCAGTTTCAGCTTAAAGCCATTCTTAAACTTACACTTTAAGACGCAGCGCTGGTTTTCAGACGGCGCCTATGGTATGGGTGACACCAGAGATGGAACCCTCTTCACAATAAAAAAACAAATAAATAATAAAAGATGAATCCATCTTCTATTTACATTTAGTAGTACATTTTATTAAATATCTCTCGTTTTGCCAAAACGATTTAAAAAGAAAGTATAAGCATGGATAATTTGAATATTGGAATGAGAATGGTTATTGAGCGTGATGATAAGAAATGTCGAACGCAGACACGCAAAATATGACAGATAGTGCTAATAACTACTAGACACTACTCGTATCAACGAAATTACAGTCCTGGATTCGAATCCCGCGCCTGATGACATGATACAATATCTTTATTTTGTTTTTATATGGTTCTAATAAGTGTTACTTAATTCTACATAGATACATTTCAAACACACAATGTGTGTTTATTTTCATAGATTTCATAAAAAATATCTCGTATATTTTAGATGTAATATATAGTAATCGAATCGTTTTTTTTTTTGGGGGTACAGTTACTCCCGTCCGTAGGTGAGAACACTTCGTCACAAAAGTGCTTGTCCTGGGTGGGAATTGAACCCATTACCTGCAGCGCAGGTGACTAACTGACCTGTGAAACCAGTAGACTAGTAGTCTTCTGTAAACATTACTTTTTACTTACCGTTTCGGTATTGTCTTGAGGACTTTCACTTCCTAACTTCAAACTGGGTCGCGCATCGAACCCACATGTGTTGCGAATGGTACACAGCAGGTTTCAACAGACAAACATGTTACAAAATACAATTTTTATTTGCCAACCGTACACGTTTTTCACAATAAAACCTGCTTTGATGGTGACTAATAGTAAAATTGTAAAAACCGATTTTGAGAGTGGAATTTCTCCTTTGGGTTCTGTACATCAGGAAAAAAGGAACCCTTATGGGATCATTTCGTTGTCGGTCTGTCAGACCCTTTTTTTGGGAACGCGTGGAGGTCCAGTTGTTCGAGTCCGTAGGTGTGTACCCTTTGATTCCCTACACGTACACTCTGGGTGGTGCTAAAGGAGCAGCCAAAAGTAGCAGTAGAACTTATGCCCAGTTCGTCCGGAGAGGTACTGCCACCACATCTGGAATGTGCCGCCAAGCAGTAGTGTTTTTATTACTTTGTTCCGACGGAAGGGTGTGGCTGCCGGTGAAATCACATGCGCATGAGACATATCACCACCGTCTCGGATGATGGACGCAGCAGGATGAATGCAACTCGGTTAAGATTTAGAACTCATACTGAGTCGCATTACTGTTGTCATGGGCGAGGGTCACCACTTACCATCAGGTGGGCCCTCAGCTCGTTCCGTCACCTATTCACATAAAACAAAGGGTAATGAATATCAAATAGATATAATCTCTTGGAGATGTAAAAACCCCTTGTTTAACATATTGCATAGCCCACCATATACCCATTTAAAGTTAATACATAAAGGAATTGATACAGAGAAAAGACGTCTCTTAACCTAAAGGGGAAATCTACAAAACATAAGACATGTCTTTCTTGTGGATCTAAGTGCTTGTCCACAAAGGGACGGATGAGAAAAGATTGCATGCAGCGGAGATGCCAATGTTAAGATGCGTGGCGTAACCAGAATGGACCAGATTAGGAATGAGTTTAGGGGAAGTTTAGAAGTACTTATGAGTAATAGATTGGTATGGTATTGGCGGGGGTGAATCAGATGGACAGATATAGGGAAGAGGTAGATCGAGGAAAATATATGGGTAAAGTTGGAGTAAGTGTTGATGAAGGCTGGTAGAAGAAAACATATTGTGCCGACCGCACCTAGAGTGGGGTTCTAGGTATGGTAGTAGATATAAGGGAAAAAGCAGACCGAGGAAAAGATAGGATAGGAATAGGATTGCGTTAAAGATGTTATAGGTAAAAAAGGATTAAGTACTGAAAGACGGCTGACATAAAAGAATAGAAGAAGAAAACATGTTGTGCCGACCCACGTAGAGAAGAAGGACAGGAAGATAATGACAGAGAAAGATATAGAAGATTCACTAAAATCTTAATATGTCTCGCGCCGTTTCATTAACTTTACCACAGAGAATGTAGGTGAACGGTTAACGACCCGACGACCTTAAAACTACTTCGTGACTCAGAAAAACTGAGACATGTCACTGTTATATAAACTATATAATGAACTGTTATATAAATTAATATTTATCATCATAATAATATTATAAATACGAAAGCTTTCGTATGTATGTTTGTTCGTCCGTCGAGCTTCGACGGCTGAACGGACCTGGATGAAATTTGGCACAGAGATAGATTATAGTCTAGAATAGCACATAGAGTTTTTATCCCGGAAAAATGTACGGTTCCCGTAGAAAGTCCAACCGCGGTTAACAGCGCAGGGCGCAGCTAGTGGACTATAAATTACAGATCCAAATAATTAATGACATTTCGTTCTTTCGGCTTTCTCAGGAAAGCTCGAGTGCTAGGTGAATTGTATTATATTTTGGGGGGTCCAGCTGCTCGCGTCCGTAGGTGTGTACCCTTTGATTCCCAACCCGTGCTTTATAATATTAGTAGGATATACTACCGTTGGGTTAGTTGGTAGTAGCCCTGCCTTCGAAGCGATGGGTCCCGGGTTCGATTCCCGGCCTGGGTACGCTTTGTGTGGTGAGCTTCTCGGGTCTTGGGTGTTTGTCTTGTGTTTCTGTATTTGTCCATGCCATCTGCGGCACAGGGAATCCTAGTGTAGAGGTAAGAGTGTGTATAACGTTTCTTCGTTTCATATTCACCAATATTTTATTTGATTAATATTATCATATTTATTATCGTGTGTGGGTGGGTAGAGCCGCGGGCAAATAGTCGGTTAAAACATTGACTCATGGACTTTCTTTTTATAAGTAAATTTGGTTATCTCTGGTATTCTCCAAGATTAGTCATTCGTTAGTCACGGATCTCTTTGAGAATCGATTATGGAAGAGAATGTTTTTTTTTCCAATTATCCTCAGTTTCTGGCAGATAATGTTAAGACAAAATACCTTATTTAGAATAGAAAAACTTTATTTTGCGTTATTAGAGCACATTTTAGAGTACATTTAAAAAATAATAACACAATTACATATTTAAGAGTACGTAACAATAAAATAGGTAACCACATGTGCTGCGTCAGTGGACTGATTTGATATATTTAGTCAAACTCATTTATTCCTTTAGATCTCAAGTACAATTTGACAAGACTTATGTACAGCCGCTATCTGATATGTTTTAATGACTATAAGTGTTCTGAAGTATCCCTACGTTTAATAAAGAATATGAATATAATTTGGATTATTTTCGTTCAATACTTAATTATTAAATTTTAAATACTCGGAAACGTAAACGGGTTAAACGAGTTTACCCGGATCAAACGGTTTTGTCACTCTATTTACATAATAATCGTAATTATTGGATTTGTACATCCACAATCAATATCACTATCTAATTATACTATACTACCAACTGTATATCTGTTAATTTGTTAGGTTATTATAAATAAATATTCATTGAACTAAGCATAGCTAACTATGGGAAGCATATCACATATAAAATAGATTGTACTTTTTTATATATATTACTGGGGTGAAGGGTGTGGGTGCCGGTAAATTCACATGCGCATGAGTGATACGTATCATCACGCATGGGTTATGATACGTATTACTATTCGCCAATATTAAATCCATCGATGAAGAAGCTCCATTTCCTGCTATTTATATATAATTTATTCACAAATCATGTCCCATATATTAATAGGTGGCCGACCTAATGACTCATTTTGTCTGGCAGTACATTTCAACGGGCATCGTCTTATCTATACACAAATAAATAAAATTGAAGTGTCTGTTTGTAATGTCAAGATAACAGCTTTTTACTAAATGCATTTGAAAGTATCTACAATACTTATATCAGTGGCGGTCTTAGGGGATGGCAAGCAGGGCAACCGCCCGGGGCCTCGCTTTTGTAGGGCCTCGCACCCTCGCATAACAACTCGTTTTTTGTTTTAATGTACTGCAGCTGTCTTTAGGAGGATGCTCTCTGATTACCAGGAGCCCTGCACACTTCCAAATCACCTAAATTCCTCATACGCCAAGAGCCTCACAAAGATCTATCGCCCGGAGCCTCGCAATATCTAAGGCCCTTGCTTATATTAAGGCAAGCGGTCTCGGGGAAGATCTCCAATGCGGTGGTCAGACCAGCTCAAAGTGGGCCATTCTACTAAGTTTGAGACGGGATGGCCACAGACAGAAACCGATGGAGACGACTCACGAACATATTGACTATACGTGGTGATCGCGATCTTCAGTCATGAAGGATCGACCAGAGACAAGTGCCGTCTTTCTCTCTCTGGTCGATAACAAAAAATCTCTCTGTTTAATCCGAGTAATCTCCAAAACTGGACCTATTTTGAGTAAACTTTCACTCAAAGCTGATGTTATAAGTAGTAATTTTATTATTATACAGAAAAAGATTAAGGGATCCCCGCAAAAAAGAAGTTTATTTATTCGCGATTCGATGGCGTGGGTGACAGTTAGTAATACTTATATAAAAGTAGCTAGTAAAATATTTATCAAAACATGAATTCATTCTATTGTTTATAACTATTAAATCTTGAACTATGACTTTCTTTATTGGAAATTTACTGCATTAAAAATCTAAAAAACCGGCGCCATATGTGTGGAATTACATTAATGATTATCCTTGCACATCAGATAAACGCGCAACCATTTATTATGAAAAAAAAAATCTTCATCTATGGGAATTAATCTAATCTAATTCTAATTAATCTATGGGAATAATTGGGCATATGGGAATAATATCTACTTAAAACGGATCATCCAAATCGGTTCCCAGTTAGAGAAGAAATTGCGTAATAAACTTACAAAAAAAATACAGCCGATAACATAACAAACAACCTCATTTAAAATTGGATAACAAAACAAAGCATTGTTCAAAACATTAGGACACTGCCATCTGTTATAATTGACCGGAAGCTGTATATTACGTTGAAAACGAGCTAATTATGTGCTTCTGACGTCGAAGTATAGATGTCGCTATTAAGCGATAAATAAACCAAACTTGTGAATAACATATTAAGAGTGAGTTGCACCAAGGAGTACGTTATTGTTTTGGATAAAATTAACTTTAGCAGTTATTATAACCATAACTTTAGAATTTACGATACACCGTTGCACCTCGATACGTTGCAATTAAGAAGGGTGACCAGTGATAAGACAAAATAATAAGCTCAACACTAGAAAGGGTAATTTTTTTGTTGAGAAAGCTTTTTAGGCGCGTTGGCTATTTTTTGAGATGGGAAAAAACTATTGAACTTGCTACACTTACCGTTACCGTTACCGACACCTCTGTATATAAGTATCTGTAGTGTAGTCTGCTTTTGTTTTCACTTCAGTCGCCACTCCCGGAGTGATGTTGTTTTTTCTGTCAGTAGAACACGCGAAACACTAGACTAGCTACGATATATATTTTATTTACACAATTTATACTTTATAGGTTAGTAGTGGCACGCAGACCGTAATTATAACCTTAACCGCCGGAAATTAAGCGGTTAATGTCAACGTTATTTGTAACGCCATTTTAATCATTGCAAAAATGGTGCTACCCTCAATTCGTACCCGGAGATTTGATAGAAAGTTAAGCTTTTGTTACCGTTATAGTAAGATAATGCAACTCACTATAAGAATAGTTAATTAATAACTAATAGTGTTTTATTTCCTACGTTTACCTCGATCAGGATGAATGATGCGCAAATGGCTAGGTAGCCGTGTTGGTAGCGACTGTTTTAGAAGCAAAAGCTCCCAAAATCTACCAAAAAACACGTGTAAGCATGACAGTATTTTTCATATTGACAGGTTTATATTTTAAATTATGAGAAATTTGATTTATAACGGTTATAATTAGTTTCTTTGTGACCGGGAATCGAACCCTAGCCTCTGTTACCAACTTCGTTGCGTCGTTTGCGTCTATACATCCACTTGTGTGGTTTTTTTAATACATTGTGTTAATTGGTTTCTTTGTTATTGTTCCAGGTCCTGTGCCTCTAGCCAGGAATATCCGTCACTTGCCCTGCATCACGAGGAAAACAGGCCAAGAAGGCCTCTGCATGTTCGCCATAGATTGCCTTAAAGCCAACGGCACCCACTTAGGGACATGCATAGATAGATTCTACTTCGGATCCTGCTGCCAGATACCCGACAAAACTGTCATCCCTCAAATCATCACCAACCACATCGATGACAACTCCATAGACGGAGCCAGCTTTGTCCATCCCCAAATAGAGGATATCGTCAAAAAACCCGAACCCATATCCCGAAAAACGACCACAGAAAGACCAGAGACTACAACACAGTTACCTTTGGAAACAAAATCTGACGAAATGACTACTATCGACAATAAAATTAGCAATGACGAAGCCACCGCAGCCGTTGAGGCTACAACGAAAGCGGTAGACAAATCTAAAGTCACTGAAGTTCCAATTAAACTATCCACATTCCAAAGTGTGTCTGGAGTAAGCAGTACGGCAACAGAAAAGATAGAGACAGAAACAACCTCAACAACGACTTCAACCTCAACAACTGAAACAACCCCATCGAGTACTCTAAGGCCAAAGCCAACGAAGAAGCCAGTACGACCATCCTCATTCACAAGACCCACTTACAAACCCTACAACATAACACGACCGCAGTACACACAATCTACATACAAACCTAAACCAACAAAGCCAGTGTTAAGTACAACAAGAAAACCACCGTATCGATTACCACCGAAACGACCATCGACAAAGAAACCCTTACCGCTCCCACCGAGATTAAATATCACTACCTTACCGCAATCAACGAGCTCCAAACCCCTTTTCACTAGACCACAATCAGTAATAACATACATAAACATAACGCAAATCTCTACTACAAAAGAACCCAAACCGTCAAGCACAACCTCCTCAACTACGACTACAACCCCGTCAACAACTACAACAGAAGAGGTTGTAACGGAAAAGGTTACAACAGAAAAGGTTGAAATCACAGAAGTACCCGAAACAACTTTGACTACTGAAGCTTTGACAGAGCGGGTAACCGAACCACCCACAACGGAAGCTATGGAAACGGTGCAAACAGAATCAGTGACTATAGAAGAGGTGACAGAGAAAGGTACTGTAAGACCAGTCACGGAAGCCGATATGCCAATTGAGGTGACGTCTACTGATTACCCGCCTTTCATGACTTGGTCTTCAAATGTCGATTCTGTCACAAAAGCGCCAGAGACGGTAGCTGAACCTACAACCTCTACATCAACTACGGAATCCAGTTCAACCACTACGGCTTCTACGTCAACCACAACGTCATCTACAACCACAGAAGGTAAGACTAATCCAGTTCATTCTAGTATTTATGTTAGTTGGTTACCTCCGTCCATAATAACTACTATCACGAAGGTCCTCCCCGAACTTAGTATGAAGAACCAAGTCTCACCCACTGTTGCGCCCGTCACCCGTGAAGTTTCATGTGCTTGTGAATCCACCGGCACCCACACTCTTTCACCAGAACACGGCTGTGTTTTACTGATGATAGACGTGGTGGCAGTACTTCTCCGGACAATTTGGCACAAGTTCTACTACTTTTTATGTTATTGATGAGGCACTCAAGCTAACGGCCCACTTGATGGTAAGTAGCTACCGTCGCCTATACACACAGATATGTCAAATTACAATCAGTTTTCGTGTTTAAGCTTGTCTTATTTGTTAAGTTTACGTCGGTTCCAAACCTAACCGACCAACTCGAGGGGAAGAAACAGACAAGAAACCCCTCGGAGACAGTATTACATATTCGCGAATATGGTCCTGCGTCTAAAGCGGAGCAAATTCATTCGATTCGATTCAATAGGAAAATTTATACATACAGTACGTACTCGTATCAGAGGTTCTTAATTTCGTATACGCCCACTAACATACAGTTCAATGACTGTAATGTAAAATGCCTATCGAACAGTTATATATAGGTATCATCTATTACTCATAATTGGACACTCACAATTGTGGGAAAAATAATAAGAATACATAAACTCATGAGCTATAATTTTTTAGATTACTGACCCACCCAAATCCTGGTGCTTAATTGTATATATTTACGAATTCTAAAAGTTTTATTTATGTGCACCATAAAAATACAATAACATGCACAGTTATGCTAACTTATGTAATTAGTACCCGGGCGAACGAGATACGCGAGTTTTTATAAAATCGTGTTTTATCCATAATTAGATTTATGAGAGACCTACGAATTACAATATATAATATATTAATGATCACAATAATTATATTGTTACTATTAGATGCGAGTCGAATATATTCATACTTGGATAATGCCATTTAAGGACATTTAAGAATCAAGTACCACAACAATTTACTAGATGGCGCTGTGCAGAATTATAAGGTTAATTTATAAAAACACTTTTTTTTTGGTAAAAGAAGATCTTTTTTTACTGGAAAAACAATTATACAGGTAAACTTAAAAAGCAAACACCTCTTTGCTTTTAAGATACGCGAAATAAATATATATACAAGAATTGCTCGTTTAAAGTAATAAGATAAGATATAATATAATTACTACACATATTTCAAATTCCTAATCCGTATCGGCCTCTAATGATCCCACTGCAGGGACGCCGGCCAACTCTCGTAAATTGAGAGTGAATGGGAATCTACTAAAAGAGCCCAATCCGGATTAGCAGATGTCACATATCTTAGACATTTTGGTTCTAAGACATGCCGGTTTCCTCACGATATTTTCTTTCACCGTTTCGAGAACGTGATATTGCGCACAACAATTTTTCCTATTAAAAAACTCATTGGTGCACGTGTGGGTTTGAACCAGCGAGCTCCAGATTGAAATTCGGCGTCTAAGCCCCTAACCCACCACGCTATCGATGATGGCTTTGGAGCTAAATTTTGATTAGAAGAAGTGAACTTTAGTTGCGAATCCAATCAACTTTCACACACGAAGATAATATGATTTGATTGGAGCGAAAGCTAAAGGCCATTCCAATATTTTTCTAAAGACAATCAAAATCCCATTCTCATCAGCAACAGCTAGCCTAATCATTATCGCGTAAATAGAAAGTGAGTTGCCATTTCGCTGGCAACATTGTGACCTGAGCATGGCCGCAATACGTGACCTGCATTTAATCAGCTAAGACTATACCTGAGAGCGTGGTGGCCCAGTGGCACGCCAACTTTCAATCTGAAGGACGCTGGTTCAAACCCACACGCGCACCAATGAGTTTATCGCTTGAAATATTTATGTGCGCAATACCACGTTCTCGAAACGGTGTAGGAAAATATCGTGAGGAAACGCATGTCTTAGAACCAAAAATTCGAAGTCTTGTGACATTTACCAACCCGGATTGGGCTCCCGTGGTAGATCAAAGCCCATTCACTCTTAATTAACGAGCATAATCCCGGTGTCCCAGTAGTGACAACAGTCCAGATTTTCTATCTATTTAGTTCTTAATAGCTAATTTCAGATACTCATAATACAGATCTTGCCCTTGATCATCATAATGTGTCCTCAAAATGCAAAAGTCGTTCAAAGCAGTCACGGAATGTTGCTCAGAACCGTGATCTGGAACCGAGCCAACTTTGAAATGAGTTACAGCGAATCGTAGCTACAGTGCGGCCTCTGTACCTTGTCTACTCTGAAGTTAGCTGCAAAGGGTTTAAACTTCTCTCGCTAAGGCTATATAAAATATATATCTTTTTCAGAAACTTGGTCACCGATCACTCCACCGGAAGGCTGGATATTACTGTCAACCATCGCGCCAAAACCGGAAAGCACAATTACAACCTCAACAACAACTGAGGTTCCTACGACCGAACGGGAAATCCAAACAACTGAGACCGTTGAAACTTCTAATACTCCTGAGTTAACGTCTATAGAAACAACACAGGAAACAACTCAATCAACAACCACAACCTCATCCACAACCCAAGTTACAACCTCAACTACAGTTTCAACTACCACCTCGACCAGTGAACCGACAACGCAAGCTATCAATGTGACAGAGACCACACCTGTCAAAGTAACAGAAACTCTGCAAGAGTTTACTGTCAATGTCACGCTATCGCCAACTGTTCCAACGACAACTGCCAGTAGCGATTTGACGTTTACTTTGCTGTCAACATCCACGAATGAAACTAAGGCGAATGGAACGGAAGTTACGTCAAGTACTGAAGCTGGTACTTCCGCTGGTGAGTTGTTTACACGTTCGAATTTCAATTATATCAAATCGAACTTTGGCTCAGTTTTACCAATTTAACTTGAGCTTACATTTCTATTCTTAGGTTATATATATAAAGCTATCGGCCCACCTTGCGTATAATGGTGTGGCCAGTAATAAAATAATATATAATATTGTGTATACATATTATACAATATATTATTTTATTACTCCGTGGCTTAGTTAGTATTAGCCCTGCCTTCGAAGCGAGGGGTCCCGGGTTCGATTCCCGGCCGGGACACACTTTGTGTGGTGAGCATGAAGTTAGTTCCCCGGTCTTGAGTGTTGTGTTTCTGTGTTTGGCCATGCTATCTGCGGCACAGGGAATGATAGTGCAGAGGTAAGAATATTATAGTGTTGATAAAGTATGACAAGTGAAAGTACTTTTATCATCTAATTGTTTAATTAGATGTATTTAATTGAATGTAAGGTGGTCACTTTCGCTTATAACAACGTCAATATGACTTAAGTCTTGATATCTAGGTATTGGAAGACCCAAGTCGTATATCACTCGAGCCATCTTGAATGTCAAGCATATCAATGAATGACGGAACGAGCTGAGGGCCCACCTGATGGTAAGTGACCCTCGCCCATGACAACAGTAATGCGCGCGACTCAGTATGAGATCCAAATCTTTACTGAGTCGCATCCATTCTGCTGCGTCCATCTCCCGAGACGGGGATGATACGTCTCATGCGCATGTGATTTCACCGGCAGCCACACCCTTCCACTGGAACACAGTAATGCAACGACTACTGCTTGGCGGCCGATTCCAGATGTGGTGGCAGTACCTCTCCGGACGAACTTGGCACAAGTTCTACTGCTACTTTTGGTTGCTCTTTTAGCAACACCCAGGGTACGTGTAGGGAATCAAAGGGTACACACCTACGGACGCGAGCTTTTGAAATCCCTACATTCGGTTTTATCACAATTTTTTTTTCAGCGGTTGTAACCTCCACCAATTCTACAACCTCGCCTGAAACCACAACCGAAGCTATCGTCATGACAGACTATAAAAGTGGTAAGAATCAATACAGTAGCGCGAATATAGATTGTCAATTCTGAACTGAGCTGCAAACTGTCAAAATATATCGTTGTCTCACTCTAATTATCATTCACAATAAGGACAAAAGCTTTTGCAGATAACTTCATAGTATTTGAATACAATGGCTCAACTGACAATGCAATAGCGCCAACGTAGCTTACCAACTCTGAAGTGAGCTGCAAACTCTCAAAATATATCGTTGTCTCTTTCCAATTATCATTCTAAATAAGGACAAAAGCTTTTGCAGATAACTTCATAGCAGTAAGATACAACGGCTCAAATGTACCTACCTAATTATTTATTTGAATAATTTGACGGGTTGAGTTTACCTTCCACCTGATAAAGTGGTTACTGCCACCCATTAACAGCAAAACGAATCCAATCCTCCCATAACGAAGTATGAGAAGACCCACGTCACATCTCGTTACACCCGACACATGTAACGTCCCATGCGCCTGTAATTTAACCGGCATGCGCTTCCACCGGAATACAGTAATACGAATGAACCATGGGGTCAGATTACCAGGAGTGGTGGCAGTATTTCTCCGGAGGAACTTGACATAAGTTCTACTGCTACTTATGGTTGCTCCTTTAGCACCACCCAGGGGGATCGTGTAAAGATATACAGTATTCAGCTACGGAAGCGAATTATTTATATATTGCTAGCTGCGCCCCGCGATGTTACCCGCGGTATTCCAGGATTTTTTTTTGCAATTCTCTTACTTTTTTCCTCAAGAACCTTCTAGAAAGTATTAAAAAAGATGGAATCGATTAAAACGTTTTCAAGTTTTGACGTGACATAGGGGAATATGGATTCATTTAGGCAGAAATTTACTATTTAGTGCAATATTCAAATTAATTGAAATTCGAACACAAAGAGATAAAATAAAGACGACGAAAGAGTTTTTAAACCTCGACCAAAAAGGGTTTACACTACAAAAAAACGTTGAACAAGATACGAAATATTACAGGAAAACCTACCTATTATATTTGAGCAGCCTTGTAACAAGGATAAAAAAACTTAAATCATATTTTTCGGTAATTGTGTTGTCACAGATAACATAATCGCTCTCCTATAGTAGTCGAATAACCAATTCACCACAGCCAACATAACGAGACGAAACCGACAATAAGGAAGTAACATTTGTGTTAATTCAAACAAATTGCTGTGTTAATAATTATATATAATAACGGATTACGTCAGCAATTGTTCTTGAAATTGTGAGAATTATGAATAGATTTTATATTCCGCAAATAGCTGACCGTTGATGACATTTGAAACAATTACAAAATGTCAATTTAATAGGAAAAGCACAGACTACATAAGCAATGTTAAATTTCACCTTTGACGTGATCCTCTAAAAGTTAGTATTAAATTCTTTTGGCAATAGACAAAGATAATACAATAAAAAAAAAAAAAATACAAGAAGTACAATATAACGTTCGGTCCCCGGATAAGTATAAGCTGTGGCCCGGCAGACATTCCTCGCTAGCCCTGTCTACGATGCGAGACATCGTAGACCGGTTTCGGGTTCAATTCCCGGCCGGGACAGCCGATTAGCAAAGAGCGAAATTTGTTCCCTGGTTTTGGGTGTTTGTCCATGTCACATGTTACACAGGGAATCCTAGCACTAGTACGAGTCTGAAAACGTTCTATAATTAATTTTACGAAAAGAACCAAATTAATTCTAACCTGACGGGCATTTAGAAGCATAAAAATTTGCACAGAAGTTCAAATTAGGATTTAAAGTTTCATTTTGAGTTTAGAAATCTGGATGCATTTATTCTGTCTTGATGCATTTAATCTTTGTTTATTAAATGCATCGAGACATTGGGATGAAGTAAATAAATGATGAATACTACAAAATTACTGTCACGTGATTCATTAGAAGATAATTTGTGATAATTATTTTCGTTGTGGCGTGTATTTAAAGTGTCATTGGCTAGCAGCTAGCGATGATTTTAATTAACTGCTCAATCTATTGTCACAAATCAGTTTCTTTGTATATTTTGTTAAACTTCTATTTTATTAAAAATAAATACAATAATTAAAAACAGTTTTCAATTATCTATAACTTAAAAAAAAATAGTTCCATTGAAGTATCGATATTCCAAAACACATTATACATTTTACAATCATATTTTAGATACATATTTTTAGATTCAAGTGATTCAACTTCTTAGTATATACATACCTACTTATATTGATAGCTCTATCGAATAAAGTTGCTTGATCCTCTTTTTATTTCGTTTAAATTTTTTAGTCCGTCTAAATATATGTTTTACATAATTACTTAAAACCCAATTACTCTTTTTGACATTCTCCAAAAATAACTTTTGACGCATGCGTTATAAATAATAAAAATACATCATTATGACATGAATATATTATAGAAAATTTCCAAAATTGAGGTGCTACCGTTTTTATCCCCAGCAGCCTGAGGCGTAAAAACTACACGGTCACGTTAAAAGCCTAGGTTAAAGACCCCTTGACAAATGTATCTTTAGCCCATCTTTAGCCGCATAATAAACAATGATAAAAAAAAAGTAAAATGAACTCCGTTCGGAATTCAAACAAAGAGTTGACAGCGCGCGATGCGCACGGCCAAGGCAAGAGCAAGGACGTTCGTGGTTGAAAAACTATAATTTTATAACGATACGTACTATATTCGACCCTATCGATAGGAGAATAATTATTCATTTGTCGTGACTGTGATGTTGCCTGGAATAAACGACTTTTTGTGCGAATTCTTGATTCAAATCAATGGAATCGAGGATAACGTATTTTGTCATTAATTAGAAGTGCAGTGCCGTGTGAATTTAATTCGATTGTGCAGTGGAATACTATTAGTGCTAACCAGAAATAACTGGATCAACTTTGAAAATAACATCAAGAGCGTTCGTCGACCCATCTTTGTCCCTGAAATAGTTGATAAAAAACAATGTTAAAACTGTCATGACTCAAGTTTTTGATATCAACACCTTAATTCAAAGTGACTTTGTTTTGGTCAATTAGGACTCAATTAGTGCGCCATTAGGGACAAAAGAAACAAGAGCCAAAATGAGTGATAGGTACTTAAGTTCATCGAAAAAAAAACATGTGTAAAAACTAAACTGGCTGATATATAACTTACGATGCAACTACCCATAGTTCTAGAAAAAACTTGAACGCACTTGTGCTTTTGTGTGTCGCACCCTTCCAAATCTAAATACTTAACGAATAAAATAAATAGTACCTCAATTCTGTGCTTAAAAAACGACTACATAAGCAGATCAAATTATAAAATTATCATACTCTTTTGAATATTAATTTGAATTTAATGCGAGTCTGCAAAAAGTTCGGTTACAAAAAAATCGCTACGCTCTATTCGTTGTTCCAATTTTAAACATAGCCAAACGTTAGACACCAATATTTTTGTATTTTAATAGCGCATAAAACCTTTTTGATATGATTATAAACTCAACGCTCCTGTTACTGGCAGTATGTGGGCGGCGGCTATGGCAGGCACCGACCGGAAGGATCGTCGGTGGCGCGAAATCTGGATTTGGAATGTGGCCATGGCAAATATCATTGCGTCAATTTCGGACGTCGACTTACTTGCATAAGTGTGGGGCAGCGCTGTTGAATGAAAACTGGGCCATCACCGCTGCCCATTGCGTGGAACAGTAAGTATTTTTTATTAACGACCCGCCCCGGCTTCGCACGGTTAGTAAAGCATCAGTGTCGTATCAGAAACTACCCGTGCGAAGCCGGGGTGACTTGATAGTGTATTATAATTATAAACCTTCCTCTTGAATCACTATCTATTAAAAAAACCGCATCAAAATCCGTTGCGTAATTATAAAGATTTAAGCATACATAGGGATGTAGGGACAGAGAAAGCGACTTTTTTTTAAACTATGTAGTGATTTAACAACAAAATAGGTTTCAAAAACCACTCAGCATGTGCTGCGTCAGTGGACTGACACAGCGCTGGTATTGTGGCACCGTGTTCGACCACCAAATTGAGAGCTGAAAGCCTATTGCGTAATTTCTTTCCAGCGTGCCTCCGTCAGAGCTCCTGGTGAGGTTGGGAGAACACGACCTAGCCAATGAAGATGAACCGTACGGCTTCGCGGAACGAAGAGTTCAGATCGTCGCCAGCCACCCGCACTTCGATCCCGCTACCTTTGAATACGATCTGGCGTTGTTGAGGTGAGTTCTAAACCACCATTCTTACAAACTTGTTATTATAATAACTTATTTATAAACATTGCATTTATTTTAATTTATTTTTTTCAGTTTTAAGTCCTTTTGTTGACGACTTGGTGGGTTTGTGGGTAGAGGGGTCCTAGGTTCGATTCCCGGCCGGCACACTGTGTGGCGAGCATGAAGTGTGTTTGTGTTGTGTGTCTGTGTTTGTCCATGCCATCTGTGACAGGGAATCCTAGTGCAGATATATGAGTGTCTAATCGTTTATTTATGTATCTGAAAAATATTGTTTATTATAATATATATTAAAAATACAGCATAATTAGCGACCATAATTAAATTTGTTGAAGAACAAATATGAAGTAAAATTAAAACGGAAAATTGAAGAAAAAATAATTGTGTTATATTAATTAAAATGTTAATGTTAAATGAATTAAATAAACTTAAATAAAAGCTAAGTATGTTCTGTAAATCTTGCAACATAATTTTTAATTTCAAACTCATTAATTCCTTTAGACCTCAAGTATCGTTTGGATACGTCAAATTTTACACAAGTAAACATATAAATTTTAAAACTATCATGGTTATGAACATTATTATTCGTGTTACCGAGATATTTACCATGATTTGTGATGATTTGCACACTCCACTTCGCAAAGACTTCAGTTTGCCCGGGACCATGACGCATGTAACTGCGTCGAAACATCGGGAGTCAACAAAACTCACAAATCATGGTAAATATTGTATCTCGGTAACACGAATAACAAGTAAACATATTCGTGAGCATTAAAGCCGTTATCCTCAAAAGATTGAGATGAAATTTTGTTTTCATTCAAGTCAAGGTCAAAAAACTTTATTTCCGTTCATTTCTTAAACAAATACTTCACTTTTCAACCTTTAATGGTTATAATTTTTTTTTCATGGGTTCAACGAACCAATAAAAAATTCTTTAGAAATTTTTATTTCAAATTGGTCCCATAGAAATTTTATTAGAATCGGTTGTATAGTTTGGTTGATATCAAAATAACTGGAATATTATCGCGAGTAGGCCAGTGTCCCTGCAGTGGGAACATTAGAGGCTGGTGGGTGCGATGCGGCCTTAGCGGGTGGCAAGCAAGCCCGGGGCCTCGCTTTTGTAGGGCCTCGCACCCTCACAGAACAACCCGTTTCTTGTTTCGATGTACTGCAGCTGTCTTTAAGAGGATGCTGACTGATTACCAAGAGCCCTGTACACTTCCAACTCACCTAAATTCCTCATACGCCAAGAGCCTCACAAAGATCTATCGCCCGGAGCCTCGCAATATCTAAGGCCGCCCTTGGTGCGATGGAAGTGTTTTAGTAGCAGTAGAACTTGTGCCAAGTTCGTCCGGAGAAGTACTGCCACCACCTGGAATCTGCCGCCAAGCGGTAGTGCTCGCATTACTGTGTTCCAGTGGAAGGTGAAATCACATGCGCATGAGACGTATCATCCCCGTCTCGGGTGATGAACGCGGGATGAACGCAACTCAGTATAAGATCCAAATCTTATACTGAGTCGCATTACTGTTGTCATGGGCGGGGGTCGCCACCAGGTGGGCCCTCAGCTCGATGCGTCATCAAAAGAAACAAAATTTCATTGAATAGGATTTTTGAGTCGGATTGGGATCGGAGCGCTGTCCAGCTCCATAATATGAGCTACGGTTTGCGCTCGAAGCGTCACTGAACAGTGTCGGTCACTCACCACTGCACTTAACCTTAAATAAGTTCATCAAAAACAGTAAGACCGGTTCAAGCGGCCGCTAATTCGCACCTTTGTAATGCGGAGAATTTACGGCAATAATAATGTCTGCTGAGTAACTTTTGAGGAATGATTTCTTGAGTATATTATCCCGTCAATAAATGGCAAATGACAGCGTGGCCCAGGGGCACAGACGCCTACTTTGAATCTGCAGGCCGCTGGTTCAAACCCACAGGTGCACCACCGAGTTTTTTCACTTGAAAAATTGATGTCCGCAATACCACGTTCTCGATACGGTGATGGAAAACATCGTGAGGAAACCGGCATGTCTTAGAATTCAAATTATTAGAATTCGACGACATGTGGCATCTACCAATCCGGATTGGGCTCCCGTGGTAGATCAGAGCCCATCCACTCTCAATTATCGAGAGTAGGACGGTGTCCCTGCAATGGGAACATTAGAGGCTACGAAGATCCAAGTTCATTATTACGATATATAATAAATGCCTTGGTTGTTTACTTCAACGACAAAAGTGAAATCTATAGGGGCGTTGCATTAGTAATGTCGGTTTAAACCTACCCTTCTCTTGAAGTCGGTTAAAATACAATTCTTTCAACGTTTATGCGTATTTATCTTGAACTCAATTCAAGATCTTTTCCTACTGATAGGAACCAAATTATCCTAAAATAGAATCCAAACGCGCATAGCATAGCTACTCGTCTATTAAGCATTTTATATTCATCTCAGGTGGAATTAATCGCACTAATAATAGGTGTGTGAATATGACTCCGCCCCTTTTTGTCAAAATAAAACACATTTGTTCGCTTACAAAATTAAAAAAAAAATTATTGAAAGTATGCTCCATCTGCAGCTACAACCTTCGCCCATCGTTCAGGTAGTTTTCGTATTCCTTGCTTTAAGAAGTCCTGGTCTTTTGAGCTTATCCAGTTGTCAATCCAAATTTTGATACTTTCACATGAAGTAAACTTTTCTCCAGTAAGGTCTGTCTGCATCGTCCGGAATAGGTGGTAATCCGAAGGAGCTATGTCTGGTGAATATGGCGGGTGGGGTAACACTTCCCAGTCCTGTCCCTCTAAATATCTTTTTACGACTTCTGCGGTATGCGGTTTGGCATTGTCATGCTGAAGAACTAATTTGTTATGTCTATTCACCCATTCTGGTCGTTTTTCTTCTATGGCTCGCTTCAAACGCATTAGTTGTCGTCGGTAAACTTCTCCATTAATAGTTTCAGAGGGTTTGAGCAACTCATAATATACAATACCTTTCTGATCCCACCAAATACAGAGCATGACCTTGGCACAGTGAATATTTATTTTTGGCTGTGATGGGCCTGGTTCGCCTGGTTTCACCCAAGCTTTTTTGCGTTTAGGATTTTCGTAGTGTATCCATTTTTCGTCTCCTGTGACTATCCGATGCAAAAATCCTTTTCTTTGCTGTCTTTGAAGCAGCATTTCACAAATGGTTTTCCGACGTTCCATGTCTCTTTCTTTTAAATCATGTGGAACCCAGTCACCGGCTTTTTGAATCATTCCCATCATTTGTAAACGCTTTGCAACAGTTGAACGATCAACATTTAATGCTGCAGCTAATTCTGATTGAGTTTGGCAAGAATCTTCCGCCAATAATGCTTCCAATTCAGCATCTTCAAATTTTTTTGGTGGTTTTCCATGTTCTTTATCCTCAGTACTAAAATCGTTATTTTGAAATCGTCGAAACCATTCCTTGCAAGTTGTATTAGACGGAGCATGCTCACCATAAATCTCCACAAGCAAACGATAAGTTTCCGCTGCAGTTTTCTTCGCAATAAAATAATGTAATAACACTTCCCGCAAATGACGTTTATTTGGAATAAAAACCGACATTTTCGAAAAGGTGAAAACAATTGTTGCTTACACTTCAACCAAATATCATAAAATGCGTTAGATAGCTGACATTCAGTACTATCGAATACAAGTATGGTCATTTATTAGTACACGTAAACAATACTAAAAACGACATCTGTTGAGAAAGGGCGGAGTCATATTCACACACCCAATATTATAAAGGCGAATGTTTGTATGTATGCGTGTCTGTGTTTGTTGAACAAACACAGATACACGTACAAGTGTACACATACATACAATTCCCGGCCGGGCACACTTTGTGTGGTGAGCATGAAGTTTGTTTTCCGGTCTTGGGTGTTTGTCCATGCCATCTGCGACACAGGGAATCTTAGTGTAGAGGTATGAGTGTAAACGTTTATTTTATCCACTTATTTTGATTGAAAAACCAAACTACTGAACCGCATTTGATACAATTTAAAAATGAGGAACCTGAAAGCACCATTCAAATTAAAACGATATTTCCAAATCCAAGTTGATAAATGACCGAGTAACAAACATAAAAAAAAATACATAACGATAACCTCCTTCGAAAGTCAGATTAAAATAATTTCCCGCTCGTTTATTCAAACCTCCTTGTCAAATATTGTTTTTTTTTTTTTCAGATTTTACGAGCCAGTCACATTCCAACCGAACATTCTACCAGTCTGCGTGCCAGACGACGATGATGACTACGTCGGAAAGACAGCTTTCGTCACCGGCTGGGGAAGACTTTATGACGGTAGGAATTTGTAATGTTTATAAAAATATTGAAAAATGTTATTGACGGAAAAAACCTATTAAACAATGTCCAAAAACTTTATTAAAAATCACTAAAATGTAACCAGATTGACTCGGCTGCCTTGGTATGTTATTCCACAGATCCTACTACTATTATAAAGGCGAAAGTTTGTAAGTATGGATGTATGGATGTATGGATGTATGGATGTTTGTTACTCTTTCACGTAAAAACTACTGAATGGATTTGAATGAAACTTTACCACAATATAGCTTATACATCAGAATAACATATAGGCTACAATTTTTGAGGTTTCTATAAAATCTATATATATAAAAGAAGTCGTGTTTGTTACAACACTTATAACTCGAGAACGGCTGGACCGATTGCCATGGTTTTTGATTTGTTGGATTTGTTTCCGTCCCGAATAGCAGAATAACTATTAAAACATTGGAAAATTAACGAAAAAAATAAAATCAATTTATCCCCGTATTCTCCACGGGAACGGGAACTATGCGGGTGAAACCGCGGGGCGCAGCTAGTAGTAACTATAATATATACACAGATATAGACTATACTAGTAGTTGTTTTATATTATATTAACTAAAATTTTGAATTATTACGTTAACAATTATTTTATATAACCTATTTAGATAAATTAAAAGCTACTTATATATGTTTATAATAATATCGTCCTCTCTCATTATTCTACTAATATTATAAACGCGAACGTTTGTAAGTATGGATGGATGTTTGTTACTCAATCACGCCAGAACGGCTGAACGGACCTGGATGGAATTTGGCACCGAGATAGATTGTAGTCTGGAATAGCACATAGGCTACTTTTTATCCTGGAAGAATGTACGGTTCCCGTAGGAAGTCCAACCGCGGGTAACACCGCAGCTAGTTGTATTTATATTTTATATCTCCATGATGATCTTTACCTAACTTAACACCTGTTTTTTACATTGTGGAATACAATAAACTATTGAGTATTGAATTCAAAATACTACATCACCCAAATTTAACCGACTGTAACACAAATAACACTACACTTTTTTGGCACTAATTAATTGCTACTTCTGAATTGAGGATGTTTTTAATAAAGCTGGATTTCATACAAATTCGATTGAGTTATTGAGTTATAGGAACTAATTAAACAAGATCTCTTATTAATTTCCAGAGGGTCCGCTCCCAAGCGTTCTGCAGGAAGTCAAGGTGCCGGTGATCAATAATTCTGCCTGCGAGGCCATGTACCAAGCTGCTGGGTACAACGAGCACATACCTAACATATTTATATGCGCGGGGAGGAGTAAAGGGGGCACTGACAGCTGTGAAGGTAAGGGAAATAAATCTATACTTATATAATACTATTACTTTATAGTCGATAGTCGATAATTCAAATCAAATAAAAAAGAAAGTTTATATGTATATTACTTATAGTAGAGAAAAACCTAGCACCCGTGCGAAGGCGTGCGGTTGGTATTATGTATAATACACATAAATCACACTTATTTTTGTAAAATACACATAAATGACATGAGACGACTCTGTGGCTTAGTTGGTAGTAGCCCTGACTTCGAAGCGAGAGGTCCCGGGTTCGATTCCCGGCCGGGGCACACTTTGTGTGGTGAGCATGAAGTTTGTTCTCGGGTCTTGGGTGTTTGTCTTGTGTTTCTGTGTTTGTCCATGCCATCTGCGACACAGGGTATCCTAGTGCAAAGGTATGAGTGTGTTAACGTTGTTTTTTGTTCTTTATGCTTATAAAATACACATAAATCACACTTATTTTTATAAAATACACATAAATCACACTTATGCTTATAAAATACACATAAATCACACTTGCGTTTATAATAAAACACACGTATGTTCGTCAGGCGACAGTGGGGGGCCGATGGTGCTGCCGCGGTCGCGCGACGGCCGCTTCGTGCTCGGCGGCGTCATCTCCTGGGGCATCGGGTGCGCGGAGCCCAACCAGCCGGGGGTCTACACCCGGATATCAGAGTTCCGCGACTGGATCAACCAGATACTGCAGTTCTAGTACCTTGTATACATGTTCGTCTGATGTCAGAGCTCCGTTGTATACATGTTCGTCTGATGTCAGAGCTCCGTTGTATACATGTTCGTCTGATGTCAGAGCTCCGTTGTATACATGTTCGTCTGATGTCAGAGCTCCGTTGTATACATGTTCGTCTGATGTCAGAGCTCCGTTGTATAGATATTCGTCTCATGTCAGAGCTCCATTGTACACATGTTCGTCTCATGTCAGAACTCCGTTGTATACATGTTCGTCTGTTGTCAGAACTCCGCGACTGGATCAACCAGATACTACAGTTCTAGTACCTCGTATACATGTTCGTCTGATGTCAGAGTTTCGCGACTGGATCAACCAGACTCTACAGTTTTAGTACCTTGTATACATTTTAATATTGCGAAAATGTGAAATTGAAATGTGAAAATGAAAAATTGAAAATTGAGATCATCAGCTCGTCACCATTCACCAAATCGGTGAAACGCCTGACGCCTGAACAGATCATTGAGACTCCGATTATATCCGAAATAATTCGAAACAGTTATATCATATCCGGTTATGGTTTCGGATAGTTACATTTCGGATATCCGATAGTTTCTGTTACGGATACGGAGCTCCGTAACATTCCTGATCGGCTATATTCAAATGACATTGACTGTGTTTAGATTTTGTACATATCTTACATGTTGATGTAAACTATGTAGATACACACTTATATGTGTTTTATACATAATAAAACACAGTGATACGCGACAGTTGTTGCGCGAAAAAAAATGAGTGTCGTGAACACGGCCTCGTTTTACGTGATTACGTGTTACGAGTAATAAAACTCCCTAGCTAGCATCACGACTTGATTCTTTAGTTATCGAATAGAGTAGTTGAATTTTGCATCTACACCTATAGATGCAGCATCAAACTGTGCCCGATTTTTTTATCATCAGATTTTTGATAAAAGATTTGGAGACTTAAGTTTTTAGGGAAGTACCTGGGTCCTCCAAGTAAAGGCAAGATCTTCCAACGAGCGGGTGTAGGGCTAGAGGGTGCGGTCTGTATTTTTTTATGTTGTTGACCTCGGATGACAACGTTTGACAACGTTAAGCGGGCTTTAAAACTGTGGAACTGTCACATGCAGGTTTGTGTGAAAATTCCTGAGCATACAACTTACAGCGCTACTTTTCAGCTCAAGGCTTACTTTTTGACGTGATAACGTCTTATAAACCGATGAACGATGGCTGCACGCACGAATAAGCATGACTCATTGCCACGTTCCGCCTGAGCCGAGCGTGCAATCGAGAGCGAGGACTTGTTCCGCACTCTCGCTTGCACGCTCGGCTCGATAGAAGCACGATCGGCCTAAGTTATCGACAAATTATTGATTATCGACAATTGAAAAAAAATATCGACAACCAATTTTTTTTTAACACACAAAAAGCACATAGCCTCGCACAGGTTATGACTTGCGTTTGCGTGGCCTGGGGTTTTGTATATCCGGTAACTAATCTAATATTATTTAACGGATATACCATCGATTTAACCCTTGTTGACGAAAAACCATAGACACAATATTGCCGAACTAACCTAAAATCGACTTTGACAGCTTGAAGCTGTTTATTTTTGTATAAATTGACAGAAAGGGATGGAACGATTATGTCTTCAATTAATCTTATTTTTCCCGTCTGAAGGAGGGTTATATTTTACTAATCTACGGTGCAAAAATAGCCCGTTAAGTGATAATGCAGGTGTATGTATGTTCTGTTGTCAAACTGAACTAAAATTAACTTTGACAGCTGTCAATTTGTTGCTATCTCTTTTTGCTTTCCAATACATTTTAGCTAATTTTTTTAGATAAAATTTTCTATTTCCGTACTGAGGTAGGAAATAATTTTTCGTAGGTATCAATTACGTGGATCAAAGTAAATTTTATTCACTTTGATGGCCGGAAAATTTTCCCCGCCTATCAATAATTGATAGATGTTCAATTTCGTTTTAATTTAAATAGTTTGAATATTATTGATACATTTTATATAAAAACCCTACTGATAAATGGGTTAAAACTAAAACATATATTTAATTAATTACTCTTCGAATTTATACCTTAAAGTTTACCTAATCGTATTAATTATTGTGAAAAGACAGATTATTTTTATAATTTTATAATTAAACTAATTATTAATAATTATATTAATTAAGCAGATAATTATATTGATACAACGAAGCCGTCCATTATTTATTTTAGATATATTATTGTAAATAGTTTTTTTTTTCTAAATGGAATGCATTTATTATATTATTATTTATGAATTAGCCATAATGTTATCGATCTCGCTAATGAGACAATAATTTTAATAAAATAATTGAAAAATATTATATCAGTTTTTTTTATTTCATAATGTAAGCTTAAAAGTGTTATGTGTTAAGCTTAAAATAGGTAGGTAGATATGTAATTAAAATTATATATCTTTCTAATTAATCTTGTTATTAAACAGTTTAGTGAAAACAGCGTCTGATTATTTGCTAATTAAAGTACCCATAGACTGTCCTTAGTAGGAAGTAGCTCTGCCTTCTGTGCTGTAGGTCATGTGTTCGATTCTCAAACAGGACAAGTGGCGAACAAAAAAGTTTATTCCGTTTCAGTGTCTGGGTGTTAGTATATATGCATTAAACATCAAAAAAAAATACCCTTTTTATAGTAGATATTATATCAGTTTATCTAGTTCTCATAGTACAAGTGGTTAGTTTGGGCCTAGATGACGCTGTATGTATTTATTTTATATTCATTATCGACTTAATAAATAAAGTCTAAAATCTATCGTCGAGCATCGATGTGGCGGAAAGAGGCAGAAATGCAAAGATGATTAATTTAAATGGTAGGGTCTTTATATCCTACCATTTTATAAAAGAAACATCCAAATATGTAAGCAATTTCGTTTATTTTGATGATTTTTTCTTCAGTTATTTCGATTTATAAACCTAAAGAACCGATTCTGATGAAGTTTCATAAAAATCAGTCAGTCGTTTTGATAACCACCTTTGGAAGTCTATTGAAAATGTCCAAAAAATGTGGAACGCTTCACGATTTTGCGTGTCATCCTTGCGCAGGGGCCATGCTAATCTTCTCTGTATCGTTCCAATTTTAGTATATGTACTGCCGAAGCAAGTACATCGGTAAGAAAGTTTTAGAGGTACACATACTACAAACCACAAAAACACTGCTTGCGCGATGTAGAACTCTACGTTATAACACAAAAATTAAATATATTTTATATAATATTATACTTTTAATCAAAGCTTTGATCATTTATTGTTATATATTGTTGTAATTTATAGTTATTTTTTAATGTATTCAACAGAAAATATCAAATCTTGTGAAATTTTAGCGCAATAACGCTAACCTAGCGCCATCTGTGGAGTCGCAAGTAATACTAACATCACATGACGCAGGCCCGAGCTCTCGCAATTTAGTTTGATTTCGTACCAATAGATGTCGTTGTAATAAAACATCATATTTTGTAACAAAAGGAGATTAGTGTATTGTTTCATTGCTGTTTTAAGTTTTATCTACTCCACGGTATGTCAAATACTTTATAATCTGTTTATTACAGTAAAATGTTAAGAAAAATGTAGTTTAAAGTTAAGTATTGTAATACATTACTTTAATAACAAATCCTTTCATTTGGAAGTATTTCAATATTATTGTCTATAGATTGTTATATAATATTTCATTTAATTTGACATATATACTAAAAAGTGATATCTCCAATTCTTTTGACTTTGATCATATTCTTAGTCCAGAAAAAATAGTGTATGATCTTTATTTTGTTTTAATTAACCCAAGTGCAGAAAAACTTTTGAAAGTACATTAACTTTGACATTGATAGAATTTGTGTGGCTAAAGACAACTCACTGATCCAATCTTTTGTGATACGATATCAGTGCAACTATAGGGTTGAAATAATACACTAAGTAAATAGAAACTTACTTTATTGAAAGACTTACAAATAATTATTAAATCAGGCAAAGACAATCCACTCAACATATTCAAATCAATATTGGTAGACCAGATGTTACTTTGCGAAAGTCTGTATAATTTGAAAAGGAAATATTTAGTACAGCTAAACTTCCACAAATGAGTTTACAAAGACAGCTTCGTGGGCTATCTTTCTACCGGTATAAGAACAGGATGGCAGGATACGACTTACTTGAAAAGGAAATAAATTTTGGCAAAATTATTCATTACAAGTTTAGCAGAAATGTACTAAATACTACCACTTTTTCAGATTATCAATATAACAGTTATTATAGTATAGATGATTAAATGTTCATTATTTATGAATTAAAATGGGAAATTTCACTGAATCTGATGTTGTTACGAAAACCTAGAAGATATATTATTACTAATTTCTGGTTTGCTTAAATTAGGTGCATGTACATCCGTTTGTGAAATCTTTAAAACACGACGTATACAATAATTTCTTTTACATGTTATCTGTGTTATATTTACCATATTTTTTGAAGTTTTTTTATTATAGGTAATCACAAAACCATTAATTTGACACTGGCAATACAAGCAGCCCAGCGAGGATGTAGACACTATATCGGACAATTTAAAACCTTACATTCATACAAATTCAACTGAATTTAGTATAGCTACGTATGTAAATTCTTGGAACTGGCAATACACGCGTTGGCTGGTGGCAGCATCAGCTAGGATGCAGACAATTTCAAACAAACTTACAAAACGACTGAATTTGGTATAGCAACCGGTCTTAGGGCATATGCCCGTACGAGGCGTGAATACGTTGACAAATCAAAAGCGCAAGAGTAAAAGAGCGCAAACGATAAAATTGCAAAAATTTCAATGTAGAAATTTTTTGTTTTAATTCTTGCGGTATTATGCCATTTTATGTTAATTAACTAATATATATTTTGATTTAATACTATTTAGAGAATTTATAGCAAAAACTTTAACGAAACTTGTATGGATTTGAAGTGCCTTTCATTGTCCCAATTTGTACCATATTCCGAATCATTAAAAATACAATTTTCATATCTAATGGTACTTTATTTACAACAAATTTTTCAGTGACTAATCGTGTATGGTATCTACTTATGTTCCCACTGCACCAGTCCTACTCTCGGTAAGCGAGAATAAGCTTTAATCTACCACGGGAGCAAAAGCCGGATAGGTAGGTGTAACATGTGTTAAATTGTTGGTTATAAGACGTGTTTAATTTATGTCATACTAGCTACGCCCCGCGGTTTGTATCCTACGGGTACTGTATATTTTTTCAGGGATAAAAGTAGCCTATGTGCTATTCCAGACTATAATCTATCTCTGTGCCAAATTTCATCCAGGTCCGTTCAGCCGTTCTGGCGTGATTGTGTGACCTCTATCCATCCAAACTTTCACATTCAAGAAAATTATATACAATATAATAATATATATCAATATTCTTGAAACTTAATATTCAAATTTAGTGCAGATATTTTTCAATTGAAAATCTTGTTTGTTCACTTTTGGATTCAAACCAGAGACTGGATTGTAATCACCACCACACTCTTATAGGAATATAATTCTAAGGCCTATTTCATATCATACAGATCGGAGCAAAAAATATTTTTTTCACTGCCAAAACGTTGTCGTATTTGTTCTCATTGAAATAATTATAAAAACTCATACCCCTGCACTGTATGAGTCGCAGATGGCATAGACAAACACATGACTCGAAAACAAACTTCATGCTAACTAAACAAAGTGTGTCCCGGCCGGGAACCAAACACATGACCCCTCGCTTCAAAGGCGCCATCTAGCCTAAGCATAGCTTCTACTATAGGAACCAAATTACACTTTGTAAATAAATATTCGTGATAAAAATATTTGTCCTGGGCAGGAATCTAACCCACAACCTACACGCAGAAGGCAGAGCTACAACCAACTGACATGTGAGATCAGTCTAAGAAAACTACTTTGACAGTGAAAAATGCAATGTACTCCAATCAAGATAAGAACTTAGGTGAAACCTAAAGTCTAATCCTTTACACAGCTACGTCCATTTCCTATGTTCAACTAATGGTTGACTGTAGGTAGATTACCATGACAACATTGTAACTTGACAAAAAGTTTCATGTTTCATTTAATTAACAATACTATGGTACCCATAGGAATCCATTTTATGTCTAAGATATAGAATCACTGAAACTTGATAGTAAATCTTTTAAATTTAAGTTGCAGGGACACATAAGTAATTTGAGGAAAGTGTTAACCGAGTTATTTGTGGCGATGTAATCACCACTTGTCACATTAACATTACCCCAAGGACCCACAAGGGAAGTGTGCCATTTTAAAAGTCTGAAGTTGAACATAGGAACTGAACGATGACATACAATAGAAATTGGCTTTGTGAGTTATCGTCGCTTCTTCCTATGCACTTTGGAGGGCCCTTTGACGAAGCACCAGTCTACGGAGATCGACTGCCCAAGGATGTCTGCCCCGTCTAGGGCTTCGCGGGCGCTCTGAAAACATAACAACATATTTTTTATCTCACTGCGCTAGAAGGAGTATTAAGTCACAAAAAAAGCAATCGCTTACCGCTGCCTGTTTATATGTTTCATATTCAACCAGCGCATAACCTTTCAGGAAGCCAGTGCGCCGGTCCAAGTTCAAATGGATGTTCTTGATCTCACCAAATTCCGAGAACTGATTCTGTGGAACAAGTTCACAAGGTTGTTAGGTTTTTGTTCTACTTTTTATAACAAAACTCTTTGTACTTTTGTAGCAATAAAACATTCAAATGTTGTATTCAATGATATTAAATGCTATAGTATTTAATACCTATTAATAATACCCGCCCACCAAGGAAATTAAAAACAGACTCTAAATATACTCTGAAACGGAGCACGGATGGCTGGGGTAGGGTTTAGTTAACAACGGGGAACAATGCACAATACACTCCTATGCGGGACGTCAGCGCAGGCCTAGTCACCCCCACCCAGAATATGATTAGAATTTAATACCTGAATGTCTTCCTCTTGCGCCTCTTCATGTACATTGCTGACAAACAAGATCCAGCCTTCCACCGAGCGCTGTGGGCCTGGTGTGCTGACATCACCCTCTGGTGCTAAGCTGTCATATCTGTAATACAAATTACAATTCCGAAATGAGTTACCTATAAATAATTTTTGTTACGTTACTTGTTCACACTGTTTTTTGCATCTAAGCCGCCAGTTACTTGGTCTTGTCAACATATTTGATTAGGCTGAAGATTTCACAGTATCATTAATTATAAATTATCCATGTTGCTTGTACCATATTTAATTTTTTTTCTGTTTCGCTGTCCGTGCTGTCAATGTAAGGGCTTTTCGGAATACCAGGGAGCCACTGACACCACCTGGTTCAGTGCAGTTCAATACTGTATTGTGTACTCAATAACAAATATTTGCCAAACAACTGGTGGTCCGGAACCCGGCGGGGGATGCGGAGTCTGAAGGACACTTGTTAATTCACTAACATAAACAAATGATAATACCTTCCCCTGCTCCCACGCTCCGAGCCCCCCGATTCGCCTGTAAATCCACGTCCTTTGCGTTTTCGCGCTTTTTCTTTCAGCCGTGCAATACCCTCTGAAAAAAAAAATTATTCACAAATCACTCAATTTTATAATATTGTATATCACTTAATATAAGGAATAACCATCAAAATATACACTAGTTGTAATAAAGACAGAATCGTTGAATACAGTTATGAATGCTTTCTATTAGGTCATTGGCATTCGCAGAATTTAGGATGTTGGCACCAAGTAGACGAATAACAAGCAAAATAACCTATAAATGGTTTTACGATTTCCACATCACAATATTGATAATACACTCAAGATAATGGTTGGTACTGAAGATATAAGATGATAATTACGGTGTAAGACGTATATTACGCCGATTTATTGTAAATAAAACAAATTTGAATATACTTACGTTCGCCGTCTTCATCGACCTCGAATTCTTCGGAGTTCTCGATATCTAGTACATCAGCCATGATCTTAAACACTCTAAATTGCTGCTTAGCACACAAATTCGCCTAGAACTTTGGTATTAGGATGAAAAGAAAGATTTTTTCGGTATTTTACAATATTTCGAAAGCGATGCGTGTCTACCAAACAAACGAATGAATGAATGAAACCAAACCACAGACAGATATAAGAGTCCCCGCAGACTATAGACTTTATATTGGCTGATGATTTAGTCAGGTTAAGCTGCTAGTGCGGACACTGGGCCAACAATACAGTTGGGTTAGACGTGAGTGCGTAGACCAGCCAACCAATTTCACGTTCTGTATTGTAATTTGTATTCATATTTCATCTATATAATTTAAGCAGATATTTGCATAGAATAACATGGCATCTCCAAAGAAATCTTAATAGAAACTCTTTTGATTTTGAAAAAGAAGAGTTCAATGAGACGTTTGCTCCATTTCCATTATTTTGTTATCTAACTAATTTATACCAACAAATAAGTAGGTTGATTTTCATAAAATTATCAGTGTCACCAATTTTTACAAGAACAAATTAAAAAAGAATGATAAAAAGCAATAATCAAAAATGAGCACCTTTAGTTCTTCGGATTGGACTATAGGCTGTCAGCTAGCAACTCCAAAATCATCAGCACCACCAAGTAGAGTTGGACAAGAAATATTTCACAACTATATTGACTTAATCCGCTCGAAAACTAATGTATCCGCAGAAGAAAAGCAATCGGAACCTCTAGATCGACCTTTTGATTTCTTTGACGATGAAGAATTTGCCTTTGGCATAGATTTGTTGAACAACAATGTATCATGTGTTGGTGAAAACATGACTAAGTTAATTCAAATGGGTGAGTTTATTTGCAGTGAAGCTCCATGAAGCTTTTGCGTTCGATGCCTAAGACATAATCCAAAAAATGCTATGAAATCAGTCGATTGAAACAATGGAGCGCTTGCTATGCTGCCACAGACTAGGATAGATACTTATGTATGCTTGCTACCGAACCACCTTTGCAATGGTACGGCTTTTAAACTGCTAATCTTTTCGTTGAACGTAAACGATCATGCATGTCAGCGTTGCCAGCAGGTTACTTTTGTTACCTTCTAGGTAATTTTTAACTACGTCGGGTTACACAACTCAAACGTTACTTTGTGTGATATTTTGGAATTTGTAAGAATTATTTTTTAATATCTTACTTAAACTTAACTATAAATGATATAGGATGGTTAAGCGGAAAACAGCAAATATTCGTATTGATATTTTTTTTTACATAACATTTTGGATGGTATTGTGAAAAATTTTTGTCGGTTTTATATCTTATTCTAATAAAGCCAAACTCTAAAATCTTTATTTCTGAAATAAACTTATATTTACGAGATCATGCGTTCATGTTAGTTTAGCGTTTGTTCAAACCTAAACAGGGGTCAGTTAAGGTTTGTTCCATGAAGAAGAATAAGCAAGACCCTTAATGAAAGGATTTCTTTCATTTCGCGAGGATGGTCCCTTTTACAAAATAAGTACTTAAATCTAAATAACATTTTTCTAATTATTGTGTAAACAGATATTACAAAATATTTTGCTTGTTGTGGAGAAGAACGACATCACACCAAGGAGTTTTAATACTGTAAAAGAGCAATTCTTGTATATTTATTTATTTCGCGTAACTCGAAATCGGCTCTAACGACGGCAGTTAGTTTACCTGTGTAATTGTATTTTTTGTATTCAGGTACTAATAATCAGTGAAAAGACTTTGATATACTTAGCATAATTTTGAATAGCTTGATACCAATTTTTTGTATTGTACTAATACGTAGTATTTAATTTTGACCCTAAAAGGTTTCAACTAAAATTCACCATTTCGGGTCACTTTTGACAACAACTGGAACAACTGGCTGGAGCGTGCTTAATCGTTACAGTGTGCATGGTCTTCTTAATTATTTTTTTCAGTATTGCCATACCAGTTCTGCCAATGTCCGAGTTAATGTAATTTTACAAGATAGTTTACAGATACAGACTATGGTCTGTACGTGTTGTCGTATGTCAGTGTCACTGTAAATTCAATTTTTCAAAAAAATATCGGCAGGCTCGCTCGTGTCGTGTTATCCTTGACGATTTTCCTGAAAAGAAAAGTGAATTTCCTTCAGCTTGCGATATCTCACAATTTGTAAATAATGCCGGAGTTCCAATTAGCTGACTCCATCCTAGATTCTCTTAACGGTGAGCCTACTATTCGTGATAAATCGAGGATCACTAAACTATTACATAATTTATATTTGGTAGATTTATTATGTTTTGTATGACATAATTGTGTAATTTTAGACTCGAAGCGCCCTTCATTATAAATTAGCAGGAGCATAACATCATTTCCACGAATTCCCTATTGTGAACGGTCAAAATGCGAAACGAGGACCCGTATATTTACGGTATTGCTATGCTAAGCGTGTGGATTTTCATTCTTGTACAAAAATAAACAACTCTAAACGTATCCTATGTAAAATCCAAGTATAATTGGATAATGTGTGTTTCTTTTTATAATGGCTAAAAAATATTTTAATAGAAAGTAACCCAACCTTTAATTATAAGTTTGAGTTTTGTAACTAATATACCCTTAACATACAATACAGTCAGTGCATAACCTAAACTGCGGTGTACTCAGCTAGTATACAAGAGGCACTGCAAGTCCTGTTAATACATATATATAGAGCAAGAATTTGTAGGGTTATTATTGCTAGACATAGTTTAAGCAAAAGGATATTTCCTTAAAATTATCAAAAATCTTGGAATGTATGTTTTTAAAAAAAATTACTTCTACATGTATTATATGTAGTAGTAATTTTATTTTATTACCAATATCTATGATATATGTATTCTACTATGTTCACAACAAAAGTATTGAAAATAGTATAATATTTTTTTTTGTGAATACATACATATAATACATTTTAAACACCCAGACACAGAACAAACATATGTTTCTCATACAAATGCTTGTCCTGAGTGGAAATTGATTGCAAAACCCATCATGTAGAATTCAGAGCTACTACCAAAACACTACATAAGTATTCTTTCCGTTATCTAGTTCCCATAGTACAAGCCCATGCTTAGTTGGAGCTGTGTGATACTGGATATGATACTCATCATCCAAAGGTTATCTGGAAGAGATTGCTCTAAGTGACCGTACATTGTATTTCACCTGTCCTAGTTATATCTTATTAATTATGTTTTTATTTATTTGTGGTTTATAATAAAGAGTTTTCAATCTATCTAATGTCTTGATTTTTATATGACTCATTTTTTGTGGGATGTTTGTGTTGCATTTCATTGGAACAAGTTTATTTCTTAAGATCAACTTAATTTACAGCCCAGGAGCCATGGCCAGACAATGTGAAATTGTTCCAACCTTACGAAGTGGAACAAATATTACTCCCGGACAATGCCAGCTGTCTTGCTGTCCAAGCATTCTTAAAGGTACTTGTACTTGTAGAGCGGACTGTTTTCCGCAACTAGGCCGCTAGTGGGCCCTTTTTGCGTGACGGGTGGAGGATGTCACTCCAGCTACCCGATGTCCTCCAGGAACTGATGCCGGCGCAGGCTTCCCGGGGCGACCTCGGTGTCCCGAGGTAGGTTGCTCTTGGAGTAGCCACGCTTGCGCACTCTAGGAGCACGTGCGCGGGCGTCTCCTCTGCTTCCAGACATCCTCTGCATAGGGGACTGTCTGTAATGCCCAAAGTGCATAGATGTTTGTTTAGTGGGCAATTTCCAGTGACAATTCCAACTATATGTCGGATTTTGTCACGTTTCAAGCTGAGGAGTTTTCGGGAGTATCTCGGATTTAATTCCGGGAACGCCTCCTTCGACTGCCTGCAGTATTGTGTACTATTCTTAAAGGTAGTTCATATTCTTGTACTAGCTACGCCCCGCGGTGTTACCCGCGTTTGGCCACCCGTAACCGTACAATATCCAGGATAAAAAGTAGTTTGTGCTATTGCAGACTATAATCTATCTCTGTGCAAAATTTCATCCAGATCCGTTCAGTCATTTAGACGTGATTAAGTAACAAATCCATCAATCTAAACTTTTTTATAATTTAGTAAGACTGCGTCTTTTCATGTGAGTATGTTTGACTCTGGTTAATGAACTTCAAAAAGTTCCTAGCAAGATATATATTTGTATAATTTGTCGAATCAAAATAAATGGAAAAAGTATGTCTTCAAGTAAAAGAAATTGCGTATTATGCTATCCTGTGACTTTTTTCTTTGCCCGTTATATACAGATTTGGATGGTGCTTTGTTAATATGGTAGGCAAGAAATAAGGTATGAAAATTCGATTTTAAATCAGCCCCTTGTCTGTTACAGATGTGTAATCTACCTTTTGAGGTTGAGATGCGTTGGAACGCAGAATTCATGTCACCGTCTGGCCGAGTTCCCTTCATCAAATGTGGAGCCTTCGTGGTGTCGGAACTGGAGCCAATAGTCCAGTTTGCGGCCAACAAGGGTGTTACACTCTGCAGCAAGCTCACCACCGAGGAGAAAGCGGAGATGAGGGCATATATGAGTCTCATCACCAATGTTTTGGTTAATGCTGAGGTACAGATAAAATAAATTTAAAAAAAAGTTTGCACATTCATACCTCTGCAGTAGGATTCCCTGTGTCGCAGATGGCATGGACAAACACCCAAGACCCGAGCACAAAGTTTTTTAATAATAATAAATTATTAATAGTTATTTTCTTATATTGTTTTTAATAATTGTGATATTGCTTTTTTTAACATATCTCATTATTTTTTCTGTTACTCGCATATGTCCTAATACTTGTAGTCGACACAGTGAATCCTAGTACAGAGGCATGAGTGTGTAAACGTTTATTTATTTATTTATTTGAATAAAAGTATAATTTATTGTCAATTAGCTCTTTGTATACAATTCCTAACTAATTATTTCCAGCTGTACATATCGTGGATTGACAATGACACTTATAACGCCGTGACGAAGGTTCGCAACTCGTCTGTGTACCCCTGGCCGCTGGGCTGGCTGCAGACGCGGGCGAAGCGGAACGCGGTCGCCAAGCGGCTTAAGGCGTTGCACTGGCACGACAAGACCATGGAACAGGTGCTCTCTGACGTGAGTCATCTTGAATTTTTTTGTTTATGTTGCTGTAGTGGGGACGGGCCAATAGTCCTGATGTTAAGTGGTCACTGCAGGCTATATCAACAGTGATACGACTCGGGGTATTCCCCGACCAAAGAATGGGAGCCCCACGTCTCATGCGCTCATGAGTTTTTTTTACTTGCAAAATTTTTGTACCACGTTCTCGAAACGGTGCCATTTAATCATGTCCATTTGGTTGTCTGAAAGATATCGCTTATTAGCGATAAGACCGCCCATTGTACTTTTTTGTATAAATGTATATTTGGTAATCTTAATATATATAAATTACGTGTCACGATGTTTGTTCGCGATGGACTCCTAAACTACTTAACCGATTTTAATCAAATTTGTACACCGTGTGCAGTTTGATCCAACTTGAAAGATAGGATAGCTCACATCTCAATTTATGATCGCAATATTATTTTATTGCAAATTATTTGTCTATTATTTGACAGTCACAATTACAAAAACGTTAGCCACAGCAACGCGTGGCCGGGTCAGCTAGTGTTATTGTATATAAATGTACTAGCTGTGTTCCGCGGTTTCACTCGCGTTTTTCTCGTTTCCGTGGAAACAGCGCACGCAAAAATAGATTTTCGATTTTACACCTTGTGTTACAAAATAGAAATTTTATTACGGATCCCTAATTTTGAAAAAAAAAAACATAGCCTATAGCCTTCCTCGATAAATGGACTACCCAACACTGAAAGAATCATTCAAATCGGACCAGTAGTTCCAGAGATTAGCGCGTTCAAACAAACAAACACAGCTTTATAATATTAGTATAGATGTGTACAATAAAGTATATAATCTCTTATCTATGTGTATATAGAAAAGAAATCTCTTTCAGGTTGAGCAATGCTGCAACTCTCTGAGCCAGCGTCTGGGTGACAGGGATTATTTCTTTGGGAATACGTGAGTATACTGTAATTAATTGGCTGTAAGCATCTATAAATATATCACTATGTAATTATGTTAGCATTTTCCTAACATTTTAATAATAACCTTAAAATACTGCTCTTTTTTGAGAGAGCGTGGTGGCCCAGGGGTATAGACGCCGACTTTCAATCTGAAGGTTGCTGATTCAAACCCATACGTGCACCAATGAGTTTTTTTACTTGAAAAATTTATGTGCGCTATACAAAGTTCTCGAAACGGTGACGGAAAACATCGTGAGGAAACCGGCATGTCTTAGAACCATAAATTCGAAGACATGTGACATCTACCAATACGGATTGGGCTCCCGTGGTAGATCAAAGCCCATTCACTCTCAATTATCGAGAGTAGGCCGGTGGCCCTGCAGTGGGAACATTAGAGGCTGGTACGGTACTGCTCTTTGTGATTGCTATTTTGCATTAGTTAACAGATTCACGCCATGATCACTAAAGGGGTAATTGGTTTTGGACCTGTTATTCTATCTATTACCTATCTTTCTTTCTTGTGAGTAGCAACTACGGTGGTGACATGACTTATACATTTGCAGATTTCTAGTTACGGTAATTTATGGAGGCAACCATTAATTATTGGGTGTGTGAATATGACTCCGCCCTTTCTCAACATCGTCGTTTTTAGTATTGTTTACGTGTACTAATAAATGACCATACTTGTATTCGATAGTACTGAATGTCAGCTATCTAACGCATTTTATGATATTTGGTTGAAGTGTAAGCAACAATTGTTTTCACCTTTTCGAAAATGTCGGTTTTTATTCCAAATAAACGTCATTTGCGGGAAGTGTTATTACATTATTTTATTGCGAAGAAAACTGCAGCGGAAACTTATCGTTTGCTTGTGGAGATTTATGGTGAGCATGCTCCGTCTAATACAACTTGCAAGGAATGGTTTCGACGATTTCAAAATAACGATTTTAGTACTGAGGATAAAGAACATGGAAAACCACCAAAAAAATTTGAAGATGCTGAATTGGAAGCATTATTGGCGGAAGATTCTTGCCAAACTCAATCAGAATTAGCTGCAGCATTAAATGTTGATCGTTCAACTGTTGCAAAGCGTTTACAAATGATGGGAATGATTCAAAAAGCCGGTTACTGGGTTCCACATGATTTAAAAGAAAGAGACATGGAACGTCGGAAAACCATTTGTGAAATGCTGCTTCAAAGACAGCAAAGAAAAGGATTTTTGCATCGGATAGTCACAGGAGACGAAAAATGGATACACTACGAAAATCCTAAACGCAAAAAAGCTTGGGTGAAACCAGGCGAACCAGGCCCATCACAGCCAAAAATAAATATTCACTGTGCCAAGGTCATGCTCTGTATTTGGTGGGATCAGAAAGGTATTGTATATTATGAGTTGCTCAAACCCTCTGAAACTATTAATGGAGAAGTTTACCGACGACAACTAATGCGTTTGAAGCGAGCCATAGAAGAAAAACGACCAGAATGGGTGAATAGACATAACAAATTAGTTCTTCAGCATGACAATGCCAAACCGCATACCGCAGAAGTCGTAAAAAGATATTTAGAGGGACAGGACTGGGAAGTGTTACCCCACCCGCCATATTCACCAGACATAGCTCCTTCGGATTACCACCTATTCCGGACGATGCAGACAGACCTTACTGGAGAAAAGTTTACTTCATGTGAAAGTATCAAAATTTGGATTGACAACTGGATAAGCTCAAAAGACCAGGACTTCTTCCAGCAAGGAATACGAAAACTACCTGAACGATGGGCGAAGGTTGTAGCTGCAGATGGAGCATACTTTCAATAATTTTTTTTTTAATTTTGTAAGCGAACAAATGTGTTTTATTTTGACAAAAATGGGCGGAGTCATATTCACACACCTATTACGTGAGGTGATCAGGGGGACGGGTCAAACTGAATCTCACCCAATCTCACGTGGGGGAAAGGGGAGGTTCTTGAAATATCACGTATTATTTTCCCTTCATGAAACAGGGTAAAATTGCGAGAAAATTGGGGTAACATTTTTAAATTTTATCACTGTTATATTCTAAGCAATCTTAATGGTAGTCTTAATTAGTCTTGAAATAATGAAGCAAAGCATGTTTTAAAAAAAATCCAAATCCAAAAATTACAGTTTTGAAATATCTCACGTGAAATTAGGGATTTGGAGGGGGTCGATCCAAATCTCACGACATCTCACCACAGGGGAGGGGATGTTGAAAAATCGTCAAAAACGCCTCACGTAATTAATGGACGTCCGCTAAGACCATATTCCTAGTAAAATAATGTATTAAATAATTGCTTTATATGTGGTAAATTTTGTCTTAATCCTCTTATCCCGAAATCTCGAAAGTTCTTTTCCCGAAAATCTTTCTTTTTAAAACCCTACAACCATCCTTTCATAAGTTCAAATTTTCATTTATTCCTTTACATCTCAAGTATCGTTACGACACGTCAAATTTTACACGCACAAGTAAATATATCCGTGCACCTGTCACGTATCACGGTAGCCTCTTAGGCACATTACATGTACACAGAAATGAAAATCACAGTCAATTTTCATGTTTTAGCTAGTAATAGTCCGTCTCCCTATCATAGTATCCCTATATCCTTTCCCATTCCGGTCTCACTGCCCTAGATGCGCCAGTTTTCGGCCACATGCGAGCGTAATTGTCCGCAGACAGGCCGAAAGCGGCACTCAGGAATAAAACCATTCTCCATCTTATGCCATCTTAAAGTTCCTGATCATATAAATCGCTTATAATTTCATATTTTAGCTAGTATTGTCCGTCTCCCTACCATAGTCAAAGTCAAAGTCAAATTCATTCCTTTAGATCTCAAGTATCATTTGGACATAGTATCCCTATATCCTTTCCCATTCCAGTCCCACGGCCCTAGATGCGCTAGTTTTTGGCCACATTCGAGCGTTGCTGTCCGCGGACGGGCCGAAAGCGGCGCTCATGATAAAACCTATAACCACGTCCCTTCTCAAACACACTATGAAGATGGTATACGCTACTGGGATGATTTTGAAGGTGTGTAATACTGAACCACTCGAGGGTTCAAGATAGTTTTAAAACCTTCTTATGATAAAGCCAATGATCTGCACGCCCCACCTCGCAAACACATGTTTACCCGGGATCATGTGTCATGACACATGATCCCGTACATTTATACACGGGAAAAAGTGGAAAAAAAATCGTTTTGGTATTATGTCGTCTTGTCACTGGTTTTTAACTATCTGTTACGTTTTGCAACGGTGGATGATAAATTTTATGGTTATTAGGTTAGGTTAGAAAAAAAACAATAACGTAGCCATTGGTATTTTTTTTTTAAATAATTTTAGTCTCAAGAAGAATATCTGGTCTCACAAGCGTTCCAAGTGACGCGGCTTCGGATGTCGCCCGAACGAACCATTTCTGAAAGGAGCACGCGCGTTCGTCGATCCCGCCTGTGTCTCAGGAACAGTCGGGATAATATCGACTATAATAAGGATACGTTCGGTTACTATCATGTGTTTCGTTTTAGTCTTAAAATGTAGGAGATTGATAGTTTGATGTTATATGAAACGATTCAGACTCTTAACTGTACAAGAATTACATTTGATAGATCATAGTGCTTAGGTGATGTTTTGATACAAATACCTACATTTGTAGTACATGTATTACATATAAATATGTGTTCGAAAAAAATCATCATGTGTTTCGTTGTGATTTTAAAATGTAGATGGTTGATAGTTAGATAATGTTTTAAAAAGATATTCGGACTCTTACTTAACTGTAGAATAATTATATTTGATAGATCTTAGTGCTTAGTTGATGTTTCCAGGCAAATACCTACATTTGGACTACATATATTACATGATTCGAAATAATTCTTCATGTGTTTCGTTGTGTGATTTTAAAATGTTATTTGTAGCTAAAAGTAGTTTTAAAAGTGTGTCTGAAAACCAGTGCTACAGCAGCCATACTTCTGTAGCAAATGCTGAGTGGCTGAATTGTGTTCACATGAAAATTTCCTAAGTTGTACAGTTACAGTTTTTGTTTCTGGTGTGACACAAGTAAATATTTTCCTTTAATTAATCCCCTTAAGTTACAATTATTACAATTTTTTTTTTTTTTTTTTTTTTTTTTTCAATATTATCAGTATCCATAAGTTGGGTTATCAAAAATAGCACTAAAATTTACAGAACTATTGTATATCTTACACAGGCTTCAAACCGTTTGCTTCCAAGCAAATAACGATAATGACTTCCAAAGAAGGTGGACTTATTTGCACATACGATGCTCCAAAGGAATCTTCAATTTCTATAAAAGTATCCGACCAAAACTTTGTCATAGAAATCATTGAAGACATACTAGACAAAGTTGACGAAATAGCGTTTGAACTCTCACATGATAAACAGGAAAATGAAACGCATGATTTTGAGATCGTCTACCCGAACGATGGTGACTCAAAGATAGGCAATGTTTTGTTCAAAATTAACGAGTTTTTGGATACAATCGAAGAGAATACCGATTCGGTAGATCCGTCGACGGAGGCGAACGAATTTCACGTCATTAATTACGATGAAACTAATGACATGATCGTTCACGGGGCCGGAACTCGTAATGCGTTCAATCGTGAAGATGAAACGCATGATTTGGAAATTCGAGATAGTGAAATACATGATATTTTGAATGATATGACTGAAGATAGCGATGGTGTTGTAAATGATAAGCATTTGTCATCGCAAATAGAATCGAATGATAGCGCCGAAAATATCGGTCTCGGATCGGAAGCTACTGATTCTAGGTAAATATTTAATTTGTTATTCGGTAGTTTGTCAGAAAATGGCAAACGGACAGGGATGGCAAAATTAATTTAAAATAACACTAGCGACCCGCCCCGGCTTCGCACGGTTAGTAAAGCATCAGTGTCGTATCAGAAACTACCCGTGCGAAGCCGGGGTGACTTGCTAGTGTATTATACATATAAACCTTCCTCTTGAATCACTATCTATTAAAAAAAACAGCATCAAAATCCGTTGCGTAGTTTTAAAGATTTAAGCATACATAGGGATATAGGGACAGAGAAAGCGACTTTGTTTTATACTATGTAGTGATTTAGTATAATCATGTAAACCAACAATTTGTCTGAATAAAAGGCTATTATTATTATTATTATTTGGTAGTTGGACTTGTTCCAATAAGTACATGATATACACAAGTTTTTTTTTCATATCATGGAAAGATTGGTCTGCCTAATAATGATCGGCATAACAAGCAGTTGTAAGCGCTTCTTCGTTAAATTCATAAATTATAAATACCGAATGTGATTTCTCATATCTTAAAGTACTAATTTATGTTGATTAATTTGAATGGTAGTTCCAAATTATTATTAGGTATATACTGACATTTTTTTTTCTTTTTCATGTAGCAATAATAAAGCTATGAAAAAGACAAGCTTGACGGATACGAGTTATGGGGCCAGGGTCTCTGGATGTACAGAGAAGTCTGGTCCCCGGACCCCTACCTCTTCAGGTTCTGTTTTGTTTATTTTTTTTTAGATTTGACATATTCCAATTTGACAACGGTCCCTTAAGTTTGAAAGTGCTTAAAAAGCAGGCTTTCGAGCTGGTCTCTTAATTTCTCTTTTGATTTGTTAAAAATATCAGTTTAGATTATTGTGTAGTTTTATTTTGTGTACCTATTAGTCAATGTTAGGTAAACAGTTGTAAGTTAATTTATACAATAAGTATTAAATACTAGTGTTACAACTATTACCTAAACTAGGGATTGCCTGTATAATAGGCATAGTGCCCACCATCGGAAACGAAATGATAAAGCCAAAAAAAAATTAGGAAGAAACAAAGTTATACATACAAACTAGTTAAGATATAATTAGGATGATAGCAATGAATCACCAAAAAAAAAAATGTCGTACAAATGTAATGAAACCAAAGTAACTAATTTAAAGTGTGTAATTAAATGTGTATTATAATGAATGATGCCTCGAATGACATAATGCCATGACAGCCCATGTACGTAGGTAGGTAAGACTACATAAGTCAAATATTGATGCACAGCCAGATAGTGCACAGCCATATAATGCACAGTCAGTAATGTGTGTACATTTAATAGATAGCATATGGTTCTAAATTCTATTATCTGTGGTGATTTTACGAAATAAAACCCTAGGAAAACTATCTGGTACACAATAAAATCTAGTAATTCAAGTATTTTAGCGGGAAGCAAATAGTTATGTAAATTTTTTAAATGTGTTTATTCTGTATGACTTTTCCAGGATCTTTTTCGACGCTCAAAATGCCTAGTGACGAGGAAATAAGCGTGGAATCTCTGCTCAAGTACTTACGAGAGCGAAACGCGGCTTACGGAAATTATATCGAAGTAGCTGATGTTGACTGAATTGATTAATATATTAAAATTTACCAAGTGTCTAGGAAAATGTGTATGGAAATGTATTTGAAAAATTTTGATAGTTCGTTTTTTGAGTACAAAATAAAATTTTCATTTATTTATTACTTGGATTTCGATAGATTAATGCAAAATGGCAATGACGAAGTAAGTTTTAATTTTTATATATATATTAACTTAAACTGTAGCGCTTATAAAATGAATTAGTTCTATGTGAGATGTGGAATTGATTAATATATGTACAGGCAGTCCTCGACTTACGTCGTTTCGATTTACGTCGTTTCAAGTTACGTCGAACAATGTTTTGACACTACTCAAACATACGTCATTTCTATTTCCGGCATACGAGAATTCACTTGTCGCGATGCCAATGACATGCGAAAAAATATGTCTCTACTTACGTCGTTTCGATTTACGTCGCGTATTTCGAGAACCTAACATGCCGTAAGTACGAGGACTGCCTGTATTTAAAAAAAAATCCAAGTGTTTAGAAAAATGTGGATTGACATTTATTTGAGAAATTTTGATAGTTCGTGTCTAGAGTACAAAATTAATTTGTATTAATTACTTATATTTTAATAGATAAATGTTAAATGGTAATTGCGATGTAAGTTTAATTAATTATAACTTACACTGTAGCGCTTAAAAAATAAATTAGTGAGGTGTTAGATAAAATATAATGTAGATTTCTACCTGCGAAACGATGGGTGCCAGGTGCTTTCCCCGGGTGAGAAAACTGCAACGAGGTTTAGTTTGTTCTTGATCCTAGATCGCTATGTTGCTTCATCTTTGTGCTATGCCATCATCGAGGTAATATTGGTTTGTTGCAAATACTGTTTTTATATAGGTACATATCTATATAGATGGTGCCATCCACGAATGATCCACGATGCGAAAGATTGTACGGATGGATGTTTGTTACTCAATCACGCCATAACGTCTGAACGGACCTGGACGAATTTTGGCACAGATATAGATTAAAGTCTGGAATAGCACATAGGTTATTGTTTATACTAGCTGTGCTCCGCGGTTTCACCCGCGTTTTTCTAGTTTTTTTTTCTTCAGATAATTTAAAAATTATTTTGAACACAAAATCGGTTATAGTGATTAAACCATGATAGCTAGATATATGTTCTTGCAGACTTTTTTGTAGGTCTTAATGGGATCTACAAACCCATATTACATCATTTTGTTCTATTGTCAATAGTTTTTGCAGCGCACGCAAAAATAGGTTTTCGATTTTAAACCTTGTGTTACAAAATAGTAATTTTATTACGGATACCTAATTTTAAAAAAAAAACATAGCCTAATAGCCTTCCTCGATAAATGGACTACCCAACACTTAAAGAATCATTCAAATCGGACCAGTAGTTCCAGAGATTAGCGCGTTCAAACAAACAAACAAACTCTGCAGCTTTATAATATTAAGTATAGATATGTAATATTTATTTTTTTCTTCACAGCCCCACCGAACTGGACGCGCTGGTTTTCGGCCACGTGTTCACGATTATAACCACGCGGTTGCCGTGCCGGCGTCTTGCTGAAACCGTGCGCGGTTACGACTCGCTCGTCTCTCTCGCTAAGCGGGTCGACGAACATTACTTCAAGCGGGCATAGCATCAGATATTCAAGGACATCTCAACCGCGTTTCAGGGTCCTTGAATGTAAAATAGTTGTGCGTAGCATGATGAATCTAGAGACATTTTGCGTTATTGTGCATAAGATTATACGCGAAGTAATTTTAAAGTTTATTGGTGTGTTAGTGTTTATATATTATGTAGGTTTCCATATCTCTAAAGTAGAAACAGACCCGTAAAGGGCCACTGTCTTGTCCGTCTGTCTGTCGAGACCCTTTATCCCGTGGAGGTATCAAGTTGAAATCTATATCGAATACTCAGTTTTGCAATCCCTAGGAGCAGTGAAATTATGAAACTTGTAAATCATCGCAATCCAAAGATACGGCCATTAATGCTCCGTTTAAATACAATAATTAGAGCTTTTTTTGATCAACATCCCTGATTAAAATCAATAAAAAAAAAAACGTGTAATATTCTCTTTATAATATTTTTTTTTTATTTTTTATTCATTATAGTTCATCGTTTGACCGCTATCTCACCTGATGGTAAGTGATGATGCGGTCGAAGATGTAAATGCTTGATTTTCATCGATAACAGAGCTGAAGTATATTGATACTAAAATAATTTGGATAACATTAATAAAAAAAAACGTTTTATATTACGTAGTATTTACTTGTTAAGTTTATTATATATCTCACTTATATTTTTATATAGTTATTTTTTTTATAATGTGCATCTATCTATACTATATTATTAAAATATTACACTTGTAATCATATCATTTAAGTTAATTTTAGATTCAAATCGTGCGGGTATTTGAATGTTTCGCACGACGAGAATATACTGTCTGTGGTCGATGGCTCGGGGAATCCCCGCTGCCAAAGATTTTTAATCTGTTGTATTTTCTTTCTCTAAAGGTGTGTGATTAACGTAAAGTACAGAAAAATCTATTCATAATAATAGTGTCATGATATATAAAGAACCAAAATATTTTGAGTTTGAAAATACAGATGTATAATATCAGATTTAACATCAGTCATCGCAGTCTTTTAATTACGGATAAATGAGTCGCATTGTTGTTTATAGATGGAGGTAACCACTTAACACCAGTGAGCTATTACCTCGTTACACCACTAGTCGCATGTGAATGCTGTTAAGATGTTTGTTTGCTTTTGTTATTTTGCTTTTTTTATGGTTAAGAAAGTTACTAATATAAGTTAAGTTATGCACTTATTAAACTTACTGTATTATAAGTGATTTAGATTATTTCTAATAATTGAATGTATAACATTACGTAGACATTAATTGTAGCTTTAAAAAAAATCTGAATAAGGCAGTTAATGATTGGTAGATAGAGGTCTTTCTGTCTAAAAGTTTACGCCCCTCCAATATCTTTATCCCTACATGTAAAATGGTGTATAGACAATATATTCTATATCTGAGAACAAAGTAGGCAGAATATTATATTTTAGTCCAGATCGATAGATGGCGCAATAAGAGCTTCTATTTTTCTATGATTTTGTGCAATCTCTTAACTGTATAAAATATATTGGTCGAAGATAATATATAAACATAGATAATAGTTTTGTTCTGTCAGTAATTTTGCTTCGGGTCTGTGGTCAAAATGGCGGCGCGTTGTTTGTTTACTGTAATTTTTTTAATAAGTACGTTTCTGTTGCTTATTATCTGCTGCTGATTAACTTGATTTGAAACTCTCAACATTAAGCTAACTTAATGATAATACGTTTTTGAATGGGCTTCAAAAAGCAACTTTTTTAACCTACGCGGAACGTATGCATAGGAAAAATTGCGGCACAGAGCACTAGATGTCGCTACATACTTTCGAACATACCTGGGAGAGATCGCTATTAGCAATAAAGCCCTCCCATTGTAACCTCTTCTTTTTTGTTAATTTTATTTTTGTATGTATGTTTCTATCGAGGTGTACAATAAAACTATTCCGTAATACTTTTTCGACATCGAGCGAAGAAAGTAGCGACATCTACTTTTTTCTTTGAGTGACAATCCTATAGTAAAATAGTCACGCACACAAGTAAAGCGTTGCGGAGGATATTTCTTTACACACATGTAAATAGTTGTTTAGTGGAGGGGCGTGCATTTTTAGACTGAAAGATCTCTACGGGCACCTGTCATGTTAAAATTTATATTTAGGTTATCGTATTATTTACTTTTGAAACACATGTATTTTGCAGCATTTTATCAATCTATACTTAATAAAGTCAGTTTATTTAATTATTCTGTTTTATTACTTTAGCTCTGTACTAAGATTTCCTGTGTCATGGGTTGCATGGAAAAACAGCAACTCAAAACACCTAAGAACTTCATGCTCATCGCACAAATTTTGTCTCGGCCGGGAATCGAACCCTCGCTTCGAAGGCAGGGCTACTACCTACTACCAAGTCTAATTATGTCTTTTTTAACAACTAAAGTATTTTTAACCGTAGTGACGCGGGTATACTCTCGAATTGCGAGATAAAATATGGTGCAACCATATAGCTGGTAATGTTATTTTTTAGGGTTCTGTACCCATAGGAAAAAACCGGACCATATTACTAAGACTCCGCTGTCTGTCTGTCACCCGGCTGTATCTTATGGAGTTGAAATTTTCACCGATGATGTATTTCTGTTGGCGCTATAACAGAATAAAACAAATATTTAAGGGGGCTTTCATACCTAACGTGTTTTTTTCCAATTTTTCTTGGTCTTAAATAGTACTGAACCCTTCGTGCGCGAGTCATACTCGCACATGGCCAGTTTTTCAAATTGAAATTTGTCTTCACCGCTTTCTATTCTTAAGTGGGATCATGTCGATCGCGTCCATAGATGTATACGCTGAGACCCTAAACGTGTCCACCGGTGCGAAAGGAGCAACCCAAAGTAGTACTGAAGTACTGCCACCAGACCTGGTAATCCGTCGCCAAGCAATGCACTCGCGTTGCTGTTCTAGTACAGGCACATCAGGCGTTGGCAGGCGAGGCACTGCTTGGCGGCAGATTACCTGTGTGCATCAGAATAGTGGGTATAATGTTGCGAATCAGCATTTAGTATATGTGGTTCGAATCTACCTAAATCTACCAATAATGAAGAAGCAACTGGACCCTCCAAAATGTATCCACTAACACGTAAGACCAAGTGAATAAAACTGGAATTTGAGTAGATTTACAAAAAAACATACCATCACATAGAATAGTTTATTAAAAAGTTCTTAATTACAAAATACAGATTATTAAACTGTCATCACTTCATGTGAATCATGTGCGCGAGTGACCAATCGTGCTTGATCTCCGCGACATCCTCCACCACTACGCCGTCAGCGGTCACCACGCCGAGCTGGTAGCGGGAGAAGGCGCGGGCGTCACGGTAGTATAGGACTTCCATACATTTGCGAACTAGGGCCCTGGAAAATGAATAAGTTAATATTCATGGTCATTTACAGCAGCAGCCCCTTTACAGCAGCAGGTCCTTTACAGCAGCATCCCCTTTACAGCAGCTTCCCCTTTACAGCAGCATCAACTATTTATTTATGAATTATTCATATTATTGTTTTTATTCTTAATTTGTGTTATAGCTACATATTTATTTACGTTTCTCATATTGTACATATTTACTTTATAACCATTGGAACTATACAGAAAACTTTAACTTAGTATTAAGAAAACATGATCTTGTAGGTACGTACATATTTATTTCAAAAAAGTGACGTTTCCTAACATTTTTTTAAGAATTCAATGGACTTTTTTTATATTGCTGAAGTGTCGGGACAAGCTGGAGGCCCACCCCCAGTTAAGTGGTTACCTCCGCCCATAAATTAAAGCTTGACTTTATATATTGTTTTTGTGTGTGAAACTATTTTCTATTCTACTTACTTGGCCTTGGTTTCGTTCAAAACGGCATTGTTCTCCGTGGCAGTTCTGAGCAGAGGGGTTGCCATGTAAGCCCCAAGGCCGGTAGCTATGACCGCGTCCTCGTATGCTGTGCCCAACTTGTCAACCGCGCCCAGAAATGCTTCACCGTCCTGGAAAAGGTATACAATTTTAGGGAAACTCAAAACACCAAGTAATTCGCGTCCGTAGGACCCTCAGCATCCCTACAAATGTCCCCCCAGATGGTGCCAAAGGGGCAACGAGAAGTAGCTGTAGTACTTGTGCCAAATTCGCCAGGAACAGTACTACCACCACATCTGGAATCTGCCGCCAAGCAGTAGTATTCACATTGCTGTTTCGGTGGAAGGTCTGCCGGTAAAATTACAGGCGCATCCCCGTCTCGGGTGACGGGCGCAACGGGGTGCGAATTGAGCCTTCTCATACTTTGATCTGAGAGAGCCAAGTCGTTTTACTGTTGTTATGGGCGGAGGTTACCACTTAACATCAGGTGGGCTTTTCGCACGTCCGTCACTTTTGTTACACAAAAGAAAAAGAGGCACGCGATCTTCCGGTGGGATACCTGAATGCCTGCTACAATATAGTTGCTCCACAAGGGGTCCATCTTGCTGCGTTTGTTGTATAGAACGCGAGTGAGCCAGCAGTGAAGGGAACGGGGCTTCAGCTGCAAACCATCTCCGAGGCACTGCTCATCGATGCTGCAAAGATAAATTACACACACACTAACTTTAATCCCCGTTAATATTTTTTACGTGAATACGTCTTTGAATTTGCGTCCATAATGAACCAATTCTGATTGATGATAACAAAATCGGGGGATATCTGATGCTGCAGCGACATATCTACCATCTAAATCTGTTCAATTATCCGCTTGAACGGAATTATTGTCCAAATTATTGTCAGAATTATTGTAAAATTTTATTACACCACTCACTAGCTAAATGACCAAAGAACTCGTGACAATGAGTGATTACTGAGGATCGCTAGCGGTGGACGGGCAAGCACCGCTATTTTGAGATTGTTTTGCTGCGTCACATAATGTCCGCTTACATACACATATTCACGTAAAACATACGGCCTTGTCCACAAAGTAAACACTCCACTCACCCCCTAAAAGATTTTATGGGGTTTTCTTTTCACTTAGTTTCTCCTGGCCGGGAATCGAACCTACATACCTCTTGCATTAAAAGCAGGGTAATTATGAACTAAGCTATTTCTTAAGATGGAACCTATTTCTTAATTAACCACCTTAGAATTAAAACTTACATCTTCTGATCAATAATATCCTTCAAATACTGATAATCAGCATAATCTCCACCATTGCCCAGCAAGATCAGATCGTTCACTTTGGTGATACGCGGACAGTCTCGGAAACGGGCTAGGGATCCGTACGAACCAAGTGTGTCTCCTGCTAAAACACAGCCTTTGTCGAACTTCACCCCTATCACTGTGGTTGTGGTTGTAATTGGTGTTGCTGAACTGTAAAGCAATGAAAAGTTGGAATAAATAAACATGACATTTCAAACCAATTCTGCCAATGTCTTGGCTGATATTATAGTAAATTGGTGGGGCGAGTGTAAATAAAACTTAAGTGTCTGTACCCCTGTGTCTGTATACAGCATTTTGCCAATGCGTGACTTAAGTTTTTCTGCATTTGGGTTAACTAAATATAGCCAGTTTATTTTGCAGAAGTTACAACAATATTTATAACCATAATGATTTGATTAACAATAATTAAAAGTAAAAACCAGTGAAAATGTTAAAATATGTACAAAATTATTGGGAATATTAATTTTTTTTATTAGTAAACTTAAAATATTAATAATATTGTGAAGAGTAATAGAAAGAAGACATTTGAGAGATATGCAACATAGAGTTTCAACAAATTCATAGAGTTGTGCAACTTTGGACAATTGAGAAAAATATGAAGTATAGTGCTTTCATCAAAGCCACATTCACAAGTAGAATGATTCCAAATCCTCATTTTTGATAGTAGTACATAGTAGATGTAAAGGGCCTACTGATGTGACGATAAATGAGAATTTATTCAGAAAATTTTAATTATTTTAGTAGTAGCAGTCACAGCCTCCGTGTTTGTCTGTACCGCTAAAGAGTTCGAACGTACAGCCTGACTCAGCACTATGTTACACTAATTATTCCCAGGTCTTCGAATGTTCTTATACGTATTAAAGATATCACTTATAAGTATAGAAATAGTAAAGTATAGAATATAAGTATAAAGTTAACTTACTGAGCTTTAAAATCCTGCAATGTGTGATTCGTAGCCCCAAAATTTGAGGGGTTTGCAGGAAAGTTGTAGAATGCGCCTGGACTTGGCCCGTTGTGCCAGAGCGGTGCGGGGTTCATCATATCACCCATGAAAGCCATGTTTTGAATATTTTCCTTTATTGAAATTAAATTTCACAACCAAAACTACGATTTTGAAGAATGACAAGCGGCAAACTAAACTGACAGGTGGAAAATAATGACAAACAGATTTCGAATGCAGTTCGTTCCATCACACGCAATACGCGAGTGGTAATTTATGTCCAAACAAAACAGATTTGACGAACCAAACATTTGTTCGCGAAATCGCACACCACCAACCAAAATGCGTAGATTAACCGACCAAAAGGCCTAGATTATCGTTTGATAAAGTTTCTGAACGTGGCTGGGCTTCACTGAAAGTGAAATTGAATGAGCGAGGTAAAGTAAATGAATAAACTACTTCAAAATTTGCAAAAGAAAAATAAAATACTGCAGGTCAATTACAAAGCTTTTCATTCACTTTAAAACTTGTTTAAACTTATACACACTCATATCCATTCACTAAGATTTCCTGTGTCACAGATGGCATGGACAGGCTAGGCGTAGCTACCTGCCACAAAGGGTTAGATATAAAGCTAGTACGATTTTGATACAACTCTTTATTATAATTCTTTATTGTTTATCATAGGTAGGTAGTGTAGGTTATTACAGAAAGGTTTTGACCTAAAGGAAAAATTCATACCTGTTCGCAACTCTCGTCAGCACCTTTAGTACTTACTTTGTACCAGGGTTGTTAATATCAGCATCAGCATCAACAATAATTGATGCTGATTTTTAATGCTGACATTCAAGTCATAACTTGTTCTTTGAAGGTGGGTGGTGGTGAAGGATTTAACTAATCATACACAAAAAAACTGTAAGTTGTTAGCTCATCAACATAAATTAGTCGTACCTCGCTAGTAAATTATTGTGACGTGTGTTGTATTAATAAGTTATCCATAAACCATATTCGAATCTTTATTGCCTCCTCCAATGAAAAGTGTAATTAGGATGCTTATAATGTAAGCATCCAATATAATATATAATATCATTATCGTTACTATTAGAACGGATATGAAACGTAACATATCCGTTCAGAAATTATCCAACTGAAAAACTCAATCATAATACTCATTCGAGTAATTATTTTACGCGAGTGCGTTTATTAAATTAGTTACAAAAACGACAATAGTATAAAAAATTATTAACCACTAGAAATTATATGAAAAGTAGTTTCCGCATTGACTCATTAAGTTAAATTAGCTGTCATATTTGTCACTGTCACAAATTTCCGAACGAAACCAACCTCGGAATAATCGGCTAACTTCCGTTCTTTCTTTTGATTTCCTCTGAAAAATTGACACAACAAAATGTCTAAAAGAGGTTCGTGAAATTACAGAAAATCCGTTCTAATCACGTTATTTAGTGCTTAAATTAATCGCCAACGATGTTCGTCAGTACTTTTATTGTGTGTCAGTCACGAAACCATCAATATTTTGTGTTTTATTAAAACTGAGCGCGAATCGTAGTGATTGTGATGAAGATGAATAAACTGTGGTTTTTCTGTTTTAAGGACGTGGTGGTTCCGCGGGAGCGAAGTTCCGTATCTCACTGGGTCTCCCAGTGGGAGCAGTCATCAACTGCGCCGACAACACAGGTAAAATTGCATGATTGTTTTCATCAAAACATAACCTCTAAGCGCACGTTCGAACTGTCTTCCAATGATGATGATTACAACTAGAACACTAAATGTGTGTTGATACACGATGATATTTTCCTTGGCTGTGTCTGAGGTCGTTCAGTTCGATTCTGTATTGATAGGTACAGTCCATTTCACAAAGGCTTCCAGTTCAGGGATTTCTATTGAGAAATGAATTCTAGGTTACGAATACTAATACTCTCAATTAATCTTTCGAATATTCGTTTTAGTAAACGTGTTTACAAATGGAATGTTGTCTGATCTGGGTATTTTTTCTGAAACCTTAATCAATGTATTATCCCAAAGTTCTTGCGTCTTGAATGTTTGCTGTGTGTATATGCCTTACAACGTTTGAAGGTGTGTGAAGTTCTGTGATATGGGTGTTTAAAGCATTTAATTTTATTTATGTCAACACTCTAACAACAAATACACATCTTTAATTTTGAATGTGTTCACAATGTTTACCTTAAAACTGCAATTAAAGTAAATTAAAAATAAATAACATGGAAATGTCACTTTTAAAATGAATACGTACTTGCAAGGGGCGAGGAAGGAAATCACCACCCAGACAACAAAACATTTATAATCATAGGGAAATATACAAAAAAAATTGAAGTTCGATGTATATGTACTAGAAATAAAGGGAATTTTTATATACATGTAGAATCACCCATTTTTGTTACTAAGTTTGGCTTCAAGATGAAGAACAATCGAGAAACACTAATTTGTAGTCCAACTGAAAATTAAAGCAAGATTTAACATAATTGAAACTAAATTTCCAGGAGCAAAGAACCTGTACGTGATTGCCGTGCAAGGTATCAAGGGCCGATTGAACAGACTTCCAGCTGCTGGCTCGGGAGACATGATCGTCGCCACAGTGAAAAAGGGCAAACCTGAACTCAGGAAAAAGGTACCTATCATCAATTTACTTTTAATTACAGTTAAAAATATGTTAATTATAAATAATAAGTATCTCTGAGTTTGTCTCAGAAATTTCATGAAGAAATTCTAAGAGCTAAAAAATGGAATGAGAATATTGAGTCTGTCTTTATTTTTTATTATAGCTTTTTCTAAGAACTTCAGTCTTTCGGTGTTAGTCCTATTGGTCACTACCTATAATCTAAGCTTCTTGAACCCTTGACAACTGCATTGGAAGTATGTGCTGGTCACCACTAAAAACCAGTTCTACAGCAGCCATGATTCCATAGCACCATGAATACTTACTTGTAGAGCAGACTGTTTTCCGCAACTAGGCCGCCAGTGGGCCCTTTTTTGCATGACGGGTGGAGGATGTCACTCCAGCCACCCGCCATGAATACTTAAGTGGCGGCCGATTTTTGCTTATTTCATATTTTGTTTTCATTTTAAATGTTATGATGTGGCACTAGTAAATATCTTCTTATATGATGTCTGAAACAGTCGCTAGTATTTTAAAAAGCTTAAGTAATAAACTTGTGTTTGAGCTGCGATGATGATATGCCATGGTTTCGCTTATTTCACACCTGAAGTGTAAACTGTGTTGATATGCCTTGGCTGACTGAGCAACCTTCAACACAAGTCAACATGCACCGGTCATTTAGAAACTGAACCATTACAAAATTAGCCTTTAATTAATATATCTGCTGTCAGTAGAATAATAACCATTAGTAATTGTTAGTAACACCTATAAGTCTTACTAATATTATTTTATTGTAAGTACCTACCTACTATTTTCCTTAATCCTACCTTAAATCTAATTCTGGCTTTAATTTTCGATTTAATAAGCTAGATGACTGTTAACAACAAGCGTCAAACTTAAATATTGACATTGAGATTGTCTTCCAAAAAGCCATATAGAAGAAGAGATTTTGTTCGACATCCCACTACTTCAAAACATTTACTATAAAGCAACGCCATCTAGTATTGATGTTGGGAACATGACCACAAAAAGTCCTCATTGAAAAATGTTCTTTGGAGACAAATTCTGATTCTGGGTGGGGTTGACTAGGCCTGCACTGACATCCCACATAGGGGTGTATAGTGCATTGTCCCCTGTTGTTAACTAAACCCTACCCCAGCCATCCCAACTCTTTTATGTACCGGAGGAGGACTCTGGGCTGTTGTTGGCAGCACTGTTTAAGCATTTCCTCTGGTAAATCAGATCTTATTAGTATCCATACCTAACTACCTACTTGCCCAGGAATAGTTGCCTAAGAAAGAAGCACACTGCCAAGAGTTTTACAGTTCGGAGAACTTTTATTTTGTCTTTTAAGTAAATATTTAATTTTGAAATTTAATAAAAGGAATTAACCTTATTTCAGTTCAGTTCTTTTTTATAGCTTTTTGTGTCTCTAGCCACATAAATTTAATAAAAATTTAAAATAAGTAAATGTTATTGCGTTGCTTTCCTGTGACTTTCAAACCTTGAGGGCTAGAAATAAGGGATGAAATTGCAGTCTCTTTTGACGATATTTTAATCACCTACTTTTTTTTCAGGTAATGCCTGCGGTGGTGATCAGACAACGGAAACCGTTCCGCAGGCGGGACGGGGTGTTCATATACTTCGAGGACAACGCGGGGGTCATAGTGAACAACAAGGGTGAAATGAAAGGTTCCGCCATCACGGGCCCCGTCGCCAAGGAGTGCGCAGACCTGTGGCCCCGTATCGCTTCCAACGCGAGTTCTATAGCTTGAATATACTGTTAAGATTCTGTCGAGTTTTATTTGTGTTTTGAACCGACTTCAAAAAAGGAGGTTCTCAATTTGTTTTTTTTCGTTACCTCCGTCATTTATGAACCGATTTTGAAAATTTTTGTTTGGATGAATATGATTTGAGATTGGTCCCATAGTATTTTTATCAAAATCAGATGAATAGTTTGGTTGTTAATTCAAAATAACTGTAAATATTTCATCCAAGTAACCGAAATTGCGTATTTTGCTACTAGTATGTATTGTAGTCGGTTTTTTTTCGATTTTTAAATAAGATATATCTAGACTTGCCTTTGTACTGTTCTACAATTCCGTACGAAGACACTACGACTAGTAATACAATTCCGTAGTACATTTTGATCTATCATGTAAGGTTAGCCATCATTAATGTAAGCGCTCAAATATTAAATGTGGGACGTGGACAGGCCGAGTGTTTTACGTTGATACGTGTACGCGAAATCCCTAGCAAGCAATCGAGTGGTGTATTTTGGATGTAGATGGAAGATATGTAGCTGCATCAAACTATCCTCGATTTTGTTAATATTAGTTTTCTGAATTACAGTGGAACTGGTCCATTTTTGGACATGTTTTGTCAATCTGGGATAATATAATAACAAAAATCAGAAGCATCGATTTCTCGAAGATATAGATAAAACATTTGTTTCGACACAAGAACAATACGGTGCAAGTATATTAAAAATAATTAACAACAAAACGAGTACCGAAAATGGGAGTGGCATAATATATGGCATAATATATCGGCGCAGTATATTATGCACATGCTGAGCATAATATACTCTGCGCCGATTTTCAGCCAAATACCGATCGAATACCGTTGACACACTGTAGTGTGTCAACGGATGCCAAGACTGTAGTCTAGGATGCCAGTTTTGTACCAAAAACAGTACAATGATTACAAAGACATTTTTTTATATTAAAATAAAAATAATATTAGACGCAAACCACACAATGCAATCAAAATCCGAAGCACATTAATTAGGTATTATCTATCAACTTAATCAGATGCTATCTATAAGTGCTGTGATGAAAATTAATTAAAGCTAGCCATACATTTAATCAGAAGATAAATTCAATTATATTTTATCTGCAAAAGCTCTTGACTAGTAAATTTAATTAGGCAAAATTGTTTTTTCATTTGGTAACCAAAATGCGAAATAGTCATCAAAATGATTGGGAGCTTCACGGGCGCGGACCTACTAAACTACGTAAGTACTAAACGACTTTTTTTCTTTATAATTCGTAATTACATTAATATAATAAAGCTTGAGTTTGTTTGAACGCGCTAATCTCAGAAATTACGAGTTGGATTTGAAAAATATTTTTGTATGTGAACATTACTCTAGTCTTGTTAGCCGTAAATATTGTAAAGTAAGTCTGAAGAAAAAGCTATCGAACTGCTTTATTCGCGTGCACTGGGGTAATGGCTAATTATACGAAAGTACCATGCAATGTTGTATCACTGAAATGCTATAGTCTGCTCTTAGTGATTTGTTAAGTTATACGCAGGTTAAACCGGCAGGGCACAGTACAATAATTGTTGTTGTGTTGAATAGGTACCTGAAATTACATCCACTTTATGTCATACTAGCTACGCCTTGCATCCTACGGGAACCGTACATTTTTCCGGGATGAAAAGCATTCGAATGTTTCCTGCATTGAGAATTTGCTTCACATGATGAAGATTAAGATTTGAGATCTTTATACTACCTTGCTCTTCTAGGCTATGGACTGAGCTACCTCCATATGTATTCTTGGCAAAATATGTCATCGCCAGCTTCAAGAGAAATTAAAAAATATATCTCTTCAGGGTCGACTTATGACCCCCCCGCGGGTTCCCGCCTTGTCGGGGCGGGGGGGCTTAGTAACCGTGGCCTGGTCACCCACGGTGAAGCTAAGAGGAACCCGGGAGGGCCGCTCCTTTAGGCTTTGCCTCCAAGCCGTCTAGGAGCGGCATTGTAGGTGGCGGTGCCTTATGGGGGGCACCGCAACTGAGGCGGGCTGCGATGTCGAATGGGAGGCATCGCAGCTGAGGGATAGGGGCCGCGGTGGGAGAGGAGTGCCGGTATAACGGTGCGCCGCTCTCCCTACCTACCGCGGCCACGACGGGGTCGCCACCGTTCGATGGCGGACGCGGTGGGGCCGCAGGGGAAGAGGAGTGTCGGTATTGCGAGGCGCCGCTCTCCCTATCCTCTGCGGCCGTAGTGGCAGGCGACGGGGCCACATATCTGACCCGTCGCATGGGGACCTAGGGCGTCTAGACACGGGGTCGTCTGACGCCCTTTCGCTGACCAGGTCCCCGAGGTGGTTGCGACACGCCATATGTCCTGGCGTGTCGCAAACAGAGGAGTGGCACCCGATGCCAACACAGGGGGGTCCGGAAACGGACAGCCGCGGCGGGTTCGCGGATGTGTGTTATAACGTTCCCGTGTTCCCGCCACTAAGCGGCAGAGGAGGACATCGTGGGGTTTTAGTGGGTCTAGTCCCACATAACCGCTCTGTCTCCCCGTGGCAGGGCGGTATGCGAGTGCATTTCCCCACGGAAAAAAAAAAAAAAAAAAAAAAAAAGGGTCGACTTATGAGGCGGGCGTGTTTTTGACTGTATTTTAAAGTTGTTGGCCGCAGATGGCCTCGACAACTTTGCGTTTGCTTTTGGTGAGGGCGAAAGGCTCTCGACTAAGTTAAAAGTTCTTGGCTCTAGCTACCAATTTCTGTTAAATTTAACAGCCTTCTTTCTATTATTAGAAAGTATGGGAAGAAAAAATAATATCGATGAAAAAAAACACTTTCTTGTTTTAAAGGGTGATTACCGGTAGTAAGTTTCTTTACCATAATCTGCAGGCAGAATCTCTGCTCAAGGAGAGCAGACTCCACGAGATGAGGGCTGAAGACAGTTCCAACTATAGCTGGCTGAAATCCAAGCATCTTCAGAACGGTTCTGTTGAGGTCTACTTGGAGGAATTAAAACCTATGATTCAAAAGGTATGCCTACCTCGCCCGGTCAGTACTTGGATGGGTGACCACTAAATGGCATTTAAACTAAGCGCTCCCGTGCTTCGGAGGGCATGTTAAAGAGTCGGTTCCGGCATATGGACATCTTGAAAATCTGTCACCAGAGTAAGCCACACTCACACGAAGTTATGTCCTACTAGCTTAGAATTAATATACTTTGGAATAGGAGAATGTCAAACAAAACTTCACTTAATTCTGAAGCCAGAACTTAACCAATATGTGCGTGATTGCTATGAGTATATTAGCTTAGAATTATATTACCTACTTCAAAAAGGATCAAATTATTGAACTTCATTCAATTAAATTGTGAAGCCAGAACATAACCAAGATTACGCTTACCGCATATTATAATACTAACTATACAAGTACCGTCACGCATACACTAACTATTTTTTATTTTTATTTGAATGAGTGACGGAACGAGCTGAGGGCCCACCTGATGGTAAGTGGTGACCCTCGCCCATGACAACAGTAATGCGTGCGACTCAGTATGAGATACAAATCTTTACTGAGTCGCATTCATCCTGTTGCGTCCGTCACCCGAGACGGGGATGATACGTCTCATGTGATTTCACCGGCAGCCACACCCTTCCACCGAAACACAGTAATGCAACCACTACTGCTTGGCGGCAGATTCTAGGTTTGGTGGCAGTACCTACCTCTCCGGACGAACTTAGCTACTTTTGGTTGCTCTTTTAGCACCACCCAGGGGGTACGTGTAGGGGATCAAACAGCGAGCAACAAAACCCCCCAAGTTCTCTGTATTTGCGGCAGATGAAGCCACAAAACTATAAATAATTTTCCAGATGTCTCCGGAAAATTGTGCAGCGGTGGCCGTGAAACTGGACATCCTGACGGAACAGACAAACTCTACCGATCACATTCTAACAACGCTGAAGACCCTACTGCGGGAGCAGGACAGCATGCATGTCTTGACGGAGCAGGTCTGGCGTGCGAAAGAGACGAAATGTCGGAAGGTCAAGGTGCACCCGGTCTTGACGCCCCCTGGAAGGCAGCCGACAGTGTCTTTCGTGGTGAACGATGATAAAATTTGATTAAATTTCAATTGTCACGAAAATTTATATGTTGGAATTATTTCCATCTCCCTTTTTTATCCTTTTACTTAACCACCCGATTCCCACCCAAGACAAGCATTTTTGTAACTAACATAGATGTTAGTTACAAAAATGCTTACATACATTTACAAACATACAAAGAAACTAGTTTTCTATCAGTTATCTAGTTCTCATAGCTATGCTTAGTGTGTCTAAAGTACATGAACATGAATAACAAAACTGATAACCTCCTTCTTTTGTGTCGGTTAGCAATGAGAGGTTTTATCTTCCGGAGATATTAAGAAAGTCATGAAATAAACAAGCAATTATTTAAAACAAGTCTGATAATAATACTATATCATCACTGCATCCAAATAAGACTTAATTAATACATAAAATCGATTGGTTTAAAATTTATGTTCACTACTTTAGTTTAATCGATCGATGTTGTATGTATGCATATATATTAAATCGATTAAACAGACGATATTTCCTTTTTTATATCACTATTATGCCTTTTTTTTTTCGTGTCGAAATGCACTCGCATATCGCCCTGCCGCGGGGAGACAAAAGGACCAACAATTTTCTTATATTCCACGCGTTTTTTCTAATATTTTTGCTTCCTCAGATATCAATGAAAAAATAAAAAACCCGAATTGGTTCTGCTGTTGTCGAGTTTTTATCAATCCAAATTTATCAAGTCATTGTTATTTATATAGATTACAAGACGGCCCATCCGCCCCTTAACTGTCAAGGCACGGCGCCATTGATGCTCAAAACTGGAAAGTATTAATTAAACCAACTTTACACTTGACATTTCCATAACATGCATTCTTTTTGTAGCGATAAATCTTTTGGGAATGTATAATATCTGCCTCGCAACGTGTTATGTACAAATATGGCGTGTATTCCAATTTGCGGACATCTCATTTCTCTCAGAATCGAATCAATTAAATGTCAAATATTTAAAGTGAATAAAGAGCGTGGCCCTAGACCCCGACTTTTAATGTGAAGGTTGTTGGTTCAAATCCACCCCCCAAAATTCAGCTATATTTTTAAATTACGTGATTTTAATTGTGGATCAATTTGGACGAATGTTTTTAATTTCATAGAATGTGTGGTTCAGTACCAGCCTCTAATGTTCCCACTGCAGGGACACCGGCCTACTCTCGATATCAATTATCGAAAGTGGGTAGTGAATGGGCCTTGATCTACCAGGGGAGCCCGATCCGAATTGGTAAATGGCATAGGTGCGAATTTATGGTTCTAAGACATGCCGGTTTCCTCACGATGTCTTTCCGTCACCGTTTCGAGGACGTGGTATTGCGCACATACATTTTTCAAGTGAAAATCCTCATGGTGCTCGTGTGGGTTTACTTACCGACCTACCGAAATTTCATAACTTAGATATTATAATAATATATGACAGCATCCTTACTGTAATAATAAATTACAATATAAAAAATATATTATGTATTGCAATTTTAATGCAAAATAAATCATTTTGAATCGATTTTATGCACAGTATTCATAGTGAGAACTATGATTTCAAATTCGTTTTCAAAACAATATTATTGTGAGATTCTATTCTCTATCAGAAATATTGTCATCTCTTATTATTTATTTAGTAGCTGCGCCACGCGGTGTTACTCGTGGTGGGCTGTCCTACGGGAACCGTACATTTTTCCTAAAGCCTATCCTATGTGATATTCCAGACTGTGCCAAATTTACTCTAGATCAACCGTTCTGACGTGATTAACGAACAAACATTAATCCATCCAAACTTGCGCATTTATATTATTACAATATGATAAAGTAGTAGTAGTAGTAAGATTTAATAATAGTACTGTAATTATTACAAATTTAAATAGTTATAAAACAAAAATTAACTATAAAATATCTACCTGATTTAAGGTATTGTTCTGTCATAATGATTATATTTGAAAGCCGAATTAAGTCATAGGTCTAAATACGATTTCATTCGTTTTGTCATGTCATGTCATGTCATGTCGTCATTGAAATATAAATTATGTCATGTCAAAATTAGGTAAGTGCGCCATACCAGCGCTTCAAGACATATTTTGTGCTTTCCACGAAGTCGTTGACAAGGATAGCGTGTATGGATACCGAGGGCGCGTGAGCGGGACAACGAGTGAACAAGCTAAAAATCATCTTGAAATTCCGCGGGGTTTCCAAGACTAAACCATTATTATAAACGACTTTTTTTCCTTAATTTTTTTCACTAATCGTGCTTTTACAATTTCAGAATCATAGCAAAAATGATAGTTTCTTTATTTAAACATTAGTTTTCTAACGCAAGTAAACACTTTAGTTCTATTTATTTCTTTATTTTGCTACTATGAACTCTTAAGTGGTATTTCATGCGCTTCCACGCTTCGGAGAGCACAAGATGTCGGTCCAGCTACTAGTGCATAAGACCTTCATCTTGAAGTTATTGTATTAACAACCTTTATCATCGACTATGAATATCGCTTTATTTCCAATTCGAGTACATACTTCTGGGTTGCGTAATGGTCTAGTACTGTTATGACCTAGGTTTGTTATTTTATCAGGAACTAGAAATCTAGACCAAGAATTTGAGTTGCTACATTTTGTTTTGTTGCCTTGCCTGGATTACTTCAATCTTTGCGCTTGGTATATTTGTAAACTAAACTGTAACTCATTAAATTCCTTAATATCTCAAGTATCATTTGGATACGTCAAGTTTACGCGCACAAATAAATGTTTTCGTGAGCTTATAACGTGTCGCAGGAACTTCTGCATTTGCAATGCATATAGATGTCAGTCAATTTTTCTTCATGTTTTCATCGTAATGTTTTTATAGCTTGCCATAGATAGATAGATATACTCTTTATTGCACACCAGAAAGAAAAAACAATTAGAAACAGATAACATAAACAGACAACAATTTGGTAGATGCACTAAAAGTGATCTCTGCCTTATATTATTGTCTTAATAATAAAAAAGGTAAGCCAATGAATTTTTTTTATGTCTCTTCAAACCAATAAAGGTGGTTGGAACAGTCATATGAAAAATTGTTTGAATTATTGCTTGATAGCAAAATTATATTTTAAATGCACATTAGGTATATCGATTTGTTGTTTTACGTTATTTGTTACGGATAAAAAACGATTTCGTTTTAAACTTATCATATTTGACTGATATAAAAATAAACCATTTTTAAAAATTTTCACCAATTGTGGATCAATTTGGATGATTTAATTTCATAAGGGATGTAATTCCTTATATTTTCACCTTAAAGGGTGAAATTTCTGAATCATATTTTATGGGGCCACCTCTAAATACATGTTAAGAAAAATAGACAAATTTTATACAAAATATTTATTTATTTACATTTTTTACAGATATAAGACATAATTGAGCAGAATATACAATTATAAGAATATCAATGGCAGAACAAACTACAATGTCCGAAACTTCCGTTGACTAGGTGGAATGCATTGAATGCATGCAAAAGAAAGATGATATTGACGTTTTGGAAGTTCGACATTGACAGCTGTCAGTTTGGAAAATTGGCGGCAATCGGTGGTTCACCAGCAGTATGGGTAGTTGGGGCACAGGGCCGGCGCTAGGCCTGCGGGGTACCTAGGGGCGGCGGGAACGGCACTGGAAGAAATAAAATACCATTATTAATAAAATAAATAACATCTGTAGCTTAGGTCCTGCGAAGCGAGGAGTCTCGGGTTCGATTCCCAGCCGGGACAGGGATGAGGGTTGTGTGACTTTGTGTGAGGGAGTCTTGGGTCTTTTGTGTTTGTTATGTAGTTCTATGTTTGTCTATGCCATCTGGAACACAGGGAATCCTAGTTTGGGGGTATGAGTTTGAAACAGTAATATAGGAATGAATAGGGAAAAAGACTCAGCGCAGTTGGTAATGGCTCTGCCTTCTGCGCTGTAGGTCATGGGTTCGACTCCCACCCAGGTTAAACATTTGCGTGATGATCATAAATGTTGGTTCTGTGTCTGGATATGTCCGTCTGTGTTACCTATATGTATGTATTGAAAAAAATTACTGTAAAGTATTGTTTTAGTAATCTAGTTCACACAGTACAAGCTGAGGCTAGATGGCGCTGTGTGAAATTTCAATGATCAAGTGTGTATCTGTGTCTCTCTGTTGCATCGTAGCTTTGAACGAATGGACCAATTTTAATGATTTTTTTTCTGTTTGAAACCTGACGTGATCGATATGGTTATAATTTATGAAGATTTGTTCAGGCGTTTTAAGTCAACACCAAGCCGAGGTTTATCATAAAATTAACTTATCTAAAGCTTTAAAAATATATGAGACACTAGTTATCAAGTGCGTTCTTACTGTGGGGCAGCTTGAGCGTACAGGGCCGGATTGAGGCCCCACTGCGGGATGGGAATGCCATCGGGGGTGTGGCGGGCGAGGGCGTCCGCGTCGCAGTAAGGGTAGTTGGGGCAAACGGCGGGGTGGACGCCGGCCGGGTACTCGCGAGCTAGCGCTACCACGGCCACGGCAAGGACGACAAACTGAAAAAAAAAAGATATTTTTAATCTAAAAAAATTAAGTTGTTTGTCTGTAAGGTCGGTTTACGGACGTTAATTTTACGTGATAACGTCATAAGAAAACATTGATTAAAAATTGCATACTTTTACGCTCGGTTTTTACGATTTATCACTTTAATTTTTTTTCCAAAATACTTTAATTCTTGAATAAATTACTAGGAAACGTCACTTTTTCAAAATTAAATATTTACCTATAATATCATGCGTTGTTACTACATTTTGCGCTTGTTTAAACACTAGGTGAACCGCCATGGGGAACAAATAAGAAATCCCTAATGGATTAATTTCTTTTCGCGAGCACGATCCAGATCATAAACCATGTTCCTTATATCTACGTATACATATTGTTAGTCAATATTGAAATGATGACTTGATATTATAAGTTATTTTGCGTTTACTCCATTTCTTCCCGACTTTAACACTATCATCGCCTATTTTTCGTTCTTAGCGTTGGAATAATGGCATGGACAATCAAACAAGACAAACACCCAAACAGAACAAACTTCATGATCAACACACAACTGTGAAGCCGGGAATCGAACCCAGGACCCCTCGCTTCGAAGACAAGGCTACTAAAAACTAAACCACGGAGCCGTCTAATAAATGAACACTTCACGATTTTGCGTGTTATTATTGTATCCTCTTTTTGTTTGACAACAGAATTCAGAACAGAATACTATTATATTTTTGATCGAACCAGTCATATTTCTAGACATGTGACATTCGCCCCATTTAGGACAATAAACGCTTAGTTATCATTTATTAACATGGCCACCAAATTGCCAATTAAGGCAGAAATCGCGTGCAAATTTCTCTAACTCAATTAATCCTAAATTCCATGCAACGCGGATTACAAAAGCGTTTCGACAGTGGGCGTTCAGTTATGCACCATTTGTAATGAATTGCTATGTTAATACAATTACCTAGTACGAAACATGATTGATATGAGTACCTATGACAACAATGTTGAGCACACAATTGATATACCTATCCGCAGATGTTCTTGCCAGTTAGGTCAGAAAAAACAGTCCACGTAGCACCTCCCCGCCGGCGGGGTTGAAGAATCTCCTTGTCCGCTCGCCCTGGGCGAGTTTTAGCCAAGTTGGTTAATGATGAACCATTGACTCGCAAGAAGAAGAAGCCCAAGCCCGATCAGTAGCAGCGAGCCGAGAAATTTTGTTTTTAAGTCGGTCGAAAGCTCGAGAGTCATATGCTTTCATCAAAAATCCGGCTAAAGTTTTCAAAGCCGTCTGCGGCCAAGAAAATAATATTTATTTAAAAAAAGAATTGATAGAAGATGGCCGGTTTCCTCGAAAAGGCGCGAAAACGACGGACATATTAGAATAACAGACAAAATAATGTAACATGAAAAATAAAAAAAAAAAACGAATCGTTTTACCTATTTTTCGTTTACTTCCAAAGGCCTCAGAAATCGGTCTCCGACTTCCAAAGGACCTTGGTATTTTATCAACCGATGTCGAAAAATATTTCTTTATTTGAAAAGATATACTTTCAGATTGATCCTATAGAAATAAAAAAAAAGTCGGTTCGATAGTTTGGTTGTTAAATCAAAATAACTGGGAAAAAAACGTCATACAAGTAAACGAAATTGCGTATTTTGCTTTCTTGCAACTTTTTCCGCCCATGGTAGACCGATTAAAATGTTACTTTTTTATAACGGTAGGGTGTATCTCTTAAGGGTAAGAAATAAAGGATAAAAATATTGAAGACGAAATTTTCGTTTTTTTTTTCATCTGTCAATTATTTATGAAGATGGAACGTGTACGTCTATTAATTCACCGGCACCCACACCTTTCAAGTGGAGCGCAGCGATGCGAGTTAAATTATGCATGTTTTAATTGTGTGTTAGGTTAGGTGCACACTCAAATATTTTACATTCAGTTTCTATAATCAACAAACTATTTACTGAAGGCAAATTTGTCTATCAGCTCGTTTAGTTACAAATAAGGATCGGATGGGGTTTAAACTGTCAATTTATAAATCAGCATCAAATTTATAAATATAATAATAAAATAAATATTTAAATAAATATATTTCTTTTAGATTTTGATTTTCACATAAATATTTTGGATTTATAAATCCAAAATATCTCAAACTGATTTATAAATGTTGTGTTAATAATCTGTACTAATATCCTAACTATAATAATAATAATAATATTATAAAGGCGATATTGAGTTTGTTTGTTGCTTGGTTACGCTTTCATGTATTAACTAACTCAACCTGTCATCGTGAAATTTTGCATACACATCGTCAGGGGTACGGAAAAGGACATAGGGTACCTTCCATCAAAATTAATAAATTCAATAAGTTTGAATTTATAGATTAACAACTGTGCGATAATCACTTGTCATCTGTTTCTTGAACATAGAAACTGGTTGTTAACATTGTGATATCAATGTCACAGGGCTTGATTGATCTATGAATATATTCATGATGACATTAATACACATACATATTGCCTGTACCTGCCTACATAATTATATATTATCATTTTATGATAATATACCCGTTACACCTACGATGGAATGCATTGTTCTGATCTGATGAATGAAAATTTATTTGCAATTGAAAATTGTATTTTTTATGAACAATAAGGCCGCCCAATGCGATTCACATTATTTTTACAAATTTTCCTCGTACAACTTATATATCTATGGTGTAAAAAAGTCTATCTATCTATCTAATACCTTGTTGGCCCTTATAATAGGTTAAGCTGTGTCGCAGGTGATGTCAAACAAAACTTACACAGCTTAAAGTATCATTATAACTGAATAATCTTTAAAATTTAATAATATTTTCGTTGGTTGAAAAGGCAACAGCCGTAGCCGACACAAAAAAAAAACACTCACCAGTTTTCCGATCATTTTGCTAAGTGCGTGGTATCCTCTCGACAGAGTGAGACTGATATGGCAACTCTGTGGTCCGACAGCTTATATACCTTGCGTGCGGCCCTGGAGCTAGGGTTGATTTCAAATGGAACAATCGAATGTTCTCGAAGTCGCATCTTGTATAATTGTCAAGTGTATAGGGACCGTTGCACAGTCACATTCTACCACGGGCGTAGCCAGGTTTCAGAAAAAAAAAAAAAGAAATTAGTGTCAAAAAATGCAAACGCATTATAGAATTATACTTCTGTTTTTTTTATAGGTTATAGATATAGGTTATCCGCATTCATTTCTGTCTCTGAATAGAATTTTTGAAGATTTGAATCCCTAAAACCTACGCATGTGCCTTCTAATACCAAGATGAGACTGGAATAAATACCGATTTAAAATTGAGAAAAAATCTCATGTAGTATATGAGTATTTGCAAAAAAATATGATTTTGTCAGTTACTGTATAGGTATATACTGTATAGGTGGTACTATTCTACATATAGTAGGTTCTATATATAATATTAGTGTGATTGTATGTATGTGTGTGGATATTGGAGCAAAACCAATCTCGCTTAAAATCGTTCGGACTGTATTAAGTTTCAGTCATACAAAAATAATATGGCACATCAAAAAATCTCTATTTCCTTACAGAAAAAATATTTAAAAAAGAAACTACGTTAACACACTCATACCTCTGCACTAGGATTCCCTGTGTCGCAGATGGCATGGACAAACAGAAACACAAGACAAACACCCAAGACCCAAAACAAACTTTATGCTCACCACAAAAAGTGTGCCCCGGCCGGGAATCGAACCTGGGACCCCTCGCTTCCAAGGCAGGGCTACTACCAACTAAGCCACGGAGCCGACAATGAATTTTTTTCTGTAATTTCTGTATTATTCATATTTATCTACCTATAGGCTCACTTGGGCTTATTGCTAAGTTTGGCGACATATCAACCCTCCAACCCTCCACGGGGCAGAACAGAAACGTCCAAGACCCGAAAAACTTCATGCTCATTACACAAACATTTGCCGAGATCTCGTAGCTCACTACCGACCAGTGTAGTGAAACTAATTAATTATATAATTATTATTTAATATTATATATGCTAAACAAATTATAATATAATATTGGCTACTAGCTGTTTTTCGCGACTACGTCCGCGTGGATTTTTTTTGCGCGGAATCTTAATTCTTTTTTCAAAAATAAAAGTAGCCTAACTTACTCCTTATAACAACAGCTATCTGTCAGTGAAAGTCTCGTCAAAATCGGTCCAGCCGTTTTAAAGATTAGCCAGAACAAACAGACAGACAATCATAATTTTTATTACTATATGTACCTATATACTGTCAAATACATTTAGTGTAAAGCTGTTATGGCATTACAAACAGACAATTCAACTTTGTTTGTATATATGTAATATTATTCTTGATCTATTTGCTAACTAGCACGTGACATATCTGTGGTATCAGTTTACGAATATACAGACAAACAGTCAAACCCTATAATCTACTAACAGATATTGTATGTAGAACCTGGAGATAGGTTACCATGGCAACATATCAACATCCCAGTTAGCTATCTGGTTCCCATAGTACAAGCATTGCTTAGTTTGGGGCTAGATAGCTCTATATGAAATGTCCATGAATATTTATTAAGGTATTCTATTAGTTATCTGGTTCCCATAGTACAAGCTTTGCTTAGTTTCACTCCTTCACGCGTCAACGGCTGAACGGACTTGAATAAAATTTGTTCAATGTCAAAGTCAAAGTCAAACTCATTTATTCCTTTAGATCTCAAGTATCATTTGGACACGTTAAATTTTACACACACATGTACACATATTCGTGAGCATATAACGTGTCACAGGAACTCCAAGCACATTACATGCACACAGATATGTCAAATTACAGTCAGTTTTCATGTTTTAGATAGTCATAGTCAAAGTCAAAGTATACTTTATTGCTTGAAATACATGTAGGTATATAAGATGTCAATATTATTATTCTTATATGATAGTCTTATTTGTTAAGTTTACGTCTGTTCCAACCCTGTTACGAAGATAGCTAATTTCCCCGGATTAGCATATAGGCTATTTTTATCCCGAAAAGAGAAAATAAAAAAATATCTAAGTCCAACGCAGGTAACACCGCGGGGCGACACTAAATGTCTTCATATCAATAACAATTTACAACATGTCACTACAATTATTTCACTGTCATAATGTAAAATGATGTCCATAAAAGATGACCCTTATTCGGATCCTGATATAATTAAATATCAACCACACCTTTAGTTGGAAACGAACGAACTCTTTATTTTAAAGCGTTTGCATTTTTCGAACTGGCAATTATTATGCTGGTTGAATGAGCTTGAGTTCTTAGCTGCCAGTAATACAGTAGAGTTTGCTACAGAATGCGGTTGGCAAGTTACAAATTGGTACATAAGTAAAGCACGGAGTGCCTTAGCCGTGTTAGGGGTTTGTCATAAATGTATTATTGTGGCCAGATACAAAAAATAGTGACAGATCTAACTGAACCATACATTGAACATACATCGTGATGAACTTTCTTAAATATGTGAATTAGTTGTAACCATCCATAATTTAGGATTTATTTGTTACTAGCGACCCGCCCCGGCTTCGCACGGTTAGTAAAGCATCAGTGTCGTATCAGAAACTACCCGTGCGAAGCCGGGGTGACTTGCTAGTGTATTATACATATAAACCTTCCTCTTGGATCACTCTATCTATTAAAAAACCGCATCAAAATCCGTTGCGTAGTTTTAAAGATTTAAGCATACATAGGGATATAGGGACAGAGAAAGCGACTTTGTTTTATACTATGTAGTGATATTCATTTCAAATGCTTACTTTATTTACAACTTTTCTGTTTATCCCGTCTCACCCTTTTTAAATGTTTATTTTAGGGTTCCGTACACAAAGGATAAAACGGGACCCTATTACTAAGACTCCGCTGTCCGTCTGTCTGTATGTCCGTTTGTCACCAGGCTGTATCTCATGAACCGTGATAGTTAGAGTTTCACAGATGTATTTCTATAAAATAAATATTTAAGGGGGCTCTCAATATTTGTAAATATATTTTAATAAGAAAGTCACACTTGTATTGCTGTGTTCCGGTGGAAGGGTGTGGGTGCCGGTGAAATCACATGCGCAAGATACGTGACATCCCCGTCTCGGGTGATGGGCGCGGGTAATGCGACTAAAGCCTCATATTTCGGTCGGACCTAAGTCGTAAAGCTGTTGCTAAGGGCCGTGGAAAAGAAACCGCAATTAACTAAAACCACCGTTTTAGCGTTCGGTTAAGCTGGCCCCCTATCTAATTAGTAATTGTAATACATTTAATTACAGATCGTGTTGGTACGTGTATGCTCCTATATCGTAAATAACCATATCGGATAAGGGAAACAGGACCTTGCTAAGATATAACTTTATTATAATACAATATATATTATTATAATAGTAATATCATATGTATTATATTATACTAGTCTTCTAGCGTCTGCGTGGAATTTAACAATTTTATTGCGTAAAAGCCTAAACCATTTATTTAACCAAATTATAACAAATATTTGACACATCACCGTAATTAAATGCCAGATTTCACATTCATCTAATTAAGATAACGTTGGTTAAATGTCAACAAAGAATTGACAACTCCATTAGTTTTTAATTGATGTTTGACAATTGATTCCTGTTCTTGTGATCTTGTTTTATTTCGAATTTATGTGCATCGCAGAGTACTTAACTATATATCAATTTATAAATTTAAGTGTGCTCGAAGATCTGGCAATATTGCCCGACACAAATAAACAAAAAAACGTAATCCATAATTTACTAACCGTTACAAATAAAAAAAGTAATCCATATATTTTTTTTAATGTGTGACAATTATGACGGGACAGTAACAGTGTTGCAAGTTTAATAGTTTTTCCCATCTTAAAAATGCCCAACGCGCCTATAGAAGATTTTCACTTCAAAAATATAATTTTGTGGTAGCGTTAACGCGGGGTGCTTTAAAAATTGACTTTTTAATCAATTTATATGATATAAAAGTCCATTTTTAAGATTATGTAATATTTATTATATTTACATTTTCTAACTGAAATTACTCAGAATGTATATCACTTACAACTTATAGATAGAGTGATTCAAGATGAATTACTTATAGATAGAGTGATTCAAGAGGAAGGTATATATGTATAATACACTAGCAAGTCACCCCGGCTTCGCACGGGTAGTTTCTGATACGACACTGATGTTTTACTAACCGTGCGAAGCCGGGGCGGGTCGCTAATCATTCGATGTAGCCAAGCCGTAACATAGGTCTTATTCGGTAGGGGAGTATCCATTTATTTGCCGTTGAATATTGGCGGCATCAACCACTTAACATCAGGTTATCAGCTCGTTCCGTCACTTTTGTAACATACAATATTATATTTTTTTGATTTTAGCGTAGGTAGGCGTAGGTGCTTATTGTAATTTTGAATTTTGACGTTGTAATATATTTTCGTAGCTCTATAAGTTGACATTATCATCTTGGTACCTTCCGCATACCTATCTCAGGTGTGGCATATACTATGTATGTATTGTATTGTAGGTGAACTTATTTCTGATAATAAAATAAAATAATATATAAAGCGTGATGTACGGTGTGTGGCGTGATATAAATTTATTGTAAGGTTTAGAAACAGTTAATCTTAGTAAGCTTCTATTTCGAACGACACACCCTTACAATATCAAACTACCCTCAGCTTAATGGTGGCAAAATACCTGTCACCTCCCTTCATACGCTACAGTTTATTAACAGTAAATTCCCAAAATTTTTAAATATCTATAGCAGTTGTAAGACTATTTAGAGTAATTTTGGTATTGTTAATTTTTGTATTTTTATTAGTGGGTAGTTTTATAATTATTACTTTAATATCTAAGTACCATTTTAATTTTCAAGCGTTCTCTAGCAGTATATTGCGATACCAGAACTGACAGATCCTCAGTCCCAACATTATACCAATACCGAAATGTAAGTGTAGTTAAATAAATATTCATACACATATTTCACACAGCGCCTTCTGGCCCCAAACTAAGCATAGCTTGTAATATGGGAACTAAAATAACTGGTAGAATACAAAGGTACTTTTTTTTGTTTATACGTAATTATAATACATATTAACACCCAGACAGAACAAACAGTTATGTGCGCACACTAATACTTGATCGAACCTACGACCAACTGCATGAAATTGGAATCTTAAAAAAAAAAATATCTTTTACAAATATCACATATACAACTACGGCAGAAAATCACTACATATCGAGAAGGGGGCCGCTCGCTATTCATCCTTATGTCCCCGTCCCAACCCTAATTCAGTAATAAATATATAATAATAAGTAATAACTAATAATAGTTTTTATTATAACAATAATAATTACTTTTACTATTAACTCTTTTCTCCCAGCTGTCGTATGAAATTCTTAAATGATGGAGACCTGAATATATTAAAAAAACCTGCTTCGAAGTCGCTTCACAATTATAAAATAAAATTCCTAATAATATTTTTGTCATTATAAACGCTGCTGTAAAGAAGTATTGTCAATTCCACCATCTATATATAATATTATATGTAAACATTGTCACTGTGGCCTCAATTATATAAAATTAATGGCGGTCTACGGACATGTTTGATTAATTAAATAATTTACGCGCTCTTGAGTTGCCTACCTACCCCGAGGCGATATCTTCAATTACCTGTTATATGAGAAAGGTAATGACGGTAAGACCTGTCATTTTACCCGACTGCGCCAGAAGGAGGATTATGTTTCTCGAGTGTATATCATGTAAGTATATTTCTTTAGCGCGTTCTGTAGATTAAACGGCTTGATAGATTTGGGGGATCCAGTTGCTCGCGTCCGTAGGTGTGTACCCTTTGATTACACACGTACCCCCTGGGTGGTGCTAAAGGAGCAACAAAAAGTAGCCAAGTTCGTTCGGAGAGGTACTGCCACCACACCTGAAATCTGCCGCCAAGCATTAGTGCTCAAATTACTGTGTTCCGTTGTAAGGGTGTGGGTGCCGGTGAAATCACATGCGCATGAGACGTATCATCCCCGTCTCGGGTGGATGCAGCAGGATTAATGCGACTCAGTGTAACATCCAACAAATCTTATACTGAGTCGCATTACTGTTGTCACTTACCACTTACCCTCAGCTCGTTCCACATATTCACATATACAAAGCAAATCACCAAAGTAAGATTCCGTATCCGTACCAGCCTCTAATGTTCCCACTGCAGGGATACCGGCTTACTGACGATAATTGAGAGTGAATGGGCTTTGATCTTGGAGCCCATTGGTAGATGTCACATGGCTTCGAATTTATGGTTCTAAGACATGCCGGTTTCCTCACGATGTTTTCCGTCACCGTTTCGGGAACGTGGTATAGCGCACATAATTTTTTCAAGTGAAAAAACTCGTTGGTGCACGTGTGGGTTTGAACCAGCGACCTTCAGATTGAAAGTCGGCGTCTGTGCCCCTGGGCCACCATGGTCTCTAAGATTCGTAGTAGTCAATTTAAAAATTAAATCAAGTCCAGTGTGCTCCACCTTCTCAATAAAGATTTAACATTTCAACTCATGTCATCTATAAACGATCAACAACGCAGTAAATAATAAAATATTGCAAATATGTCCATTAAAATTATTTTTATAGTGTTATTATTCAATATGTTATTAATTGGGTTTGTTATTATCCAGACAGCCCTGGTAAAGGGATATGAAATTCATACATACATTTAATGTATGTATGAAGTTGGTTGCTCTGCTTTTATCAAACGACTTCCAGAAGTGGAGGTTGTAGTTTTTTAAGGTTCTATTCAGTATGTATTTTTTATTCATTTCAAAAACTATTGTTTTATTTGATAGTTTAAGATTTCAGATTATCACCATATTTTTTTTATTAAAATCTTTTAAATAGTTTAGCTGTTAAATCAAAATAACTGGAATTGCGTATTTTGCTTTCATGTGACTTTTTTCTTCGCCCAGTGTATACTTTTGGATGGTTTTTTCCCTTATTTCTCACCACCATGAACCACCATGAAGGTAGTGAAGATGGTTCTTTTTTAATCAGTCACATCAGCTCGTCTCGCCATTATTGGTACTGTTATACTACCAATAATGGCGGGACGAGCTGATGCTAGGTAACCTAGCATCAGCTCGTCCCGCCATTATTCACCCATTATAACAGAAATGCGACTGAGGTCCCCCCACCGAAGCATAAGGTATTACATCAAAATCTATTCAAAACATACGAAGAAATATGACACACAAGTAAACATTGTGGCTCCGTGGCTTAGTGGTAGTAGCCGTGCCTTCGAAGCGATGGGTCCCGGGTTCGGTTCCCGGCCGGGGCACACTTTGTGCGGTGAGCATGAAGTTTGTTCCCGGGTCTTGGTTGTTGGTCTTGTGTTTGTCCATGCCATCTGCGACACACGGAATCCTAGTGCAGAGGCGGGTGTAAACTTTTTTTACAATGACAATTTTTTTTTATTTTTTATAAATAATTCCAAGGTTTTCTTCCAGTCATCTTTTAGTATATAAACTGTCCTTTAGGTACGGGAGTTAACTATGCAGATCAAATTCTATTACAGGTCTATTAATTTGTAGATTGGCATGCGTTAATACAAGTAATTATGTTTGTGTCGAGGCATTGATATTAATGCATGAATCCCAATGTTGCCGGGTTTACACGTATAACGAAGGCGAGCGCTGGCGAGCATGATTGTATGAGTAGATCAAGTGTTAATTGTTACTAATTCAGAGGCGGATTTACCAGCAGGCTGAGTAGGCTCGAGCCTAGAGCGGCAAATTTGAAGAACGATTTTTTTTTTACCCCAGTAATCAAAAAGATTTTTCTATGACGATGATTCTTTATTTCAACGAAATTTTTGCATTGTAAAAATAATGTATGATATGATTGTTGAGGCAAGGGCGGCAAAAACTATTCAGCCTGTACCTTGAAAATTTGTAAATCCGCCACTGTACTAATTTATTGAACATGTAGGTGCGTGTAATTTATTGAACATGTAGGTGCGTTTATTGAACATGTACGTGCGTGCAGTTATTATATAAAAACTGCACGCACGCACGCACATACACACACACATACATACACACACACACACACACACACACACATACTTTACCCTGTACAACTATGCCTTGTTCTAGGAGGGCGTTGGTGACTGTGTCACAGTTTTAAACCATCGCAGTTTAGTTTAGTTTGCAGTTATCATCGTACAAATTTACATTTTTATGTGTACTGAATGTGCCAAAATAATGATTATTATTATATTGTATTATATTTTATGATACGAGTAGATTCGATTTGTTTTTCGGTACCCGAACGTTTGCTCGCGTGTGTTCGCTAATTTAGTACCCCATCTATAAAATAATCACTCTATTAGCATACCAACCCACATAGAACATTGTTGTAATGTTGTAATTTGTCTAAAGATATTTATAGGTGAATTTATAAATTCATCTATTAATAGGTACCTGACTCAATACTATGAACCTTACTTATTAAGGATGCAAAAGATTAGATGGGCGGATGAATACCCTACCAGCCTCTAATGTTCCCACTGCTGACACCGGCCTACTTTCGATAATTGAGAGTGAATGGGCTCTGACCTACGGGAGCCAAAGATTGGTAGATATTGAGTGGACAGAAAAGTGTTTGCTACTAAATTACGGATAATTAATGTATCTGGATGAAATTTGTCAAAAAAGTAGATTATCTGGAATACATAGGCTACTTTTTATCCCGAAAAATGTACTCGGAGGGCAAGATGCGGGTAAAGCCGCGGGGCGTAGCTAGTAATTACCGTAACAGCCTTTGAAACCATTGAACTGATGCCCCAAACCGGTTTCATTAGATAGTCAATAATTCGAAGATGGGTTCAGACTACTAAAACAATGCATTAGGCACAAAAAGTTTTTTTTTTATCGTATCGCCGGGAATCCGCAAGTTTATACTATAGATGTACAATTTTCTTTCCACATGTTCAAAAGCCTTGACATTATATTAACGAACTTGTATTTTGTGATCCGTATACGAAATGTTTTCAATGTATGCACTCAATGAATTCCTTTACAACGCTTCGGTATGTAGATTGCTTCGTTGATTGGATGTCACTATTCTATAAGGAACATTCATACAAAATTAACGTCTTTGCCCCCGAAGGAGTGGGCAGAGCTTCAATGGGCGACGCCATTGTGGGAACTTATACTTAGACAAATGTTTTTATTAAAAATTAGCTGTTTACCGCGATTTCGTTCGCCTAGAATTTAACAAGTTGAAGAGTGGTTCTTAAATTCTTTTTTTGAGAATTTATAAGGTAGTAATTCCTGCGAAAGCCTTAGAAATCTGTTCTATTTAATCCACAATTAAAATCACGTAACCAACATTTAAAAATATAGCTGAATTTTGGGGGGTCCTGTTTCTCGCGTCCGTAGGTACCCTTTGATTCCCTACACGTACCCCCTGGGTGCTAAACAAGCAACTTAAAGTAGCAGTAGAACTTTGCCAGGTTCCTCCTGTGTCCTGTGAGTACCGGTGAAATCCCATGCGCATGAGACGTATCGTCCCCGTCTCGGGTGATGGACGCAGCAGGATGAATGCAACTCAGTGTAAGATCCAAATCATAAAAAAAGAAAAAACTCATAAACAAAAAAAATATCCAGCCGAATTGAAATCTTTTTCCTTTTTTTAGTCGGTTAAAAATAGTCATAATAATAATAAAAATAATAATAATAATAAACTAAAATAAATTATGCACACAGAAAAATTTTAAATAAAACATTACAAACTCTAATAACCTCTAACTCTCCTACTACAAGACACTATATTGTAATAACAATTATAAAATATAAAAAAGTCCTTTAGATAATTGAGGGCAAGGTATATTTTGTATCGCAGAACTAACGAGTCTACTTGTCTTCGTCTCCATCTTCAGTTCTGCATAACGACGACCGGTAGGTATCAAGTTGTTTGTTCGCAATGAAAATAATCTTATAGTCCAGGAGCCAGTTATTAAAAAGATCAAAATTTAACTGGGAAAAATCAGAAGATATATTTTTTATAGTAGTAATTTGTTCTGTCTGTGTGTAGCTATGTTTATACAAATTTAAACCCAGACCAATAAACAAGTAACTGATTACAAAAAACGAAAAAGCCGACCTGTATGTTTTTATATCATACAGAGCTACAGTTTTGGGGGGTCCAGTTGCTCGCGTCCGTAGGTGTGTACCCTTTGATTCCCTGCACGTACCCCCTGGGTGGTGCTAAAGGAGTAACCAAAAGTAGCAGTAGAACTTGTGTCAAGTTCGTCCGGAGAGATACTGCCACCACACCTGGAAGATTTTTCAGATTTCACATTTCATATTTCTATTACAATAAGAAAAAAAAATGATAATAAAAATGGAATCTGCCGCCAATTAGTGGTGCTCGCATTACTGGAAACCGGTGGAAGGATGAATTGTGCATATCTGAAAGTATATCCGTTCAAATAAAAAAAGATTTTTAATATCGGTTGGTGAAAACAAACATAAAAAAAAGTTCTCATTTGGAAGTTGGGTGTAAAGAAAAGATTTTTTTTTTTTTATGCGAATGAGTGACGGAACGAGCTGAGGGCCCACCTGATGGTAAGTGGTGACCCTCGCCCATGACAACAGTAATGCGTGCGACTCAGTATGAGATACAAATCTTTACTGAGTCGCATTCATCCTGCTGCGTCCATCACCCGAGACGGGGATGATACGTCTCATGCGCATGTGATTTCACCGGCAGCCACACCCTTCCACCGGAACACAGTAATGCAACCACTACTGCTTGGCGGCAGATTCCAGATGTGGTGGCAGTACCTCTCCGGACGAACTTGGCACAAGTTCTACTGCTACTTTTGGTTACTCCTTTAGCACCACCCAGGGGGTACGTGTAGGGAGTTAATGGGTGCTTTTTATTATTTTTATTTGTTGTAGCATTTGTTACTCATCTCCTGGACTATTTGGAAGTTACCTACCCACATCGCATCTCATAACTGCGTAGTAAAAGCTTCCTGAATCGTTCATCGAACGACATTTTGATCTCGTACACATTTAGCTTGTATTTATTTGGTTCACAAAAAAAGTATCTGCATAAATCATTAACATAAACGTTTAAACGTCTTACATACTCATACCTCTGCAATAGTAATCCCTGTGTCACAGATAGCATGGACAAACAGAAACACAAGACAAACACCCAAGTCCCGAGAACAAACTACATGCTCACCACACAAAGTGTGCCCCGGCCGGGAATCGAACCCGGGACCCCTCGCATCGGCAGGGCTGGTAGTAGCCCTGCCGATGTGAGGGGTCCCGGGTAAGCTAGCCAGCTAAGCCACGGACCCGTCATACATTAAATAAAACAAGATAATTTAATTTTTAAATGCACATATAATATTCGTTACAATAATAATTATAAGTATAATATTAATTCAATAATCTCTTACAACTATTAAAGCTGGCACAGATTTTTAATTGGTTTTACCGCAATTCCGCTAAATTCACACTATCAAATTAAATAACGTGTTTATAAATTAGTTAATTAAATTAATAAATTTAATGTGGACAGTGTTTTTTTTTATATTAAATGTCTATTTACGGCCGGCAAAGATAACTATTATATTTATGTCTGCAAAAGTTTAAAATTAATTTTCATAACAAAAAAATCTCACAATGTAAGTTATTTTTTATATGTTTAATGTATATTTACTGCTGGCAAATATAAATATTGAATCACATTTCTTGTCTCTACAGTTTAATAATCTATTTGCTACGAGAAATCACAGTCACTATAAAAATAAATAAGTATTTAATATTGCATTGCAATGCCATGAAAATAACAATTAACCATAACTGAATACAAAGTAGAAACATTGAAAACAGAATTAATATAGACGAGCAAAGTGTTTACTTGCACGCAAACTTATGAAGCAGTGAATGAGCGAACCTAGGAAATGTTACTGGACTAGGAAAATAATTTGTACTTTTGTGCAGTGTAAATAGAACTAATGCATACATTAGCTACGTTTTGGCTTCAACATTTAGCGATATATTGAAGGAATTCTCCTTAGCTATATGAGCTAAGGAGAATTCTATGATGAATCCTATGATGTGGAAGATATATCGCAAAAAGTAGCTTGTTGCACTGATGCAAAGTTACGTAAAACAATTTTTATACACAGATTTTTGCAAAAAATATATTTATTATAGATTGTAATAAGAAAATGATTAAAAATCAAATGTAACACAATTACCGACTGCAAATAGACAGAATAGATTTTTTTTACAAATAATCCACATTAAGTAAAAATATAACTAAGCATTGTTTCTAGTATTTAAATGAATTAAAATAATAGTTTTTCTTATAAAACCATCAATAACAAGTATGACACATTATACACAAAGCTTCCACAATAAAAATTCTGATATTATAATATTTCGATAATTTATATATATTATATCTAAACGTATTAACAATATTAATTAGCGTCGAAAATTTCTTCTATGAATGTTCTTGTAAATACTGGTTACAATGTTTTCACTGGTAATGTACTTATTTATAATTAATCGACTTCAAAAAAAGAGGAAATATCAATTTGAAACAAGTATAAGTTTTTTTGTATCTTTTTTACGTGATTTATTCGCCAATTGTGGAAATAATTGGATGTTAGTTTTTCATTACATAGGGTTTACCTACACAGCAATTTCATGAGGAAATTCCTTAAAATAAGTACATAGTCATGAAAAGTATTGAATATATTTAATATAAATATATTTATATATTCAATACTTTTTATCACTTATATTATAAGTCGATCTATTAACATTTAAGGATCTGTGCGGCTGAGATTCACTCAGTTCTTGTTGTTTACAAGAAATACTAACACATGTAAACATAAACAGCGGAACTCTATCTAAACACAAAATTTCATCGAACTCGTGACAGTCGTTTCCGAGAAACAAATATACAAGAATTACTCGTTTGAAGAAATAAGATAAGTTCCTGTTATCATATTTATAAGTAGGGAATGGTGTCGACTGTGTTGGCGTCAAACTTAACGATGAAAAATAACAAGATGGCTACCTTTTAAATAAATAATTCGAAAGAATCAGAACCATATTTGTGAATTTGCATCAATTAAACTTTTTTGACAGTTGATTAAACCAATAAAAACAATACAGAGATTATTTATAAAGAGATTGGAATATTAATCATTATAAAATAGGAGTTTAAGAGTATTTTTGACAGTTATTTACGAAGCTATCATTCAAATAACAGACACTGGCAGAACTATGGGTGGACACAAAAGCTATAATAAAGTATCTTAAAGTACTTGCCTCAGTAATTTACGAAGCCATCAGCCGAATACGAGACACTGGCAGAACTGTGGTATAAGACAATGCCTACAAGACAATGTCTTTAGATTTTAGGGACGCGGTTTCATTTCTGCGCAGGCGCAATCTACGCGGCATTATTTAATGACTGAATAAATTTAGGGGAACAGGCCTAACGCATTGGCAGAATATTGTTTTCTACATATGCTTTCTACATACCAAAGTGACAGTTGTGTAACTAGGGGATTGATTATTACAACGGACAATAAATCTAGTTACATATAATTTAGAACAAACATCAATAAAGATAACATCTTTGACAAACATTCAAATAATTTACGAGAGAACATACATTTTAAGCTCCAACACATACATATAAACAGTTAATACTAATACTATAATAATATAAACAGATTTACAACACAGAGTTTGCTATGAAAACTTTGCAAGGTTTTGCATTTTTTCTAAATATAGTAGGAATAGCTGATAAATAGACTAAAGTTTGTTTTAAATAACATAGTTTTACGAATGCCTCGATTCTACAAAATAGTTGTGATTATAATCAGATGGCTTACTGTTATCTCTTTTGGGCAATAAGCCCAACCAATAAAAGCAAAAGATTAATAACGTATTGATTACAATAACATTACATATAATAATTAATATTATTATATAATAATAATGAATAGATTGATTACAATAACGTCCAAAGTCTTAAAACTCAAAGTCAATCAAAATTTCTTTCAATTGAACCATAATCATCATCAACTGAGAATATAATATCTACTAGTCTGAGTGTTTTGACGTTTCAGAAGGTCGAAAGAGGCGTGCGGCTCGACTGGATGTTTAAATTACTTGAAGCGCTCCTAGCGGTCGTTGTCTGAAATACATGTGGCCGAATACAAACCCAGCCGTAGCGTATGCGTCGTTCAACAGCTAGAAACGTAAAAAAACTCAGACTCGGGCTGTCTACAGAAATATCTGACACTTCTCTCACTTGACAGTTGTCAAATTTGGAGTATGAAATTAAAAAATGAATCTCTTGATTTATGGTTATTCTATTTCAATGATACAAAAGAATTTTCGATTGAAAAACTTTGACTTTTAGAGTATGCCCCTGAGTTATTTCTGTGCGTTCACACCAAAAATTCGCACTTATCAATCAAGTTAGTCAATGTGCGGTCACACTAAAATCTCTATTAAATCAAACATACAAAATCAATCGTTGCGCAAAAAATACAAATGATCTTATTGGACGGATAGCAAATTAAAATAAATTCAACAATATCTAAGATTATAATGGCGCTTAGTTAAAACATTTTACATATACTTAGACAGATAAATAGCTTACTTACTGTGTGTAATATTTATGTATATATTAGGTATACATATGGCTGATTCTATAGTAATCAACAATTATTCTCTTTTAACCGACTTAGTAATTTTGTTGTCTGTACGCGATTTCATTTAAGGACCGAATGGGGTGATAATCTTTTTAACTATGTAATCTTTTTAACGGGAGTAGGTACCTCCGCGGTGGTCCCATAGAAATTACATGGAAAAATTTCACCAGCGACAATTAGAGAAAGTATTAATTTATAAGTCGGTATATAAATTTTTTATTCAGCCAATTGTTGACCAAATAAAAAAATTTAGTATAGAAGAATCAGCACATTGTTACAAGAAATTTACGTAATCACATCTAACGAAATAGCTTCCAACATAGAAGCCGAATGGTGAAAACATCACCTCAATACTAACAACGTGACATCCAAATATTTATATATCTAGCTATACTTACGCATATAATAATTCTACGCATTTTTCTATAAACATTAAAAATCCTATGGAAATAGTTTACAAATCGGCGTCGTAGGAAATTTGGGGACGTTTTTGTACTGTTGGCACAATTTTGATATAGTTTTTTACCAATAACAACATTTATGCCGGGGTCCCGCTAAACTGCATTGCAGAAAACGATACTTTGATAATATTAAATAAATAAACGTTTACACGCTCATACCTCTGCACTAGGATTCCCTGTGTCGCAGATGGCATGGACAAACACAGAAACACAAGACAAACACCCAAGACCCGAGAACAAAAACAAAGTATGCCCCGGCCGGGAATCGAACCCGGGACCCCTCGCATCGAAGGCAGGGCTACTACCAACTAAGCCACGGAGCCGTTAGATATATATAATAATATATTTGAATTATTATTATTATTTCACATTATTTATTTTCATTATCATTTTATAAACATTTTTCACTACAAAATAATATATTATTTATAAAATAAACAGTATAAAAACATTGTAGTAAAAAATATATGAAAATGGACGACCACCGACTGCGGAGTAAGACCCAAGCAGTCTGTGGCTAGTACAGGGCTGCAGAGATATTATTATTATTATAATATATATAATAATATTAGATATATATTATGCAAAAGTTTAAATGTTTCTTACTGAATCCTACTAAAATTTAGAGGGTTTAAACGAAAATTTCTACGTAGAATATCACGAAAGCCCAATATACAAGCAGTAGAACAATGTAATTAAGGAACAGAATTATTAAATAAATGTTTAGTTACTATTTAATCATAAAATAATTAAATTAATTTAATAAATTTATTTTATATTAAATGAATAAAATAATAGGCATTTTGTAAAGGTGAGAAAAAAAGTTTGAGATCTAAGACTTAAATTACGTTATAACTACGAGAATTATTGTGTAAAAACTTTATATTTATTTCGCGTCTACTTAGATAACTAATTACTAAGAAAAACTTTTTTTTGTATAATAGCTCCAGAGGTGAAGTTTTAAGGATAAATGTTTTTAGACCCAAGACATCGTTTTCTGCCAAGCAAACGGTTCAACCCAGCCACGCAGGACAATAAAGTAAAGTCATTTCACATTATCTATAGCGTAAAAATAATATCTAGCATCTAATATTAATTATCTACATTAATAGTACTTACATGAATGTGGTGGTATATTTATGTATATTTAATATATTTTTACAAGGTAAATATATAATATATCGTGAATATTAATAGCAAAATGGACGTCAGGTTTTATAAGCTTGTTTGAAGAATTAGTGAAATAAAATAGAATAAATGCAAAATATATGTCAAGAGATCGTGAATTTAATTATCAGAATTTATAAATACTGATATTAGTTTATGACATGAAATTATACGCACCTAAAATTCTGTTATATATAAACTAAATTACGTGCATCAATCTAGTTGCCCATCTGGGAGATTAATCTATAACAACTTTCTAGAAAATTATTTCAAATTAAGTGATATACATAAATAGTGTTAATTGTGTACTTATTTATGTATAATACTTCTTCTCCTTCTTCTTTTTAATTTTTGGCTATTATTTATGTACTGTATTTGAAATACTTTTATTATGAACGATTGCAGAAAACTATTATGAAATAATTCATAACGCAACTGTCAGTGTCATTGTCACCTGACATACTATTTTTTAAATTTTTGGTGTAGGTTTTCAGCTCACAGATAAATAATATTCAAGCAGAAGCAATGTCGAAATAATTATTTGATATTTTGCTTGTTATTAATTTTGAAATATTTTGTCCTTGCAAATAACATAATTATTTGAAAATATCTCACACTGAATATTCACCAAAAGTCTGTGCAATAGTTGCGTAAAATTAAAGGTTTCAAAGCTACGAAATAAATTCTCAGCCAATATAAACAGCAGAGAATGACGGGGACCGTTATATCGTATGGCAGTAGAAATGTATTCTTAAGATCTCTTGTATTCATCTTAAATCTTATCTGTGGTAGCGTAAAAATTCGTTTTAATACTTGTATTTGCAGTAAAAATGACAGTTGCCACTCCACCCTTCAAAATTCACACTATCAAAATGTTTACCCATTTTCGTTAGTAATTTCGAACAAGAGATATATTTACCTTCCTGCTTTTATGAGTCAAATATCCTCGTTTCCGCAACCAATATATTATTTAGAATTAACAAAATATATCTAAATGTACCTAAACAATAACAAAATATATCTAAATGTATAAACAATAACATGAAATATATCATGTAAAATGGATACTTGTGGAAATACTAACAAAAAGTCAAATAACGACTTTTAAAAATAATATAGGATGAAATATTATCTGCAAAAACTGATGAGGGTGGCAATAAATGACAGGTGTCGTGTATCTTTAAGAAAAGCTCCCTGATGTCTTCAGGGATGCAAAGGAATCCAGGGGTGCAAAGCGGGGGGTGAAACCCTAGCAGTGCATAAATAACTTGAAGAATCCACGTCCTTTCTCCGGCTCTGGTCCCATCAGCATCGGAACTTGGTTCTTGTGGGTGATTGTAACCTGATACAAAGACATGATATAACAATAAGTTTGTTTTCAGAAATACAATACATTACATTACAATATTTACATTAACATAGCGTCATTAACTTTTACTACTAAATTAAGTCTTAAGTTTTGTCTTAAGTTATTTTAAGTAAAGTTTTAACTACTTAAAATAAAGCATGATGTTTTGCCAGACTATCATTTAACCTCTGGGTAAAAAAAGCATGATTTTTTACCCAGATATTTTAAATTTAAAGTATTATTTACCCTCTAGGTACACAAAACATGATGTTTACCAGTATATTTACCCTCTGTGTAAAAAAACATGATAGTTTGCATTTACCCTCTACACAAACAAATGATCTTTTTCCAAAGTATCATTTAAATTCTGGGTATACAAAACACCACGTCATGTTTTGTGTACCCAGGGGGTAAATGACACAGGAGACACCAACTGACCTTGCAAGGAGGCTGCATCCAGGGCTCTCCGTCGATCTGCATGGGGAATGTACGTTTGGTGGTGATGGTGATGGCACTGCACTGCGCCAGCCGCCTGCCTGATGCGCGAAGACCTGGATATATACCCAACGATTTAAGTAACTATTATGACGGGTCCGTAGCTTAGTAGCCCTGCCTTCGAAGCAAGGGGTCCTGGGTTCGATTGCCGGCTGGGTCGACTTTGTGTGATGAGTGTAAATATTGTTCTCGAGTCTAAGGTTTCTTTTTTGTGAGCATGAAGTTTGTTCTCAGTGTTTGTCTTGTGTTTCTGTGTTCGTCCATCTGCGACACAGGGAATCCTAGTGCAGAGGTATGAGTGTGTAAACGTTGTTGTTGTTGTTCACAGCAGGTAATCTTACCTGTCCTGACTTGTCCCATATGTAGACAGTTTTCCAGTCCAATCACTTCTATAAGTTTATCGCCGATGTCTGAAAAAAAAAATAGCATTAATCCATTAAACAATTAAACAAGTGCTTATAAGTTTGGATGTCTTCACAACTCATGGCCTTCTGCATGGCAGTGGAGTCGATTCCCATTCAAGAAACTATGTATTGTTTATGCTTCTGTACCGCAAAAAAAAAAAAGAATTCTTTTTTTTTTTTTCCTCTTGTGTTGGCTTCGCAATTCTTGTGCATTCGCCATTCGGAATTCTTAGAAGGTTTGAATTTTGTATTTGATAATTAAAGTATTTTGACTTTGAAAAAGAAAGATTTCTTGGTTGTATTATAAATAGAGGTTTTGAAAGAGAAGGACAAATATATACGGGCAATTAGGTACATCAATGGCTGGAGGTATGGAAGAAAGGTTGACACAGGTAGTCTGTATATGCGATCCACCACCATTGATTTATTGACGGAACTTGCGGGGGGACAACTGAGTAAACCCCTCTGGTGGCCGACCTCTGCGCATTCGAAGATCTCTGGCCTCTTCTAAAGGAACTTCAGGAGAGATCCTCTCGCACGTAAGGCCCGTTGCCATGAGGCCCATTGCCGTGAGGCCTGTTGCCGGGGGAGTTGTAAAAAGCATAGCCACAACTACGTTTGGAAGAGAAAGATCTTCCCCGATCCGACTCATCAAGATTCGTGGCTCAGCTTCGCAAGAAGGGCACTCAAGTGTGTGCTGAACTTAATCCTGATCCTGTGGTGGCAAGATGGCGACAGTTCGCGGGAAGCGTTGGAAGGCAACTAGCAGAATCACCAAGAGGTTTTAGGGGGTATTGCTCCAGCACTACTGGTCCGATTTGAATGATTCTTTCAGTGTTGGGTAGTCTATTTATCGAGGAAGGCTATAGGCTTTGTTTTTTTTTTCAAAATTAGGGATCCGTAATAAAATTGCTATTTTGTAACACAAAGTAAAAAATCGAAAACCTATTTTTGCGTGCGCTGTTTCCACGGAAACGAGAAAAACGCGGGTGAAACAGCGGAACACAGCTAGTTTATTATATTCTTCCTGTATTACCTTGTTGTGCGTTTGGGAAGCGCCCCCTCCTATGCGCTCCGCTGGACCCCCAGAGGTTGGACCCCCCGTGAGCGTAAGGAATGTTGAGCAGAGCGACCCCTTGGAGGGCTGGTCCCTTGTTGAGCTCCAATGATGAGCCGTCACACTGGAAACAATGGGATAGATAGGTAATAATTTATTGTGCACCAGATGATAAGGTTAACACAAACATTATCACATAAAAACAGTGCAAAGGGCGGTCTTATCGCTAGTAAGCGATTTCTTCCAGACAGCCAAATGGACAGGTTAGCATGGCAATTATACGGGGTATTCAAGTGTACCTACTGACAAATGAGGAATTTTATAACTTAGATATTATAATAATATGATAAAATACTTACTGTAATCATAAATAATTTATTACGTAACACACAATATAAATATATACATTATGATTATGTTTTTTTTTTTTAAATTTTATGTGTAAATAAACAGAAAAATACGAGTTAAGTTAAAAAAAAACATATAAATAAACATATTTAAATATAATTATGGTGATGATGACGACCTTAACAAACTAGCGATATAAAGTTCTTTTAACAATGACTTAAATATTTATAAATATTGGGGATATAATTAACGATTTAAGCCTATCATATTATATTGTGTCCAGTTGGTCGCGTTCGTAGGCAGTGCTAAGAGTGATAAAAATAGCAGTAGAACTTGTGCCGAAGAGGTACTGCCTCCACACCTGGTAATCTGCAGCCAAGCAGTGGTGCACTCGCATTGTTATATCCCCGTCTCGGGTGATGGGCGCAACGGGGTGCGACTTGGTTCATCTCATACTCTGTTGGGGGAGGACCTAAGTCGTAATGGCGTTTTTATAGGCGGAGGTAACTAATTAAAATCAGGAGACTTCAGCATCCCGTCACTATATAGGAAAAATAGAAAAAAATATTTTAATACAAATTTTAGAATTATCATAGTTTGTATCAGCCATTTTGATGTTCCTACAGCAGAGACAAGCATTTGACGAACATAGATAGATAGAAGTATATGTAATCTATCAGTTATCTAGTTCCCATATACAAGCTATGCTTAGTTTGCAAGATGGCGCTGTGTGAAATGTCCATGAATATTTTTTTGTCACACCCACAACCCGAGAACAAACTGCATGCTCACAAATTCATCCTGGCCTAAATCCCGGCCGGGAATCGAACCCGGGACCCTGGCCAGCCAATCCCTCACCTCAATATCAATGTTCTCGTGTAGATTCTTGCAGCTCGCCGCGAACTGTTCTGACGTAGCGAACTCAAAGTACCACAGTTTGTTTTTCATCCGAGAGCTGAATTTGTCTGGGTTTCGTTCCCGCTCCGTGTGGAATTTCACGCAGATCGCTGCGTCCTGGAAGGATGTAAATCGGAGGTTTAGCATACATTTGATAAAAGAATCTCTGACAGCCCCGGGAAAATCTTAATCTCTGACAGCCCCGGGAAAATCTTTATCTCTGACAGCCCCGGGAAAATCTTAATCTCTGACAGCCCCGGGAAAATCTTTATCTGTGACAGCCCCGGGAAAATCTTAATCTCTGACAGCCCCGGGAAAATCTTTCTCTCTGACAGCCCCGGGAAAATCTTTCTCTCTGACAGCCCCGGGAAAAACTTTCTCTCTGACAGCCCCGGGAAAATCTTTCTCTCTGAAAGCCCCGGGAAAATCTTAATCTCTGACTACCTCGGAAAAATCTTAATCTCTGACAGCCCCGGGAAAATCTTTATCTCTGACAGCCCTGGGAAAATCTTTCTCTCTGACAGCCCCGGGAAAATCTTTCTCTCTGACAGCCCCGGGAAAATCTTTATTTCTGACAGCCCCGGGAAAATCTTTCTCTCTGACAGCCCCGGGAAAATCTTTCTCTCTGACAGCCCCGGGAAAATCTTTCTCTCTGAAAGCCCCGGGAAAATCTTAATCCCTGACTACCCCGGAAAAATCTTAATCTCTGACAGCCCCGGGAAAATCTTTCTCTCTGACAGCCCCGGGAAAATCTTTCTCTCTGACAGCCCCGGGAAAATCTTTCTCTCTAACAGCCCCGGGAAAATCTTTCTCTCTGACAGCCAAGGGAAAAATCCCTCTCTCTATTTTTAGCTGTCAAAACCATGGGCTCACATTAACTGACTTCTGACGTTAAAAAATTACGTTCAGAAACGTCACACCTGGTAAAGGTAATCATCTTCCTGCCCTCATCCCACACTAAGTGGGTAGCACAACATGTATTTATCTTCCATTCCCCTCTGTCAGACGTCATCTCAGTACTCACTCCTTACGCATATCATCTTTCACAATCCATCCATCTTTTTTTTGGCTTACCTCTTGTCTTATATCCTTCCCCATATTTAAGACTTGTTTTGTAATATGCCATTCATCCCTCCGCTTAATATGTCCACGCTAACCTATTACTCCTTATACTCTCCGTTAATAATAGTTATAATAGTATTTATTGGTAAATTAGATATTACAGGTCAACATTTCTTAATTCATTAAAAATAAATAAAAACTAGCTGACCGGGCCACGCGTTGCTGTGGCTAACGTTTTTGTCATATGATATTATAATTTGCAATATAATAATATTGCGATCATAAATTGAGATGTGAGCTATCCTATCTTTCAAGTTGGATCAAACTGCACACGGTGTACAAATTTGATACACAAAATCGGTTATTATGATTAAACCATGATAGCTAGATATATGTTCTCGCGGACTTTTTTGTAGGTCTTAATGGGATCTACAAACCCGTAGTACATCATTTTGTTCTATTGTCAATAGTTTTTGCAGCGCACGCAAAAATAGGTTTTCGATTTTACACCTTGTGTTACAAAATAGCTATTTACTTACGGTTCCCTAATTTTGAAAAAAAAAAAAACATAGCCTATAGCATTCCTCGATAAATGGACTACCCAACACTTAAAGAATCATTCAAATTAGACCAGTAGTTCCAGAGATTAGCGCGTTCAAACAAACAAACAATCAAACAAACAAACTCTGCAGCTTTATAATATTAGTATAGATTAATAATAATAATTACTATATTACAAATAATAATTCATATGTCAAAGAAATTTAATTAAAATTAACATGCTGCATACACTTAAGGAAAGTCAGACCAAAATACAAATAAAAATAAAAATTGTAGTCATTCAATACAGTAGTAGGTACTTAGGTAGGAACTTGTGCGACTGAGATAGTGTAATGTGTACTCATTTAGGATTTAGGTAAATCTTTAATTAATGCCAATTTCCCAACAGATAGATACTTGGAAATGATTCCAGAGATCATATTCTCAGAGTCTCAGTTTTTAACCATGTTTTGTATCTAATTTATATTATATAATTTATATTTTATATATATATATAATTTAATTTATATATTGGGTGTGTGAATATGACTCCGCCCTTTCTCAACAGATGTCGTTTTTAGTATTGTTTACGTGTACTAATAAATGACCATACTTGTATTCGATAGTACTGAATGTCAGCTATCTAACGCATTTTATGATATTTGGTTGAAGTGTAAGCAACAATTGTTTTCACCTTTTCGAAAATGTCGGTTTTTATTCCAAATAAACGTCATTTGCGGGAAGTGTTATTACATTATTTTATTGCGAAGAAAACTGTAGCGGAAACTTATCGTTTGCTTGTGGAGATTTATGGTGAGCATGCTCCGTCTAATACAACTTGCAAGGAATGGTTTCGACGATTTCAAAATAACGATTTTAGTACTGAGGATAAAGAACATGGAAAACCACCAAAAAAATTTGAAGATGCTGAATTGGAAGCATTATTGGCGGAAGATTCTTGCCAAACTCAATCAGAATTAGCTGCAGCATTAAATGTTGATCGTTCAACTGTTGCAAAGCGTTTACAAATGATGGGAATGATTCAAAAAGCCGGTGACTGGGTTCCACATGATTTAAAAGAAAGAGACATGGAACGTCGGAAAACCATTTGTGAAATGCTGCTTCAAAGACAGCAAAGAAAAGGATTTTTGCATCGGATAGTCACAGGAGACGAAAAATGGATACACTACGAAAATCCTAAACGCAAAAAAGCTTGGGTGAAACCAGGCGAACCAGGCCCATCACAGCCAAAAATAAATATTCACTGTGCCAAGGTCATGCTCTGTATTTGGTGGGATCAGAAAGGTATTGTATATTATGAGTTGCTCAAACCCTCTGAAACTATTAATGGAGAAGTTTACCGGCGACAACTAATGCGTTTGAAGCGAGCCATAGAAGAAAAACGACCAGAATGGGTGAATAGACATAACAAATTAGTTCTTCAGCATGACAATGCCAAACCGCATACCGCAGAAGTCGTAAAAAGATATTTAGAGGGACAGGACTGGGAAGTGTTACCCCACCCGCCATATTCACCAGACATAGCTCCTTCGGATTACCACCTATTCCGGACGATGCAGACAGACCTTACTGGAGAAAAGTTTACTTCATGTGAAAGTATCAAAATTTGGATTGACAACTGGATAAGCTCAAAAGACCAGGACTTCTTCCAGCAAGGAATACGAAAACTACCTGAACGATGGGCGAAGGTTGTAGCTGCAGATGGAGCATACTTTCAATAATTTTTTTTTTAATTTTGTAAGCGAACAAATGTGTTTTATTTTGTCAAAAAGGGGCGGAGTCATATTCACACACCTATTACTTTTTCTTTTTTCTCGATGTACATTGGCATATTTATGTCTATGTAATAAGGCGAATGTGAGCACCAAGACAAACCCGTCTAGGATTTAATGGCGCAAAAAAAAACAGAAATGTAAAAACATTATATATATTACACAATAAAAAAAAAAAGAGTAACTACAAGCATTTTTTTGGATGTTACAACCCATGAATTCATCATAGGCATAAAAGGCTTGCTCAGAAAGCCATTTTTTGAGGCGCGCGTTACTGGAGCTACCTGGTAAAGGTTAGTAAAGGTAAGAGTAAAGAGTATAAATATGTAAGTAACATATACTTACAACACCAATTGAGAAGTAATTATTGATGATGTTGTATGGGACACAGGTGGGATGAGGTTTCGAGTCCGGTATAATTTGAAGGTCACACTGAAACAGATAATATATTCAAATAAATTGTATGCACTACATTTTTATTGCCGCGCCTTGGCAGTAAAATTGACTCGATGCCGTGACGGCAAACTCTGCCGTCATGTATCACAACAGCGGGCGTGACGGCCAATTATTTTTTATTAATAGATAGATTTTTAGTAGATACAAGACAGAAAACTATTGTACACCATTTGCAATTACATCGTGTTATTGTAATAATAGCCTATGGTGAGCTTCATCAGCAGTATCTCTAATTCAGCGCTGGTTTTCTGCGGCAGAATTGGGCAGTTACCTCAGTGGAAGTGTTCTCTACGTTAATCGACCACCGGTCCATCATCACGGTGCTGGCTTTGGCAATCTTGTCCAGGATCTTGTGGATCGATTCGCCTTCGTATCTGAAATCAGAACAAATTATTATTACGTAAGTTATATAAATTATTTCGTCATCCTAGTTTATTCCAGAACAATCCATCACTTCCTGTTCCAAGTAAAAAGGTACCTACAATACCCCCAGTGTAGTGCTCTGGAAAATTGTGTCTTAACTAACCGGAATAACGTCGATATTACATTGAATTGAACATGTTGTTTACTTGCTAAGTAGAAATCTTCTAGAAGTTTTCTATTGTTTGCGTGCTTGTTAGCTTTCGAGATGATTTTGACCATGTATAAATAGCGAGCCTTTCGGCGCGGACGGGGAGTTTAGCTTGTGACACCAAACTGATAACATCAAGTGATTTGGAAGCGAATAAGTATCTACATTATGAAATATCCAGAACCCCGGCGCGTAACACATATATATGAGATTTATTTGACTGGTACAGACTTGGCCGTTGTAAAATAGATACTTTCTGTAGAATATCCTCCAAGGTGAACCCATTGAAGCAAACAAATTATCCAAATCGGTCCACAATTGGCTTTGAATCATTGTTTTTAAATTAGTCAATTATCATATGACTATAATCACCTCAAAAATATAACGAATTCTATTTATTGCGTTGAACGGGATGTTCATATTTTCAATATTTTTTCACTAATTGACTCTGCAATCAGTAACTCACTAATTATATGGCTAACTAGTAAATCTCTTTACTAATTGCAGGACTAATTAGTAAAGCGATTCACTAATTACAGGCGTTACATAGAACATCGAAATACGAAAATATCACTTTAATCGACATATCAAACGCCTAATTTGGATTAATAAATATAATTTCATAATGACTTGAGTTGCAGATCTGTTATCAAAGTCACGAAAACATTTCTCCATAGAAAAAAAAGCGGCTAACGAGAGCATTTTTCCACGGAAAAGAAAAGAAAAGAAAGTCTAGCGAGAGCACATCCACATCAGAAATAAAAGGTGTAGGTATTCCCCTCAGTTTGTACGACTTACCCTCCTCCCCACCGCAAGCAGCGCGCCAGATCGTTACCGGTGCCTAGCGGGATCACCCCCACGGCCGGGCGCAAGTCCATTTGGACTTTATCTGAAATGCAAAAGAACCCATCTAATCATTCTCATCACTCGGAGGATGTAACGTCTCGTCCGCCTGTAATTTCACTGGCATACCTTTGAGCACAGGAATGCGATTGCACCACTCTTTGGCGAAGGATTACCAGGTGTGGAGGCAGTACTTCTTTGGACGAACTTGGCATAACACAACTGCTACTTTAGGTTATCGTGAAAAGTATATCCCAATTTTATGGTAAATTAAATCATCCTTTTTAGGGATAATTTCTGTCCTTTAGGGAAAATACGGATAACTATTTAAGAGAAATAGCAATGCGAGTGCACCACTACTTGGCGAAGGTTTACGAGGTGTGGGGGCTTCTTCAGACGAACTTGGCACACTCTACTGCTACTGTAGGTTATCGTGAAAAGTATAATATATTCCATTTTTATAGTAAATTCCATCATCCTTTTTAGGGATAATTTCTGTCCTTTAGGGAAAATACGAATAACTACAATATTTAAGAGAAATATTTCCACCACACATATTCGTGTAACTCTTACAGTTTTTGCACTGCACATCAAAAGAGGTCGCAGTTGATGACAGTTTATTCCGACTTACTTAACACTTATCTATATACAATACTTTGGACAATTTACATAATATCTTTATGAATTATACCCTGTGTTATTGTATGAGCTATTCTATTGTAAAGTTTAAAATACATACAGTAGTTTTTGCGTGAAAAAGTAACAAACATTCATACATCCCCACAAAGTTTCACGTTTATAATATTAGTAGAAGTTGGTAGCAGTAGAACTTGTGCCAAGTTCGTCCGGAGAGGTACTGCCACCATATCTGGAATCTGCCATCAAGCAGTAGTGGTTCCGGTGGAAGGGTGTGGCAGCCGGTGAAATCACATGCGCATGAGACATAATCATCCCCGTCTCGAGTGATGGACGCAGCTGCATGAATGAGACTCAGTAAAGATTTGGATCTCATACTGAGTCGCACGCATTATTGTTGTCATGAGCGAGGGTCACCACTTACCATCAGGTGGGCCCTCAGCTCGTTCCGTCAATTATACACAAAAGTTTCCACTCACCCATGGTTTCGAGCACCCAACCCACAGTGCCATCACCCCCGCAACAGATCACCCTGTAGTTTTTGACATCCTTGAACATATGAAGACCTGGAAACATCAGCTTCGTGAGTAAGCTAGCTATTGGACTAAAGTACCAGGTCAAAATTAACTAGCTGATTCGCACACTGAATTTTCAGTACCACAGATCCTATTTATACATTACATTAAGAATATAACTGATAATAAAATGACCTTAAAGATTTTATTTAGATTTCGATATCAGATTTAAATAGAAAAAAGATTTAGCCTGTGTTACTCACTGATAATGTAGCTTTCTAAAGGTAAAATAATTATTTAGATCGCTTATCCGTTTTTTGTTTATCCGTTACAAAGAAACATAAAAAAATATATTTTCTTCCCGCGGTGCGCCATCCTAAGGGAACACAGCACATGTTCGGGATCAAATAATGAATTAATATCTATGTGTTATCTGGTACCAACTTTCATACAAATCCGTTGAGCCGTAACAAACATACACACACATACATACAAACTTTGGCCTTTATAATATTACTAGCTGCGCCCCGCGGTTTTACCCGCGTAGTTCCCGTTCCCGCGGGAATACGGGGATAAAATATAGCCTATGTTACTCGCGGATAATGTAGCTTTCCATTGGTGAAAGAATTATTAAAATCGGTTCAGCGGTTTAGGTGCGAAAGCGTAACAAACAACTAAACTCACTGTTGCATTCATATTATTAAATAGATAGGATAGCGGGATATAATTTAGATAAACGAGACATTACCTTGCAAAGGTCCTCCTTTCGTAATATCGTGGACTTGTCTAGGGTTCAATATATATTGGAGCTTCCTCAGCACTCTGGACCCTTGCCGACCCCCCGACTTGGGGTTGATGAACACCAGTAGGGGACAGGTGCCGTCTGGGGGGGTGATTTGGAAGGAGATTGGGGGCGCCCGGGGCTTTTCTTCCTTCCTCTCCTCCTGCGATATGGATATGGGCAGAGATATCGACGTTGGTATGCATTGCTGAAAATTATAATGAATCATATACCTTTTCAACATTAGCTATAATAATAATTCATTCGATCAACAAGGATCATAGTACTCTGAAATATTTTCAGATACAATTCTGGAAGGTGAAGATGAGGAAAGATAATATTTACCTGATCAGGATGAGGTTTGTGTGGTAGGGACCTCTGGCGGTCCAATACCAGCGGTCTTATAGCTGTGGGGGGCACGATGTGGGGGGCGTGCCGGCCCAGGGAGCAGGCACCCCCCGCACTGCCGACGCAACGGTTGTGGAGCTGGAAACAGCATAAATATATATGTTTTACATAAATATACACGGAAATTAAAAAAAATTACGTTTTGCAAACGTCAATTTTTTTTATTTCCATACGCTACGTTTCCATTTACGATACTTGAGATCTAAAGGAATAGTTTGAGTTTGACACAGCGTCTTCTAGCCCCAAACTAAGCATAGCTAGACCTATAAGAATCAGATAATTGATATAATTATATAGTACTTTTTTTGTACACACAGGTACAATACATATTAACACCCAGACACAGAACAAACATTTATGTTCGCCACAAAACTGCTTGTCCCGGGTGGGAATCGAACGCAGAAGGCAGTGCTATTATCAACTAAGCTAAAGCCAGTTCAAGATTAGAATATACTATAAGAATAGAATATTCTAGACTCTATCTGTTCTTTCCGTCTTAATCAGATGAGCTGTATGTATCCTCAACGAGCAATAGGACATTGGACATCACGAGGCTATTTGTTCCTTCCGTCTTAATCAGATGAGCTGTATGGATCCTGAACCAGCAATAGGACATTAAACATCACGAGGCTATTTGTTCCTTCCGTCTTAATCAGATGAGCTGTATGAATCCTCAACGAGCAATAGGACATTGGACATCACGAGGCTATTGGCTCCTTCTGTCTTCTTAATCAGATAAGCTGTATGTATCCTCAACGAGCAATAGGACATTGGACATCACGAGGCTATTTGTTCCGTCTTCTTAATCAGATGAGCTGTATGGATCCTCAACGAGCAATAGGACATTGGACATCACGAGGCTATTTGTTCCTTCCGTCTTAATCAGATGAGCTGTATACTCACAGTCACGTGACACCAGCGGCAGTGGAGTCCAGTGATCCCGTTGTAACCCTTGATCTTTTTCCTGCACCTCGCGCATTTCCCGTGGCAGTTACCTGTAGACAGAAAACCTGGAGTTGTAAGGTTTCTTGTCTTCCCCTCGGGTTGGCCGGTTAGGGTGGGAAAAGACGTAAACTTGACATATAAGACTAGCTAAAACGTGAAAACTGACTGTAATTTGACATATCTGTGTGCATGTAATGTTATTATGGAGCTCTTATGACGCGTTAAACACGCACGAGTATGTTTACCTGTGTGTGTGTCCAACGATACTTGAGATCTAGGATTAAATGAATTTGAATTTGAAGGTTAATGAAATTGTGATTTTTTACGCTAATACAGCGACGACTCTACTTCTATTTCCTATTTCATATTATTGTTGTGCCCAACAGGGTCCATGATGATCTGTATCTAATATTATAACATCTGTTTTTTACATTGTGGAATACAATAAACTATTGAGTATTGAGTATTCTTAGGCGGGGATATAATGCGTCAAGGCAGTAAATGCGTAAATGTTTCTTAAAAAAAGAGTCATTTTAACGGCTTACAACAACAACTCAATTTTGATTTTGCGTCCGCTCCTCCTGACTGGTTCAGATCCTACCTTCAACCCAATGATGCGCCAGGGTCGCTGGCGCGCGCTTCGACTTGGAGTAAGTGGCTATACAGGATGCAGGGGCTCTCTGCACGCAGCGCTCGTGGACAGTGAACTTGCAGACTGGAACCAAAAGTACACTATTGAAAATACGCTACGGTTCCACACCCCTGCCTGCCCTGTGTCGCAGGCAGCATGCCCAAACGGCCGGGATTCGAACCCGGGACTCCTCAAAAGCAGGGCTACTAACCAAGCTACGGAGCCACTATATTTAGTCGTTATAACTGAAACGTTGCGTTTACCTTGCCCACCTTTGTCCATATTGGTATTTGCCAGGATTTTTTCGTTTCTTGACTGCCGATATTTCAACGCAGTTTCTTACATCATGATCTCGGGTAAGCTGACATTTTGACTAGACATATCCCGCTCAACCTAGCGAGCATGTTTTATCAGATATTGCATTACGCTGGTTTGCTAAATTGTCGCCAAGCATTGCAAACAGTAAAACAGAATCTCACGTCGTAATAAAAGTAAGAGAAAATGATTTTTACGTACATAAACAACAGTCCTTTTTGGCTCAATACAGTTTTACCAACGAGCATGTTTAAGCATAGATTCTAGTTTGCTGGTCTCCAACCATTGCAAACAGTAAAAGTAAAATCAAAAGTAACCAAGATGTAAGAGAAAATGAATTTTACGCACTTATTATTTATACAACAAAGTCCTTTCTTGCCCAGCCCGACGAGCATGTTCAAGCATAGATTGCAGTATGATTTTCTGCTAAACTGTCTTCAAGCATTGCAAACAGTAAAACCGAATCGAAAGTAACCAAGATATATGAGAAAATGAATTTTACGCACATATACAACAAAGTCCTTTCTTGCCCAGCCCGACGAGCATGTTCAAGCATAGATTGCAGTATGCTGGTCTGCTGAAATGCTTCAGTCTCCAGGCATGCTCACCGTCTTCTTTCACGTTTGTGTCTAGCCCTAGTAAAACTAGCAGTGGAATTGTTGTCATTCTGTAAAGAAAAGTTAGTTTTAATGTAATATTACAAATTAAAACATTACAAACTCTAATAACCTCTAACTTAATAGATAAATTAAAACCTACCTAAATACGTTTGTAATAATATCGTCCTCTCTCATTAATATTTTATATTATTGTTGTGCCCAACAGGGTCCATAAAGATCTATACCTATTACTAGAACACTGGAATACAATAATTATTGAGTATTGAGTATCGAAAAATAGTTAAAGCTTACCCTCCTCGTTTCCACTCATCCAGGGACACCGTTCCGTCAGCATCGTAGTCAATTTCCACCATCATGTCTTGAAGGATCTGAAATCACAAACAAGGATGCACTCAGTTCCCTTGAGACGGCTTGGAAATGCAAGATTTTTTTTTTGTGCGATAGCTTTGAGTGATGTTAAGTTACTTGCTGCTACATAATTCGGTCAGGGATCTAAGTCATATTGCTGTTATGGGTAGAGGTAACCAATTAAGATCAGGTTGGCCTTCAAATCCCACTGTTACATCATTACATAGTACAATATAAAACAAAGTCGCTTTCTCTGTCCCTATGTCCCTATGTATGCTTAAATCTTTAAAACTACGCAACGGATTTTGATGCGGTTTTTTTTAATAGATGGAGTGATTCAAGAGGAAGGTTTATATGTATAATACACTAGCAAGTCACCCCGGCTTCGCACGGGTAGTTTCTGATACGACACTGATGCTTTACTAACCGTGCGAAGCCGGGGCGGGTAATTACTAATTTATTTTTCTTTCCATCTTAGGTCGTACAGGTCTTAGTTCCGAGGTCTCCCATTCGAGGCGCTCTGTACTCACAGATCCTAGTTCCGAGGTCTTCCAATCGAAGCATTCAGCACTAAATTCTAACAGGTCTTAGTTCCGAGGTCTCCCATTCGAGACACTCAGTACTCAAAGGTCCAAGATCCGTGGGTCTCAGTACTAAATACTCACAGGTCTCAGTTCCGAGGTCTCCCAACCGAGGTACTCTGCGACCGTCATCATCTGGTTAACGATGCAATCCATCTCATTTGTGTCCAGCACTCCATTACCATCCGTGTCGTACAAACGAAACATGACTGAAATAAAAAAAAAATTATATAAAATACTGTCCGCGTATATTTGTCACGTCCAATAACGTCCAATCCAGTCATAAAAGTGAATAAAGTGGACCTGTTTCCACAACCCCCTTGAATGCTGATCGTGGTTTTAAAGAACTGAGATGGTTTTTCAAAGACTTACATTCAAGCTTGTCTTCTGGCCGTCCAGCTTCCAGGAGCGATAGGTAGCAGACGATGTCCTTGAGTGATACCCTCGCTGTGTGCACCTCGAGTGTCGAAGATCTTCGTATTAAGTGCCTGAAATCTGCAGAAATAAATACTGTTTTTGATATCCAGCGAAATGCTACCAGTTTCGGGCGTAATTGTAATTTATATATTTTTTGGATCAAAAATAAATGTATTTGTATTTGTATTTGTATATTAAAGAAGTTTTAATAATTTAATTATTACCTGATTTATATATATTTGTTTGACAATTGAAATTGATTTATTATGTTATTATTATTAATATTATTATTTTTAGAATTGAATTGTTTCATAAAGTCTTACCTTCGATCTTAGACTGGTTCACTCTCAAGGAGTTGCTGCTCTTCCGACTCGAGTTCCTGGACATCTGGCTGTGGCTCGGGCTGGTCTCGTTGCGGCGGTCCAAGCAGAGCTCGTGCGAGGAGTAAGATGGATGGGTGGTCACAGAGAACATCGGGTGGACGCTGCCTGAAAATTAAGTTGTAATATTCAAACGACCTCCAAGATGGAGGTTACACTAGTTTACAAAATTGAACTTTTTTTTTATACCCCAAAATAAATGTATACAAATATGTTAATATACCTTCCTTAAACCAAAAAGTGTTAGTAAAAATATTCTATCACGTCACAAATTCTTCCTACAGTCAAATGTTTTTTTTTTAACTACCTAACGTGGAAACGACAGTTTATTGTTTATTATATCTTATTTATTATATCTTTCCGAACATTACAGAAGGAAAACTGAAAGAGGGTATATTTGTTGGCCCACAAATCTGTAAAATTATGAAAGATTCTCCGTTTGAAAGCCTTTTATCTGTTAATGAAAAATCTGCTTGGAACATTTTTTGGGAAATAAGAAAAGTGAAGATTACAAAGAAATTGTTACAGATTTATTGGAAAATTTTCAAAAGATGGTAGTAAACATGTCATTAAAGATTCATTTTTTGCAATCGCATCTTAATTTTTTCCCTGAAAACTTAGGAAGTATGAGTGACGAACAAGGGGAACGTTTCCATCAAGATTTAAAGGTTTTTGAAGAACGACATCAAGGATTTTGGGATGAAAACATGTTGGGGAATTACTGTTAGTCCATTATAAGAGAAACTGATTCAAATAGCTATAAAAAGAAGGCAAAAATTTGTAATTTTTTTTTTAGTATTAATACCAAAATTATGTATTAAGTTAATAAATATTTCTTAAACCAGACGTGATAGAATTTTTTTATTATTTTTTCTGGATAATTCTACCTAAATGAATAACAAAATAACAACTTTTAGCTAGGGTATAAAAACCGTGTAAACTAGTGTTATCAATGTGGTTGTATTTTTTTAAAATTTTTAATTTTAGAACTCCGCCATTTATCAAAAAATTTCGAAAATTCTTTCTTTATTTCAAAGGATTCGAAATGGTTCCATCTTTTTTTTTCAAAATAAGTTATATAGTTTGGTTGTTAAATAAAAATAACAGACTAAAATATGTTTAGTGTATTTTGCTGTCCTCTGACTTTTTTCTTCGCCCGTTGTATATCGATATACATGTATCTTTTTTAAATAGTAGGGTACACTTAGGGCCAAAAATAAGAGATAAAGGTATTGAAGTCGGTTTTTTTTAATCAATCGCGTGTTTAAGATTTTTTTATTAATATCGATTTTAACATAATTCCATCAATTCTCAAACAAACTATAGCTTATAGGGACAAGATTACTGATAGAACAATTATACAGTAGGTACACACACACATATACACTTAGCAAGTTTTGATTACTTGTTATTTTTGAAACAAGAATTACTTTTGATCAATTGCTTTTCTATGTAGACGTAATTTTTCTTTTCCTCTTTCTCATGAATATATAACACATAAAGCAATGATATGCTACCCTGTTATATAATCTATATAGTGTTACTTTATTACGGAAAAGCGATGTCTTCTAACACACGTATATTTTTACTTAAAAGGAGGTCTCAACCACGTGATTTTATCTAAACTTTTATCAAAACTATTATATTATTCGACATTGTATTGTACAAAATTTCAGAGCAACTATTTTCGTCTTATTTCAAACATACATTTTGCACTTTTTATGTACCGTACAAGTTGAAAACAATAGTCAATAACAAACATTCGTCTGAGGATTTTTTATTATGTTCCTTACGTCAAAACTCCTTCATTTATCTTGAATTGAAACTAATATTTTACCCGAAACTTTTATAAAAGCGAAGCGCTAATGGATAGAAATAAATGATGAATGAATTATAACGTATCTTTTGATTTTTAAACCTGTTAATTACCAAAATCCAGAACCCAGAGCGTAACAATATCTATTCAATGATCATCAATCAAGATTTATTGAATACATTTTGTTTCTACGATCGATTAATTTAAGGTTAAGAGTTATTTTTATTGAATGGCCTTATACTTCAGTTCGTTGTATTTCATTGGAAGGCCTCCGCCTTCTGTGCTAGGTCGTAGATTAGATTCCCACTCCAGGACATGTATTGTTGTGATGAACGTATTAAGTATTCTTTTTTTTAAACTTTCATACCTCTAGGATTACCTCTGTCACAGATGGTATAGACAAACACAGAAACACAAGACCCAAGACTCGAGAACAAATTTCATGCTCACCACACTGTGCCCCGGCCGGGAATCGAACCCGGAACCCTCGCTTCGAAGGCAGGGCTACTACCAACTAAGTCGTCAGTTATCTAGTTCCCATAGTACAAGTTTTGCTTAGTTTGGGGCTAGATGGCGCTGTGTTAAATGTCCATTAATATCAATAAAATATTTATTATTAAGATGGTTTGATTTCTTATCAGGAACGATTCATTCTAACCCTTAACTATGGAGAATACAATAATACTTTAATGTACACCAAGAGAAATTAATGTACAATCCTACTACTATTATAAAGGCGAAAGTTTGTAAGTATGGATGTATGGATGTATGGATGTATGGATGTATGGATGTTTGTTACTCTTTCACGTAAAAACTACTGAATGGATTTGAATGAAACTTTACCACAATATAGCTTATACATCAGAATAACATATAGGCTACAATTTTTGAGGTTTCTATAAAATCTATATATATAAAAGAAGTCGTGTTTGTTACAACACTTATAACTCGAGAACGGCTGGACCGATTGCCATGGTTTTTGATTTGTTGGATTTGTTTCCGTCCCGAATAGCAGAATATCTATTAAAACATTGGAAAATTAACGAAAAAAATAAAATCAATTTATCCCCGTATTCTCCACGGGAACGGGAACTATGCGGGTGAAACCGCGGGGCGCAGCTAGTACCATATAATAATGTTCAATGGGCTGCCTTCGCTTCTAAGCGATAAGCTTAGAAGCAATCTCTTCCAGCCACCTTTGGATGTAGAATATGTACCAATCTTTCACACATCTTTTGAGATATTTGGAATATCTAGACAAAATAACATAAAGATTGTCTTAGAAATATCCTACGTATGGTACAGAGAGTAGGAAAATGAGAAGATACAGAGAAATAACGGAAATGCAACAAGTGTAGAAGCTTGGCTTGGCATTATTCCAGACTTAAGTACGCAATATCACTTGTGTTATGATCTCAGCACTTCGGCGCTACGATTTGACAAATGTCCAATCAAAGATTTCCATAAGAGTCAACAAGTAGGAAATAATAGGGAACTATAAGATTCACTGCGGGATGCAACTACAGTGAATAGGTACAGTTCAGCTCAGTACAGAGAGCGTGGTGGCCCAGGGGCATAGACGCCGACTTTCAATCTGAAGGTTGCTGGTTCAAACCCAGAAGAGCACCAATGAGTTTTTTCACTTGAAAAATTTATGTGCGCAATACCACGTTCTCGAAAGGGTGACGGAAAACATCGTGAGGAAACCGGCATGTCTAAGAACCAAAAATTCGACGACATGTGGCATCTACCAATCCGGATTGAGCTCCCGTGGTAGATCAGAGCCCATTCACTCTCAATTATCGAGAGTAGGCCGGTGTTCCTGCAGGATTATTAAAGACTGGTGTGTGTGTGTGTGTGTGTGTGTGTGTGTGTAAATGTTGTAACTTGAATTATATCTTCGGATGGTCATCTCTCACCTGTCCGACTCCTGGATCCCTTGTCGCTGCCATCGACGGAGTCTCCAGAACCCTTGCCCAGCTGTTGGAGCCGTTCCGCCAGGCCGTGGATCTTGGAAGCCAGGCTCATTTTACCCTGGAAGCAGGTAGTTTTGATAAATGCCAGTACTGGACCCTGACTTATAGAATAGAATATAATGGGATACGTTTTATTTGACACAAATAAATCTGAAGACGCTTCCTCCACCACTGTAAGGGGAAACATTAAGATTCCCATGCACTGTCTTGTCTGTCTGTCACTGTGTGAGCAGAAGGGTTGGTATACACGTACCAGCCTTACGTGGTCTGCATGGGTGGTGACAGTGGCGCAGGAGGCAGTAGAACTTGCAGCCGGATTGGGTTTTCTAGTTAAATTCCCATACACTGTCTCTTGTTGAGGGAAAAGCTAGTAGTGGGAGACGCAGGGCTGTTACGTGTGGCTTGATCTGCGTGGGGGTGAAAGCAGCACCAGTAAACACGAAGCTATTTAGATTGGGTATTCTAAATAGGTAAATTCCCATGCAGTTTCTTGTCGAGGAAAAATCCAGTAGTGGGAGACGCAAGGCTGGTACGTGTGGCTTGGTCTGCGTGGGGGTGAAAGCAGCACCAGTAAACACGAAGCCTGGATTGGGTATTCTAGGTAAATTCCTATGCAATCTTTTGTCTTGCAGAAAAAGCCAGTAGTGGGAGCAGCTGGGCTGGTGCGTGTGGCTTACGTGGTCTGCGTGGGCGGTGACAGCGGCGCAGGCGGCAGTGGAGCTCGCAGCCGCCATCTCCCGCAGCGCTGGTCGACGCTCCCGTCGCACGAACGACAGGAACAGATGCCTGGAAGATGATACGATTATTATTATTATTATTATTACAAGCTTTTATTCAACTTACAACTTCAGTTCGTCCGGGTGGAATCTTGCAACTGAATTATAAATCATTTATGTTTAACCGATTGAGCTGAAATTTGGTATACACGTTTATGGCATACCCAGGGGGGCAGGGGGGGGGGGGCAGCTCCCCCCTGGAAATTTAAATTAAGAATCGATTAAAATAAAATAAAAATGCATGCATAGTCAAATTTACTTATATTTATTTAACTACCTATAAAGCAGGATCATTTGCGGCTGTTTGCCCTACACACTACACTACATATACCTAATGTTTTAGGTGTGTTTATGTAGTGTGTATGACAAAAAAGCCGCGGACGATCCGACCTAAAAAAAAAATCTGACTTGCCCCCCCCTTAGCCCCGAAGTTGGGTACGCCCATGTCTGTTTCTTCTGGTTAAACAAGTATCACCAGGGTGAGAGAGTTAAAGAGTTATTAAAGACCTTTAAGGAACAATCGAGCTCTCAAACTCACCTTGATAGTTCATCAGGAGTAGACACCTCCAGGAAAGTGTCCAAGAACCAACGGAAGTTCTCATAGTCGATGTCCTGAAACCAAAAAAACATACATCAAATAAACATAATATATAATCTTTAGGGGGGTCCAGTTGCTCGCGTCCGTAGGTGTATATTACTGCGTAGGTGGAAACTGGAAAAACACTTTTGGGCGGTCCAGTTGCTCGCGTCCGTAACCCTTTGATTCCTTACACGTGCCCCCTGGGTGGTATCAAAGGAGCAACTAAAAGTAGCAGTAGAACTAATGCCAAGTTCATCCGGAGAGGTACTGCCGCCACACCAGGAATCTGCCGCCAAGCAGTGGTGCTCGCATTGCTGTTTTCCGGTGGAAGGGTGTATGTATGTCTTTCGAGTGTATGTATGTATATTTCTTTGGCACGCTCTGTAACCTAAACTGCTTGATGGGTTTTAAGCTTAAGAGGTGTTTTTAGATTCATCTTAATTGTGAGTGACACTAACAAAAAATAATATTATACTCAGTAATTACCGTCCGCGTAAGTTAGTAACTCCGTGAGTAATTACCTTTTCTAAAAGCCTTGTTTAATTGACATGTCAACATGTCTCGTGCCGTGAATTTTTAAACCCAACGAAGGTTCTGTGGCCAGCGACCTGGCTTAACCAAGTAAGCCTTCGAGTTCTGAGAACGGTTTTAGATTTCCAGAGGTAGATTTGGTGCGTAAATTGCAAAAATATTTTATATGCTAGTAATTGACTGAACGATTTGAGGGCCCACCTGGTGGTAAGTGGCGACCCCCGCCCATGACAACAGTAATGCTCAGTATAACATTTGGATCTTATACTGAGTCGCACTCATCCTGCAGCGTCCATCACCCGAGACGGAGATGATTCGTCTCATGCGCATGTGATTTCACCGGAAGAACCTCTCCGGACGAACTTGGCACAAGTTCTACTGCTACTTGTGGTTGCTCCTTTAGCACCGCCCAGGGGGTACGTGTAGGGAATCAAAGGGTACCTACGGACGCGAGCAACTGGACCGCCCAAAAGTGTTTTTCCATTTTCCACCTACGCAGTGATATACTCTTCACTACATAGTATAAAACAAAGTCGCTTTCTCTGTCCCTATATCCCTATGTATGCTTAAATCTTTAAAACTACGCAACGGATTTTGATGCGGTTTTTTTTAATAGATAGAGTGATTCAAGAGGAAGGTTTATATGTATAATACACTAGCAAGTCACCCCGGCTTCGCACGGGTAGTTTCTGATACGACACTGATGCTTTACTAACCGTGCGAAGCCGGGGCGGGTCGCTAGTTGATGACAAATTACGTAACATAGTTTTGTTGTTCTGTGACCTGATCTTGTGTACACGTTTCATTGACAATGTTTATTTACGTTTCACCCTGTTTGTGACACAACAGCCATGACGCGATTATTTTTGCGTTACGGAACACAAAAGGGCGAGTTTTGTTACATAAATTAATGTTTGTTTTTATAAATTTTCTTTTCGTTTCACAATACCAATATCTATGAAGTTTGTTCTCGGGTCTTGGGTTTTTGTCTTGTGGATGTATTTGTCCATGCATTAAAGGATATATTGTACTTTCATATGATCCCATAGAAGTTTAATCAAAATCGGTTCAATGGTTTGGGATTTAATCAAAAATTACTAGAAAAATGTCATCCATGTACGAAATGGCGTATTTTGTTTTCCTGTGACTTTTCTTCGGCCATTGTAGACCTATTTAGATGTTACTTTTTCAAATGCTAGGTTGTCCCCCTAAAGGCGAGAAACGAGAAATTAACAAAAAACACTCATCCCCCTTCCCGGTTTCGCAGATGGCATGGACAAACACAGAAAGACAAGATAAACCCGAAACCCGATAACTAACTTCATGCTCACCACATAAAGTGTCTACCGGGAATCGAACCCGGGCTACAACCAACTAAGCCGCCAAAATTAGTTATTATTTCTCCTATTTCACTAGAATACTGAAGGAAAATCAAGCCCATTTCTAACAATAACATCCCTTCATGTTGCTTAGCGACCACTTGATCCCCTACACAAACACGAAGCAACAACCATTAACGACGAAACCACCTCGAGGTTTTCGCCAAAATAACGAAAGATTATTTTTATTTCTTCTATATTAGGTCTTTATGTATGGAATTATAGAAGTTCGTAGTTATCGCTCGAGAAATGTTGACAACTCAGCCAGTAGTCTATAAAACTTCTTAGTAAGTTTGTTTATATATTCATATTCATATTCATATACTTTATTTGCCATAGGAACACTTAGGAACTCTTGGTTTCGTCCTATACACAATTAATTAGCGGCAGTACATAAGCCTTGTCAATTTTATAACTAATAATAAAATTTAATACAATATGTAGCGGTGTTACCTTGCCATTGAATAAAAAACTACAAATAAAAATAACAATAGAAAATTTCGTAGCTGTATAGAGGCCTTGTCAATTATAAATATTTATCAATAGTCTTATCGGTACTGTTTTGTATTTGAATTCTATTTTATATTGACTTGTCTTTAATAAATTAATCATAATTTATCTAATACATTTAGTCAGTCATTCATAGTTGAAATTCATTATGTTTTTTGTTTATTGAATAAAAATAATGTATTCATAAATAGTTTAATATTGGCTTTAGTAAATATATATTGCAGGTGATCATTCATAAGTGTTTGTTCTGTGTCTGGGTGTTAATATGTATTATGTATGTATTTAAAAAAAACGTACTATATAAATATTCTATCAGTTATATAATTCTTATAATACAAGCTATGCTTAGTTTGTGGCTAAATGACGATGTGAAATGACCATGAATATTTATATTATTGATTACTGTTGCTATGTGCGGTCACCACCATGGTGGGTCTTCAGCTTGTCCCATCAAACAAAAGTAATAAAAAAAACATATATCAGAGCTTTATACACCCAAATCAGATTGGGACATGTCTATCCGCCCAGATGATTGCTTTTAAGATATGTCAGCTTGGTCAAAATGATTTCCTTTAGGCACCATTTTCTGAACCTACTAATAGGTTCATAAGAACATAATACGTTTTTCTCGTAACAGCAATTTCATAGTTAAGAACCTAATATTTTACCGAAAAATACATATAAATGTTGATTTTTGTCTCACGCCCAACGAGTTCGATCAGTTTATGACAGGTGGGATTTACCACGCTTATTGAGGACGAGGGAATTACGAAAAGATGGCGCGATACATCACAGGGGCCGGGGAATTACACGCAGTTGCGCAGGGAATTACGTACACGTGCGGAAGACTTGCGCGCGATGCCGATGGGAAACAAATGGCTTATTTAAAAGAAAACAAGATACTTCAATACTTTCTTACCTTATTACTCTCTTAGAGCGAGAATAATGATATTTTGTTCAGTTATTTTAATTTAACAAACAAACTAGTAAACCGAAAAATATGGTATAAGCATTATCGTATAATTTTTTTTTTTCTAAAATCGGTTCCCATATGAACGAGATCTGTAACACCTCGGTTCTCGTTCATTTGTTGGTCATATTGTTCTCGTTGTGTTCATTATGATAACGTTGGATAAACACAAAGGCTACTTTTAATCCTGAAATACCGCGGGTAGTATTATTATAATATTTTTTACTAATCAACTTCACAGCTCTGGTGGTGCCTTCTGTGTAGGTCGTGGGTTCGACTTCATAAGCCATGTTGGAGGCCTTCGGGCGGCTTGAAAACTCCGACACCAGAGTTATCCACTACTCACACGAAAGGAGAAGATTATGATAACGTAAACTGTTTTTTTCTCTCCCTAAAATGCAATCTAGCTTTTTAACTTTTATTTGGTATGTTTGATTGAATTGACTGTCTGTAAGTAATAATAATAAACGTTTTATACACTCATACCTCTGCACTAGGATTCCCTGTGTCGCAGATGGCATGAACAAACACAGAAACACAAGACCTTTTTATATAATGTAAATCCATTGGCCGTAGGTTTAGTTTATAAGACATTTATTGTCATATATTAAATGCTCTGGGTTTTTTTAAACATATAAATAAAATGTGAAATATTCCTAAAGGATGACTAACATATATTCCAATTTCCTCTGGAAACTGTTTTAAATATTTCATTGTTATGATAAGCTTCTTATGGTTTATAAGCACCTTATTATATCATCTTATGCTTGTTGCCGCGATGTTCAAAGAATATAATGATTTGTATGGAAAAAGCTTTGAGTTATAAATATAATAAGCTCCACCCACACCTACTTAGCTATTGAATTGTAAAGAAATTATGTAGAAATCTACATTGCTACGTTTAAATGGAGAAAATTACGTTTATATAATAAACGCGAAAGTTTGTATGTATCTCTGTCTCTCTCGCTCTCTCTCTCTCTCTCTGTGTGTGTGTGTGTATGTATGTTTGTTACTCCTTCACGCTCCAACGGCTCAACGGATTTGGATGAAATTTGGTCTTTTTTTTTGAAAAAAAATCTACCTTTTGTTTTAGACCACTAAAACAATGCATGAGGCACAAAATGTTTTTTTTTTTTTATCGTAGTAGCACATGCCGGGTTTCCGATAGTATGTATAATAATATGTATTTGCAAAATCAACTGATATACGTATTCGAACCGAAATCTGGTTCAGAATGTATACCTGTAATGGATACGGACTCTTGAGGGTTTTCACTTACGCATGCTACCAACATGGTTCATAAAAATGACAGCGCATGATTGAAGCGCCTTCATGGTAATGAAAAGAGTGACTGTCAACTCACGCTGGTGGAATGTCGTGCGTTTGGTAGCCGGGCAGCCATCTTGAAAAAGATTTTTGAAGGAAAAGCAAGACTAATCGCCATTTATCGCCTCCATCCCACTGTTAATGTTTCAAGTTGATGATAATTGTAGGTCATGGAGTTGATACCTACATATTACAATTATTATTGGTTCGATTATTTCAATTTAAGAACATATTTTGTTAACAAAAGTTTATTAATTTGTCACAGACACATCTCTTCCAAATCTCTTGAAGGCCCTCTTGCGCTAACAAATAAATAAAATCGAAGTGTACTAAATAATTTTGAAAGTATATACGGTACTTATAACAAAAGAAACGTATCTTTTTATTGTTATCTGTCTGTGTGTGTGGCTGAATCGATTTTGATAGGACTTTCACTGAAAGATAGCTGATGATTTATAAACTTATAATACTTTTGTAGAAAAAAGAAATAGGGTTTCGCACAAGAAAATTTTAATTCCACGCGGACAAATTCACTCTCAATTAACGAGAGTAGGCCGGTGTCCCTGCAGTGGTAACATTAGAGGCTGACACAGAGGACAAAATCGCGAGGAACAGCTACTTTGATTATATAGCCTTGTAACTAAAAGCACGATTGGATAAAATTTCCTTGATAGAATTATTTACCGAAGTTTGCTTTGTTTTTGTTAACTTCGCATCCGATTTTTATAAACAACTTTAACCTCTTTCCCTTAGGGTAGGAATTTTTCCTCCATGGGACCTTGGAAGAAAACTCTTTTAAACAAAATAATAAACTTTTAAATCAGTTTGTGATTGGCCGAGTTTCCGCGTTACAAACAAGCAAATAAATCTGACATTAGAATATTTTGACAAGTGACAGGATGAGCTGAACGTCCATCTAATGTTAGGTGATTACATCCGCCCATAACGCTTCATTCACGAAAGAAGCCAATGTCGTATTGAGGAACCAATTTCGATACACCTACAGCTGCTGGAACCCTATAGAACTACAAATTTTTAAGTCCTACACACTGGAAGTTCCAGCCAAGCACAAGGAGACGTTCCTCACTCAAGACTCCTGGCCCATCGGGGTCGTGTCTCGTCGTTTCCGGGACGCGCCTAACAAGAAAGTTCCCAGTTAGCGTAGTTTTAAGAGTTATAAATCTATTTCTTATACGTATGTTACAATAAGGTATTTATCTATGGGCCAATGTACTTATTTTTAAGTTCTTGTGCCTGAAATAAAGATATATTATTATTATAACCCTTATTTCGATTTCGGTCGCCCCAACCGAAGCATGAGAAATCACAATTGAAATTAGAAAAACGCATAGAAAAAGATCGAAATAAAAAAATAGTTTTTTTTTTGATTTCCACTTCTGAATGCAACGTGGTTCCAAATTCGTCCGATCATCTTGTAAGATACAAATATTATAAGACGAAAGTTTGTATGTATGTGTTTCTGTGTATGTATAATGTTTGTTACTCCTTCATCCTCCAACCGCTCAACGGATTTGGATGAAATTTGGTCCCAGGATAGCTTATACCCTGGATTAACACATGCTACTTTTGATCCCGTAAAACCACTTATTTGACAATCGTGATTTTACTAAGCGTTTAACAAAACTTTGACTGTACAACACATAAACACAAATCCATACGGAACTGTTCACTAACTGAATAAACACAAATAAAACTTTACACAACTGTTGATCTACTTTCTCAGTACTTTTACATCACTGCGCATCCAGCTACCTATAGTTCCAACCCTTAGAAATACGTTTATTTACCCTAATAGATACAAATGACTACAGTAAAACCCCTACCCGTCTTCATTTGGAGTTATACCACAGAATATATAAATAGTCCTCTTGTATAGAGTCACTTAAAAACTTTTATACACCATGCAAGCTGTACAAGTCACTGAAACAAGTATAGTAGTCTCACTAATTCGGCACTATTAAAAACCTGGGGGTGTCAGATTATTGAAGTTTACAGAATAACTATATAGAAAACATTTAGAGACATATCTAACAATTAACTAAATAGTCTTAACCTTTAATTGAGGTCTGCTTTTTTTAAACGTGTTCTAAAACTTTCTCTCAAATGTTTCGTTTAATTTTAACTGATATTACTTAAACACTGAAATACAAAAATTAATGAGGGGTAGGGTGCCGGATTAATAGTGGACAACTGAAGTGCCGGATTAGTGAGCCTGAAAAATTTCTAATTAATTTAATCATGTTATTGGTATATATTTTTGTAAGCCATTTATAAAACCTTGTATTTTGTTTAGGAAAAAGTATTTTTTGAAGGCATGTAATATGGAGCGCAAAATCTGCCATTTTTTGATAAAAATAATCGTGCAAATTTCAAGCTGCTGCCTTCTCGGGCAAAGGAATCAAATGTGTACACAAAAAGCGTTGTAGCTGCTATTGCTTGCTACTGACCGAGTTGCTGACTTGGTACAGCCCTGGCTTGCAATGTGTAAACTTGCCATTACCTGTGGAACACACGCAAACCAAATTGATGCGAATGTCTGTAGTTCCAAAGTTCAGATCGGCTTGGCAAAGTTTTAGGTTGTGCTCTCGAAAATCCTTGACTGAACTTCTGCCATTTTGCATCTTTAGCCAACGCGGTAAAGTACAATATCCATTAAATTTAACTGTTGATCACGACCTAGGGTTGCACTATATTTTTATTTCGTCTCACGGCTCAGTTTGTAGTAGCGCTGCCTTCTGTGGGTCATGGGTTCAATTCCCACCCAGGACAAGCATGTGCGAAGATAAGTGTTTCTTCTGTGTTTGGATGCTAATTATTAAAAGTGTGTTTTACAAACAAAAGTACAATACATATATCTACACTAATATTATAAAGAGGAAAACTTTGTTTGTATGTTTGTTTGGTTGTACTGAATAGGCTCAAAAACTACTGGACCGATTTTAAAAATTCTTTCACCATTCGAAAGCTACATTATCCACGAGTAACATAGGCTATATTTTATTTTGGAAAAAAATAGGGTTCCGTAAGATATTTGGGTTTTACGGACACAAGGTGTAAAAAATCAACCAGAAAAGTTACTTATTTTGCGTACGCTGCCTAAACTATAAAAGATAGAACCATAAAATGTTCTAATTAATTGTAGATCTTATAAATATCTACAAAAAAGTCCGCGACACACTATACCCATCTATGTCGAGTGAGGCACAGCAACCATTTTTTTATTTAAAAATCTTGAATTTTTTTTGGACTACATTTAAACGCGTTTATTTTACTCATGCTATTAATCCTTATCAAAATAAATGATTTCATCACTAAGAACAGTTTATGGAGATAATATTTGGTTTTTGAATGATTAAAATTGGACGTTTGGTTTTGAAGTTATGGCGAAATTAAAATATTACGATTTCTGCTGCACGGCCCGTTGCGAAGTGGGCGTCACCAAGGCGGGGGTGCGCGTGCGGGAGGGGAGTTTAGATCTATTACATTTAAATATTTTCATCATTAACAACTTAACATACACAGAAAGACAATCTGTGCAGCCTGCGGATAATGACTGCGTCGTCAATGTTACTGTCGGTGTCTGTGAATTGACCTGGGAATAATTTTGCTGACCGTGTCTTTCCTGGGTAGGCTTTTTGCAGCGGTAACCGACATCCACGCGGGCGGAGCCGCGGGCGACCGCTAGTCAGTTATATAGTTCTTTCAACAGTAGTTCCCAGTAAAATTATTGGCAAGTAATGTGATCCTAGCCGGATTGGGGTCCCGTGGTAGATTTGAGTCCATTCACTCTTGCTTGACGAGACCTACAGTGGGAACATTAGAAGCTTGGACGGTAAACAGTCTGGGATAATATTGCGTCATTTTCATACCTATTTATATACATAAGAGAGATTCACTTTGTAGAGAATTGCTTTTCTTATAATACTTCAGGGTTGTAGAGAATATTTTGCAAAGAAATTCTTAGCTTAGTACAGCCGGCAAGAATGAAATGTGTATCTCTTATTATTATAATAATAATTTTATTTATACAGACATCTATGATCCAAACGTGTAAGTAACTTAAGGCTATTGGTTAGTACCTAATAACTAAAATTTTGTCCTCTGCGTGAGCTTCCACACCAGAGGACATGCATAGTTTGCTATCAGGATACTGTTGCTGCTCGCGCGCATCTGCTTAACAATGAGGCAGCTTTTTTCCGCCAGATGGCGTTAAAATTATATGCGCGCGCATCGGCGAACATGCTAGAAGCACTACAAAAGCGCGGGAGCCGCAACAGCGTTATAACCATGGGTTCATACAAGTGCTATTAGGAGTACAATTATTAAACACCATAAAATGTAGACTGACCTTACATAATAATGTTAAACTTCACATGTGTATATATAATAGTACAATATGATACAAGTGCGGCAAGTTGAAAATTACAGCCGAGGCGATATTGCTAAAAAGTGAAAATTATTCCGCGCGCTTTTTCTTTTCGCTGTATTGTTTATATTTGAAAATGTCTTCAAGTAGTGATGAATTATTTCCTCGCAAATATGTTATAAAATGTCGTATGACATTCGTGAGCTTTGATAATTACAGCCTCTGCTTTCTTGTAGCAATCGCCTCGGCTGTAATTTTCAACTTACCGCACTAGTATCATAATGTACTATTACTTTTACGGTGCACAAAACTATGTAATTAATAAGAAATATCGAAGCGTACAGTTCTTATGTAAAGGTCTAAATGATCACCTATCCGACATCTGACCGGGCGGAAAGTTCGGTCCATAATTAAAATCGGTCCATAATTAAGAAAGACAAGTAACTGCGCCTTTTTTGAAGTTTGTTAAAATCACAAACAGTATAACAATACGAGTGACAGAAGAAAAAAAGTTAAACTCCGACATCTATTCTTTCATCCCTTACTTACCCTTAGGAGGGTGTACCATTTAGAGATTGTTATTTATTTTAAATAAAACGTCAAAATTAGTATACAACGGACAAAGAAAAATGTCTCAAGAAAGCAAGATACGCAATTTCGTTTAATTGTGGACATTTTTTTCCGGTTATTGTGATTTAACAAACTACAAAACCGATTTTGATAAAAAAAATTAAAGGATTAATATGTAAGCATATTCTTTAAAATTTATATATCAGTTGATAAGTAACGAAGTTCTGACGTACATACACATAAAAAAGTATAACCGAATAATAACCTCAATTCTCCTTTGAAATTCAGTTAAAAATCACATTTGCTTCACAAAACAACAAAAAACATAAGTTTTTTACATATATTACTTTCGGCTGTGATTTATCAAAGCAATCATAAAAATCTATCGACTTCTGTACTCGATATAGTCTGTGGATAATAGACAGAAATTTAGAGGTTTCAGATATTACATTTCTTATTTGTTATGAAAGTTTATATGAATAAAATAAATAAATATTGATAGACATTTTACGCAATATAGCCCCAGACTAAGCATATCTTGTACTATACGAACTAAATAACTGATAGAATAAATACTTAAATAGTTTTTTTTTTTAATTCATACAATTAATACATATTACCACCCAGACAGAACAAACATTTATGTTCGTCACACAACTGGTTGTCCTGGGTGGGAGCCCAACCAACGACCCACAGCGCCGAAGGCAGAGCTACAACCAACTGAAGTCAAATCTTTATTTCCATTGGATTCTTAAAAATTACTTGGAAACGTCAATTTTTTTTGAATAAATAAATAATTACCTACGAGAGCGTGCGTTTTTAAAACTAAGTTTAGCGCTTGTTCAAACCCTATCCGACCTTCCATGGGGAAGAATAAGCAAGAAACTCCTAATGGAAGGATTACTTTTTCGCGAGCATGATCCATTTAACCAAGTAAGTACTTCAATCTAAATAAAATTTTCCTAATTACTACATAAACGGATATTAAACATATCTAGAGCTTGACGTGTAGCAGAGCGACGTGGACCGCCTCCCCTTTTTCTTTGTCAAAATTGTGTCCATCCAAAGGTTGCCTGGAAGAGATCGCTCTTAGCGATAAGGCCACCAATTATATGTGCTTAAAGACGGCTCCGTGGCTTAGTTGGTAGTAGCCCTGCCTTCGAAGCGAGGGGTCCCGGGCTCGATTCCCGGCCGGGGCACACTTTGTGTGGTGAGCACGAAGTTTGTTCTCGGGTCTTGGGTGTTTGTCTTGTGTTTCTGTGTATGTCCATGCCATCTGCGACTAGGGAATCCTAGTGTACAGGTATGAGTGTTAACGTTTTTGTTAAAGAGTTTATATATCTATCTGAGTAATAGAGTTTCTTTATTAAATTATTCCTTTTACTGTGAATGTCATTCATTAAGCTGTCCTGTCAAATGAATGAACAACAGGTGGTTTTGTGACGAGGGTCATCCTTTGAGTGAACCGTCAACTTGGGGGTGACTGATCCAGATCTGGAGCTTCGCTATTAAATTTTAAATGGAACCACGTCTAACTTACAAATAACACATGAATTAAGAGACTTTCTGTCTATTTCCAAAGGTTATCCGTGTTTCTTTCCATCATTTATCAACAGATTTCGAGAATCCATTTTTTAATAGAAAGGATATATTTTGAGATTTTTTTTTATGTTATAAGTGACGGAACGAGCTGAGGGCCCAATGGTGACCCTCGTCCATGAATAATGCGTGCGACTCAGTATGAGATCCAAATCTTTACTGATTCGCAATCGTCCTGCTGCGTCGATCACTCGAGACGGGGATGATACGTCTCACGCGCATGTGATTTCACCGGCAGCCACATCCTTCCACCGGAACACAGTAATGCAACCACTACTGCTTGGCGGCAGATTCCAGATGTGGTGGCAGTACCTCTCCGGACGAACTTGGCACAAGCTCTACTGTTTAGATCATAAGCTTGACAACATTCTCAGAAAGCTTGCTATAAAAACATATTCAATTTCCCATAAAAGATCAATTGTATTTGCAATTGGAATATTGGGATAGAGGCTAACGAAACTTTTGTTTGCTTATTCAGCAGATTCCGTATAAATTCTCATGTATGCGTATATATTCTCTCAACCCTGATAAAACAACCCTTAACTGGGTCGCCGAAATATCACTAGGTCGATGCGGTGCGCGCGATTCCGCCCCTTCATCTTTCGCGATAGGGTTGCATTTCTATTTGCGGCCCGACTGCCTTTTTAAGGCTCATGGGAGATTGCGTTATCTATGAGCTGACTTGTGGGAAGGCAACAAAAGTTCTTAATGGTAGATTAGATACAAATAGGTGACTCAGCTTAGCTACCCTACTACGGCGAAGCCAAAAGCCTGTATAATGTTCATCTGTTATATAATTTCAGGTCCTCGCGGAACTGACTACAAAGTAGCAGTAGAACTTGTGCCAAGTTCGTCCGGAGAGGTACTGCCACCACACCTGGATTCTGCCGCCAAACAGTAGTGCTCGCCTTACTGTGTTCCGGTGAAATCACATGCGCATGAGACGTATCATCCCCGTCTCGGGTGATGGACGCAGCAGGATGAATGCAACAGTGTCAGATCCAAATCTCATACTGAGTCGCATTATTGTTGTCATGGGGGTCGCCACTTACCACCAGGATACTGAGTCGCATTACTGTTGTCATGGGCGGGGGTCGCCACTTACCACCAGGTAGGCCCTTAGCTCGTTCCGTCACTTATTCACATAAAAAAAAGGTTACCACCTCTGGTGGCGATCGAGAGCGAAAAGCTTCCCCATTGCCACCACTGGTGGTGTCTGAGATTTTATTTCTCAATTCCCACTATTGGTAAAGGAGATGGTGGTGGCCACTGCTCCCCGCGGTGTGCCCCGCAGTTTTTCAGAACTAACCAATGGACGCAACGGACCAAATTAAGTTATTCCATCATCGTTAAATTTATGGCTCGTTTAATAAAACAATTAGTTTGTTTTACTGCAGAGCAACAATACACATAAATAATTCAGTTTAATCTAAATCCTATCATACAGCCAAACAACCCTCGTGATATGAATATATATAGCTTAACAAACGTGGAATGGAGACGAGACGGAATGAAAAAGCCGGAACAATCTAATTTCCAATGTTTGGTTGCGTGTCGATAAGAATTAGCATTGAAGCGATTGTAAAAATTGTTATTGAATCCGTGTAGAAGATGAAATAAATATAAATATTAAAGAGAAGAGAAGAGATCGCCTCCGTGGCTTAGTTAGTAGTGGCCCTGCCTTCGAAGCGAGGGGTCCCGGGTTCGATTCCCGGCCGGGGCACACTTTGTGTGGCGAGCATGAAGTTTGTTCTCGAGTCTTGGGTGTTTGTCTTGTGTTCCTGTGTTTGTCCATGCGACACAGGTAATCCTAGTGCAGAGGTATGAGTGTGTAAATGTTAAAAAAGAAAGTGTCGGGTAAAAGTGTAAAAGTCGGGTAAAAGTGTTTATGTTGGGTAAAATACGGGTTAAAGTTGAGTAAAAGTGTTTAAGTTGGGTAAAATACGGGATAAAATTGGGTAAAAGTGTTTAAGTTGGGTAAAATACGGGACAAAGTTGGATAAAAGTGTTTAAGTTGGGTAAAATACGATACAAAGTTGGATAAAAGTGTTTAAGTTGGGTAAAATACGGGACAAAGTTGGATAAAAGTGTTTAAGTTGGGTAAAATACAGGACAAAGTTGGATAAAAGTGTTTAAGTTGGGTAAAATACGGGACAAAGTTGGATAAAAGTGTTTAAGTTGGGTAAAATACGGGACAAAGTTGGGTAAAAGTGTTTAAGTCGGGTAAAATACGGGTCAAAGTTGGATAAAAGCCGGGTAAGTCGGGTAAAAGCCGGACAGAGTGACCAGCAGAGGCCCACCCTGCGGCACGAGCTTCAGAAGTTATTGCATAATAAACAGGCCCTTAGTTTTGATTCCCGCTCAATTTTGTTTATCTTATTACACTCCGGTATACAAGATTGATTGAAGAGCGTGGTGGCCCAGGGGCATAGACGCCGACTTTCAATCTGAAGGTCGCTGGTTCAAACCCACACGTGCACCAAAGAGTTTTTTCACTTGAAAAAATTTATGTGCGCAATACCACGTTCTCGAAACGGTGACGGAAAACATCGTGAGGAAACCGGCATGTCTTAGAACCAAAAATTCGAAGACATGTGACATCTACCAATCCGGATTGGGCTCCCGTGGTAGATCAGAGCCCATTCATTCTCAATTATCGAGAGTAGGCCGGTGTCCCTGCAGTGGGAACATTAGAGGCTGGATACACATACAAGATTGGAAGTGTTTTAGATCAAAATATGACGGCTACGTGCATACCTGACTAATCCACAGCTCAGGACGTAGGACGAGGGTACGATTCCCAGAATAAACCATTTGTGTGATAAAAAAAACAAAACAACGTTAACACACTCATACCTCTGCACTAGGATTCCCTGTGTCGCAGATGGCATGGACAAACACAGAAACACAAGACAAACACCCAAGACCCGAGAACAAACTTCATGCTCACCACACAAAGTGTGCCCCGGCCGGGAATCGAACCCGGGACCCCTCGCTTCGAAGGCAGGGCTACTACCAACTAAGCCACGGAGCCGTCATATAAACATAATATGTTTGTTCTGTGTGTGGGTGTGAATATGTATTGTTTGAATGTACTAGCTGTTCCTCGCGCCTTTTCGGATGGAATTAATTTTTTTTATTGCACCTCACGTTAATTCTTTTCTCATTAATTAAACCATGATAGCTAGATATATGTTCTCGCGGACTTTTTTGTAGGTCTTAATGGGATCTACAAACCCGTAGTACATCATTTTGTTCTATTGTCAATAGTTTTTGCAGTGCACGCAAAAATAGGTTTTCGATTTTACACCTTGTGTTTTATTACGGATCCCTAACATTGAAAAAAAAACATAGCCTATAGCCTTCCTCGATAAATGGACTACCCAACACTGAAAGAATCATTCAAATCGGACCAGCAGTTCCAGAGATTAGCGCGTTCAAACAAACAAACAAACTCTGCAGCTTTATAATATTAGTATAGATATAGATGTAAAAGAACACACAGGCTACAGAAGGCTACAGAAGTTCTTTAATTCCCCTGCTTATGGGGAAAAAGACAAAATCTGAATCGAAAGAGCACATAAATCTAATCTATATAGATAAGAGGTATTCTATAATGTAGCGCTTTGAGCAACATGACTCCTGCTTTTGTTGGGATTTGATTGGCCCCACCCACTAACCTGTATTGATGGACAGGCTGTGAGCAAATAGATAAATAACGCGTCAATTTGAAGCGCCTCTGTTTGACATATGAGTGTCTCTTGAGGGCCTTGAGTAATGTGGACTATATAAAATTAGAATGTAACCGTTATTTTAGAGAGCGTGGTGGCTAAGGGGCACATACGCCGATTTTCACGTCGCTGGTTCAAACCCACACGTGCACCAATGAGTTTTCTCATTTGAAAAATTTATGTGCGCAATACCACGTTCTCGAAACGGTGACGGCAAACATCGTGAGGAAACCGGCATGTCTTAGAACCAAAAATACGACGACATGTGACATCTACCAATCTGGATTGGGCTCCCGTGGTAGATCAGATCCCATTCACTCTCAATTATCGAGAGTAGGCCGGTGTCCCTGTAGTGGGAACATTAGAGGCTGGTACGGCACGGTTATTTTATCATGGCTAAGTAAAATTGTAAATGTCAAAGTCTAAGTGGAAACGTCGAATGCCTAACTTGACGTTTTCAAACCGATTTCTATGGGTACCGCCGCCATTTTGTTATCAAACTTCACTCCTTTGTCATTGTGCAGATTGCAGCGCCATATAGATGCACTATCTAGTTTTAAAGTAGTTTTAAATCATTCTTTATTCTGATTTTGGTGGAAATACAAGTATTCCAAAGTAACCACGTGGGTTCCTTAATAACTTACTTAATTACTTTATAATACGCCTTATAAATACTTAATAATAATACCAAATATAATTTTTATTTCTGTTATAAACGCTTTTTTTAAACTACTATTTAGCATCGATATTTTTTTTTCTTCTAACGTGAAGCGAATAAATAGTGTTCAAAACAAATTGAGTAGGAGTAAAATTAGGAGTGTTTCCTCCTATTTTTACTCTAACTAAATTAGTCTAGTCTCGTAACTAATTATTGGCTTAAAACTCCAAAATGGCGTCAATCAATTTGTCGCGACAAAACGACAGCGGTCTATCCATTGGTAATTTAAAGATCAGCCTCACCCGGTTATAAGCTAGTAATCGGATAACCGGATGGAATGCGAAACCAATTTATCCGGGCTACGCCTTTACCAATATCCGGTGATACCGACACTCCGTCAATATATCCCCTGGGGACATACCTACATTCAGAATCAATAGATTTGATTAAAAACAACACAAGCCATCTGCGACATAGGGAATCATAGAAACTCAAACACAGAAACACCAGACAAACACCCAGGACCCGAACAGACTTCATGCTCACCACAATAATTGTGCCCCGGCCAGGAATCGAAACCCGAGACCCGTCGCTTCGAAGGCAGGGCTACTACTAAGCCACGGAGCCGTCAGCATCAGCACAAACAGGGTTGCTGAAGAAAACAACCTACTAGGGGTAGCTAAGGGCTATTGAGTGCGTGGTGGCCTAGAGGCATAGACGCCGACTTACAATCTGAAGGTTGCTGGTTCAAACCCACATGTGCACCAATGAATTTTTTCACTTGAAAAAAATTATGTGCGCAATACCACGTTCTCAAAACGGTGACGGAAAACATCGTGAGGAAACCGGCATGTCTTAGAACCAAATATTCGACGATATGTGACATCTACCAATCCGGATTGGGCTCCCGTGGTAGATCAGAGCCCATTCACTCTCCCTGCAGTGTGAACATTAGAGGCTGGTACGGTAAGGGCTATATTGTACATAATAAACAACAACTTTTGTAATATGACTTTTAGAAATTCCAAAACTTTGAGGTTATAATTATGATAGGAGTATAATTTAGGTACTTGTGACTCGGTCGAGCCCTTCTCAAGTGGATACGGCCTTTCACAAAAAACAATGTTTGAAAGCGGCCATTGTTTAATATAAAATTATTTTCGGAAGGTTAGTGTATTTTTTTTATTAATGACAATTTGTGACGGAACGAGCTGAGGGCCCACCTGGTGGTGACTGGCGACCCCCGCCCATCACAACAGTAATGTATATACATATAAATATAGAGGGTTCGATTCCCGGCCGGGCACACTTTGTGTGGTGAGCATAAATTTTGATTTGTCTTGGGTGTTTGTCTTGTGTTTCTGTTTGTCCATGCCATCTTCGACATTGAGAATCCTAGTGCAGATATATGAGTGTGTAAACGTTTATTATTATTTGTTGAAATGTGTATTTGGATCTAGAATTACATGGTTACAATGGTTACTATGGTTACAAATGGATCTCGAAGGCTACATACATGGACTTTACCCGCATAAAGGCATAGATAAAGCGAGGTTTTAATACTTTACCAACCGACTTTCGGATTAGGATGTCAATTTGGTTGTATTTTTTGAAAGAAAGCTCGTCTAGGCGCGTTGGGCATTTTTTGAGATTTTTTTTTGTGACGGAACGAGCTGAGGGCCCACCTGATGGTAAGTGGTGACCCTCGCCCATGACAACAGTAATGCGTGCGACTCAGTATGAGATACAAATCTTTACTGAGTCGCATTCATCCTGCTGCGTCCATCACCCGAGACGGGGATGATACATCTCATGCGCATGCGATTTCACTGGCAGCTACACCCTTCCACAGTAATGCAACCAGTACTACTTGGCAGCAGATTCCAGTACCTCTCCTCTCCGGACGAAGTTGGCACAACTTCTACTGCTACTTTTTGTTGCTCCTTTAGCACCACCCAGGGGGTACGTGTAGGGAATCAAAGGGACCTACGGATGCGAGCAACTGGACCCCCAAAAAAATTATGGAAAAAACCATTAAACTCACTACATTCACTGTTACCGTTACCGACACCTCTGTATATAAGTATCTGTAGTGTAGTCTGCTTTTGTTTTCACTTCTGTCGACACTCCCGGAGTGAGTTTTTTTTTTATATTTCTTATCTCAGTTCTTCATTCAGGAACTGATTTGAAAAATTCTTATTTTATTTTAAAGGATATCCTTTCTGATTGGTCCCATAAAGTTTTTATCAAAATCCGTTTAAAAGTTTGGTTGTTAAATCAAAATAGTCATCCAAGTAAACGAAATTGCGTATTTTGCTTCCTGTGTTTTATTTTCCCGTTATATACAGACTTATATACCTACAGTTCTTTCTTTTTTAAAATGATAATGTAGCATGAAGTCGTTTTTTTTTATCCATTATAAGCCATCGTTTGACCGCTATCTCACCTAATGGTAAGTGATGATGCGGATTTTTTCTCGACTTTTTAATACAGTCTAACGCAAGTATATACTTTAGTTCTATATTGTTAGTTAGAGCCAGTTTCAGCTACCATGAACTCTTAATGTAACAATAACAAACTCTAAAACAACATAATGCTCAAAACTTACTGATAATAAAGAATAATTTATTCCATTATAACTGGGGCGAAATCTAACTCGTGGCTCCCGATTCTGAAAAGAGTTTTTACACACCACCTTAACGCGACATGCCGTAATATTGTATAATTTTTTTTTTTTTTGTATATGTCTTGCTTGGGAATTCCTTCCAAAGGGCCAACTGATTAATTGCCGATGTAATGGCAAATTACTTTTATTATTTTATTTATTAACAAACATAATCTTACTAGTAATTTACCAAATCAAGAAAACTCGACATCGTAGAAAATAAATTTAAAATAAAAGCTATATTTTTCACGATATCGGATTTGTTATGCGATTATAAAAAATGTTTATTACAGCTTAATTAAAAGTCTTCAAAAATATCACTATAGATCGATATATCGTATAATATCGATCGTAAATGAAAAATGATAACAGAAATCTTTATAATTTTAATAATAAATACCTATATAATGATACCCCACTTAATCTAGTTGAATTCATTTATTTCTTCTTCACAAAATGGCGTCTGTTAGCCGCCATATTGAATTTCGATTACCGTCATGTCACTAATGACAAGCGTAAGATTAACACAAATTGATTGACTTAGAAATCATCAAATTCGGCCCACGCTTTCGGTCCCCAGAGCGCCAGAAAAAAAAAAATTCATGTATATATATACTCAGGCTGATAAACACATTACCTTTTGCGTCAATCGGGTAAAAACAGCAGCACTTGGCTATTCCTGTGCTAGAACCGGCGTAATAAAGTGGCAACCTCAATAGGAATGGCACGTACACCCATAATGGGGGAATCCCAATCATTGGTTACTCAATGCGTCCGCTAGGGTTGGCACGCATCACCCAATACTAGTCTTGGTTTGAAGAAACAATTTATTTCAAAGATCATTTTTTTTTCTGATAATATCCCCTCTCGGGTGACGAGTTTCGAGGGGTATTTTCATATTTCGGCCTGGGAGAACGTAAGTCGTATTGCTGTTGTTATTTCAGTACTTTTAGCACGTTCCATCACTTTTTTGTAACATAAACAATTGATTGATTTAAAAACCTACAAAAACCGACTTTTATTTCAATTTTAATAAAGAAACATCCTAATGCTTCTTTTAAATAATAATTTAATTGTTTCTTTTTAAGTTGAAATAACGATGTACAACGGGCGAAGAAAAATGTGACAGTCATATTTCATCCCGTTATTTTGATTTAATAACCAAACTATTGAATCGATTTTAATGTAATTTCAATGAGACCAATCTGAAAGCATAACTCTTTATTATAAAATAAACTAGAATTTTCCAAATTGGTTGATAAATGACGGAGAAAAGAGGAGACAAACATACAAAATAATTAAAAAAATATATCTCATTGAAAACTTACTCCAAAAATCGGTTGAAAAATACAGGAAAATGTTCTAAGACTGTTTGAAGCATCAAAGCACATCCCTCCATCATGATTATTAAGATATTTTGATTCTCCGCAAACAAGGAAGTTCTGTTGTTATGTTCTTTATGATGTTGTTTGCGTAATGTAAACGCGTTGCGAACATCATCAAAACAAAATATCTTAAAAATAACACGCCATTTTGTTTTCGCCTGATCCAGTAGGCATCAAATCAAGTTTGCCATCTAAAAATACTGACAGCAAACAATCGGTGTCAGTATTTTTAGATGGCAAACTTGATTTGACAGCTCTGTAGCTTAGATGGCAACACCACCTTTGAAGCGGTCTCGGATTCAATTAATTCCCGGGCACAGTTTGTGTGATGAGCACGAAGTTTGTTCTCGAGTCTTGGTTATATATTTTTAGTGACTTGTAGCTTGGTAAAGCTTTTGAAGCGGTTTCGCGTTCAATTAATTCCCGGGCACACTTTGTGTGGTGAGCACGAAGTTTGTTCTCGGGTCTTTGTTATTAGTTGATGTGTTTGACGTCTAAATACAACTCAAACAATTCCTAAAAATGCACTCATATTACTAAGACTCCGCTGTATGTCCGTCTGTCCGTCTGTCACCAGGCTGTATCTCATGAACCGTGATAGTTAGAGTTGAAATTTTCACTGATGATGTTGCCGCTATAACAACAAATACTAAAAAAATTGTGTTTCTGTGTTTGTCCATGCCATCTCCGACACAGGGGATCCTCGGGCAGAGGTATGAGTTTGTTAAAGTTGTTTTATTTAAGGAGACTCTCATACAAAAAGGCACACATCCCTTCGCGCGAGCCCGACTCGCACTTGGCCGGTCAATAATATTTGACAGCTGATAATCAAATTGTAAATCAAGAAAGGAAAACATCTGACGAGCCATAGTTATTTCTAAAATCATTATTTTGTGCACTTCCAAGCCCCAGGAACAGCCGAAAAAACGGGAAATCAAAACTGGTAATTTTGTATGGGAATTTCCACTTCAGAACTTTAGTGAAGTTCATAGGGATTGGTACCTATAGATAAAATTCATCTTCAACGCTCTCAATAAGGGTTGTCATTTATCATTCCCCAAAAAGGCGCTTTTCCACCAAAGTTGTGAGGCTAACCGTTAAACTGAGCTATGAAAGCGGTTCAGTTTAGGAGTGAAAGAGTTAGAAATAAACAAACTAACATTCGCATTTATCATACTGATATTCCAGTCCAGTTGCTCGTGTCCGTAAGTGTACCCTTTGATTCCCTACACGTACCCTCTGGGTGGTGCTAAAGGAGCAACCAAAAGTAGCAGTAGAACTTGTGCCAAGTTCGTCCGGAGATACTGCCTGGTGGCAGTATCTCCACCACTCTTGAATCTGCCACCAAACATTAGTGCTTGCATTGCTGTATTCCGGTAGAAGGTGTGTGTGCCGGTGAAATCACATGCGCATAATACGTATCATCCCCGTCTCGGGTGATGGACGCAGCAGGATGAATGCAACTTAGTCTAAGATCCAAATCTTATACTGTGTCGCATTGTTGTTGTCATGGGCGGAGGTCGCCACTTAACATCAGGTGGGCCGGCAGCTCGTTCCGTGACTTTTATCACATAATTTACCAATAATGATATTGTCAATCCAGTCAACAGATGTCGCTATCTGTTAGAATCGTTTGGAGCTAGCAGATAAATAATTGTGACTGTCAAATAATAGAAAAATAATTTGCAATAAAATAATATTGCGATCATAAATTGAGATGTGAGCTATCCTATCTTTCAAGTTGGATCAAACTGCATACGGTGTACAAATTTGATTAAAATCGGTTAAGTAGTTTAGGAGTCCATCGCGGACAAAAATCGTGACACGTTATTTATATATATTAAGATAAATAACATATTCCAAGTGGAAAGGCACCCCAAGCGTTGGAATTTTGGAATTTCACCGTTTTTGTGAATTATTGCTGAAGCCAGGATATTGCTGAAGCAAAAAGCTCATGCCTCATACACTATTTATCTTGTGCCATAAAAAAATAATCTATTTATATCTACCATCTCATTATAAGCCCAAAACCGCTGGGATACGATCTAAAATAGCATGGAAAATCACTTTTTCCTCCCAAACCTCTAGATAACGAAATTTCTCGGGAAAATAGGTTAAAAGTATTTTTTTCAATTGGATATGTTTAGGGGTTCTGTTGCGTCTGTAGGGGAGGTCTTTTGAATCTACATGTACCCTGGTGGTGGTTTAGAAGCAACTAAAAGTAGCAGTAGAAGTTATGCTACGTTCGCTCGGAGAAGTACTGCCTCCACACCTGGTAATCTGCCGCCAAGCAGTTGTGCATTCACACTGCTATGTTCCAGTGGAAGGGTATGGGTGCCGGTGAAATAACAAGACGTAATCAACGCCTTGCAACGTGGGTCACCTACTTCACTCTCAGTTCTACAGTTGCAGTTTATAGGCATCGGTAACCGCTTAACGTGAAGTGGGCCGTTAGCTCGTTCAGACACTTAAGTCGCATAAAGACAGAACATGTCCTAAACTGAACTCTCTTCCTTCGACCTAAGGTTGAAATTCCTTCGAGCCACAATGTTATTGTTATTAAAATAGCATTGGTTTTGAGATCCTTTGTCGTGGCGTTATTTAATTTTCAACTCTGTGACGCGGCGATTGGTTTGCTTATCGCTCGGCGGGCGCTACCGATTACTCGATGACGTCATGTGGGAAAGAGACAGCGATGACGTCACCGCCTCTCACTCGATGAAATGTCAAAGATAGTACGTATTTCACCCGATATGGTAATGGCTGTGTATTTATAGACATGTAAATGGAAATGAATATATGTAGAATTCTTCTGTGCTCTCTATAAAAATATTCAACCGACTCCAAAAAGAAGGAGTTTATCAATATGGATGTTTCATTTAATTTTATCCAAATATATCTGCCAGTTCTGTTGATCTGGATCTGTATCATCAATATTCAATCTAAACTAATTTTTTTAATTTAAATCTTAACGAATTTATATAAAATACCTTTTGTTAAATTCGAGAGAAACTTACAGGTATCATTTATAAACTAGCTGTTCCCCGCGGCTTCGTTCGCATGAAATTTACCATTTTTATTCGAATATAAAAGTAGCTTATGTTACTTCTTATAACATCAGCTAGTGAAAGTCCCGTCAAAATCGGTCCAGTCCTTTTGGAACAAACAGACAGAAAAAAAAATTATTTTGTTATTAGTACTTTAAATACTTTCAAACATAACAAAACTACTATTTTAACATTACAAACAAACACTCCAATTACATTTAGTAGTATTATTGTACATATATAATAATACTCTACGTGTAGGGTACCTATGAACGTGAGCAACTGGACCCCCCAAAACAAACGTATATAAATGACAATTTGAAATTTCCACTTGTATAAAATGTCGATATCACAGACATATTGCAATATTAGTTTTCCAATTTCTGTAGTTTCTAGGTTTGAAAACTCATTTATAGTTTCAAATAGTTTGTTAGTTTCACTAACAATTCACAAGCATATTATTACTGTAGTTTATTTGAAATGTTACCTTATGATCTATAGTTTTAATAAAACTGTAATAAATAGGTGAAGATATTTTGATATTTGTTTGCGGCACTCTATGTTCGATATTGAAGCCAAAACTGTAAACTCCGATTTCATACATTTTGTTAGAAAGGAGGTACTTTAAAGATTGTAGCGTTAATATTTCGGACAGCCCTATTTAATGAGCGGTCAATGACCCCCCCTCATCATTCCGCACTCACACGCATGCGATTACAACAATGAAGTTCAACGTAGGTCACCTGGCAAGCTTTTAGGGTTGCACCTCCTCAAGTTTACGTTAAAGTTTGACTTGTGATAACTTGCGACCTAACATGCTGAGGATTGGGAGACCTGGTGGGGTGAATTTTAGAGCAATCTGGTGCTCTAAAATTCACCCCACCAGGTCTAGGATAGAGGTGTTTTAAAACACCTTGTATATTGTATACATTATAATACACTAGCGACCCGCCCCGGCTTCGCGCGGTTAATAAAGCATCAGTGTCGTATCAGAAACTACCCGTGCGAAACCGGCGTGACTTGCTAGTATACATATAAACCTTCCTCTTGAATCACTTAATCTATTAAAAAAAACCGCATCAAAATCCGTTGCGTAGTTTTAAAGATTTAAGCATACATAGGGATATAGGGACAGAGAAAGCGACTTTGTTTTATACTATGTAGTGATATTAACACCTAGACACAGTTTGGGAGAATGGTTGCGTGTTCAAATCACGTCGGGGTCACCACTTTGGGAGAATTTTACGACCCTCCCGAGTCGGAAATCAAACTTATAGGTTTATCACTATACGACAGTTTATTATTGATATAACATGGCACAGAATATTATATTCCAGAAACAATTGTCTGAGAGCCCGTTTTTACTCTCTCGGTCTCTCTGTCAATAATGGCGCCTTTTTTCTCGTAGGGAGGTGACGGTGTGAGTCCCTAGGGATGCGACATCTCACAGATAATAAATCGCCACAACAGTACAAACATTTATGGTTGTCACATAAATGCTTGTCCTAAGCGGGAATCGATCTCACGACCTGCGCAGACAGAGCTGCAACCAACTGAGCTGAGGCATGGAGGTAGTTTTGATCTATATCGATCGCAGCAATTACCGGATCTACATTTATTACGATTTTTATTTTATCGCATTGAAGGTCTTAGAATAACATAAATTTTTATTATAATATAATATTTACACATGAAACTTATAATATATAAAACAAAAATGTAAAAATTAAAACAGAAAATTTTGATCGTGTGGTAGGGTGCCAAGAACACTGGCTGCATTCCCGCGTTGGACAGCCAAAGATAATCTTTGGGCGAGGAACGAGCGAGCCTTCTTGTCCCCAGTGGCCTCACATAAAAGAGTTGAAATTTTCTTAATAAAAGATTTTGTAGTCGATCCCCATGGTCCCATAGTCTCAAAACCAAGCGGTTTTGAGACTATGGGACATAAATGCCCCCGCAAATTAATAAATTCCTAAAATCAACCATCTTTGTTTTTCCAAGTGGAAAAAGTATATTCAGTGCGCACGAATAATATTGACGCATATAACATTGCGACGACAGATAACTTTTTTACAAACGACATGTTAATTGCTACGGTCGACATATATGCTACCTAGAAATCCTTAGACTGCCCCCATTAATATTGGACCACATAAGAGCTGAGATTGAGAAAACCGGAATGCGAACCAACATCCGACATAAACATTTTCCGTAAAACACGCAGCCTTCCCATCTTGGTTCTAAGATACCTTTGGAAGGTAAGACAGGCAGAGTGACATTGTATAAACATATATTAAATATTCATGGTTGTTCACACCGTGCCATCTAGCCCCAAACTAAGAATAGATTGTACTACAGGAATCACTCTCAAATAACTTTTTTATGAAAAGAACCTTGGTTTTTTTTATCATACAAAAAAAACGCTCGCTTTTTTTGTAAGATCGTGCTTTACCTGAAATTGTATGTTATTTTTTTATTTAGGTACAAAAGCAGTTAACAAACCATTCAATATGACGGCGTTCGTTTACGTGAAACGTCAAACGTCAGGTTGTCGATGTCAACCTAGCGAAGCGTCATTGTCGATGGTAGTGCGGGCCGCCATCTTGGGTTCACTTTTGAACGAGACAGCGCCCGCGCACCACGCTTGTGACGAATCGCTCAGAATCTTTGCCAACACGCTATATTAAGCTGTAATTAAGTTGATTTCATGTTGTAGTGATTGCCAGTTACCTAATTGCATTATGATTTTTGTGAACGCTGATTAAAATACGTCTATTGTGAGCTGAAGCCATTTATTTCTATTTCTAATACATAACTAGAAGAAGATGAGTTCCGGTGAAGGCCCTCCAGGCCATCCTGGCTTTTCAAATACTTAAAAAATAGATACATCATCAGGCTAAATATTTACTAAGTCTGCTAACCCTATTATTGTATTGTGTATTTGTTACTCAATAACAAAAAAACTGATTGAGGAATACCAATGCATTATAGAAAACTTTGGAAAAAAAGATGATGCCTGTAGAAGTATTAAAACTATTATTAAAGCTGGAAATTGATTAATTAAAAGGCGGACGATACCATCCCTAATCTCCGCCGATATCGACCCTCGTAATATAATCAGCTCGGCTAATTAGCTCGAGTGCCGATACCGTTTAATTAAGCTCTTGGGTAGATAATAAAACTGACTTGATAACGTAGACAGGTGGAATACCTTTACAAATTTGTAAAAGCGATGAATTTCAGTGCTTTGAGCATTGAAATTCAACGCTTTTACGAATGTCGATCACAAGGTGAGCCATATGACAGATAAAAGACGTATTTTCATGTTCACTATATTGTATACGATTCACATATTCGATTATTATGTGAGTATTTGATCTAATCCTGATAACACAACACAAAAATTGTTGTTTTTATGTCCGTTATAGACTTTGAAACCCTCTAACCGATGCGCTCCAAACCGGTTTCATTAGAAAGGCTATAATGCGAAGATGGTTTTAGACCACTAAAATAATGCATTAGGCGCAAAATGTATTTCCTTTTTAGCGTAAAAGCACGCGCCGCGTATCCGCTAGCGAAAAATCTATACTTAATATTATAAAGCTGCAGAGTTTGTTTGTTTGAACGCGCTAATCTCGGGAACTACTGGTCCGATTTGAATGATTCTTACAGTGTTGGGTAGTCCATTTATCGAGGAAGGCTATAGGCTATGTTATTTTATTTTTTCAAAATTAGGGATCCGTATGTAAATTGCTATTTTGTAACACAAGGTGTAAAATCGAAAACCTATTTTTGCGTGCGCTGCAAAAACTATTGACAATAGAACAAAATGATGTACTACGGGTTTGTAGATCCCATTAAGACCTACAAAAAAGTCCGCGAGAACATATATCTAGCTATCATGGTTTAATCACAATAACCGATTTTGTGTATCAAATTTGTACACCGTGTGCAGTTTGATCCAACTTGAAAGATAGCTCACATCTCAATTTATGATCGCAATATTATTTTATTGCAAATTATAATATCGTATCACAAAAACGTTAGCCACAGCAACGCGTGGCCCGGTCAGCTAGTAAAAGATCTATTAGCTAGGTCGTCTAATAATTAGGTACAATTGTTTAATGACCGATAATTATGTGAGTACTTGATCTGACGTAATAATTTATACAGATCGAATGTAATTGCTGTCTTCATAGGGGTTTCTATGGCGGCTACATGCTGGCGGGTACAATGAAATATAATTTGCTGGCTTATATTTTGCACAGCGAATAAGCATTGCCATCCAACGTGGCAATGCAGATAGCATCCGTACCAGCTTCTAATGTTCCCACTGCAGGAGCACCGGCCTACTCTCGATAATTGAGAGTGAATCTACCACAGGAGCCCAATCCGGATTGGTAGTTGTCACATGTCATCGAATTTATGGTACTAAGACATGCCAGTTTCCTCACGATGTATTCCGTCACCGTTTAGAGAACGTGGTATTGCGTGGTAGTGTTGTAAATGTTTTCTAATTGTTTTAACCTATTCTACCTAGAAATAAAATATAAATTCTGTGTTATTACTTAACTATATGGCCCACTTACCCCATCTGAGCTCTGTTTCTTGACTTCCACAAACTCATTCAGAACATCCTGAAGTTTCCTGGTAGAATCTGTGAAACAAAGAGTGATTTAATAAAAAGAAGACATCGGTATAAAACGGGCGAAGAAAAAAGTCACAGGAAAGCAATACATGCAATTTCGTTTACTTGGATGATATATATATTTATTTATAAATTTCTTAGACGGGTAATGATATAATAGGTGCCTCAATATTCGAGGCTTCCGTCCACGGAAAACATTTGTAAAATTTACAATTAATCGCGACCAACCAAGTAACCAACTTCAAAAAAAGAGGAAGGCTCTCATACAGCTATATTTTTTTTTGATTATTTTTAAACGTTTTTTTTGGCTAATAGCGGACCGTTTTCGCATGGTTCTTTGTTAATTTGATTGAGTGTGCCTCTCAGTTGGTTTCATAGAAGTTTCATTAAGAAATTCCATTCGTATTTAAGTCAGTTCATTAGATTTTTTAAGAAGTATATTATACGTGTATGTAAAAGCCAGCCAGGGCTCACTCTTCGTGCAGCGAGGCCCGCACAAAGAACCCTCATTAAAATTCATCATATTACCTGTGCTATTCAATTGAAACGATCCACAAAATTAACCATTAAAAGGTAAAGAGCGGTTGGCTCGGTTCCCGGCTGAAATATCGGAAAAAAATAATCGTGGGCTATAATTACAACGTAAACAAAGTCCCATCTCGCTGCGAGAATATAAGTTTAGTTATCTGTAGTAATTTAAAAAAAAATCTAGCAAGTGATACGTCACAGTCAACGTCATATCGAGTATGTAGTAAACGTCATGACACGCTGACAGCACAAATAAAACGTTCCGTTTCACACCTATAGCTTACTTGAAAACTACACAACCGTGGAATTATTGAAAACTTTAGAATATGCTTACTAAGTAACCCTAGTTTCAGTGTTTCTTTGTTTATATTTTTATATGTATTATATGTTAGTCTGTAAGGTATTTATTCTATGGGCTGACGTTTTTAGTATTTATGCAAAAAATGTTAATTGCCTGAAATAAAGATTATTATTATTATTATTAAAACTGAACTAAATTAACTGTAAAACGATGCAATGGAAAATAAATAAATATTAACAGTATAATTCCCGTCTAATGTCAAACTCCCACAAGGCCACAGCGTAAAACGGAACGGCATTTCAATGCATTTGTAATGGCAGCGTTCTATTTAAAACAACGGTTTTTTTTTATTATAAAATATTATTTTTTTTCTCTTTGCTAATTCTGACTTATGTTAGTAATACGTAAAAAGAAAAAAACTTATTTAATAAGCTAATTAACATCATATACAAAAATATATATCAAAATGTTCATTATCTTCGATGATGATAATTTTATCCCCCCATTTTGTTATCATCAGGTATCTCAATTGCTTCCAATTACGGAAACAATTTTAAAGACGCATTCACGTCAAAATATTATTTACGATTAAGCGACGTTACTAGCTATACTTTAATACACTGATAGCCTCTGGGAACAATCACATAAGTACCCTTTTAATAGATTAGCTGGCCACTAGGAAAATTGCAATTTGCTAAGAGGTAAAATTATAAGTTTTGACCTAACCCCATTTACCCATACGCTGTCATGTTATTATCTACATTGTGGCTAAGTAGTTGGTAGTAACTGCCTTTGAAAGGGCCCGGGTTCGATTCCCGGCTGGGTAATGAACGTAAAGTTTGTTTTCGGACGTAGTATAACTTGAGAAATTTATTTTTCGTTGTGTTTGTAATTTAAAGGACAAGGTTCATATGAAGGGAAATATTTAGCAAATCCGCGGGAAAAGTCCGTAAAAGGGGTAAAAGCGATAGTATTTTTTTCTATTGGGTATTTGCCTTTAAAAAAAACGATAAAGTATGTCGTGTTAGCTAGTTGCTACATATATCCTAACTATTATTATTTTATAATATTATAAACGAGAGAGTGACTTTGTTTATTACGCCTTCAAGCCTAAACTACTAAACCGATTTTAAAAATTCTTTCACCAATGGAAAGCTACATTATCAGCGAGTAACATAAAAAACAAACAACAAAAACAACGTTAACACACTCATACCTCTGCACTAGGATTCCCTGTGTCGCAGATGGCATGGACAAACACAGAACAAACAAACACCCAAGACCCGAGAACAAACTTCATGCTCACCACACAAAGTGTGTCCCGGCCGGGAATCGAACCCGGGACCCCTTGCTTCGAAGGCAGGGCTACTACCAACTAAGCCACGGAGCCGTCACATAGGCTATATTTTATCCCCGTATTCCCACGGGAACGGGAACTATGCTGGTGAAACGGCGGGGAAAACATAGTCTAATGTCTGAACGTGATAAACTCACGAATAATTCTGATGGTTTTCACCAACGGACAGAGTGATTTATGAAGAAGATTTGGGTATATAATTAATAAGGTTTCGTGTGAATTGACTGAAATATGATAATAATCTTTGGAGATGTCTGAAAAGGCATGCCAACTCATACCTTATTTCATCTTTTAGGGGGTAAACCCTACCATTATAAAAAATAAACACCCAAATCGGTATACAACGGGCGGACGGAGAAAAAAGTCACAGAACAAAATATGCAATTTCGTTAACATGTTATAGTGTTATAGTGTTATATTATTATTTAGTTAATAATGGAGCTATTTCATCCTTCCTACAACCAGCAACCACTAATTATTAAATCAAGGGTCACCAAAATACAGGCTAAGCCTAGTTTGGGACCCGCTGTTAATTAATGAAACTCAATACTTATAACTTTGTACTCGGTTTTATTTATTGTAACACGAGTATCTCTCTTTAATAAATAAATTTGTATTGTATTGTATTTCTTAAAGATATTATGATTTAACAACTAAACTATGGAACGCATAAAAGTTTTATCAATCTGAAAGCTTTTATCAAACTTAAAATTAAAAAAATAGTTTTGAAAATAATTTCATAAATGACGGAGAACTAAAATAACAAACAGAAAAAAAATACAACAGAATTAATAACCACTTAAAAATAGTTGAAAATAGGTGTACTTATACACCATGCTCGACGCAACAGGCAGATACGAAAAAACCGTGCGAAGCCGGGGCGGATTGCTAGTATATATATATATTTTTTATATGAATGTGAGACGGCAGGAACTGAGGGCCCACCTGATGGTAAGTGACCCTCGCCCATGACAACAGTAATGCGCGCGACTCAGTATGAGATCCAAATCTTTACTGAGTCGCATTCATCCTGCTGAGTCCATCACCCGAGATGAGGATGGTACGTCTCACGCGCATGTGATTTCACCGGCAACCACACCCTTCCGCCGGAACACAGTAATGCAACCACTGCTTGGCGGCAGATTCCAGATGTGGTGGCAGTACCTCTCCGGACGAACTTGGCACGCGTTCTACTGCTACTGCCTATATATTTAACACCCAGACACATTATAAACATCTATATATGTTTATAATGGGTAAAAAAACACACTCTTTAGGATTCTCTGCGTCGCAGACGGCATAGACAACCACTCAAGACCCGGTAACAAACTTTACGATCACCACACAAAGTGTCCTGGTAACCGAATCCGGGACCCGTTCTACTTACATGAAGCTAGCTCCTGAAGCTGCTGGAACTCCGCTGGAGACAGCTTGTCCCACTGGAAGCCGCTACCAGCCATGTCCTCAACTACTCCTGGGGACAAAGGAACACGTATAATTTTACTAGAGGAAAAGCTATTGCTCGTGGGAAAACTTTGGGGGGTCTAATTGCTCGTGTACCCTCAGAGTCTCTACACGTACCCCCTGGGTGGTGCTAAAGGAGCAACAAAAAGAAGCAGTTGAACTTGTGCAAGTAATCTGCTGTCAAGAGTGATGATGATCGGTTCATAAATGACGGAGATCTGAAGTAATAATAAAAGTCCTATTGATAACCACATCCAACGTAGGTAGATATTTGGAATCACTTTTTTTTTAATAAATGTACCTACAAAACCATTTTAAAAACATAACCCTTCTTCAGGCGCAGTCAGGTAAAGCGAACCACGCTCGTCGCTTACGGGTGGTGGCAGTACTGGACGAAGATTACAAATAGTTGTTTCTGCGAATTTTAGCTTAGAACTAGCCTAGAACTAAGTTCAAGCAAGAATCTGATAAGAATATCGATTTTTCTACGGCACGATAACCTACTTTTCTATGTGCAGCGTAGAAAATATATACCTACATCTATTACCTGCGCGTCGCCTAGGCGGCAGGTAAGCAGAGCCACCTGTCCCCCTAGGGAAATTTTCAGGTCCTTAATAGACCATTAGGTTTTATTATTCGTGTTACCGAGATCCGTACCAGCCTCCAATGTTCCCACTGCAGGGACACCGGCCTACTCTCGATAATTGAGAGTGAATGGGCTCTGGTCTACCACGGGAGCCCAATCCGGAATGGTAGATGTCACATGTCGTCGAATTTATGGTTCTAAGACATGCCGGTTTCCTCACGATGTTGTCCGTCACCGTTTCGAGAACGTGGTATTGCGCACATAAATTTTTTCAAGTGAAAAAACTCATTGGTGCACGTGTGGGTTTGAACCAGCAACCTTCGGATTGAAAGTCGGCGTCTATGTCCCTGGGCCACCACGCTCTCCGTGATATTTACCATGATTTGCGAGTTTTGTTGACTCCCGATATTTCGACGCAGTTACATGCGTCATGATCCCGGGCAAACTGAAGTCTTTGCGAAGTGTGCAAATCATCGGCAGACATATCGGTAATATCTCGGTAACACGAATAATAATGTTCATAACCACGATAGTTTTGAAATCCATTAGGGGTTTCTTGCGTGTTTTTCCCCATGGAGGGTCTATCCGACCCCGACGGTTTGAACAAGTGCAAAACTTAGTAATAAGAACGCATCTTGTAGTTAAAAAAGTACCGTTTCTAAGTAATTTTTAAGAATTCGATAGAGATAAAGTATTTTGACTTTGATAGAGCTGTAAAATGTGTATGAACATTTATTATCTTGTATCTGTACTAAAGATTCGTCTGTTTCGCATCCCTCTGTGAGATGCGAAACAGATCCGCCCCGGGCGTATGAAAAACATCCAAACAAAAGGGTTGACTTTTGTTTCTATCACTGAAAGGCAATACTTTATTTTCGGCGGAAAAATCTGGGTCCATTTTCGACGTGACGAAATGGTAAAGATTGAATATATTTTTGTTGTGTTTTATCGTGAATGAACAAGATTAAATCTCTTTCTATTTCATATGATAATTATATTAGTATTTTAGTGTGACTTTATCAATGATGTAGATGACCAAAGGTTGTTTGAAAGAAATCACTTTATAGAAATAAGACCGCCCATTGTGTCATCTTTCTTCTAGACTAAAAAAATATTTTTGTAACCTATCAGTAATCTTGCTCCCATAGTACAAGAAAGCTTAGTTTGGGGTAGATAGGGCTGTGTAAAATATCTTTTTTTATATTAGGTAGTAACAATACAAGGTTGGGAGTCCGTTAATGTAAAAATAATCGTCGATACAGGACCCTTGAGTGTGATTCTGAATCGCCTTGACCGAATTTATACCATCTGGCAACATTATTGTGCAATCGCGACATCTGGCACCCCTACGATGGGATATGAAAACTCAAGAGGGTTCGATAAATACAATTTCAGATAGGGATCGCAGTTACACCCAGATTTTATGTGAAGCCTTTTTAAGAGGATCGTCAAGACATAATTTATATATGGTTGACTGGCCTCAACTCTGCCCTCCGCGCTGTAGGTCGTAAATTCAGTTCTCACTCATGACACGCATTTGTGTAACGAACATAAATGTTTGTTCTCTTGGGTTTAAATATGTGTTATGTTCAATAAAACGACATATTATTGCAAATAATGTATTGTGCTAGGTAGCATAACAAGTTGGGGCGGGATAGTGAATGCTAGATCGATCCTATCTCGTCCCACCATAGCAGTCGAGGGCAACCCGCGGGTTTTAGTGAGTAGGACGGACAATATGTCTGGGAGCCTCACATAACCCTTCAGGTTCCCCCGGACCTGAGGGTAGGCGTAAATGCTTTTCCCGCGGTAAAAAAAAAAAAAGGTAGCATAACAAGACTGAATGAAAAGTATGTATTACAAAAAGTAAATCTACCCTACTTAACCTGCCTTATTTAATAGACAAGAAGGTTTGGCAAGTAAAGTACCCTCATTATTACATACAAGAATATGTATTTACAAAAAAATAAACTATACATGCATTCTATCAGTTATCTAGTTTCCGTATGCTATGTTTAGTTTCCAGTTGCTGTTAACAAACAACAACAACAACATAACCACACTCATACCTCTGCACTAGGATTCCCTGTGTCGCAGATGGCATGGACAAACACGGAAACACAAGACACCCAAGACCCGGGAACAAACTTCATGCCACCACAAAAAGTGTGCCCCGGCCGGGAATCGAACCCGGGACCCCTCACTTCGAAGGCAGAGCTACTACCAACTAAGCCACGGAGTTGTTGTATATTTTTTTTTTATGTGGTTTTGTGACGGAACGAGCTGAGGGTCCACCTGATAGTAAGTTGCGACCCCCGCCCATGACAACAGTAATGCGACTCAGATTTGGATCTTACACTGATTTGCACTAATCCTGCTGCGTCCATCATCCGAGACGGGGATGATACGTCTCATGCGCATGTTATTTCACCGGCACTTTCCATCAGAAGAGCAATGCGAGCAGCGGCAGATTCCAGGTTGCTGGCAGTACTTATCCAGACGAACTTGGCACAAATTTTACTGTTACTGTTGGTTGCTCCTTTAGCATCACCCAGGGGGTACGTGTAGGGAATCAAAGGGTACACTTGCGGACGCTAACATTTAGGAATTTTTTTCAATGGCTCAATTGTATCAACCCTAACTAACCTAAAATCATTTGGCAGAGATTTCGTTTTGATTCAAGATGTGCGAAGGGATCTAACTCTAAAGATGGTTCTACGTCTAGGATATTAAATCAAGATTCTAGCGGCGAAGATATCTAGGGTAGAATCTATTTAACCTTCGACTTAAGAGGGTTGTAAAAATAAAAGTAAGCGTTTATACACTCATACCTAGGATTCCCTGTGTCGCAGATGGTATGGATAAACACAGACACACAAGACAAACATCCAAGAACAAACTTCATGCTCACCACACAAAGTATGCCCCGGCCGGGAATCGGACCCGGGATCCCTCGCTTCAGGCAGGGTTACTACCAACTAGCCGCGGAAGTGATACCGTACCCGTAGCCCCAGCGTGGAACACCAAGGGGGTTTTAGTTTGTATTCCCCCAGCACTGCTATTTCTGAGTAGTGTTGGGGGTGAGTCACACATAGCCCCACGCCTCCCCAAGGCGTAGGGTATACGCAAAGTATTTCCCCACTTGACAAAAAAAAAGGGTTACTACCAACTAAGCCACGGAGCCGTTACAAGAGTAACACTTGTTTTATTATCCGCAGTAAGCGTGTCGAATGTCAAAACAGGTCGGCGTACAACTTCAAAGCAAAACGTTCCTTCAAAGCACATTTCAAACATTATCCCGTCAGTATTTCAGAGTATTCCAAACAACCCATCCGGTTAATCAAATTACGGTTATCCGGTTTAAAACCGGTTATCCGTTCATTGCGTGACACGAAGTTGCGTCGTAATTTCACTTGAGAACCTTTTGTGGAACGAAACGCAATTTTGTTAAAGTCTTGGATTTCATTCTGGTAATCGTTGCAGTCTGCAAGTATTGTGATTTTAGTGGGTGCAGCTGACGGCTTAGAGGTTAAATGGTTACCGCCGCCCTTGAAAGGCAGTAAATTTAAATTTATTCTACCAAATCGGTATACAACGGGCGAAGAAAAAAGTTACGTTTACCTGGACTATTGAACCGATTTTAATAAAATTTCTATGGGACCAATATTATAGATAGGTCAAGTAACTCTTTAGGTAATTGTAATCATAATTACCCTACTTAATTATAATTAGAGTGGATAAGAGTAAATCCATAAACATCTATACTTGGTCTTGGCAAAGTAAAATTTATCACGATATTAATCATACTAGTATTATAGGATATCATAAATGCGATAATTTGTTTGTATGTATAATTGACAAGACCCCTATACAGCTACGAAATTTTCAATTTTTATTGTTATTTTTATTTTTGTAGTTTTTTTATTCAATGACAAGGTAACACCGCTACATATTGTATTAAATTTTATTATTAGTTATACTACATAGTATAAAACAAAGTCGCTTTCTCTGTCCCTATATCCCTATGTATGCTTAAATCTTTAAAACTACACAACGGATTTTGATGCGGTTCTTTTTAATAGATAGAGTGATTCAAGAGGAAGGTTTATATGTATAATACAATATACTAGCAAGTCACCCCGGCTTCGCACGGGTAGTGTCTGATACGACTTTACTGATGCTTTACTAACCGTGCGAAGGCTTATGAACTGCCGCTAATTAATTGTTGAAACCAAGAGTTCCTTACTGTTCCTATGGCAAATAAAGTATATGAATATATGTATCCTTTACGTCTCAAAGGCTGAACATATTTGGACGATATTTGTTATGATGGCAGCTTATAGCCTGGATTACTACCAGCAACTTTATCCCGAAACATGAATCATCTTTTTATATCTTGCGAATAACACATATTCTATCCGTCCTTTTCCACTATTCTATATTCGTAAAATACTACTAGCGCCATCTAGTTCTAAAAACTAACATTAATTCATTACACGGTGTGACCGTATTCCACTAACGATCTCTTCCAGTCATTGATAGCGCTCGTTAGCACAAGATATGCCATTTATCACGACTCACTGAGCCACCCCATTGCGTACGTTTATATAGTTGGTAGTTTCAGCTTGTGTTCTGAGAATATTATCGGCTTTTCAGCTCGAAGGGTATTTGGTTCAGTACGATATGTAGGTACATTCAAGTTACTGAACAAATAGATATTAATAATATAGGAATACAAAGGATTTCTTGGTTTCGTCCTATAGAAAATTAATTAGCGGCAGTGCAGAAGCCTAGTTAATTTTATAATGGTTCAATATCAATCAATCAAAAGCTAAATACGGCGCCAGTGTTGCCGTCATACAAAAAACTACCAATAAAAATAACAATATGCATTGCAGGTTTCGCAGCTGTATAGGGGCCTTGTCAATTATAAATTATTATAGAACTAATATAAATTATTATGATTAATATATTTTTGATACTTCAACCACTATAGGGTGATATGTCCATTTTGGATTGCTTTTGAAAAAAAGCAAAAATTAATTAATGTACAATAGAATCTCAGTTATGTCAAACTATGCATGGCTCTGCACATTTAATCAAGGAGGATTTTAGCGATAGCTGACTATATTATATATTATGAGCCAAAGATACAATATTTATATTGTGGTATCATATTATTTTAGTTTTAGTTTAAAACGTATAAGAATTTTAAAGGTATCATTTGTTATTTTGTGTTACTGATTTCTAAACTGGTTGTACTATTATAACTAGGAGGTCCCCAAACGGGAAGCAAATTGGTTTTCTCTTAAAGGGGGCCAAACGAAAATAAAAGTGTGAAAAAAAAGTTCTCTTAAAGAAACTTTATGTTAAGTAATAGGTGTGTGAATATGACTCCGCCCCTTTTTGTCAAAATAAAACACATTTGTTCGCTTACAAAATTAAAAAAAAAATTATTGAAAGTATGCTCCATCTGCAGCTACAACCTTCGCCCATCGTTCAGGTAGTTTTCGTATTCCTTGCTGGAAGAAGTCCTGGTCTTTTGAGCTTATCCAGTTGTCAATCCAAATTTTGATACTTTCACATGAAGTAAACTTTTCTCCAGTAAGGTCTGTCTGCATCGTCCGGAATAGGTGGTAATCCGAAGGAGCTATGTCTGGTGAATATGGCGGGTGGGGTAACACTTCCCAGTCCTGTCCCTCTAAATATCTTTTTACGACTTCTGCGGTATGCGGTTTGGCATTGTCATGCTGAAGAACTAATTTGTTATGTCTATTCACCCATTCTGGTCGTTTTTCTTCTATGGCTCGCTTCAAACGCATTAGTTGTCGTCGGTAAACTTCTCCATTAATAGTTTCAGAGGGTTTGAGCAACTCATAATATACAATACCTTTCTGATCCCACCAAATACAGAGCATGACCTTGGCACAGTGAATATTTATTTTTGGCTGTGATGGGCCTGGTTCGCCTGGTTTCACCCAAGCTTTTTTGCGTTTAGGATTTTCGTAGTGTATCCATTTTTCGTCTCCTGTGACTATCCGATGCAAAAATCCTTTTCTTTGCTGTCTTTGAAGCAGCATTTCACAAATGGTTTTCCGACGTTCCATGGCTCTTTCTTTTAAATCATGTGGAACCCAGTCACCGGCTTTTTGAATCATTCCCATCATTTGTAAACGCTTTGCAACAGTTGAACGATCAACATTTAAAGCTGCAGCTAATTCTGATTGAGTTTGGCAAGAATCTTCCGCCAATAATGCTTCCAATTCAGCATCTTCAAATTTTTTTGGTGGTTTTCCATGTTCTTTATCCTCAGTACTAAAATCGTTATTTTGAAATCGTCGAAACCATTCCTTGCAAGTTGTATTAGACGGAGCATGCTCACCATAAATCTCCACAAGCAAACGATAAGTTTCCGCTGCAGTTTTCTTCGCAATAAAATAATGTAATAACACTTCCCGCAAATGACGTTTATTTGGAATAAAAACCGACATTTTCGAAAAGGTGAAAACAATTGTTGCTTACACTTCAACCAAATATCATAAAATGCGTTAGATAGCTGACATTCAGTACTATCGAATACAAGTATGGTCATTTATTAGTACACGTAAACAATACTAAAAACGACATCTGTTGAGAAAGGGCGGAGTCATATTCACACACCCATATTAAAATCGTGTCTCCAATAGAAAAGTTACCAAACGGAAAGTAGACAATTGTTGCTGCTACTTCCTGTTTATACTGATTAATTCAATTGAATCGTAATTTTAATTACGCGATTGCGTCAGTGCGGCTTATGTTTTTCGATTGTATCCTATCTTTACTTTAAACGAGCAATTCTTGTATACATATTTATTTCGCGTATCTCGGAAAGGGCTCTACCGATTTGGATGAAATTTGTGTTTAGATAGGGCGTTCTTTTTAAGTTTACCTGTACAATTATATTACTTGTAAAACGCGATATTTTTACAAAAAAAACCGAACGATGCTCGATAGCCCAGGTTTATATTATATACTAGCAGCCCGTCCCGGCTTCGCACGGGGTAGTGACATAACTACAATAGTTGGACATATGCTACCGCGGAGTTTTTTGTAGACATTATGATGTTCTTCAATATTGTTGTACATTATTTTGTTCTATCGCTAATAGTTTCGGCAGCGCATTCGACAAAAGACATTTTAAGACTCATTTTTCTACACCTTCGGTTACATTGTTCAAATTTTACCAAGGATCCCTTATATTTTCAAAATGAAATGTAGCCTATGTCAAATTGGAAGAATGTAGCATTCTATTGGTGAAAGAATTTTTTAAATCGGCCCAGTACTTTTTGAGCCTATCCATTACAAACATACAAACATAGGTACAAATCTTTCCTCTTTATAATATTAGTGTAGATAATAATAATAATAATATCTTTAATTCAAACACAAGATCCATGGACTTAAAAAAAATAATTAATTACTATTACTACTATACTATTAATAATTAATACAAACACAACACAGAAAATTAATAAGATTAAGATTAAAAATTTAAAAAAACAAAAAAAAATATATATATATATAATAATTATCGCTAACAATCTGTATCTGTATTATATATGTATGTATGTACAATACATTTCTCTGTAGCCTACTAACTAAATACTCGATGATTTTTTGCTTAAGCGGTGTCGTCCGTCTTAATTGTGAGAATGACACTGGTTATATTAAAATTATAAAGATCAAAAAATCTCATGTTCATCTCAGTGTTTTCATCAGCACACCATTCCATCGGAACGCAGGTATACATCTGCTTGACGGCAGATTACCAGGTGTGAATACTTCTCCGGGCGAACTTTGCAATAAGTTCTACTTTTGTTGCTCCTTTAGCACCACCCAGGGGTACAAGTAGGGATAAGTCAAAGTCAAACTCATTTACTCCTTCAGATCTCAAGTATCATTTCGACACGTAAAATTTTACACATGCATGTACACATATTCGTGAGCATATAACGTGTCACAGGAACTGCCCAGGCACATTACATGCACACAGATATGTCAGACAGTCAGTTTTCATGTTTAAGCTTATCTTATTTGTTAAGTTTACGTCTGTTCGAACCTGGAGACGGTCGCGAGCAAGGGGATTTATGCGCTTGCATTTTCACAGCACTTCATACCAGAACAAAGCAGCATGAGTCCACTGCCTAGCTACGGATGCTTGTGTGGTGGCAGTACTTCTCCAGACATACCGGGCACAGGTTCTGTTATGCGTAGCTTCTTTCGTACCCCCCGGGGGACACTAGGGACTCTGGTGGTCCTAAAAGCTAACAAATGAGGCGCGAGAAAACATTAACACACACTCATACCTCTGCACTAGGATTCCCTGTGTCGCAGATGGCATGGACAAACACAGAAACACATGACAAACACACAAGACCCGAGAACAAACTTCATGCTCACCACACAAAGTATGCCCCGGCCGGGAATCGAACCCGGGACCCCTCGCTTCGAAGGCAGGGCTACTACCAACTAAGCCACGGAGCCGTCAACAATAAATAAAGATTTCATTCGTACGAATTCTGTTAGCTCCGCAAAACATTTAAAATAATAATTAGTCCAGAATCCACCGTGAAAAATAAATCGGAAAATTAACCAAATTTTGCTTAAACGCTCAATTTGTACTTTGAATTGGGAAATGAAAAAAATACCGGCGTTTTGAGATGGCGAATTTCCCTTTGCGGTCCCTTACTACTGAAATTAATCAATATTGTTTTCCTAACTGATCGAACTTTCGATTCGATTTTGACAGAAAACTTGACAACCAATTGTCAAACGGCCTTTGCGAATGCAGTATCAAAAGCACAGTTTTCTAAAACCTCCAATATTACGAGATTTTTTTTTATTTTTCGCTGCCTTGTTTGTACTATTATGAACAAGAGAATTATTAAAAAAATCGAAAAAGCCATGTTTAATACTTTCGTTCTTTATTTCTTGCCCCTAGGGGGCAAACCTAACTATTTAAAAAAAACATCCAAATCGGTCTTCAATGGCTTAAATTTGGATGAAATTAGCTCAGGTAAGTGATTAAAAAATCGAAACAAAAAGCCACTTCGACCATTTTTTCGGCCCTAGGGCGAAAGGACTGAAAAGTATATATCCATATCGGTATAAAACGGCGAAGAAAAAGTCACAGGAAGGCAGTATACGCAATTTCGTTTACGTGGATGACATATTTTTCCAGTTATTTTGATTTAACAAACAAAGTATTCAAGCGCATTAGATAAAAAGATACGACCAATTTGAAAGCAAATCCAAACATAAAAGAATCTTGCAAAAAAAATATGAATATGTGAAATATAAAGGAGAAGAATAGGATAAAAACCATTTAAATGTAAGACAGACAGACGTGATAAGCTCAATAATAGGGTTTTCTTTAATCTTAGTTCAGAATCCTAACGCAAACATAGCTACAAGTAGAACCACACAAACGAGTGGAAAAAATTGTTAAGGCTCGAGGCTTAGTTGATAGTTGCCCTGCCTTCGAAGCGAGGTCCCAGGTTCGATTTCCGAACACAATTTTTGTGATGATCATGAAGTTTGTTGTCATGGTTTGTCCTGTATTTCTGTTTGTTTGCCATCTGCGAAGGAATTGTAGTGCAGGGGTATATATGTGTAAACGTTTACTATTTTATTAACACGTAGTAAGGGACAGACAATAAGCTCTTGTTCCGAAATTACATTTGGATAAAACTCTCAGGGATTTAACATTTCATTGAAAGTCTTCTTAATAGTTCATTACGAAAAGCTGGTCCAAAAATAAAACAATATTTCGGCTTAAAATTTCTTGTTTATATTCAAGCGTACTATACCCAAAGTATATATATTCGAACGACATCCAAAGGATAATGTTATCAATTTAATTGTATTTTTTTTATGGCAATGAATGACGGAACGGGAATGAGGGCCCATCTGGAGTTAAGTGGTGACCCTCGCCCATGACAACAGTAATGCGCGCGACTCAGTATGAGATCCAAATCTTTACTGAGTCGCATTCATCCTGCTGCGTCCATTACCCGAGACGGGGGTGATACGTTTCATGCGCATGTGATTTCACCGGCACCCATACCCTTCCACCGGTACACAGCAATGCGAGCATTACTGTTTGGCGGCAGGTTACCAGGTGTGGAAGCAGTACTTCTCCGGGCGAACTTTGCACAAGTTCTACTGCTACTTTTTGTTGCTCCTTTAGCACCGCCCAGGGGGTACGTGTAGGGAATCAAACGTGTACCCTACGGACGCGAGCAACTCCTCAAAATATAAGTGCTAATGCTATTGAACGTCCATCAAAATCGGTCCAGCTGTTTCGATTAGCCGGAACAAATAAACAGATAAACAGAGCGACAGACAGACAAAAGTTTTTTAAATTAGTTTTTTAGTACCGTGTATACTTTCAATGCATTTAGTAGAAACCCGTTTTTACTAAATGCATTTAAAAGCGATATTACAAACAGACACTTTAATTTTGTAAGTTGTCTAAACCGTGCTAATTAAATAAATAAATTGTACAATAGTATTTATATTGTTGACGGCTCCGTGCCTTAGTTGGTAGTAGCCTTGCCTTCGAAGCGAGGGGTCCCGGGTTCGATTCCCGGCTGGGGCACACTTTGTGCGGTGAGTATGAAGTTTGTTCACGGGTCTTGGGTGTTTGTCTTGTGTTTCTGTGTTTGTTTGCCATCTGCGACACAGGATATCCTAGTGCAGAGGTATGAGTGTGTTAACGTTATATTTGTATTTTGTATTTATATGTATAGATATAGATTTTATAGAGATCCAGCCGCCCTTGCAGCTTTGTCAAGAGAAATGTCTTCGTAATTAATATTGAGACTCTAAACTGCTTTGCGGGAGTTTATTATGAATATAAATTAGCCGACATTATTGCTTTATCGTAACAGAAACGACTTTAAAAGATGACTCATTAAATTTTCGCTGAAGAAGCATTAGAGGTTCAAGTTGTAGTTCAAGATCCCATGGCTGAAAGACCTACGACATTAGAGGTTGAATTTGTAGTTCAAGATCCGATGCCTGGCATGAAAGGACTTTTTAATTTATTGTAGAAATCCACGAGATAAATAAAACTGAAGTGTCTGTTTGTAATATAATAACTTTTTACTACCAAAATGCATTTGACAATATAAAAGGTACCTATACAAAAAAAAAAAATTGTCTTTCTGCCTCTCTGTCTGTTTGTTCCAGCTAATTTCCAAAACAGCTGCTGATTTTGACGGAATTTCCATAGATAGCTGATGCCAGAAGGAGTAATTAAGGTTACATATTTTAGAAAAACAAAGAATTGGGGTTCCGCGAATAAAATGATAAATCCCGAGTGGACAAAGTCGCAGTCGCATTTTTGAAGACGGTTAAAAGAGCATTATCTCTCGGTAGATAGTAGAACATTTAATGTAGTGTAATTCCATGGTTTTATGTTTTCAGGTTTCTTTATGGGCTGGGTGATATTACGACCTGGTCGTATATATTACCTTTTTTTATGTAACGACAGTAATGTTAAGTGGTATCCTCATAACAACAGCGACGACTTAGGTCCTCCCCGACTGAAGTATCCGTACCAACCTCTAATGTTCCCACTGCAGGGACACCGGCCTACTCTCGATACTAGAGAGCGAATGGGCTTTGATCTATCACGGGAGCCCAATCCGGATTGGTTGATGTCACATTTCGAATTATTGATTCTAAGACATGCCGGCTTCCTCACGATGTTTTCCGTCACCGTTTTGAGAACGTGACGCAATAGCACATAAATTGAACAAACAAGTGAAAGAACTCATTGGTGCACGTGTGGGTTTGAACCAGCGACCCCCAGATTGAAAGTCGGCGTCTGTGCCCCTGGGCCACCACGCTCGCAACCTTACATTTGATCTAATTTCATTATTTAAGTGTTTGTAATTTTATTGGTGGTCTAATAAATAAATGAATAAAATAAAACGAATAAACATCTCCTTTTATATAATCGGTTAAAATTATCAACGGATGACCTACAGGCTGAAAGTGAGCATAAAACCGGCTTAATTACGCAATCACCAGAGATAATTAATTACCGTTTCGCCCCCACCCCGTATCGTAGAATTTCATATCCCGCCCAAGGTTTCTTTAAGGAAGTCGACATGCGGGCGGCATTCCTTGTGTTATTGTGCCAGGGGAGTATCAAGGACTATAGAAGGACGGGGTTCCGGTGTTGGCTTTGTTAGCAGCAGTTATAAGGACCAGTGCTGCCTTTACCATAAGGGCACACGGGGATTTTGCCCAGGGCTCCAGACCTCACATTTTTTTGTGCCAGGGGGGTATTAATGACTGTAAAGGGGGTTCCGGTGTCGGTGTTAGCAGCAGGTATAAGGACCAGTGCTGCCTTTACCATAAGGGCACACGGGGATTTTGTCCGGGGCCCCAGACCTCACAATTTTTTGGCATTTTTCCGACAACATTGCCAGCTACTACTGCCACTAGTATACTATTATAACTGAGTACTAGTACTTATAATTATTTGTAAAATCTTTTCTTCTCGAGTCAAGCTCGGTTTTACTAAGCACCCGCCCCGAGACCCTCAGGGAAATGGTTGCTCAGATTCCCCCTCATTAATATTACTATCCCCGCGATTGACGAAAACTGTATCCCCAAGGACTTTACTGATTATGGTAACTGTGTGAATGGCTGCTTGTTTCTGTATGATGTGAATGTTTATGTGCGAATCCAGCTTAGTACAATATCTATGTAGGCTTTTTAACTACACCTGTACGAGTACTATTATAATGATAACTTATTATAACAAGTATACTATACAACTTAATAACTTACCTCATTAGTGTGATGAAAGTAATAGACATTCATCACACAAATTCTTGTCTCGAGAAGGAATCAAACCTAGAACCTACAGCGCAGCTTTAGCTTTAGAAGGAAACCAAATGAGCTGTTACACTGGTTCATTTAGGAGTAAGGGGTAGTTTTTAGCCCCCATCACCTAGATCCTAGTACAGCCCTGATAATCGGACTCTTTGTGGAGCTCTCGAGTAAATGAGTTTACTGAGATATTAGGAATCCAGGGTCCTTCTGAGAACAAATGGAGAGGTTTGTTACTACCCCCCGGCTTTATACTAGCCGCTGTAAAAACCATTTCAACTGAATTCCAAAAGAGGTTCTATTGGGTTGTATTTTTATTATTACTAATATAATAAACGCGAAAGTTTGTGAGTATGGATGGACGTTTGTTACTCAATCACGCCAGAACGGCTGAACGGACCTGGATGAAATTTGGCACAGAGATAGACTATAGTCTGGAATAGCACATAGGCTACTTTTTATCGCGGAAAAATGTACGGTTCCTGTAGGAAGTCCAACCGCGGGTAACACAACATTCTTCACACTTTTTTGTTAATTTGAAACGATATGCATTCTGATTGGTTTCACATAAATTTTATCAAAATCGGTACAATAGTTCGGTAGTCAAATCAAAATAACTGACTGGCCTCATAGCTCAGTTGGTAGTCTCTGCCTTCTGCCCTGTAGGTCGTGTGTTCGATTCCCACCCAGGTCAAGCATTTGTGTGCGAACATAAATGAGAACTATTGCTTGGCGACAGATTCCAAGTATGGTGGCAGTACCTCTCCGGACGAACTTGGCACAAGTTCTACTGCTATATTTGGTTGCTCCTTTAGCAACACCCAGGGGGAATCAAAGGGTGCCTAGGGATTTGAGCAATCATTTTAAGTTATAGTTTTTCGTGGAACAGTTTGGGAATCTTGGAGTACTTCACTACATAGTATAAAACAAAGTCGCTTTCTCTGTCCCGATATCCCTATGTATGCTTAAATCTTTAAAAGTACGCCACGGATTTTGATGCAGTTTTTTTAATATATAGAGTGATTCAAGAGGAAGGTTTATATGTATAATACACAAGCAAGTCACCCCGGCTTTGCACGGGTATAGTTTCTGATACGACACTGAAGCCTTACTAACTGTGCGAAGCCGGGGCGGGTCGCTAGTAGGGAATAAGCCACTGGACCCTCAACCATGTTTGGAGTCTCTTAAAGAGAGGTCAACACCAGGTGTTGTAGCATTACAAATCTCCGAAACGACGCTGTCCGGGTTGAATGCTCGATCGGGTCACGTAGAAATAGAATGCCTATATTTATAACGATTGATCGTTTCGTATCAGCGCAGATCTCCCAATCGACTTCTGTTTTCTTTATTAACACTATCCGCTTGTTTTATATCGTTTGTGATTAGTTTATTTGTTTGCTGAGGTTGTGGGGGTGGTGGTTTGATGCCTGTTGATTTGATGGGGTGTCTACGTAAAATATGAAGCGAATGGTGAGTGATGTAGGTGGTAATACAATTCCGTATTACATCATTTTGATCTATCTCGTAAGATTTACCCAACATACGTGTAAACCTTGCGGGAAACAAATTCTAGATGATAAACGTTTACACACTCATACCCGAGAACAAACTTCATGCTCACCACACAAAGTGTGGTGATAGATTTTAGCTTGAGAGGTGTCGATAGATTAGTGTGATTTTTTTTAAATTTTTACAATATTATAACGTATATTTAAAGTAACATGGACATTTTGGACATTTATTACAATTTATTTAATTTATTATTTATATTATTATTATTTTATGTTCTTTTATTAATTATTATGTTTTATTTAGAATTTAAGTTTTAATTCCTATACATATAATCATATATTGGAAATAAATGAAATGGAATGATGAATGAGTGACATTGGCTATATCAAAATTATAAAAATTAAAATGGCCGATTTTTGGTGCTTTATTATAGTCTTCAAAAGATTATTCTCCCTCAAAATACATGCAAGTAGTGTTCCTAGGATCGAAGCTACTAACCAAACTACACAGTCAAACGTTTATTGGATTCAAAACCACACCAGTAATACAAAAAAAAAACTTACTTTAACAAAACATACCAAGAATTCACGAGTAGAAAATCTTTGAAATTGCAACTGTTACAAATAATTCTTGAAATATTGCCCAATTAAATCGTGAAAATCTCTAAATCGCTAAATAAATATGTATGCGTAATTGTCTTAAAATCGAGATTTAGTTGTGTTCATAAAACACACATAAAATATGGCTATATGAAACGGCCGGTTGACTTTGATCTCGTCATTAATAACAGATAAAAAGCGCAAGATTTTTTGAAGGAATCATAGTATTTTTCTTTTCGTCTACTCGTTTCGATCGAAACGAGTAGACGGCCCTGATGTTAAGTGGCCGCCGCCTCCCATAAACACGAAAATAGACGACTCACGTCTTTTTATATTAATAAATAGGCGAGCGAACTTCACTGAGATTTTATAGAGCATAACGTTTTTACGTTAACAAAAATGTGTTTTGACAAGATATACAATTATACAGGTAAACTCAAACAGTAAAACCCTATCTAAACACAAAATTTCATTGAAATCGTTGAGTCGTTTCCGAGATACGCGTAGTAAATAAATATATATACAAGAATTGCTCGTTTAAATATACAAGCTAGTTATAAATAACAGATAAAAAGCGCAAGATCTTTTGAAGGAATCGTGACATCGTGTTTTTCTTTATGAGACTAAGACGAGTCCACCTGAAGTTAAGTGTTCGCCGCCGCCCATAAACAACCAATATATACGACAGAACGCATACACATATCCTTCGGGTGGTGCGAAAGGTGCAACCCAAAGTAGCTGTACTTGTGCCAAGTTCGCCTGGAGTACTGCCACCACACCTGGCTACTGCCAAGCAGTGACGCACTCGCATTTCTGTTCCGCTGGAAGGGTGCGGGTGCCGGTGTAATTACAGCCACTTGAATCGCTTCATCCTCGGGTGTCGGATGCAACGGGCTGCGACTTGGGTCTTATCTTAAACGTTTACACACTCATACCTCTGCTGTAGGATTCCGTTTCGCAGATGGCATGGACAAACACAGAAACACAAGACAAACACCGAAGAACCGAGAACAAACTTCAGACTCACCACACAAAGTGGCCCTCGGCCGGTAATCGAACCCGGGACCCCTCACTTCGAAGGCTACTACCACTAAGCCACGAAGTCTTACTTTGGTTGGAACCTAAATGGTATTGCGGTTATGGGCGGAGGTAACCCTTAACTTAAGGTAGGCCTTCAGTTCAGATACATAAAAATAAAATAAAAGCCATGTCTTTTTTATGTTATAAAATGATGAGATGGGGCTTTGGGTCTTCTGCTCTCACTTTGCTATTGTTTCTGAGCAGAACTAACCACTCATCAGCTGTCAGCACATCCCAATTAATCACATAAAAAAACACTATAGGTAAAATAAATTTTGATCTTGAAAAACAAATCAAAATATAATTTATATAGAACGCTTAGAATTCGTCTCTTTGATCTTATGAAGACGCATGGAAATAGAAATCGTAAGGGATTTAGTTGACGATTGGGTTTGTTGCCAGCCTCGCCTTCTGCGTTGTAGTGAGTTCGATTCCCACCCACGAGAAATATTTGTAGATCAATCATAGATGTTTTGTTCTGTGTTTAGGTGTTAACATGCAGGATCTGGGTGAACGATCTTCGCTCGATTTCATTTCTGTAAAACCGTGTTTCACTAAAATTATAAAATTTTCAAGTAACAATAGATTACCAATAAAGTACCACAAAATTAACGAGATGGCGCTGTATTAAATTTTCAGCATGTTTTATTATAAACTAGCTGCGCCCCGCGGTTTCACCCGCATAGTTCCCGTTCCCGTGGAGAATACGGGGATAAATTGATTTTATTTTTTTCGTTAATTTTCCAATGTTTTAATAGTTATTCTGCTATTCGGGACGGAAACAAATCCAACAAATCAAAAATCATGGCAATCGGTCCAGCCGTTCTCGAGTTATATAAGTGTTGTAACAAACACGACTTTCTTTTATATATATATTATAGATTTTATAGAAACCTCAAAAATTGTAGCCTATATGTTATTCTGATGTATAAGCTATATTGTGGTAAAGTTTCATTCAAATCCATTCAGTAGTTTTTACGTGAACGAGTAACAAACATCCATACATCCATACTTACAAACTTTCGCCTTTATAATAGTAGTAAGATAACGTTTATTTTGTATTAATATGGGTTTTCACAAGAAATACAATTAAATAGGTTAACTTAAAATACAAATTTTCATCCAAATTGTTAGTATAATATACAAGAATAGCTCGTTTGAAGTAATAATATGTACAACAAAGTACTTACTATACTAGTATTGTATTAGGAATCTAATTCTCATAGTACAAGCCTACTGTACAATCAAGCTCGCGAAAAGAAAGTAATACTTCCATTAGGGGTTTCTTGCTTATTCATGCAAGGTCGGATAGGGTTTGAACAAGCGCTAAAATTAGTTTAAAGAACGCATGCTCTAGTTGGTACTTATTTATTAATAAAAAAAAAGAAATTAACATTTCCGTTTCATTCTTAAAAATTATTAAGAATGAAACGGAAATAAAGATTTTTAACTTTGGCTTTGCGCTCTTCAAAACTAAATTAAAATATAATTTTAATATTTATGATACAGATAGCTTTGCTCTAGTAAATAACAGAGACAAGGCAATAGAAATCGTAAAGGGATTTTAATAGAATCACGTTTTACAATTGCTTGCTCGTGGGGAAAAAAATTGCTTCATACGCGCCGATATTAACAACTACTCAGCGTGTAAGGTACACCTTCTTATTCTTATTTTTGGCCTTTTGTGTGATTTATGCAACACAAATTCTGCCAATGTCCGAGTTAATGTACGTTCGCAAGCGTGGTGGCCCAGGGGCACAGACGCCGACTTTCAATCTTCATCAATTTTCACTTGAAAAAATTATGTACCACGTTCTCGAAACGGTGACGGAAAACATCGTGAGGAAACCGGCATATCTTAGAACCAAAAATTCGACGACATGTGACATCTACCAATCCGAATTGGGCTTCCGTTGTAGATTACGAATCCATCAGCAAAACAGACACAGGCAGAATTTGTGTGGCTGAAGACACAAAAAGCCATATAGAAGAAGTAAATAAATTCCGCTTGTCGAATCGCGTTGGACATGCGAGCATATGCGACGGCCCTGTTGTCGGAGTTTTTAAGCGAAAGCCCTCTGACATGGCTTAGCGACCAACGGATATCATAACGTGCCCTTCGACGCTTGGAAGTTTTGCTTCCGAGAATCGTATGAGGAAGGTTTTTTTAAAAAGGGCAAAGTAAACATAAATTATTTGATTTCCACCCCTAGTTCCTCCCTCGCATTTCACTAACGGGCTCGTCGTCGGTAAGCTGGCTTTGGTGTATGGCCACTAATATAGCGAGTTTAATAGCTTTGAAGAAAACAGTTTTAATCGCTGCAAGAGTTTTTAGTAATTATATAATAAATTGTTTTTTTAGACCGAATTTTTTCCACTTTTTTTAACTAGCTGCGCCCCGCGGTGTTATCCGCTTTTTTCCGGGATCAAAAGTAGCCTATATGTTAATCCGGGATATAAGCTATCCTAGTACAAAATTTCATCCAAATCCGTTGAGCCGTTTGAGCGTGTAACATACATACAAACTGTCGCCTTTACAATATAAGTGTGATGATCTTGAGAAAATGATTTAATGTTTATACTATGAATATAGCTCCATTGATTGGTAGTAGCCCTGCCTTCGAAGCAAGGGGTTCGATTTCCGGCCGGGGCACACTGTGTGGTGAGCACGAAGTTTGTTCTCGGTCTTGAGTGTTTGTCCATTCCATCTGCAACACAGGGAATCCTAGTGCAGAGGTATGAGTGTGCTAACGTTGTTTTTTTTAATAAATCATTTGTTAAAACAGTATACTAAAGCTAAAACAGTATAAAGATACTCTAAGGATAAGATAGTATAGGATGTAACTACCTGTTATTTATATAATGGTTTATTAACCGCTTTTGTACCTAAATTATAAAATAACTAATAACCCGCTAACCTCATAGCGTCCCGTCGTCCAGGAAAACATCAAAGAATTCTCGCATATAAAGGTCTACGTCACGCGTACGATAGCTTCTACCAGCCCATTAGCCAGTTCCTATAATCAACTAACAGATTTTTGGATAATATCAACCTACTTCTTCGTTTCGTGTCAATGCTCAAACTCAATTATTTTGATACTTGAGATCTAAAGGAATAAATGTTTCGAAACAAAAAACAAACCAAAGTGGAGCGAATTATTGCGATTTATCGTACTATTATAATATTAACTGCACCCCGTGGTTCACTTTTACGGGATAAAAAGTAGCCTATGTGTTAATCCAGTGAATGAAATACCTTTATAAAAAAAATCATACAAACCCGTTCAGGCACGGATGCGTGAAGGAGGAACAAACAAACACACAAATACATATTATATTTTACTAGCTGCGCCCCGCGGTGTTTCCCGCGGTTTTCCGGGATCAAAAGTAGCCTATATGTTAACCTAGGGTATGAGCTATTTTCATAACAAATTCCATCCAAATCAGTTCTGCCGTTTAGGCGTGAAGGAGTAACAAACATATATACAGACAAAACTTTCGCATTTATAATATTACTAGCTGCGCCCCGCTGTGACCTGTGGCGGCGGGAATACCTCTGTTTTTCGGGATAAAAAGTAACTTATGTGATATTTTAGACTATAATCTATCTCTGTGTCAAATTTAATCCAGATCCGTTCAGCCGTTCTGGCGTGATTGAGTAAAAAACATCCATCCACACTTTTGCGAAAAATAGTAGTAAGATTTTATAATAAGTTTTTGTTTAATACACTAATAGTAATAACAAAAATGAAATTTATTATAGATATTGCTATTTTATTTTATTTACTCTTCATGAGTTTTTGAATTTCCCTTCATTAGAGGATTTTTTGTTTGTTCTTCCCATGGAGGGTCAAATAGGGTTGCAACAGTCAAACTTAATAAAAAAATCGCGTAAAAGATCGAGTGGGTACATATTTAATTCGTGAAATGAATCATGCTTGGTCACGCCGTAACTTGAGAACGATATAAGCGATTCCATTCATCATTATTTATGTGCTTACGGAAAACAATAAGGAAATTGCTCTAAAAATTCACGGAAAACCTCGGGTAAAACCGGTGGCGTAGCTAATAAACAAAAACTGACGTTTCATTGGTAATCTACAGCCAAGCAGGGTTGCACTCGCATGGCTGTACTCCGGTGGAAGGGTGTGAGTGCCGGTGTAATTACAAACGCAAGACACGATACATCCCCGTCTCACGGGCGCAACACAATAACATTTGGGCATGTTCCTAATAGGGAAAGACCGTATCGTATTGTTGCTGTTTATGGGGCTGCGGTAACCACTTTACATTGGGTGGGCCGTCAGATTGTTTCCGTACCTTCAGAACACAGCCATTCCAAACTCACAACACTCCTCTTTTAAATCGAGGGTTAAAATAATCCACAACAACAGCCCTTGGAAGACCTGTCTTCACCCTTGACCTTTAAGGGTGTTCAAATGCTTAAATAATTCTGTTTGTCTCAAAATTCAACGTTATAATATTATTTTATCAAGTTATTCCACAATCTACCAAATTATATTGAACCATTCATAGTAGATACATTATATTTTACTAGCTGCGCCCCGCGGGATAACCCGCGTAGTTCCCGTTCCCGCGGGAATACGGGGATAAAATATAGCCTATGTTACTCGCTGATAATGTAGCTTTCCATTAGTGAAAGAATTTTTAAAATCGGTTCAGCGGTTTAAGCGTGAGGGCGAAAACAAATAAACTCACTTTCGCATTTATAATATTAGTTAGGATTTTACACCAATTACATATTCTGTTTTGAAAGGCTATATAAAGCTTAGATTTATGGTAATGTTTATGAATTTTAATGAGAACAATTCGTATTTTTGAATAAATTTAGACTTAGCCAAAGGTACCCTAAATTTCCAAAGGTTTTTTATAAATGAGTATGAATATAATAGTATAAAGAAACACTAGCAGCGCCGCCCGGGTCAATATGGTATTAAAATCAAAATAACGAAAAAAATTATATTGTGATTTTTAAATTTTTGTTCTATATAAGTAGCTTCTAAGATTTTTTTTTAAGTTTTACGTGTAAATAAGTTAATAATTAAATTATTAAAAGTAAGTTTTCACAAGCATTTTGTAGCTTGAAAACGTTTTCTTATCAATATGTTGTTTAGTTCTAGGATTCAATTCACACTGGAATTGTACGTACGTAACATTTTTATGAAATAAAGATCTTTTAAAATTGAAAATTGAAATTATTAAAAATAGTCAAATACTGGAAAAAATAAATATGTCATCCAAATAAACGAACTTCGTATTTTACTTTTCTGCTACTTTTTTCTTCGCCCATTGTAGACCGATGGATGTTTCTTTTTTTAAATGGTAGGGTACCCCCTTGGAACGGGAAATAAAAGCTGAAGTTGTTTTTTTTTTCATCAGTCAATTGTTTTTTTTACTATAAGACAGCGCCTTAACATCAGATCGGCTGACAGCGACCTATCCCGATTCACATAAAAAAAAGTGCCCCCGTTCTCTAGGGTCCCGACCCCAGAAGGTTAATGAACTGCCAATAAAGGCGTAAACAGCGTGTGACCTCGAGTAACCTCTGTTTTGACATTACGCCTCTCAATACAGTCTATTGAAAATTATAACGTTTGATTATATTGTGGCGCGCTGCCAAGATGCGTATCAACATAATGGGATTATGACTGCGATGCGAGACTCATATATTGCGTTTTATTGTGGGGCAGATGGTCTGGATGATCGAACTTTTTACTTACGAATTTCTTCCAAATGTAGACAGGACAGGAGTCATTATACTTATATTGATTGATAATTTGACAATTAGCTGTCAAATGGCAGCAAGGAACAAAATAGATCCGGCAATTTACGAATCCATTAGCTAAACACCAGACATTGGCAGAATGTGTGTAGTTAAAGACACAAAAAGCCATATAGAAGAAGAAGACATAGATCCTATAGAAAAATGCAGTTTAATTTTTTCTTCGATTTCCTACTTTTCCTGTAAATTTAACAAGTATCTTCTTTTATACACTTTATACAGACAATTGCCTCAAATCAGCCATTTTGGTCGACTTATTTTTGGGTTTTAGCGAGACAAACGAAATTGCGAAAGTGTTTGTATGTATGTTTGTTACTCTCACGCCTCAACGGCTGAACGGATTTGGATGAAAGTAGATATGGAGGTGGTTTCATCCTTGATTATATAAAGGCTACTTTTTATCCCCAAAAACTGAAGTAATTTTTAGCTGAAGTTTTTTTCCCATCGCCTCATGTTGGCTTTTAAACCGCGAAACCTAATGGAAGGATAACTGTTTTCGAGACCATGATCCTTTTCACAAACAATAAAATGTTTCTTATATCTATGTGTTACGTATTCATCTTAATAAATAATAAATATATTCATTGACATATTCACACAGCGCCATCTAGCCCCAAACTAAGCATAGCTTGTAATATGGGAACTATATAACTGATAGAATACTTAAATTACTTTTTTGGTAAAGACATACTTATAATACATATTAACACCCAGACACAGAACAAACATTTCTGTTCGCACTCAAATGTTTGTCCTGGGTGGGAATCGAAATCACGACCCACAGAAGGCAGAGCTACTACCAACTAAGCTTGTTAGTCAATATTGAAATTTTCAATTGATATTACAATACAAGTTATTTTGCGCCACGACAGAACGACAAAAAGCCATGGCGTTTTACCACCAGATGGGCCCTCAGCTCGTTCCGTCACTTACTCACATAATAAAAGATCTCCAGATTGGAAGCTTGGTACTGAACTGTGTGGATTGAAAACTCCATCATAGTCGGGTGTTTCACGGGCGTAGTGCGGGCAGAATCGTTTTGCTACATCTTGTGTGGGCTTCGCGATAAATATTTTATTTGTAGTAGTTTATGAAGCACTAAATATATTTTAAAGGGTTTAGGCAGGTGGTGGTGACGCAAAGAAATGTTTTGACTATTATATCAACACCTTTATAGTTGTGAATCATAATAGCATCCAAAACTAGAATAGTATCTCACTTCTATTCTATTATAAATGCGAAAGTTTGGATGAATGTTTGTTGCTCAATCACGCCAGAACGGCCGAACGGATCTGGATGAAATTTGGCACAGAGACAGATTATGGTCTGGAATAGCACATAGGCTACTTTTTATCGCGGAAACGTGTACGGTTTCTATAGGATGGCCTACCGCGGGTAAGACCGCAGGCGCAGCTAGATATGTCAAATTAATATTATCCGTTAAGTTTACGTCTGTTCCAACCTACCGACCAAGCCGAGAGGAAGAAACAGACAAGAAACCCCTCGGAAAAAGTATTACATCTTCGCGAATATTTCAAGAGTGCATATCTACCAATCCGGTTGGAACTCCCCGTCGTAGATCAAAGCACATTATTTTTCACGGCTCACTCTCATTTGTCGAGAGTCGGTCGGTATCGCTGCAGCGGGAAAATTTGACTGATACAGAGCTGATGAATACATGACGTAAACCTTACAAATAACACTATCTAAAACATGAAAACTGACTTGACTAATTTGACATATTTGTGTGCATGCAATGTGCCAAGGAGCTGTGAGCGTGTGCTCACGAATATGTTTATGTGTGTGTATAATTTGACGTGTCCAAACGACATTCGAGATTTAATGGAATAAGTGAATTTGAGTTTTTATGAGACTGATTTAATAATAGAGTTTACCGACTTCAATAGGTTCATTAGAAGTTTTAATGAGTAATTTTTGTTTACTATCTGATCCGATTGTTTACTGTCTTGATTCACAGTTACAATCAGCTGTCGTAATGACGTAGTAGCAAAAGCACCACACCCATCCAGACCCATCCACACCCACAGCAATGCTAGAGCGTGGTGTTTGGCGGTGGATTACCAGGTGTGAAGGCAGTACTTTTTCGGACGAACTTGGCACAAGTTCTACTTTGGATTAAAGTATTAGAGTTTTACTTTGTCTCAAATCTTAAAGCTAAAGATATGGTCCGTACCTATAATGTTCCCACTGCAAGGACTCCGGCCTATTCCCGATAATTGAGAGTGAACTCTGATCTACCACTGGAGCCCAATCCGGATTAGTAGATGTCACATTTCGACGATTTTTTGGTTATAAGACATGCCGGTTTCCATACGATGTTTTCCGTCACCGTTTCGAGAACGTAGTATTGCGCACATAAATTTTTCAAGTGAAAAATATCATTTGTGGACGTGTGGGTTTGAACCAGTGGCCTCCAGATTTAAAGTCGGCGTCTGTGCCCCTGGGCCACCAAACTCTCGCAACAAGGTATTGTATACTTCGTTTATTCAGAGCATCAGCTGATTCGTTCCAATTACAATAATTCTTAACCTTGCGTTACAAGTTGCGATAACAACTGACGCATTACAAGATAAGGAATTGTAAATAATGTTTATTTGCTGTTTAATGTTTACTGACATCTTAGTTAAATACATTAGTAGCAACAGAATCTATATATATATATTGGGTGTGTGAATATGACTCCGCCCCTTTTTGTCAAAATAAAACACATTTGTTCGCTTACAAAATTAAAAAAAAAAATTATTGAAAGTATGCTCCATCTGCAGCTACAACCTTCGCCCATCGTTCAGGTAGTTTTCGTATTCCTTGCTGGAAGAAGTCCTGGTCTTTTGAGCTTATCCAGTTGTCAATCCAAATTTTGATACTTTCACATGAAGTAAACTTTTCTCCAGTAAGGTCTGTCTGCATCGTCCGGAATAGGTGGTAATCCGAAGGAGCTATGTCTGGTGAATATGGCGGGTGGGGTAACACTTCCCAGTCCTGTCCCTCTAAATATCTTTTTACGACTTCTGCGGTATGCGATTTGGCATTGTCATGCTGAAGAACTAATTTGTTATGTCTATTCACCCATTCTGGTCGTTTTTCTTCTATGGCTCGCTTCAAACGCATTAGTTGTCGTCGGTAAACTTCTCCATTAATAGTTTCAGAGGGTTTGAGCAACTCATAATATACAATACCTTTCTGATCCCACCAAATACAGAGCATGACCTTGGCACAGTGAATATTTATTTTTGGCTGTGATGGGCCTGGTTCGCCTGGTTTCACCCAAGCTTTTTTGCGTTTAGGATTTTCGTAGTGTATCCATTTTTCGTCTCCTGTGACTATCCGATGCAAAAATCCTTTTCTTTGCTGTCTTTGAAGCAGCATTTCACAAATGGTTTTCCGACGTTCCATGTCTCTTTCTTTTAAATCATGTGGAACCCAGTCACCGGCTTTTTGAATCATTCCCATCATTTGTAAACGCTTTGCAACAGTTGAACGATCAACATTTAATGCTGCAGCTAATTCTGATTGAGTTTGGCAAGAATCTTCCGCCAATAATGCTTCCAATTCAGCATCTTCAAATTTTTTTGGTGGTTTTCCATGTTCTTTATCCTCAGTACTAAAATCGTTATTTTGAAATCGTCGAAACCATTCCTTGCAAGTTGTATTAGACGGAGCATGCTCACCATAAATCTCCACAAGCAAACGATAAGTTTCCGCTGCAGTTTTCTTCGCAATAAAATAATGTAATAACACTTCCCGCAAATGACGTTTATTTGGAATAAAAACCGACATTTTCGAAAAGGTGAAAACAATTGTTGCTTACACTTCAACCAAATATCATAAAATGCGTTAGATAGCTGACATTCAGTACTATCGAATACAAGTATGGTCATTTATTAGTACACGTAAACAATACTAAAAACGACATCTGTTGAGAAAGGGCGGAGTCATATTCACACACAATAAAATTCAATTGCTGTTCGTTAGTCTCGCTAAAACTCTATAACGTCTGGACCAATTTGGCTGATTACGTTATGTGCGTAATAGTCAGGACAGTGTTTGTATAAATAATTGCATTGGAAAATTCACGGGAAATCCGAAACTCGGGATAAATTGAGAGTTCATTTCTCTATGGGATTACTGCCACCGTATTGTTAACCGGCCGAATGTTATATTGTGAATCATAACAGGAAAACATCTGTAGTGTCAGCTAGTATAATATAAAAACGATTTTGTTAAACGCGCCTTTTAAAAAAATCGAGAAACACAGACTTCAATCCTTTCATCCCTTATTTCTAGCTCTTAGGGTACAAAAGGGGGTAGAAAAGAACATGCCACCGTTCGCAGTTATCCGCATAGATCCTGTCCATCCAAAGGTTGCCTGGAGGAGATCGCTTTTGGCGATAAGGCCGCCCATTGTGCCACCTATCTGTTGTATTTATTTTTGTATGATTACTTTTGATGTTATGTTGTACAATAAAGTAATATTCTATTCTATATCGGTATACACTGGGCGAAGAAAAAAGTCAGGAAAGCAAAATACGCATTTTCGTTTAAATGGATGACATATTTTTTCCAGTTTTGATTTAACTAAACCATTTAACCGATTTTAATATTTTTTATAATATATGACCTATCTGATTGATTTAACAAATAAACCATTCAACTGATTATAATATTTCTATGGGACCTATCTGAAATCATATCCTTTCAAATAAAAAAATATTTTCAATATTGGTTCATAAATGACGGAGATCTGAGGAAACAAATATAAAAAAAATGAAAGAAAATAAATTTTAGCCGAATCGATAACACCCTCCGAAGTTGATGAATGTTTGTTTGTTTGTAATCGCTGCAGTACCGTTCATCCAACTGTGATGAAACTTGTCAACTTATTGATTGCGAATACTATATATATACTGATATACATACATATATATACAAAGCCTCTCTTCATCTGAAATGATCTTTTAGTTGATGTAAAGTTGTTTTTAATTACTGACATTGCGCTTAATTATTGTATTTACAAACTGAATCACGGTACCTTGTCTGTTTTCTGAGTATGTAAGATTTATCTTTAGGTTTTGACGAAACAGAGTGTTCTATATGTTACCAAATTGTGGAAAATAAATGAAATGAAATTGCATGCAAAGGTATAGGCAAGTACAATTATTAGTATTAAGTTAGTTCTACATAACCAGCTGGTCATAGATAAAATTGTCGTGCACTATTCTTGCAAAAACTAGAAAATGGATCGATTGACATGCATTTTTTTTGTTTTGTTCGACACAGCATAGAACAAATAAATTAATGGTAACAAAACTTTTCAAAAACAAGCTTTTATTTAATTGTCCTAAGAAGAAGAAAATTTTCTTTCATTTGATACCCATATTGTGGGAGTACAGAAAAAATAACTAGTCCGCCATCTTGGATGATCCGCCATATTAGAATTAGAATAACGTAACGAAACGAAAAACAAACAACGTTAATACACTCATACCTCTGTACTAGGATTCCCTGTGTCGCAGATGGCATGGACAAACACAGAAACACAAGACAAACACACGACCCGAGAACAAACTTCATGCGCACCACATAAAGTGTGCCCCGGCCGGGAATCAAACCTGGACCCCTCGCTTCGAAGGCAGGGCTACTATCAACCCCGGAAAAAATAGATGTAGCTAAGGGATGAAATAATTAAAACTGGATATATTTCGATTTTTAAATCAATCATTTTTTTGAAAACAGTGAATAGTTACTTCGGTGTATCATACGCAAGCACAGTTTACACTGGCGTTAATCCTGTAATTTCCCACTATTGACGATCCAATTGGGACGCTGTAATCATTTAACCCTCAAACAACAGCCGGCAAACATAATCACCGAGCTAATTAACGTTTCGAGCCCATGTTTACTTAGTGAAATAGAATAATAGTGCGGTATTTCTGGACCGGAGCTATGAAAATGTACAACAAACGATGTAATATTTGTTACGAAATGCAAAGGGATTTTGTGGGTTGCAATGTTGTGGAAGTCAGAATCAGAGGGTTAGAATGTTAGCGTCTGTAGAAGGGGTGTTGATCAAATCACATTAAAGCCTAACTAATATTATACGTACGCAAGTGGCTTAGTTGGTAGTAGCCCTGCCTTCGAAGCGAGGGGTCCCGGGTTCGATTCCCGGCCGGGGCACACTTTGTGTGGTGAGCATAAAATTTGGGTGTTTGTCTTGTGTTTCTGTGTTTGTCCATGCCATCTGCGACACAGGGAATCGTAGTGCAGAGGTATGAGTGTATAAACGTTGTAAAAAAAAAAGTGAGTTTATTTGTCTGGCCTACAAGCTCAGGCTTCTGCGCTGTAGGCAGTTGTTTAAATCCTCACAGGACAAGCATTTGTGTGCGAACATAAACGTTTTTTCTGTGTCTGGGTGTGAATATGTATTTAAGTATGTATTTACAACAAGCGTGGTGTCCCAGGGGCATAAACGCCGACTTTCAACTGAAGGTTGCTGGTTCAAACCCACACGTGCACCAATGAGTTTTTTCACTTGAAAAATTTATGTGCGCAATACCACGTTCTCGAAACGGTGACGGCAAACATCGTGAGGAAACCGGCATGTCTTAGAACCATAAATTCGAAGATACGTGACATCTACCAATCCGGATTGGGCTCCCGTGGTAAACCAAATTCACTCTCAATTATCGAGAGTAGGCCGGTGTCCCTGCAGTGGGAACATTAGAAGCTGGTACGTATTTACAAAAAAATACTACATGTAATATGGGAACTACGTAACTGATCGAATATCAGTAACGTAACTGAAAGAATATCAGTTACGAAGTTCCTATATTACAATTACAAGCAATGTTTTCATTTTGGGGCCAGATGGCGCTGTGTGAAATATTCAAGAAAATTAATTAATTTATTATTTACTCATCTGATTCTCATAGTACAAACGATACTTAGTTTGGGGTTAGAATATTTATATTTAGTTATTAACTTGTATTATCGGATAACAAAAAATACTGTGTATTTTAAAAAAAGGGATATTAGTTGTTTTAGTTTTAATAGCAGCTTTGTCTACGAAGCTGTTATTAAAATATATAATCGTTGTCTAAAAATAATAAATATAAATAAATATTCATGCACATAGCCCCAAACTAAGCTTATGCTATGGGAACCAGACAACGTATAGAATACTTATATAGTACTTGTTTTTGTAAATACATATAATACTTGAGATCTACCCAGATTGAACAAACTGTTTTCGTGGCAAATGCTTGTCTCAAGTGTGATTCGAACTCACAACCTACAGCGCAGAAGGCAGAGCTGAGAGTCAAATAGGTAGGTAATAACTATTCCTATAATTGCGTTATGTCGACTGTAAAATTATTAATGGTTGTTACGTGGGTTTCGAAAGGTCTTGATATCGTATTCTACAACATTAACCTCGAGTTATCATACTAACATTATGAATGAGAAAGTCTGTCTATCCGTATCAGCCTGTAATGGTCCCACTGCAGGGACATTGGCCTTCGCTCGATAATTGAGAGTGAATGGGCTTTGATCTCCCACGGGAGCCCAATCCGGATTGGTAGATGTCACATGTCTTCTAATTTTTGGTTTTAAGACATACCGGTTTTGTCACGATGTTTTCTTTCACCGTTTCGAGAACGTGGTATTGCGTACAAACGAGTAAAAAGCTTATTGGTTCAAGTGTGGGTTTGAATTTGCGACCTCGCAAAAATAATTTCAAATAACAGAAACATATTAAATAAAAATTATAATAAAATTATATTTTTGGGGAAACATAATTATTCTTTGTAACAAACGGACGCCAATTCTTTGTTCGTAAATCTAGTTACATTGTCTTGAGTTTATGGGACGCAATTAAATTTAGTTTGAGAGAATAAATTGAAGCAATTCTTGACTTTTGTTACTTTGTTGGTTACCTAAATTACCCGACTGTTGTCAATCGTAAACACGTAGTTTATAACTCATAAACCCATTTTTTTTTATTTGATTTAGTGACGGTACGTCTACGTCTACGTCTCATGCGCATGTGATTTCACCGGCAGCCACACTCTTCCACCGGAACACAGTAATGCAACCACTACTGCTTGGCGGCAGATTCCAGATGTGGTGGCAGTACCTCTCCGGACGAACTTGGCACGAGTTCTACTGCTACTTTTGGTTGCTCCTGTAGCAACACCCAGGGGGTACGTGTAGGGAATCAAAGGGTACACACCTACGGACGCGAGCAACCCCCCCCTAGTATGATTTTTGGCAAATTATCCAATATTAGGTATAATTTATTCGTTCACAAAGTTCAAACAGACAACTTCCAATCGACAAACACCAAATCTATCCACGACACCGACCAAATCGGATATTCCGAAGGGTTGTTAACTTTTACGAAAATTAAGTTAATTGACACATTCAAACATTTTTAAAAACACCAGGAACTCGCGTATTTTCCAGTGGTGTATCATACATGTAATACCTGTTTAATTATATTTCACTAGCGACCCGCCCTGGCTTCGCACGGTTAGTAAAGCATCAGTGTCGTATGAGATACCACCCGTGCGAAGCCGGGGTGACTTGCTAGTGTATTATACATATAAACCTTCCTCTTGAATCACTCTATCTATTAAAAAAAACCGCATCGAAATCCGTTGCGTACTTTTCAAGATTTAAGCATACATAGGGATATAGGGACAGAGAAAACGACTTTATTTTATACTATGTAGTGATATTTCAGCGGTCATAACATTTAATAACATTTTATTTTTCAAACGCTATTTTATCCATTCTGTTTAATGATCCTGAAACGTTGGCTTCTGTGTAAACTACTCTTTGGCCCCATGGAAATCCATAAGGTCAAATCCAGCGATCGAACAGGCCAAGGTCCTTCCCCTTCCAATCTACTAGGTGATCTAACACCCCCCAAGGCTGCATCGACCTTCCGAACACCCTGTATAATGATTGAAATATTTACGACAAATTTTAAAATTTTTGTTTTGTTTTGTAATTATAAATGTCGATGCGGATGTCATGGCGGCAGTACTACTCCGGCGGCAGTACTTCTACTGACGTCCATGCAATTTCCCAAGACTTTTACAAATGTGCACAAGATTAAGAAATAAGCTTGGCTTAAACATATCACCACTTCTATTTAGAGTTGAGTATAAACAATCTTGTTCTATTTTTATTGATTCTTTACATAGCGCTCATTACTTACAACTAACGATATCTATACAAATAAATAAAATTGAAGTGTCTGTTTGTAATGTCAAAATAACACCTTTTTACTAAATGCATTTGGAAGCATATACGGTACAACTTAAAAAAACATTTTTTTTGAATTATTGTCTATCTCTCTCTCTGTTTGTTCCGGGTTGGACAGATTTTGACGGCACTTTCACTGGCAGATAGTCAATAAGGAGTAACATAAGCAAATTTACAAAATTCCATAAAAAATGGCGGTGACCACTTTCCATCAGGTGGCCCGCAAGCTCGTCTGCCCCCTATTACATTAAAAATAAAGTTTTAGAAAAAGAAACAGGAATTATGGTTACGCACAATAACAAATTCCACTGGACGAAGTCGCGGGGAGCAGCTAGTATAAATCAAAATTAAATGTTCATTTCATTCACTTGAGAATATCTGGATCTATTTGACTATTTCTATCAGACTGCAAGCTCAAACTCAAATTCATTTATTCCTTTAGATCTCAAGTATAGTAACTCCGTGGCTTAGTTGGTAGTAGCCCTGCCTTCGAAGCGAGGGGTCCTGGGTTCGATACCCGGCCGGGACACTTTGTGTGGTGAGCATGAAGTTTGTTCTCGGGTTCTGGGTGTTTGTCTTGTGTTTCTGTGTTTGTCCATGCCATGTGCGACACAGGGAATCCTAGTGCAGAGGTATGAGTGTGTAAACGTTTATTATTATTATTACATATTCGTGAGCATGTAACGTGTCACAGGAGCTCCTTAGCACATTACATGCACATTATTTTACGCCTTACAGCGGAATTTTTAATCATTTTCATGGATATATTTCACACAGCACCATCTTGCCCCATACCATAGCTTGTAATATGGGAACTAGATAACTGATAGAATACATATAGTACTTTTTTTATAAATACATACTTTCTTATAATACATATTAACACCCAGACACAGAACAAATATGTATGTTTGTTTATAAATGATTGTCCTGGGTGGGAACCAGCGACCTACAACGCAGAAGGCAGTGCTACTACCAATTGAACTATTATAACATACAGACATGTGACATCAACCAATCCGGATTGGGCTCCCGTGGTAGATCAAAGCCCATTCACTCTCAATTATCGAGAGTAAGCCGGTCTGTAGTGGGATCATTAGAAGCTGGTACGGACATGGTATCTTGCCTGTTTCTAGACTTACCTTTAGGCTTTTAAGGAAAAGGCTCTTTGTACCAAATTGATGAAAAAAAATGAAATACAATTAGACAGTGTATATTTCCGAGGATGTTTTACAGCAATTTCATGAAGTAATTCCATCCCTAGGGGTGAAATATAAGGGATGAAAGGGTTGAAGTAGGTTTATTCGATTTTTATATACCAGTCACTTGTTTTATGGTCGAAATGTTACGAATACTCAATACATTTATTGGGTCTCATAATGGTATAAGGTAATATGGGGCTACATTTTTTACATGTTTTTTGAGTGTATATTTCTGTGGCACGCTACATAAACAGCAGCATATGTAGCACTTTAGGTTACATAAACTGCTTGATAGATTTTAGCTTAAATCTTAAACTTAACAAATAAGATTAGCTTAAACATGAAAACTGACTGTAATTTGACATATCTGTGTACATGTAATGTGCCTGGGGAGTTCCTGTGACACGTTATATGCTCACGAATATGTTTACTTGCGTGTGTAAAATTTGACGTGTAGCCTCTAAAATTATGAAGTTTTTTTTGTATATGTGTAAATAAACTAATTGGATTAATCAAAATAAATAATATTAATTTATATCTCAAATAAAAATCATATCAATTAAATGGATCTGACATTTAATTGATATGAAAATAATTGATTTAAAAAGAAGAAGATTATAAAATATTGTATTATACAAATTTTAGTTTGTTTTTTACTGTTTTACCAATCAACCGAATGACATCGGGAACCATTCACCAAGAAATAAATGATACCTTCAAAATCTACATTAACGCGTGCGAAGTCGCGGGCAAAAATGTTGCCTTGCCAAGGGCGGCCTTAGATATTGCGAGGCTCCGGGCGATAGATCTTTGTGAGGATCTTGGAGTATGAGGAGTTTAGGTGAGTTGGAAGTGTACAGGGCTCCTGGTAATCAGCCAGCATCCTCCTAAAGACAGCTGCAGTACATCGAAACAAAAAACGGGTTGTTATGGGAGGGTGCGAGACCCTACAATAGCGAGGCCCCGGGCGGTTGCCCTGCTTGTCACCCACTAAGGACTGGGCAAAATACAGCAAATAATTGAGCACACAGCAAAGGACTTTCGTAATTAAATCTTAATTATCTTGACTTGGAATTATCGGAGGCGTCTGAAGCAGAACAATTCCGTTAGTCCTGTACAAATAGAACTTTGTAGGTATGTTTAACTTTGTACCTTAATGTCGTGGCCTGTTCACACTCAAACTCAGCTATTTCTATACATCTCAAGTATCATTTGGACACGTCAAATTTTACACATACAAGTAAACATATTCATGAGCATGTATCGTGACGGAGCTTCTTCGGCACATTTTTTAAGCGATGTAATAGATGGAAAGGCCCGCCTGATGTTAAGTGGTCACCACCGCCCATAACAATAACATGACTTAGGTCCACGCCGACGTAAGTACAAGATTTATATCATTGGCTTATTTATTGACCCGTACTTAAAATAAAAGATGTGGCCAATATGACCTATTATATGATTTTTAATGTAGATAATATAATTTAATTTTGACATGTCTAATTAGTTTTTATGACATTCCGTACCAGACTCTAATGTTCCCACTGCTGACACCGGCCTACTCTCGATAATTGAGAGTGGATGGGCTCTGATCTACCACGGGAGCACAATCCGGATTCGTAGATGTCACATGTCGTCGAATTTTTGGTTCTAAGACATGCCGGTTTCCTCACGATGTTTTCCGTCACCGTTTCGAGAACGTGGTATAGCGCACATAAATTTTTCAAGTGAAAAAACTCATTGGTTTACGTGTGGGTTTGAACCAGCGATCTTCAGATTGAAAGTCGGCGTCTGTGCCCCTGGGCCGCCACGCTCTCATGACATTATTTTGATTTTATTTTTGTGTATTTATTATTCTGTTTCTATTGATAATTTTGGCGAATTTTGTGATTGTAAGCTTAGGTTGTTTAACATTTCCCCACCCGACAGTATTGAGTGAAGGATTTCCCTTGAAAATATATGAGAAGTCCATTTTAAACAAATGATAGCACAATTCCCTGTCACATCAGGAAATTGTGAATCAAAACCACAAAGGACGCAGAAGTGGTTGCAATGAAATTCAAAAATAAATACCCATGTCGCATCGTTTTGCGCCCGTCAGGGAATATAACGTTTCATGCGCCTGTGATTTCACCGGCACCCACACCCTACCACCGCGAGCAATGCGATCGCACCGCTGCTTACCGGCGCCATACCAGGTGCGTATTCCTACCCTAGTGACGGACAATACTAGTGTGTAAACAAACAAACAAACAAACATTTACACACTCATACCTCTGCACTAGGATTCCCTGTGTCGCAGATGGCATGCACAAACAGAAACACAAGACAAACACCCAAGACCCGAGAACAAACTTTATGCTCACCACACAAAGTGTGCCCCGGCCGGGAATCGAACCTAGGACCCCTCGCTTCGAAGGCAGGGCTAATAACTAAGCCACGTTTGTTTAATTAATTTTATTTATCTGATCTGAGATTGAGATCTTGAATAAGTTTGAGTTTGAAATCTTTGCCATTATTCTCACACGAACAACTCAACTAACACCTTACGGTACATTAAACCTAAATAATACAACCCCCAGTACAAATCTTATAACGGAATTACCAACAAGCCTGTTGAAACTTTTAATATCCAACATTTCAATATTGTTAGGCAAGATATTCGCAAACATTATTAAAATGTTTGTGAACAGGATCATGCTCGCGGAACGAATGGAATACTTCTATGGTTTCTTGATTGTTCCGGGAAGAACAATCAAGAAACCATAGGATTCCTTCGGTCGGTTGGTCGGATGAGGTTTGAACAATAGCCAAACTTAGTAATACGTATTTTAAAAAACTGACGATTTCGAATATTTTTTTAAAGAATTCAATGGGAATAAAAGATATTTGTATTAAAATTTGACTTAATATCAATTTAAATGTTGACAGCGGTGGCCCGGGTGAACAGATGACTTTCAATCTGAAGGCACCTGGTGAGGTTTTGGAAAATGCATGTGTACAACACCAATTTTCGAAACGGTGAAGGAAAACATCGCGAGGAAACCGGTCCTCGATGTCACCAAATATTCGAAATGTCACATCTGTCAATCCGGATTGGGATGCCGTGGTAGATCAAGGCCCATTCACTCTTAGCAGGAGTCTGCATCAGGAACATTAGAGGCTGCTACGGAATCAGTTTACTCAATTTGTCGAATTACCTACCTTCAATTAGATAAACAAGTGATTAAAAAGCCGCCTACAATACTTTTATCTAATTATCGCCCTTAGAGGTAAAATTTCGCCATAAAATTTCTAGGGAACACCTCCAAAGTGCAAACTATGAATAAAAAAAATAGTCGCCCAATTCGAGCTACAATTCGTAAAGATCACGTTCGAAATATATAAACGCATTGTAAACTGCAAGTTTCGGAATTAATTATCGTATGCGTATTGATTTTAGACGAGATGGCGATAAAATACATACATAAATAAATATATAATATATTATGATTCCGTGCCACTAATTGGTAATTTCATGTTTCATATCTATAGTACCTACAATATCATAAAAACCTACTCGGTATATATTTCAACTAGCTATTACGAGTCAAAGGATACTATACTACTAAGGTAGGACAGACAGACGGACAATATAAGCTTAGTAATGTTACCCTTTACCCTTTCGGTACAGAACCTTCAAATTATTCAACTCACCTGTTCAGCTTCAAAAATAATTTCACATTGCACTAATTTTCGTCAATTCCTTTACACGAATGCACTAAACAAACAATATAATTCACACATATAAGCTTTTAAATTTATACACTATTACACACACTAACGTTTATATATCTGGTCCTGTAAACACACACAAAAAGCATGCTTATTAATTCCAGTGGCATGGAAAAATTGCCAGCGCTCTCGATAGACAACCTTCCAGTTCGACGCGTTATCTGATACTAGTTGGGTGGCTGAAGCGAGACGCAAATTCCGGAGCTTTCAGCAAATCTATAAAGAGAAAGTACACAGTACTACTATCCTTGTCGTACGACACAGTTGCGTATTCATCTGTCTCTTTCATTTATTATCCTGTGAATTGAAAAATGTGCGAAAATGAAGCATATTTTCCGCTCCATGTTGCGTTTTTTAGGGTTCAGTGGCCACAACGCGAACACTCCGGCAAACAGGACGATGAGGATTCCGTTTTCATTTGGAACCCTAAGAGAAACAGTTATGAATGATTTTCTTAATATACAATGGGTGTTACGGAATCCTCGTGTTTCTGCTTCTTCTCTCCTATGTTCTCTGTATTTGGAATAGTTTTGACTGGTCTTGCAGCTCAGTTGGATTTTTGTTCTGGGTGTTAATATAATATGTATTACATTTTTAATATTAATATAGATCGAGGCGAAAAATTGTTCTAATAGCTCTGGTTGTTATGTTCGTACCTGTTGCGTAAGGCACCATTACAAAGGTGACATTTGAAAAAAGAATACAAGATTCATAGCAGTTTCCCGCTATTATTCACTTATTTTTCTGTGCCCGAAAATGGCGAATCTAATGAATAACTTCGATACAATTTGATGTTTTTTAAAAAGGGAAGACAAAAAAGGCGCGAAAGGTACAGGTACCATTTACCTGTATTTTTTGTTGAAAAACAAACGAATTTGTATTTGTAGAGACATATTGCGGTGTCAGTAAGAGTAGCGCAAACTTAGTTTGTGCTTTTTTAGTCTGGCAATTTTAATTTTAATAGGGGGATTTGCTCGCGTCCGTAGTTTAGTTATATTATAAAGTTGATGCTATTTGTGAAACAGTGAAGCATAGGTACGTAGCTATGATGATGCTAAAGAACTTTTGGGGGGATGTTGCTCGCATTGGGTTAATACCCTCACAATCCCTACTAGTGTCCCCCGGGTGCGAAATGAGCAACCCAAAGAAGTAGAACTTGTGCCAAATTCGTCCGTAGAAGTAGGTACCACACTTGGTAATCCACCGCCCAGCAGTGGTGTACTCGCATTGTTACGTTACGATGTCTGAAAATGATGGGCGTAACGTGATGCGACTTGGTGTTTCTCGTATCGCTTGTATACTGGCGACTGTAACCGCTTAAGAACTAGTGTGCTGTACCTGACACTTTAGTCTCGAAACTCAGGACTGACTTTAAAATCTAAAAAAATAACGCCTTCTATTATTTCTCGCTTTTAGGGGCAGGACAGAGGATAAAGGATCTTTCTTTTTTAGTTATGTATTTTAAAAATGAAACCACCAAATCGGTAAACAACGGGCGAAGAAAAGTCACAGGAAAGAACAGGAAAGCAATTTCGCTTACTTGCATACGTGTAGGGACTCTGAGGATATTAACTTGCAGATGCGAGCAACGTGGCTCCCCAAAAGTTCTTCAGCAACGTCATAACTACGTACCTATGCTTTAACACTGTTTCACAAAAGCATAATGTTTATCATTAAACTAACTTTAATTTTTAAGACGACAGCAAACCATTTAGCTCGTACTTCCCCAATAGTTTCACAGGTAATTAATAAATAACTAATATTAAACGTTTACACTCATACATCTGCACTAGGATTCCCTGTGTCGCACATGGCATGTAAGCCACAGAGCCACGAAGCACAATGTACATTGTGCAATTTGAAGTCTTGTAGGCGTCTTGCGTTTGTAAATAAAGGTACATTTATAACCATAATCGTAGCTTTGGAATTTCAAAACAGTCGTAAATAGTTCATGACTGGCTCAGCTCAATTGGAAGTCAGCCTTCTGCGCTGTAGGTCGCGGGTTCGACCCATCCATAATATGTACACACAATTAAACCGCCAACTATATCTATCGAGACCGTTTGTTTACAAGTATGGTGATACTTAATACTAGTATGGTTAGCAAAAGTATGGTTTAGTGATACTGTCTTTGTTTTTTGTCAAGTGGGTACCTTAGCAATTAATTAACCATTGATTCCATTTTTAAATTTATGTCACCTAATAGTTTTTAGGAATTATAGTCAATTATTTGTAATTGTTGCCATTACGTAACCGTGATTAGGTATCTATATTTCCTGTTATCTCGACGGCTAAGCTTCAAAAAGTCATTAGAAATCGACGTGATAACATCCATTCTTATAATTTAACTCGATAAATGAATTAATTTTTAATTTTGCTAAAAGATGTCAACAGAGGAATAATTGGCAACGTTAAGAAAGAATAAAACATTTTAATTGAAAGGCGATCGTTTTAGCATTATCGCTTTTGTGGAATTATTCTGTTTTTTTACCAATATCTTTATTTGTTTTTATTGCTTAATGCCTTCCATCCAATTTACATTAAATTAACAACAGGAGGAAAAACGTGGGGCGGATAATTGTGCCTAAAGTATTTTAAGTGTGTATTTACACAAAAAAGTACTGTATTTGTACAAGCCGTGACTGGCTAGATGGTGCTGTGTGAAATGTCCAATATATATTTTCTAAAAAATACTAGTTTCCTCACTACAGTTTTCGTTATCGTTTTGAGAACGTCGTATTGCAATGTTTCGGAACTGTAATCTAAAAAAATTCAGCCAAGCGTTCGGCTTGGATGAATGTTTTTACACTACAGGGTAACTCACGCATATAAAAAAAAAAAACAATTTACTGTGATTATATCACATCTAAAAATCGAACTTTACGTGCATTTAAGTAAATTCCATCCAATTTATTGAACTGTAACATCTATTTTCTCTCTTTCCTGCAATTCGAGTGATTTCGTGAAAAGGGACGGAAGTGTGTAACCGGAAGCCAGGTAAGCGCGCGCTATTTGATTTGACCAATGAGCGCGCTCGTTGGCGCATTGCATTGAATTACTAAGCAACCCATTTTCCGAGAGGCACTCATACCCATTTATTTTCATTGTAGGATCATTCCGTGAACACTTTATGTCAAATATACAATTACGTTATATTGTTACAATAATTATGTAGGTACTATCTTATAATTACAATAGCCTGTCAGCGAACAGTTTGATCGTGACTGTGACGAGAAAGAGAGAAGGGGAGATACAGAAGGAGAACGCATCAGCTTTGCGCTTAAACCACAGTGCTGTGTATAAACTGCATTACTCCTAGTGTTAATTGAATAAAATAAAATTTTCATTAAAAATAATTTCTAATATTACCTGAATGTTTTATAGAGTATGTTAATATTACTTATAAAAGTAAGGCACATAATGTTACATTATAGAAAAACATTGGGAATATACATAGTTTTTAACTGTGGCAATACAGGAAATAAATTGAAAAGTACAAGGCACTCGCAGCGGAGTCGAAGGAACAGTAAATGCATACAGAATTATTATACACTAAATATTATAGAAATTAATTACTTACATAAAATATAGGTACCGTTCAGTAATGGTCTATTATTAGTCGATTTATATAATCAACATTTTATCAAGGTCATCTGCGGCCAATAAAAATAAAAGCAATCATAGAATGGTCAGCTAGATGGTATCAACAGGAAATGCGCGACTTTCTGAGACTAAATAGACATAATTACGGCATGGTGATCTAGAAGGGTCTACACAAATAAATAAAATTGGAGTGTTTGTTTGTAATGTCAAAATAACAGCTTTATACTAAATGCATTGAACAGGATATACGGTATAACGAAAAATCAATTTTAAATCACTGTTTTAAGACTGTCAGTTTTTTCCCGCTAATCGCGGGGAACATTTAGGAAAAAATGTTTGATTGTTAGAAAAAGCGTATGTACTCTGGAAAAACACTTCGTTTTTTTGATTTGATTCAATTAATCGAATGGTGACATTGACATTTAATTTGTTTTTGACATCCTCCCTACTACGAAGCAGCGCCATCCGGTATCAACGTTCGTAACATTGCCACATTGAAAAGCCCAATTTGTAAACCTAGGAAGTGCTTCGAAAGAGTTTCGCTAGATGGCGCGATTTTAAATTTAGAAGCCCGCCATCTAGACGTAACCCTTAGAACTATTCATTGTTGTTTCTGGTAAACCCTAAAGTAATAGCTGATGTCGCTTTCTCGCTGCAACTCGCTCGGAACGCCATCTTCAGTCGTAAGTCGGAACTGCTGTTTGTCAAAAGTAGGGAAGAATGTATCGCAGTCAAAAGCTTTCTGTATTTCTGTCAAGTATATCTTGTTGCAGTTTGAATGATCCATAGCCAGCTGGAATTTAAAAAAAAACATTTTTTTAGGTCTTTTTGCCCACTTAAACGCCCATCATCATCAAATAAGCTGGCTGATGTCCACTGTTGGACATAGGCCTCCCCCACAGGTTTCCAAATCAAGCGGTCTTCCACCATCTACCCACAACCTTGATGATGTCATCGGTCTATCGGGTGAGGGGTCCTACACTGCGTCTGCCGGTATAACGACCACTCCATACAAACGCTTACTTAAGCTACATTGCGTTTTTTTGGGGTATTCTTGAACGTTTTTGCAAACATGTGTTCCCCAAACAAAAAATATTGCGAAAAGATTTTTTTTCTGCTTATTTCATTTAAACGTCACATTGAAGAAAGACCTACTACCAACTTCTGCTGAGCTGTGTGGCCTGTTGATGCAAGGTATATGGTAAATAATATGCTAGAAACCTTGTAAATCGAAGAACCTCCAATTACCCAGGCTGCTTCAATCTCCGGCTTACTTTCTATATAGCTGATGGCATCGTCCAAGCTTTTGACCACTACCACTCCTTCAGGTACCTGAAAAGTACAATTCATCATCATAATCACATTTATATTATTAATGCGAAATTTTGTATATATGTGTGTGTATGCATGTTACTCCTTTCTGCTGAACGGATGTGGAAAAAATTTCTGACACCGAGGCTACTTTCATTCCAATTATTAAGTGAAGTAAGAAAGTAGTTTTTCAAATGTCCATTAGAAACCACAAGGATAGAAGTTCATACCAAGGCCTCCATAAGCTTTGATTTAGCGACGGATCACCGTAATCTGGTAGCCCTTAAATGGAATAGAAAAAAAATCTATCCACTGTTTTAAGGTTAGTTCTTACTATGCCATCTAGTTAAACAAAGAAAACTAGAGTATTGTTAAAAACACCTCAGTTCTTATATAAATATAGGTAACTATAATCCACACAATAATAGACGGATATAGCCATAGCATCCCTCTTTTTGCGTCGGGGTTAAAATAACATCTTTTGGTAGAGAAGGTACCCTACTGAGAATATATTTTTCAGTTTGTTAGCTTCACAGACTTCTGATGAAGCTATCATGCTCTACAGGTCTGCTTCCAGACTGATTCACAAAGATTGTTAAAATACTATATTATAGTCCATCATGGGACTGACATGGTCTTCAAAACGACCCAAAGCTACCAAAAAAAAAGAAAGAAAAAAAAAAAAAAAAAAAATGCATATATTTTTCTTACGTTTTCTTGAACTTTCTCTACATGATGAGTGAGAACTATATTGACCCTGTTGGGCAGAGGTCTATATTTATCCGGTATGCAGTCCCAGGTCACCCGACCCATTATCACAGCGTTAGTTTTGGATGGATCCGATACTTTTGAGGTCATCATTGAAAAGTATGCCATCTCCTTTCTGTAAAAAGCATTTTTTTTATGCAATTCATATTATGACAGAATGTGGCCACAAAACACTAAATATTAGGCCCACCTAACATTTAGTGATTACCACAGCCAGTTTTTACAGGCAGTTGAGGCGTTACTAAGACCATCTAAGACCCACCTAACAGACCTGTGACTTCACTGGCACCACACTCGGCTGTAAGTCGTCAATGTACAGAGTTGGTAAACAGGGCGGCCATACCTTCAGAATCCCTATATGTGTCCCTCGGGTGGTGCAAAAGGAGCAACCCAAAGTAGTAGTAGAACATGTGCCGAAGTCGTCAATAATTAATCTGGAATCACTTGCCTTAGTGATTATTATCAAGTCTTAGAACTAATTTTTGTTTGTGTCGGCGCTGTTATCATCTCTGATATCATTTATTATTTTTTTTATTTAAACAAGATCAGGAAAGGTTATCGAAATGGTTTTTAGAGATATTGACAGCAACGTCTTAATAGAAGTACACATTGAGTACCATATTCTTTGATTATTAACAGTAATTAGTGTGCAAACTTATTGGATTTTATAGCAATATAATAATATGGTCATGCCTTATGAATCCCGGCACACTTGTATGTCCTGGGCTCACAAATTCATCAAGAGGGGTTACATTGGACAAAAATTACTTATAAAAAATATTAATTACAGAAAAAAAAGGAAAAAAGTCTCTTAAAAAAAGTCATGAAAATTCTGTTGGCAGTCATCAAACAGACATTAAACTGTGACATATGGACACAGACTGATAGAATGAAACTTGAAGGGTTCCATTTTAGACATTTAGCTACGGAACTTTCGATGTGCAGTCCTGAAAGTACTTGACTGTTTTTGGACTCTGATTGGTACGCAAAAGGAATAGGCTAGTTGTCTGCCTTCTATTTTCCACTCCACTCACGCATTTTGAATGGTAGCAATTTAATAGTTAACTGATGTGACGAAACGGAGCCGGCTCCGACAGTGAAACGCGGGAATAAAACTTTAATTACTTCAATCTCCACGGTAGGTCACCTTTAATTCCTATGCCCATGTTTTCACACGCTGCAGCTATTAGATTTAATTTCACTCGTGACATCGTAACTGTATAAATGCCTAAAATAGTTTAATAAAAACTTGTACGTGAACTTCCTCAGCAACGATTGCGTTTGTTTTGAAAATTTCATAAGCCTGGCGCTTAGCTTAGCTCATGTCAAATTGACAGTCTATGAAAGTGTTGACTTTGATAATGACTTATAAAGAAGATAATGTCTTCTTGCTATCACATGAAAGCAGTCAATTTCAATTTAAAAAAAAGGTATCCTACTACACACGGGCAGAATTTGGGTGGCTAAAGACACAAAAAGCCAGAAGAAACTAAACTTGTTCCTATTACTAATTTTGTTCCTATAGATACGATTCATATTTTATACAATTTCATAATTTTTTAGTGATACTAATAAAGACCGTCTATCTTCATTATATAAGCAGAGCGCAGTGTAGAAAGGCAGACAGCAGTGAAATTATAAAGATATTTTAATTTCGGTTATAAAACAACAACATAAGTACAATTCAGTTTGGATGACAAATCAATCTATAAAATTTTCACAAGTGACAGATATTCAAAATTAACTTTTTATTAAAATGACAGTTTCTATCAAACCTCATTTCAACACTCCTCCATAATTTGAATCGTCACTCACAAACATACACACACTCTTACACTCTAACACCCATACCAGCAACACACAAGCTAAATTTTGATTTTACCAGTGCCTTTGTTAGGCAATCAGCTGGCATCCTCTTTGTGTCCAGGTAGCTCAATCTGATGATTTTGTCCTGGACAGCATTTCGCACATAATGATGTCGCACATCTATATGCTTCGTACGCTTATGCGTTGTGTGGTGTGATGCGATAGCCATTGCTGACTGACTATCAGTTCTCATAACCACCGTTGAAGTTGTACCTGTAACTTCCTTAATTAATCTGCGCAGGAATATAGCCTCTTTCGTTGCCTCCGATAAACTAACATATTCTGCCTCTGCAGATGACAGTGCTACAACTTGCTGTTTCCTGCTTTCCCAAGAAATAGCACTTCCTGCCAGTTTAAATACGTAGCCGGTGTATGATTTCCTGTCACAGATGTCTCCTCCATGACTTGCATCTGCAAATCCCTCTAGTCGATTCCCCGCCTTTGACTAAAACCTCGAGCAGCTAAACGCGCCTTGTAGCGTCTCTTATTCCCCGCCTCATTTTTCATTTTAAATATCCATTTAGAATCAACAATGTTAGCTCCAGGCTGCGGTTTGACAAGTCTCCAAATGTTGTTCTTCTTGAATGCATTTAGCTCTTCTTGGTTAGCTTCTCGCCATTTTGAACTATCCGACCGGGACAGTGCTTCCTGAACAGTAATAGGATCCTGTTCCAAATCCTGTTCAGCTGCTTGATACAGGACAAAATCTGGGAACTGCTTAGGATTTCTATTCCTTAGTGGGTACCTCCGTTCACTATCATGCAGTTCTTCTTCAAGAGTAGCGTCTGATATACAGTCCTCAAAATCATCCTCTTCATTTGATACTTCTCTGGGTCTATCTTGTTCCCCTCTGGAAACTTCATCTGCTTCACTATGGCCCAGCCTTTGAGAAACCTCCGTTTCATCAATGTCTTCTGGTGGTTGCAGAATCTCATTAGACTCTTGAACATTATCAATCTCTTCCGATTGGAGTTTTGAGTTAGTTTGATCATGACGCTCAACACTGTGTTCAGCCAGTTGGAGTATCTCCTCCGTATTCTCTTTTGACTCAGACGAGTTCATCTGTTTTGTATTTTCAAAAAATACTACATTTCTCGCTTTGAAAATGTTTGCGTTAGAAGGGTCCAATAATCTATAAGCTTTTGCATCATCACAAAAACCTACATAAACTAGTTCTCTACTCTTAGGATCCCACTTTCTTCTCTTTTGTTGAGGAATGTGCATGAAGGCTTTGCATCCGAAAGTCTTCACCTTACTCAGGTCACATTTCCTCCCAGACCATTTCTCTTCAGGAGTCATTTCTTTTACTGCAAGTGTTGGTGATCTGTTTTTCAAGAACACTGCATGATGGACAGCCTCTGCCCAAAACCGTTTAGCCAAACCAGAATCTTGAAGCATACTCCTTGCTTTCTCGCAGATTGTTCGGTTAGCACGTTCTGCTACTCCGTTCTGTTCTGGCGTATATTCAACCGTCAGCTGATGCTGGATGCCGGAATTTTTGAGATAATCATCCATTTGTTTATTGACGAATTCGGTGCCATTATCGGTGCGTAAGACCTTCAATTTCTTACCACTGACATTTTCGGCTAACTCCTTAAACTCTATAAATTTCTTAAAAACGTCACTCTTGTGTTTTAAAAAATATATAAAAGTTTTACGCGTAAAATCGTCAATAAAAGTAAAAAAATAGCGACATTTGCCAACAGAAGGCTCTTCCATAGGTCCGCATACATCCGAGTGCACCAAACCTAGCACTTCTTGGGCTCGCGTAGCATTACTCTTGCTGAATGGTTGCTTGGTTTGTTTTCCCATTAGACAAGGTATGCATTCAAGTTGTGTTGAATTATTGGGAAAACTTACCCCTGTTGCCATCTTATCTCTTAAAATTTTGAGGTTTTTAATACCTAGATGTCCCATCCTTCGATGCCACAGCATCAACTGGTCACCTTTACTAGCTGATGTAAGTGCAGAACCCTGTGAACAGTATTTGATTTTATAGATGCCACATTCTTCCACACCTTTCATAACAACCTTACCTTTAACCTCGCATTCATCACTCTTGAAGATGTCACAACCTTTCTTTGTAAACACTATTACATGCCCCTTTTTAGCGATCTCATACACGCTCAATAAGTTAGATGCTAACTTCGGAACATATGTAACATTGCTAATCGTCAAACCTATTGACTTGCAAACTACAGTACCTTCTCTTTCACCCAATACCTTATTACCATCAGCACATGTCACATTCAAAACTTTCGGACTGTCCTTTAAATCTTTAAACCAAGATCTACGATTTGACATATGAGTCGACGCTCCGGAGTCGATGATCCAATCATCTCCATGTGGCTTCATCGTCGTGCCGAATGCGCAAGCTTGCATAGCTTCCTTCTTCTGTTTTGGATTATCTGGACATTCCTGTGCCTTGTGTGGTCCATCACAAATAAAACACTTGATCTTTATTTTGATCTTTCTCTTGGGCGTACTCTTGCCTTTGTGTTTATTTAATACGAGTGCTGATGTCGGTTGAATCGTACTCGAGCTCCCCGAAAATACATCTTCCATTTGAAAGAGTTTAGTTTTAATGTAATCAGTAGTCAACTCAATGTTACTATTCTCTATCGCCAATCTCATCGGTTGAAACTCTGATGTCAGACCTTGAAGAATTAGAGCAGCTAATAACTCGTCATCAACCTCTTTGCCTAAATCCAACAACTCTTGTGACGTCATCATGACAGATGTCACATATTCTCGAACTGATGAAAATTGTTCCAATTTTAAGCTCACTAGCTTCGATAGTAGCCTACAACGATTATTTAGCCCTTTGTCTTCGAATGCTCCCTTTAATGCTTCCCATGCTTCTTTAGCTGTTTTAGCTTTGCGAACATGAACCAGGCAGTGGGGTCTGACCATAAGGCATATCTTTGCCCGGGCTCTCTGATCTCTTTTTATACCTTCCAAATCCGTTGGTGGGGGTGATACGCTCGTGTATTCCCAGAGATCGTCGTGAATTAAGTACAGCTCCATCATGAACTTCCATGTGTTGTAGTTAGCATTACCATCTAGTTTCTCCATTGATGGCAAGCCGCTACCACCCGATTGTACCATTTCATGAGACATTGTTGTATTATTCTCGTTTCTTCTATCGCCTCCTGCGTTGGCCATAACTTTGGGAAACTGGGCCCATAACCTAATAAAGACCGTCTATCTTCATTATATAAGCAGAGCGCAGTGTAGAAAGGCAGACAGCAGTGAAATTATAAAGATATTTTAATTTCGGTTATAAAACAACAACATAAGTACAATTCAGTTTGGATGACAAATCAATCTATAAAATTTTCACAAGTGACAGATATTCAAAATTAACTTTTTATTAAAATGACAGTTTCTATCAAACCTCATTTCAACAGATACACTTTCAATCTTTAGGTCAATACGAACAATAGTCCGATTAGCAAAAAAAATTCCACGGTAACTGGAGAAACTAACGAAAAATCAGAGGCTTTGTGTAAAAACTAGTGCCACAGCCCAGATATATAACGGACATTAGAATCCATAATAAATTAAATTAAACCATCGTTGTTTTCAGCATTTCATCTAGCTAGATTGTCTTTAAACCCAACAATTTGGAAAGTGATTTAGTATGGAATTTTGCGTGGAAAAACCCCGCTAAGCGGTCCACCGAAGCGAACGCCGCGCCGCCCGATCGTGGCATAAAATACACAAAATAGGATGAATATTTACATTTTAATCTAAACCACATGCTCGCCGCAATGATACGAGAAAACATGTATATCTGTACCCGTACGAAGCCGAATCGGGTTGCTAGTAACCAAGATTTGTCAAAGAAATTTTTTGGAAAAACCGCGGGAAATCTGGAATTGGTATGGTATTTCCGATTTGAACTCGTACGAAGGGGAGGGTCCCTAGTTTAAAATAAAACATCACAATGATTATTATTATCTTTATTCCGTCAATGAATACAAGTTTAAAACTACACAGGGCCCTAGACAATGGGGATGGTAAACGGTAAAATACTGATACGGGTCCTGTAAATTAAAGTCTAGATGATCGCTGGTTTGATACAATCTCAACCGAACGATCTTAATACTAGGAAAAAATGAAACTGCTTATAACTAGAAACTAATCTAATACGCTATCGGCTACTTGGTTGTTACAATTCCAATGCTTCAACGTCCTATTTTACTTGACGGACAAGAACTCCACAGAATATAAGTGTTTTTTTTTTTTAATTTCTACATGCTATAGAAATGTATAGATTCGTCTATGTTTAGACTCGTCGAGATCCGTCTAGTAAAATTGACAGTCTCAATAGCGTTGTCTCGTGAAAAGTAAAAATAAATCAAAAAAGTATGTAGACTTGTAAAATAAAGATGATTTTTTTTTTAATTTTTGTTTCGGCTCTTTCCCGGATTGGGCGTAGTAAACACGACGACAATATTATGATAACAATTAAACGTAAGTGTTAAAGAAAAATATATTACTATCAAGAACTTATTTCTACGAAATCAGATACTCTTAATAAAAACTGATGACAGCGTTTTTTTTTTTCGAAGCTGAATTCTTAGAAACAGATCATGGATCCTTTACTAGTTCAAGATGGTGTTGAAAAGAACAGACGAATGGAAGACAAACCTAGGTTCACCTTACAGCGTTGAACTAATAAAATCCATGATATCCTTACCAATATTATAAGATTGTTAATAACACTAAATCTATATCTAAGTAACTCGTTGGCGCTAGTATAAGCATGTGATTAATATAAGTGCACAAATACTGTTATATAATAAAAATCTGACAGTGAAATGGAACTCGGAAAGGTTCACCAAAATTGGGAATAAAAAAACAGTAAACGCTACTAGCAATAATTTAGAGAGTAAATGTGTTATATTATCAATTCAATAGTAGTCTTTAAGCACTGTAAGCTGAATCATCAATCTACGATGAAATTTTTCCCCAGTAAACATCAGCTTATAAAATTTCATTGATCAATCCTGATGTTTACCATAACGCTCATTCCTTATATCATTACTCTTCCCCAGACTTGATTCAACCCCGATAGAAACAATCAAATAGACCGATCCCAAAATTTACCCCCATATTTTTAGATTTTTACCCAACAATTATCGATTATAACTTTAATATCGATTGTTCGTGATTTTTATCCCAACGTTGCCGGTTGTAACTTGACCAGAGTTCCAAATAGTCGATTACTGCATGGTGTAGTGCAGGAAGATGTAATCGGGATGATCGATCTCCCGCGGCATGAGCGGAGAGCCGGGCGGCACCACCTGACAAAAACATTAATAAAAAATAAAATAAAAATAATAATTGGCTGTAAGAAGTTTATTTTTTTTCTATGAAATCAACATTTGTAGCTGTTGGGTCTGTTTCAATAAATAAAATAAAAACGTCTTTATTATTCCATTTACATGTATGGATAGTAATGGGTGTAAATATATATTTTTTATGACAAAAACAAAAGGTAATAAAAAAACCTCCATCCAGAAATCATCAAACAAACCTACAGAGTAGGACTTGTGCAGAGTTCGTCCGGAGAGGTACTGCCATCACACCTGGAATCTGCCGCCAAGCGGTAGTGGTAGCATTACTGTGTTCCGGTGGAAGGGTATGGGTGTCGGTGAAATCACATGCGCATGAGACCTATCATCTCCGTTTGGGTGATGAACGCAGCAGGATGAATACGACTCGGTGTAAGATCCAAATGTTATACTGAGTCGCATTACTGTTGTCATGGGCGGGGGTCGCCACTTACCACCAGGTGGGCCCTCAGCTCGTTCCGTCACTAACAAACGACGCGAGCAAAATTGTCCCTGTTTGCGGAAACCTACACAGCACAAGTACTTGTTATTTTTACCTGGAAGCCCATGAACATGAAAGTGCGCAGAAGGGTAGCGCGATCAGGGCGAGACTTCGCAACGCAGATGATGCAGCTGAAAACAGAAAATAACTATTGTATTGGCAAAACTATTGACGGCTCCGTGGCTTAGTTGGTAGTGAGCTGCCTACGAAGCAAGCGGTCCAGGGTTCGATTCCCGGCCGGGGCACACTGTGGTGAGCGTGAAGTTTGCTTTCGGTGTTGGTTGTCCATGCCAATTGCGATACAGGGGATCCTAATGCAGAGGCATGAGTGTGTAAACGTTTATTATTTATTATTAATGGAATCTTTCTAGTATTCTAATTTTAATCCGTCTAAGCCTGCACTGTCATCCTGCTTATGGTTTTATTTTAATGTGAATTAGTGACGGTACGGGCTACCAACTAAGCCACATCACATAACATCATAGTGATCACGATCTACAGTAATGAAGTACCGACCACGAAGTTACTATGATGGTATACTGACTTGGTGCACCCGAGGCGCTCCTCAGCGAAGTCCAGAAGCAGCATGAAACTCTCCTTGCTGCCAGCCTGGAGCACGCTCGGGACGCGCAGAAACACGCTGCCTCCAGATACCACCTGAAATTAAAACATACATTCATGGGCGTACCCTGGGGGAGGGGGAGGCAGCTGCCCCCTGGAAATGGAAATTTCAAATAAAAATGCATGCATAGTGAAATTTACTTATATTTATTTAACTACCTATAAAGCAGTATCATTTGCGGTTGTTTGCCCTACACACTACACTACATATACCTAATGTTTCATATAGTTGTGTTTGTTTAGTGATCCAACTTAAAAAATCTGACTTGGAACTGCGAAACAGGGAATCCTAGTGCAGGTGTATGTTTGTAAGCGTGTGTTTGAAACTATTATCTGTTGTGAAGCGAGGATTCCCGCGTTCAATTCCCGGCTAGGATAAACTGTGATGAGCACAGTTTGTGCTTGGATCTTGGTTGGTTTTGTGATATTACATGCCACATGCTACATTCAATCCTAGTGCAGGAGTATGTACGTGTTTCTTTGATACTATCAAATGTTGCATAATAATTATGCCATTGCATGCGTAGGAATACAATCTTTGGAAGTATGAGGTTATCAAGAGCAACGCACTTAGATAAGTGAAATCATGACATCTATACGTGGACAGTTTGTAACGTAATATTAATTTAAACAAATTATATTGTCACATATGTTTAGACTGGCCTTACAGCTATTGGTAGAATCTCTGCCTCCTGCGCTGCAGTTAGTGGGTTAAATTGCCACTCAGACAAGCATTTGTGTCACAAACATAAACATTTGTTGCTGTATTTTTTTATGTGAGGTTTTGGGGGGTCCAGTTGCTCGCGTCCGAAGATGTGTAGCCTTTGATGCTCTACACGTACCCCCTGGGTGGTGCTAAAGGAGCAACCAAAAGTAGCAGTAAAACTTGTGCCAAGTTCGTCCGGAAAGGTACTGACACCACATCTGCAATCTACCGCCAAGCAGTAGTCGTTGCATTACTGTGTTCCGGTGGAAGGGTATGGCTGCCGGTGAAATCACATGCGCATGACACGTATCGTCCCCGTCTCGGGTGATGGACGCAGCCGAGTGAATGCGACTCAGCAAAAAATTGGATCTCATACTGAGTCGCATTACTGTTGTCATGGGCGAGGGTCACCACTTACCATCAGGTGGGCTCTCAGCTCGTTCCGTCACTCATTCACATAATAAGGTAATACAATGGGCGGCCTTATCGCTAAAAGCGATCTCTTCCAGGCAACCTACTAAACCAAGGCAGGCAACTAAAGGAATAAATGAGTTTGTTTACTTACAGCCTCCCAGCGAGTGGCGGTGTTCTCCGTCAGGTAGATCTTGAAGTCGATCTTAACTGGCTGACGTTCCTTGCGCTCCAAGATCTTAGCAACCACCTGCAACATTCAAACATTGTTTAACATTTTTCAAACAGATACCGGACGGTAAAAAGTTAAATAAATTTTGTGCCTAATGCATTGTTTTAGTGGTCTAAAACCATCTTCGCAATTTGTAATGAAACCCGGTTTGGGGCAAAAACACACCAATAAGTTTATCACTTGAAAAAGTGATGTTCACAATACCACATTCTCGAACAGTGAAGGAAAAACCAGCATGTGTTATAACCAAAAATTCTACCAATCCAGATTGGGCTTCCGTGGTAGATCAAAGCACATTCACTCCCAATTATTTAGAGTAGGCCGGTGTCCCTGCAGTGGGAACATTAGAGGCTGGTAGGGGTTGTTTTGTAAGAGTACGAGTAGTAACAGTATTGTTGATGTATCTCACCGCTTGGTTCTGTTGGATGTGAAGCTGGGGAGGCGCCGCGAGGGACTCGGCGCTGCTGCACAGAGAGCTGTTGGAGCTCCATAGTAGCGCGCTCAACAAGTCACCTGCAATGTGAAAACACCTTTAGAATCAATGTGAAAACAATTTTAGAATCAATGTGAGAACACCTATTGAATCAATGTGAAAACTCCTTTAGAATCAATGTGAAAACACCTTTAGAATCAATGTGAAAACTCCTTTAGAATCAATGTGAAAACACCTTTAGAATCAATTTGAAAACACCATTAGAATCAATGTGAAAACATCTTCAGAATCAATGTGAGAACATCTTTAGAATCAAAGTGGAAACACCATTAGAATCAATATGAAAACACCTTTAGAATCAATGTGAAGACAACTTTAGAATCAATGTGAAAACACCTTTAGAATTACTGGCAGTTACAGCCAACTATGACTGGCCTCATAGTTGGCTGTAACTGCCTTCTGCATTGTAATCTGTGGGTTCGAGCCTACTTATATCCTACCCATGCAAAGGTTGCATGGAAGAGAGCACTTTTAGTGAGAATGCCGGCCATTGTGCATCTACCAATTGTTTGTTTACGTAACCTTGCAATTGTATTTTCCTTCGGTGGCAATGAGTAAAAATATCTTTGCTTATTTTGGGTCTCGGTGGCACTGTATGATGAAATGACCATGTATTTTAATCCCAAAGATATACATTTTTTTGGGACTTTGGTCTTTCAAAATACTATTTCAGTCCCATCGGCCACTCCATTTACCTTCTATGCGCCCTAAACCAGCTTTAATGTAGACCTATTAAGCATGATAGCTACATCAGAAGTCTAGATATAAAATTGAAAAGATTTGTAAGTGACACTTACGGTTGTTGTCGTCGTGTGTGGGAGTGGAGGGCGCGGGGCTCGAGGCCCCGCCTGTCACCCCTCCGGGAGGTGCTGAGCCGTGAGCAGGGACATCAGGACCACCTAAAGTAGAAAAATAATTCAATTATATTTAAAAAAAAAAAAAACACTTTTAATAGCTTTCATGTTATGAACATTAATTTTAGAGTTACAAAATTTCTCAGTTCCTCAGTTTACCCGGGACCATGACGCATGAAACTGCGTGGAAATATCGGCAGTCAACAAATCGCAAAACATCTCGGAATAATTCAGTTAAGATCAATACTTTTATTATAGCTTTTATGAACATTATTTTTAGAGTTAGTTCCTAAGTTGCTCAGTTTATCCGGGACCAAACGCATGAAACTGCGTCGAAATTTCGGCAGTCAACAAAATTCAACAATTCGGTAACTCGAAAAATAAATGTAAAACAAGTGAAGATATCTAGAAAGTTCTAGAAGGAAACCACCGGCTTCCAAAGCCCCTGTGAGAGTCCCTCTATGCCCCACTTCCTGGAGGTTCACGACAACTTACCACAGAGGCCCGGCTCCCAGGCACAGCGAGAAACACTCGGCGTCCGAAGCCGACAAAGCCGACCGCTTGCTGCCCGCGGAAGCGGTCAGCGACGCGCCATCTCCGCTGCAACAATCGATTAATTTATGTGAAACCTCAGAAAATAGCGCTTCATCCACTCCATCTATGTACGCAGACCATATTCAGTGGGCAGGATGCAACAATCGATTAATTTATGTGAAACAAATCTCAGAAAATAGCGCTTCATCCACTCCATCGACCAACGCTGATCATAGTGGGTCGGAAGCAAAACAGATGCTGATGGCGGGCAAAAGTTACTGTCATCTTTTACCCTATACCAACTGTATAGGAAGAAGTCGGCAAATGTAACAAGAGATACAAAAATTAAGCCTTTTGTAATCATACCAACATCACTACATAGTATAAAACAAAGTCGCTTTCTCTGTCCTATGCTTACATCTTTAAAACTACGCAACGGATTTTGATGCGGTTTTTTTTAATAGATAGAGTGATTCAAGAGGAAGGTTTATATGTATAATACACTAGCAAGTCACCCCGGCTTCGCACGGGTAGTTTCTGATACGACACTGATGCTTTACTAACCGTGCGAAGCCGGGGCGGGTCGCTAGTACTGGTATAAACCAATAAGGATAAAACGCGCCTAAAAATATGGCAAATATTGAACCTGGAGCAGAGAAATTAACCTTCAATATTTCTATAATAAAAATGGTGATGTTTAGTGGAGCGTTACTAATACAATACACACACTGATCGCATCTGATTATGGTTAGAAAAGACAATTGCAGAAAAATCTTTTACCATTATGGTAGTGAAGAAAAGGACATTCTGCTGCTAACTTCATAGCAGCCATGTTGATTGTGGCACTACATATTATGCACATATGGCAATTAGTCATTTATAATGGGCAAATCTGGCAAGATAATAACTGTTTTAACTTTAAGCTATCAACCCTAGGGGCGGTTAGGGGAAGAGGGGACTCTTCTCCTCGGGTGGGTCGGTTAGTGTAAGAAAAGGCATGTTAACATTAACTCTGCGTTAAACTTACAATTAGAACCGCAAACAGGGTTTCATGATGAGTTCGAGGAAAAAGAATCCTGATTGTTTTTCCTTAAACTCGTCACGGTTAAACGATCAATAATTCAGGAGAACTATTGGTCGTTTAACCGTTTAATTTTCTTCCCCTCGGGTCGATTAGGGTTGGAACAAGACTAGACTAGTTATAACAATCTGACCTATAATATTGACATATCTGTGCGCATGTGTTAAGGAGCTCCTGAGACATTCTCACGAGTATGTTTACTTATGTGTTTAAAATAGTTACGTGTCCAAAACGTGACTTGTTTCGTGACCAAACGATATTTAAGATCTAAAGGAATAAATTAGTTTTAAACTGATTTCTCCATAATATATCCGTGAATGAAAAGTCAAAGATGCATACCTTCAGGCATTTTTATGTTATTATTTCTTTTCTATTTTACGTTAATCAATAATAGTTCGAATTAAATTCAATAAAAAAAATATACAATTAAAAAAAAATATACATTATCGAACAGCATTTACCAAAAAATATTGGGTGTGTGAATATGACTCCGCCCCTTTTTGTCAAAATAAAACACATTTGTTCGCTTACAAAATTAAAAAAAAAATTATTGAAAGTATGCTCCATCTGCAGCTACAACCTTCGCCCATCGTTCAGGTAGTTTTCGTATTCCTTGCTGGAAGAAGTCCTGGTCTTTTGAGCTTATCCAGTTGTCAATCCAAATTTTGATACTTTCACATGAAGTAAACTTTTCTCCAGTAAGGTCTGTCTGCATCGTCCGGTAGGTGGTCCGGTAGGTATAGGTGGTAATCCGAAGGAGCTATGTCTGGTGAATATGGCGGGTGGGGTAACACTTCCCAGTCCTGTCCCTCTAAATATCTTTTTACGACTTCTGCGGTATGCGGTTTGGCATTGTCATGCTGAAGAACTAATTTGTTATGTCTATTCACCCATTCTGGTCGTTTTTCTTCTATGGCTCGCTTCAAACGCATTAGTTGTCGTCGGTAAACTTCTCCATTAATAGTTTCAGAGGGTTTGAGCAACTCATAATATACAATACCTTTCTGATCCCACCAAATACAGAGCATGACCTTGGCACAGTGAATATTTATTTTTGGCTGTGATGGGCCTGGTTCGCCTGGTTTCACCCAAGCTTTTTTGCGTTTAGGATTTTCGTAGTGTATCCATTTTTCGTCTCCTGTGACTATCCGATGCAAAAATCCTTTTCTTTGCTGTCTTTGAAGCAGCATTTCACAAATGGTTTTCCGACGTTCCATGTCTCTTTCTTTTAAATCATGTGGAACCCAGTAACCGGCTTTTTGAATCATTCCCATCATTTGTAAACGCTTTGCAACAGTTGAACGATCAACATTTAATGCTGCAGCTAATTCTGATTGAGTTTGGCAAGAATCTTCCGCCAATAATGCTTCCAATTCAGCATCTTCAAATTTTTTTGGAGGTTTTCCATGTTCTTTATCCTCAGTACTAAAATCGTTATTTTGAAATCGTCGAAACCATTCCTTGCAAGTTGTATTAGACGGAGCATGCTCACCATAAATCTCCACAAGCAAACGATAAGTTTCCGCTGCAGTTTTCTTCGCAATAAAATAATGTAATAACACTTCCCGCAAATGACGTTTATTTGGAATAAAAACCGACATTTTCGAAAAGGTGAAAACAATTGTTGCTTACACTTCAACCAAATATCATAAAATGCGTTAGATAGCTGACATTCAGTACTATCGAATACAAGTATGGTCATTTATTAGTACACGTAAACAATACTAAAAACGACATCTGTTGAGAAAGGGCGGAGTCATAATAAAATGGCTGCCCTGAAATACACGCGTTTTGAAATGTGTCAACATATTCAAGCTGTATACGGATACATAGCCGACACAAATACAAATATCTTAACGTTGAACCAACTGTTAATTAAAAACGTGGCTAGTTACGCATTCTTGCCTCCAGATAACCGACCCTAACCTAACCAAACTGAGTTCACAATCGTTTATCGCGTTACGTCTTATCGATTTGTATTACGTAAGTATAATACTTCTAAACGTGATGTAGGTATTTGTTTGTTGTAAATACTAGGTCACCGCGCAATACAACGGAAATTAGCAACAGAAATCGTCGCGCATCACACTATAGGCGAAAGTGTGTATGATGTGTATCTGTGTGTTTGTTTGTTACTCCTTCACGCTCAAACAGCCAATATTTGGATGAAATTTGGCATGGTTTTCCAACCAGTAACACCTCATCGAGTCACTGTTACTGGTTGGGAGTTTTCTTCCCATCGAGTCACTGTTTAATGGGTGCGACTCGTTGGGAAGTCATCTGCAATAGAGTTGCAACCAGAAACAGTGTGACACAATAATAGTTGAAAAACCCAAACGAGTAACTCGTTTAGCGTGGCTGGTCGGAACTCTTCAAAAACGTGAAATCTCTGGTAGAAAGTAACGTTACTTTGTAACAAGTTCAAATAATATCTCTTTATCTCTCTGATATTAAGAGAGCCTAGGAATTTCGTACGCACTTTTAGTAATTGAGGATGATGAAAGGTTCATGTTGACTGATAGGTAGAAATGACTAAAAAGTTAGATGTTTCTTCAGATTATGTTTCAGCCTCTGGTCCAGAGTTTGGAGGCAAATTACGAGATGATATTGTAGTAAAATGTTAAATGAAACCGAAATAATTAAGAGGCAGTCTAGAGCCGGCGGTTTTACGAGTATATGAGTACTTAAAAATAGATCTCGAAGTGTAGATAAAATGATTTGCAAAAATGTATGCAGAAGTGTTGATATCGTATCGAATGTATTGCTTGGAACTTACCGGTAAAGTTTGACCATGGCGTCTAAAAATAAAGCTTCTATACACAAATACAAAATAAAACTAGCAAATAACTATCAATAACAAATAAATTATCACAACGAATGGAATGTTTTCTTCGAAACTTGTAAACTTTCGCTAGAAAATGGCAAAATTTTTCAGTGGAAATTTCCGAAACAAGATTTTTATGCTGTATGCGGTATACAGCATATTATGATTTTTATCAAAAGTTTTAATTCTAAATGTTTTTCGTGCGTTTGCGGAGAGAGATCCCTTTTGAATGGCGAAAGACAAAATATTTGAGGAACAAAAATAAGGAGCTCATTGCCAAGACAGAAATAGATGGAGGAGAGTAAAAGCGATTTATAACAATAAATAGGGTAATTGCGGCAGTGTTGGATCTCAATGCCAGACTGAAGGAAAAACAAACGGCATCCATAAAAAAAAAATTCTAGGTGAAGTAAGAGATAACGACAATTTTATTCTATTTAAAAAAATCTACCCACATCTTTTTATCAATAATTAACTGAAAGACATTTTCCTGTTTACTCACCAATTTGACAATCAAACGATTTGGCTTTCTAAATGTAATTATAAAAATTCACTTAAGTTTTTTCCGAATTTCCTACATTTCCCAAATATTTTATCTCATACAAAACTTGTCCAGACAGTTACAAAAACAAATAGATATTTTTGATATGAAAATAAACAATATTTAGTTTTAGTAAATGCTAACAAAATTGAAATCAAACCATCCAATCGCTTGGATTTAGTACATTAATATATTCAATACATTGTTATATAGATTTGTTCAACAATAGAGGCACATCGATCTATCCTAAATCCTACTACTATTATAAAGGCGAAAGTTTGTAAGTATGGATGTATGGATGTTTGTTACTCTTTCACGTAAAAACTACTGAATGGATTTGAATGAAACTTTACCACAATATAGCTTATACATCAGAATAACATATAGGCTACAATTTTTGAGGTTTCTATAAAATCTATATATATAAAAGAAAGTCGTGTTTGTTACAACACTTATAACTCGAGAACGGCTGGACCGATTGCCATGGTTTTTGATTTGTTGGATTTGTTTCCGTCCCGAATAGCAGAATAACTATTAAAGCATTGGAAAATTAACGAAAAAAATAAAATCACTTTATCCCCGTATTCTCCACGGGAACGGGAACTATGCGGGTGAAACCGCGGGGCGCAGCTAGTAATATTATAAATGCGGAGCTGACTCTGGTTTGTTTGTTACGGTTTCACGCCTCAACAACAGAACCGATTTAACAAATTCTTTCACCAATGCAAAGCTGCATTATCAGCGAGTAACATAGGCTACATTTTAACCCAGTATCCCCACGGAAACGGGAACTACGCGGGTTAAACCGCGGGGCGCAGATAGTTTTTTAATATTTTAGCTAATGGGGCACGTATCGGCCACATCACTCTATTTTACAAGCAAGAGCACGAGCCAAACTACTTTCTTTAATTTGCTGGCGATAGGGAAAATTACCAATTTGGCCTACATCCATATTATGGTAAACAAACCAATTAGAAGTATATCATTTATACTTATAATATAATAAAGCTGAAGAATTTATTTGTTTCCGTACCAGCCTCTAATGTTCCCACTGCAGGGACACCGGCCTACTCTCGATAATTGAGAGTGAATGGACCTATCACGGGAGCCCGATCCGGATTGGTAGATGTCACATGTCATCGAATTTTTGGTTCTAAGACATGCCGGTTTCCTCACGATGTTTTCCTTCACCGTTTCGAGAAAATGCGCACATAAATTTTTCAAGTAAAAAAACTCATTGATGCACTTGTGGGTTTGAACCAGCGACCTTCATATTGAAAGTCGGCATCTGTGCCCCTGGGCCACCACGCTCTTTTTTGTTTTTTAAACGCTTTGTTTAAACGCGCTAATCTCTGGCATTACTGGTCGGTTTTGAAAAAATATTTTTGTATATGATAGCCACATTCATGAGGAAGGCTGTAGGCTATCAAGCATTACGCTTATGTTCTTGATCACCCTTAAATATTGATATTTGTAAAATAATTCGGAGGAAAAAGCGTTATTGAACAACTGCTTAATCCGCGTCGCTGGGGTAATGGCTCATTTTATATACGCAAAAACCGTGCACTACAAAGAGTACGATTTTAGTGATTTCTTTAAATTATACGCGGATGAAACTGCGGGACACAGCTAGTTAATTAATTAGTTCGGCCTTGTTAGTAATCTTAGATATATTGTATATTACTGGAAGAAAATGTAAGCTGCCTACATTTTAAATAACTTAACTTTTACACACGTACCCCTTCATTAGGTTTCCCTGTATCGCAGGTGGTATGTACAAACAGAAACACAAGACAGAACGCCTAAGTCACGAAAACATCATACAAACGTTCATCATATAAAGCTTGCCCAGGCCGGGAATCAAACCCGGGACCCCTGGCTTCGAAGGCAGGGCTACTACCTCCGGAGCCGTCAAAACATACGCCTGAATGAATGATAAAAATTGACGGCTTTTCTACGAAATTTAGTTACCTGAAATAATTCGCTTCGAGCGATAAGACCGTCCGTGCCAGACTTAGCACCATTTCTTCATCAAGTCATTTTTTTTTGTATCTACGTGTACAAATGTTTTCAATCATGCAAAAACATTTTAGACAATGCCACAGCGAAATTGCGTTCTCAATAATCAGTCCGATTTATTTCTGTATAATATCCATACAGACGATATAAAGTACCAGCTATGGCAACGATTCAATAAGTGACGCACGCGCATCATTAGAGGCAGTAGGTATATTCTCGATTGCAGAGAGTAGGTATAGCCTATTGACAATACAACATTCCTTTCGGATGTTACTGTGCCTGTAATATATAAATTATATAGATATATACTTTATTGTACACCTCAAAGCAAAAATAACAAAATGGAGGTTACAATGGGCGGTCTTAACGCTCATAGCGATCTCTTCCAGACAATCTTTGGGTGGAGAGAATCTTCTATATAAATAGTCTGGTGTAGCAAATTATATTATTAAGATACGAGTAAGATAGTTTATACTTTGATTTATCATTAAAATAACCAACTTTGTAAGCTAGAGATCGGTTGGCATGATCTGGATATTATACTACATATAATACATGTAATTGTGATATACATCGATATTAATAAAAAAATGCGAAAGTGAGTTTGTTTGTTACGCTTTCACGCCTCAACCAATGAAATTATTTAAAAACTCTTTCACCAATGGAAAGTTACATTATCAGCGAGTAACATAGACTATATTTTATCCCTGTATTCCCGCGGGAACGGCAGCTACGTGGGTGAAACCGGTTGAAGTTTGTGTGTGTTTGTATGATTGTTACTCCTTCACGTTCAAACGGCTCAACGGATTTGGATGAAATTTGGTACCAGGATAGCTTATATTCTGGATAAACACAAAAGCTACTTTTATCCAGCTAGTCACTTTATTGTAGACTAGCTGCGCCCCGCGGTTTCACCCGCATAGTTCCCGTTCCCGTGGAGAATACGGGGATAAATTGATTTTATTTTTTTCGTTAATTTTCCAATGTTTTAATAGTTATTCTGCTATTCGGGACGGAAACAAATCCAACAAATCAAAAACCATGGCAATCGGTCCAGCCGTTCTCGAGTTATAAGTGTTGTAACAAACACGACTTTCTTATATTGTATATATATATAGATTTTATAGAAACCTCAAAAATTGTAGTCTATATGTTATTCTGATGTATAAGCTATATTGTGGTAAAGTTTCATTCAAATCCATTCAGTAGTTTTTACGTGAAAGAGTAACAAACATCCATACATCCATACATCCATACTTACAAACTTTCGCCTTTATAATAGTAGTAGGATTAAGTTTTAATAAAATCGTGAAAGCTACAAAATGATTGCAACTTTTTTAACGGACTTAAAAAAACGCGATACTTAATTCTGCTGTACGTTTGTTTTTAATACAAAGACAAAAAAAGAATGCCTTTAATTTTTGTTTGTATTTAAATTAATGAAAATTAATTGCTAAAACTTTTTTAGAAGTGTTAAAAATCAGGCTACAATTAACGGAGAAATTGGTGAAAGTATTTACATATCAAACATACAACCTCCTTTTTTCAATTCTGATAACAAAATATGTTGTCATGCGGCGCCGAGGACAAATCAACCACGGTGCATGCTAATTTGACCTCTGACACGCATTGATTTATGATCACAACAGCGCGACACGAGTACGAAGGCCTAACTGGTTATAGAAATCAATTGTCAGTTTTATTGACACTTATTGATGCTAGTGTTTTTCCATAGCCATTTGAATGACCTAGATGAATTGGGTCAATTTTCCTTCATGTATGATATACTAGCTGCGCTCCGCGGCATAAGACGCGTAGTTCCCGTTTCCGTGGGAATACGGGGATAAAATATAGCCTATGTTACTCGCTGATAATGTAGCTTTGCATTGGTGAAAGAATTTTTAAAATCGGTTCAGCGGTTTATGCTTGAAAACGTAACAAACAAATAAACTCGCTTTCGCATTATAATATTAGTTAGGATGACTAAATACTTTCTGGTTCCCATAACACAAGCTATGCTTAGTTTGGGGCTAGATGGCTGTGTGAAATGCCATAAATATTACTATTATACTGTTACTACAGACAGTATTTCCGTTCAAAGTTTTTAGAGTGAATTTATCCTATAGAATGAAAGAAACTGTTTCGCATAAAACAACAATTACCATTCTATAATTATACGTCAGACCAGTACATAAAAATAAAACGTAAACAATGTTCTCGCCAAATTATCACGTGGCCATTTTGTTTTGCCGGTCTCATATCGCAAACATAGATTTAAATAAACTTGTTAGACATGAAAAAGGCATGATATTGCATTGTTTGCAATAATGTACTATTATATAATCGTTGCTCTAGGTATAGATATTGCCATCCGCGAAGACGCGCCCCATTACTTTCTAATAGCATACAGTACAAGTGAGCAACATTCCGCTAGTGTTTTAGTTTTATCCATACACACTATATTCCATCTAACTATACTACTGTATCGACAGAACTAAAACACTAGCGGAATGTTGCTCACTTGTATTGTAAACGATTAGGAGAGTGGGGCGCGTCTTCGTGGATGGCACTATTTGTACTGTAATCGATTAGAGGAAGAAGGGTGGGGCGCGTCTTCGTGGATGGCACTATTTATACTGTAATCGATCAGAGGAAGAAGGGTGGGGCGCGTCTTCGTGGATGGCACTATTTATACTGTAATCGATCAGAGGAAGAAGGGTGGGGCGCGTCTTCGTGGATGGCACTATTTGTACTGTATTCGATCAGAGGAAGAAGAGTGGGGCGCGTCTTCGTGGATGGCACTATTTATACTGTAATCGATCAGAGGAAGAAGAGAGGGGCGCGTCTTCGTGGATGGCACTATTTATACTGTAATCGATCAGAGGAAAAAGGGTGGGGCCCGTCTTCGTGGATGGAGCTATATATATTATTTAGGCAAAACTTTTTTAGAATTAAATGTTGGCTATATTTAATCCAAGCTTCATACTTCAACTTCATAACAAACATACAAACTTTCGCCTTAAGAATAAAGGTATGACTGTACAAGTTACTTAGTTGCCGTGCAAGCTGTACTTATTGGTGCAATTTATTCCAATCACCATATCCAATAGACCTATAATAGAAATCAATGCATAATGTGTAAGAACCTGATAGTACCTGGATATTCATTAAAGAAGGGGAAATTCCATTTAGTTGTATCGTTAGAAACAGATTAAGCTGCAATAAACTCTAAAACAATACAAAAAGGATCATAATGATAATATTGATAATATAAAACATCTTGTTTGATATGGTTTTAATCTAATTTGTACTTGACTCTGTATGCTTTCCAGATAACACAATGTCTGCTATTAAACAATAAAACAAACCACACAGTAATAAGGAAGCCATAAAAGACATAACGTTATATTTATTAATACACTGACTCTAGAGCTAAAACTTTGCTCTCAAGGATGTTTTTAGCTTCAGAGTGGTGGTTAAGTTATATTGTTGCTTTTTGACTTGGGAAAAGCATTTACGCCTACCTAGGTGTACAGAAAACTAAATTAATATGCGAGGCTCCTCAATAAATCAACAGGTCGAATAGATCTAGCATTCACTACCCCACCCTGGTTCGTCAGGATTAGGTTGTCCAAAAGAACCTTCTTCATTTCATGTAAATGGCCAACTTAGTTTTCAGACCACTTGCTATGGTTTCTGTTTTGGTTTCGAATACATGTGTATTTATTGTAACCAAATTCTGTATAAGTAAGAATATATTCATGGATAGTCAAAATCTAAAACCAGGCTACCCCAATATCTACTTTTGTTGAACTCCATAATGACTGTAAATGAAAATGACCCCTTACATGTTGTTGCGGATGCCTGGAGATCAATATAGACCACTTTGAGTATCACTTGTTTTATACAGATAATTTTAATTGGTTGGGTGACTATTTACTGGAATTTGAACTGAGAGCTTTCCTGCTTCGAAGGGCACGTTTAGAGGTCGATATTATACAAGTCAATAAGGCAAGTCGGCCTTTGGATGGTTTAAAAACTAAATACTAAGATGTGGTTGGTTACGCTAAAAAGGGTTATGACACATGATATATGTTGGAATTCCTTTGAAAACTAATCAGATAATATAGAACAATGCGCTCGATGGAAAGGTACCCTACGGAACGCAAACAGTACAATGGTGGTAGAGCTAAGTGCATTTATTACATATAAAAATATACATGTGTTTGCAACTACCGACAACTAGATTTAAAATTTCAACTCAACGGAGTCAAGTTTACACGATACACAATTGTACACTGTTAGAGAAGAATCGAAGGTAGGTAGATACTTACTAAACACATAATGAAAGTAAAACTGCTGGTTCACAAGCTGATGACGTAGAAATTAATGAAGGACAAACGAAAACGTCTCACAAAGAAAAAGGTATTTTTATGGTTTTGAGATAACAGAATCACGAAGCGATGTAATATTATTGATTAATTGAATAAAACAAAGTATATACATGTAGATTAGTGCAAAAATCTAAAAATACTCACTTGTATCTCTTCTTTCCAGATAAGTTTTCCAATCCAGCAACATCGACATCGAATTTACTAATACTACTACTAAAATTTAACTGTTGTATTAACTTCGTCATCTTGATCAATCGTTAAGCCTTGTAATAACTTGGAAAGAATAATACGGTCACAACCGTAATGGGCGCAGAGAAATTGCGTAGTACACAAACTTCAACAAGCAAATGTCGAATGTCGAAATAAAATGACGACGAACCTGTGACGTGACGTTATTCAAGTTGATATTCGAACAAAGATGCTAGGTTATAAATTAAAAAGTCGCGTATTTTCAAACAATTTATCCTAGATGCCTGTCTTCTGAATTTAACTGTGTTATAGCTTTTTCAAGATGGCTACCGGAAGCTTGACATTTATTCGTGAATACGTTTCAAATTGCGCAGAATTGCAACTAGCTATGAAACAATATAATATTTTTCTCGTTATCATTATCATTTTTCCTAAAGCATATAATATAATTGTAAATAGGTATTATTAATTTGATGCTGTGGTCATATTTACAGTAGTTGGCATCAATACGGCCTTAACGTAATTATTATATTGATAACATTTGACGTTCCATTTCACTCAAATTTTAATGCCACAAGTATGAAGTGTGATACAAATGGTCGATCAATAGGGATTTCGTTTGACGTCATTGCGTAAAATTCACTATCGATTAAGTACTTACCGATTACGAAAAACTAAAGATGGCATTCTACTGAACTCAGAATAGGTGCTTTTACACTTTCTTTTCGTGTACTTAGATGCCGGAGTGGCATATAACGTCATCACTTCACTTTGAATATTCACTTCACTTCAAATTACCCTAGCGGTGCTTAGTTATTTCACTGGGTGGCACATGCAATGCAGTCAATATTATTCTTATGAATCTAAAACTTCTAGAAACTGAGGAATGATCCTTAGAAATAGACATTCAGACTCGGCGGTACAGTTTGAACTGATTCACTCACTCTTTAGTGAATGATTATAACATTATGAGTGTACATACACCGTCTCCCTCTATTTTAGGAGGGTGCGCTCGATGGGTGAAAAACACGGGGAACTTATTCACCCTCAGAACATAAATATACAGGTTCAACAAAGATTTGCAAAACATGAAACGAATAATTCCTCTGATTTTTTTTCGTGTGAGTACGTGGTTAAGTAAGTGATCGGATTTTTCATGCCGCCCGAATGCCTCCAACATGCATCTAATAAAATTAAATCTTAAAGCAGATATAACAAAATTCATGAATCAGCCTTATTTTAGACAATGAGATTTCAAGAAAATGGCTTATTTCCAGTTTAAAGATTGTGGGTTTATTATGTGCATATTATAAAATATTTTTTTATATCATTGACGAAAACATTCACGTGTGTCTCAAGTCTACGAGCGCATGCGTAGAAAGCGCATTACGAACGAAGATCCCCCCGAACAAGGGCTGTGGCGTTAGTCTATGCAAATAATCATTACTTAATATAAAAAAAAACGATTTTTGGGGTAATTATGTGGACTTTTTAAATTAAAAAAGCAACCGGCCAAGTTCGAGACGGACTCGCTCAGAACTTGTAGGCAAACGTGCAACTAGTCGGTTTTTTGTAATTTAATTTACGTTTTTCGGAGTGTATTCTTCTACTTGTGGTTCATGGCATTGCTTCTAGCCAAATTTCATATCACTTTACGTATCTTTTAATTATTATATACTTAGCCAAATAATTACCTTGTGTTCATATTGCTAAGTAGATAAATAAGGCGTTTGCAATAAAAAATAAATACCTAATTATATTTTGAGTAGGTACATATATTTTGTGGAACGCTTCTCAATGACATGCTTTGTTGCAGCATAACTAAGCATACAGTTTATAATATTTAAAAATCTAGAATAATACAAATTTTTGTTATATTATTTAAGATTTCATTGAAGCATCTTATTTTTATGTTCAAAGAATCCAGCTTCATAGCGTAAAAGTCGTTCATGTGGAGCTAGTTTTAACACAATTTGTCACGGCATCGTATTATTCACGTGTTGTGCCTTGCCATGACTTAGTTATAGAATTCTGTAGTTAACATCTATTGGCGCGCTTTGGCAGTAATACCTACTCGTATGGCGTGACAGCAAACTGCATGATAACTTATGCCGTCATCTTTCACATCTGCCGGCGTCCCGTGACGGCCAAATAATGTTTTATTGTTTTATCATGTTTTGACGGCTCCGTAGCTTAGTTTAGTAATCATACCTTCGAAGTTCGGTGTCTTCGGGTTTGATTCCCGGCCGGAACATACTTTGTGTGGTAACAATGAAATTTGTTCTCGGGTCTTGTGTGTCTGTGTTTGTTCATGCCATCTGCGACACAGATAATCCTAGTGCAGGGGTATGAGTGTGGAAGCGTTTGTCTGGTTGTTTATTTGGTAATAATGATAATTTAATCAATGAAAATATAAAAACTAAGATATATTGGGTGTGTGAATATGACTCCGCCCTTTCTCAACAGATGTCGTTTTTAGTATTGTTTACGTGTACTAATAAATGACCATACTTGTATTCGATAGTACTGAATGTCAGCTATCTAACGCATTTTATGATATTTGGTTGAAGTGTAAGCAACAATTGTTTTCACCTTTTCGAAAATGTCGGTTTTTATTCCAAATAAACGTCATTTGCGGGAAGTGTTATTACATTATTTTATTGCGAAGAAAACTGCAGCGGAAACTTATCGTTTGCTTGTGGAGATTTATGGTGAGCATGCTCCGTCTAATACAACTTGCAAGGAATGGTTTCGACGATTTCAAAATAACGATTTTAGTACTGAGGATAAAGAACATGGAAAACCACCAAAAAAATTTGAAGATGCTGAATTGGAAGCATTATTGGCGGAAGATTCTTGCCAAACTCAATCAGAATTAGCTGCAGCATTAAATGTTGATCGTTCAACTGTTGCAAAGCGTTTACAAATGATGGGAATGATTCAAAAAGCCGGTGACTGGGTTCCACATGATTTAAAAGAAAGAGACATGGAACGTCGGAAAACCATTTGTGAAATGATGCTTCAAAGACAGCAAAGAAAAGGATTTTTGCATCGGATAGTCACAGGAGACGAAAAATGGATACACTACGAAAATCCTAAACGCAAAAAAGCTTGGGTGAAACCAGGCGAACCAGGCCCATCACAGCCAAAAATAAATATTCACTGTGCCAAGGTCATGCTCTGTATTTGGTGGGATCAGAAAGGTATTGTATATTATGAGTTGCTCAAACCCTCTGAAACTATTAATGGAGAAGTTTACCGACGACAACTAATGCGTTTGAAGCGAGCCATAGAAGAAAAACGACCAGAATGGGTGAATAGACATAACAAATTAGTTCTTCAGCATGACAATGCCAAACCGCATACCGCAGAAGTCGTAAAAAGATATTTAGAGGGACAGGACTGGGAAGTGTTACCCCACCCGCCATATTCACCAGACATAGCTCCTTCGGATTACCACCTATTCCGGACGATGCAGACAGACCTTACTGGAGAAAAGTTTACTTCATGTGAAAGTATCAAAATTTGGATTGACAACTGGATAAGCTCAAAAGACCAGGACTTCTTCCAGCAAGGAATACGAAAACTACCTGAACGATGGGCGAAGGTTGTAGCTGCAGATGGAGCATACTTTCAATAATTTTTTTTTTAATTTTGTAAGCGAACAAATGTGTTTTATTTTGAAAAAAAGGGGCGGAGTCATATTCACACACCTATTATAAGACATCAAACAAGAAAAGTATTATAAAAGAAACGTTTATTTTTCATAATAATCACTCTACACGGCTACCAAAATAACTTAGAATAAATAGCTAATTATAAAACAGATTAATTGATATTTAAATTAAAACATCACATTTGCCACACAATTAAAGAGTACCTAAGTCCTTGTAACGTAAAAATACCCAGTTAAAATTCAGCTATACTGTGGCTGGAGTTGGCAAGATGCATTTTATATTGTAGTTGCAATTATATTGTACTTTCGTAGGCTTATACAATTATATTTCATCAATTACCACTGTACCTAATAATCACTGAGGCTCTATACAAATCTAAGTGACTTTCTTCTCCAAACCAATAACATCCAAGTCTTTGTTTGGGTTTAATTACTTGTTGTCTTATTGTTGTCCAAGTTTAGACATATGATAGGGCACAAGCACGGTTATAGTAATCTTTTTTAGCAAGTTTCCATAAAGCTGCATCAGTGATACTGCTTTTGGTTTAAAAAGCATTGCTATAGATTCGTTCGAATCAGCGCAGTGTATAGCTACATTACTGGGGGTTTGATTTGCAATAACGGAGCTTGAATCCTGAGGGATTGGCTTTACGTTCGCATGCACATTCTTGTTCTCGCATATTTCTTTCGGTATTCCCACATTCATATCTAAAACATCTTTTGCCCGTTGACAGGGGATCGTGAATTTTGGAACGTTGTGCGACGGATTTTGGTTTGTCTTAATCGCTTCACTTGGAACTGCTCTAGAATTAGACATCACTGGCCTACCAGGATTGATATTGTCAGAAAAGTTTGGATTCGGTTCGTTTCTGGCCGTCGGCCTGGGTTTGAAAATTGGAATCATCAGTGGTACCTCCATATTCTGGGTGTTGTTACATTCTTTTGTTTTGCTTTGGGTTACTTTAGAGACCAACTTTTCAAACAACGCTTTGTCTTTGCCGGGTGAATCATTATCCAACTTCTTATCATTCTCTGGGGCAACCAAATTATTAGCTGCAATGATTTTTTCTTCTAAATCTTTTTTGTACGAGATTAAATCATTTACTTCTGATTGACACTGTGGATTTTCTAGCTCATCAGATAGTGCTCTTTTTAATAGGTTAAGTATACAAGAAAATTTCTCTTTCTTGCTTCTTGCCGACTCTTTCAGTGACTGAACTTGAGAAGAAAGTTCCTCGCAATTGAAATGTGATGGCGATGCAGGTAATGTTGGGTTTCCGTTTGAAGCCTGTGCGGTAGAGTACTGAAATTAAAAAAGAAACTTTAACACATGCCTTTAACAACATTTTTTTGTAGTAGCTCTGCCTTCTAAGCTGCAGGTCTTAGGATCGATTTCCACAAGCATTTGTGTGACGAACATAGAGGTTCTGTGTCTGGATGTTACTATGCATTAGGTATATGTATGTAGGTATTTACAAAAACAAGTAATAAATGCAGTATGCTATAAAATTTTATATCACTTCTCCTAATGCCTAAACCGAGCCGAGCCTGAAATTAGCTGGTAAGTATTGCAATCAAAATTGGGATTGGATCCGGTTTTAATATTTTTTTTTATTTCATTCTTGTCCAAGCGTGACAAATTTAAAAGTCACTCCGGTCCCAATGCCAACGTACTGGGTTTGGGAATTGCCAACCAGAACATGATTTTATTATGTACCTAAACACAATCTAAGCCCTAGCTTACTCTAAAGTTACACAATAATGTCCATTAATGTAATAAAACACTTACATTGAATACCAAACAAAAGACGAAGAACGCGGCACTTCGCATTTTAAAGTTTAATTAAATTTTCATGCAATAAAACACATTTGCTGCCTGTAATTTCAACTTAGCCAATGAAAAATACATTATTTTTATCGTATCTTATGTATAACCAAAGTTTTATCGATTACTCAATACGATTTTGATAATCGATTTTAGTTGAAACATTTCGCTACACTAGTAATCTGGTTTCAAAATCAGTGTGTCAAAATGAAACGGAAATCAGTTGATAACAGATAACATTACTTTTTATATTACTATAACTTTAAAACAATTACAAAATTGCATTATGGAAAATACTTATTCTTAAAATAATATCTTTAGGTCATTAATGGGCTATGAAAACCTATTGGTAAGACGCGCGTACTACAAAACCCAAAAAAATAAAAATCACAGAGCAGATTAGCAACAAAATAGTCTCCTGATATAAATTGTTTTCCTTATTAGGCAGAATTTTAAGACACAGAAGGCCAAAAAGAAGAAGAGGAATGTTTTCCTTAATTTAGGCAAAACGGCATCTGTTGTTTTTTGTAATTTTCTAGACATCATGGCTTCATAGGTATTAAGATTTCGTTCTAAAAGCTGTTTCCTCACATAAAATCAGTCTATTTTGCAAATAGGCTGATAGCATGATTTTATTTAACTTAAATATTAAGTATATTCTGTAATTTAATATTAAGAGGATCTCTGTTGAACCCTTACTGACTACAAAATATTTAGATATCTTGAAATTATTAAAAAAAATATAATAGTTAATGATTAAATTGTTGTTTATTAAATGGTTGAATGGTTGACATTTGGTTGCCTAGTCGCCTTCATGTAGTATTTTAATATCTGTGCTTTATTATATTACAAGCATGCTATATTCATCCATTATAACTGGAGTCTCATATAACTTCATTTCTACACTGATGTCCACCAAAAGAGTATTTTATTTATGACCCGGTTTTTATCATATTTCATTACTAATATTGAAATATTAGATAAAGTATCACGTATTTCATATCAAATTAATGTACTTTAGAAATAAGTTGACAAACATCGATAAATATCTTAGTAGTTCATTAAGACATACTTTGCTATAAATAGAAGCAACGAACTGTTTTCGCTTTTAAAATAAATCATTCTGAGTTTGTTAGTTAAATTATTGTTATTTAAAATGAAATTCCTTGTTATTCTCTTGGTTGCTGAGGCCGTTTTGCAGGTAAGTTTTATCTTCTGCACAATAATCATTACAATAGTAGTTTAGTTAATTGCTAGAAGATGACGTTATTAGCACTTCAATTAGTTCATTAAAAAAGATATAGATGGCGCGATATTCAATAAGCATTATGAACCTTAAAAAAATGGCAATAACTGAATAAAAAATTCAATGAAACATAATTACCTATAACAGTAGAGACTATTTTTATTCTATTCCTTTTTTTCCAGATCACTAATGCCCAATGCATCCGGGACTCTTTACTCGGTCTCGGAGGACTAGGACCCTGCTCTGGCCCATGCATCAGTCCATGCGCTAGCCCATACGTCAGTCCATGCGCTAGCCCCTATATCAGTCCCTGTGCTAGCCCATACATCGGACCGTGTGCATCACCCTGCGCTCCAATGATCGCTGCACCCACCGTTGTTCCCTCCATCATCCAAACCAGTTCAGTTGCCAGCAGTCTAGCCGATACCCTTTCTCTACTGACTGTTAGCAGTCTGCTAGCTGATACTCTACCGCTGGGCCCTGACGTGGTCTATGGCTGTGGATGCGGGCTGGGTGGTTGTGGATGCGGACTGGGTGGTTACGGGGGATATTATTATTAAGTGACTTATTAATGAAAATTCGACAGACCGACAAAATAAAATCATATTCTTGACGTAAAACTTCGTTTTATTGCGGATCCTCTAATTAAAACTAATTATTTACCACTATTCTCTGTTTCTAGATAACTAATATTTCTTTCTAGTAAATTAAAAAACTACTTACTACTTACTCCTTATAACAGCCTACTTACTCCCTATAACATCAGCTATCTGCCAGTGAAAGTTGGGTAAAAATCGGTCGAACCGTCTCGAAGATAAAACGGAACAAACAGAAAGATTTTTTTAATTATATTATTTCCAATTCCTTTACTAAAAAACTGTTACTTTGACATTACATGCCGAGCAATTGAAATTATCTTTAAAAATAAATGAAATTATACGTTCATTTATTTTTAAAGATTATTTCAAAGTCAAACTAAAAAAATACTTTATTTCCATTGAATTCTTTACAAATTAATTGGAAACGTCACCTTTTTTTAAATTAAATGTATTCTACAAGATCATGCGTTCTTATTACTAACTTTAGGACTTTTAAACCCTATCCAACCCTCCATCATGGGCGTACCCAGGGGCAGGGGGAGGCAGCTGCCCCCTCTGGAAATGGAAATTTAAAATGAAAATGCATGTATAGTCAAATTTACTTATATTTATATATCTACCTATAAAGCAGGATCATTTGCGGCTGTTTGCCCTACACACTACATGTACTTAATGTAGCCGTAATAAAATCGCAAACGATTCCACCTAACAAATCTGACTTGCCCCCCCTAGGCCAGAAGCTGGGTACGCCCATGCCCTCCATGGTGAAGATCAAGTAAGAAACTCTTTATGGAAGAATTATTCTCTTTTCGCGAACATGATCCTGTGCATTTCATGTCGATAGTACGCTAGTCTTAGAAGTCCACTCTAGCCTTCACATAACTCCTGTCCTAGTTCTGGTGCTAGGACCGATTTACCGAGGATTTGAATTATATTTTATTTCATAACATAATTTTTCAATCGGGAAAAACTGATAGTAAACCACCATATCCTTTGACAGCTGCTATTCAAATTTCGAATCAAGAAGAAAAACATCTGTCACATCACCTAGTTTTTTTTAATAAACTTGCCACTTTGTTTTAATTAACACATATGCAGAATAAACTTGCGAAAGTACATTAACTTGGACATTGGTAGAATCTGTGTGGCTAAAGACACAAGACCACAAAGAAGAAGTAATGTCTTTTTTTACTTTTTCCATCTGATCTTTAGCGCTTGCCGTCCAAAAACAATAGCAGTATGACTCAGATTGTCTCCCACCGAAGCATGAGACGCCCCAAGTGGAGATAAAGATGCGTGGCATCTCGTTTCGTTTTATCTATTTCGTGTTATATCACAGTCGGGGATGTTACGTCTCAAGATCTCCATGGCAACATTCATTAGGTTTCTTGTTAGTCTCTTATTCATACGAAAGAGAGAGATAGTCTGTCTCACTCACGTATCTAATCTATAGATTCTAGCATAGACATCGTTCACTGACCTCAATCTAATTGCCTCTTTTAATTTTTATATTGTTCAAAATAATTATATGTAAAATAATTCTGAGATAAGACTGATTTTAAAAAAAATACCCAAAAAACGGATTAAATACTTGCATTCCTTATATATCGCCAAAGTTGCGCGAGGATTCAAAAAAGAAAAAAAGGCAAAACAATATTCACAGGAACGAAAAGTACCTACGCTAGTTCTTTATGTGGATTAAATGTTATTTCAATGGTTTGGTTGTTAAATCAAAATAACTGGAAATAATATACATCCGAGTACACGCAATTGCGTAATTAGCGTCCCTGTGTCAATTTTCTTCGCCCGTTGTATACCGACTTGTATAATATTGTATAATTTTTGAAATGGGATTATTTGAAAAGATGTGACATAAGGCATGAAACTATTGAAGTTAGTCTTTTTAGATTTTTTAATTGTTCAGTTTTTCTAATTATTAAAGTCACTTGTTCTGGGTGTCATCCAGAACAGTTTACTTTCCAAATTAGTCACTTGTGTGACAGTTCAACAAACAACACCTTCAATCCAGGGGGAAATTTCTCTTACACCTAAGAAAGTATTTAAAAACAAGAATGGTGGTTGGAAAATTTATTTATTATTACTTATATATTAGAACCTCAGAACCGGCAGCAAGGTTCATGCACAGACGCCACCAGGCCACCACCAGCATTGATGAGAGCTGTTCCAGCTGATGGAACAGCGCCATCTACCGACACCACGCCGTAAACTGGGAAGCAGCCGCTGACTTTGATGGAGCCTCCGATTGGGATGTCTCCTGCCAAGTTAATGTCTCCGAACTGAAGGGATGGGAGGATTTCCGTGACCAGGGGGACGGTGGAGGTTTGCGGTGGTCCGAGGCAGCCCCCCACGGTGGTGACGGCGGATCCGGTGGCGATGGTGGGGCCACCACAAGGTCCCCTGATCCCAGGTCCGATTCCGTTGCATCCATTCAAGGGATAAGCAAGGGCATTCTGCAAAGTACAAAGTGTTGTTGAGATTCACTAGTTTTGGATATACAGGTAAATTTCTATACAAATAAATAAAATTAATGTGTCTGTTTGTAATGTACACAAAGCACAGACTTTGGTGGCGTGAAAACGGTATTCTTGTTTATTTTAGAATACTACAAACAGACACTTCAGTTTTTTTTTATATTTATTGTCCCTTTTTATGTGTCTCGGTCTTGAATAAATGTCTTATCTATTCTATTCTATTCTAATGTCAAAATAACAGCTTTTTACTATGCTATATAATAATGTTTTTTTGTTAAAAGTGGCATTTAAACTAAAAAGTATATATGGCAATTATAACAAAAAAAAAAGTTCGTTTTAGTACTGCTGGACCGATAATGATGGGACTTTCAATGGCTGATAACTGATGTTATATGGAATAACTTACGTTACTTTTATTTAAGAAAAAACAAATCATTGTTTTACACACATTTACCCACTCATACCCCTGCACTAGGAGTCCCTGTGTCGCAGACGGCATGGACAAACACAGAAACACAAGACAAACACCCAAAACCCGAGAACAAACTTTATGCTCACCACACAAAGTGTGCGCCGGCCGGGAATCGAACCCAGGACCCCTCGCTTCGAAGGCAGGGAAACTACAACTAAGCCACGGAGCCGTCGAAAGAGAATTAGAACTAGAGTTACGGGCCAAAAAGACAAAATCGCGGGTAGACCCCAGTTTATTGTAACGATTCCATAGGAGTTGGTTATAAATTTTTTTACTGTTTGTTACCTCGGAAATCCGCCATTTATTAATCAATTCGGAAAATTATTTTTGATTTGAAAGATATATTGTACTTTATTTTAATAGATGTGCCCCATAGATTATTTCAACAAAATCGGTTCAACAGTTTGGTTTTTAAATACTTTTTCCGTTATGTAAACGGGCAGAAAGTATGTCATTCAAGTAAACAAATTTGCATATGTTCCTTTCCTGTTACTTTTTCTTCGCCCGTTGTAGACCAATTTGGATATTTTTTTTAAAGGTAGGGAATCCTTATTTTTGAGAAAAAGGGATTAAAGTATAAGTCTCGGAGTATTATCAAACTCAAACTCAAACTCATTTATTCCTTTAGATCTCAAGTATCGTTTGGACACGTAAATTTTTCACACACAAGTAAACATATTCGTGAGCATATAACGTGTCACAGGGCTCCTTAGGCACGTTACATGCACACAGATATGTCAAATTACAGTCAGTTTTATGTTTAAGCTAATCTTATTTTATTAAGTTCACGTATCATACAGGTTCTCCCTAATTTGGGTATTACGATTATGCGAAGGGATGAATGGCATATAACAAAACAAGTCTTAAATATGGATGTGGAAGGATATAAGACAAGAGGTAGGACAAAGAAAAGATGGATGGATTGTGTGAGAGATGATATGCGTAAGAAAGGAGTGAGTACTGAGATGACGTCTGATAGAGGGAAATGGAAGAAAAATACATGTTGTGCTACCCACTTAGTGTGGGATGAGGGCAGGAAGATGATGACGATGATGTTATCCCCTGGTTAATAATTCATTGGTTAAGTCCTGTTAAACCTTTGTTAATGTGACTTTTTTTGTGAAATAAATATTATTATATTGAAATTTTTTTTTTTATCACTCAGTTAAAATTTCATAACTTACCCTGAGAAATGCCTGTACACAAAACAGTACGATAAGGCGGTACATTATTACAAAGTTCGCGTAACACTGAGTATTATTATAGAAACCCTTATATTTATACGATTTCTTTATAATTCCTTATCGGTTGCCTGATTTATAAGAAGTTGATCAATACTTTACAGATAGCTTAATTTTTTTATCTGAATGATCACGAAACTTTTTGTAACTCAAAACGTTCTAGTGAAACAGTGACAAGAATTCTTGTGAATGCAATCAGTAATAATAAAAATAAACGATTTCTAATAAGGTCTCATTTTGGCCGTATGTTTTATTAACCCCGACGCAAAAAGAGGTGTTATGTTTAACTGCTATGTGTGTCTGTCTGGCAACTGGCACCATAGCTCGGACCGTAGCTCTTTAACGGGTGGACTTATTTGGATGGTTCGTTTTTTATTTCATAGGATGTTGTACCTCGGTAGTGGTCCTACATTAGCTCCGTGGCTTAGTTGGTAATAGCCCTGCCTTCGAAGCGAGGGGTCCCGGGTTCGATTCCCGGCCGGGGCATACTTTGTGTGGTGAGCATGATGTTTGTTCTCGGGTCTTGGGTGTTTGGGTGCTTCTGTGTTTGTCCATGCCATTTGCGACACAGCGAATCCTAGTGCAGAGGTATGAGTGTGTAAACGTTTAATTCTTTAATTCATAAAAAAAGCAGTGACTATCTTTTTTTTATGTGAATAAGTGACGGAACGAGCTGAGGGCCCACCTGATGGTAAGTGGTAACCCTCGCCCATGATAACAGTAATGCGTGCGACTCAGTATGAGTTTCACTTTACTGAGGCGCATTCATCATGCTGCGTCCATCACCCGAGACGGAGATGATATGTGTCATGAGCATGTGATTTCACCAGCCGCCACACCCTTCCACTGGAACACAGTAATGCAAACACTACAGCTTGGCGGCAGATTCCAGATGTGGCGGCAGTACCTCTCCGGATGAACTGGGCACAATTTCTATTTCTGCCAGCCCCAACGTTTCGGCTTGAAACGCCGTAGCAGTCTCGTTAAGAGGGTGATCTTAACAGTCCCTTTTCGAGGCAGTGCAAGCTGCATCCTGCTCTGATTTTGTGTTTCTATCCGTGCAGATGTTGATGATGGATGAGTGTTCTGAAGTGGTTGTGATTAATTAACCAGGGTGTAATTTGAGAGCGTGGTGGCCCAAGGGCACAGACGCCGACTTTCAATCTGAAGGTCGCTGGTTTAAACCCACTCGTGCACCAATGAGTATTTTCATCTGAAAAATTTATGTGCGCGTTCTCGAGACGGTGACGGAAAACATCGTGAGGAAACCGGCATGTCTTAGAACCATAAATTCGACGACATGTGACATCTACCAATCCGGATTGGGCTCCCGTGGTCGATCAGAGCCCATCCACTCTCAATTATCGAGAGTAGGCCGGTGTGACTGCAGTGATAACATTAGAGGCTGGTACGGAATTTTGTTTGCAAGATACGTAACAACAATTCTGTCCATGCCTTTAGAAACCTCGGTGATGATGATGAACCAAGATATATTTTATGAAGATCTGTGCAGTCGTTTTATGTTCATCAGTACATTATACGTACGACTCGTATTTACCGCAGGGTCATCAATATTGTACCATAGCATACGTAGCACATATAATTACTTATATTAATAAAGCAGTTTACAACACAAATCCAGAGCAAACGGTCGTATTTGTTTGCCGATCCGATCCCATCGTACTTAGCATTTATCATCATCATCATCACAGTACGGTGATCAGCACACCGTACATATTGATCCTTCGAGCCGGATCTGAACCAGCGACCTATAGATGTTGCCCCATGTCAGGGGTTTTTACATTTACGTAAAATGAACTTGTGATCTATCTCGTAAGGTTAACCATTAGCAATGTAAGCGCCCAAAAATATGTTTAAACCGGCCAAGTGCGAGTCGGACTCCAGATAGTCGGATACCAGGATAGCATATGTCCTGGAATAACATAGCTACTTTCAACACCGCGTAGCTAGTCCTACTACTATTATAAAGGCGAAAGTTTGTAAGTATGGATGTATGGATGTATGGATGTTTGTTACTCTTTCACGTAAAAACTACTGAATGGATTTGAATGAAACTTTACCACAATATAGCTTATACATCAGAATAACATATAGGCTACAATTTTTGAGGTTTCTATAAAATCTATATATATAAAAGAAAGTCGTGTTTGTTACAACACTTATAACTCGAGAACGGCTGGACCGATTGCCATGGTTTTTGATTTGTTGGATTTGTTTCCGTCCCGAATAGCAGAATAACTATTAAAACATTGGAAAATTAACGAAAAAAATACAATCAATTTATCCCCGTATTCTCCACGGGAACGGGAACTATGCGGGTGAAACCGCGGGGCGCAGCTAGTTAGTAATAATTCCCAGGACATAGTTAATCTTAGCAGTATCTTTAACTGGCCTCAGCTACAGTTGGTAGTAGCTCTGCCTTCTGCTGTAGGCAGTGAGTTCGATTCCCGCCCATGACAAGCATTTGTGTGACGAACATAAATTTTTGTTCTGTGTCTGGGTGTTAATATGTATTATAAGTATGTATTTACCCTATATGTATTATATCAGTTATCTAGTTCCCATATTACAAGCTATGATTAGTTTGGGGCTAGATGACGCTGTGTGAAATGTCCATTAATATTTATTATTTATTATTACTATCTCACTGAGAGCGTGGTGGCCCAGGGGCATAGACGCCGACTTTCAATCTGAAGGTTGCTGGTTGAAACACACGTGAATTTTGTCACTTGAAAAAAATTTATGTGCGCGATACCACGTTCTCAAAACGATTTTTGTTGAATATTTCTACTAACACGGTAAGTGTAAATCCTTTACATTACATAACAAATTAATAATAATATTGCAATTATTCTTATGGTAGAATGTAGAAAAGAATACACTGATAAATGATTAAATACCATTTATTTGTTTTAAAACTAAGACATATCTGTAACCGAAAGACATAGACCGTTTTTCACAAAATAACTCCAATTTAATTAGGGCAATTACAGATAGATTTTGAACGCTAGGTCATAATTATCTGTGGAATAAGCTGTTTTGTAAATGCAATTGCAGAATAAACAGTAAAAATACTTTTAGGTTGTGTAAGTTGTGAACATGTAATCATACAACAATTTAATAATACATCATAAACTTAGCAACTACATAAATCGGACAGAAAGTAAATTAGCGTACAACAAAAAGAAATGATCGTGGGGCAGGGTACCAAGAACAAAAGGTTTCCTCGCCAAAGAACATTTTTGGGAACGAGCCAGCCTTCTTGTCCCCTCGATCCCTAGGCCCCACTCTCAAAACCAAACGGCGTGTATATGTAACTAGCTGCGCCCCGCGGTTTCACCCGCATAGTTCCCGTTCCCGTGGAGAATACGGGGATAAATTGATTTTATTTTTTCGTTAATTTTCCAATGTTTTTAATAGTTATTCTGCTATTCGGGACGGAAACAAATCCAACAAATCAAAAACCATGGCAATCGGTCCAGCCGTTCTCGAGTTATAAGTGAAGTAACTAACACGACTTTCTTTTATATATATAGATATCAAATAGTCATCCATACGTCATTACATAGCTGTCATTATACGTCAATTTTGTTATTCCAAGTCTGATTCTTTTTTGTTATACCACGTTTTATAGTGACTGACGTTACATGTCAAGTCACACGGGAATGATGTCGAACGGGATAAAAAGTATCCTATGTCCTTCTCCTGGCTCTAAACTACCTCCCTGCCAATTTTCAGCTAAATCGGTTCAGCCGTTCTTGAGTTATAAGTGAAGTAACTAACACGACTTTCTTTTATATATATAGATGTACGCACCGACTTACTTATATTAACGCACTCAAAAGTAATATTATTTTGAAGTAAATCAATTACATTTTTGAAGTAAACCTTTTAATTCTTCTATTATTATACGTTTTAATGAAACAGTTGACAGTCTGCTCAATATTTCCCGGCTTTCAGTGTGGAAGACTATAGTAATAATTATAATCATAATCATTTATTGTTACCAATATTTTGATATAAAATAAACACTTTTACTTTAGAAGTAGGGTTTGGAAGCATTATTTAATATTAGCAGGGGTAAAATCAAATTTTGAGTAGTCTTAAATGTTTGCTAGCATTTCCTTGTAATATGTGATTAAAACACCATAGTATTCTATCAATATTACTATATAAGTAAGTCTATTATAATACCTAGTAAATCTTTCTATTAGTCGCTTTATTCAATGTAATAGACAACCAACCAAAACAAAACACTTTATACATTCAAATTGTATAATAGACAACAAAATGACAAACAACTATAAATCTCTGAAAGAATGAATTGAGATCGATTAATTGTAGTGTATTGTACAATATTATATTGATGCTCGCGGACCATAGAGGCGAGACCGATAAAGGTATCGACATTGTCATCGAGAAACTTTCTCTAAAAACATGCGATTAATTTCCAGCAGGATAATTGGGACTTATATCATATAGATTTCTTTAGAAACCATATTTAAAAACTATCTGAATCCGTAGCCAGCGACCAGACCAATTGGAGTCTCAGTAAGAATTCCCACAGGTTCTCCGCATCCATAGTTGACGGCACCAGCCCCGCAAACCGGTAAAGCGCCCTCCAGCGCGACAGTCCCTGAGAACGGCAGTCTGCCCGCCACGGTAATGGGGCCGGAGATGAGCAGGTCGTCTGAGCAGATTTGCATCTGCCCTCCTGGGCCGAGCACGGCGGATGAGACGTACGGACGGCAAGGTGCCAAACCATTGCCAATACATTGACCGGTGATCGTCTGGAAAGAAATGAAAGCGGATTATTACAAGCTTTTATTTAACCTGCAATGTATTTATGTTTTGTCCGGGTGGAATCTTGCAACTGAATTTTAAATCAGTTATCTTTAACCGATTGGGCTGAAATTTGGTATACACGTTTATTTTGGATGACAATGTATGCTTAGCTATGTGAGGTCATTCTAATTCCAATATGGCGGATCATCCAAAATGACGGACTAGTTATTTTTTCTGCACTACCACAGTATGGGTATCAAATGAAAGGGCTTGCTGAGGAGAACACAAAAAAATTGTTATTAAACGTTTTCGAATGATATCGGCGGAGATAGCCACTTAACATCAAGTGGGCCTTTACCTCGTCCCACTATAATTACAAAAAAAAAATCGCCGCATATCCGCTTGTAGTGTATAAGAGCGGGTTCGATTACCGAAACGTTGCAACAAACCTTACTTAACATTACTTAATTCTACTTACTTAACTTTACTTACCTGGATCACAACGCTTAATATAAATAATATAACAGCTTTGTCCATTTTGGGTGTAATATTTTACCACTAGTGGTTATCGGGCGGAGTGCATCAAAGTTATATAGGTACATAAGTAACAATGAAATACAATTGACACATTGATATAGTGCCTTTATCTATGTTACAAAACTATTCAGATTTTTTGTAAGGGCAACACGCTGGCAACGATTTATCGTTAATAATAAATATTCATGGTCATTTAGTATCAAACTAATAGCTTTGAGAGCGTGGTGGCCCAGACGCCCAGACGCCGACTTTCAATCTGAAGGTCGCTGTTTCAAACCCACACGTGCACCAATGAGTTTTTCACTTGAAAAATTCATGTGCGCAATAACACGTTCTCAAAACGGTCACGGAAAACATCGTGAGGAAACCGGCATGTTTTAGAACCAAAAATTCGATGACATGTGACATCTACCAATCCGGATTGGGCTCCCGTAGTAGATCAGAGCCCATTCAATCTCAATTATCGAGAGTAGGCCGGTGTCCCTACAGTGGGAACATTAGAGGCTGGTACGGTAATAGCTCAATAGTTTGGCTGGCCTCAGCTCAGTTGGTAGTGGCCTTTTTCGTTGTAGGACGTTTTTTTTATGTGAATGAGTGTCGGAACGAGCCGTAACTGGACCCCCCCCCCCCACCCCTCCGTGCGAGCGATTCCCACCCAGGATAACCATTTGTGTGATAAATATATGATTGTTTTGTGTCTGGGTGTTATATGTATTATATGTATGTATGTACAAATATTAGTGTGATGAAACTTTGCAAATCAACGTGTAAATCTATTGATTAAAATAAGAAACATCCTAATCTGTTAAAACTTGGAGAAGATATCGATTAGCAGACATTGTTAAAAACCACGAAACATTCAGTCGAAACATTCATTTTTACTTTTACTTTGGTAAAAAAGTAAGTATCGTAATCTATTTATAATTGGCGACGAAATGCAAAACAAAAAAACAAAAACAAAAAATTTAGCCCGGCCAATCCTCTATGAATCTCGTAGCACTCCGTAGCAGCGTAGCACGGAACCTAGACACAAATATATTATATCATACCTAATATTATATCACAATTCGATATTATAAATGATAGCTAAGCATTTGACCGCAATATAACGAGTTTTATTTTATTTTAATAAGCGACGGAACAGTAATGCGATTCAGTATAAGTTATGGGTCTTACACTGAGTCGCACTCATCCTGCTGCGTCTATCACCCGAGACGGGGATGATACGTCTTATACGCATGTGATTTCACCGGAACACAGTAATGCGAGCACTACTGCTTAGCGGCAGATTCCAGGTGTGGTACAGTAAGTTCTACTGCTACTTTTGGTTGCTCTTTTAGCACCAGGTTGAAAGTCAAATCAAAGGGTACACTCCTACGGACGCGAGCAACTGGACCCCAACTAATGACCCAGCCTCTAGTGTTCCCACTGCAGGGACACCGGCCTACTCTCGATAATGGAGAGTGAATGGGCTCTGATTTACCACGGGAGCCCAATCCGGATTGGTAGATGTCACATGTCATCGAATTTTTGGTTCTAAGACATGCCGGTTGCCTCACGATGTTTTCCGTCACCGTTTTGAGAACTAGTATTGCGCACATAGATTTTTCAAGTGAAAAAACTCATTGGTGCGTGTGTGGGTGCGTGGGACCCCAACTAAACTAGGTTAATAATGTACTCGTATATCTATAGATGCAGTGGAATTTCGTACTACGTAGGTCAAGGCGCGAACAAAACCACACGCAGTCTATAAAGACCTATAAAGACAGGTGTCAGTTCTAATCTTACGGACCTTATCAATGCATTGTAAGATGTCGATCACAATTTGTCAATAAGATAACATTAATATTCCAGACGTGACTCCGCTTTGTTTAGTTGGCTATCGTGAAACACGTGAAGCAATTTGCTTGGCACACAGATAATTAAGATATGGAAGTATTGGATCTATGTCTGACGCGAAGGCTTGGTGGCTGTGGTATACACACACACACACACACACACACACACACACACACACACAAACACATATAATACATACAAATGCTTATACACTCATGCCCTTGCACTAAGATTCGATATGCCTCAGGTGACATTGAAAAACAGAAACATTAAAATAAAATAAAAGAAAAACGTCTAAATACTCATATCTCTGCACTAGGATTCCCTGTGTCGCAAATGGCATGGACAAAAACAGAAACAGAAACACAAGACAAACACCCAAGACCTGAGATCAAACTTCATACCACCACACAAAGGCAGGGCTACTATCAACTAAGTCACGGAGTACCGAGTCGTAAGACCCGAGACAAAGCTTTATGCTCATCACACAAACTGCGTCGCCGGGAATCTAACACGAGACCCCTTTTCTTTTTGAATATTTTTTTTTATAAGTATTCTTTATTTATATTCTTTCAGTACTCTGGTTCTGGTTGAATGCATTATTAACTAAAATAAATCGTCTCTATAGGCTCTGTTTAGGGTTCCGTATCCAAAGGGTAAAACGGGATCCTATTACTAACATTCCGCTGTCCGTCAAATTCAATTGAAATTGTCACAGATGATGTATTTCTGTTGGCACTATAACAACAAATACTAAAAAATATAATGAAATAAATATTTAAGGGTCTCTCAAGCTCTCATACAAAAACGTGATTTTAGGATATAGTTCCAAAAGAAGAAACTATTGTAGATGGCGCCACTTGTATTTTATTCCACCATGATTTTTTTGCCCGTTTTTTTATGGATAATGGTACGGGACCCTTTGTACACGAGTCTGACTCGCACTTGGCCGATTTTTACTCAGGACAAACAATTATGACAAACATAAACGCTTGTTCTGTATCTGGGTGTTAATAAATACAAATACTTAAATGAAATTGATTTTGTGTTTTTTTTACTAAGTGCATTTGAAAGTATATACGGTACTTATAACAAAAACACATTTTTTGTTATCTGTCTGTTTGTTCCGCTTTATCTACGAAATGGCAAGACCGATTTTGACGGTACTGCAGGGACAGCGGCCTACTCTCGATAATTGAGAGTGAATGGGCTCTGATCTACCACGGGAGCCCAATCCGGATTGGTAGATGTCACATGTCGTCGAATTTTTGGTTCTAAGACATGCCGGTTTCCTCAGGATGGTTTCCGTCACGTCTCTTGTAACGTCTGTCTGTGATTTCACCGGCACCCACACCCTTCCACCGGAACACAGCGATGCTTGGGAGCGGATTACTAGGTATAGTGTCAGTACTTAAAACGAACTTGTCACAAATTCTACTACTACTTCTGGTCTGTTCCCGCACCACCTGGGGGGACACGTTTAGGTACGGTCCTGGTACCCACGGACGCGAGCAACATGCCCCCCCAAAATAATAGTCTTATATTTTTATATTTTTTCATGGTGGTAAGTGGTGACCCCCGCCCATGACAACAGAAATGCGACTCAGTATGAGATTTGAATTTTACACTGAGTCGCATTCATCCTGCTGCGTCCATCACCCGAGACGGGGATGATACGTTTCATGCGCATGTGATTTCACCGGCACTCATACCCTTACAGCCCACCCCACACAGTAATGCGAGCACTACTGTTTGGTGGCAGATTCCAGGTGTGGCACTCCCTCTCCGGGCGAACCTAGCACAAGTTCTACTGCTACTTTTGGTCGCTCCTTTATCACCATGATCATTGTTAGAAAGAAACAACAAAACTACAATAAATACATTTATTACTAAACCTAACCTAATATCCGTAAGCACCGGCGTTGGCGCCGCATGCGCAGGTACCAGAAATGGTAACAAAACCCGATGCCGGAATCGTGCCCCCAAACTGCACACCACCGATCACTGGCACATTTCCGTTCACCACCGTAGTACCAGCCACTGGTAATTCCCCGGCCACTGCGACGTCACCACTGCCCGAGCCGCCGTACCCTGGCCCACCTGGACCATAACCAGGTGCAGGATAAGCGCCTGGTCCGTAGTTATTGTACCCTGGGTTTCCGTAGCCGTACGCCGCTGGGCCTTGAGCAGGGTTGATAGGCCCTGGATTAAACGGGCCTATCCCGCCGCCATGTGGTCCGATTGGGCCAGCCGCGACTCCCAGATGCGGGCCGTAAGCGGCATTGTTTGCGCACTGAGCGAATACTATCTGTAAATAAGCAAAATTTGAAATAAATAAATGTACATGGTTATTTCACACTATAGGAACTAGTCGGACTTTTTTTTAAATACATATATATCATACATGTTAACACCAAGATACAGAACAAGCATTTAGGTTCGTTACATAAAAGCTTGTCCTGGGTGTGATTCGAACCCACGAGCTTCAGCGCAGAAGGCAGAGCTACTACCAACTGAGTTATGAAGCACCTTTCTCTACTCTCACTCGCATTGCTGCGTTCCGGTGAACGGGTGTGTGTACCGGTCAAATTATAGGAGCATGACACATTACATCACCGTCTCAAAGTGACGGTTGCAACGTGCTTTGACTTGGGTCTACTTATATGTAGCAGAGGAACTGAGTCGTATACGACCCATATGATGTTAAATGGTTGTTCGCACTAGTAATTTCACTGGCATCACAGCAACGCGAGTGTATCCCGACTTGGCGGTGGTATTATCAGTGATAATGGTACTATTTCTGCTGAGAAATACTAAACGCGAAAGTTTGTGAGTAAGGATGGATGTTTGTTACTCAATCACGCCAGAACGGCTGAACGGACCTGGTTGAAATTTGGCACAGACATAGATTATAGTCTGGAATAGCACATAGGCTACTTTTTATATCGGAAAAATTGTCGGTTCCCGTAAGAAGTCCAACCGCGGGTAACAGCTCTATCGTAAGTTTTTTTGGGTGCTCCTTTTGCGCCTAATGCATCCCTAATGCCATTAGTTTCTAGGGGTTACAAATACTTATGCAAGGAACTTGGGAAAGTGGTCGAGCAACTGCAAACAGCACAAATATTTTTTTATACAGGGGTTTATCAAATTAACGTACCTGAAGAAAACAAGCGTAAACGTAGAAGATTAATATAGTTTTTATAGCCATCTTAGGTCCAGTCTATATTCCTAATGATAATTAATACATTAGAACTTTCTTTTTATACAGCTTACTTAAAAAATAGTTTTATCTGATTTGGATAAGCATTACATACAATTACTAAATAAATTAACTTGATATCGAATTTCAAATACAGATAACGTAGGCCAATCTTATCGTTTTAATCAATTTCAAAATATATAGCTATATAAAACTGAATATGTTGTTTTAGTAATCATATAATAATTGATTTTTACTAAAATGGGGTTCAAATTAGTATTTTATGGTACCGTGGCCGTTCTTGTTCAGGTATGGAATGGATATTCAAGTAACTTTAGTTTTGTTTAAATAATATTTGTTAGAAGTAATCTTTACGACGATTTAAGTTAAAAGTTATTGTGCAACTACTTGATCCAAGACGACAATTTTTTTTTGTAACTTAATTGACAAGCTTACAATCCACCTGATAAGTGTTGCTGCCGCCATAAACAGCAAAAAGACTCTGGTCTTTTTGTACTCAAATATGAGAAGACCCAAGTCACATCGCGTAGCGCCCATTATAAGGAGATGTAACGATAAAATTTCCCGTAGAAAAAAACAATTCAATTTCTCCCGAATTGGTCTTGGTTAATTTTTCTTCAAAAGATCTTATTTGGTCTATTATGAACATTCAAAAAATGTTTACTTAGGGTTTTCTTAATTTTTTTCTTATACATCCCTGTATTGTGTAAACAAAAAAATATTCAAGTTGGTCAAGTTAGTTTTGAGTATTTGAGACACAGCAATTCATTTATAGATTAGCTTACATATTAAAAATAATTTTCCAAAACATAATAACCCATTTTACCATGTTTCCATTAATACAACATTTTTTTTTCTATTTTCCAGTCAATATCCAGCCAATGCATCGGTAACCTAAACGCAGGCCCTATAAGACAATTCGGCAATGGGCCTTACGGGCCTAACCCGACTGGGTATAACAGTCCGCTAGGTTCAAACCTAGCCGGTTTCAACGGCGCCTTAGGCCCAAACCCAACTGGATTCAACGGCGCCTTAGGTCCAAACCCAACCGGATTCAACGGCGCCTTAGGTCCAAACCCAGCAGGTTTCAATGGCCCCTTAGGCCCTACCTCAGCTGCTTTCAACGGTCCGTTATCCCCTAACCTCGGCCCAGGCGGCGTTCCTGGCTACACTGCCTCCGTTGGAGGCAGTTTCGCAGTCACCAGCGCATCACCAGTTCCTCCATCCGGGCTATCAGTGCTGGCCGAAAACCTGGCGATTGAAGGACCTTTGGTGGTCGGTGGACAGCTGCCGTTTTTGGGTACAGTAACATTAGAAGGCTCTATGCCTGGAGTGGGAGCAGGCTCGGTTTCCTATGGCTGCGGGAATGGAAACCTTGGTATTGTTAGCGAGAATGCCGCTGGAGTTCCAGGTCCTTATGGTTTAGCTGCGTCTATTGGCCCAGCTTATGATGCTATCAGTCCTCTGGGGGGTTCATACGGTCCTGGAGCAGGTTACGGCCCTCTGAATGCTGGAAACCCTGCTGGTGTCGCAGCATTTGGGCCTATTGGGCCTGGAGTAGGCCAGTATGGTTATGCCGGATCACCGCTTAATGCTGCAGGTATTGGATCCTATGGACTGGCTGGTACAGGTTTAGGTCCTACAGGTCCTGGGATTGGGCCTAGTTTTAATGGCTTCGGTGGTCTAAACGGCTTTCGTAGTTAGTTAAGTTATATTTATGCCTATTTATGAAAATAAAATAATTACTTACTGTTACTTAACTATTATTATTTATCCTTCTTCTTCTGCTCAAACGGCTCCGTGGCTTAGTTAGTAGTAGCCAACCTTCGAAGCAGGGGGTCCCGGGTTCGATTCCTGTGAGCAAACTTGAGCATGAAGTTTGTTCTCGGGTATTGAGAGTTTGTCTTGTGTTGCTGTGTTTATCCATGTTATCTACGACACAGGCAATCCTAGTGCAGAGGTATGAGTGACAAGTAACTTCTCAATTCTACATCTCTATAGAAACACATCGAAAGTTCTCGTCATCAATTAATGAGCTATATCGGTTCACAATTGGCGACGAAATAGCGTAAAAACTACAAATATAACACAAACAGCCGAAATGTTTATCATCCCCGTCTCGGGTGATGGATGCAGCAGGATGAGCGCGACTCAGTGTAAGATCCAAATCTTATACTGAGTTGCATTACTGTTGTCATGGGCGGGGGTCGCCACTTACCACCAGGTGGGCCCTCAGCTCGTTCCATCACATATTCACAAAAAAAAAAAGAAAAAGTCAGAACCTGCCTTGTCTAATTCCTCTATTTTAAAGTCTGTTAATAAGTAGATAATAAGTAGCGTAGGAAAATTCAAAACCAGCATCTCATTTTCAGGTATTTAAATACTAGAATGATGAGAGCGTGGTGGGCCAGGGACGTAGACGCCGACTTTCAATCTGAAGGTTCAACACGTGCACCAATGAGTTTTTTCACTTGATAAAAATTATGTGCGCAATACCACGTTCTGAAAACGGTGACGGAAAACATCGTGAGGAAACCGGCATGTCTTAGAACCAAAAATTCGACGACATGTGACATCTACCAATCCGGATTGGGCTCCCGTGGTAGATCAGAGCCCATTCACTCTCAATTATTGAGAGTAGGCCGGTGTCCCTGCAGTGGGAATATTAGAGGCTGTTACGGTACGGTTAAATACTAGAATGCGGTTTGTATGAATTGCATTATTCATACGTGATATTACATCATTTGCGAAACCTTGAAATTATTATGTAGATCAATTATGTAGATCAATTTCTGCAATCGCAGTTTTTTGTATTATAGAGGACTAGCTGACAAAGTTTTCAAAGTAAAAGTTAAACTCAACATATTTTATATCCGTTGTGTTCTTAAAAAAAACTTGTAAACGTCACTTTTTTAAATAAATATGTAGGTACAATATGTATGTGTGTATACATGCGTTATGTATGTGTGCACTTACATTGTTTTTGTTGATTTAACCTTTCGAAGTAGATCAAAATAATGCACTAAGGAATTGTATTGCAATCTAAGTCGCACACACAACCGTGCGAAGGCGGGTCGCTAGTATTAAGCCTTGGCAATGCGCAGATGCCCTGTATCGATTCACCTAACCCATGTAACTATTCCATAATCGATTTATAAATTCGATTATAGAATAGTTTGAACATCGATGAATCGAATCATTAAGTGTAGGTACTTATAAATTACAGAGCAAAACAAAATTACCAGATTCAAATAATTGCCATTCAGTTGTATTTATTCATAATTCTTAATCGTTCGTCGATGGAATCACAAGTAAGCGCCACCGCAACCGCAGCCTCCGTAGCCTAAACCTCCATAGCCAAGTCCGTTGAAGCCTAAGCCTCCATAGCCAAGTCCATTGTAGCCCAGACCATAGCCAATACCGCCGTATGCGCCGTACCCAGCGCCAACAGAGGGAGCAATGCCAGTCGCGATAGGACCTTCTTCAACAGCGATGCCAACTCCAGATCCGCAGCCGTAGGATACAGCACCAGCTCCAGCAGTGGGGAGAACGCCCTCCAACGCCACGCTGCCAAGGAAAGGCAAGCTACCACCGACGGCTAAGGGACCCTCGTACACGTTCTCAGACAGCACGGAGACGCCGACAGGGGGGAAGGAGGAGGCACTGGCGCAAGGCAAGCCGCCGCCGGTGGAAGCTACGCCGCAGCCGATGCCGTCGTAGCCCAGGGCGCCGAAGCCGCCGTAGCCGCCGTAGCCACACCCGTTGAAACCGGCAGCCAATGGTGCTCCGTAGCCGGCGCCGAAGCATGCGCTGTACGCAGACTGTAAAGCAAAAATAAACGTTTACACACTAAGATTACCTGTGTCGCAGATGGAATGAACAAACAGGACCACAAGAGAACGGAGAATAAATTTCATACTGACAAAGTGTGTTCCAGTTAGAAATAACCCAGGACCTCTCGCTTCGAAGGCAGGGCTAACTAACTAAAGCTATGTCAAAAAAAGAAATGTTAGCTTGAATATAATGCAAAGTCTGGAACGTAAGGTGGTAACACTGATGCGAAACGAGGTCCTGGGTCCAAGTCCCGAACGAATGATCCAAATATGATATGAGCCAACTAAATTTTATCCACCTGTGCTGAGTATCTTTAAAACTTTTCTTCTGGTCAGTTGGAAGGGACGGCGAGGACAATAATCACTTTAAAACAACCCTTGAAAGCTTAATGATTTAATAATGAAAGTATAAATATATTTTCTAAATGTATACCTGAACGTAAAGCGCCGAGGCGCAGATGACCAAAAGAGCTTTAGCTGCCATTGTTCACAACAAATGAATAATAACCAAAACGATAGAAAACCTATAAATACCTTGCCTACTTCAGGAATTTTGCAAGAAATATCAGGAATACATGCGAATACTACGTGATTTACGTAAAACTACCGCAATCACCGCAGCGCTGAAGAAAATTGGTACAGAGTACGAAGAACACGGGTTAGTTTAGCAATCACAATACCTACGTTTAAAATTGCAGTTTTTGCTATCGAAAATACTGCGAATTCTATTTACCCAATGACCTAATAACGTCTAGGTATAAATAGGTTTCAGGGATGTCAATCATCACACTGAACTCATAATCAGACCCAAGCAACATGTCTTCTGTATCCATCCTCCTTCTGTGCATCCAAGCTTGCTTGATCCAGGTAAAAAAACTCAATTGTCCTCCTTAAATGTGTTCTATAAACGTCACCATAGCCCTGAGCTGAAAATCAGCGTGCTTACAGCACGTGCTGAGCTCAGGGCTTTTCACACTATCCTATAATATATGTGACAGCGTTCGACACATTATTAAATTCTTTTAATTTTTTAGTAGTTATTTTAATATTTTTTTACTTTTGTGTTTTAATGTGTTTTTCATTGTTGTGTACAGATTGTGTGAATAAATGTCTTCTTTCTTTCTTTCAAATACTGTAATATTTTGTCATCAATATTTTGTAACGGGATGAAGTTTCACCTGATTTTATGTGATCACCGCCACCTAAGACCCAAGGTTGCATCATGTCATCTGAGACAGAGATGGAAAATTTCAAGCATTTGAAAATCATCTTACTGCTTTAAAACCACATAAGGTGGCGTTGCTACATTCCCCTCAATCAAATATCATCTGAGTGCCGAACTCCTGTGCTCTTTCCTACCCTGAATATCATCTTTGACACGATCCTCTATCTTTTCCTTGGCGTCTCTTAACCCGTGTTCACTGATCCCTCTGCTTAATAAGTCTTTCCAACGCTAACCTATTCCACTCCTATCTCTTCAATAACTGGCTACATTTAGACTTCCTGAGATAATCATCATCATTATCATATCAGCCGACGTCCACTGTTGAACAAAGGCCTCCCCCATAGATTTTCAAATCAAGCGATCTTGAGCCACCTCTATCCCCCTTCTACCCGGGGTAATAATGATTGTAATTTTGTCCATTATTACCACCTGCTTGCCAAAGGAACCACAAATTATTACAGTAACAACGACAATTTGGTTTGGCATCAGTAAAAGCATATCTCTTTTCAGAATGCCTTCGGTCTTGGAGGCATTGGTTACGGCCTCGGTGCTGACATCGCTCCCTACGGCGTTGGCTGCGGAGGCTACGGCTTGGGCGCTGAGATCGGAGCTTTCGGAGGCATCGGCTACGGAGGCTGCGGAGGTTTGGGCTACGGAGGACTTGGCTACGGAGGCCTTGGCTACGGAGGTCTTGGCTACGGCGGTCTAGGCTACGAAGGATATGGAGCTGGTTACTTGGGAGCCGGTTGTGGAGCAGCTTACGGCGGTGCTGGTGTCGGGAACTGCGCTATCGCTGGGGAACTGCCTGTTGGTGGTGCTACCGCTGTCGCTGGCCAAGTGCCTATCATCGGTGCTGTTGGGTACGGTGGTATTGTTCCAGCTGCTGGTGGAGTGACCATTGCTGGTAACTGCGCTTGCGGTTGCGGTGGAGCGTACTACTAATATCACAATGGTTTTCATTAAAAAGTATGGATTTTTATAATAAAGATTTTGGCACCGATACTTTTCTTTTTATTAATATTTTAAGGGGGGGCCAGTAGTTCACTTCCGTAGGTGAATACCCTCAGATTCCCCACATGTACAATACTTCCTGGGTGGTGTTAAAGGTAGCAAAACAAAGTAGCATTAGAACTTTTGCAAACTCCTAGTTCACCTAGAGAAGTGTCTCCACACCGGGTTTTTTTTTAACTTTTAGTAGTTTAAGTTGCAATAAAAACATGTTTCATTTTTTAATTTAAGTTATGAATAACTCTGAAACGGGGATTTTAAGTGCTAGGTGCTAGGTTTAGGTTATGCTAGGTGTCTTACACTAGAAAGAAAACAGGCCAAATGCCAGTCGGCCTCGAACACCGAGGGTTCCATAGAAACTTGTAGGTGTAAACTTGTAGGATTTTTCATGTATTTTTTGTGATGTTACAAATTTAAAGCTTTGGGATTTTTCCCTTTAGAGGTATTTTAAGACATTTTTTTCATGCCAAAGTTTCATGATTCTAGGTTAACGGGAAGTACCCCTAATTTTGATTTCCTTTCGAGTATCAATATATGTGCGTTGACTTAGATGTTTGATTATAAAATAACTCCAAGAGATTGCAGACTTAAAGGGTGTGAATGCTGGTGAAATTACAAGCGCATGAGTTACATCGCTCTTCGTCCTCTTTCCGTCACTGAAGTCACATAAAAAAACTGTCATGGAATAATGGATTTTCTTCAAAGTACTTGTAATTTGCATGTAAAGCGTATGTAACCGCACTATCTCAACAAATTACACATCATAGTGACAGGCAAAAGGTCTGATAGTAGCAACAAAAACAAAAATAAATTATAACAACTTTATTTCTATAAAAACAACAAACTTAATACCACGCTCCACACGCACAAGCGCAAGACCCGGTGATGGTAACAGTGCCTAAAGCGGGCACTGCTCCTCCAAACTCCACGGCGCCGATGATGGGCACTTGTCCAGCGACGGAGGTGGCGCCGCCCACAGGCAGCTCGCCAGCTACGGCCACGTTGCCAGCACCGGCGCCGCCGTAGGCAGCACCGCAGGCGGCCGGGCCGGCCACGCCAGCGCCCCAGCCATAGCCTGGTGCCGCGAGAGGAGCGGCCGCGCTAGCGCCCCAGCCGAGACCCGCTCCAGCGATACCTGCCGCGCCGTACCCGAGCCCGTTGCCGTAGCCAGGTGCTGCTAATGGGGCAGAAACGGGACCAGTCCAACTCCTACCAGCAAGACCTGGGGCTAGACCAGGGCCAGCGAGACACTGGCTGTATACATTCTGAAATAAACAGTCAATTCTTAGTGTTGAAACTTTCACTAACCTATATAGCCGCACCTAGAGAAAGTTCTTAAAAAAACATGACGGCATAAGAGAGCCTCATGCCGTTTGCCGCCACGCCATGTAACTTGGTTTGACTGCCAGAGCGCGAATTGATGTTCCACATAAAAAACGACGAGAATTTATTTGCTGCTTTTTACTCTGCACTTGAACAAAATGTGGTCAAACTGCTGCATAGATATGCATCGCTAATTATGCATTAAAATCTATGACTTAAATTTCAGCGAGATTTTTTTCTTACTGGCTTATTTGTATTAGATAAATGACTCTAAACTTCTACGGAGTTCAATGCCAACCCCTATTATTGTAAACCTGGGGGAAATAGTTTGATGCTGCAGCTACATATGTATCATTTAAACCCAAAATCTAATTACACTAATAAGTAGCTATTTAAAGAATTCATGTCGTTGAGTGAGGACTGTGATGCATCGCTTGCGGTGGAGGGGGAATCACCACCATTTTGAGGTAGTTTTGCTGCGTTTATGTACACGTATTCACGTAAAACACACCGCCGTGTCCACGATGCAGCCAACCCCATTTTAATCAATAACAATTCGTACCTGTAACAAGCAAGCCTGAATACAAATGAACAAGATAGAAATTTTCGACATTATAAAATAACTTCTTCAACGGCAAAATTAATAATGATTATGAAAAACGCAACCCGTATTTATAAGGTATTTTTTTGATTTTACAAATGTACAGCAATAACCTAGATAATGAAATATTCACAATATCAGTGCGTACAAAATTAAAGTAGATTAATGTAACACGATAAGAAAACTTTCGTTACATAAGCCTTTACTTAATTTTCAATTTCTTTTAAAAACCTTTGGTATATATTGGCTAATTTCGACGTATATAAGTCGAGGTTTGACTCTACAATCTACCAAATAATATCTACAGTTGTCTCAAGTAAGTTCAAAATGGCGTTCAAGGCTATTGTTCTTTGCGCTTCTGCGCTTCTAGTCCAAGTAAGTAGACCATAGTTTTAGTCCACAAAGATATATGCATAGAATTGCTTCGTATTTTCGAAAAAATCAACTGCAGCCACATTTTGATAGGGACTTTGGCAAAAATATAGTTTACATAATTATATAAGTATAATATATAAAAATAACATTATAATTAAAAACCATAGTAATCTTGCAGAAAGATTTCAGACTCCTAGCTTTCTAAAAATTCAAAAGTGTGAGTGCTTACAACAATCTCTAGCTTAAATTTACTCGTAGCATAAATACTTGCATCCACGAAAGCCTATTTTCGTATTAAGACCTTATTATATAATATTTTTCATGTGTGATGATATATCATGCCTACGTTCTGGATTTGAACTTGGAACTCTCATCTAAAAATTCGTAGTACTTATGATTGGTATTTTACAGTCCGCATCCAGCCAGTGCCTTGCCGGGCCCGGTTATGCTGGCAACGGCCTAGCAGGAGCTTGGGGAGCTCCAGGAGCGTGGGGCTCTGGCTTAGCTGGCCCAGGTCTACTTGGCGCAGGTCTCGCTGGCGCCGGCTGCGGCTGCGGTGGCGTCGCCTCCACCGGCGGCGGTCTCCCAGTCTCCAGCGCTTCCCCCGTCGCCCCCGTCGGCGTCTCCGTGATCTCTGAGAACGTGTACGAGGGTGGTCTCTGCGTCGGCGGTAACCTGCCTTTCCTCGGAACCGTTGGAATCGAGGGCGTTCTCCCCACCGCTGGTGCTGGTGCTGTGTCCTACGGCTGCGGTAATGGAGCTATCGGCATTGCTGCTGAGGAAGGTCCTATCGTCACCGGCATCGCTTCCGGCAACAGCTACGGTCCGGGTATTGGTGCTATCAATGGTATCAACGGAGCTGGTATCGGCCTTGGTGCTGGTCTTGGCTACGGCGCTGGTGTCGGCTACAACGGCTTGGGTCTTGGTGGAATTGGCTACGGTGGTCTCGGATGCGGCTGTGGCGCTTTGTAAATTACCCAAATCATTTGTTATAAGGAAATAAATAATACTCTAAAATATATATGTATTTTGCATTCATACATTTTCCCTGGCCTCGATCTCACGTGATGCATGATGATGATTTCAATGATGAAGCACGTAGTTCTAGACGTCTATTTTCTTCAGACTTGTCAAGTTGCCATGTTGACTTCGGAAAAAACGCGACTATATTTTTTTGCAAATAGTACTCTTTCCTAATCTTACTGGAACGATGGCCGATAAAGAATTAACGAATGAGTGAATTTGAAACGATTCCCTGTGTCACAAGTGGCATGGCTATACAATAACTACAAATAATTCAAAATTATTTGCATTCTAAGAAATTACCCTCGTTTTGTAGGCATAGAAAATTCTTTACTCGATGTTTGAGTATGTTTTGAATATAAATATGAAAAAAATGTGATTATAACTATTTGGGTTTTATCTGAAGACCCACCTGATGTTAAGTGGTTATCTCTGCCAATAACAACAGTAACACGACTTAGGTCTTCCCGACCGGGCTAGTACCAACGACTTAAGTCGTTATATAGTATATGTGTCGCAGGTCGTAATACAATTCCGTAGTATGTCATTTTGATCTATCTCGTAAGGTTTAACCAGCATTAACATAGATATTAAATACTTTAGCAATTTACTTTATTAAGGGCACAAAAATATTTTGTTACGACATTATTACAAACCATTGAAATTATCGGTTTTTTTTTCTGCATGTATTCCATTTAAAACTTCCGTGAAAAATTATCTAAATGAGGCTGAAAATCGGATCAAAATTGCGTAAGATTTTTGAAAAATCAACAATAATCTAAAAATCGTATACGTAGATGATATTTTCTTTTACTTCGAGACCTCGCTGTCTCATAAGAGCATTGCGTTTAGTTGGCCTACCCATGTTACAATGTTATATATTGGTATACTTGTATGACAAAATGATAGCCTAGTAATAAACAGGCGAGATATTATTAATTAAAGTATTTAAGTCGGTTTTTTTTCGATTTTTAATCTGCCACTTGTTCATTTATTGAGGCTACTTATATTACATAAGCCGGAGTATTTGTTCATTAATACGAATTGAGGTCGTAATTTAAGCCGGAGTAATCTAATTTTTAAGATAAAACACAATATTACGAAAAATACCGCCCAAGTATCGTAAATTAAAGCAGGGAAATATCTGCTGGATCAGCTTGTAAAAGATCTATCAATCGACAAGTCCATGCTCTCATTCACGTAAGGAATTTTGATATGAAACAAATGTATAAGAATGATAACATTTTTATTAATATCAATAAAATAATAACACTTAAATTAAAATTGTAGATTCATAACAATTTTACAGGATTTTCACCATAACACTACATTCAAACTCAAACACATTTATTCCTTTAGGTCTCAAGTATAGTTTAGACAAGTCAAATTTTACACACACAAGCAAACATATTCATGAGCATATAACGTGTCACAGGTGCTCCTTAGCACATTGCATCCACACAGATATGTCAAATTACAATCAGTTGACATGTTTTAGCTAATCTAATAGTTAACTTTACGTCTCTTCTAACACAGAAAAGGGGAGGCAATCAATACCCTGGATATATACCCTGGATGTTGTACCCACAACCCAAAGCAGGCATAGGTCCGTACGAACCCACGATTCCAGTCACAAACGGACCCTCACTCCAAATACCCAATGCGCCATTCCCGCAGCCATAGGATATCGAACCAGCACCCACGCTGGGGAAGGATCCTTCAAGTCTCACAGCACCTAGGAAGGGTAGTTCACCAGCCATGCTTAAAGAACCTTCAATTGCGTTATCAGATACAACTGATAACCCAGTTGGAGCTATTGGTGAGGTACTGGTCACAAAGAATCCACCGCCAGAAGACGCTGTGCTAGGAATTCCATACAGGGTTGGAAGACTGTCGAATCTGGAGCCATAGCCTTTTATGCACTGGGCAGAGGTGGTCTGTGGAAGACATTTTTTTATTATTAAATAGCTTTATTAGGGGGGTCCAGTTGCTCCAGTGATTTCCCATTGATTCCCTACACGGACCCCCTGGGTGGCACTAAAGCAACCAAAAGTAGCAATAGAACTTGTGCCAAGTTCATACGGACAGGTAATGCCACCACACCAGCAATCTACCGCCAAGCAGTAGTGCTCGCATTACTGTGTTCCTTTCAGGGTGCGGGTGCGAGTGAAATCACATGCGCATGAAAAGAAAACCGTTTCAAAATTAGTTGCGTAGTTTGTTAGCGGAGAAACATACAGACGAAAACAGCGACTTTCCTTTAACTATTTAAAGACCAGTACTAAAGCTAAAAGATGCTATGCTATGTACTGTTTAGTCCCATTTACCGGCATTACAATTTATATGCCTATTTGCATTCATATGCCAATTAAAACAATCGCTGATTCTGCAACAGTAAGCTATCTCACATTCTGGCAACTCCCAGCGAAATATCGCAGAATCGCATGACTCAGCAATTCCTTTACGCTTTGCTCACTCAGTGTATGAATTATGCTTAGTGTGTAGCATTTTGTCGCATTGACTACCTATATCTCTGATTGCTGATGATAATAGCGCGTGCTTTGAGAGCGCGTTGGAATAAATTTATTATAATAATTGATTACAAAAATGTTGACATTATAATTTTGTTTTACATTTCTTCGCTATGTTTATCATTTTTAATATCTTGTATGCCTATATGGGTTGGTACTTATAGCGACGGATTTTCACGTAAATTCTATCTAGTATGTTTTTTCTATATAATAATGTATATATTATAAAAATCTATGGCCGTGCGTTGTTCTCACAAGAACTTGAAAAGGCGCGTCTGATTTGTATTTTATTTGATTTGTTTGATTCAGGAGAGGCGTGGTTTAAAAAAAAGATATTGGCTTAATGTCAGAGAGCGTGGTGGCCCAGGGACACAGACGCCGACTTTCAATCTGAAGGTCGCTGGTTCAAATCCACACGTGCACCAATGAGTTTTTTCACTTGAAAATGTATGTGCGCAATACCACGTTCTCAAAACGGTGACGGAAAACATCGCTAGGAAACCGGCATGTCTTAGAACCAAAAAATCGACGACATGTGACATCTACCGATCCAGATTAGGCTCCCGTGGTAGATCATAGAGCCCATTCACTCTCTATTATTATCGAGAGTAGGCCGGTGTCCAGAAAAAAATCTAAAATTCTAGTTATGTTTGGCTAAATGGATTGGCTTGGATCCAAATAAAATTTCAATTACATTTATTTCACTTCAAAAGAACATCATTTATACCCTCCTTATTTTTAGTTTTAAAGTAAGAAAAATCTTACCTTGCTGAAAACAACCAGCGCACAGACAAAAACGAAATATTTTAACGCCATTTTGAACAAAATACAGTGTCAATGCAAATCAATAATTTGGATCTAGATGTATTTCAAACAACCTGCCATTTTATATTAAAACGCGGCTAGGAAAATGGGGAGTGGCGTAACTTGTCGATAATTTTTTATTTCCGTGAATATCTCGATAATAGTGATGTCATTTCGATAAGGAACAAATTCCTTTGCGTTACGACATGGTGTTTTCATCTTGATGCGCATGCAAGCACTATTACGAATGTCTACTCTCGTTTGTACAGAGCAGTGTCCTTGTAGATTGAAACATTGATGGTTTGGTAACATTGTTCCACTTTAAATATGTATTCATGGACAGTTCACACAGCGTCATCTAGCCCCAAACTAACCATTGCTTGTACTATGGGAACAAGATTATTGAAACAATATTTATATAGTCCTTTTTTCTTTAAATACACACATATAATACATGTTGACTCAGACATAGAATAAATATTAATGTTCGACACACAAATGCTGTCCTGAGTGGAAATCGGACCCACGATTTACAGCACAGAAGGCAGAGCTACTGAGCTATGAAGCCAGTTGATACTATGCACCCCTATTGTATTCCCTTAGAATAAAGATTAGCTATGATACTTTCTATTTCTTGTCTCAGCAAGGAATCCCGAGATCTAGCTACAAGATTACTATGTTTAAATTTATTTGTACATTTATTTGTTTATATTAAACTGATATTGATTGATGATGACTGATAATAAATTGTACTTGAATAAATCACGGCAGTGCTCAAGGGCGGCCTTAGATATTGCGAGGCTCCGGGCGATAGATTTTTGTAAGGCTCTTGGCGTATGAATTTAGGTGAGTTGGAAGTGTACAGGGCTCCTGGTAATCAGTCAGCATCCTCCTAAAGACAGCTGCAGTACATCGAAACAAAAAACGGGTTGTTCTGCGAGGGTGCGAGGCCCTACAAAAGCGATTTCCCGGGCGGTTGCCCTGCTTGCCAAACCCCTAAGGCCGCCACTGGATCTGCAATGTATGTATGTAGTACAATCAGTCTTTCTAATCGATTTATTTAGACGTCCATGTTGAGAGGAAATATTATCTGTTTAACTGTATAAAATCAATTACGGTTCGTTAGTCTCGCAAAAACTCAAATTTTCTCGACCAATTTCGCTGATTTCAATGTGTTTGTAATTGTCACGACAAGGTTTTTGATAGATTTGTTTTAGTATATTCGCTAGAAAAGAGAAATTGCGAAAAAAGTGCACTTATTTCGTCTGCCAGTTTGTTGAAGTCTGCTTACCAATTCCAGTTACGTATTATTCAACAATCCATCAATTCCAATTCCATATTCCATTTCCGTAATCCGATAGCGAGGTCCAAACCTATTCCAATAAAACTACCAATTCTGTTTAAAAACAGAAGGCATATTTAGTTAGAAATATTACTTACATAATGTCTTTGAAATTAACAATAATTGCTTAACATCAAAATTTTATCGAGCGATGCAATTTTGCATAGTTTACGATATCGATTTATTCTTCAAATAGGCACGGAATTCATTTCTCAACGGTCTGATTTACTAACCTAATATTATACTGATAAATTATTACGTATTAGGTCAGTGGTGTATTGATTTTGTAGGGGCGGGATAGTGAATGGTAGACCGCATAATCTCGCTGTACCTACTACTAGGTTCCATAAGGTTAGCAATTCTTTTAAAGGGCAATGTGTACGCTTTTTTAACAAAATCCCGAGCGAAATTCAATTACTGTCAATAAATAAATTTAAAACTGTCATCAAACGTAAACTAGTTGGAAAATTTTACTATAAAATATCAGATTACCTAGATGACAAAAAGGCATGAATTTGCTCCACTCTAGATGTAGGACCGTATTTGCGAATATGTAATACTGTCTCCAAGGGGTTTCTTGTCTGATTCTTCCCCTCGGGTTGGTCTGTTAGGGTTGGAACAGACGTAAACTTAACAAATAAGATTAGCTTAGACATGAAAACTGACTGTAATTTGACATATCTGTGTGCATGTAATGTGCCTGGGGAGTTCCTGTGACACGTTATATGCTCACGAATATGTGTACATGCATGTGTAAAATTTGACGTGTCCAAATGATACTTGAGATCTTAAGGAATAAATGAGTTTGACTTTGATACTATCTCGCCTACCATGCAGTCGACGGCAACCCGCGGGTTTTAGTGAGTAGGACGGACACTATGTCTGGGAGCCTCAAAACCCCTCAGGTTCCCCCGAACCTAAAGGGTAGGCGTAAATGATTTGCCCACCAAAAAGATATCGATTTAAAAAAGAGGGTAGATTCGACTGTTTTTACTCTCAATTTCTTAGCCAGCCGTGGACCAATAGGATGTTTTTTTTCTATTTTAATAAGGAGATAGAAGAACTTGTGCAAAGTTTACTCAGAGAAGTACTGCCTTCACGCTTGGTAATAATATACAACACTGCTGTGGAACACACGCAGCTGTGTTCCGGTGAAATCACATGAGCTACAGACGTAACTTTCCCGGGTGACTGGTGCAACGGGGTGCGACTTGGGTCTTATACTTCGGTCGGGGGGGACCTGAGTCGTATTTATGTTGTTAATAGGTACCTACTTAAGATCAAGTGGGCCTTCAGCTCGCCCTAACACTTTTGTCACATAATATTATAAAGAGTAGAAATTTTACCAATATATTTCATTCTCTCATCTCTGCTTATGATTATTCGATATAAAACGCAATAATGTGAGCTCTACTGCTTGTCGGCAGATTTCAAGTGTGGCAGTACCTCTCCGGACGAACTTGGTACAAGTTCTACTGATACTTTAGGTTGCTCGTTTCGCACCACCTGGTACCCTAAAATACCCTCAGAATCCCTACACGTGTCCCATGTGATTCTGAGGGTACTTTCCTACGAACGCGGGCAATTTGGTCCTCTAGTATATACATATTATACTCATACTATATACCGACTCATAGACGGCTCCGTGGCTTAGTTGGTAGTAGCCCTGCCTTCGAAGCGAGGGGTCCCGGGTTCGATTCCCGGCCGGGGCGCACTTTGTGTGGTGAGCATGAAGTTTGTTCTCGGGTCTTGGGTGTTTGTCTTGTGTTTCTGTGTTTGTCCATGCCATGTGCGACACAGGGAATCCTAGTGCAGAGGTATGAGTGTGTAAGTGTGTAAACGTGTCTGTGTAAACGTGTATATAAGTATTGTGTCAGTAATCTAGTTGCTATAGTATAACTAATACTATAGTATAGATAGATAAATACACTTTATTGTACACCTCAAAGTAAAGAGAAACAATATAAATACAGATTATAAAAACTAAAAACAAAATGGAGGTTACAATGGGCGGTATTATCGCTCATAGCGATCTCTTCCAGACAACCTTTGGATGGAGAGAATCTTCTTCTGAATAGTCTGGTGTAGCAAAGTATATTATTAAGCTGCGAGTAGTTATACTTATACTTAAACTACATATCTATTATATTAGGTATATATTAACATATATTAATACATGAAACTAGATTAGATTTCATTATGATCATCGTTATCACTGCGTTATAAGTATAGTACAGTATTGTATATATTATAATATTTAGTATACACTATATATAAATATTGTAATATATATAAACATAAATACTATATCATATATACATACTAAATAATATACAACACTATACTATATTTATAATGTAGGAATAATGATGACCATTTCATAATCTACCAATAGCTTATTTAGATAAAACGTTTCTTAACTGAGTTTTAAATATTTCTAGCGATTGTGCTTTGCGTATTGAGACTGGCAATTCATTCAACAAGCGGAAAACCAGGACCAGGATTTATCGTAGAACCTGGTACGATATGTTGGAGTTTGCAGCTGCAAGTTCCCAGAAGACCTCAGAATGCAGGAGCTAGCAGTCTAAAGAGAGTTTATTTATTTATAAGAGAACCAACATAGTGTACAATAATACATCAATTTTTTTAAATTAAATATTCATTCCTTTGCATTGTACAATTCGAATGCCACTACATTTACAGGTGACGACGAGTAGACAAGTATTGGGATATATGCGAGTAACAGAAAATATAATGTTAAAAAAAAAACAAAACTTTTCCTTCAAATAATATTGAGTAATTGGATTAAAAAGGATATTGTAAAGAAGAGATAGGATATGATTATACCGGCGATATCGAATAGCCACGATAGTTGTAGTCAAAAGTCGAAAGACAAACTCATTTATTCCTTTAGATCTCAAGTATCATTTGGACACGTCAAATTTTACACATGCATGTACACATATTCGTGAGCATATAACGTGTCACAGGATGTATTCTCATTCTTCTTTTCGTGTGAGTTATGTCTCCGAAAGGGCTGGACCGATTCTGACTGGACGTTCACTGGCAGATAGCTGATGATTTAAGGAGTAACATAGACTATTTTTATTCTAGAAAATATCTACGCGTATAGTCGCGGGGAAGTCGCTAGTTGAAAATAAATTTGTGTATAGAATGTTCTCAAAGCGATGAAGGAAAACATTGTGATGAAATCTACGCGTCTTAACATAAAAAAACCTTCATCAATACGTAATGTCACAGTACCACAATAGTCAGTAGTGCGTTTTACGTTTGTTCATATTCATATTCATATTTTTTATTAACCGTAGGGACTCTTCGGAACACTTGGTATAGTCAATAAAACATATCAGGTAGCGGCTGTACATAGGCCTTGTCAAAATGTAAAGTAAAAAATAAACAATTTTATATAACATATGCAGCTGTATAGGGGCCTTGTCAAGTACATTAAAAACATAAATAAATATCTATAGATGTCATAAACAATAATCATTAACTAGGAACAACCTAATTAATTTTGTGCTTTGAGACGGAACTCAGCCAAGCCTCCTTAACCTGCAGATATTCATCGCAAGTATAATAGACAGTTCACTCTCAATTATCGAGAGTAGGCCGGTGTCCCTGCAGTGGGAACATTAGAGGCTGTTACGGACGGATAATAGACAGATTTAGTCAACACCGACTTTATAATTTTTTTTTAAATGTCTTTCTTTCTGATTAATTACAATATTATGTCAGGAATGTTTGTTCTAGAACGACTCTATAGTTTTGATTTTATTTGTTTGTGAGTTTTTAATGAGCGAAGTCTTGGATGTTTCAAAAATCTAAAAACCGTCTTTAAAAGATTCATCTTATTACTCAACCTTAGTGGGTACCATACAATTAGTGTACACCATTAAAATAAAAAGTATTAGAACCTACTACGGCGTAGAAGGCAAAGTTACCAACTGTTTTGTTGGCTATATCCGTACCAGCCTCTAATGTTCCCACTGCAGGGACACCGGCCTACTCTCAATAATTGAGAGTGAATGGGCTCTGATCTACCACGGGAGCCCAATCCGGATTGGTAGATGTCACATGTCGTCGAATGGTTCTAAGACATGCCGGTTTCCTCACGATCTTTTCCGTCACCGTTTTGAGAACGTGGTATTGCGCACATAAATTTTTCAATTGAAAAAACTCATTGGTGCACGTGTGGGTTTGAACCAGCAACCTTCAGATTGAAAGTCGGTGTCTATGTCCCTGGGCCACCACGTTCTCTTGGCTATATATATGGATATATTTAGGCAGTAATTGTTAACTAAACCAGTTTTGTTCTGTTGACGCCATCAATCTAATCGATCTATTTAGAATACAACAACTACCCAACGATAAATATTAGAAAATTCTTATCGAATTGAACAATAGTTATCGATGTTATGAAAATACCTATCACAATGATGTCCTACTACACTAAAATTAGTAATTTTATGTAATTTCTATACTGCAATTCTTATCTGCATTACATAATTTGTAACCAATAAGTTGGGGTGTTTTTTAATTGCATTGTGTGTTAGTATAAAAACGCCTACGGTGTCATTTGAAATCATTCTCAATTCGATTATTGTTTTGTTAGCAACTTAAGCCAAAAAAAAAATGGCCGCCAGATTTATTGCTGTTGTCTTCGCTCAAGCGCTCATTGCTCAGGTAAAATTAATATACAGTTAAAGATAATTAAAAATATTTGACAATTGAACTTGTCTAGCATTTTGCAAGTGAAATAGAGAATTCCACGTTTATTTGTTTTCTGTGGCAATTTTGAGGCCACTATTCCGCCAATGTCAAGTGACAGTACAAGACACAAGATATAAAATCTTTAGTTAAGATTTATTAGGCGATAGCTCAATTGGGCCAGTGAATATTTGACCTGTGAAATAGAAATACAGTAGAAATGCTTAATACTGTTGAAAAAAAAAGAATATTCCTTCTGCCTCATTTGAATTCCAGGCTATGTATTCTCTAGGACAAAATGAAGACCAGGAGAATGAATCATAGTTCTAAAAATAGGTTAATTTTTTCCAGTGTGCAATGAGCCAGTGCATCGGACGCGGACCAATCATCGGCCCAGGCATCGCCGGCCCGTACGGTCCCTACGACGCCATCGCCGGCCCAGGTTGCGGCGGAGTGGCTTCCACTGGCGGCGGATTCATCGTCACCAGTGTCTCACCGATCGCCCCTACAGGCCTCACCGTCGTCTCAGAAAACGCGATCGAAGGCCCTCTAGTCGTCGGTGGTAACTTGCCATTCCTTGCCACTGTCGCTTTGGAAGGACTCTTACCCACTGCCGGTTCTGGCGCGGTTTCCTACGGATGCGGCGATGGCGCTATTGGCATTGTCAGCGAGGGTCCGATCCCGACTGGCATCGTCGGCCCCGGTACGTACGGACCGGGTCTTCCCGCTGGAGCTGCTTACGGACCGGGTATTTCCACTGCGGGTTACGGGCCCGGTTTGGCTGGACCTGGAGTTTACGGGCCCGGTCTGATTGGTGGTCCCGCGTACGGTGGATACGGCGGCATTGGTTGTGGTGCCATTTACTAAGTAGTTATTTGTTTGTTGTTGAGTAGTGAATAAATGTTTTTACATACATAGTTTTGATTTTTATTATGGTCTACCTTGTATCTCAACTCAAACTAATTTGTTCCGTTAGTTCGCACTATGGCCCAGGGGCATAGACGCCGACTTTCAATCTGAAGGTTGCTGGTTCAAAAGCACACGTGCACCAACGAGGTTTTCACTTGAAAAAATTTATGTGTGCAATACCACGTTCTCAAAACGGTGACGGAAAACATCGTGAAGAAACCGGCATGTTTAAGAACCAAAAATTCGACGACATGTGACGTCTACCAATCCGGATTGGACTCCCGTGGTAGATCAGAGCCTATTCACTCTCAGTTATCGAGAGTAGGCCGGTGTCCCTGCACTGGGAAGATAAGAGGCTGATACGGTTTTACACACACAACTAAGCACATTAATTTCACGCAGATATGTCAAATTACAGCCAGTTTTAATGTTTTAGCTAGTCTTATTTGTTAAGTTTACGACTGTTCCAACCCTAACTGATGAACCCGAGGGAAATCAACAGCCAAGAAACTCTCGAAGACAGTATTACATGTTCGCGAATATTATCATGCGTTAGAATGGAGCAAATTCATTCCCAAGCTTTTTTGTCATCTTGGTAATCTGATATTTTATAGTAAGCTTTGGAAATAAGTTTATGTATGATTTTTTTTTCAAATTTTCTTGTTGATAGTGGGTACCTACTTGTATTTCACTCGGGATTTTGTTTGATTCAATGATAGTAAAAATTAATTGTTAATAATGAAATAGTTTTTATGGGATTCCCCTTACGTTCTGATTTTTTTTTAAAACCTTTACACACTCATACATTTGCACTAGGATTCCCTGTGTCGCAGATGGCATGGACAAACAGAATCACGAGACAAACACCCTACCCTAGAACAAACTACATTCTCACCATACAAAGTGTGCCCCGGCCGGGAATCGACCCCGGGACCCCTCGCTCCGAAGGCAGGGCTACTACCAACTACTACTATTTCCTGAATATAATATATATTGTAATATAATGTATAATATACAATATTTTTACGAGGTCACATTATTATTTTATATTCGCCCATTGTTGAAAGATTTGATGTTTCTTTTGTTTAAATTGTAGGGTGTAGAAGGCCAGAAATAAGTATTGAAGTAATTTTTTTATAATTTTCAACTATTACATATTAAGTTTCCAGTATAATAATCGTACTTAGTAAGCGATAATATATATCGTTGTCAAGTTTGTTTAATTTTGTTGCAGTAAATACACATCATCGCCGCTCAATGTGGATAGTACATACAGACAATTCACGTTCAATATATAAACATCGCGTGACTAAAAAGTAAATTTAAATGAATCACGTGTGTACGTGATATTAATACAAATAAATAAAATTGTAGTGTCTGTTTGTAATGTCAAAATCAACAGGTTTTTACTAAATGCATTTGAAAGTATATACGGTGTTATAAGAGAGATACATAGCAAGCGTGGTGGCCCAGAGGCACAGACGCTGACTTCAATCTGATGGTCGCTGGTTCAAACCCAAACGTGCACTAATGATTTTTTTTACTTGAAAGGTTTATGCGTAATACCACGTTCTCGAAACGGTGATGCAAAATATCGTGAGGAAACCGGCACGTCTAAGAACCAATAATTCGGATCCATGTGACACGTACCAATAAGGATTGGGCTCCCGTGGTAGATAAAAGCCCATTCACTCTCAATTATGAAGTAAGCCGATATCCCTGCAGTGGGAACATTAGAGGCTGATATGGGTTAAAAAAAAAACAAAGTTTATAATTGTTATCTCACTGTCTGTTCTGGTCGGTTGGACTGATTTTGACAGGACTTTCAATGGCAGATAAATGATGTTTTAAAGATTAACTGAGGTTAGTTTCATTTTAGGAATTTATAATTTATTATTCGTGTTACCGAGATATTTACCATGATTTGTGAGTTTTGTTGACTCCCGATATTTCGACGCAGTTACATGCGTCATGGTCCCGGGCAAACTGAAGTCTTTGCGAAGTGGAGTGTGCAAATCATTGGCAAACATATCGGTCTAACCTAATAATGTTCATAACCATGATAGTTTTAAAACTTATAATTTTGTTGAATTCCACGCGGATACAGTCGCGCGGAACAGCTAGTAAATATATAAATTGTATTGTAAAGGCCTTGTATTGACAAATCAACTTCTAGGTCACTACAACGCCTTATTCTAAGATTTCATGAAACATGATTTTCAACACGTTTAAGCATTATATCAACGCGTTGCATTCAAAGATAAAGTAAGGACATTAATACCTAAAGGTATTTTTGTGATACTTTAGCATCTTACTTCCTAACTTATATATATTATACTAGCTGTGTTCCGCGGTTTCACCCGCGTTTTTCTCGTTTCCGTGGAAACAGCGCACGCAAAAATAGGTTTTCGATTTTACACCTTGTGTTACAAAATAGCAATTTTATTACGGATCCCTAATTTTGAAAAAAAAAAAACATAGCCTATAGCCTTCCTCGATAAATGGACTACCCAACACTGAAAGAATCATTCAAATCGGACCAGTAGTTCCAGAGATTAGCGCGTTCAAACAAACAAACACTGCAGCTTAATAATATGAATAGTATATTAATGTTATTAATGCGAAAATTAGTTTATTTGTTTGTTATGCTTTCACGCCTAAACCGCTGAATCTATTTTAAAAATTATTTTACCAATAGAAAGCTACATTATCAGCGAGTAATATAGGCTATATTTTGTCCCTGTATTCCCACGGGAACGAGAACAACGCGGGTGAAACCGCGGGGTGGCAGCTAGATGGCGCTGTTACGAGGAATGCACTTTCTTTTAGCTTAGTTCGTAATTTCTCACTAGATGGCGCTATATTACATTACATTTGCTAAAACTATATTAACGCGAGCGTAGCCGCACCCATCACCCAGGGGGTTCGTTTTGGGGATTCAAAAGGTACACATCTATGAATGCGAGCAACTGACATACTGAAAAATTAAGTGAGCAGCAATGGTAAATTGCGAATGGTAAAGAAAAAGAAAGAATGTGTTATTATCTTCATATATTAGTCTCATGTTGGTAATTTGTTGATTTAGTACACAGCACCGTAGCCACCGTAGCCGTAACCTCCGAGGCCGTAGCCATCGTAGCCGTAACCTCCGAGGCCGTAGCCATCGTAGCCGTAACCTCCGAGAGCAGCACCGCAGCCGCAGCCGATATCAGCTCCGTAGCCGAGACCAGCACCGTAGCCAATACCTGCGCCGTAGCCAGGAGCAGCGATGCCGGTGACGATGGGACCCTCCTCAGCGGCGATGCCGATGGCTCCATTACCGCAGCCGTAGGACACAGCACCGGCTCCACCAGTGGGGAGAATGCCCTCGATTGCACAGGTTCCGAGGAAAGGCAGGTTGCCACTGACGGTTAAAATTCCCTCGTACACGTTATCGGACACCACGGAGATGCCGACGGGGGCGATGGTGGAAGCGGTGGCGATCGGAAGACCACCGCCGGTGGATGAAACGCCACAGCCAGCGCCGAAGCTGCCGTATCCAGCCAGGCCGTTGTAGCCCAGATCGAGGCCGTAGCCCCAGCCGTTGACTCCAGCTAGACCAGCTCCGATCCCGCAAGAGAAAGTGGACTGTGAAGAGATAAGTAAATTATTATTAGCGAATTTCAAACAAGTGGCTGAAAAAATACTTTAATTCTTTGTTTCTCGTCGTAAGGACTACACCCTAACATTTAAAAAAAGAAATATCCAAATTGGTATGCAACGGGCGAAGAAAGTCACAGAAAAGCAAAACATGCAATTTCGTATACTTGGATAACATATTTTCCAGTTATTTTGGTTTACCAACTAAACTATTAAACCAATTTTGATGAAATTTCTATGGGACCAATTCGAAAGCATATCCGTTGAAATAAATGAAGATTTTTTCAAATCAGTTGATAAATGACGGAGCAAAAACATAACAAAAATTCAACCGAATCGATGTCTTCTGGAGGTCGGTTGGAAAATGAGATGGTTTTTAATTAGTGTCAATTCAATTGTGAATTAAAAATTCAGCAGTCTTAGCTTGAGATCTCGTGTCATCATCTTATGTCCCCTCAGCAGGCAGGAAACTGCCGCCAAGCAGTATTGCTAGCATTACTATGTTCCGGTGGCAAGGTGTGGGTGCCGATGAAACGTATCGTCCCCGTCTCGGGTGATGGACGCAGCAGGATGAATGCGACTCAGTAAAGATTTGGATCTCATACTGAGTCGCGCGCATTACTGTTGTCATGGGTGAAGGTCACCACTTACCATCAGGTGGGCCCTCAGTTCGTACCGTCACTCATTCAAATAAAAAAAAAGTTCCCCTCGTCCGTAGGAGAGCACCGTTAGAATACCTACACGTTTCCCCTAGGTGGTGCCATTCACTCCCAATTATCTTGGCACAGTTCTACTGCTACTTTTGATTGCTCCTACAATACAGGGCGAATGTCATATTTTGACTGCCTCATAGATTAGTTGGTAGTAGCTCTGCCTTCTGCACTGTTGGTCGTGGCTTCGACTCCCACCCAGGACATAACTATTCTACATTTTTTTTATGTGATTAAGTGACGGAGCGTGCTAAGGGTCCACCTAGTGGTAAGTGGCAACCCCCGCCCATGGCAACAGTAATGCGACTCAGTATAAGATTAATTTATTAATTATAATTATAATACCTGGAGAACCAGTGCACAGACGACGAATAGTGTCTTGTACATGTTTATTTCTGATAAAACAATGACCCAATTCTCTTAGACCGTTAGTTTTATACTACAATACTTACTATCGTTACAATTTTAGAAATAGGTCATTATTAGACAGGTTGGCTCTGATAGCAAGCCAATTCAGGTAAACCATTTTGAGCTCAAGTATCACCTTTATAATAATAACAATTAGGGTTATATTAAAATACTATATCTTCTACGTTCCTTCAGAAGTTTCCCAATTGCATTGAGCCGGTCACGTGTAGAATAATCTAACATTGCTTCATTTACAAACGTTCGGCCACAATCGCTATTTTTTTAAGAAGTATATAAGGGTAGTAAATTTTTGTCAGTTATTCGACTTGACAGAGAATAAACAAACAGAAAACATGTCTACCTTTGCCTTCTTGTTGGTCTGCGTTCAAGCTTGCTTGATCCAGGTAATTAAATATTGTTATATAAATACAAACGTTTGATTATATCTACAGAGCTCAAGAAAAATGGCGGGAGTATTTTTTTTCTCACCGATTTTGGCTATGGATTAATTTCATTCAACCAACCCAGTTCATACATACAGATGTTTGATAATATCTACAGACCTCAAAAAAACAGGTCGATAAAAAACACTTTGTGGTGGTTTGGTAATCGCTTAAAAGCTATCACCAAGCGTATGCTGCATCAACAGTGACGCTAATTCAACGCTGGTTGAGCACGAGAGATTTTTAACGAGTTTCCAAGAGATAATCTAAATAATGCAAAGGAAATAAAGATTTTTCAATAGCAAGTTCAGTGACAGTTCTTTGTATTATCATAAAATAATTTTGTTACAGAATGTGTACAGCCAGTGCCTTTCTGGTGCTGGTCTCGGCTACGGCGCGGGTGCTGGCCTCGGCTGCGGCTGCGGAGGTCTAGGCCTCGCCGGTAACGGTCTCGGCTACGGTGCCGGTCTCGGCTACGGCGCCGGTCTCGGCTACGGCGCGGGCTACGGAGCTGCTGGCCTCGGTGCTGCCTACGGCGGCGCTGGTGTCGGCAACGTGGCCGTGGCTGGAGAGCTCCCCGTCTGCGGCTCCACCGCCGTCGCCGGCCAGGTCCCCATCATCGGCGCCGTCCAGTACGGAGGCCCCGTCTGCGCCGCTGGCTCCGTCAGAATCGCTGGTGACTGCGCCTGCGGTTGCGGATGCGGTGGTATCGGTGCTGGTATTGGTGGTGGCTACATCTACTGAACATTGCACACTGCGGTGTAAATAGCTAAAAATAAATTTGAGTATGTTTATTCATATACAACTTGAAGTTTTACTTTTTAGTAGTGATTCATTACCCTTCATTGCTTTGTTCATACATTGTGTTTGAGTAGAGCAGTGGTTTTATTAATTTTGTTGTTCATTCTGAACTGAATCAGAATTAAAGTGATTCTGATTCTGAAGACTCGAAAGGACGGTCTATTCCCAGTTGCCGCCACCAGTGATGTCAATCAGGGAGTATTCCCGTCATCTTAGATAATTATTTTTCTAGGACCTTTTGCAAATTGGGTACCTACAGGCACGTGCTTAGGAATGTTAGTTAGTCTTAGTGCAACTTGTACCGACATTGGTACAACATACCAGGGGGTATGTTGTACCAATGTCGGTACAAGATTCATCTTGTAGTTCTGGTGATTTAACATTTTAAAATCCTCGAAATTGGTGCGGATTTTGAATTGAATATAAAAAGGAAACACAATAGTGGTTTGAATTGTACTAAAAGAAACATACAGTGCACTTAAAACCAATGTAAGTATTTTTATTTTAAGCTTCTTCTTTCGTGTCGATAAAATAAACCTTTATATAGCATTTGCCTTTATTTATTTTAAGCCATTTGAGTGAGTGTAGTGATTGGTGCAGTGATTGATAATTGTACAATGTACAAACTTACAAAGAGTACGTGAAGCAAGAAACCATGACGTAAAAAAATCCGTAAAGAAATTGCAAATGGAAACATTCCTGCAAATCATTTAGTTGACAAAAATATGTTGAACAAAGCCGAACGCTTTGGCCGATCGTGCCTCTCTATCGCTTGTTCCTCGCTCTCGCTTGCACGCTCGGCTCAAGCGGAATATTCTTTCGGCATGCCACTCTTTATTGTGTAGGATACACTATCGCGGGAATGCAAACGTGACAAGCGGTGAGCTGTTCGCTGCCATTGTTTTCCCACGAATAACTCAGTCAATCACAAATCGATTATAAAAATATATCATTTCTTAATAATCCGACAGCCACGACATAACTTATTACCCTTATTATTATGTATTTAGCCAACCAGCTCGTCCCATCACGTATATCACATTAAAATACACATAAAACTATCACTTTATTCACATAAAAGAGGCCCAAAAATAAAATAGAACAAGTTCTAAAACAAGATAAAAAAAAAAATATCATGGACATATTTCATACAGCGTCATCTGGCCCCAAACTAAGCAAGCAACTAATATTTGAACTACAATAGATATCTGATAGAATACATATAGTACTTTTTTTATAAATACGTACTTTGACGGCTCCGTGGCTTAGTTGGTAGTAGCCCTGCCTTCGAAGCGAGGGGTCCCGGGTTCGATTCCCGGCCGGGGCACACTTTGTGTGGTGAGCATGAAGTTTGTTCTCGGGTCTTGGGTGTTTGTCTTGTGTTTCTGTGTTTGTCCATGCCATCTGCGACACAGGGAATCCTAGTGCAGAGGTATGAGTGTGTAAACGTTTATTAAACGTTTATTATTACTTATAATACATATTAATACCCAGACACAGAACAAACGTTTATGTTCGCACACAGATGCTTGTCCTGGGTGGGAGTCGAAGCCACGACCAACTGCGCAGAAGGCAGAGCTACTACCAACTAATCTATGAGGCAGTCAAAATATGACATTCGCCCTGTATTGTAGGAGCAATCAAAAGTAGCAGTAGAACTGTGCCAAGATAATTGGGAGTGAATGGCACCACCTAGGGGAAACGTGTAGGTATTCTAAGGGTGCTCTCCTACGGACGAGGGGAACTTTTTTTTTTATTTGAATGAGTGACAGAACGAGCTGAGGGCCCACCTGATGGTAAGTGGTGACCCTCACCCATGACAACAGTAATGCGCGCGAGTCAGTATGAGATCCAAATCTATACTGAGTCGCATTCATCCTGCTGCGTCCATCACCCGAGACGGGGATGATACGTCTCATGCGCATGTGATTTCACCGGCAGCCACACCCTTCCACCGGAACACAGTAATGCAACCACTACTGCTTGGCGGCAGCTTCCAGATCTGGTGGCAGTACCTCTCCGGACGAACTTGGCACAAGTTCTACTGGTACTTTTGGTTCTTTTTTAACTACACTTAAGCCAGCCAACTGCCATTCAGACACACATGTTAATAGGTCTGTACCACCAATTTATAATTCAGATATTTATTAAGATATTAATAAATATCTAAAATCAATCACACATGTCCAATGATACATCTCTTTGAAGAACAGACAGGCAGAAAATGTAGGCTAAATAAATGTGTTCCCTTGAGGTACGGAAAACTCTTTTAAGACACGGAACGGAAGGACAAAATGACAACAAGAGATCGTTTAAGAAAATATAATTTCGGGTCAATTTACAAGCTCAAATCGTTTCAGAAGATACCGCCGCGACCGAAGCCTCCATAGCCGTAGCCTCCAAGGCCTCCAAACCCGTAGGGGCCATTAGCGTACCCATAAAGTCCGTTACCGTAGCCAAGGCCATACAATCCATTGCCGCAGCCGAGGCCATAGATACCATTACCGAAGCCAAAACCGCCAAAACCGCCCAAGAGCCCACCGATTCCATAGCCTCCAAAGCTTCTGTAGCCTGCGAAGTCCAAGCCGTACCCAATTCCGCCTTCAGGAGCGATTCCAGTAGCAATAGGACCTTCTTCAGCAACGATTGCAACACCATCTCCGCAGCCATAGGATACGGCACCAGCGCCTGCGCTGCCCATAGCGCCTTCCAAAGCAACGGACCCGAGGAGAGGTAGATTGCCTTCAACGCATAGTGCTCCGTCGTACACGTTCTCGGAGACCACGGAGACTCCGATGGGGGCGACGGGGGAGGAGCTGGTTACGACGAAGGTGCCTCCGGTGGAAGCTGATGGGATGAAACCACCACAGCCGGGGAGACATTGGCACCATACGGTCTGTAAGCAAGAGAAAATCAATTTAATATTTGGCTTCGTAATTTATTTGATAGTAAGTCTAGTTGGGATGCGAAGGGTCATAGAAACACAGCTTGTACTGGTAGATGAAAATCTTTATTTACTTACTATACCAAAACTATTTTTGTCTAATGCATTGTTTTAGTGGTCGGAAATCATCTTGCATTATTCTACTTCCCTTTCTACTGAAACCGGTTTGGGGCATATTGGTTGGATGGTTTCAAAGGTTGGTTCTAGGTGGTGTAGTTAGTACATCTAATTTAGCACACACAATAGTTTAACTTAGATTTCTTGTAAACTGTGATATTATATTCTATTTAAAATAAAATTAAATAAAAAAAAATATTTAGATATAAGTAGGACTACTGAATATACTTTGTGAAGCTATCTTGAAAATAATATTTTGTTATTTTTTATGTTTTGGCTTCACCGTAGAGCGAAGTTTCGTTTGACATTCTCTTTCTTGTCTATTAATTATATGTTTTCGTGATTGCAATACTGATAAGAATTTGACAGTCGTAAATAGTAAGTTTTACATAAGCTTCGACACGCTAAGATTAGGAACTGAACTAACTACGCGCAATGGAAGAAGATACTATTAAATACAATATAAGCAAACTCATAACGTTTCATGTATAATAACAATAAGGACATGAAAATATTTATATTTTTTTTTAACATACTAAGTACCTGGGCAACCAAGGTTTACACGGTTTTTTTTTTTTCAATTGAGTTTTACAAGTAATACAACTAAATTACTAATACAGGTAAATTTACACTGCAAAAGATAAAATTTCATCCAAATTTTGAAACCGTTTCCGAGATACGCGAAATAAATAAATATAAAAACTTTGTAGGAGAAGAAAAGTTTTTGTAGGAGAGCCTCTTAAATATTTATTTTATTCTATTTTTTTAATTTGTTGAGATAGCGGCAACGGAAATACATCATCTATGAAAATTTCAACTCTCTAACTATCACGGTTCATGAGATAAAGCCTGACACACGCACAGACAGACAGACAGATCACAGGTAGACGGACGGACGGACAGCGGAGCCTTAGTAATAGGGTCCTGTTTTAACCTTTGGGTACGAAACCCTAAAAAACAATAAAAATAGGTCGCTATTCTACATATTATACTTGATGACTTTCTTTTAATAAGTTCAAGGTCATTGTTGGATTCAAACCACTACCAACTGAACCGTCAACGATTGAAAAGTTAACTTTGTCTCATCGTTCCATTTTACGTAAACTTGATAATGTAATATTTGTGTTATGAAAGATAAGAAAAAACGCCAATGAACACGATCTCAAATATCCTGAGAAGTCAGCCGCAAGTCGAACACAAACTTTATGTACAATCGACATTTAAAACGGCCCCGAAGTTAGCTGTGATTGGAGCCAAAAACGACCCATTGTTGAGTAAATATGAATGAGTTCGAAATATAAAACACCATTCTGCAGCCAACTTCAGTGTCAGTTACTGTTGTGACGACACAGCTCTGAAGTTAGCGTAAATAAAACACATTGCTGTTTGCCACCACATCGGAGTCTTAGAGTCTTAGTCTTAGTCACCACATTTTGCAGCTAACTTCAGCGCCAATGAACTTCTGTTATTTTGTTAACAAACTATCACCCATGCACACAAACAAGCTCTTTTCTAAACACACAAATAGTTGCCATAATTGCGCACGCGTAAAATGCATCCATTGCTTCTTTGAAGCAACTCAAACAATATTTTCAGCTTCCCATTTCCATCCTGTTCTGGAGCGCAACGTAATTCCCAGGGCATAATTATGAAAATAAACTCATTACATAACTAGAAAATTCTTTAAAATATATTACCTGAAGCATTAAAGCCTGTGCACATAAAAGAAGAACCTTGACCGCCATTTTGTTATTATCTCCTCAAGAACTAACAAAACAATGGCCTATTATACACCTCGCTTTTGTTTTTATACAGGTCTCATTATCAGGAGCTAAAATTCATAAAGAGTGGAAGATTTCTTTGAGACGTAACATTATGCAACGATGCTTTTGGCTGGCAACAAGGACATGTCGCTACTACCAACGCAATTTGGAAATGGCTGTCTTTTATACTTGCTAACCGAGCAGTACAGAGTAAAATTTACAAGCTGCCATTCCATTGCAATAGAGTTTTCGTTCCGACGGCCACAGCGAATAAAATTGTTGCAACTGGTATCAAAACAATACTTTCCGCTTACAAATTGTTGCCAGATTCCCAGTAAAATTAGGTCATGTACCCACTATTGCGTTACATACCTGCATGATAATACTATATTTCGTAACCTTAGAATTAAATGGGTCATTATCTCACGTATTTGTGTAGCTTAGTTACAAAATCAGGAGACACTAGTGGTATATATACGATTGGAAGCTGTCACAAAACATTCAGGATCTTTAATCCCGTTGGAAAAATGAACACTTTTGCCGTGCTCCTCCTCTGCGCTCAGGCTTGCCTGATCCAAGTAAGTTTCAGGGTTTCCACAACGGGGTCTTAACATGACAACAGTGATAGACGAACAGCTCAGCGCCATCCTTATCTCTTCGACATTACCATTCTCCGCACCTAATTATCATTCGAACAGCTAAGGAATGTAGTCCATTTATCCTAGACACCAAAAGTTGGACCTCTGCAAGTCTAATCCAAAAGTCTTCTACACAATCGTTTGCCAACTCATCCTCAAGTAACCAGTTGAGATTGAAGTCTATCGAATTTTAAATGGACAATTTTGACGTTTAGTCCAGCATTCCAAATTTTACAAGTAGCTTATTAAAAGCTGTTTCACGAAACAACAATGATGCGCATGTGCTAACGGATTTTCACGTCTTCTAAGGGTTCACATCTAGGCTTGTAATCGGAAGATCGCTGATTTGAATTCTTCGCTTACAAAGATTACAGTATCCTACTATATCCTCAAAAATAAATTGTAAGGCTGGCATATTCTACCACCAAACATCAGATGGACGCCTGTGATTTTATCAATCTGAATTGAGTACCACTTAGCAGTCCCGTGATTCCATATTAAGAACAGCAGTAGAGGCGTGGACCTACAGAAATCTGAAATACATTTTGGAGTGAATCTTTATTCACTCCATAATCTGTACAACTCTTTCTTGTTACTGACTAGTACATAGTTTCAGCATGAGAGCTGAAGAGAAATTTTGACTGCAATAACTTAGCAAAACTCTTATTTCAGAGCGCATACAGCCAGTGCCTTGCTGGACCTGCTCTGGGCGCCGGTCTGGGAGGTTGGGGCTTGGGTGCTGGAGCTGGTCTCGGCTACGGAGCGGGTCTCGGCTACGGCGCAGGTCTGGGCTACGGAGCTGCTGGTCTCGGCGCTGGCTGCGGTGCTGCCTACGGCGGCGCTGGTGTCGGCAACGTGGCCGTGGCTGGAGAGCTCCCCGTCTGCGGTTCCACCGCCGTCGCTGGCCAGGTCCCCATCATCGGCGCCGTCCAGTACGGAGGCCCCGTCTGCGCCGCTGGCTCCGTCAGAATCGTCGGCGACTGCGCCTGCGGATGCGGCTGCGGCAACGGTTTCATCTACTGAGAAGGACAACTGAATGGAAATATATGCTGATCTGAAGCATTATTTTGGCGTTTTCATTTACTCATAAAACAAGTTAATTTTCGTCATCATTAATCCTCTGCTGGACATATGCCTCTTTCAGTAAGCGCCATTGAGCATTTTCAGCTTTTAGCATCCACTTTCTTCCAGCCACCCTCAGCAAGTCACTCTTCATGGCCGGGAGCCGCCCTACGTTAGGTTTGTCGTCTACCCCAGGGGTTATTGGCGTAAAGTTTGTTTTTTATTGTTGTTTGTTCTCTGTGTTATATTGTAAGTGGCACGGATAAACACAGAAACACAAAACAAACACCGAAGACCCGAGAACAAACTTCATGCTCACCACAAAAAGTGTGCCCCGGCAGGGTATCGAACCCGGGAGCCCTCGCTTCGAAGGCAGGGCTACTACCAACTAAGCGGCGTAGCCATCTAAACATGGCTAAGAAGCATATTTCAAAAACTCAAATCTAGTACTTATTCCTTGAGATCGCAAGTATCGTTTGGACACGTGAAAATTTGTATGCATATTCATGCGCATATAACGTGTAACACCTCCTGTTACACGTTATATGCGGTATATTAGGTATATCATATGCACACAGATATATTCAACTAAAGTCAGTTTAAAATCAGTTTTAGTTTAGATTTTGAGGGGTCCAGTTGCTCACGTCCGTGAGTACCCTTTGAATCCCCACACTTACCCCCTGGGTGGTGCTAAAGGAGCAACAAAAAGTAGCAGTGGAACTTGTGTAAAGTTCGCCCGGAGAATTCTGCCTCCACACCTGGTAATCTGCCGCCAAACAGTAATGCTCGCATTGCTGTGTTCCGGTGGAAGGGTGTGGGTGCCGGTGAAATTACAGGCACATGAGACGTAATATCTCCGTCTCGGGTGACGGGCGCGGCGGGGTGCGACTTGGGTCTTCTCATACTTCGGTCAGGGAGGACCTAAGTTGCATTGCTGTCGTTATTGGCGGAGGTAGGTAGGTTAACATCAGGCGGGCCTCCAGATCGTCCTGTCACTTCGGTTACACAAAAAAGTCAGTTTTGAATGACAGTAGTTCAAAAAAGTCAGTATTACTGCAATATTTGTGAGAAATTGCTGATTATGCATTGTATGTAATTTACTGTTCATTAAATGATGATTTATCACTCATCACCGGTAAAAGCCGAGTTATTTAAAATAGCAATTTTTCAAAATGTAAGCAATTACAATTATTGCACGCGTAACCTTGTTTATATACATTGAAACAGTCCAAAGTATATGGAATATAATTGCATTAAAACTATTGATCTTACTTATGTTATAAAGGCGAAAGTTTGTGTATGTTTCTTCCACCTTCACGCTGAAACGATCCAACGGATTTGGATGAAATTTGGTACCAGGATAGCTTATATCCTGGATTAATACATAGGCTACTATTGATCCCGGAAAACAGGGAATAACACCGCGGGGCGCAGCTATTACGACATATATTAATAATTTTGAAGGGCTAGGCAGAGCCGTAATGAGTCTCTTACATTATCCTAGAAATATACCTGATAAGTGATGAGTACTACTGCCTACTTTTACAAACATTCTTATAAACCTATGCAGCTGCATTGATTCGGGATAAAAAGCTTGTTTGTTAATCCAGTGTATGAGCTACCTTCGAAACAATTTTCATCTAAATCTATTCAGCCGTTGATTCGTTAAGGAGTAACAATATTAGCTGCGCCCCACGGTCCGCACATCCCAGGATATCCCACGGGAATATGTGAGTTTTTCGGGATAAAAAGAAGCCTATGTTTTAATCCCTAATATAAGCTGGTCTGGTGCCAAATTTCATCCAATTCCGTTGGGCCATTTGAGTGTGAAGGAGTAACAAACATACAGAAACATACTATGCGATTTGTCCATGAGTATTAATTTATTATTTCTATTAACACCCAATTTCCCCGGGTTTGTTTGTAATTATAGTTAATAGGTCCTGGATGAATATACTGGCAGAAAAGATTCATACATTGTTATAATTTTATGCCAGATCCAGTCGTTATTATACTTGTTATTTATTTACCAATAAATCTTTATTGTGTAAGGTTAACATAACATAACATTAAACTATAGCTGGCATCCGTATTTCATCTATACAAAAAACTTCATTGAAAGAAAAGAAAAAACTTATATCCAAGCAAATGCTGAATTAGAAGCATGTTGTGCCAATCATTACCTGTACGATGCACGTCTAATTTCAAGTTTATTCAAAGTCAATGTCAAAGTCAAAAATTCAAAAACTTCCATTGAATTCTTTACAAATTACTTAGAAACGTCACTTATTTTTAAATTATAGGTTACTAGCTGCGCCCCGCGGTTTCACCCGCATAGTTCCCGTTCCCGTGGAGAATACGGGGATAAATTGATTTTATTTTTTTCGTTAATTTTCCAATGTTTTAATAGTTATTCTGCTATTCGGGACGGAAACAAATCCAACAAATCAAAAACCATGGCAATCGGTCCAGCCGTTCTCGAGTTATAAGTGTTGTAACAAACACGACTTTCTTTTATATATATAGATTTTATAGAAACCTCAAAAATTGTAGCCTATATGTTATTCTGATGTATAAGCTATATTGTGGTAAAGTTTCATTCAAATCCATTCAGTAGTTTTTACGTGAAAGAGTAACAAACATCCATACATCCATACTTACAAACTTTCGCCTTTATAATAGTAGTAGGATAAGTATATTTCAAGATCATGCGTTCTGCTTACTAACTTTAGCACTTGCTTTAGCACTTGTGCTTAATCTTTGTCTGTATTTTTGTGCTTCGCTAGCGGTTATACTTCGCCACAAATAAATGTATTTGCTTTCTTTCTCATTTACTTGACCAGCCGATGCTTCCACAACACAGCGAAGATTGGAAAAAAAGGTAGGGATAAGGGAGACATTTGCCTAGCATTATAATGCAGTCAGACTATATAAAAAAACAAGATTGAAACTTAATACAAACTTAACTTTATTATCAACGCTTATCAATAAATACCATACCCACAATGTCCTAGACCTCCGATACCCCCGGAGTATAACCCTGGACCATACCCCAAACCAAGGCCGGGTCCAACAGCCCCTGGACTGAGGATTCCTGTAGAAATAGGACCCTCAGTCGCGATGCCGGTGGCTCCATCGCCGCATCCGTAGGAGACCGCACCAGCTCCTGCAGTGCCTAGCGCGCCTTCGACAGCAACTGAGCCCAGGAGCGGAAGATTCCCTTCCACAACCAATGAACCTTCGTAAAGGTTCTCGGAGATCACGTTGAGTCCTGTAGGGGCGATGGGAGAAGCACTGGTCACGGGGAAACCGCCGCCAGTGGACGCGGTTCCTCCGCAGCCGAGTGTGATGCCATCATAGGTGACGCCAGGACCCAGGAGAGCTGCTCCAGCGAGGGGGGATAGACCAGCTCGTCCAAGACACTGGCTGATTACAGACTGGAAATAATTAATAATATTGTTTCAAAACTGTTTTCTTTTAATTTTTTATACACAAAAATATGGTGGGTGCTGTTGAAATTACAAGCGCATGAGACTTTACATCCCTGTCTCAACGTGATGGGGGTAACATGACTTGGGTTTTCTCATACTTCAGTACGGGAGCATACTTCAGTACGCAGCGCGCGCTCGGAAACGGACGTGTGTCGCTGCGCAGTCTTGAATTTAATAATTCGCGATCCGCACGGCTATTAGCCGCTGCCCGCTCCCGCGTCGCTATGGGCTCGCAACCACTCATAGCGAACGAGTTGCTGGCGTTCATACAGAACGCCATCGACACCATGGACGAGGTCAGCATCGTGCAGATCTGCAAGTCCAACTTCAAGGAGGAGGACGTCAGCAGTGGCAAGGTGCTGCTGTTCCAGACGCTCGGCAAAGCTGCCCAGATGCCATCTCACCGGAGGGATGGAGGCGTGAAGAGTCTCCAGGAGATAATCACTCTGCTGAAGGAGACCGACCCGGACGACGTGCCTGCGTTTGTGGCGAGGGAGTTGCATAAATTGCCCCCCGTAAACTTTGATCACGTCGATGTCACCCGCCTTCTTAAGGACATAAATTCTCTTAAGAGGAGTATGGCCGAGGTAAATGTTAAATTAGAGGCATCGGAAAAAACCATCTCGGATCTACGTAATGAATTATTGTTAATTCGTAACTCTGATTCATTAAGTAGGTCATCCCGGGCCTCTAATGTTAACACGTTGCATCGAAATGCTCAAAATGCATCGGTGTGCAGTTTTGCGTCGGCGGATTTCGCTGAGTCTCGCGATTCACCGATCGCCGCCGCCCGCGCCGCGTGCGAGCTGCCCCGCCCCGCGCCCCACGTCGTGTCTTCCCCCGCCGAGAGGACGCCGCCCGCGCCGCAGCGTGTCACGACGCCCGCTCCCGCTCGTGCCTACGCGACCGCCGCCGCTAGCCGGCCTGTGACCCGTCAACTTCGCGCAGATCCACCGGCTAGGGGAGTTTCCTGTGCTCCTTCCCGCAAGGAGAAATATGACGAAGTAGGCTTCGTCAAAGTAGAGAGGAGAAATAGGAGAAAGCCTACGACCTGCAATAAATGTGGGACTGCACCGGCCAGTCAGAATCAACTTCTGCGACCGGCGATTCCCACTACGTTATTGTACGTGTCGCGCGTGCACTACACCGTCAAGGCTGAGGAGGTGGCGGAGTATTTGCGCGCGAAGAGCAAATTTAACCTGAGGGTCGAACGGTTGGAGTCCCGCCATAAAGTGAACTTCAATTCATTTGTGGTGAGGGTGCCGACCGAACATCTGTCGACCTTCATGAAGGAAGAGCTGTGGCCTGAAGGCGTCGTATTCCGGAAGTTCCGAGGCCGACTGCCGAACGCTGCCGCTCCCGCTCCCGCGCCGTCTCTGGCGCCGCCGCGTACAACGTCGCAGACATTACGTTCCTAGTTTCAGTGTTTCTTTGTTTATATTTTTATATGTATTATATGTTAGTCTGTAAGGTATTTATTCTATGGGCTGACGTTTTTAGTATTTATACAAAAAATGTTAATTGCCTGAAATAAAGATTATTATTATTATTATTATTATTATTATTATTATTGGAGTTGTATCGCTGTTGTGCGTGAGCGGCAGTAGCCATTTAACATCGGGTGGGCTGTCGGCTCGTCCCGTCACTTAACCACACATATTTTTGCGTAAAGACAACTATAAATAGGGCAATCAATTTGTTTTGGTGCCAGATTCAACTAGGATCGTCTACGCTATGGTAGTAAAATTAGACAATTATAATAAATAGATATTTTTGTATAATATTACATTGTAAAAAAAATTACCTGGATGAAACACACTTGAGCACAAATAAGAAAAGTCCTGGCTGCCATTTTGAAATTGAAACTAAAATAATATAACACAGTTATCGCTTACGGTTTTATACTAAAAACATGGATGATTTACAAACCTATTTCTAAAATTTGTTTGTAATTATTACATTAATTAATTTTGTAACACAAACACTTACATGATATTCTCAGTGATTTATGTAATATTTATGAAATTGGTTGAAATGTATGACATATCGTTCATGCGGTCACGGTCATGATTAGTAGAAGATAAGGGTTGGAAGTATGGATATGACAAATTGCAATATCAACACACTTTTAGTTTAGTCGTTGCTTAGTGATAGGCCGGGCTGGGCCAGAGTTACTGCGCCCTCCTACAACGCATTCTTACTACCCGCTCAGCCTTTTTGGCCGCAGTTATATACATGCAAAGAATTCAAATTTTCGGTGCTGTTTAAAGTTTCTTACTGCAATTTTCATAATAGCAGTACGTGGAACAGACGTAAACTTAACAAATAAGTTTAGCTAAAACATAAAAACTGACTGTAATTTCACATGACATGTTGTGACTTATAATGCCTAAGGAGCACCTGTGACACGTTACATGCTCATGAATATATTTACTTGTGTGTGTAAAATTTGACCTAATCTAACGCTACTTGAGATCTAAAGGAATAAATGTGTTTGAGTTTGAGTGTAAGTGGTTTATTGATACAATCTACGGGTGTGGATATCGCTAATCGCAGACTGATTTCGTTGATTTTTTTTCAACGAACTTCAACTTCTGAGCATGTTGTCAATACAGCTGTATTTTTTATGTTTTTACCTCAGATCTCCGTCATTTATGAAACTATTTTAAAAATTATTCTTTTATCTGATAGGATATGATTTCAGATTGGTCCCATAAAAAATATTAAGATCTGTTAAATAGTTTAGTTGTTAAATTAACATAAATGGAAAATATGTCATCCAAATAAACAGGAAAGTTCGTATTTTGCTATCCTGTGACTTTTTTCTTCGCTCAGTGTATACCGATTTGGATGTTTATTTTGTAAAATGGTAGGAGGTACCCCATGAGGATGAAAGTATAGAAGTCGGATTATTTTATTTTTTAATTTGGCTCCTTGTTTATTTGAAAAGATGCAGTTCGGATGCAACTTTTATGGGCAAAATCTCTTCCTCGTTTTCGTAAACAATTAAAAAGTATTATATGCATCATGAAATAAAATATGACTTCAACACACCATAAAATAAAATAAAAATATGTGTCTATGTATCAAAAATATTGCAAACATAAAACATACATACACATATATACAAAACGTATAGGATACAAGCAAGCAAGAAATGTATTTCGCTCCGTGTACTTCAATGCCGACTGACTGACTGAACTGACTGATTGTCAACTACTGACAGTTGAAAGGTATGACATAATCTCTACATAGTATAAACAATTTCGTTTCGCTTTCCGAGTCTGTCTTTTCATCCACTAAGCAACGGGTTTTGATGCAGTTTTCTATATCTTTTAGATAATTTTTCAGGGATGGTTTATATGTATAATACATGCATGTTATAGTAGAGAAATTGCCGATAATTTTAGGTTTTTTTTAATGATGTCGTAAACAAATATTTTTGGTCGCTTACATTGCTAATGTTAGCCAGCATACCTTACGAGATAAACCAACATGATGTAGTACGGCAGAGGTTCCCAAAGTTGACTGGACCGCGACCCACCCAACAAAAACTTTCGAATTCGAGACTCACCTTTGGTTAAAAAGGGGCATAACTATGAATAAAGGTCTGTTCAAACAAGAAAAAAACATTCTGTTCCAATCGAAAGCATCCCCCGAACTTGCCACCCGTCTGAAGTCGTCCGCTCAAACTCATTTATTCCTTTTGATCTCAAGTATCATTTGGACACGTCAAATTTTACAAATACATGTACACATATTCGTGAGCATATAACGTGTCACAGGAACTCCTTAAGCATATTAGATTACGTAAGTAAGTACGGTAGATGTATCGTTCTCTTTTTACTACGGCCCACCCAATATTCCCTTGCGACGCACTGGTAGATCGCAACCCATACTTTGGGAATCGCTGTACTATGCTGTATTACTACTTAACAACGGGTTGATGATCTGTAAAGAACATCTAAGCGAGTTCCATGCTTCAATGCTATTTACATGATAACAAATCGTAATGAACGTGAGAAAATACTGATTAATTTCTTAGACGATAATAGTTATTGAAAAGAAAGTCACGTACATAAACGGTTTTGAACTTGAATTTATTTATTAAAAATCACTAAACATGATTTAGTACCTACTTTTAACCGACTTCCAAAGGAGGTTATCGGTTCAATTGTATTTATTTTTAATGTTTGTTACCTTAGACGTTACTCCATCATTTATTGACCGATGCTAAATTTTGTTCAATAGATTGGTTTTGAAATCAAAATCCGTATCCGTACCAGCCTCTAATGTTCCCACTGCAGGGACGGTCTATTCTCGATAACTGAGAGTGAATGGGCTTCGATCTGGTACGCCTTTTCGGTAGAAATACATTGGAACTTGTGAATACGATACTAAAACCTTTGTAATGTGTTTATATAAAATAAAATAGCCCTTTATTTCTACTACACATAAAATTTACAATCATTTTCCCTTTATAAAACATTAAGTAGTAATGTTTTATAGTGAGTGTAGGCCTCCCCTAAACTTCTCAGATACATACCGGTTAAAATCATAACCCTCCTTTTTCATCCACCGTAGTCAGATAAAATCTTTTTTATTAAATACCATGCGGACGAGGTCGCGGGAACCAACTATTTGTAGATTAATATATTTTGTTCATTATTATTTATAATTTTAGTTCACTAATTTACTAATTAAACTAAATTATTAACTACTAGCTGCGCCCGCTGTTGGACTTCCTACGGGAACCGTACATTTTTCTGGGACAAAAAGTAGCCTATGTGCTACTCCAGACTATAATCTATCTTTGTGCCAAATTTCATCCAGGTCCGTTCAGCCGTTCTGGCGTGATTGAGTAACAAACATCCATCCATACTCACAATATTCGCGTTTATAATATTAAGTAGGAAGGATAGTAGCGTGGTGGTACAACCGAATTGCACTGTATCTAAGTTACTTTGAGAATAATGATCACATTCTTGAATATCTTTAACTATAGTGGGAATACCAAGAAACTGTCACTTGTGGAACGTTCTGGAGCGTATATCTGTTTTCAGAAGTCAAAGAGTTTCTCAGAACACTGCTCACCATAAATGGATCGTCTCTCGATGAAGTGACTCTCTCTCTGCACATCTCGTGCACCCTCAGTCTGCCGATAACGTTTAACAACTCGAAAGATGACGGATTTTGAAAATCGCAATGTCAGAGCCACTTCTTTATAACTATGACAATTTTCAATTAAAGTACAGTACCGAAACGTGAGCTGAGCTAAGATCAGGCTTTGACCCTTCAGGTATTCATTGATATGTAAGTGACTATTGCGATAGGTATTCGTGGAAAAAGAATTTTATGAAATGAATACGCACACGTCAACAGTGAAAATAAGAAATAAACGAAAAAAAAAAACAAACGAAACCCTGAAACAAAAGACGAAGTAATTCTTATTTAAATTAAATATTAAAGTATATGTGGCTAGTTTGTACTAAGGACTTTTTGTTCATATTTCAGTCTTTTTATTCGACTGATAAAGCGTTCCTCTAATCATGTCCCTAAGTCTATTTAAAATAACGTTGGTTCTCATAGTAAAAATAGTACTATAGAAAGTTGAAACGAAATGATACAACAGTAAACTATTCATTCAGCATTATATTTCTTGTCAGGTTCCTTAAGCACATTCGTTTTTGTCATTCCATTCAGTAGTAGCCGAGACCACCGATACCAGCACCGATACCACCGCAGCCGCAACCGCAAGCGCAGTCACCAGCGATTCTGACGGAGCCAGCGGCGCAGACGGGGCCTCCGTACTGGACGGCGCCGATGATGGGGACCTGGCCGGCGACGGCGGTGGAGCCGCAGACGGGGAGCTCTCCAGCCACGGCCACGTTGCCGACACCAGCGCCGCCGTAGGCAGCACCGCAGCCAGCGCCGAGACCAGCAGCTCCGTAGCCCGCGCCGTAGCCCAGACCGGCGCCGTAGCCGAGACCTGCGCCGTAGCCGAGACCGGCACCAAGACCGGCTCCGTAGCCGAGACCACAGGAGCAAGCGGTGGCGGCACCCTTAGATGAAAGAAAGACATTGTCAGCAATAATAGATTCAAATTGTTAAAGCAATTTGTAACACTTATTGTGGAATTCGAAACGGTTTTTTCTAGAGAAGTAGATCCAAAACACGTTTCAGTTGATACATAGAACGTAAATGAAAAGGATATTAAGATTGTTAGTGAATAAACTTACGAAAGCCAAACAAGCGATGAGGACGAAGCTGAAGGAAGACATGTTGTTCAAATTAAACTGAAGTGATCCAGAATGGTTTGGTACATAAATATGAACGGTTTTATACCAATTTCTCGAAAATATTTCCCAACGTTTATCATAGTCAAGGACATGCCTGAATAGAAGAATGCGTTGAACAAACAACACGTAAAATAGTTCAATGTTGTAATAATATTGATTACCTATATTTTCTTCAAAACAACACACATACTTCATGGTTTCACAATTTATGTATTTGGATAAGGTGTGGCATATAAAAGATTGTATGACTAATAGGAGATCATTGTAAAGTACAGTTTCGTACAAGCATCAAAAAAAATGGCAGCCAAAGCTATCCTCGTCCTCTGCGCTCAAGCCCTTCTGGCCCAGGTAAGAACCTTAATTATATACTACTATCCTAAGTTAGTGGCTTAGTAAAGTCACTTGTATAATTATAGTATTAGTTAATAAACTTATTAAAAGATTTCTAGGTTTATAAATTAGTCTTCAAGATTATGACCAATTAGTTTTTAACATTACTAATTTATTTATAGGCATAAATCTCGTGAAAAGCTTCCAATATTGGTTTAGCACATATAGTTTTTTGAGTCATGATTTGCTTATACGTTATAGAAAAGTCAATACATTGAAATCGAAGAAATAGGCTACCCATATCCACCCAACATGAGTGAAAACTACATTAATATCTAAAAAGCAATGTATATTGATTCATTGATCATTGACAAATTCATTGATTTATTCCAACTTCCAGGTCGCTTTCAGCCAGTGCCTGAACGGTCTTGGTAACGGTTTCGGTCTTGGAAACGGTTATGGCCTTGGCAACGGTTACGGTCTTGGCGGTTACGGTGGTTTCGGCGCCGGCGCCGGCTGCGGCTGCGGCGGTGTAGCTTCCACCGGCGGTGGCCACGTGGTCGCCAGCGCTTCCCCCATCGCTCCCGTCGGCGTCTCCGTGCTGTCCGACAACGTGTACGAGGGTGGTCTCTGCGTCGGCGGTAACCTGCCTTTCCTCGGAACCGTCGGAATCGACGGCGTTCTCCCCACCGCTGGTGCTGGTGCCGTGTCCTACGGCTGCGGCAACGGAAACATCGGCATCGCCGCCGAGGAGGGTCCCATCGTCACCGGCATCGCTGCCCCTGGTAGCTACGGCCCCGGTATCGGCGCTGGTCTCGGCTACGGTGCTGGTCTCGGCTACGGCGCTGGTCTCGGTTACGGAGCTGGTCTCGGCTATGGCGCTGGTCTCGGCTACGGCGCTGGACTCGGCTACGGCGCTGGCATCGGCTGCGGCTGTGGTGGTCTTGGTGGCATCGCTTACTAAAACGGAAACTGAACTTATTGAAAAATATACATACAATTGCATCGAAGAAGTTCCCTTTCATTTTGTCCCTATTATAATAATAATAACGCTTATAGACTAATACATCTACACAAGAATTTCTCGTGTCTAAGATGACACGCACAACTACACAACATAAACGCCCAACATAAAACCGGGCTCACTGGGAGAGGCCTATGTCCAGTAGTGGACTGATGTATACTGATGATGAGTGATAAGACCCGAGAACAAACTGAGTTAACACAGAAAGTATCTCCCAGCGAGGGATGGAACCCGTTACCTTCGCTTCGGAGGCAAGGTCACTAACCAACATAAAAACTGAGCCGTCGACTTTTTTAACTTGTGAAACAAGTCAAATGTGACTAATATTACGTCTCTTTCCTTCTTCGATTAGAAGCTTTTGTTAATTTTGAGGTCCAAAATATATGTTAGATAGTATGTAGGGTCTGATAAAATATATTTCATAGTGTCCCAACAGTTAATTTGTCTTTTAATTGTAAAGTTTTTTATTTCCAAATTTATTAAAAAATCATTTGCCGAGTGTATGTAAGTGCATCTCTTTAGAACGGCTGAATGCTTTGATCTACCACGGGTGCCCAATCCAGATTGGTAGATGTCACTATGTCTTCGAATTTTTAGTTCTAAGACACGCCGGTTTTCTCACGATGTTTTCCTTCACCGTTTCGAGAACGTGGTATTGCGCACGAGTGGGTTTGAACTAGCAACCGCCGGATTTCAAGTCAGCGTCTGTGCCCCTAGGGTACCTCGCCCTCAAAATTTTTGCCTATTCCAAAATAAAAATAAAGTATGATTTCCTGCTCAGATCAGAGTAAGCTTACATTTTTTTTAATGTTTTTATTATAATTGTTATCTTGTATGTGTGCTGTTAGAATGTATTGACATTACCAAGTGTTCTTCAATGTACCAAAGGTAAATAAATAAACTATACTACTCGTATACTATACTATCAACACCACAACTATTCTACATAGGTACGCTACGCAACCATTGATAAAATTGATAGTTAAGTTTATTTAGTAAATATAGTGAATTCTTGGGAGAACAAGTTGCTCTCGTCCATAGATGAGTATCCTCAGACGCCTTATACTTGTCCTCCGGCCGGTGAGAAAAAAGCAGCCCAAAGCAGCAGTAGAACTTGTGCCAAGTTCATCCAGAGTAGCACTGCCTCCACACCTGGTAACCCACCGACAAGCAGTGGTACACTCGCATTGATGGTTCTGGTGGAATGGTGTGGTTTCTGGTCAAATTACAAGCGCCCCAACGTCCCTTTCGTTACATACCCCAACGTGACGGCAGTACTTCTCCAGGTGAACATTGCACAAGTGATACTGCTACACTGCCAGCTGTTGCTCCTTTAGCACCTATGGGGAACGGGTAGAGGTTTTTTATTTATTTTTTTAAATTTGAATGCGTGGCGTAACGAGCTGAGGACCTGATGGTAAGTGGTAACCCTCGTCCATGACAACAGTAATGCGCGCGACTCAGTATGAGATCCAAATCTTTACTGAGTCGCATTCATCCTGCTGCGTCTTTCACCCGAGACGGGGATGATACGTCTCATGCGCATGTGATTTCACCGGCAGCGACACCCTTCCACCGGACCACAGCAATGCAACCACTACTGCTTGGCGGCAGATTCCAGATGTGGTGGCAGTACCTCTCCGGACGAACTTGGCACAAGTTCTATTACGGGTCTCACCTACGGACGCGAGCAACTGGACCCCCCCAAAAGATACTCACCTACGGACGCGAGGAACTGGATCACCCATAGTATAAACTATGCTCAGTATTGGGGCTAGAATATCGCTGTGAGAAATGACCATGAATATTTATTTTATTACCTAATAGACATACTGCCCTAGTTATCAGTGCTGCATCAGCATGGTTCAGTGAACTACAAATTCGCTGATTAGAAATATCTCACGGTTGAACGTGACCGCAAGCGTTTCGTATCACAAGGTAAATTGATACAGAGTGCAGAGTACAAGAGTACAATATTTTGCTTTTCTCTATCCATATATATACAAATTAATAAAATTAAAGTGTCTCTTTGTAATGTCAAAATGTCAAAACAGCTTTTTGCTAAATGCGTTTGAAAGTATGATTTTACTTATTAGCCCCCACACTAGGATTCCCTGGGTTTTGCGCTTAAAATTGAGCTATCGCGTTGCCGTTGGTCATCCATCTTGGTAAACCAAAGACAGTCTCTTTAGTCTCAAGATGGACGACTATTGATTAGTTCTAAATACGGTACGGTACTTTCAATTACAATAAGTCAAATTTACTTATCCAAATATTAATTCTACGAGCCGTAAACTTTGTTTGATACAAGATCGGACGCACACAAAGATGCGTTTGTATGTGTGCGTGCATTATCATGCGTTTTACGCGGCCTGTACTCTGTATCATTTTACTTTGTGGCATTAGGTATGTAGCGCACGTGCGATCATAGATGTAATCTTCTTAGATATTCAATAAATTATCACGTTTGCCACGACTGAAATCTTTTAAGGCTTCCGTACTTCAAAATGTATAAACGTAACTCTTATAGGATCAATTTGTTGTCCGTCTGTCTGTCCGTCTTTTTCTCACGAATGCGTGAAATTAATATCAAATACTCAGGTCCTCCTCCATCCCCCCTGTTTCCAATCAATCCCCCCTGTCTCTCAATTTCTAGCAGCAGTGAAAAAAATAAAACTTCTAAGTCAACACAATCAAAAGCTACGGCCGTTTTTCCGCATATTTTGAATTTCGCAAGGGAATCAAAACCTATAGGGTACTTCCCCTCATTGACATTAATATGGGAGAATCGGATAGACTTCACAAGACCACTTAAAGATACACTTATTAGTGACTGATACACTAAGAGACAATTGACCAAATACAATCATACAGACAGACACCCACCCTTAAACTTTCAGGGTTGACTGAATCACAGATATAATAATACTATACACTGAATTAACCATAACTGTAGCAGTGAAAACGGTGCAATCAAAAGCGTATACGATATATCCATTTCGAATGACGGACGAGCGCGAATTGGGCATTCTCATACTTCGGCCGGGGGGTTGTTATGGGGGGAGGTAACCTCATCATGTGGGCCTTTAACTCGTCTCGTCACTTTTGTAACTTGAAGTACGCAAATAAAACACAGATTAGGATTTTGTTGCCAAGTATATTTTAAGGGGAGTCATGAGATGTTTGAGGTAGGCATTTTTTTTCTTTAGTAGCCTCTGATACCAGCACCGCAGCCGCAGCCGCAGCCGGTGCCGTAGCCGAGACCAGTACCGTAGCCGAGACCAGCGCCGTAGCCGAGACCAGCTCCGTAGCCGATACCACCGATACCAGGACCGTAGCTACCAGGGCCAGTAATGCCGGTGGCAATGGGACCCTCAGCGCCAATACCGATGGCTCCGTTGCCGCAGCCGTAGGACACGGCACCAGCACCAGCGGTAGGGAGAAGGCCTTCGATTCCGACGGTTCCGAGGAAAGGCAGGTTGCCGCTGGCGCACAGAGTGCCTCCGTACACGTTGTCGGACAGCACGGAGAGACCGATAGGAGGGATGGAGGAGGCGCTGGCGATTACTTGGCCACCGCCAGTGGAGGCTACACCACCACAGCCGAGGCCCCCAAAGCCAGCCGCGCCGAAGCCAGCGGCACCCCAGCCAGCGCCAAGACCGTTACCAATGCATGCGCTAAGTGCAGACTGAAAAGAAGTAAATCATCATATAAATGCGAACGTTTGTAGCTATGTATGTTTGTTACTCCAGCTTGGCCTGGCAATGGATGGAATTTGTTATGAAGGTAATTCATACTTTGGTTTAATACATAGGTTACTTTTTTTCTCAAAAAGTATTCCCGTAGGATGGCCAATTATAGGCCGAAAGGTAGGGTACATACTTTATTAATATATATCATCTTTTTGTACGAGTCTTTCATGCAATACTTTGACTTTGACTCTGGGGCGCAGCTAGTACTATATAACATTAAAGAGACGACCAAATTCCTGGTTTTAGAGTGGTAGATCATCTCCAGATAATCAATGGTTGAAACTTATATCCTCCAATCATCGCTCTGGAAATTCCTTTGAGTCAGCGTTTTTGGTCGAAACTTTATCCTCCAATCATCGCTCAGGAAATTCCAGTCAGCGTTCTTCACAGGCATTTATCAAACGCTTTTAAATATATTTTTTTGTTTATTCGTTTAGATCAGGACTTTCTGTGTTAAAATAAACTTTCGATTTTAGAAAACCTTGATTTAATTACAGATTTGATTAAATGATTGGCGGCCAAACGCTTGGCTATACGTTAATAAAAAAAAAACAGCAATATTTTTACCTGCACCAGGAGAGCTTGGGCGCAGAAGATGATAGTAGCTTTGGCTGCCATTGTTGTTTTTTACTGTTGTAGTAATAAGAATAACAAATCTCGGAAAACATGGATTCCTTTTATACTAACTCCTTTATCAACTGCACGACGCAGATTTTAGTTTCGAAATATTTAATCGTTATTTCGAAATAATGCACGTTGGATGTTATTAAAAACATTTGTACAAATATAATTCAACAGATACAACGGAAGATACATCTCATTAGCACCCCAGGTTTACTGGATGAAAACTCTTTTCATATTTAAGTTCGCCTGTGTACATACCTTTCTTCCTCATCTTTGTATTGTCTTTTTATGCTGTACCTACAATAAAGAATTATGAATTATGAAGATGTCCTTAATAAACACTTTATCGAAACTTTATAAATAGTTTTGGATCCTGAATCTTAGATCATTCTGAACATGGCCTCATGGCTTAGTTGTAGCTCTGCCTTCTGCACTGTAGGTCTTGGGTTTGATTCTCACCCAGGATATGCGCTGGTGTGACGAACATACATGTTTCTTCTGTGTCTGGGTGTTAATGTATTATAAGAATATACAAAAAATAGTACTATATATATTCTATCCTGGTACCAAATTTCATCGAAATCCAATGAACCGTTTGAGCGTGAAGGAGTATCAAACATACACACACAAACATACTAACATACGCCTTTATAATAGTGTAATAATACAATAAAACAAGAGTAAAACCGCGGGGCGTAGCTAGTAAATCATAAACGTGCAAATAAAAATAACATTCAAGAATGAAACGCATCTAACTGCCTTGAGAATACTCTACTTATCAATAAAATACTCGAAACGGAATCTGGTACAATTAAAAGTCACGTAGGTAGTAACCCCAATGTTGTGATGATGAGATGCAGGTGTTTATGTATTGCACTGATTATGTATTGAGATATTTCACGCGAAGGGGAGTCCCCGTACAAAAAGGTTATTCGGGGACTCCCCTTCGCCCTTACCTAGGTTTCAGTTTTGCTAGTTTGGGGTTTGTCTAACGTCTATTATTATTTCCGTACCAGCCTCTAATGTTTCCACTGCAGACACCGGCCTACTCTCAATAATTGAGAGTGAGGGCTCTGATCTACCACGGGAGACCAATACGGATTGGTAGCTGTCACATGTCGTCGAATTTTTGGTTCTAAATAAGACATGCCGGTTTCCTAATGATGTGTTCCGTTACCGTTTCGAGAACGTAGTACTTCGCACATAAATTTTTCATTTGCAAAAACTCATTGGTGTACGTTTGGGTTTGAACCAGCGACCTTCAGATTGAAAGTCGGCGTCTGTGCCTTTGGGCCACCATGCTCTATTATTATTCATTAGCTGTATATACGCTATCTTACCTAATTTCAACTAAGTCAATTGACACTGAATGGAAAAACGATCGCGTATATTTTGTTAATATATCGCGTCGACGTGACAAAACGAATCAAGTGCTTTGCTAGGTATAGTCACGTAAAAATACATTAGAACTACTATTGCGTAATTTTTGTTGCTATGGCAATATGACGATCCTGTGTTGTCGTTGGCATGATCACAGAAATACGCATAAACAACTTCAAAAACTGCATGCTCTTTAAACTATTTGGGGGTATAGATGCTCGCGAACTTTGAGTCCATACACGTACTCTCTGAATGGTTTGGTCCTTTAGCAAAAGGACCAACAAAAATTAGCTGTAGAACTTGTTCATTCAAGTCCAAGTCCGTCGGGAGTAGTCGCCTCCACATGGATCTGTGCCAAACAGTGGTGCACTAGCATTGCTGTTCCGGTGGAAGGGTGTGGGTGCCGGTGAATTCACTACGCCTCGGGTCCTTATATAATACTTCATTGCTGTTGTTATCAGCGGAGGTAACTTAACAGCAAGTGGGCCAAAGAAAAGAAAAATGTTCCTCCGGCCGGGAATTCACGGGAAAATTCTTGAAGACGATTATTATTATATTGAAACCTACACGGATAACCTTTCTGGTTATCTACTGGACCATCGTGTGAATTACATTTATTTCTTCCTAGCTGCGCCACTATTTTGTATTGAATTGTACTGTAGACTTCAAAAGGAGTAATTTTTGAAAACCACCAGGATTACATAAGTTCAGTATAATCATTTATTTGTATAACAAATATTCCATTCAGTAGAAGTATCCGGAACCGAAACCACCGCATCCGCAGTCGCAGGCGCAGTCACCAGCGATTCTGACGGTGCCAGCGGCGCAGACGGGGCCTCCGTACTGGACGGCGCCGATGATGGGGACCTGGCCGGCGACGGCGGTGGAGCCGAGGACGGGGAGTTCGCCAGCGACGGCCACGTTACCGGCACCAGCGCCGCCGTAGGCAGCACCGCAGCCAGCGCCGATACCGGCGGCTCCGTAGCCCAGACCAGCGCCGTAGCCGAGACCGGCGCCGTAGCCGAGACCGGCACCGTAGCCGAGACCGTTACCGGCGAGGCCAAGACCTCCGCAGCCGCAGCCGAGGCCGGCGCCCGCGCCGTAGCCGAGACCGAGCGCTCCAGCACCAGCGAGGCACTGGCTGTACACAGTCTAAAACAAAGAAGAGAGTTTTACACTAAAAGCAGAAATTCTTCCCGAAATTTGAATTGGCGGAATTTGAGCTCCCAAACGTATCTCAATTGAATTTGTTGCCTTACAAGGAAGAATAACTTATATTTACTATTCCAAATCTTTCATGGATTTAAAGACTGTTTATGAATAAACAATGAAATATATAAGTTTCAGTAAACATGCCCGCGATTAACCACCATGAAATGGAAAAACAGAGATCTTTCCTCCAAATAATAATAGTAAAGTTATATTTGGAGGGGTACATACCTGGAAAGCCAGAGCGCAGACGAACAAGAAAGCGAAGGAAGACATGGTTGATTTTTTCTCTTCAGTAATACTGAATGTAAATGGAGAATGTAAAGGTTATATAGGTAAAAAATACTGTTTTGAAATCACAATGTAAATGAATGTCGTTATCAAACTGAACAGCATCATGACCATGTTGAGAAATTTTGCGACATGATTGAGGATGTAATAACTACGAAATTGGGTCAGAGTGTGATACGATTTTGACATGTTATAATCGACAGGGTTGAAAATAAACCTATATACAAAATACGTGATAAAAAAAACTAAATCATAACATGATTTAGTTTTCTATCACGTAATTTACGTAACGAGTTTCGGAATAACAAGCAAAGAAATGTATATAATATTCAAAATGAAGGTTAAATATCATTCTTGAGTTCATCCTCAAAGACAAACAAACAACATGGCATTCAAGGCTGTCCTCTTCGTCTGCGCCCAGGCTCTCCTGGTAAGCTCTGCCTTCAGCCAGTGCCTCGCTGGACCCGGCTGGGCTGGTAACGGACTCGCTGGCGGTTGGGGAGCAGGAGCGTTGGGAGCAGGAGCGTGGGGAGCAGGCCTGGCCGGCGCCGGCTGCGGCTGCGGCGGTGTAGCTTCCACCGGCGGTGGCCACGTGGTCGCCAGCGCCTCCCCCGTCCCTCCCGTCGGCGTCTCCGTGCTGTCGGACAACGTGTACGAGGGTGGTCTCTGCGTCGGCGGCAACCTGCCTTTCCTCGGAACCGTCGGAATCGAGGGCATTCTCCCCACTGGTGGAGCCGGTGCTGTGTCCTACGGCTGCGGTAACGGAGCCATCGGCATCGCTGCTGAGGAGGGTCCCATCTTCACCGGCATCGCTGCCCCTGGTAGCTACGGCCCCGGTATCGGTGCTATCAACGGTCTCGGCTACGGAGCTGGTCTCGGCTACGGCGCTGGTCTCGGCTACGGCGCTGGTCTCGGCTACGGCGCTGGTCTCGGCTATGGCGCTGGTATCGGCAATGGAATTAACGGCATCGGCTGTGGATGTGGTATCTACTGAAGATAATTGTAGGTTAAGCTTTGGTGATTTATACTATGCACAAAATAAATGCAAAATTAATCAACCATTCCATTTATTTTACTGATCTCCTTAGCTTTTATGAACCTTCCTTGGGACATTACATGCACAGGGATATTTTTTTTTTCTTTATGTGAGTAAGTGACGGAACGAGCTGAGGGCCCACCTTATGATAAGTGGTGACCCTCGCCCATGACAACAGTAATGCGCGCGACTCAGTATGAGATCCAAATCTTTATTGAGTCGCATTCATCCTGCTGCGTCCATCACCCGAGACGGAGATGATACGTCTCATGTGCATGTGATTTCACCGGCAGCCACACCCTACCATCGGAACACAGTAATGCAACCACTACTGCTTGGCGGCAGATTCCAGATGTGGTGGCAGTACCTCTCCGGACGAACTTGGCACAAGTTCTACTGCTACTTTTGGTTGCTCCTTTAGCACCACCCAGGGGGTACGTGTAGGGAGTCAAAGGGTACACATCTACGGACGCGAGCAACTGGACCCCCTAAATATTATAACTTATCGTTTGATTTAAAAATAATTTGATTTTAATTATTTATAATAATAATTATTATTAATTATTGATAATTACTTGAAAACTTTGATCAATTTTCTCTATTTCTAGAATACAAAGATGGAACAAATTGGCCTACCTTTATGAACCGCTAATCTTGTTATTATTAAATAGGTGATCAGCAAAATTTTAAAACTCATTACCACCATATTTTTTACCGTGTACTTATATAATATGATAAACTATCATTTGACACTTAGAATAGAATAGAATAATTTTTATTTCGGACATTCAAATAAATACTCATACTCATACTCATACTCATTTATTTCACCGTAGGAACCATAATGGTTACGTCAAAATGAAACTAAAATTAAAATTAAAAATTATACACATACTTTTAAACACAAGATCCATAAACTTGTTAATAAAACTTTTCCTTATAATATTATATTGTAATATGTTAGTATGCCTCACTGAAAATTTTATTTTTTGTTTTGAGCAAGATGAATAGCCACCCAGTGCTTAGTTATGGGACTATCCATGCCCTTAATAACGGATAAGAAGCTGTTGGCGCTGCCGCGGATGCGAGACATCAGGGAGGCAGCTCTTTTCCGCACAATACAATAAAAGTCATCTACGTGAGCCTCCGCAAACATTCCTGATGCACTACAGAATCGCGGCAGCCCCAACAACAATCTAAATCCGTTATTACCTTAAATCATATGAATTCAAGAAAATAGAGTTCAAATCGGATATCCCTTTAAAATATTATGTGCGAGTTGCGCCCCGCGGTGTTACTTGCGGTTGGTGATCATAACTGCAATTATCCGCGATCAAAAGTAACCATGTGATAATCCAGGATATAAATTATCCTGGTACCAAATTTCATCCAAATTCGCTGAGTCGTTTAAGCGTGAAGGAGTAACAGACATACTTAATCACATACCTACAATCTTTCACTTTATAATAATAGGTGTGTGAATATGACTCCGCCCCTTTTTGTCAAAATAAAACACATTTGTTCGCTTACAAAATTAAAAAAAAAATTATTGAAAGTATGCTCCATCTGCAGCTACAACCTTCGCCCATCGTTCAGGTAGTTTTCGTATTCCTTGCTGGAAGAAGTCCTGGTCTTTTGAGCTTATCCAGTTGTCAATCCAAATTTTGATACTTTCACATGAAGTAAACTTTTCTCCAGTAAGGTCTGTCTGCATCGTCCGGAATAGGTGGTAATCCGAAGGAGCTATGTCTGGTGAATATGGCGGGTGGGGTAACACTTCCCAGTCCTGTCCCTCTAAATATCTTTTTACGACTTCTGCGGTATGCGGTTTGGCATTGTCATGCTGAAGAACTAATTTGTTATGTCTATTCACCCATTCTGGTCGTTTTTCTTCTATGGCTCGCTTCAAACGCATTAGTTGTCGTCGGTAAACTTCTCCATTAATAGTTTCAGAGGGTTTGAGCAACTCATAATATACAATACCTTTCTGATCCCACCAAATACAGAGCATGACCTTGGCACAGTGAATATTTATTTTTGGCTGTGATTGGCCTGGTTCGCCTGGTTTCACCCAAGCTTTTTTGCGTTTAGGATTTTCGTAGTGTATCCATTTTTCGTCTCCTGTGACTATCCGATGCAAAAATCCTTTTCTTTGCTGTCTTTGAAGCAGCATTTCACAAATGGTTTTCCGACGTTCCATGTCTCTTTCTTTTAAATCATGTGGAACCCAGTAACCGGCTTTTTGAATCATTCCCATCATTTGTAAACGCTTTGCAACAGTTGAACGATCAACATTTAATGCTGCAGCTAATTCTGATTGAGTTTGGCAAGAATCTTCCGCCAATAATGCTTCCAATTCAGCATCTTCAAATTTTTTTGGTGGTTTTCCATGTTCTTTATCCTCAGTACTAAAATCGTTATTTTGAAATCGTCGAAACCATTCCTTGCAAGTTGTATTAGACGGAGCATGCTCACCATAAATCTCCACAAGCAAACGATAAGTTTCCGCTGCAGTTTTCTTCGCAATAAAATAATGTAATAACACTTCCCGCAAATGACGTTTATTTGGAATAAAAACCGACATTTTCGAAAAGGTGAAAACAATTGTTGCTTACACTTCAACCAAATATCATAAAATGCGTTAGATAGCTGACATTCAGTACTATCGAATACAAGTATGGTCATTTATTAGTACACGTAAACAATACTAAAAACGACATCTGTTGAGAAAGGGCGGAGTCAAATTCACACACCCAATATTAACTCCTAATGGAAATCCAGGAATAGAAAAATAAAGTAAATGAGGGACATAAGTTTGTTTATTTCAGTCAAAGATTTATGGTCTTCAGTAGATGCCACATCCACAACCGGTTCCGCCAATTCCGTAGCCGATACCAGCTCCGGCGAGTCCAGCGCCGTAGCCGAGACTAGCGCCGTAGCCGAGACCAGCGCCGTAGCCGAGACCATTGCCGTAGCCGAGACCGTTGATGGCGCCGATACCGGGGCCGTAGCTACCAGGGGCAGCGATGCCGGTGACGATGGGACCCTCCTCAGCGGCGATGCCGATGGCTCCGTTACCGCAGCCGTAGGACACAGCACCAGCACCAGCGGTGGGGAGAACGCCCTCAATTCCGACGGTTCCGAGGAAAGGCAGGTTGCCGCCGACGCAGAGACCACCCTCGTACACGTTGTCGGACAGCACGGAGACGCCGACGGGAGCAATGGGGGAGGCGCTGGCGACCACGTGGCCACCGCCGGTGGAAGCTACACCGCCGCAGCCGCAGCCGGCACCGGCCAAGCCTGCGCCCCACGCTCCTGCTCCCCAACCGCCAGCGAGTCCGTTACCAGCCCAGCCGGGTCCAGCGAGGCACTGGCTGAAGGCAGAGCTTACCAGGAGAGCCTGGGCGCAGACGAAGAGGACAGCCTTGAATGCCATGTTGTTTGTTTGTCTTAGAGAATAAACTCAAGAATGATTTATGGCCTAAATGTAAAATATTTATATAATTTTTTGTTTATTGTTCCGTAATTAATTACGTAAATTACGTGACAAAAACTAAAGCATATTTATAGTTGTTTGATTGTGAACCCTGAAGAATGTTTTATGTTGAAACTGTATCAGACTCTGACCCAATTTTGTAGTTTTGACTTCGATAATTTTACAAACTTACTCAACTCAGTCATAAGGCTGTTCGGTTTTGATAACACAAACTATATATTATTTAAAGCTTGGTTTCAACACAGTCTTTTTGACCTATATAACCTATACATTTTACCTACAGCTTCATTACTTCTGTAGAGAAAATAACTACCATGTCTACCTTTGCTGTCTTGTTGGTCTGCGCTCTGGCTTGCCAGGTATGTACAAAGCTATAGACTTTTGAAAAAAACTTGATAGCTAATTACATATTTTATGATCTTATGAATAATTTAATAAGCGTTATGGTAATATTGCCATCAATTATTGCTGTTTGTGCAGTTGGTAGCTCAAAATTCTAAAATTGACAATAGACAATAGTCAAAAAGGTTTGGTAATGAAAATTTCATCTGTTTTAGACTGTGTACAGCCAGTGCCTCGCTGGTGCTGGAGCGCTCGGTCTCGGCTACGGAGGTCTTGGCCTCGCCGGTAACGGTCTCGGCTACGGAGCGGGTCTCGGCTACGGTGCCGGTCTCGGCTACGGTGCCGGTCTCGGCGCTGGCTGCGGTGCTGCCTACGGCGGCGCTGGTGTCGGCAACGTGGCCGTGGCTGGAGAGCTCCCCGTCTGCGGCTCCACAGCCGTCGCCGGCCAGGTCCCCATCATCGGCGCCGTCCAGTACGGAGGCCCCGTCTGCGCCGGTGGCTCCGTCAGAATCGCCGGTGACTGCGCTTGCGGTTGCGGATGCAATGGTCTCGGTGCTGGATACTATTATTAAACTGAACGTCTTGTATAAATAAATGATTATATCGATTATGTTCTTTTAAAATTTCATACCTATAATAGCAATATTGCTCATCTAATCTGATTCTGAGTAGGGGTGACTAGGCCTGCAATGACGTCCCTCTGAGTTCAGGACTCTGAGGATTCTGAGTTGTTGTTGGCAGCACTTTTTCGGCGTTTTCTATGTCAAGTCAGATTGCTCATGTCATTTTCTATCAGATAATGGGAAACCACGTGGTATTGCTCTGGTGAATGTTATTGTGAAATTTACTCCTCTAATTTCACCAGTTACCATACTTTTCAACTGTGACTCTGCAATACTTGACCAGCATACAATAAGCTTACTGTAAGCAAAAGTTTTATATCAATAACTGAGACATTTGATTTTATTATTTGTATGATGTTATGGATTATTATGATCTGATATAAATAAATAAGAATAAAATAAAATATTATTTATTTACGTCTACGGTGTTACTTCGGTGTTCCTGAGAAGGCTGATCAAAAAGTAAATAAGGTGTACAAAATACTGATTTTGAAAATCGAAAAGATATACTTTATTTCTTTCGCTTAAATTAAATCAAATCATTTATTGAAAAAGATACCCAATATGACGTTTACTAAATTTAATTAACAAAGGTCACTGCTATAAATTTTTCGTCATTAATGTCATTTTTGGTTATAACAATGAATCCAGTTAACATTAAAAATGATAGTTAAATGATGATAATCAATATATTAAAAAAAAAATATCTACTCAATTCGTTAATAGAACAGTGACACGACATATAAGTATTAAATAACTAGCTGTTACCCGCGACTATAACTTTAAAAAATTTACTTTAATTAACTTAACTTTTTATTTTGCGCGGACACATAATTGTATTTTATTTTTCTGAAGTAAAGGTATCCTAATTTACTACTTAAAACATCAGCTATCTGTTAGTGAAAATCGCGTCAAAATTAGTCCAGTAGTTTTGGAGATTAGTCAAAACAAAGAGACAGACAAAGAGGCAGACAGTTTTTTTTTATTTTAAGTACCGCTTATGCGGTACTTTTAACAAAAAAAAAACAGTTTTGTAAAAATCTGTTATTTTGACATTACAAACAGATACAACAATTTTATTTATTTATTTAGATGTATAGATTTTTTTTTGTACAGTACCTGTACATTCCGGGCTTCAAGTTATATGGACCTAATGCTGAGGGTTGTGATAGTTTCTGAACTATAAAACCGATAGCCTTTAATTATTTACGGAACAATCTTTGAATTACTTCTTTTCTAACAAAAAAAGAATAACTGAAATGGGACAACGCGTTAGTGAATTACAACTAAGAACACATTTTGACTTTTATTCTCTCTGCCAAGGGAACTGTACTGAATTTCGGGATAAAAAGTATCCAATCATCAAATATCTTCAATGTACAGAATTGGTTACAGTTTTACTATAAGTGTAGATGATTAGCATTGAATTTTTTTCGGTTTTAAGGGGTAAGGCGTATTTGCATAAAATAACGTTTTATAATTTTATTGATCATTCCAAGGAAATTGAATATTTATGAGAGCTCACCTCTCTTTGTCTTCTGGTAAGAAAGGAGTGGGACGAAGGCCAAGCTTCGTCCTACCCCTTTGTTGCCTTAGATCTACCAAAAAAAATATCAGAACTATAAACCTAAAAAGAGGCATTGTTGTGCCTCTTTTTTATTAAGTTTGAATGGCCAATTGGTTTCAACTTGGTTTGCAAGCATTTTAAGCTAACTTTAAGTAACGTCAGGGATCTTATAGAATGTTTGTACAATAAACAAATGTGTATTTTTTAGCATTTATTATTTTTTAGCATTTATTTTATCCAACATATGTAACTAATTTATCTTCAGTAGATACCGCAACCGCAACCGATTCCGCCAAGACCGTAGCCAGCGGATCCGGCGAGACCAGCTCCGTAGCCGAGACCAGCGCCGTAGCCGAGACCAGCGCCGTAGCCGAGACCAGCTCCGTAGCCGAGACCGTTGATGGCGCCGATACCGGGGCCGTAGTTACCAGGGGCAGTGATACCGGTGAAGATGGGTCCTTCCTCAGCGGCGATGCCGATGGCTCCGTTACCGCAGCCGTAGGACACAGCACCGGCTCCACCAGTGGGGAGAATGCCTTCGATTCCGACGGTTCCGAGGAAAGGCAAGTTGCCGCCGACGCAGAGACCACCCTCGTACACGTTGTCGGACAGCACGGAGACGCCGACGGGAGCGATGGGGGAGGCGCTGGCGACCACGTGGCCACCGCCGGTGGAAGCTACACCGCCGCAGCCGCAGCCGGCGCCAGCCAGGCCTGCGCCCCACGCTCCTGCTCCCCAACCACCAGCGAGTCCGTTACCAGCCCAGCCGGGTCCAGCGAGGCACTGGCTGAAGGCAGAGCTTACCAGGAGAGCCTGGGCGCAGACGAAGAGGACAGCCTTGAATGCCATGTTTGTTTGTCTTGGAAGTTTATGTCAAGAATGATTTTTAATCCTGATGATTATTATTTATACAATTTTGAATTTATTATTCCGTAATTTTTACGTAAAATACGTGACAGAAATTCAATTGTGTTTAGTGTTGTTGATTGTGAGTCCTGAAGATTTTTGTGTTGAAATTGTGTCATTCAATGACCCAATTTTGTTACGTCTTCGATAAGTTCATGAAGTTACTCAACTTAGTCATGAGGATGTTCACTTTAGATAACAAAAATACATACAGCGTTATTTCAACACAGCCTTTTTAACCTATATAACCTCTTTATTTTCCTTTCAACTTCATTATTTCAGAGAAAATAGTTACCATGTCTACCTTCGCTTGCTTGTTGGTCTGCGCTCTGGCTTGCCAGGTATGTGTAATAACTTTAATTTTCTAAAATAAGATCATTTCATTCGAAATAAAAATGTGGGTCATGTTTACGAAAAATATTCCATTTGTTTGTATATTTTTCATTATGACAGGAAGTTTGTTATAGAGTTATGCTTTTACTATGTATGCTTTTATGAGTCTTTGCCTGTCTTTAGCTCCGTATCTAAGACTGATTTTATTTCGACTTTTTGTAATTTATGTGTGACTGATAAAATGTATTCGAGAATAGTCTTGGGGGGTCCAGTTGCTTGCGTCCGTAGGTCTCTTTGATTCCCTACACATATCCCCTGGGTGGTACCGGTGGAAGGGTTTGGCTGCCGGTAAAATCACATGCGCATGAGACGTATTATCCCCGTCTCGAGTGATGGACGCAGCAGGATGAATGCGACTCAGTAAAGATTTGAACCTCATACTGAGTCGTGCGCATTACTGTTGTCATGGGCGAGGGTCACCACTTACCATCAGGTGGGCCCTCAGCTCGCTCCGTCATTCATTCACATAAAAAACAAAAATAAAAAAGTTAATTATTTCAGTCATCCCAAGTAATGAAGTTCATTTTTTCATTCCAATATTAATTTTAAGAATAGCATCTTCATAAACTATTAAGTTTTTAATACAATATTAATCTTCGTACATAATCTTTTGTTTGTGATTGCTTGATTAATAATAAATGTATAATAAGTATCGTTAGGTTCATTATTTGGTGGATCACATTCATCAATATTTTCTTGGATGATAATTATGATTTATTGTTTAATCAACACCGTTTCTTTTAGACTGTGTACAGCCAGTGCCTCGCTGGTGCTGGAGCGCTCGGTCTCGGCTACGGCGCGGGCGCCGGCCTCGGCTGCGGCTGCGGAGGTCTTGGCCTCGCCGGTAACGGTCTCGGCTACGGAGCGGGTCTCGGCTACGGCGCCGGTCTCGGCTACGGCGCTGGCTACGGAGCTGCTGGTCTCGGTGCTGCCTACGGCGGTGCTGGTGTTGGAAACGTGGCCGTGGCTGGAGAGCTCCCCGTCCGCGGCGCCACCGCCGTCGCCGGCCAGGTCCCCATCATCGGCGCCGTGGAGTACGCAGGCCCCGTCTGCGCCGCTGGCACCGTCAGAATCGCTGGTGACTGCGCTTGCGGTTGCGGATGCGGTGGTCTTGGTGGTGGTCTTGGTGGTTACATCTACTGAATGGAATATGCCTTTTGAAGATAAATAAATCATTGTACCGAACCTATTGTTTCACTTTAGTTACCTGGACAAAATAATTAATTGAATTATTTTTAATGAGTGAGGTATTTTTTTATTTACAAGATCTTAACACCTTTGTAAATTATAGGCATTAATTATACTTTTTTTAATGTGCAAACAAAAAATGTCTGATTAATTCAACTGCCGCTACCAAAGTGTGAAATCCCTTTTTTTATTTTGTCCCTCACTCAAAAATTATATTTGGATAGAACAATATGAAATACACAATTTTTTTAAACTCAACAATCTCACACTAGTCATCAGGTTTTTCAGTTACATGATCCAATTTTGACACCTCGACCCCCAAAATATTTAGAATTTTACATTTTAGAAATCAGTCTAGAAAAGTAGAGTAACCATTCTGAGAAGAAAAGTTAACGGATATTAAAGAGAAAACATTTTCAAAAAAATCGGAGTACTCTTTGTTTACTTAACGCAAAATGTTTTTGTGTAATATTTTATTTAAATTCCTTGATTCATCCTTGATAATGCCAATTCTGGACCAATTTGGAAGCAAATTTTCATAAGAAAGAGCTTCTAAATTCTGTTCTTTGTTTTTATAATAGTAAATTTTGTTAAGCAATATCTTCGCCAATTGAGAACAGATTTCAATGATTAATTTATGTGATTATCTCCTAAGTGGACGATAGAAATTTGAAGAGAAATTTTCACCCCTAAGGGCAAAATCCAGGGGAAGAAAATATTAAAGTACGGTTTATTCATTGCCGTATATGCTACTATTATTTATGTGAATAATTATTTATGTGAATATGACTCCGCCCTTTCTCAACAGATGTCGTTTTTAGTATTGTTTACGTGTACTAATAGATGACCATACTTGTATTCGATAGTACTGAATGTCAGCTATCTAACGCATTTTATGATATTTGGTTGAAGTGTAAGCAACAATTGTTTTCACCTTTTCGAAAATGTCGGTTTTTATTCCAAATAAACGTCATTTGCGGGAAGTGTTATTACTTTATTTTATTGCGAAGAAAACTGCAGCGGAAACTTATCGTTTGCTTGTGGAGATTTATGGTGAGCATGTTCCGTCTAATACAACTTGCAAGGAATGGTTTCGACGATTTCAAAATAACGATTTTAGTACTGAGGATAAAGAACATGGAAAACCACCAAAAAAATTTGAAGATGCTGAATTGGAAGCATTATTGGCGGAAGATTCTTGCCAAACTCAATCAGAATTAGCTGCAGCATTAAATGTTGATCGTTCAACTGTTGCAAAGCGTTTACAAATGATGGGAATGATTCAAAAAGCCGGTTACTGGGTTCCACATGATTTAAAAGAAAGAGACATGGAACGTCGGAAAACCATTTGTGAAATGCTGCTTCAAAGACAGCAAAGAAAAGGATTTTTGCATCGGATAGTCACAGGAGACGAAAAATGGATACACTACGAAAATCCTAAACGCAAAAAAGCTTGGGTGAAACCAGGCGAACCAGGCCCATCACAGCCAAAAATAAATATTCACTGTGCCAAGGTCATGCTCTGTATTTGGTGGGATCAGAAAGGTATTGTATATTATGAGTTGCTCAAACCCTCTGAAACTATTAATGGAGAAGTTTACCGACGACAACTAATGCGTTTGAAGCGAGCCATAGAAGAAAAACGACCAGAATGGGTGAATAGACATAACAAATTAGTTCTTCAGCATGACAATGCCAAACCGCATACCGCAGAAGTCGTAAAAAGATATTTAGAGGGACAGGACTGGGAAGTGTTACCCCACCCGCCATATTCACCAGACATAGCTCCTTCGGATTACCACCTATTCCGGACGATGCAGACAGACCTTACTGGAGAAAAGTTTACTTCATGTGAAAGTATCAAAATTTGGATTGACAACTGGATAAGCTCAAAAGACCAGGACTTCTTCCAGCAAGGAATACGAAAACTACCTGAACGATGGGCGAAGGTTGTAGCTGCAGATGGAGCATACTTTCAATAATTTTTTTTTTAATTTTGTAAGCGAACAAATGTGTTTTATTTTGACAAAAAGGGGCGGAGTCATATTCACACACCCATACACCTTTTGAATATGTTCTGTCTCAGCGATCTGCTTGGTATATCGCCTGTTCTGAACATTTGCCTATTGCCTCTTGTTCTATCTTTTTCCTGCTTTACATCTTGTGCAAGTATAATTTCCAAACACGTGACGGGAAAAGCTTAAGGCCCACTTAATCTAACGAAGTTACCTCTGCCCATAACAACAGCATCACGGATTAAGCGGTTCCTAACCAAAATATCAGAATCACATGCTCTTGCACACATGTCACATGCTCATGTATTTACACTGGTACCTTCTATCAGAACACAGCAATGCGAGTGCACAGTTGACAGCAGATTACCAGGTGCGAAGTCTATATTTCTCCGGGCAACTTTTTGTTGCTCCTTTAGCACCATTCAGAGGATATGTGTAGGCACAGACGAGCGCAACTGTACCAAAAAGTTATTGTGTCAAGTCAACCACGCTTTGTATTTCATAGATGCATTTACTCGTATATCTCACTGTAAAAAGAAGAGTGGGATGGAGAAAAGAAGGCCCCCTTACTCACCTCTCTTCCTCCATTACACTTTACTCGGTTCAGGGCATTGGTGGCCCAAGTATGAGTATGAATCTATATTTTCAAGTCATCGCACCCTTTTAAAAAAATAAAGTGTCTTTTACTGTACAAAACAATTTTTAACACCAGTAATTTTTTTAATAAAGATTACAGTAAATACGATTTCCTATTAATATAATGACAATACGTAAAAAGACTTGATGATATTTGACATAATTTATTGATTACATTTTTATATTTTCTGTCATGTTATGTTAAAACGCCTCTTTAGAACAAAACATTTACAATGCTAATCATTATTTAATATATTTCTGCTGTTATTTCACTGTTCTATTTATTAATTGAGTGGTTCTTTTAAAAAAATATTGAATTCTCTATTTAACCATCATTTTGTCATTAACTGAATTCATGTTTATAAATAAGTATGTAATTAATGACGAAAAATTGAAGGACTTTGCTCATTAAGTTTGGCAAATGTTACATTCAATATTTTTTTTTTATCTATTCCTGGCGTTCAGCGTTTACTTGGCTTCAAGCAGTAATGGCAATCCGCTAAATATTCGACAGACATGTCCAACCAAGTCTTATTTTAGACTGGTCGACTTGGAATGCAGTAAGCTGTTTGCACGCGATCTGATAGTTTATATCTCAAATACTGTACCCCTTACTGTGTTAAAACATATTTACAATATAAACATTATAAACGCAGGTGAGAACCCTGTACTACACCCACACGTACCCCTGTGTACAGTAGCAGTAAAATTTGTGCTTAGTTCGCCCGGAGAAGTACTGCCTCCACACCAGGTAATCTGCTGCCAACACCCAGACACAGAACAAACATTTATGTTCGTCACAAATTCTTCCTGACTGGGACTCAAACCGCGACTACAGTGCAGAAGTCACTACCAACTGAGGTATGAGGCCAGTGTGGATATCGTAATATATGTATTTTTTGTTTAGAATAGTTTATTCTTGCAATATCTAACGCGTCCGGCAATATATAATAATAATATAAAATTAACGTTTATTTTAGATTAGTAAAATAGCAAATCCATATTGTGTTAGTACAAAATATTTATATTTCAATTACAACTCCTAATAAGTTAAATTAAAAGTAAATCCGTTATTGAGGAGTATGTTAATAAAATATCAATTTATTTAACATAGAACATAAACATTAATTTATTAACATAGAAGGTAAGAAAAAGTTGCCATCAAAACCACTTCTTCTTCTTCTAGTTGCAAAGTTGCTCGAAGTTAGCCCGCGAGAGTGATACAGCTAACATCCAGAGGCTAGAGTAACCAGATTACATTTTGGTTCACTTCTTAAGATTATGTTGCGTAAGCAATAGGTCAATAAAATAAATTATTGGTTAATTATTTTAGCATTTATTTTGTGCAAAGTATAAATCACCCAAACTTTATCTACAAATAATATTTTCAGTAGATACCGCAACCGCAGCCGGTACCGCCAATTCCGTAGCCGATGCCAGCTCCGGCGAGTCCAGCGCCGTAGCCGAGACCAGCGCCGTAGCCGAGACCAGCGCCGTAGCCGAGACCAGCTCCGTAGCCGAGACCGTTGATGGCGCCGATACCGGGGCCGTAGCTACCAGGGGCAGCGATGCCGGTGACGATGGGACCCTCCTCAGCAGCGATGCCGATGGCTCCGTTACCGCAGCCGTAGGACACGGCACCGGCTCCACCAGTGGGGAGAATGCCCTCGATTCCGACGGTTCCGAGGAAAGGCAGGTTGCCGCCGACGCAGAGACCACCCTCGTACACGTTGTCGGACAGCACGGAGACGCCGACGGGAGCGATGGGGGAGGCGCTGGCGACCACGTGGCCACCGCCGGTGGAAGCTACACCGCCGCAGCCGCAGCCGGCGCCGGCCAGGCCTGAGCCCCACGCTCCTGCTCCCCAACCTCCAGCGAGTCCGTTACCAGCCCAGCCGGGTCCAGCGAGGCACTGGCTAAAGGCAGAGCTTACCAGGAGAGCCTGGGCGCAGACGAAGAGGACAGCCTTGAATGCCATGTTGTTTATTTGTCTTGGAAGTTCAACTCAAGAATGATTTCTGTTATTGATTTTGAATATTTTATACCATAATTTGTTTATTATTCCGACACCAATTACGTAAATTACGTGACAGAAAACAATTTTATTGTAGCTTACAGTATAACTGTAGGCTCAAATAGATTAAGAAGGTTTTTGATGTTGAAATCGTTTCAAATTCTAACTAAATTTTTTGGATCGTCTTTAAATATTTCACATAATTACTCAACTTGGTAATGAAGCTGGTATTTTTTGATAACACAAACATAAATATATACAGCGTGATTTCAACACAATCCTTCCTCACCTATATAACCACTACGTGTCCCTTCAGATTCATTATTTCTTGAAGAGAAATTAAGTACCATGTCTACCTTTGCTTACTTGTTGGTCTGCGCTCTGGCTTGCCAGGTATGTTCAATTGTTAAAGTAAATAAAAAAGATTTTTAGAAGCAACAATTTGGTGGCAATGCAATTTTGCCTCAGTCTCAGAGGTCATTCAAATTGAAAAACAGGCATCTATTTTGTTATGTAAGCTTATTTCTGATAATGCAATTGCACATATACATTTTATCAGACTTGTGGGTTGAAATAACGTAAATGTATTATTGAAATTTTTTGTTGAATTTTTATTTTATTGTTAATGAATTTTGTTCTTTGTATTTAGACTGTGTACAGCCAGTGCCTCGCTGGTGCTGGAGCACTCGGTCTCGGCTACGGCGCGGGCGCCGGCCTCGGCTGCGGCTGCGGAGGTCTTGGCCTCGCCGGTAACGGTCTCGGCTACGGTGCCGGTCTCGGCTACGGCGCCGGTCTCGGCTACGGCGCTGGTTACGGAGCTGCTGGTCTCGGTGCGGCCTACGGCGGTGCTGGTGTTGGAAACGTGGCTGTGGCTGGAGAGCTCCCCGTCCGCGGCGCCACCGCCGTCGCCGGCCAGGTCCCCATCATCGGAGCCGTGGAGTACGCAGGCCCCGTCTGCGCCGCTGGCACCGTGAGAATCGCTGGTGACTGCGCTTGCGGTTGCGGATGCGGTGGTCTCGGTGGTGGCTACATCTACTAAATGGATTTTTGTCTTGTAAAATAAATGAATGATTATACTTAGTACTTTTTTATTTTCGGTATCGCTTCCCATTAGTGTTTTTACATAAACAATCAATTCAAAATACAGCATCGCTGCAGATTAATGTCAACCTATCTAAATGAAAAAGAAAATTTTGCCAAGTTAGTTGCCACATGAATTGCGTTTCCGGTTGCTTTGTTAAGATCGTTTAGGATACAGGTGTAAAAGCACTGCATGCTGAAAGATGCTGAAAGATAGGTGAGGCATTGTCTGCACTGCACTGTTTCCCATTTGCAATGTTTCCCTGAAATATGCCGAAATAAGTTTTAACCCGCTGCAGCCAACTTGTGCTCTGAGTCGGGTTGTCGACTTCCACGTAGCTGAAGGTAGCTGATGACCTTCTGGGATACTCTCTGCAGGTGCAATGAAATGGTCTAATGGCGGGTACTTTTCATGCTATAGGTTCAGGTATACCGAAGCTGTTAGCTACGCGTAAGATAGCGAAAAAGCCATGAACCGATGTGCCTACAAAGCTCCTAGAAACACAAATAGATTACAGTATGACACAACTTTAAAATTAATTATTTAATAGGTCATAGACGATGATTTAATGTCACGTCTTTTATGTAATTTGTTGCAGAGTAATAAACACTATCCAAATCAAACTATATAAAAGTTGAACTATGAAATACAAAGGTCATTATTGAAGTTCAAAAACGCAAAACATGGCACTCAAGTCTGTCCTCTTCGTCTGCGCCCAGGCTCTCCTGGTAAGCTCTGCCTTCAGCCAGTGCCTCGCTGGACCCGGCTGGGCTGGTAACGGACTCGCTGGCGGTTGGGGAGCAGGAGCGTGGGGAAATGGAGCGTGGGGCTCAGGCCTGGCCGACGCCGGCTGCGGCTGCGGCGGTGTAGCTTCCACCGGCGGTGGCCACGTGGTCGCCAGTGCCTCCCCCATCGCTCCCGTCGGCGTCTCCGTGCTGTCCGACAACGTGTACGAGGGTGGTCTCTGCGTCGGCGGCAACCTGCCTTTCCTCGGAACCGTCGGAATCGAGGGCATTCTCCCCACTGGTGGAGCCGGTGCTGTGTCCTACGGCTGCGGTAACGGAGCCATCGGCATCGCCGCTGAGGAGGGTCCCATCTTCACTGGCATCGCTGCCCCTGGTAACTACGGCCCCGGTATCGGTGCTATCAACGGTCTCGGCTACGGCGCTGGCCTTGGCTACGGCGCTGGTCTCGGCTACGGCGCTGGTCTCGGCTACGGCGCTGGACTCGCCGGAGCTGGTATCGGCTACGGAATTGGCGGAACCGGTTGTGGATGTGGTATTTATCTACTGAAAATGTCTAGATTAGGAAAATTACGTTTTGCTCAATAATACATTTTTACATAAATTTGTAATATTTCTTATCCTATGGTGTGTGCGTCATCATGAACTTAATATGTGATTTCAAAGTGGTCATTTTACTTTTTAGTGTGGCATCTCCATTTCTGACCGACGTGTCAGCAGACCTAAGTCGCATCTCTTCTCGGGTGACGCGCGTCACCCGAGAAGAGAATGTCACGTCTCTTGCGCATGTGTTTTCACCGGCACCCACACCATTAGGTACTCAGTAATGTGAGGTGTGGAAGCGGTAATAAACAAATAATAATAATAACTTGGCACTAGTTCCACTGCTCCTCTATCTGATCATCTGTCAAATGACGAAAATATTACAAAAAACCCACAAAAAAACTGATTCAGTATTTTATTCATTTTCCTACTTTTCCTGTAAGTTTTCCAAATATTTTCTTGTTGCAAAGCCTTGTATTGACCATTACGAGCACAACGGAATAGAAATCAGCCCAGGCTTCTTTGAACTTAGCGAGACTAATGAATAGCAATTGATTTTTATATTATACGAGTATATAGAGATAGTCACCCAGACAGAACCAATATATGTTCGTCACACAAATGGTGAGAGGGAATCAAACCCACGACTTAGCTGACGCTAGAGCGACAACCAACTGAGCTGTGAGATTTTTATCTAGACTATACATAACGATAGATACGAGTAACAAGTTGGAGACAGAATCTCAAGACACACTTACACATAAACACGCATTAGTGTCATATTGTCACGTTCAGTATTCCTTTACGTAATAACTGAAATATCACGATATTTTTCATCGCACGCTATGCATGTCGAGAGCGTGGTGGCGGGCACAGACGCCGACTTTCAATCTGAAAGTCGCTGGTTCAAACCCACACGTGCACCAATGAGTTTTTTCACTTGAAAAATTCATGTGCGCAATACCACGTTCTCAAAACGGTGACGGAAAACATCGTGAGGAAAGCGGCATGTCTTAGAACCAAAAATTCGATGACATGTGACATCTACCAATCCGGATTGGGCTCCCGTGGTAGCTCAGAGCCCATTCACTCTCAATCATCGAGAGTAGGCCGGTGTCCCTGCAGTGGGAACATTAGAGGTTGGTACGGATGCATATCTATCTATGCTTGTTACACTAGCGACCCGTCCCGGCTTCGCATGGTTGTAAAGCGACTGTGACGTTGGTCGTAATACAATTGGTACATCAATTTGATCCATCTCGTAAGATAAAGCATTCGCAATGAAAGCGCCCAAAAAATATGTTTTTTACGACATCATTACAAAATATTAAAACTACCAGCTATTTCTCTACTTTAATATGCATGTATTATATATATAATTGTGTGTATAACCTTTTGTGAATTTTATTTTAAATGATGGTGAAAACCGCATCAAAATCTGTAGTGTGGTTTAGGAGTTAGCGGATAAACAGACAGACAGACATGGAAAGCGACTTTGTTTTATATACATAGTAAAGATGATTTACACAATAATGTCAGCACTCTTGACAAGGTTATGTACCTTTTTAAATTGATCGTCCTTTGGGGAACCGCCATATTTGCGATGGCAGACGGTCAGTAGTTGGATGGGTGTTTATTAAAAGGCATTTGACCTGAGTGCTTTTACACCACAGGGCACGCAAAGCCATGTTGGAGACCTTTGGGTGGTTTCAATACTCTGTCACCAGAGATGACCACATGATCACACGAAAGGAAGAAGCGGGAATAAGATTTAGTCAAAACAACCCAGTTCACTGTATCGATTTATTTACAAGTATAACAAAACATTCGGATCATCAGTAGATGCCGCAACCACAGCCGCCGAGGCCGTAGCCAATACCGGCGGGTCCAACGAGTCCGTTTCCGATTCCAGCACCGTAGCCAAGACCGGCACCGTAGCCGAGACCGTTGATAGCACCAACACCGTTGATGGCACCAATGCTGTTGATGGCACCAATACCGGGGCCGTAGTTACCAGGAGCAGCGATGCCGGTGACGATGGGACCCTCCTCAGCGGCGATACCGATGGCTCCGTTGCCGCAGCCGTAGGACACGGCACCAGCACCAGCGGTGGGGAGAACGCCCTCGAGTCCGACAGTTCCGAGGAAAGGCAGGTTACCGCCGACGCAGAGACCACCCTCGTACACGTTCTCGGAGATCACGGAGACACCGACGGGGGCGACGGGGGAAGTGCTGGTGACTGGAAGGCCACCGCCAGTGGAGGCGACGCCACCGCAGCCGCAGCCGGCGCCAGCGAGACCTAGGCCTGCGCCAGCCAAGCCTGCTCCCCACGCTCCTGGAGCTCCCCAACCGCCAGCGAGTCCATTACCAGCCCAGCCGGGTCCAGCGAGGCACTGGCTGAAGGCAGATTTCACCAGGAGAGCCTGGGCGCAGATGACTAGGATAGCCTTGAATGCCATGTTGATTTTATCTATCGTTGCAAACTGTACAATGATTCCTTCAGTTAGTAATAACCTTTTATATTGCTGTTTGATACTGTGTGAAGAAAGTATTTCTAAAATTAATTTAGTAATAAACGTGACTATTGGAAAAATAGTTCATTGTGCCATTAACTGGCCTAATTTCACTAGGAGAAATTACAGCATGATATATTTCGAAAATATCGAAAGTTGTGTCAGTATCTCAAGCTTATCGCTTGCTTAACTGTTTTGTAAAATATATGACCTGATAATTCATACATATAAATAACTTTCCTTATCTAATACGATTTAGTATCTGTTTGAAATACAAATAAACATGTCTACTTTCACTTTATTGTTGGTCTGCATCCAGGCTTGCCTGATACAAGTGAGTTGTCATAACTAAATTCAAAACAAAATTCCTCTTTATTAGATACCTATCATATTAAACCGAAAGCCCGCCTTTAGTCAGGAAGACCCACTCCCAGATCACAAGATAAAATCGTTCCAAGGGTATTCAAGAAACCTTGAAATTGAATCATTCCTGGATTGGGACATAATTGGTAGAGAGACATCCTCAGCTCAAAGATCCCAAATACTGCTAAATTAAGCATGTTTAACATTTTGTCCTTATTTATTTTTGCAGAATGTGTACAGCCAGTGCCTTGCTGGTCCAGGCGCTCTCGGCTACGGCAACGGGCTTGGATACGGCGCGGCAGGTATCGCTGGAGCGGGTCTCGGGTGGGGCGCCGGCGCGGCCGCTCCTCTCGCGGCGCCAGGTCTCGGTTACGGCTGGGGCGCTGGCGTGGCCGGCCCAGCCTGTGGTGGTGCCTACGGCGGCGCCGGTGCTGGCAACGTGGCCGTAGCTGGCGAGCTGCCTGTCGGCGGCGCCACCTCCATCGCCGGTCAGGTGCCCATCATCGGCGCTGTGGAGTACGGTGGTTGCGTGCCCGCTTGCGGTTCTGTCATCATCTCTGGCAACTGCGCTTGCGGCTGCGCCGGTCCTTACGGATACTAGATTATAAACAAATGACTGAAATAAATACTATAATTTAATTTACAAATTGGTTTACATTTGGATCTATCAACTGAGAAGGCTCGCTTAATCTGCCCTAACTTTAGGCAATGACTTATTATTATAAGCTTGATATTTTCCGCTGCAGGGCAAAGACCTCCATTCCTCCTTTTTAAGCATCCCTTTTTTGGCAATGACTTGGTGTAGCGCACTTGCATTGCTGTGTTCCGGTGGACGGGCGTGGGGGCTGGTGAAGTCACATGTGCATGAGATGTAACATCGTATCGGGTGAAGCTTGGAATCGAGGTTCACCGTGGACATTGCAGTACTGAAACGCGTTCGTTTGTTCTGAATCACCTCACATATCAGTTGTACAGTTTTACATAATAACAATTATAACTGTTGTATTGAAAACACAGAAGATAAACAATTAACAAGATGGAAAATTTAAATTTTGGAAAAGTATTTTATCAGGCAGTCTTATCGTACAAAACGATTTACAATCAGACAAACCTGGTTAAATAGGACTCATACTAAACATGCTATAAATGCAAGAGCTATGCTCTTGATAACAGTGGTAGACGAAACAGATATCCATTGAACCTCGAACTAGTATAAACTGTATCTTAAGGCTAGTGTTTAAATCTTAATATATATAAATTATATGTCACGATGTTTGTCCGCGATGGACTCCTAAACTACTTAACCGATTTTAATCAAATTTATACACCGAGTGCAGTTTGATCCAACTTGAAAGATAGGATAGCTTACATCTCAATTTATGATCGCAATATTATTTTATTGCAAATTATTTGTCTATTATTTGACAGTCACAATTACAAAAACGTTAGCCACAGCAACACGTGGCCGGGTCAGCTAGTTATTATATAGAATAGAGGTTGCACGTGCTGCGTGCAGCGCGGGAGTCTATTGAGTGTTGGACTTAAAATACAAAATCTAGAGCCGTTCATACTATTTTATTACAAGCAATTTTTTCATTTCTAAAAGCCAACTATGAAAGTGATGTAGGCTGGCTAAGTACGCGTTGCAGCGCGCGTGTATATGAAACTTAATTTCTTTTTCAAATTTAATGTGAATTTTTATGCATGTAAAATGTAGTGCAGTATTAAAAATAGGTAGGTTGGTTTCGGGCCTGGTTTATAGTATATTTTTCGAGAGCTGGGGCGTATCTTGGAGGGGTACTATGGAAGAGAACTGTAGGGGGACTCAGAGGGGAAGCATGTAAGGAAACTGTTCTCAGATTTTCTGGGGGCCATAGGGAGATCCTCTATAATATCTCTATACAAACCACCCTTCTATCTCTATTTCTTCTACCCAAACAATTATATCAATGAGTCAGTCAGTGATACTCGAGGTTTAATATAATAGGAGAATATATTATGGTCAGATATAAAAAAATCAAGAAAAGATTATTCAATCATTTTTAATTTGCAATTGGTTCAGATTTTTTCACAGATCATCAGTATACACTTTATTTGACATTCTAAATGGCATAGCCGTAGCCGCCAAAGCCGGCGGCCCAGCCGTTAAAGCCGCCCAAGCCGTAGCCGCCAATTCCACGACCCAATCCGTAGCCGCCATAGCCCAGACCGCCATAACCGAGACCTCCGTAGCCGATCGCAGCACCCAAGCTACTGCTGATGGCATTCTATAGTAAAAACACATTTATTAATAAAATTAAAACGCCAAAATTAGTATAAAGAATGCATGATGTTGTATTTACATATTTCTAAAAAAAGTGTCAATTTCATATTTTTTTTTAATAATTCCATGACAATAGAAAATGAGATGAGATGAGATTTCTGTGGCATTTCTGTTTATTTGCGAAGTCGTAAATCTTAGGAACTTTTCTTTCTTCTAAACACAAAATACTATAATAACATCTAAGAAATTATGATTGATTAACAATTTAACATACAAATTAAGTAATTTAAGGGTTTAGACGCCCCTTATTGGGACGTGATGCGATTTAGGTCTTCTCATTCTTCGGTACGGGATGACTGGAGTCGTTTTATTATTGTTTATTAACCAATTAACATCAGGTGTTCTGTCTGATCGTTCCATTAAATGGATTTTCAATTGGTGATAATTTTTTAGTTGAACGTGCCTAACAAAACAATACGTTGTTTTAAGAGAAGATAGGGTCAAACGCGAACCCATTTACAATATTATTATATAAAAAGCTACACCAAATTTTATATAAAAACAGCGGGGCGTTGTTTACTCCTTTGGGGAAAAAGCGTGATTTTACTTACCAAGAGCAGGCAAGCCTGGAGACAGAAGATTACGAAAGAAAAGGTAGACATGATGAATTATGCTGCGGAACAGAATGACTGATCCTCAAAAAGACGCCTCTTATATACCAATATGATTTTTGAGTATCATAATCTCACACTCGAATTATTAAACAGGTGTGCCTTCTTAATTAAAAACTAATCGTTTCTGGTAATTCTTATTGGATTTCTTTAAATTGGCACGTTTTGTCATTAAAGCATTGTCCAAAATTATCTGTTGGTTATTAATAAACTGCAAGTGCGAGTAGCTAGCTCTTGCATAAGGGTTCTACATAATAGGTATACATTTATACTAGCTACGCCCCGCGGTTACCTATACCTTTCATTTATACGGAATAAAAGTAGCCCATGTGCTATTCCAGACTATAATCTATCTCTGTGCCAAATTTCATCCAGATCCGTTCAGCCATTCTGACGTGATTGAGTAACAATCATCCATCTATCCATTCAAACATAGTAGTAAGATTATTTCCGTTTTTCACGTGTAAGATCCAAATCTAATACTGAGTCGCATTACTGTTATCATGGGCGGGGGTCGCCACTTATCACCAGGTGGGCCCTCAACTCGTTCCGTCACTTACACACAAAAAAAATCTGCAACATAATTGACACACTAAATTCATATTAATTTATATTAGGACCCTAAGACGTAAAAAAGTTTGAAAAAGCCGATAACGAAAACCTAATTGGAGCTAACCGTTTACTTTACTGAAGATCACACATACTGAACCCTAAAAGCATTCGGATAGTTTGAATAACGGGCAAGATGGATTAATCATTGTTCTTAATATTTCTTGAACTATCGCATCCTTTTGACATTGAAAAATGTATATAAAAGGCATATATTACTAATATTAACCAGAGTTTAACAGTTAGTTAACTTGAAATATTTAAACATGTCTACCTTTGCTTTTGTTCTGCTGTGCCTTCAGGCTTGCTTGATCCTGGTAAGTATTTTTTGTTTGATCTGTGACAGAAATTATAGATGCGAATGTAAATACTCTAATTGGAATTTTGCCTACACGTTGCCAAAAGGATTCTTAACGTGAGCGATGCCGCGGGCAAAAGACAGTATTTTGTGTACCTTTTGACGTCCACAAACGATAATTGTTGAATTATCCAGGGGGGTCCAGTTGCTCGCGTCCGTAGGTGTGTACCCTTCGATTCCCTACACGTACCCCCTGGGTGGTGCTAAAGGAGCAACCAAAAGTAGCAGTAGAACTTCTGCCAAGTTCGTCCGGAGAGGTACTGCCACCACATCTGGAATCTGCCGCCAAGCGGTGGTGGATGTATTACTGTGTTCCGGTGGAAGGGTGTGGTTGCCGGTGAAATCACATGCGCATGAGACGTATCATCCCCGTCTCGAGTGATGGACGCAGCAGGATGAATGCGACTCAGTAAAGATTTGGATCTCATACTGAGTCGCACGCATTACTGTTGTCATGGGCGAGGGTCACCACTTACCATCAGGTGGGCCCTCAGCTCGTTCCGTCACTTACTAACATAAAAAAAAAAAAAAAAAAAAAAAAAAAAAAAAAAAAAAAAAAAAAAAATTATAGTCAGTTATCATGTTTGGGATGCAGTTTACCTATTGATAAAATACTTTTTGGTACTTTTTTGTAAATATAATCTTGCAACACTAATTTTGATATATTTACGTAAATAGTTACGAATCTAGTACTTAAATTGTATTTTTATGCTATTTTTTGTTTCTTTAATTGATTGTAATCTGCTTTGTGAATTATTGAATAAATACATTCATATAATATAATATTATACATATTTACACTCTATGCTATACAAATGTTATTGCTGAGTGGTTGCAGAGCTACCAATCGTAATCGTATGGCCTGCCATAGTAATAACAAGAATTTATTGAAAAAAAAAACCCGACTATTTGAAAAATTCCAAATTACTTTTCAACATATAAGTTGAATATATTTTTGTTAGCCATTTATAAATCCCTGTATTACCTATTATGCCACACTCGATAGGATTTGCGGAAAAATATTTTTTCGAAGGCATAATATGGCGCCAAAAATTGGCCATTTTAATTTTGATATAGTCAGTAACTCTCACAATTAAGACGAGCCTAACTACACTTCTCAAGCTAAAATCTAGTCGTTTAGGCTATATACCGTACCAAAGAAATATACATACATACACTCAAAAAACATACATAAATACACTCAAAATCCTGCTTCTGGTGCAGTCGTTTAAAAAGGATTACATTACATTTACTTCTTGTATTTACAGAACATGGTTGACACTGGAATGGGCGCTGGAATCGGCTACGGGTATGGCGGCTTGGGCTATGGCGGCTTGGGCTATGGCGGCGTCGGCTATGGCGGCTACGGTGGCTACGGATTGGGCGGTCTGGGCTACGGCGGGTACGGCGGCTACGGCGGCTACGGCGGCTGTGGCGGCTGCGGCGGCTGCGGCAGCTGCGGACTGGGGGCCGGAATTGGCTACATATGAAGCAGTCTTAAGCGACTTGATTAAAAATACGTGTTGTTGAATCTTGGAAACAAATCTGCGAAAATGTATTTAAAATAAAGATTCACTGCACATTCATTTGTTTAAATTATAATCTTACCGGTGTAAAACTTGAGTCGTTACATCCCCGTCTCAGGTGACAGGAGTAACGGGATGCGACTTGGGTCTTATTTTACTTTCGTTGGGGACTTTAGTCGTATTGCTGTTGTCATGGGCGGAGAAAACTTAACATCAGGTGGGTCTTAAGCTCATCCCATAACATGAGAAATAAAAAAAAATACTATTAAAAAGTTATATCACTACATAGTATAAAACAAAGTCGCTTTCTCTGTCCCTATATCCCTATGTATGCTTAAATCTTTAAAACTACGCAACGGATTTTGATGCGTTTTTTTTAATAGATAGAGTGTTTCAAGAGGAAGGTTTATATGTATAGGTAATACACTAGCAAGTTACCCCGGCTTCGCACGGGTAGTTTCTGATACGACACTGATGCTTTACTAACCGTGCGAAGCCGGGGCGGGTCGCTAGTACCTTATAAACTTAAAGTTTTGAGTTCAGTATCTGCGCTCTTTAATCGATACTGAACTCAAAACTTCTTTTTTTATTAATTTTTTTCCGTCTTCATTGAAATAGCATAAAAAAAATTCGAAATATCTTCAAAGTACAGAATTGGACCATGTTTTTTTAGCATGTATGTTAGGAAAATGAAGTCTAGATAAATACAACAGCAACAACAACGTTAACACACTCATACCTCTGCACTAGGATTCCTTGTGTCGCAGATGGCATGGACAAACACAGAAACACAAGACAAGCATCCAAGACCCGAAAACAAACTTCATGCCACCACACAAAGTGTGCCCCGGCCGGCAATCGAACCCGGGACCCCTCGCTTCGAAGGCAGGGCTACTACCAACTAAGCCACGGAGCCGTCAACCTGTTACGGTTTTATTGTAATTAGGTTTCTGTTTTATCATTGTTTGTGTTTCTTTTACGTTTCCTAACGACTCGAAGCGAGGGGTCCCGGGTTCGATTCCCGGCCGGGGCATACTTTGTGCGGTGAGCATAAAGTTTGTTCTCGGGCCTTGGGTGTTTGTCTTGTGTGTCTGTGTTTGTCCATGCCATCTGCGACACAGGGAATCCTAGTGCAGAGGTATGAGTGTGTAAACGTTTAAGTTTTTAACCTGACCTCAATCTCACTTAATGTAAAGGTCAGGGTATCTGGGTTGTTACACTTATTATAGTCACGTATCACTTAGTACGTGACAAATCTAAATATTACGAGGGCCTCCTTTGTAATCCTTCGTATGCGCTTGATCAGCTTGCTCAGTCAGCACAGATAAATTGATCGATTTAAGAGATTCATTTAATAAATAGTGATGAACAGTTCAGTTTAACGTTATAAGTTCCTGTAGGTACCGTAAAATACCCCTGATTTTTTACCGATTTCTCCCCCTAAAACAACACAAAGAAATTTGTCTGTAAAGTCTGTTTATGAACGATAATTTTACGTGATAATGCATCACAAGCCGAACGCTTAGGCCGATCGTGCGTCTCTATCGCTTGTTCTGCGCTCTCGCTTGCACGCTCGGTTCAGGCGCAACGTGACAATGTGTCATGCTTTTTCGTGCGTGCAGCCGTTGATCATCGCTTTATCAGACGTTATCACGTCAATATATATATATATATATATATAACTGAGTTAAATAACCTCCCCGTTTGGAAGTCAATTGAAAAAAACACATACCTCTTCACATAAACTAAAATAGTCTTTGATTTTAATCAATAATAAACAATAATCAATAATCTATATGGATACACTACCTACCTTGGTATCTACGGTTAAACGGTACCCACTTACTTACCGTTCGAAAGATAGCCTTAACAAGAAAACAGACAGACAAACATACATACAGATGTTCAATGCTTATTCATAGGGCTTCCTTTATCCTTTGAGTACGGAAACCTAGAAAGAGTATGGCGAATTAAACAAAAATTTCACCACAAATGATTTATCGCAAAAATACTTGCACCATTTCTAAGAAGAAATGTCCGCAAATGTCTGACCACGTGATCAAATTGCGTACATTTTCCACTATCAGTAATTTTGTTCGTATAAAAGACTAACTGGGCCAAGTGCAAAATATTCTGACCTCAAACATGTCATCCTTCAAGTGTGTTTTGATCTGCCTACAAGCAGCTCTTCTGGTAAGTAATCTGCTTATTTAGGGAAAACAGAATTTTCTTCCTCTTCGATTTTAATTCGTCTTAGCGGGTCGGACAGAGTTAGAACAGGCGTCAGACTTAACAATAAGACCGCTTAGTTCCTGTAAAAACACTAATTAAGATTTGTATAAAAGTCAAAATAATTTATTACCGTTGATTTCCTAAAAAAATTCTTGGAATCGTCACTTTAACTACAAGACGTACCAACATCGCACGTCGCAGATGGCATGGACAAACACAGAAACACAAGACAAACACCCAAGACCCGAGAACAAACTTCATGCTCACCACACAAAGAATGCCCCGGCCGGGAATCGAGCCCTTAGGGCTACTACAACTAAGCCACGGAGCCGTCAAAGACAATTCTTTTTTTGCAGAGCGTGGCTTACGGAGCTTGCATTGGATCTTATGGAGCTGGACTGGCGCCTTTCGGATTAGGAGCTGATGTTGCTCCTTTCGGCTTCGGCACCGGTTTCGCTGGCAACTACTTCGGAAATAAACTCGGGGCCTACGGCTTTGGCGCTGAATTTGCCGGGCCCTACGGTTTTGGCGCTGAATTCGCCGGGCCCTACGGTTTTGGCACTGAATTCGCCGGGCCCTACGGTTTTGGCGCTGAATTCGCCGGGCCCTACGGTTTTGGCACTGAATTTGCTGGGCCCTACGGTTGCGGCAACGCCTTCAAATATGGTGCTGGGTTTAACGGTCCTTTAGGATATGCTGGATTTGGCATTTAGTATCCTTGTGTTACACTCTTTTTTAAGAACAAGAATGTAAAAATAAAATAAAAATATACTGAACGAAACTTTTGATAAATTTTATTTCACTCCAAACTCATACTCAAACTCATTTATCATTATAATTTGAACACGTAATATTTTACTAACAAAAGTAAACATATTCATGAGCATATAACGTGTCACAGGAGTTTCTTAGGCACATTCATGCACACAGATATGACAAATGTTACAGTCAGTTTTTATTTTTTAGCTAGTCTTATTTGTTAGGTTTACGTTTATTCCAACCCTTACCGACCTACCCGAGGGGAAGAAACAGAAAGAAACCCCTCGGGGACAGTTGTACTTATTCGCGGCATTAGTCCTGCGTCTGCGAGCAAGTTCATTCCCAAGCTTTTATGTCATCTAGGTCATGATATTTTGAGGTAATTGTTAATGAACGAATCAGGTTAATTAATACTTGTCAAGATATATTTAAGCAATATCTGTTTATCTACTGTTCTCCAATACTATTTGCGCTAATGAAGCTGATTTATGTGAAGAAATATGGCTATTAGGATCCAAGTTAATTAGCTATTAGCTAAAATTCCAAATAGTTCCAATAGTTCCAATTAGCTAAAAATCGCTAAACTCAATTCGTTTTTAGTTAATTTGTATGGCCTTAATACCGATACTCATAGCACTATCTAGTTAATTAAATGTAGTCAATTTAATAGAATTAAAAAAAATTTAAGTGGACAAGGAGAGGCGAAGATCGGGCTCATTGGCGCTTACTAGGAGATGCCTATGTCCAGCAGTGGGCATGTATAGGCTGATGATGATGATGATGAAGTCTAATTGATGTTTCTCTTTCTAAAATAAAAGTATCCATAGTTACTTCTTATATCTAGGTCCATCCACAGATTACCCGGAACAAACAGACATACTGAAATACATACAGACAGGCAGACGGACAGCTAGAGACACAATTATTGTATAGTTTTTTTTTGTTAATAGTATCATAGTTTAACCGGCGAGGACCTAAGTAGTGTTGAAGTTGTTTTGTGGAAAATTAGGTTCCCCACTCTGAAACTGCCGCCGAAAATAAATTTGAAGACATTTTTTAAGAAAAGAGATTATAGGTAACAAATAGCGGCAAGCCATTTCAGGGAGATATTTTGTGTAATCCAAACGTTTACCTACCATCTCACTGGTTGATAACATATAAGATAAGCTGACACGAAAACTGACTGTAATTTGACATATCTGTGTGCATGTAATGTGCCTGGGAGTTCCTGTGACACGTTATATGCTCACGAATATGTGTACATGCATGTGTAAAATTTGACGTGTCCAAATGATACTTGAGATCTACAGGAATAAATGAGTTTGACTTTGACTTTGACTTTATATATACAAATAAATAAAATTGAAGTATGTTTATACTGTCAAAATAAAAGCTTTTTACTAAATACATTTAAAATTATATACAGTACTATTGACAAAAAAACTTTGCAACAATTGTGTCTGTATGTCAGTCTATCTGTTTGTTCCGGTATAAAAAGCAACACCATAACATTTATGAGAAGTATTACCAGTGGCGGCCTTAGGGGGTGGCAAGCAGGGCAACCGCCCGGGGCCTCGCTCTTGTAGGGCCTCGCATCCTCGCAGAACAACCCATTTTTTGTTTCGATGTACTGCAGCTGTCTTTAGAAGGATGCTGACTGATTACCAGGAGCCCTGTACACTTCCAACTCACCTAAACTCCTCATACGCCAAGAGTCTCACAAAGATCTATCGCCCGGAGCCTCGCAATATCTAAGGCCGCCCTTGAGTATTACTATGTCATCATTACCTAGTATCTATATTTCCTTCTATTTATTTACTCTATTATTCTTCTATTTTTTTGTATTTTCATTTACATTTAGTATATAAAGCAGATATAATTATTGTCTCTCATAAGTTTCAATTATAACGAGGGTATATGCAAATTAGCAAAACGAAATATCTTTTTTTAAAGGTATATATTCAATATCTGCTAAACCATCATCAGATTAGTAATAAGATCCTCCACATCCACAAGCGCATTTGCCAGCAATGGAGACGGTTCCAATAGCGGGGACCACACCGCCATACTCCACAGCACCAATTATAGGTACCTGACCAGCGACATTGGTTGCACCACCTACTGGCAACTCTCCAGCGATAGCGCAGTTGCCAACACCAGCACCGCCGTAGGCTGCGTATCCAGAATAACCGAAGGGTTCGATAGCATCAGCTAGACCAATTCCAGTGAAGGGTCCGGGGAAGCCGTAGGGTCCAGCCAAGCCAGCTATGCCAGCGCCGTAGGGTCCAATACCAGCAAACCCGTAACCGCAGCCGTACGCTCCTGGGAAACCAGTTCCGTACGGGCCGGCTAGACCGTAGCCCATAGGACCCAGGGCTCCAAAGGCATTCTGTAAGTTAATGGACAAATTATAGAATCGATATAGCCACAAAAACATGGTGTGGCTCGGTACATACATCGGTCGGGGGTACCTAAACGGTATTGCTGTTGTTATGGGCGGAGATAACCACGTAACATCAGGTACTTCAGGTCATCCTGTCACTTTTGTTACATAAAAAAAACCTGCAGACTTACTTGGAGTAGACAAGCCTGGATACACAGGAGAGAGAAAGCGAAAGCGGACATGGTAAGGTACTTCCCTTCGAAACTTAATTCGTAATGATCAGTGAGACCCACAAAATACTTTTTATACTGCAATTGCCGTTTCTTGATAAAGATTTTTTGCAACAATGCAAGTAGTGAAAGGTTTTCAAGAAAAAGTAATAGGTTATCGCATTACGAAAATTTGACCTTGATCTATTTAATAACACATTTAGAGCAAATTTTTATGTTGCGTGCTTTAAGGCACGTACCTTTGGTCCACCTTATGTTGTTTTTATCTTTATCAATAAAATTTATATAAATATGAATATTATTTACTAATTTCTTTACCTTAACTACATAATTTCGTTAAAAAGAACACTTTCTTAACATATAACTAAGCCGTAACTAGGCAATTACAATGCTGGCATCATTGTCAGTACCAGCCTCTAATGTTCCCACTGCAGGGACACCGGCCTACTCTCGATAATTGAGAGTGAATGGGCTCTGAACTACCACGGGAGCCCAATCCGGATTTGCAGATGTCACATGTCGTCGAATTTTTGGTTCTAAGACATGCCGGTTTCCTCACGATGTTTTCCGTCACCGTTTTGAGAACGTTAAGGGAAATATTAAGGGATGGTACGGAAGGTTATATTATATATTATAACATTACAAACCTACACTTCCATTTTATTTATTTGTATTTATAAATATCCGTAAGTTTTTAAATAATTTAAACGTTTTGGTTTACGAAGGCGCTCCAATTTCCGGAATAGTATATTAAGTAATACTTCGGTATTCAAATTACGAAACTTAATTTTCACGTAAGCAATTTCGCGAAATTTTGCCAATTCGAAACCACATTCTTGCGTTTTCTGCAAAGTCACGTTCATTTTTACGATATATCGATTCGATTCCTATATTTCGTCTAATTTCCCAATATGAGGGTATTTAAGCTTGGCATAGTTTGAATCATTCAGTATCCGCTTGAATCAGATCAATAATGGCGTTTGTTTCCTTGGTCATCTGTGCTTCGGCACTTTTCGTTCAGGTACCGAAATTTGAGCCTATTATGGACCCTGTCAGCAGCCAATTGATCCCGTTGAACACCCTAGTCAGCTAGCTAGCTAATCCCTGTATTTTTGTACTATTACTGAGTAAATTTTGTTTTTTTTTTTTTATTAGAAAATCAAGTATCCACTTTTTCTTTATACAAAGAAAGTGACTGGACTAGTTAAATTCCACCTGATGTTAAGTTGTACACTATAACAACATTAATATGACTCAGGGCCTCCCGACCGAAGCATAAGAAGACCCAAGTCGCGTCTTGTTGCGCCCTTCAACCACGATGTAATTTCACCGGCACTCACATCAGCCACCGGAACGTAACAATGCGATTTCACTACTGTTGCGTGGCAAATTACCAGATGTGAAGGCATTACTACTCCGAACAAACTTGCCTCAAATTTTACCGCTCCTTTTAGTTGCTCCTTGATCACCACCGAGGGGTAGGGACTTAAAGGGTATTCAGGACGTAAGCAATTGGACCCCCCAACAGCGATACCACCTTTTTCATATGCTGAATGTTTGGTAGACCAAGCGTTCTGTCTGTGTGCGACCTTCCAGAGACAGGGTTAAAGCGCATCCAGACCATGTCCAGACCTGCTTTATGATAGCCATAAAGCAGGTCTGGATATGTTCTAACATAACATTGGATTCTCATTTAATTGAAATTTTTCAGACGGCGTTTGGCGCATGTATTGGAACTGGTTTTGGCGCTCCCTTCGGCTTGGAGTATGGCTGCAGATTCAACAACTTCGCTGCCCCACTAGCCTACGAAGGCCTGGGCTATGGCCTTGCTCCTTTCGCCTATGACAGTGCTCCTTTCGGCTGTGGAGTAGCCTCCACCGGCGGTGGCTTGCCTTGCGCCAGTGCCTCCTCCTTCCCCCCTGTCGGCGTCTCCGTGCTGTCTGAGAACGTGTACGAGGGTCCCTTAGCCGTCGGTGGCAGCTTACCTTTCCTTGGCAGCGTGGCGTTGGAGGGCGTTCTCCCCACTGCTGGAGCTGGTGCAGTTTCCTACGGCTGCGGATCTGGAGTTGGCATCGCCGTTGAAGAAGGTCCTATCGCGACTGGCATGGCTCCCTATGCTGGTGTTGCCCCAGAAATTGGATTCTACGGTTACGGACCTGCTGGTTTTGGAACTGCTGGCTTCGGAGCCGCTGGGTTCGGCTACCCTGGTGCCATGGGGTTTGGCTATGATGGCCTAGGTTACGGTTTTGCTGGGCGTGGTTTCGGATTCAATGGCTGCGGTGCTGTGTATTAAGCATGTTCTAGGAATCTAGGAGATGGATGATTAAATATACTAATTGAGGGTAATTCATAATTTGTAATTCTTTATTGTACACACACACATAAAAAAATAAAATAAAAGGAAACATAAACTAATAACAAAAAGTAATAAAAAAATTATTCTTCTGCATGACAATGCTCGTCCACATGTTGCGGCTCCCGTGAAAAAGTACTTGGAAACACTTGATTGGGAAGTGTTACCCCACCCGCCGTATTCACCAGACATTGCACCGTCCGATTATCACCTGTTCCGGTCCGTAGCACATGCTCTGACGGCGCAGCGGTTCACATCTTATGAGGATACCAAAAATTGGGTTGATTCGTGGATAACCTCAAAAGATAAGGAGTTCTTCAGACGTGGGATTCGAATGCTGCCTGAGAGATGGGAAAAAGTGGTTGCAAGTGATGGGCAATATTTTGAATAAATTTATATTACCGTTCTTCTACAATAAATATTTAATTTGTGTTAAAAAACGACGGAAACTTATTTGTACTCCTAATATGTACAGAGGCGAGTTTAACCCTATGAAGAGTTCTCTTCCAGCAAACCAATGAGGCTAGAGAGAGGTGATAAAAAAGGTAGGGATGTGTACCCATTGTTGTTATCGCACTTGCACGTAGGAGCATCTGTAGTAAGTCACTTTTGGGGGAAAGGGCGTGGAAATTACCAAATACTGATTCAAGCTGGTGTAATTACAATTGATTGGAACGATAGAAGATTAAGTCATGGAGTTTAGTTTACTCTTTCACTTACTGAGATTCCTTATCATGAAAAGTAGTCCACTGACTAATTCTATTAGGTGTCGAGTTTAATACCAGATGATAATAATAATAAACAATAATAAACGTTTTCACACTCATACCTCTGCACTAGGATTCCCTGTGTCGCAGATGGCATGGATGAACACAGAAACACAAGACAAACACCCAATACCCGACAACAAACTTCATGCTCACCACACACAGTGTGCCCCGGCCGGGAATCGAACCCGGGACCCCTCGCTTCGAAGGCAGGGCTACTACCAACTAAGCCACGGAGCCGTCCATAATAGATAAGGATAACTATGTCCGCTACTTAGTTATGGATTAAAAATACATAATTATAGATTCTTTATGATGTGTGAGTAGGTCCGTATGTGTGTGAGTACTGGTAAAAGAAAATAAACAACGCGGCTACTTTCATAGCGAGGTCAATTCATTCATTTATTTACACGTAATATTTATTAGGAGTACAAATAAGATTCCGCCGTTTTATTGTAGATGGCGCGGCACGGAGTTTCGGTTAGCTTTCGCAGATGATAACCGGCTTAAAAAATAGTTTGGACATTCAAGAACAACATAACCTATTAATATCATTGATTTTATATTGGTAAAATATAATTTTTATAAGTTGAAAATGTCAAAATTTGAGCCAAGTAAGCGTCATTTGCGGGAAATATTAGTTTACTTCTTTAATTTAAAGAAATCTGCTGCTGAGGCGCATCGATTGCTCGTAGAAGCATATGGTGAGGTTGCTTTGAGTGAGAGATCGTGTCGAGAGTGGTTTCAAAAGTTTAAAAATGGTGATTTCGACGTAGAAGACAAAGATCGCAGTGGAAGGCCAAAAATTTACGAGGATGCAGAATTGGAGGAATTATTGGAGGAAGATTCATCTCAAACACAAAAAGAACTTGCTCTAACATTAGAAGTCACTCAGCAAGCAGTCTCACATCGTTTAAAATCATTAGGAATGATTCATAAACAAGGAAATTGGGTTCCGTACGAATTAAAGCCGAGAGATATTGAACGCCGATTATGCTTAAGTGAAATGCTGCTAGCTAGACATAAAAAAAGGGTTTTTTACATCATAACTGGTGATGAGAAGTGGATACATTATGACAATCCAAAAAGAAGAAAATCATGGGGATTACCTGGCCACGCGTCAACATCAACAGCAAAACCGAATATTCACGGAAAAAAACTTATGCTGTGTATTTGGTGGGATCAGCTAGGTGTAGTGTATTATGAGTTGCTTAATCCGAGCGAAACAATTACTGGAGCCCTCTATCGAACACAATTGATGAGATTGAGCCGAGCTCTGAAGGAAAAACGCCCTCAATACTATTCTAGACACGAAAAAATTATTCTTCTGCATGACAATGCTCGTCCACATGTTGCGGCTCCCGTGAAAAAGTACTTGGAAACACTTGATTGGGAAGTGTTACCCCACCCGCCGTATTCACCAGACATTGCACCGTCCGATTATCACCTGTTCCGGTCCGTAGCACATGCTCTGACGGCGCAGCGGTTCACATCTTATGAGGATACCAAAAATTGGGTTGATTCGTGGATAACCTCAAAAGACAAGGAGTTCTTCAGACGTGGGATTCGAATGCTGCCTGAGAGATGGGAAAAAGTGGTTGCAAGTGATGGGCAATATTTTGAATAAATTTATATTACCGTTCTTCTACAATAAATATTTAATTTGTGTTAAAAAACGGCGGAAACTTATTTGTACTCCTAATACGTTAAACGTTTACGCACTCATACCCCTGCACTAAGATTCCCTGTATCGCAGATGGCATGGACAAACACAGAAACACAAGACACCCAAGACCCGAGAACAAACTTCATGCTCATGAACCCGGGACCCCTCGCTTCGAAGGCAGGGTTACTACCAACTAAGCCACGGAGCCGTCTAAAATGAAAAATATATGAAATATTGATGTAAGCATATATCGATCGCCATTAGTATTTGCTACAGAAGCAAGAAGGCGTAGCACTGGTTTATTTTTAATATTTTACGCGGCTTTTTGGTATCAAAATTTGCCTATGTGTTAATAATACAGACTTTCGCATTTATAATATAAAAGAGTGTGATAAGTGTAATATTCCATGTGTAATTAATTATTAATAAATAAATAGCTGACACGATAAATGCCTTCCAATTAAAAAAAAATCTAATTTAAAATTGTGAATCACGGCAAATTTTGTCATGATTCACAATTTGACAATAGGCTGTCAAAAAAATCGGGTGATAATAGCTTAGAAAAATGTATTATACTTGCAACCAAAATGCTGGGTTTTATTTCGGCCAGAGGTTAAGCATTGCCCTGGATGGCAATGCTGCCAGCATTTTGGGCACTCTACCTCAAGTGACGGCTTAGTTATATATTAAGAAAATATTTATCTATTTTTCTTAATGAAATTTGGTTTTCACTTATGATTATGGAGACTGAATTTCAAGGATAATAGAAGAAAAGAATTCATTTTCGTATTAAATAGTCTATTTATTAATTTAAATTGTGATAATAATTATTAGTATCCGTAAGGACCGGCGCAGCCGCAAGCGCAGTTGCCAGAGATGGTGACAGCACCGCAAGCGGGCACGACACCGCCGTACTCCACAGCGCCGATGATGGGCACCTGACCGGCGATGGAGGTAGCACCGCCGACAGGCAGCTCGCCAGCTACGGCCACGTTGCCAGCACCGGCACCACCGTAGGCACCACCACAGGCTGGGCCGGCCACGCCAGCGCCCCAGCCGTAGCCGAGACCTGGCGCCGCGAGAGGAGCGGCTGCGCCGGCGCCCCACCCGAGACCCGCTCCAGCGATACCTGCCGCGCCGTACCCGAGCCCGTTGCCGTAGCCGAGAGCACCTGGACCAGCAAGGCACTGGCTGTACACATTCTGCAAAAAGGAAAAGATCATTAGTTGAGGGCCTACCATCACTCAAATCACCTCTTAGCTACGCAGGGTGAGAAATTGTAAGTTGTTCACAGATGGGACAGTTTTATCATTGATTTGCAAAGTATGTAAAACCAGCGGACCCTATTTAAAAAAAAAATACATTTTGTGCCTTATACAATGCAGTGATTTAGTGGTCTAAAACCATCTTCGCATTATTCTCTTTGTAATGAAACCTGTTTGGGGCACATCGGTTGGATGGTATCAAAAGCTATAACGGACATAGGTAGAAACAATTTTTGTGTTTTACATATTATGGATATCAAAAAATTGCAAAAAATAAAAACACCTAGATCTTACTTATAAACTTTTACAGAAAAGTAAAAAAAAAATCGATACAATTCAACATAAAAAAAACTGGCAATGGTTTTATTACAGGAGAGGCCCAAAATAAAAAAAATTAAACTAAAGTAACATAGCTAGAAAGTTAATGTTCGTTATTCATATTCCAACTAGAGGCTGTAACGTCTCATGCACCTTTAATTTCACCCACACCCTTCCAAAACACAAGGGCGAATTACTAGGTATAGTGGACCCCCAAACAGAGGGTTATAAAAGAATCGAAATAAACTTACTTGGATCAGGCAAGCCTGGACGCAGACAAACAAGAAAGCAAAGGTAGACATGATAGTTTCGTTGTGTGTGAAATACAGAATGTTTTCTCCCAACGAGGTACTTCTTTTTATACGTGTAAAAATCGAAATTGGGTTACACAAAAAATGTTGCACCAGTTTTCTATTTTCCTGAAATTATGTCACGATAACGTTATCAGGAAATTTTGACATCAAGATAACCGTAAATTATATCAAATGTTTACATAACAGTTGCAGTTGTAATAATTGTGTCAGTAGTTGCTTCAGGAAGCTGTTACGAAGAAAGTTGTATAAAAACTGAAGCATAAAGTGGTAAGACATCATTCTTCAAGAACTTTCTCAAACAAACATGGCCTTCAAAGCTCTTTTGGTCTGCGCTTCCGCGCTCCTTGTCCAGGTAAAGAAATCCACTATTTTCAAATAACATACCTTTGTATCAGAAATTAAGTAACTGAAGCGAAGTGAACTGAAGCGTTTCTGTACTTCGGAGGTTACGTTTAAATATCGCTCCCGGCTTTACTAGTCGATAAGACAAGTTGGAAGTCTTCGGGCTTGAAAACTACCGGTTAAGCCACTGACACGAAATAAGAAATTCAAAAAGCCACATGCTTTTGATTCGTAGATAGACAACTGTCACTTGTAATAAAAGAGGCTTCCAGTGATTTAGTCTACTGAATAATGATAAGACATTAAAGTTCTTGTTTGTAATTTGGTTTATATGATCAATAACTTTTTCATTACAGTCCGCCTTCAGCCAGTGCCTCGCTGGACCCGGTTGGGCTGGTAATGGACTTGCTGGCGGTTGGGGAGCTCCAGGAGCGTGGGGACCAGGCCTGGCTGGTGCTGGCCTGGGTCTCGCTGGCGCCGGCTGCGGCTGCGGTGGCGTCGCCTCCACCGGCGGCGGTCTCCCAGTTACCAGCGCTTCCCCCGTCGCCCCCGTCGGTGTCTCCGTGATCTCCGAGAACGTGTACGAGGGTGGTCTCAGCGTCGGCGGTAACCTGCCTTTCCTCGGAACTGTCGGACTCGAGGGCGTTCTCCCCACCGCTGGTGCTGGTGCCGTGTCCTACGGCTGCGGCAACGGAGCCATCGGCATCGCTGCTGAGGAGGGTCCCATCGTCACCGGCATCGCTGCCCCTGGTAACTACGGCCCCGGTATCGGTGCTATCAACGGTCTCGGCTACGGAGCTGGTCTCGGCTACGGAGCTGGTCTCGGCTACGGCGCTGGACTCGCCGGACCCGCTGGCATTGGCTACGGTCTTGGTGGGGGATGCGGTTGTGGTGGCATCTACTGATGAGTGGTTTAATTGCATTTACGTATAAATAAAGTTTTAAATAGTGTACATGGTATTTTCATTACTTCAGCGCTTCCAGAACTGTCATTTAAACTTCTTTGTTCTTGACAGAACAATTTGTTTGAGGAAAAGTTTTCAGACTGCAACTAATGCTGATATTGCAAATCTATGAAAGCGAAATTTATTGCATATTGTAGCCATACATGTTAATCCAACACAGCAGTATTTTAAAAATGTTCTAATTATAATTACAATCTCCTGTTATACTTATTAACATCATAAATGGTTTTCTAAACTATGAAATATGTTACATACAATAAGTAAGTAACGTTAACACACTCATACCTCTGCACTAGGATTCCCTGTGTCGCAGATGGCATGGACAAACACAGAAACACAAGACAAACACCCAAAACCCGAGAACAAACTTCATGCTCACCACACAAATTGTGCCCCGGCCGGGAATGGAACCCGGGACCCCTTTCTTTCTTTCTTTCTCCAATAATCAATTCTTAATTGATTATTGGATTTCAACTATGAAACATGTCAAACATTGTTAGATACAATAATTTCGGAAAAATAATTAAAGTTGATAAATAATTAACTGTATTTATAGTAATTTAGAATATAGTTTAAATTTCAGTAATGCAGTATCAATGCAGTTTAATGTCAAACTTATAAGTAAGAATTGGGCCTCTGATCGCCAGCTTATTTAGACTAATCCATCAATATAAAAATCTTTGGGAAACTCACGTGAAAATTTGTAATTTGGGGAAACAGGAACCAAATTTTTCTATGAAAATTTTGCCGCGTTTTCAGCCAAATTATCAAATTGTGAATCTGACAGCAGAACATTCTGTCAAGTCAGCTAGTAACCAATAAATAGTCATGATTGTGTGACACAAAAGGCCAAAAATAAAAAGAAAAAAATTCCATGGACATTTCACATAGCCATCTAGCCTCAAACTAATCATCTTCTTCGTTACGCTCTTGACAGAGCGGTCGTAATCGTCATGGAGACGGCGACGGCCCGGGGCAGACGTTATGCGCCTCACGTATCACGCCATCGGTTTCTATTAGCGGTCATCCTTGTGCAATCATGCAATATTAGCAACGGCTCCGTGGCTTAGTTGGTAGTAGCCCTGCCTTCGAAGCGAGGGGTCTCGGGTTCGATTCCCGGCCGGGGCACACTTTTTGTGATGAGCATGAAGTTTGTTCTCGGGTCTTGGGTGTTTATCTTGTGTTTCTGTGTTTGTCCATGCCATCTGCGACACAGGGAATCCTAGTGCAGAGGTATGAGTGTGTTAACGTTGTTATGATTAGTTTGCCAAACTAATCATAGGTTGGCTAATATTGGCAAAAAAGAACTTGTGCCAAGGTTTCCCGTAGTGGTACTGCTACTGCCAAACCTGGTAATCCTCCACCACGCAGTGAATGTCAGTGTGGCCGGTGAAATTACACGCATTTCAGGCGTTACATCCCCGTCTCAGTGTCTTGTGCAACGCTATGCGACTAAGGTTTTTTATACTTCAGTAGGGGAAGACCTGAATGGAATTTTGGTTTTTTATGTTTATGTTAGATGCACAAAACAAGAAATTATCATAAAAATAAAATAAGTGCGTGATAAACTACAAATTATTAGGAGTACAAATAAGTTTCCGCCGTTTTTTAACACAAATTAAATATTTATTGTAGAAGAACGGTAATATAAATTTAATCAAAATATTGCCCATCACTTGCAACCACTTTTTCCCATCTCTCAGGCAGCATTCGAATCCCACGTCTGAAGAACTCCTTGTCTTTTGAGGTTATCCACGAATCAACCCAATTTTTGGTATCCTCATAAGATGTGAACCGCTGCGCCGTCAGAGCATGTGCTACGGACCGGAACAGGTGATAATCGGACGGTGCAATGTCTGGTGAATACGGCGGGTGGGGTAACACTTCCCAATCAAGTGTTTCCAAGTACTTTTTCACGGGAGCCGCAACATGTGGACGAGCATTGTCATGCAGAAGAATCATTTTTTCGTGTCTAGAATAGTATTGAGGGCGTTTTTCCTTCAGAGCTCGGCTCAATCTCATCAATTGTGTTCGATAGAGGGCTCCAGTAATTGTTTCGCTCGGAATATACACTACACCTACACACACTCACAATACACTCATAATACACTACACCTAGCTGATCCCACCAAATACACAGCATATCGTAAATTTTTGGCCTTCCACTGCGATCTTTGTCTTCTACGTCGAAATCACCGTTTTTAAACTTTTGAAACCACTCTCGACACGTTCTCTCACTCAAAGCAACCTCACCATATGCTTCTACGAGCAATCGATGCACCTCAGCAGCAGATTTCTTTAAATTAAAGAAGTAAACTAATATTTCCCGCAAATGACGCTTACTTGGCTCAAATTTTGACATTTTCAACTTATAAAAATTATATTTTACCAATATAAAATCAATGATATTAATAGGTTATGTTGTTCTTGAATGTCCAAACTATTTTTTAAGCCGGTTATCATCTGCGAAAGCTAACCGAAACTCCGTGCCGCGCCATCTACAATAAAACGGCGGAAACTTATTTGTACTCCTAATACATTGAAACATACATAAGTTGTATGTATTTTTGTAAGCCATTTATAAAACATTAATACATACAATTAATACATTCGACGGCTCCATGGCTTAGTTGGTAGTAGCCCTGCCTACGAAGCGAGGGGTTCCGGGTTCGATTCCCGACCGGGGCACACTTTGTGTGGTGAGCATGAAGTTTGTTCTCGGGTCTTGGGTGTTTGTCTTGTGTTTCTGTCTATGTCCATGCCATCTGCGACACAGGGAATCCTAATGCAAAGGTATGAGTGTGTTAACGTTGTTTTTTGTTTTATTTGAGGATAAAACCCAACTTTGAAGCTAAAATTCATCAAGGCGTCTATGCTACAGAGATTGCCAAAGAAATATACATACGTACACAAAACACAACCCTCCTTCTGGCGCAGTCGGGTAAAAATAATGTCAACACTTGCATCCATTTCATACCTAAGGCATACTAGCTACGCCCCGTGATGTTACCCGCGATTTTCGGGATCAAAGGTAGCTTATATGTTAATCCAGGATATAAGCTATCATAGTACCAAATTTCATCTAAAACCGTTGAGCCGTTTTAGCGTGAAGGTGTAACAAACATACACACACATACAAACTTTCGCCTTTATAATATTAGTGTGATTGTATGTATTATTCTGCATAGGCATGCGTTAAATACGCTTTAGGCAAGCGTTTTCTATATTCCTCTTCGTTTGCATGTTGTTCTGTTAAGAAACGTGCCAAAACATCAGTCACACTGAAACAACCAATATCAAAAGACAAGATTGAAATTTTTTCACGTAAATTGTAACTTTCTGCTCTTATATTTTTGTATATTGTCACGTTCAATGTTCACCTTCTTTAAAGGCATCGTACAGCCTTAACTAGTACATCTAGAAGCATAGAATGCGCAAGGAGTAACTTATTTCAGGCACATTATAGTACAAAAGTACAGTAATATTACCCGCAGAGTCTTAAACCAACGAATCTAAGTAGACGAAAGCTAAGTCACTTATTTTGTCTGTCTGTTTGTCCGCTAATTTCTTTTAAACCACGCAACGGATTTTAATATGAATTTCACTATTATATGAAGATCTTTTTACTTGGTTTATATGTATATTATACTAAAGAAACTCAGAATAACAGTACAAAAAGCAGTTTCTGTTACACCAGAAATAACCGTACAAAAATCAAAAGAAAATGTATATAAATATTTTTGACAAAGACATTTTTTGTTTTTGTGTCTGTTTGTCTGTATGTTCCGGCTAATGTCCGAAACGGATAGATAAATTTTGACAGGACTTTCACTGACAGATAGCTGATGGTATAAGGAGCAACTAATTTTATTTCAGAAAAAGAAAAACGAATTAAGTAAGCGCGCAAAAAAAGTCAAATTCCATGCGGACGAAGGTGGGGAAAACAGCTAGTTATAACATAAACAAGCTAGCTAATAATTAGCGGTGGTTAGCTAGTAATATATGAAAAATAATTTGGCACTAAAAACTCATCTCAAAAATTCACAAACCAATATTTAGTATCAAGAAACAAAGGTGATAATTTCTTCTAGCGATTTAAAATGACTAAATTTATCGGTTGTCCAATAAGCTGCAATTAATTTTTATCATCAATCAAAGTTAACTAACATAGAGTATTTTTAATTGGAATTAAAGATAATATATTAGTTTTGACAAAGAAAATAATGAGAGGGCAATGGCCCTCAAATGGTTTGGTGGTTTTCAAAATGGTGAAGGAATATATGGCGATGAAACTATGTCATAAGAACTCTCGTGGTATAGTGACCCACCCTGATGTCGTTATCTAGTCATCCGAAGGCTTCAGACATGGCTCAGTATAGCCATAACCTCTTAACGTTAATAAATCACAGGAGCGCTCGGTTCGACTCCTCTAATCGGTCACCCATCCAACTACTAACCAGACAGATATCACTTAACTTAGATGATCATTCTATTACACTTAAATTACATGATAATGAAGCCACAATCGATAAGGTGTACAAAACATAGATAGTGTATGTTTGATGATGAAAAAAATGATTAGCTAAGTTTTACTTATGTAATTAATAAATGATTTGGTATAAAACTAGGCAAAATATATATAATAATTCAGTATAGATTCATCACAAGCAATTTTTGTGTATTAACAAGCAAGATGTTTAAGGCCGTCTTCTGCTCGTTTGCTCTTATCCAGGTGTGTATAATTAACTATATATAATAATAATTAACTAGTACTTTTTCTTAATAAGTAAACTGACCTCAATAATTAAATTTACTTATGAGATACTTTAATTTACCCTTGGGGTGAAATTATTTGAAGTATCTATTTGAAGTATCTATTCTAGGTTCACTGCAAAGGTACACTACCAAATTAAAAAAAGTATAAAAATCGGTCCACAGATGCCGAAAATCCCCCCCCCTTTTCTTGGAAGTCAAATCAAAAATTAAAAAATACATGACCTATTTTATATTTTTTATTTATTAAGATATACAGTAGGATAGGTATCTGTGAATATATCTAGAGTCATATAAAGGTGCAAGAGACATGAAGTACACATAATTACCTTTGGGTACGGAATCCAAAAAACCTACTAAACTTAAGCTTACAAGCATGAATCTATATAACAACCCAAACCAATTAATTTTCATTATTTTCAGGCCATCTCATGCCAGTGCATTGGCAACGGCCTCAACAATGGCATCCGATCAGGTTTCGCCAACGGCCTGGCTAGCAATGGGCTGGCTGGCAACGGACTGGCTGCCAACATCCTGGCTGGCAACAGCATCCTTGCCAATGGAGGCTTCAACGGGTTAGGAGCAAACGGTTTCGGTCTTAACGGATTGGGAACTAACGGATTGGGCGTTGCTAACGGATTGTCTGGCTGTGGTTCAGCGTCTACCGGAGGTGGTCTTGCAGTTACTAGCGGCTCCCCTGTTGCTCCCACCGGCATTTCCGTTGTGTCAGACAACGCTTACGAGGGTGGTTTAGCTGTAGGTGGTAACCTTCCAATGCTGGGAACTGTTGGCTTGGAAGGAACCCTCCAAACCGCTGGTGCTGGTGCGGTCTCATACGGATGTGGTGATGGAACCGTGGGTATTGCCAGTGAAGGACCTATTGCAACTGGTATCGTGAGCCCTGGAACTTACGGCCCTGGTATTAACGGAGTTGGTCTGAACGGAGCTGGTATTAACGGAGCCGGTAACAACGGAGCCGGTATCAACGCAGCTGTCATCAACGGAGCCGGTCTCAATGGCCTGGCTGGTTACAACGGTTTGGGTAGAGCCGGTTACGGCCCTGGCTGTCTTTAAGTTGTTTAACGTTTTTAAGTTATTTTTAGTTAAATAATAAAATATATTGTGATAACCACTGCCCGTTTTTTGGTGGATATTTAAGAAAATATGGTTCCCTCTCCTTAAACTTACAAACACTGACAGCAATAAAAAGGTATTTTCAACTTAGTCACTATAGCTTACTTAAATATAAAATATTCATGGACATTTCACACTAGCCACTAACTAGCCCATCTAGCCCCAAACTAAGCATAGCTTGTTCTATGGGAAATAGACAACGATACTTTCATCGTACTTTTTTCCAAAATAATACAATATTTTAATGCATTACATATTGACACCCAAACACAGAATAAGCATGTATGTTTGTCATACAAATACTTTTCTTGAGTGGGAATCGAACACATGATGTACAGTGGAGAAGGCAGAGCTAATACCAACTGAGGTACAGTAGGACAGTTTCAATAGGTATTATATATACATAAATGAGCACTTTGTATTAATATTTGTTTCACTTGGAACAAATAGGGAATACCTAATTTGGACCCTCTATTTATGAACTATACCAGCAAAATAAGCAGTAGATATTTTCAGACCTCTACCATAATAGAAAAGTAAATACACTTATTTAATTCCACAAAAATACAATAGTACAATAACAGAATATATAAATTAAAAGCTGAATCTAAGCTTGTACTTAAAGATATAATCAAATATTATAATTAATGATATGATAACGAAAAAAGGGTGGATACAACCACAAAATTAATTTTTTTTGGGACCAAAAAATCCAATGGCAGCGTAATTTCGGTTGTGGAAAGAACTTCCTGCTGAGGTTTTCCCATTGAACTTTGTTATGGAGTCCTTTAAAAGGCGGGTTAACCGTGATCTCAAAGGCTGGCAGCACCTCGGCTTTGCCCCTGGTATTGCAGGTGTCCACGGGCAGCGGTGACCACTTTCCAGCAGGTGGACTGCAAGCTCGCCTACACCGCACTAAATAAAAAAATATACTTTTTGGGGACAAAATTACCCGCGTCTGTAAGCTCTTACCCTTAAAATCCCTACCATCCCCTGGGTGGTGCAAAAGGATCAGCAAAGGTACCAGTGGAACTTATGCCGCGTTCGTTCAGAGATACTGCCACCATACAATACCAAGCAGCAGTGGTCGCTTTACTGTGCGGGTGTGGGGAAGGGTGTGTGCCGGTGAAATCACGTGCGCATGAGTACATCCCAGTGTCGCAACTAGACGTACACAATTTAGTCAAAGTTTAGTCTTATTCAGAGTGGGATTACTGTTTTCATGGGCGAGGGTAACCACTTACCACCAGGGCCTTCAGCAGATTCTGACTCTCTACTGACATAAAAATAACATAATAAGTTATTCGTCAAAATATTCCTCCATTGATTAAAAACTTTTTTATTGTATAACAATATTTTTTGTCGAATTACCACAAATGACTAATTTAAAAATCAAATAAACCGACTTTAATTCTTTCATCTCTTATTTCTCGCATACAACGGGCGAAGAAAATACGCAATTTCGTTTACTTCAAAATATTAAAATATTCCTCCATTGATTAAAAACTTTTTTATAACAATATTTTTTGTCGAATTATCACAAATGACTAATTTAAAAATCGAATAAACCGACTTTAATTCTTTCATCTCTTATTTGTCGCATACAACGGGCGAAGAAAATACGCAATTTCGTTTACTTGGATGAAATTTTTCCAGTCATTTAAATGTACAACTAAACTATTGAACCGATTTTGATAAAATTTCTATGGGAACAATTTGAAATCATATACTTTCAAATAAAAAAGGAATTCCAAATCGGCAGACAAATCACGGAGAACTGATAACAAACATAAAAAAACAACGAATTGATAACGTCGCTTGAAAAGAATGCCGACACGACGACTTATGAAAAGTAGTCACCACCACCACCACATAATAGTAAATTGTACTTCCAACGCCCAACCGAAATACGACTCAGGTGCTGCCCTACTGAAATATGAGGAGACCTAAGTCATGTATGTACCATGTAACGCCTCAAGTGGCTGTAATTTCACCGGCATCCACACCCTTCCACCGGAACACGAATCTCTCAGTTATAATTGGACTCGTGTGAGTAATAAATCTAAGTGAACAATGCAATTAATATTCAGTTATTACTTACCTAACCTTTGGTACGCGTACCAGTGTATAGAAGACAAACAAGAGTCTGATTAAAAAAAATTGATATCTACTTCAATACTTTCATCCGTATTTCTTATAAGGGCTTTAAGGCTTTAAGGCCCTATAAGGGCTTTAAACATTAAAAAAAACTTTTCCTCGTCACCGATTTTACCGATCAAGTCGGTATACAGCGGGCGAGGAAAAACGAGGAAAAGCAAAATATACAATTTTGTTTTCTTGGACGAAATACTTTTTCCATTATTATTCGTGTTACCGAGATATTATTAACCATGATTTCTGACTTTTGTTGACTCCCGATATTTCGACGCAGTTACATGCGTCATAGTCAGTTTGCCCGTCCCGGGCATATCGCATGTAACTACATTGAAATATCGAGATTCAACAAAAGTAACAAATCATGGTAAATGTCTCGGTAACACGAATAATATTATAATATACATCATACAGATGTATATCTGTATATTTGTAATGTAATCGTAACATAATTATTGTAACAATATAATGTAAATGTAAATTTGACATAACCAAGTGTTCATAAATGATCCTACGGTGAAAATAAATGAGTGTGAGTAATTTTGAAATTGGATCGGATCGGACGTATAAATATTGACTTTTCTGAACGTATTGACTCTATGATTTGACTCTAGTTATATCCGAAAATAAAATGAAAATTAATATAAAACAAATAACAAGGAGTTTCGTGTATTCGTTTTACATAATTCTGTTATCAATCTAAAATCAGTTCGTGACTTTTCCTATATTCCATGCTTATTATCAAATACAATCTTTTCAAAATTAGTTGCAATTATTTCACATAAGATTACATAAAGCTATGTATATAAAATTATGCTCTAGTTTTTTTTTATTCATTGACGCCTTAAAAATTGGAGACAAAATGTCGATCCAATTATTATTTTTATTTGTTCTGGGTCTCGCCACGGTATGTCAAAACATATATTTTTAAGCAACTGTTGCCAAATTATTTATATCTTAGTAATATTCCTATAAAATGATTTCTATTTCAGAATGCCTACTGCCAGTGCATTGGCAACGGTATCGGTTACAATAATGGCTTTGTTGCCAACGGACTGGCAAACGGCTACGGGCCTGGCCTAGGCGGACCAGGATTGGCTGGCTACCCCGGAGCTATCCCTATCGGCTACGGCGATGTCGCAGTCGCTGGCGAGTTGCCAGTCGGTGGCACCACTGCCGTCGCTGGCCAGGTACCAGTAATTGGCTACGTCAATTTCGAAGGGTACCTCCCTGCTGGCGGACTGGTCTCCGTCGCCCCCAACAACTGCGGCTGCATTTAAATGTGATATATACGATTAGTCTGTAATAAATTAATTTAAAATTGATTCTTTCTTGTCTTCCTATACAGTTTTTTAAATTCCCTCCTGGGATTGAGAAATGCAATAAGCATCTACCTGATTGAGAAAAACTTAACTGCAAGTGGCGCTAATAATATCAATTAGGCTTTGAAGTAGTATCTAGGTAGGTACTTACAACACATCTTGTATCAATAATTTTGACCTTCCTAAATATTAAACGTTTGGCAATTCTAAATCAATGTTTTTTATATTTTTATTTACAGACCAAACGCAATTTTTCTCTTTTTCCTTATGTACATTTCACACAGCGCCATCTAGCCCCAAACTAAGCATAGCTTAAACCATGGGGACTAGATAACTGATAGAATATTTATATACTACTTTTTTGTACAATACATACATACATATATTACATATTGACACCCAGATACAGAGTAAACATTTGTGCCTTGAATGAGAATCGAACACATGACCTACAGCGCAGAAGGTAAAGTTAGAGCTACTACCAAACAGCTATTTCAACTGACTATCAATTGGTTTCTTCATCGATTAAAATCCAATAGCATGCTCAATCGAAAAATTCGAGATAGACTCGTGAAATTCTCCTTCTGTGCTGTCGGAGTTTTGAAGCTGCCCAAAGACCTTCGACATGGCACGAAAGCGCTCCAAATGCAACCAAACGGTCACCCGAGTAACTTCGTACCGGGCCGAGAGTTGCTTAACTTAAATCATCTGTAAAGAACAGCTAAGCAACCTACGCCAATAGCATTTCGATACATAATTCAATACGTGCAATACATTGTATCAAAAATTTTGATATAAACATCAAACAAAAATACATTTCATTCGGTTTTTTATTCATATAAATATTAAATTAACATAATTTAAATTAATTAAGTTAAAAGAGAGTTATTAACATATTAGAACATCTATCCAGAACATGCATAGTTCACGGAACCGGCGCCTCCAGTTGGAACTTTACCGTTCAAACTTACAGTTCCATAAATTGGCATGTTGCCAGTGACCTCCACATTACCTCCAATTTCTAGACCATCTGCCTGGACGTAGATACCATACTGCTGTCCGTTGGGTAGGGCTTTAGGTCCAGGATACGAATAACTCGGGGCAAAATTAGAGTTCCATCCAGGCTGGCGATTAAAATTGCCCATGTTTCCGCTTGCCAGATTACTGGCATAGTTATTTCCGTAGGGAATGCCATAACTTTGAGTGGGTACTTGATACTTTGAAGCTATTGAGTTCGCAAAGTTTCCCGAGGGATTGGCATTGGCAGCTTGGTTCAGCAATCCAGAATACTGAATATTGGAATTTGCAGCTGCATTTGCCAAGTTAGGTTTGTTTAAATTCGTGATGTCTAAGTGGTTCACTGCGACATTAGCACTTGCTAAGTTATTGGCCAAATTTTGAGTTGCTGTATTAGTGTTGAGTAAGGAATTAGCCTGTAGGTTGGAAGCCACATTTGTATTGGCGTTGCCAAGTTTGCCTGTGGCAACACTAGCAAATCCATTTCCATTTGCGGCAATTTTAGCAAAGTTAGTTACTCCTAAGTTCTGAGATCTGAGTTGATTTGGTAGGCGCGTGTTTGGGTTCAGTAGATTTGAATTGGACTGGGCATTGTGGAGACTAGAAAACGCAGTATTCCCAACTCCCAGCCCGTTAATTGCCACTTGTCCAGCACACAGCTGAAAAATAAAAGAATTTGTTTGTTTAATTTATACAAGTTTATCTAATGACATAGTATTTAATTATGTTTTTTTATCTTACTTGAATAAGTCCCGCTAAGACTACATATATAACCAAAGCCATCTCCAAATCACAAGTAATAATGTCAGTGAGATTTCTACAAAACCATTTATATAAACATTAAGAAAAAAATCAGCTTACAAAATATTTCGAAAGCTACGTGATATCATTGTGAAAATCAATCGTGATATATCTGCTGAGATAGAAAAATGTCTGATTGAATCAGATGGTAATGAGTTCGATTCATTCAGAAATCCAATGCACGTCATGAGGCTAATGATGAAATCATTAGCGTACGTGATGCTTACTCATAATAAGTAACATGAATAATAAATCGAGTGAGAACTTTCGAGAAAATAAAGATAATACAATACAAAGAGCCTAGTCTTTAATAATAAGGATTATTGAGGCATCTCAACAGTTCTGACCGAAGATCAGCGCTGATTGCTAGTCAATCAAAATTATGCTGAGTCAGCGTTCATACTCATTTATATGTACACACTTTCATGTATTGTGTGTGAATATGACTCCGCCCTTTCTCAACAGATGTCGTTTTTAGTATTGTTTACGTGTACTAATAAATGACCATACTTGTATTCGATAGTACTGAATGTCAGCTATCTAACGCATTTTATGATATTTGGTTGAAGTGTAAGCAACAATTGTTTTCACCTTTTCGAAAATGTCGGTTTTTATTCCAAATAAACGTCATTTGCGGGAAGTGTTATTACATTATTTTATTGCGAAGAAAACTGCAGCGGAAACTTATCGTTTGCTTGTGGAGATTTATGGTGAGCATGCTCCGTCTAATACAACTTGCAAGGAATGGTTTCGACGATTTCAAAATAACGATTTTAGTACTGAGGATAAAGAACATGGAAAACCACCAAAAAAATTTGAAGATGCTGAATTGGAAGCATTATTGGCGGAAGATTCTTGCCAAACTCAATCAGAATTAGCTGCAGCATTAAATGTTGATCGTTCAACTGTTGCAAAGCGTTTACAAATGATGGGAATGATTCAAAAAGCCGGTGACTGGGTTCCACATGATTTAAAAGAAAGAGACATGGAACGTCGGAAAACCATTTGTGAAATGCTGCTTCAAAGACAGCAAAGAAAAGGATTTTTGCATCGGATAGTCACAGGAGACGAAAAATGGATACACTACGAAAATCCTAAACGCAAAAAAGCTTGGGTGAAACCAGGCGAACCAGGCCCATCACAGCCAAAAATAAATATTCACTGTGCCAAGGTCATGCTCTGTATTTGGTGGGATCAGAAAGGTATTGTATATTATGAGTTGCTCAAACCCTCTGAAACTATTAATGGAGAAGTTTACCGACGACAACTAATGCGTTTGAAGCGAGCCATAGAAGAAAAACGACCAGAATGGGTGAATAGACATAACAAATTAGTTCTTCAGCATGACAATGCCAAACCGCATACCGCAGAAGTCGTAAAAAGATATTTAGAGGGACAGGACTGGGAAGTGTTACCCCACCCGCCATATTCACCAGACATAGCTCCTTCGGATTACCACCTATTCCGGACGATGCAGACAGACCTTACTGGAGAAAAGTTTACTTCATGTGAAAGTATCAAAATTTGGATTGACAACTGGATAAGCTCAAAAGACCAGGACTTCTTCCAGCAAGGAATACGAAAACTACCTGAACGATGGGCGAAGGTTGTAGCTGCAGATGGAGCATACTTTCAATAATTTTTTTTTTTAATTTTGTAAGCGAACAAATGTGTTTTATTTTGACAAAAAGGGGCGGAGTCATATTCACACACCCAATATACAAATCAATAAAATTGAAGTGTCTGTTTGTAATGTCAAAATAACAGCGTTTTACTAAATGAAACTTATAAAAAAAACATTTGTATAATTCTTCTTATAATTCTTGTCTTGTCCGGGTAATCTCCGAAGCGGCTGGGCCAATTTTAACGGGACTTCCACTGGCAAATTGCTGATGTTACCAGGAGTAACTTAGCTACTTTAAGAATTATAGGTACGCAAAAAAATTGTTCAATTCCACGTGAACGAAGTAGCGAATAGCTGACCCGGACACGCGTTGCTGTGGCTAACGTTTTTGTAATTGTGACTGTCAAATAATAGACAAATAATTTGCAATAAAATAATATTGCGATCATAAATTGAGATGCGAGCTATCCTATCTTTCAAGTTGGATCAAACTGCACACGGTGTACAAATTTGATTAAAATCGGTTAAGTAGTTTAGGAGTCCATCGCGGACAAACATCGGGACTCGTAATTTATATATAGATAGATAGATAGATAACACTTTATTGCACACCAAAAGACAACAATAGCTTAAAACTAGAATACTTAGATATAAAAAAAAGGTGACACAATGGGCGGTCTTATCGCTATAAAGCGATCTCTTACAGACATCCTTTGGATGGACAAGAAGTATTAGAAATGAGAAGGGGCATTGGTGCATCTATATAAAATCATACTGAATTTTAAATATAATTTAAATATTGTAATATACTTACTTATATAATCTAAAAAAAAACATACATACATATATATATATATAACAACCACTCATTCATTATACAAATATATACATAAACAGGCAAGCAAAGAATTATGGCAACAAATTACAGCAAGACAATAAATAATGTTCCCTAAGCATCGATTTAAAAATTAGGAGGGACTTGGCACGTCTAATGGTTACAGGCAGAGCATTCCACAGCCGAGCAGCCTCGACAGTAAAGGACTTACCAAAGTATGTGGAAGTGTGTTCGGGAGTTTGCAGCTGAAGTGTCTCAGTAGAGCGCAAATCTCGAGAGTGAGAAAGATGTAAGAAGTTGAAACGAGCCTTGAGATAAGGGGGAGAAGAAGGTGAAAATAGAATATTAAATAACAATGTGAGAATGTGAGTATTCCGGCGAAGGCGGATAGGTAACCACTTGAGCTTGTTCCGAAACTCGGAAATGTGGTCGTACTTACGCAGCCCAAATATAAATCTAATGGATACATTAAGTAGACGCTCCAGTTTGTCTAATTGTTCTTCAGTTAAGTCAAGATAGCAAGCGTCCGCATAATCTAGAATTGGGTGAAGAAGGCATTGTGCAAGCGAAATTTTGGTGGCCGTAGGTAAAAAGTTGCGAAGGCGTCTAAGAGATGCGGCAGAAGCAAAAATTCTGCGACTAATTTCTGACATCTGCGGTACCCACGACATCTGCCTGTCCATGATGATACCGAGATTTTTAACAGTCTTACTTGGCTCAATGGTGGTACCATCAAAAACAACTTGGGGAAGGCTCGCCCAATCAATCCTCGACACCATTCTAGAGCTTCCTACTATTATGTATTGTGTTTTGAAGGGATTTACTTTCAGACCGTAAGACTTGCTCCATTCAAGGATATGTTGAAGGTCTTTATTAATTATATTAATTGCATCCGGCAAGTGTTTCAAAGAAGCCTGTGTATATATTTGGAGATCGTCTGCATAGAGGTGGTAAGATGAAGATAATTTATGAGAAATAGAATTAATGAAAATAGCAAATAGGAGAGGAGATAAAACGCCGCCCTGCGGAACACCAGCTGATATCTGACACCATGAAGAATAGGTATCATCAATACGTATACGTTGCCGGCGTCCACGCAGGTATATATTAAGATAAAAATCCATACCTTTGATAATTTAGTATTGATTGATTCAAAATCTGGCCGCAATAGATACAGTGCCACCAGACGGGACGATGCCATTGAAAACCACATTTCCCTGCTCAGCCTCACCACTGTCTTGTGTGGAATCACAATAATGCTTTGCCAGGATACTGGCAACTGGCAAATGGCCTTTTGCATCAGAGTCTTTGCCAGTCACATATTCTGGCACAAAATAATAGTCTGGCATAGGGAATGGATACATCATATAAGGGCTGGGCATACAAGGTGGCATGTACATCCAGGGGTCAGGGTAGAATGGTGGCGGTATACCATAAGGACCTGTAAAAAAAATATTGTAGGATAAACAAAAAGACAGACAGACAGTATAGGCTTAGTATTATATAAAGCATTCTTAAATTAGAAATAAACGCAGAAAACCAATAATTTTTGTTTGGTTTGTTAGAAAAGTTTTAGAAAAGTCGTTTTGGTAGAAAAGTTTGTGAATAACTTTATACTGACCATAATGAGCACCGACTGACACCTTCCCTTGAGCATGCACTGGACCCTCAAAGCTGACAGGACCCTCAGAATCCCCTTCGCCAGTTTTCTTTGGAATTTCTGCAGGAACTGCATCGCTAGCTTCCTTTTCTACGGATATAATTTGTCATTAGTACACAATACCACTGGAATCATAGTATAGGTCCAGCTGCTCGTGTCCGTAAGTGATATTAGTATCCCTACACGGACCCCCTGGGAGGTGCCAAAGTAGCAACTAAAACTAGCAGTAGAACTTGTGCCAAGTTCATCCGGAGAAGTACTGGTAATCCGCCGCCAGTGATGCACTCGTATTGCTGTAATCTGGTGAAAGGGTGTGGATGCCGGTGACATCTAGGGTGACGGGCGCAACGGGATGAGACTTGGGTAGGAGGACTTAGGTCGAATTTCTGTTGTTATAGACGGAGGTAACCTTAAATATAGATGTGGAAGGATATAAGACAAGAGGTAGGCCAAAGAAAAGATGGATATTGTGCATGATGATATGCGTAAGAAAGGAGTGAGTACTGAGATGACGTCTGACAGAGGGAAATGGAAGAAAAATACATGTTGTGCCGACCCCACTTAGTTTGGGATAAGGGCAGGAAGATGATGATAGACGGAGGTAACCACATACCATCAGGTAGGACTTCCGCTCGTCATGTCACTTCAGCAGTATAAAAAATCCACGTGCAAAGCGATAACTTACCTTGTACAATCACGGGATCCCCAATGCTGACCGTTGACTGAGTATTAGCATCATCTTCGACGATATCTGGAGAAGTTCCTTCCCCTACGTTGTCACCACTGGAACTACCTGCTATCATAATGCCAGATTTTTTATATTATGCCAGATCTTTAATTGGCGACTAACTGTTACCCGCGTTGAATTTTGTTTTTTATTTTTTGCGGGTAGTCCCATATTTTTCTTCTTTTTATTTTAGAAAAAGATATCAGCTATCTGATCAAATACCCATTAAAATCGGTCTAGCCGTTTTGAAGATTAGCACAAACCGGCACACAATTTTTTTTGTACTTTTAATTGCATTTAATAAAAAGCTGTCATTTTGACATTAAAAAACGACGCAAAAAGAGCAACAAAAAGTAGCAGTATCTGTCGCCAAGCAGTGGTGCAATTGCATCGCTGTGTTCCGGAAGGGTGTGGGTGTGGGTGAAATCACATGAGCATGACGTAATATCCCCTTCTCGGGTGACAGGCGTAACGACTTGGTTGCGACTTGGGTCTTCTTATACTTCGATTGGGGAGGACCTAAGTTGTATTGCTGTTGTTATGTTTATGAGATTTGAACTCGTCCCTTTTGTTACATTCAAAAAAATGTAATGTTACCTTCGCCTAAACTAGCAGCTTTTTCCTCTTGTATATTTACAGGGGCATTTGTCTCAGCAACAGCATCTTGATTTTCAATCTTTCCAACAGCATTACTATCTTTGTCATATTGAATGTCCCTGAGTGCTGGTACTGTGTAATATTTGTTTTCAAGGTCATTGTTGTAGTTTTCAATTAGACTAAAGTCTGTCCAGTGGTCCATGAAGTCTTCCATGGACTTCTTCAATGATGAAAGTTCTTCTTGAAGGGCCCTGGGGTCATGCTGGGTTACTTCCTGGCTGGAGCATAGCTGGGGAAATTTCAAAATCTTCTATCTACATCATGGTTCGAAACTATTGATCAGATTGTGATTATATTCAAGTAGGGTATTCAAAATTCTTTCACCAATGGAAAGCTACATTATCAGCAAGTAACATAGGCTATATTGTTACTTGCTGGCATATATAGGCTATATGTTCCGTACCATTATCTATAAAACAAAGAATATACAAGTGGCGCCATCTAGTTTCTTCATATGGAACATATGGAATAGTAAAAAAAGACATCCTTGTATTAAAGCCCCCTTTTATATTTTTTTTTTTTTTTTTTTTAGTATTTTTTGTTATAGCGGCGACAAAAATACATCATCTGTGAAAATTCTCTATCACTCTCTATCACGGTTCATGAGATACAGCCTGATGACAGACGGACAGACAGGGTTCCGTTTTAGCCTTTGGGTACGGAACACAAAAAATTGAAAGAGAAATAGCTACTTACATGTATTACAAAAACAACAATATAAATTATTTGAAACATATTTAGTTACATTTATTATTACACTGTACAGCACCAATTTGCATTTGATAAAACCTACGTGACCTCCTTTTATAAATAGGTGAGGTAAAAACCCTTAATCAATTTACGTTCGACGAAAAAATTCATGAGAATTACAAAGACGTTTTGTTATACGTATGATTCATTTATTGGGTAAGTAGATTTTTCTAAAATCTGTAATTATTCTTTGTTCTGTAATAAGGCGCCGTAGCTTAATTAGTAGTAGCTGCCTTCAATTAACTTTTTGCACATAAAGTTTAGGCAGACGCAGTGTAGGACGACCTCCCACCCGATGGACCGATGACATCACCAAGGTCGCGGGTAGACGGTGGAGGTGGCTCAGGACGGTCTAACCTGGAAAGCTATGGGAGAGGCCTATGTCCAACAGTGGACGTCTGTCGGCTGAAATGATGAAATGATGATGATGACATAAAGTTTGTTCTCGGGTCTTGTGATTCTATGACTGTTCATGCCATCTGCGACACAGGGAATCCTAGTACAAGGGTATGAGTGTGTAAACGTTTAACGTCTAAATTGGTGATTAGTAACGTGTCATATAAATAAAACAATACAAAAACAGGTACTTCAATGTTATAATTATAAATAATCAATAAATAATTTTCTTAGAACTAAAGTTTAATCTATTTAATACACTAACTGATTCTGGTAAAACTGTTCAGGATCTATAACTGATATAGTCTCAGTAATGCCAATAACTGGCAATCCACTATAAATTGGCAAACTGCCATATTCACCCAAGTTTAACATGTTCACGTTGTTTGATGCCAAATCTGGGAGGTTAAAAATGTTGCCAGTTGGCTGGCCATAGTTGGAGCCAACTGGCAAATTCAAAATATTGCCGTTTGACTGGCCCGAGCATATGCTTACTGGAAGATTTGTATCTTGCATGCTGTAAACATTTCCACTTGGTTGGCCATACCCTGCATTAACTGCTACGTTTGTATCCTGCATGCTATAAACATTGCCACTTGGTTGACCATAGCCTGTATTAACTGCTACGTTTGTATCCTGCATGCTATAAACATTGCCACTTGATTGGCCATAGCCTGCACTAACTGGCAGGTTTATATCTTGTTGGTTTAGAACGTGGACAGGTGGCTGGCTAAATCCAGCATTCACTGGCAAGTTTAAAATATTGCCAGTTGGCTGGCCACAGCCTGCGCTATTCACTGGTGTATTTGAAATGCTTGCCATATCATTAGTTTGATAATTATACTGAATATTATTGTTGATTGGCTGTTGCCATCCATTAGAATGCATTGGATAGTTATTTGAATCATAATTTTCCCTGTGTGGTTGATTATTAACATTTCCAGGGGAATAACTATTAAAGAACTCTTCATTGTTTGACAGCATTCCAGCAATTGAGTAACCCTCATTAACTGGATAGCCAGTTGGGACATTCGTTGGGTAATTGCTGGCTACTGGCTGTTTTGTTGGCACACCATTATTTATATTATTATTTTGTTGCATGCCATTGTTTTTTTGGAAACCGTTACTGACATAATTGTTTTGTGGCATATTATTTGCCATTATATTGGGATTTTGAACGTCATTTCCATAGAACTGCCTTTCATTAACGGCATTGTTCTCAATAAAGTTTTTTGATTGGTATCCTCCATCACTCATTTCGTTAGATGGCAGACTTCTGGCTATTTTAAGGCCATTATTTTGGGCGTCATTATAGATGAAATTATTTTGAAATTCATTGTTAAATGCATTATTTGCTGGCAACACATTGAATGGCTGTCCACTATTGAAAGCTGGTCCAGATAGTGTTAGACTATTGACTTTCGATGGGTTGTTGGCTGGAATATTTATATTTTCTATGTTGTGCAAGTTATTAGAATTTACCGCGTTGTTGTGGCCTATCTGACAGTTGTGGGGTAAATTATTAACAGGTGGAGCAAAATTGTTATTTGGCGCATTGTTAGGCAAGTTATTACTTGCTGGAAATTTGTTATTCAATGGTAAGTTATTTCCTGGAAAATTGTTAGATGATTTTAGATTATTATTTAAAAATGAATTTTGATTAAATGGCGAATTATTGCCAGTCAACAGGCCGCTATTGAAACTTGAAGCTAAATTAGCCAGATCGCTGATTTTCCCGTTGAAAAACGGCATTTTTGGCAACATTTTCAAGTTGTTTGCCGCATTATCATTTAACGCAAGTGAATTTATGAACGGAATGCCGTTGAATGCTGGAAAATTATTGCCAGCTGGCAGATTATTCCCATTTGTGCTAAAATCTTGCGCTGGCAGATTTTGAAAAGCGCCATTTCTGATCTGGGCTTGTGCAACCAGTCCAAAAATAATCTGAAATAAAAAAAATGTGATAACGTACAAGCATATAATTATACATATTCTTTTATTGTTTATATTGTCAAAAACACTACGTAAGTTACATTACATTAGACAAGTTAATATGGACGTTAATTTTTCTTAAATTTTGTAATGATTTCTAACTTTCTTCATTTTTTCTTTCGTAAGTAATTTTTTCTGACCATAAAAAAACACAACTAAAAAATAATTATCAAAATTGGTCCAGCCGTTCACGTGTAAATTGGTGAAATAGGGATTCATTTTTATATTATACTAGCTGACCCGGCCACGCGTTGCTGTGGCTAACGTTTTTGTAATTGTGACTGTCAAATAATAGACAAAGAATTTGCAATAAAATAATATTGCGATCATAAATTGAGATGTGGGCTATCCTATCTTTGAAATTGGATCAAACTGCGCACGGTGTACAAATTGGATTAAAACCGGTTAAGTAGTTTAACCATCGCGGACAAACATCGCGACACGTAATTTATATATATTAAGATAAATTTTATAAACTACTTTACCTGAATCCAAAAAAGTGGTAGTAATATTTTAATTCGTCTTGGTGGCATTGTAATTTTGAAATGAAAATACTTTTTAGATATGAAATCTTTTATATGACATTTTAATATCAGTATGAAATTTATCTAAAATTGATAAATATAACGATACCGTAATAATTAAAACGTGATGATCGGAGTAAATAATAATGTTTCTTTAGTAACTTCTTTGTATTAACGTAACGAGCTCTTTTATTATTATTTTTTTAAATAATAAAGAAATAAATATATAAATATCCATGGACATTTTACGTAGCCCTAAACTAAGCATAGCTTGTGCTATGGGGCCTAGATAACTGATAGAACTATTATATTATATAGTTAGTACTTTTTCTTATACATACGTCACACATATTAACATCCAAACGCAGAGCGAACATTTAAGTTCGCTGCTGCTTGTCCTGGAATAGAAACAAAGACCTACTGCGCAGAAGGCAGGACTTTTTTATTGGGTGTGTGAATATGACTCCGCCCTTTCTCAACAGATGTCGTTTTTAGTATTGTTTACGTGTACTAATAAATGACCATACTTGTATTCGATAGTACTGAATGTCAGCTATCTAACGCATTTTATGATATTTGGTTGAAGTGTAACCAACAATTGTTTTCACCTTTTCGAAAATGTCGGTTTTTATTCCAAATAAACGTCATTTGCGGGAAGTGTTATTACATTATTTTATTGCGAAGAAAACTGCAGCGGAAACTTATCGTTTGCTTGTGGAGATTTATGGTGAGCATGCTCCGTCTAATACAACTTGCAAGGAATGGTTTCGACGATTTCAAAATAACGATTTTAGTACTGAGGATAAAGAACATGGAAAACCACCAAAAAAATTTGAAGATGCTGAATTGGAAGCATTATTGGCGGAAGATTCTTGCCAAACTCAATCAGAATTAGCTGCAGCATTAAATGTTGATCGTACAACTGTTGCAAAGCGTTTACAAATGATGGGAATGATTCAAAAAGCCGGTGACTGGGTTCCACATGATTTAAAAGAAAGAGACATGGAACGTCGGAAAACCATTTGTGAAATGCTGCTTCAAAGACAGCAAAGAAAAGGATTTTTGCATCGGATAGTCACAGGAGACGAAAAATGGATACACTACGAAAATCCTAAACGCAAAAAAGCTTGGGTGAAACCAGGCGAACCAGGTCCATCACAGCCAAAAATAAATATTCACTGTGCCAAGGTCATGCTCTGTATTTGGTGGGATCAGAAAGGTATTGTATATTATGAGTTGCTCAAACCCTCTGAAACTATTAATGGAGAAGTTTACCGACGACAACTAATGCGTTTGAAGCGAGCCATAGAAGAAAACGACCAGAATGGGTGAATAGACATAACAAATTAGTTCTTCAGCATGACAATGCCAAACCGCATACCGCAGAAGTCGTAAAAAGATATTTAGAGGGACAGGACTGGGAAGTGTTACCCCACCCGCCATATTCACCAGACATAGCTCCTTCGGATTACCACCTATTCCGGACGATGCAGACAGACCTTACTGGAGAAAAGTTTACTTCATGTGAAAGTATCAAAATTTGGATTGACAACTGGATAAGCTCAAAAGACCAGGACTTCTTCCAGCAAGGAATACGAAAACTACCTGAACGATGGGCGAAGGTTGTAGCTGCAGATGGAGCATACTTTCAATAAATTTTTTTTAAATTTTGTAAGCGAACAAATGTGTTTTATTTTGACAAAAAGGGGCGGAGTCATATTCACACACCTATTAATTAACCTTTTAATTCATTGATTTCAAAAAAGGAGGTTCTCATTCCTTTGTATTTTCTAAGGCTTATTTATGATGATGATGATTCTTTCCATTGATGGAATAAACCTCAAAGAACGATCCATAGAAATATAATATGAAAATATTTCACCACTAAAGGTTAAGATAGGGGACGAAAGTATTGAAGTGAATTTTAGTGAATCACTAGCTGACCGGGCCACGCGTTGCTGTAGCTAACGTTTTTGTCATACGATATTATAATTTGCAATAAAATAATATTACGATCATAAATTGAGATGTGAGCTATCCTATCTTTTAAGTTGGATCAAACTGCACACGGTGTACAAATTTGATACACAAAATCGGTTATTGTGATTAAACCATGATAGCTAGATATATGTTGTCGCGGACTTTTTTGTAGGTCTTAATGGGATCTACAAACCCGTAGTACATCATTTTGTTCTATTGTCAATAGTTTTTGCAGCGCACGCAAAAATAGGTTTTCGATTTTACACCTTGTGTTACAAAATAGCAATTTACTTACAGATTCCTAATTTTGAAGAAAAAAAACATAACCTATAGCCTTCCTCGATAAATGGACTACCCAACACTGAAAGAATCATTCAAATCGGACCAGTAGTTCCAGAGATTAGCGCGTTCGAACAAACAAACAATCAAACAAACAAACTCTGCAGCTTTATAATATTAAGTATAGATAACAGAATCCTAATGTGCGTTAATTCTAAAATAATTAGAATTCCTAAATGAATTTTAGTTCGTCCGGAGAGGTACTGCCACCACACTTGGAATCTGCCGCCAAGCAATAGTGATCGTTTATTGTGTTCCGGTGGAAGGGTATGGGTGCCGGTGAAATCACATGCGCATGAGACGTATCATCCCCATCTCGGGTGATGGACGCAGCAGGATGAGTGCGACTCAGTGTAAGACCCAAATCTTAGTCGCGCGCATTATTGTTGTCATGGGCGAGGGTCACCACTTACCATCAGGTGGGCCCTCAGCTCGTTCTGTCACGCATTCACATAAAAAGTAGTAGAAAAATAATTTTTACATTTACAACCAAAATGTTAAGTCCTAAGGTTCCTAAATTCGCTATTCGCGAATATGTAATACTGTCTCCGAGGGGTTTCTTGTCGCTTTCTTCCCCTCGGGTTGGTCGGTTAGGGTTGGAACAGACGTAAACTTAACAAATAAGATAAGCTTAAACATGAAAACTGACTGTAATTTGACATATCTGTGTGCATGTAATGTGCACGTTATATGCTCACGAATATGTTTACTTGTGTGTGTAAAATTTGACGTGTCCAAACGATACTTGAGATCTAAAGGATTAAATGAATTTGAATTTGACTTTGAAATCAACCTTTTCAATGGAAGTATTCACCAATGGCATCAATCGTATCGCCAACTGCGGGTAACATCGTGGGGTACAGATAGTAATATATAAAAACAGAATGATCTCATTGAATTATGCCGATGTAGGCAGGTAGGTATGTACCTAGACGTAGTAGCATTAATTAATGCTATCATTTATTTCTCAGAAACTACGTATTGCTAATTTTTACAGTCGGCAATATTGTTTAGGTATCTTCGTGTAGGCAAAATTAACGATATTTTTAAACTTATTAATTAAATAACGTTTACACACTCATACTCCTGCAGTAAAAGTACCTATGTTCCAGATAGCATGGTCAGACAGAAGCACAAGACGCGAGAACAAATTTTATGCTCACCACAAAAAGTGTGTCCCGGATGGGAATCGAACCCAGGACCCTTCACTTCCTAGGCAGGGCTACTACCAAGCCGACATACATTCCTATGTATGTCAAAACGATAAATAGGATTAAAAAAAAAAACAAATATAGTTTTATTGGAACAAAAACAAAGATTTTTGACGAAATAGATGGTTCGGATAGAGTATGCATAGTTTGAATACTACTACTGTACTGGAGTCAATATTTAAACTGGTGCTAGACAGTATGATGGTGTGTATCCAAGGTCAATTACGTAGAACTGGCATTGTGACTTCCGAATTCACTGCCACAAAGTACTTTATTAGTCCGCAAAATATTCGTCATTATGTTCTGGGATATTTTTAAGTGATTAAAAAAAAATCCAAACCTTTACTACTTTACTTTCAGTTGAAAACTTCACTTCATTAATTTATGTGCGTAACACCACTCTGAAAATGTGAAGGAAACCATAGTAAGGAAACATTTCCTAGAACCAAAAGATCGAAGACGTGTACTATCTACCAATCAGTATTCAGCTGATACAGACCAAACTATGTACTTTTAGGTATATTTTATTCCTAATACTCGACTGCGTAACGCAAAGAAAGAACCTATCTCTATCAGCCTATGTTTGTTTTTATATCCCGTTCTGGAGAACAACGCGTGGTCCGTTTTTGTGATTCTAATGTCAATGTCATGTCTTTAGTGACACCTTCCGCGTGTCACTAAAATAAGAAGAAGAATAAGACATGACAGTAATCAAAATTCAATATGGCTACCATTTTTGAAGGCTTGGAATACAGCTTAATTGATTATAATCACATAATAGATTTTAAATCCGTGAAAAAAATTCCTTGCTTAATTGTCTCAGTGAATAAATTCTGTTCTATCTTTTTCTTCGATATTTATCGAAAAGAAATTGCTTATAGTATTACTTCGGTTTCTGTCACAGCTAAACGGGGCTAAATGATTTGAACTGAAGCGCATTTTGGTCGCGTAGTGCCTAATCCGACTTTCAATTAAAATGTTGCTGGTTTAGATTTCAAGTAGGCATTGATAATGAATCTAGTATTATTGTAAGTAGGATTAAATTCAAGCCTATTTGTATTTGGGTTTAGGAATACTAAAGCCGGCAAAACTGTGTATATACAAAGAACATTATTTCATAAATCAATCAATAATTGGTTTTTAATGATACGTTTTTAATAAATTAGCCTGTAATAAATAAAATATTAAATCTAATACATTGAAATCTCTAAATGTATTGATACCGCACACTATTGGGCACAAAATCAGCGATCAACGAGAGCATGTCTGCAGGAAGCATAGCTGCCAAATCCCTTGCAACTGGTTCGTTGGCAGTATTTGCGACCACGTATTGCCTTCGTGGCACAATTGGCGAGGCAAGTTCATTAGCTGCAGCATTGGCAACCACGTATTGCCTGCGTGGCAAAACTGAAGTGTTCAATTCATTTGCCGCAGTATTCGCAACCACATATTTCCTGCGTGGCAAAATTGGCGAGGCAAGTTCATTAGCTGCAGCATTGGCAACCACGTATTGTCTGCGTGGCATAACTGGAGAGTTCAATTCGTTTGCTGCAGCATTCGCACCCACATGTTGCCTGCGTGGCAAGATTGACGAAGTTATTTCATTCGGCGCAGCTCTCAAAGATGCAAACGGCACTTTATTTGTATCACATACACTGGCAGCAAGCTTGAGATTTTCCAACGCAGATTCCTTTAAAATGTCTGCTAATTGATCTCTTCTGTTTTCCCGCGATGGCATCAGCTGGATGGCTGATGCAAGGGTTTCTATCCTCTCTGGCAGCTCCCGGTTATTGCTGGATAATAGGTATGATAGAAGCTGGTCTTTGGATATTGCTTGCGTGTTTGAGATCTGGTTTGGTATAATGGGGGGTTTGGTATAGTACTGAGCTAGTGCAATCTGAAAATTGTTAATAATTAATCAATTATAGATATCGAAAGGTTTCAATTATGAATTTTTAAGTGTTTTTAAAGACATTGTGCTCATTTTAATAGCCAGATTAAATGGCTTTTCACTAATTTCGTTATCTTTCAGTTAAAGTAAAGCAATTATTTCAAAGCTAACAAAATAAATATTGATTCTTTTGTTATCAAGCATTAATGATCAATTGTTGAGTTTAATAATAAGAATAAGAGATTTATATTGAGTAACTGTATTTATATTTGTAACGATAAGGTAACGATATATTGTCCCATCGGATATACAATAACATTGTTACCTACGATTACAATGAATACATAATGTAAAAAAAACAACAGCAATAGTTATGGGTTACACATTAATTTAACATTAATTTACATTATGGTAGATTTTTTTTTTAATTTGTGTTAATTTTTTTTTTTTGGCTATAAGTAAGTGGTTGTCAATGTAACTTTTGAACTTCACGTTAATGGTACTAATATAAGACAGAAATGCTTTTTTTGGTTTAATATTAACTTTTAGTTGACAATCAAGAACTAATACTACAAATACGCAAATGACTTCAAAATTAAGTTTGTACATATCAAATTGTACATATTTTGATTATCATACATACTTACATTTACGAATATTAGAAAGCTTAAAGAGGAAATAGGGAGATTCATGGTAATTAACTTGATGAAAGGTATTGAAATAAAATTTAAACAACCGCACTTGTCTTTATGAATAGAAAATTATCTTATAAAAATAATCATTGATACAACTTGTCGCAATAAGATGCGATTGTAATCACTTTGGCAGATAAGTCACGATAGCACGTGACCGTAAAATAACAATTAGTTGATTAAATAATTGTGTAATTAACAGCAAGTGAGAACAAGTACGTATACAAAAATATTTTTACTATTTTTACTAATGTAACCAAGAATTTTCAGAGCGCAACTAGCCTTGTGTATAGAGAATTAAATTAATTTAATTGACTTTAATCAAGAAAATAATAAGGTAATGACGACTCAGTAGCTTAGTTAGTTGTAGCTCACCTTCGAAGCAAAGAGTATGTCCGGCAGAGACTTGATGTACATGAAGTATATTCTCAAGTCTTAGGTGCTTGTCTCAAGATTCTGTGATTGTTTTAAGTCTTTTGCCATAAGTTTCACTGGGCTCCCGTGGTAGGTCAAAGCCCATTCACTCTCAATTATCGAGAGTAGGCCGGTGTCAGTGGGAACATTGGAGGCTGCTACGGTACAGTTTATGTTCTGAGTAAAACTAGCAATTAATTACAAATTAGTTCTATTTATTACATCAATCTATTTAAATACAAGGGGGTGGTATTGGTATCTTTTTCAAGTATTGACAACTCGAACACTGAGTTGGGGGTAGCGGAAGGGCCATAGCTGACACGGGGGACGCTGCTGGCATGAAAGGGTTGCCATACGCGGGGTTACAGCAACCAGCAGGTTGGCAACCCCCCGCTACTGGCACGGCATAGGGCAACCCTGATATCACGTACCCCTCGGCAGAAACCTGAAATAAAATAATAACTATCTAACTGAACCAACAGCATTTTTGTTTTTTTTTTGTCAAAATAAGTTTACGATACAAATAATAGGCACTGTAAAACCGAATCAGATTTGTCCCAGTACCTACACACGTTCAAGCTGTTACACAATATTCAATAAATACAAAATTATAGTTCAAAATTTACTAGTGACTTAGTTGGTAGTAGCTCTGCCTTCGAAGCGACGGGTACCGGGTTCGATTCTTAGCCGGGACACACTTTGTGTGGTGCACATGAAGTTTTTTCTCGGGCTGTTTTTGGAATTTGTCCATGCTATTTGCGACACAGGGAATCCTAGTGCAGAGGTATGCGTGTGTTAACGTTTTTGTTGTTGTTCAACCCTTCACCTAGGTTACATAAAAGACAATAAATATGTGGTGAATCATTAAGGGTTATTCTTATTCTTAAGGGCGTTATAATAAATAAATGAAAGTACTGAAATCGGTTTTTTAGATTTTTAAATAATTTATTTATTTGTAGACAGTACTTACCAAATATAATACACAGATTATCAAAATAGTCTTCATTTTATATGTATATAGTAGTATATTATAGTACGCCTAATAAAAACTGTAAAATACTAGCTTCATACAGATAATATATTCCATTAAGTAGTAGTATTTATGCAATTGATAAGCCATCAGTTATTATTGAAGGTGTTTTACAAAATAGACACACAATCGTGATTTTAATTTCGCAATTAATTAGTATTGCCGGTGAGAAATAATATAACAGCCTTTTTTTCATCACCCCTGACTTAATGGGGGATGATTTATACATAGATACTCTTTGTTACTATATACAATATTACACCATAAATTAAAAACATAAACTTACGAACTACACAGATTTATATTAAAAACAAAGCAATGCACAAGGGGCGGCCTTAATATATTTTTCTACTCTTGTTTACCACAAAAAAAAACCATACTATTACGAGATATTAATTAAACTATTGACGGCCCCGTGGCTTAGTTGGTAGTAGCCCTGCCTTCGAAGCGAGGGGTCCCGGGTTCGATTTCTGGCCTGGCACACTTTGTGTGGTGAGGACGAAGTTTGTTCTCGGGTGGGTGTTTGTCTTGTGTTCCTATTGCAGTGTGTTAATGTTATTCTCCGCTCTCGCGTACAATAACAACCAAAAGTAGGTGTAGGTGTTGATGAGTTTGCTGAAAATCGAAGCGAATGAAGGTTGTACAGATGTGAATGTATATATTTACTAACACATATATTTCTAGGTTAAAGAAACGGCTTAATCTTATGCAGAAAATTGCACAATATAGTTTTACAGAACCATATATATCCCAGTGAACTAGATTCTGCCAGCGTGGCTTTGCTTTGCTTCAAGTAATTATTAAATATAATACCTACTGGCTGTGCCCCGCGACTTCGTGCGCGTGGAAAACATTTATTTGCGCGGAACGCTTATTTCTATCCTATTTTTTATTTTAACGCGGAATAGTATGTTTCGTATTCCCCGCGGCTTGGGGAGGCGTGGGGTTATGTGCGACTCTCCTCCAGCGTTGATTTCCATACCTGCCACCCGGGGTTCCCCATACATGCCGCGCGCGCGGAACCCTAATTGTTATTTTTTTTTTGTGAAATAAAAGTATCTTATGTTACTCATAAAATCACCTATCTGTCTGTGAAAATCCTTTGAATGTTCAAGTTATTTTGACCTAATACTGATGTTGTAATGTCTGTAATTTCCAAAGTACATAACAGTTTTGCCTTCAGTATCGATCATAGAGTGCCCGCCAAAAAAAAATTTCAAAATATCTTCAACTAGCTGTGTTCCGCGGTTTCACCCGCGTTTTTCTCGTTAACGTGGAAACAGCGCACGCAAAAATAGGTTTTCGATTTTACACCTTGTGTTACAAAATAGCAATTTTATTACGGATCCCTAATTTTGAAAAAAAAAAACATATCCTATATGGACTGCCCAATACTGAAAGAATCATTCAAATCGGACCAGTAGTTCCAGAGATTAGCGCGTTCAAACAAACAAACAAACACTGCAGCTTTATAATATTAGTATAGATGTACAGAATCGTATCTGTTACAGTTTTATTATAAGTATAGAGTGTGTAGAAAGTAGATATAAATAACATTAAACTGGATAAAAGGAAAAACTTAACTCACGCCCGATCCGTCTAGTAGTTACTCAAACTCGCGTTTCGATTGATTATTTCAGCGATATCAAACCACCAATATACAATTTTTAATTTTAATTTAATTACTGTATTATTTTTTTATAAATAAGTTCATTAATAATTTAAAACATCACAATGTGGGCGGCGGAATTGGTATCTTCCTCAAAAACTGCCCTTTAGACTGCGTGGGGGCCGGTAAGCTTCCTGGCGTCATGGCGGAAACTGGAGACGCGATCGGGAGGTACGGGTTGGAACCAGGAGGCAATGCCTGACAGGGACGGACAATTGCCTCCTGAGGTTGTGCGACAGGGAAAGGCTGAAACATCTCCTTCGGCAGGGCCAGCGAATCCATCAAGCTTGGTTGGAATTGCTGCACAGGAACCTGTCTCATGCTCTGCATAGCAATCTCAGGAACAGCTCTTGCGTACCCGTCATTAGCTATCATTCTTACGGGTAATTCATTTACAACCCTCGCTGGCAAATAGTCCTTTGCAATCAGAGTTCTGGCTGGCAAATAGTCATTGGCAACCACAGTTCTGGCTGGCAAATAGTCATTGGCAACCACAGCTCTGGCTGGCAAATAGTCGTTGCAGACGGCTCTGGGCGGCAATGCTAATTCGCCGCACGCCAGAGCCCTGGCCATTTCTGGGATGGCAACTTTCTTGTTGGTTCTGGAAGCTGCCAATTTTATGAGCTGGATTGCTTTGTCGGTGTTGCCAGGTGAGAGGATGTCTTGGAGAACGGAGGCCACGGCGTTTTGTGATACTCTTGCTGATGATAATGACAAGAGAGTGACCGCAACTGTTAGAGTTGTTAAAAGATTCACAGCCATTTTTTGTTCTGAAAAACGTAAAATTATTTGATGCTTAAAAACGGACAGTCAACTGGCTTGCTCAAATAAGGTTAATGTTTAATCAGGTAGTTTTTATTTGATTAAAACTTACCTTAATCGCTTATAACTAATTAATTAATGTCAAAGAATTGAAATGTGAAAGGAAGGATATCGCTTTTATAATTTTATTGTTATCTAACTTGATTGCAAAACGGTTTCATGTTCATTACTAACGGTAATGTTACAGTGTGGACTTACATCATTTTCCATTTAATTAAATTGTCACTGGGTCCATTACTGAATAACTTTAGGGTTCTTTAATCGAAAATTTCTAGTCTAAGATCCGGTTGCAAGATTACTATGTACATCGTTCATCGTTACCCGACTACTGCCAAGCCGAAGGTTATGGTTTTAGCCCGTATGAGTAATGTTCATTTGTTTCCGCATAGCTTCTAAACTACATATCGTAATTTGACGAATGAAATGAGGTATCGTCAGATCTTGTCTTGCGATTGTCTGCGGCTTGGGAATTTTCGTAAGTTATCCAAAATGGCGGATTTGATTCGCAATTATGTAACTCGGAATGTAAAAAATATGTAGGTATTATAAAATGGGGTGTCATTAAAAAGCTTGGCCCTTGAATATACATTCTAAAATAGTTTTTATTTTGTTTAACTTAGTAGTTTGGAAAATTCCCATCGACAATTAAATATAATGTACTAAAAAAATGCAAATAAAATAATTTTAGCAAAAGCATACAATGAATGGACGACATACAACGATGTATTAAAAACAGGATCAAGATCATTTTTTATATACGCCACATGCATTTCCAATTTGTTACAAAAAAAAACAATTGATGTATAGAAAACATGGATGTATATTTTTATATATCGATATAATATCGTCGCCACTATACGAAGCATTGCATCGAAAAAACATTGATATTTTTTATTCAACGTCCATTACTAGCAAGAGCCGTTTTAAAAACTATATTTTAACTAAACAAGATTGTAATGAAATTACAATAATTAAGCATCGATTCGCCCTCAGTCGCACCTACTTAATTTTACGTTACCTCCGAATTTAAAACTTTAACACCTGCCACTAGGCCTATAGCTAATTTACTATCTAAAGGATAGTTCTCTTTTTAGGGTAGTTCGGGGTTTTATGTGCCTTATATATTTAAAGCGGGCTAACAAGCCAATTCTAGTTAGGAATTTATCAAAAACAATCATGCTAAATTTCAGGTTCATTTCATCTATTTTAATCAGTTCATGAGAGGATGTCCTACCGAAAAAAAAACAACAGTTCATTTAAAACCATCAAGGAGAATTTATTTCATAAATTAACTTAAAACAATATTAATGATAAGAAGTTTACAAGAAAGGAGGTTGCAATGTCACCTGTCTCAAATACTTTCCGCAACCACCTACAAGGGGTTGTGACGGCTGGCAACCACAGCCGTTTATCTGGCAACCACAGCCAGTCAACTGACAACCACAACCTGGCAACTGGCAGCCACAACCTGACAACTGGCAACCACATGGCGTGTCCAAGCTCGCCAACTGGTAGGCAGACGGTAAGTCCAGCGATGGCAACTGATACGCAATAGGCAAGTTAGGCACTGGCAACTGGCAACCACAAGGGCTGTTAAAAGCCTGCAGTTGGCAACCACAATCTAAACCTGGCAACTGGCAACCATACGGCAGATTAAAAGCGGACAACTGACAACTACACGGCACGTCGAAGGATGACATCTGGCAACCACAGGAATTTAAAGGAAGCTGGCAATTACACGGAACATCCAAGAGAGGAAGCTGGCAACCACATTTCTGGCGGCAACCGCACATTTCAACCGGCAATTGGCAACCACATCTAGACGCGTCCAACAGCGTCTGAATTATAGCTTCGGTTGGGATTTTAATCACAGGGCTGGGTATATCGATCGGATTCAAAAAATCGTATATAGGTTTTTGACAGCTGCATGAAAAATCAAGGTTATTTCGACATTGACAGCTGGGAACGTCGCATTGGTACAATCCAGGCAAATGTATTGCGGGAATTGGAATCCCTGCGTCGATTGCGGGCAGATTATTAGGCAATTTTATAGCAGGAACATGATTGTAACTGAGAACCTCTGGGTTCAAGACCCCGTAGCCTTCAAACCCGAAGTTGCAACCACAGGGTAGCTCGTCGAGGAAAATGTTTTGGCAACCAACTGTAGCGAGGCAACCGTACGTGGACTCGAGCAGTGGTTTCGGACTGGCGAGGTCAACCGAAATGGGGCAACCACATGAAGGAGCCGGTTTTGAGACGACCCTGGTAATTTTTTTCTGGCGTTTTATGACTCTGCCATTGATCTGGAATAAAAAGAAGGGATTGATATAACAATTGAATAATCAGAACTCAATACTTTCAACCCGCTTTGAAAACCATAAAAGTGAAATTTTGAAAAAATCCATGAATGTGAATTCATGAAAATTCTATGGGAATACCTCTAAATTATACAATAGGTACACATAATAAAAAAAAAACTTCGGAATCTGTCAACATTTGACAAAACTATAGCGTAGCAAACATACAGCCGAAATGACAAGCTCCATTGGAAATCATTTCAATTTTTTTTTATGAACATGCATCATATATGACTCAGGTCACGCTGAGTTCCGATGAAAAGGTGTGGGTGCCGCGGAAATTAAAGAAGTGCAAGGGCTCACAATATCATCACTAGGTTATAAATTTATTATTTTAGTGACCCAAAGGAACCCTATTCTTAAGCAATAAAGCATTATAAATAGTATTTTAAAAGAAAATACTTACGCAAAATATGCAAACGGCAATTAAAAACAATATTTTAGTCAAATGCATTCTGTATTCGTTACTTTTGCCCTTCTGTTGCATATTCTAAAGTATATGCCATACTTATACCAATTAAAAAATATCAGTTACTAAATTATAAACAAATTTCAATGTTTTACGTAATCTATTTCCATCGTAGATATTGAATTTACGAAAATTTTCAATAGATTTACTAACCGATATTTATAAAATTGCGTAAAATTTGATTTTGACACTGATAAAAATACTTACGCCTAGATTAATTTCTAATTGTAATGCTTAGTACATTGTCCCACGATTTTAGTTTTTTTTATACTAGTGTAGTGACGGGACGGGCCCACCTGATATTAAGTGGTTACCTCTGGTCATAACCACATCAATAATATCAACTAATCCCAGACCCGTTTTAAAAGATGCAAGTCGAATCCCGTCACGGCATTTGACACACACATCCGCGATCCCGTCACGGCACTTGAGCGTAGACAGCTAATATGGGCTATATCCATGTAGAACAGTGGCGGCCTCAGGGGATGGCAAGCAGGGCAACCGCCCGGGGCCTCGCTTTTGTAGGGCCTCGCACCCTCGCAGAACAACCCGTTTTTTGGTTCGATGTACTGCAGCTGTCTTTAGGAGGATGCTGACTGATTACCAGGAGCCCTGTACACTTCCAACTCACCTAAATTCCTCATACGCCAAGTGCCTCACAAAGATGTATCGCCCGGAGCCTCACCGATTTCATAAATAAAAATCCAAATTCATAACAAAAACATCAGTTTAATTCAGTTTGTGAAGCTAATTATCACAACTAATTATGAGGTACCAATTTTCCGCTTACAACTAAGACTATAAATTTCTACGCCTATTATATTTGATCAAAATGCAATTTTGATAAATAATAAATGTAAAAAAACAATGCATTTCTGTTCAAAACCACTAGAAATGTATTGTTTTTCACAATAAATTTCATCACATATATAAAGAAAGACATTTAGGTGGAAAAAATCATGTAAACTGGCAAATATAATATCTACAGACAGATAAAATTTTATGGTAATAGAGTTTCAAATTCATACCAAATCTTTACTTAGTATAAAACCAAGTCGCTCCCGCTGTTTGTACGCTTAGATCTTTAAAACGCAACGCATTTTAATGCAGTTTTCAGCAATAGATAGTGATTCAAGAGGAAGGTTTATATGTAGTATACTAGCAACTCACCCCGGCTTCACACGGGTAGTTTAACAAAACTACTAAACGTGCGAAGCCAGGGCAGGTCCTTAATATTAATCCTGTAGTAGTAGTCCTGGGTGGGAATTGAAACCAGGATAAAGCGCAGATGGTAGAAATATTAACTGATGGTAGAAATATTAATTATATTGTATCAATGCCACCTGTCACACAGAATACTTGTCCATGTGTATGAATTTGAAAACTTTTATTGTTTGATTTCCAGTACCTTTCTGTATGACCTATGTTTATGGTTTATTTTGAAGTTTGACATTTCCATGAAATTTTAGAATTCGCTGGTAATACAAATTATGGCGTCAACTTGACTTATTTCCTGCAGAATCTGTAGAATATTTAATTCCTCAATGTACAATAGGATATTTACTTCCTCACTGTACACACTGTAGGTTCTTTAATTTCTCACTGTACACAGTAGGATCTATAATTCTTCACTGTACACAGTAGGATCTATAATTCCCCACTATACACAGTAGGATCTATAATTCTTCACTGTACACAGTAGGATCTATAATTCCCCACTATACACAGTAGGATCTATAATTCTTCACTGTACACAGTAGGATCTATAATTCCTCACTGTACACAGTAGGATCTATAATTCTTCACTGTACACAGTAGGATCTATAATTCCTCACTGTACACAGTAGGATCTATAATTCTTCACTGTACACAGTAGGATCTATAATTCTTCACTGTACACAGTAGGATCTATAATTCTTCACTGTACACAGTAGGATCTATAATTCTTCACTGTACACAGTAGGATCTATAATTCTTCACTGTACACAGTAGGATCTATAATTCTTCACTGTACACAGTAGGATCTTTAATTCCTCAATGGAGGGGGTTTCCCGCTGGAGAGAACTTCCTTCATTGCCTTCATCATGGAGGGGATGAGAGCCATGTGCTTGTCTACACATTTCACTGCGCACTTTTCAAATTCGATTGTGGCTTTGTCAATCTGTAAAGAATTCAATTAAAAAAATTAAGGGATTGCTATTTTTGCACATACAAAAACCTAAATTGGCTAAGATTCAATATTTTAAATTCACATACCAGTTTCACATACAATATTAGGACCCAGATACGGAAGCAACATCTTTGTTTGCTACAGTAATGATTCTTGTCCGTGGGAATTGAAACCGCAACCCACAACTCAGAAGGCAGAGCTACTTCTAACTGACCAGTGAAAAGAATCAACAATTTTTTTTTATACTGACCTGCTCTTGTGATGGGGTTCCGCCAATCCTGTCCCGTGCTGAATCATTGCAGTCCATAACGCAACGCTGCAACCTGTTTTGAAAGTGCTGGATTTCACCCTAGAATAGAAAGTGTCAAATTATTTATTTTGTTATAGGCCCAGGGGCACAGACGCCGACTTTCAATCTGTACTGGTTCAAACCCATAGCACCAATGAGTTTTTCCAATCGAGATTTGGCTTGTGTGGTAGATCAAAGCCCATTCATTCTCAATTATAGAGTGTAGGTAGGTGTCCCTGAAAAAAGTGGGTAACACCGAGGGATGCAGCCAGTTTGTATATAAAATATCAATATAATTTTTCGAAAAACTTATTCATACCTGAACATAGCTATTTGCTTGATTGAGCGGAACTGAACACCTCTCAATGCAGTAGTGTGCGCTCTCTAATGTTGAATTGTCATCATCGCAGCACTTCGCAGCGCATCTATGCATGTCACCCTGAAACCATTTGAAATAACATAAAAAGTCAAAGTCAAATATCTTTACCTCTGATGATTTTTGTTAAAGAACCACATCAACATAAAAATGTATCTACTAGATCATGCATTATTATTACTAAATATAGCATTTGAAACCATATATCTCTATAGAAACCCATGCCTACCCCAGGCAAGGTTTACAGGGCCACCTCATGGGTTACACTAATGTGGGCACATAAACATGACAAGTGCTGAGCTTATCGCTGCCAGTATTTTCTCACAAACGCAGGTAACACCTATCTACTCAGTAATCCAAAGTCCAACAAGCCATGATTAACAATATAAAAGTGACAAGAATAAAGTTTCTTTTCCTATATACAGTACATTTCACACACTGCCATCTAGCTATCAACTATGGGAATCAGATAATTTTTTAATGAATACAAACTTAAAAAATAAATATTAGCACTCAGACACAGAATAAATATTTAAATTTTGCATATAAATGCTTATTCTGAGTGGGAAATCAAACCCACAACCTACTGCACAGAAGGCAGAGCTACTACCAACCGAGTTATGAGGCCAGTCATGACCAGGACGTATGGAAATTTATGGGGTGCTCTATGTTCAACAGTGGACGTCTGTCAGCTGATATGGTGATATAGGATGTATGTCTTGTGACTATAAGTTCATGCCGTTACGACTCGTAAATTTGTAGTGCAGTGGTATGAATATGTGAGCGTTTACTTGTTTGTTTAAGAAAGAATTAATACAAGAAGAGTTTCTGTTGCATAAGCTAGAACTTCTTATCAGGGAAGTTGGTAACATAACCTATACCTGCATTTTGCGCAAATAGTTTTTATCCAGCTGGTTGACCATGTCGGTCATTTGCTGCTCGATCCTCACTTTCTGTGCTTCAACCATTTTAACAAGTTTCAAATACAAATATAAAGAAAATAATTAAAAAATCTCTTGCACAACACACAATCACATTTTATTTGAAGGCCGGCCTGATTATGCACAGCACGGGCACGGCTGTGTCACTTTGATTGGAGGGCTTTTTGATGTTAGTTCATTTAATGCACGTATGACCAGTGAAGTATAGAGGTCAAAACAAAAGTCGTCTTAAGATAAGTTTAAGTGTTTATTATATTTGCACAAAAATTGTAATGGCACGCTTTTTTATTACATAACAATACTTGAGCCTCTTGGTAATCGTGATTCCATGGCATTTGGAGTCATACCTAATTGGGGTACAATATACTTGCTAGTTTACCTAATAAACAATTAATTATCTATTATACTTATTAATTATGGTAGTTATTTCAAATGTTTATACTTCTATATGTTTTTTTTTTTAATGAAGCTGCTTACTTTTATTTGTATATTTTCCTCTATAAATATTTATGAATTTTGGTTAAGTCTATGTCACACATAAGTTGTGTCAATAGATATATATCTACCTACTACATTAAACAGTTGGTGTAATTATATGCACTAATTTTCATACATTTTAATATAAATATCTCATTGTGCTTGCTTGTTTGTTACTTCGGCTAGTCGTCATGTCAACATAAGTCTACGGCTAAAAATCAGCGCTGTGGTGTGCTATCAAAATACAACAGATATATCGCCATCTAGTTTCGTTATTAGAAACATGGCTGCGAAAAACCCCTTACTATAATGTACATAATCTATTCTCAGACTGTTGACTAAAAGGCCATGCAATAACTTATGTTACAATCTGTCAGATGGTGACAGAGGCTTGAAGTGAAGTGTTCTTTTTGTGCTGGCTTTAGTACTTTTGGCCAAACCAAACGAAACCTTATATGTCCCTCTTACACTGTGAAATGTTATTCGTAAAGCTTAGTAAGTAACAATTAGTCACAGGAGTGTTACGCTACCACGACTTCTTAAAGTAGCCTGTTTAAAGTACTCTTATACTTATACTTTAAGTAGTTACATAAACAATTATTTTGTATGAATAAAGTTAGGTCATGATAAATAAATAAATAACATTTATACACTCATTCTGTGTGCCACAGATGGCATGATCAAACACAGAGACACAAAACAAACATCTAAGACCCGAGAACAAATTTCATGCCAACTCAGTGTATCTAAAAGTTAGATAACTTCTGATCAAGATCCGAAAAGGATAGAACTGAAGCGAGAAAACAAATTAAGATGTATACTTACTTCAACGCAGTTTGTCAATATTTTTCTTTATCTTTAACTAGCATTACGTAACTATTCATCCATTTATTTCACGCAACATATTCCAGTACACAAAAATATATAATATAAAAACCTATGAAATAAATACCATAAACTAACATATAGGTAGGTAAATCTTATAAGCTTTAGCTAACACTACCTACATTAAATGTTAGGGAATTGTCTTTTTGCCTCTCTATAGCAACAGTAAACGATCCTGGCTGACCAAAAGTCGAAACTTCTTTTTCGTTTGAGTAAGTGGCCAACTTTGGTGTCGGAGTTTTCAAGCTACCCGAAGACCTTCGAAATGGCTTATCGACAAGTATATATTATTTTTATTTGGTCTTTTTTTTCTGACACTTGATACGTTATTTCCCAGAGGCCACAGTGACCAAGACACTTTGTAAAAAATATGACTGACTAACTGATAATTATTAATAAGTTGACATTTTAACTTTATATTATACTATTTACCCACCTCGGTGTTGCACAATAGCGTGTGTGACGTAGGTCGTAAAATAATTTTGTACCTGCACTATTTTGATCTATCTCGTACGGTTAAGCCTGCATTAGCAAGCAGTAGCAAGCATTATTAAGCCCATTAATATGATTTTTACAACATCATAACAAAAAAAAATATATATCGGTAGTATAAAAATTTTGTACCGTGAAAATTAACATGAAGGAAACTACTGAAATAAATAATTTAATATATTTGTGTATGAAGTAGTGTTTATTTAATTTGCTTTCTAAATTTTACAGCCTTTAATAAAGATTAATAAATAACTTATTATATTACATTGTTACAACCTATAAATAGTTAAAAGTATTTCACAATGGCAATTGTAATTTACCTAGCCCCAACCCCGTCAGAAAGCCATCCAATAAATCCTCATCAAATCTTAGTTTAGCTGCAAGCTTTTTTTGTAACAAATCTGGAAACGTTGGCGGCGATGGAGGAATAATTTTACTCAAATCCCCAATTTTCAATTTTTCGGGTAGCTTGATCGTAGGAATTTTATCCAATATACCTGGCAACACCGGAGAGCTCGCTGGCGGTGGCGGGACTTTTGAATTCTTTGGAACGTCAGCGAATCCTGTACAAAATGGACAAGGGTATGTTGGCTTTTCTCGAAGTTTCTCCTTGACTTTTTCTTTCGAGGATGCCTTTGATTTTTCTGGTATCGATGTTAGGTAGTATGCTACTGCGGTTGGCGGATTGCACTTCGGTGCAACTGTCATTGGTGCATACTTGGATGCGGCAGTTGGGCTTGGCGTTGGTGGGTACATTTGCGTTAAATATGACATTTGGTGCATTCCAGGCGCCGTAAACGGTGGCAAGGTTTGTGTAGAAGGTAACCTGGGTTCTGGAAACCTCGGTGGCGGATACGAAGGTGGTTGATACGCAGGTTGTGCCACAGCAGCTGATGGAAATGTTGACGGCGCATACCCTGGTGGCGCAAATTGCTGTTTATATGGCGGTGCGTATAATGGCGTATATGGTATCGGAGCTGGCGAATAATAGTTGTAGGGTATCTGGTACGGACTTGGAGGTGGTGAGCCATAATATTGTGAGGTTGCCACCTGTAAAAATAAGTCAAAATTTAGGACCAAAGTTTACATAACAGTATTTAGAGTTTCAAATATGATTCCCCATTGATGATATTTACGAAGCGTTTGTGTCTTAGGGCCCGTTTATGAATTAGCAGGTTAGCAATTAGCCACAATTCCACCTGTCTCCCAGCTAGAACTGACAGTTCTAGAAACCACTTACTGCTGTCTGAAACATATTTTTGGATAGAGCTTTTAGCGTGCGCTATTTCAGACCAGAGTTTCTAAGAGTTTCAATAGGCAGATGCAAACTTGAGGACACAGTTATCGACTCATTATATATTTGCAGCAAAATCGATGACGAATGAATTACGGCCTCATACAAAATAAATAGTTGTATGTAAATGCAAGTATTTTGTCGCGATTTTATGCCGCATTCTAATGTAGATGCAGAACTTTTATGTGTTTAGATAATTGTCTTTTATAGGACTTTTAAATTAGTTGGATTTCTACAAACGTTGGTAATAATACCCTAAGTTTCTGCATTAAAATGTATTACTTAATTAAAACTTTAAGTATTACAGTCGAAGTCCTTACCTTTAGAGTTGCAAGCAAAAGGAATATGAATTGAAATGTCATCGTAGCACGAACAGTAAAAATACTGTTGCAGTTTAAATTTCTTTTATTTATAAGTACGAAACTATGGAAATGTTATCTACTCATCGATTTCAAGATAATTTCATGTTTTAGAAACATACTGCAATACATTTAGCGATACAGAAGCTTGTCCAAAGATAAAAGATAATTTTATTAAAAAAAAAAATTGTTAAAAGTTTCAAAATCGATCGAAGTGGAAATCGTAATTCTAATACAGAGGGTACGTTACAATCAATTGGATTTTTTATTTTATCTTCAATTAGATATAATATCCTTTTTAAATGAAATACGGTCTGTAGGCTATATTTGTAGCCTATTTCCCTTCCCTTTATTAAATATATTTCTTTATCTTAAAAAGCTAATATCAACGCAACGTTTATTGGAAGACATCAACAATCAAATTAAATGACAAATCTCTATATTTATTCCCTCTTTTAAGCAGATTTAGTGCTAGTTACAAATGTTTGTAAAAAAAAAACAACATGACTAATAAAAAGGGTTTATTTAAAAAAATAAACAATTACATTATTATCGGTCTAACGAGAGGCGCCCAGTCAGGACTTATAGGAGCAGCTAGTGTCAAGCAGCTACATGGTGACGTCACAGGGATACTGGCACCAGAGCATTTCCCCCCCACCCTCACTGCAGGCTCGAAACAGGAAGCAACATAGGGGACGGCTGTAGGGAAATACCCCAAACCGTCGGGTAATTCAGCTTGTATTGGGGGTAGAACGAGCTCTCGGTTTCGCGCGCATTTTTGCACACTTTTGAAAGGTAGCTCCGGTGTTGCTAGGTTCTCGATAACTACTATCGTGGGACGTTCGGGCCGGGGACAGGAGTGGGGGCGTGGACGGCTGCATCTTCTTCGAGCACTTGAGGTCTGGTTAAAAGTTAATTTAAAAAAAAAAAAACATATTTTTAATATAATTTATTCGCTAAATACCTACTACTAGTTTTGTTAGGCACAGAACAAAGAAATGCTTTTTCCACCCCCCATGCTTTTCAATCGAACCCACCGCCTCCAGCACAGAAGGCAGAGTTACAACCATCTTAGCTATGAGGCCAGTCAAATATGTACATATCTGTATCAGTCTTGTAATCAGATTTTTTTGTTATCTGTGACAATATATTATATATTAGTAACGCCAAAAATCCATTATCTAGATAAAACATTTTTGTTAAGTATTTTAATTATTTTCTTTCTAATCTTGAGTCACTTATTATAATTTATATTTGACTAAGACCCATTAAGCTAACGTTACAATTCTCTTAATAATGAATTAAATTACAAACAAATTAGAGAGTTTTAGGCGTTTCACTCGTTGGCGCGGCAAAACAAGGTTAATGTTGTTAATTCCAAAGGAATTAAATACTCATTGTGGTACTGATATACTCAACTCGCATACATTTCACCAAAAGATGGTAAATGTTTTCTCAAATTCCGCGAGTTTCACAACAAAAAGTTTGCAGGTTAGATACTTAATAATTTTAAAAAGAGTGACGTTTACATTTTTAAATTATAAAAGGAATTTTAGTTTTTGTTTTGACATGAGTCAGATATGAGTTTTTTGATAACAAAGCAAACTATTATCTCACTCACGACATCACACGGCCTAATGAAATACTCACGAGCGTTATTGCGGAAACTCACAGTGCGGAAAGTCTCTGTCAAAAATTAGTGTCAAAATCAAAGTCAAAACACATTATTTTCGTTGAATTCTAAATATCTTTGTTTTTTATTTCTTATTATTTTATTTTATCCATGAGTATCAATTTTTGTCATATTCTTGTAACTTCTAAATAAACTGGCCACATTTTGTTATAATTAACCCTAATGCAGACAAAACTTGCGAACGTACATTAACTCGGACACTGGCAGAATTTGTGTGGCATAAATCACACAAAAGGCCAAAAATAAGAAGAATTCTAAATAGATTTGGTAACGTCACTTTTTGAAATAAATTTGTACCTAAAAGATCGTGCCTTATTAGTAACTTTAGCGCTAGATTAAATCGCCATAAGCGCTTCCATGGGAAGAACGAGAAACTCCAGACGTCAGAATTAGTAAGTACAAGCTAATCTATGGCTAGGTATAGAATATTTATTAGGTAAGTAAGTTCCTATGAGCTGACAGATAAAATCAAAGGAATGTTGAAATATAAAAATGGAGACAGACATTACCTGAATAAAAACAAACACCAGCAAAATTATAAGTAATTTTGGATTCATTTTTTGAACTGTATGCGTGTTTTATCATGTTGACAATCAATAAATACATTCATTGGATTGCGATAATAATGCAGTCGCAAGAATTGCGTATTCACAGAAATTGTCGTTTAGGTAATTTGATACCTAGTATAATCCACGCGGTACTTAGTAGATATAAAACTAAATGTAAAATTATCTATCATTGTTGAGTAAAGTGTCTAGATTAGCAGACGGCCATACTTTTCTTGTACTATGGTTACGGTTAATACTATCAGTCTGGTTTTACGGGATGATTTGAAGGCCCACCTGATGATATGTCATGTTTTTGGGGACCGTTTTGCTCGCGTTGTTGGAGTTTATAGGGCTGGACAGGATCTGAAATTCTGGTCTGGTTAGGTACTTGACATAAATAAAAGATTCTCACTGGATATACGTCTATAGTCCTTGGGCGATATAACTGACAGCTGTGGGTTGCCATATGCCAACATCTAATTTTAACTATATACAATGTTACTATAAGTAGACTATTTATTTATGTTAGGCAGATTCCCAACATGCGTCTGTAGGTGAATACCATCACAATCCCTACATGTATCCTTCGGTTGGTGCGAATGGAGCAACTCAAAGATAATACATACGAGCTCAAAATATTACCCTCCTTTTGGTTTCACCGTAGTCGGGTGAATAGACGGAAACAGTAAATTTTATTAATTAAAAAGATACCTACCTACTTCCGTTTCGAATCAGCACATCACTTCAAATTTCATCACAATCAAGTAAGATTTATCAAATAAGAAACTGATTTAGATAAATCACGAATTTGTGATAATAAAACTATTAATATCGAAAAACATACAAAATATTACATTATTTAACCAATGATCAGCGGCGGTGTAGGTTTATTCAACATTTATTTGACTTATTGTATAAAATGGCGCGGAGAATTTTGCTAATGTTGTCCTTATCTGTTTTTAATTGTGGGGTAAGTTATAATCACGAGATTTCTTATGATTTTTAATTTTTAGGTTATATTTATTTTTTTAGATCCGTGCTTATTTCAGTCACACAGTAGATAATAAATAGAAAAATGTTAAACAATTTCACATTAATTTGGTACAGACAAACTGTGACCTAGACTACATAGACTACATAGATTATTTTTATGTCGTTTCCATAGATATTAATTTGATTGACACTGTCATTTATGTTTCAAAAATACATGACATTTTGCCGCCAACTCATCGTGGCAAAAACTTGGAAACGATTTTTCTTTCCTGGTTTTTCGTCTTGGCCCTTCACATTCTGTTAGATTAAGACGCCGCATGATTCGAATCATAGACTGGTCTCCAATAAGTCTCTAAAGTATACCATAAAACAGCAGGGTACTAAGAACAAAAACAAAACAGATACTCTTTGTTGTCTATGCTCTCTGTTTTGTTGTCTCTTTGTTCTTGTCCAAGCAATGCGTACACAGTTTTGCAGAAGGCATGAAGTTACCTCAGATATTTTCCTTTATAATTCTGAGACCGTGTAGAGTGCATATAAATCACTAAATAAAAAGCCTTTTTGTTTATTGCATTTACAAGAACCAGTGACTTAAATGAGAGATAGAGTTTCGTATTAATAACCATTATATTTTTTTTAGGTTCTGTCACAACTATTTAGACCTCCACTGGGTCTGCTGAACGGACCTCTCGCAGACATAATTGAACCACCTCACCAGTTCATCCAACAGATTCCTGAATCACCCCTTTTCGAGTATATCACCCAGCCCATAGATCCGTACAATAGCATTTTACCTGTTTCAAATCCGTCCCTAAACATCCCCAAATATCCTGTCAATATTAACTATCGCAGAAACTCAATAAACATCCCAAATACCCCATCAACGACTCTTATAACGGATTCCTCACCGTCAGTGTGCAAAAATTTGGCTAACACAATCCAGTTGATGATAGTGTCAAGCCTTTTGGAAAACAAAAAGGGAGGGGAGGAGATAGCCATCCAACTGGCTGCGCCAATTTTGAAAGAGCTACTGTCTGCGCCAGTTCGATATGGTGCCCCTAACTCAATTCCTTACTTAAGATCTGCAGTATCTAGCGGTGTAGTGAATCCTAGTCTAATTACTTCGGCCGCCGCAATTTCTCCTAGTTTACCCATTTCCCCTAAATTGGTTCCTAGTAATATTGGTGTGGCTCCCACCGGCCAAATCGATAGAGGTCTTCTAACCAATTTGTTACAATTGTTAGGCGGGGGAGGGCAGCTTCAGTGAATGTTTAATTATACGTAATTGTAGATAAGTTATTGATATTTTTCCTATATTAAATTATTTTACAGAATGTTTATTATCTGTTTTATTGATTTGTTCGCAGCATTTGTTTACCCTATGCCAGATCAAATACATATTTGATCGTAAAATGTCATACATATACCAAATTCAAAAATATTTATTAATTGTCATTTATATGCTGGAGTACTAGATATTCATTATAGTAAAAGGAAGAAATAAAGTTAATATATTTATTGAATTCTTTATTTACAACATTTTCATTGTTTTATTGCAACAATTAATGATGCGATGCTACCTACTTAATACTAACTTAAAATAAATCAAAAATTAAATACCTAATTGCAAGATAAGGTTACCTGTGGTGAATTGGCTATAAAAATATCGAGTTGTGTATTATAACGAAAGAGGTCTTATTTTAAAGAGGATGTATATGAAGAGGACTTCAATAGGCAAATTAGAAAAATTTTACAGGTTGGAAGCAGTTAGTCTCAAAGTTCCTTCTTATAATTCCTTTTAATCGAGAACCATTACTCCAAATAGTTTTATAGTTCTTTACGTTTGCCTGAGTATCAATCCTTCACACTATATTTATCATTTGTCATCGACCCTCTAGAGATGAGACTCCATTTCGTTTACCTCCTTGAGTCACCACCAAAGATCAAGCCTTACAATTGTCTAGTAAAAGATATTATTGCAACTGCAACTATCAAAAGGCAGTGGTTCCACATTCACACTGACGCATGGTACATTCGCAGGCATGTAGCCGAAGTTGCACACCATTTGAGCTGGTATTTCCGCTGGGAACACTATTTCAGCAGCAACGGGTGAGAACAGATTGTCCAAACCAAAACCGGGGTATGTGTTGACACAGTTATCCCTACATCCAAAGTTATTGGTGTATGGATTAACATTGTCAAAGCATCCCAAATTTCCGAGGGCGTTGAAACCACAGCTGTCAAACCCTACGTTCCCATACGGATTGTAAGCGCAGGTGTCCACTGGCGCGAAGTTTGCAACTTGCGCACAAGGATTAACTTCGACACAGGGCGCAAAGGTCACGATCGGTTCTTGGTAGCAAGTCTCAAGATACGGAGCAAATTCATACATTGGCTGCTCGCAAGTCACAATTTGATTGCAAGGGTAATAATCTGGCGTTATATCGATGATGTTATTGCAAGCCACTGGTACTTCGTATACGGGTGCATAACTGGTGCAAGGTAAGGTGGATGAGCTTTCCAAGAGATTGCTGAGTATAAGGAGCTGGATAGCATTAGCAAGGGTGTTCGCTAAAGTGTTGTCAACGACTGTAGTGGTTACTACTGGGTTTGCTTCAGGTTGGCAGCTGATTGCTAGGGGTGGGACCAACCCACAGGATGGTTGAGGCTGGTTGAAAGGATTAATCGGTGCTGGCTGGAAAGGCGGAAGATTGACTGCTGGCTGGCAGCTTGGTATGTTGACTAGTGGTTGTTGGCCGCACGGTATGGGTCCAGGGTTGTAGTTGTAGGGTATATTGCATAGTTGTGGCTGGCAGGGTCCTTGTTGGGAGAGAGGGCCCAGTATGGGTCCGAACGGGCCAGGCTCGTATGGCAAAGGGCCTGGGAATATTCCTGGCCCACAAAGTTGTGTGTACCCCTGAAAAATAGAGAATAGAATAGAATATTACTTTATTGTACACCATAACATATAATAATAATCTTATAAAATAAAGAAAACAGATAGGTGACACAATGGGTGGTCTTATCGCTAAAAGCGATCTCTTCTACATAGGTATGTAATAAAATTATTTTGGACTATTACGAAAGATCCGTAGATTAAGTAGATTAATTACTTTTACTAGTACTAGTGTGAATCTCCGTGCGAACTTTGCACAGGTTGTTCTGCTACTTTTTGCTGCTCTTTTACCACCACCCAGGAGGTACTCACTTACGGA